>HG992183.1:20598648-21872383 GCA_905220545.2 Melitaea athalia
GCCATTTCCCCCTGTCCAGTTATCAATAATCTTCATTATAATAGCTAATAAATGAGTTCTCTGTCTTATGCTGTAAAACTACTAATTATACCCCATGGTGTCGATAGAAACGTCTTCAAACGGAAGTGAGCGAAGTGCGGTCGCGCGTGGCCGTGTTGCAGCAGGAGCTGGACAACAGCGAGAAGGTGCAGCAGGACTTCGTTCGCCTGTCGCAGTCGCTGCAGGTAACAGACATACGGACATAGAAAGAGAGAGAGCTAAAGAGTTGTACGAGCACGTATTGGCTGCAAAAATCTAGTATGGTCTGTAACTGAGGTAGGGCATAGTAGTTCTAAATCTGAAGCAACCTGCCTGGGGAAGTACTCCGAACTTACAGTATCACAGCTAAATAATACAGCTTTCAAGCAGTCTCGTGTTCTTCGAGTGAATAAAGTGGCGAGAGCTCCTGGGGGGATGGGGGGTAGGGTAAGCAACGTGCTTGCGATGCTTCTGGTATTGCAGGCGTCTACAAGCTACGGTAATCGCTTACCATCAGGTGAGTCTTAACGATTGTTTTGCCGACCTGGTTGCATAAAAAATACTAAATTTGAAAATCGTCTAATCTCTCATGTGTGTGTCGCAGGTGCAGCTGCAGCGCATCCGCGAGGAGGACACGGAGGTGCGCTGGCAGCACGACGAGGACGTGAGCGAGTGCCCCGCCTGCCACGCCGCGCTGCCCACCAACAAGAAGAAGGTACCGCACACCGCCCCCGCACACCCACCTGTCCCTGTCCTACCCGCCTGTATGCTCTCACTTTGATAGGTTTAATGGCTTTCAGTCGTACCACGGGAGGACAGTTGGGTGTTTATTCATTCAGAAAACTACTTAACAGATTGTATTGAAACTCGGTACGTAGATTGATAGATTCAGCCTATAACATCCCACCGCTTGGCTTTAGGTCTTTCTTCATATGGGAGAAGCATTGGAGCTTAATCCGCTGCTCTAGTGCGGGTTGGCGAATTAAGCAGATATACTGCGGTCGCCCAATAGAAAGAAATTCGTACACCGACCCCTGATCTTTTATCTTTGTCGCTCGCGTATAAACATATTGCGGTTGCGCTCACACAATACGGGGTCACTTCACGTGTACGTGTGTTGCGACCGGACTATAGTAAATATAAGTGTAGAGTGTGACCTTGTGTCCGTTGGCAGATCCACTGCCGGCACTGCGGGCGCATCTACTGCGGCGCGTGCGTGGCGCACTCCGTGCCCAGCGGGCCGCGCGGGCTGCCGGCGCGCGTGTGCTCCGTGTGCCGCACGCTGCTGCAGCCGCACGCCGCGCCCTACTTCAGCACCCGCCCGCCCCACTCGCCCGACTAGTGCCCGACGTGACGTGACACGACTCGGTGCCCAGCGGGCCGCGCGGGCTGCCGGCGCGCGTGTGCTCCGTGTGCCGCACGCTGCTGCAGCCGCACGCCGCGCCCTACTTCAGCACCCGCCCGCCCCACTCGCCCGACTAGTGCCCGACGTGACGTGACACGACTCGGTGCCCAGCGGGCCGCGCGGGCTGCCGGCGCGCGTGTGCTCCGTGTGCCGCACGCTGCTGCAGCCGCACGCCGCGCCCTACTTCAGCACCCGCCCGCCCCACTCGCCCGACTAGTGCCCGACGTGACGTGACACGACTCGGTGCCCAGCGGGCCGCGCGGGCTGCCGGCGCGCGTGTGCTCCGTGTGCCGCACGCTGCTGCAGCCGCACGCCGCGCCCTACTTCAGCACCCGCCCGCCCCACTCGCCCGACTAGTGCCCGACGTGACGTGACACGACTCGGTGCCCAGCGGGCCGCGCGGGCTGCCGGCGCGCGTGTGCTCCGTGTGCCGCACGCTGCTGCAGCCGCACGCCGCGCCCTACTTCAGCACCCGCCCGCCCCACTCGCCCGACTAGTGCCCCACGTGACGTGACACGACTCGGTGCCCAGCGGGCCGCGCGGGCTGCCGGCGCGCGTGTGCTCCGTGTGCCGCACGCTGCTGCAGCCGCACGCCGCGCCCTACTTCAGCACCCGCCCGCCCCACTCGCCCGACAAGTGCCCGACGTGACGTGACACGACTCGGTGCCCAGCGGGCCGCGCGGGCTGCCGGCGCGCGTGTGCTCCGTGTGCCGCACGCTGCTGCAGCCGCACGCCGCGCCCTACTTCAGCACCCGCCCGCCCCACTCGCCCGACTAGTGCCCGACGTGACGTGACACGACTCGGTGCCCAGCGGGCCGCGCGGGCTGCCGGCGCGCGTGTGCTCCGTGTGCCGCACGCTGCTGCAGCCGCACGCCGCGCCCTACTTCAGCACCCGCCCGCCCTACTCGCCCGACTAGTGCCCGACGTGACGTGACACGACTCGGTGCCCAGCGGGCCGCGCGGGCTGCCGGCGCGCGTGTGCTCCGTGTGCCGCACGCAGCTGCAGCCGCACGCCGCGCCCTACTTCAGCACCCGCCCGCCCCACGCGCCCGACTAGTGCCCCACGTGTGACGCGACAGGCGTGCCGCGACCCCCGCGTGTGACACGACAGGCGTGCCGCGACCCCCGCGTGTGACACGACTCGAGTGCCCGACCCGGGCGCGTCGCCCGCTGACTGGTTTACGTGCGCCCATTCGCGCCGCCGCAAGTTCCAAGTGACACGTGGCTAACGTTGGAAATACTAACGTACACATGAATATGTGTTGAGCGAAAATAACTGAGCTCGGCTTTTAATTTTGCGCTGGTGTGGATGGAACTAAATTGTTATTTTTTGCTTAATTAGTCATATTTAAATAGTTAAACACGATACAGCATCGCATTAATCGTCAAATTACTAATGACTCACTATTTACTGCTCAAAATTGTTTGCATGTAAACCAGTCACACACGTGTGATTCTCTCATTAGTCCCCCTTCGTTTACCGGGCATTGAACTTATAGAACCTAGCACATATATCTGACTACCTCCCGCTCACCGACGCTACCTACTTAAGTGTCATCCATTAAAGAATACTAATAGTATTTGCAGCGGACGCCTCAAACACATTTGACGATCTGATGATAATAATAATAATAATATCTATAACAATTATTTCACTCAACTGCAATTTTCCTGAAAGCTCCTTCGCATTTCTGCGAACTTGACTATCAATATTTTTTTAATGTGTCCATCTCCAAATCCAAATGGAATTTATTGAACAAAATCTAGTATTATTTAAGAAGATAATATAGATATGCAAACATGGCCGGATTTAGAGTTCTGGTAGCCTCGGGGCAACAAAGGAGTGGAGGCACCTTGGCAACAAATTATTTTCCAAACAAAATGGACAATTTTTTTAAAAGGTAAAACGCGAAAAAAATATGAAAGGAAAAGTTGTTTACTAGTCTGAATTTGAATTTTTTTTTCGAAGTCTCTTTAATGGAGGCCCCGGGGCTATAGCCCCGGTTGTCCTCCCCTAAATCCGGGCCTGTAAACAAATAACATATACATAAGCATAATTAACTACATTTTTCTGTTCTTTGGCTGATGTAAGCATTCACACTACCCGAAAGTATATTGTAACAAATATTGAACATTTAAATTCTTAAAAAATACACATAGCATAATGAATTAGAAAGATTATTTAATTCCTGGCTAATTAAATTTGATTGTGTGAAATAATCATCGCTGTGTCATCCTTATCATTTGAAATAAAATGTAATTACATTAGAAATAATGCTATTTTATATAATATTTTCTCATCTGAATGGTTCTAATTACAAGGTTATATGTGATGTAGTCAATTTATTTAATACTTAAATAATTGTCCCCAACTGTGAATAAAGTGCAGCGTTATTTAATAATATAGCTAATGATCATTTCACATAACGGATAGTCTGTGAGGGCCAGTTACACCAGTTACTGTTAAAGTTTATCTAACACTTAAAATATTGATATAATTTATCAATATGAGATATAAACCTTTTGACCTTGTTTTATCTTAATAAACTACAAATATAGTTCAATCTTCAAGTTAGAAATATCTAAATGTTACAAGTGTAGTTTAATAGTGAAAACGATAAAAAATACCAAAATGTTTTATCTGTCGGATAACAGATAAGGGGCCATCCATAAATTAAGTCAAACGTTAAGAGAGGGGGTAGGGGGTCAACGATGTGTGACATTGTGTGGAAAAGGGGTTGGGAGGGGTCCAAAATTTTGTGACGTCATATTTCCAAACATAATAATATCAAAACGTAAGTACAAAAACATGATATATCAACTGCCTATCAATAGCTAACGTAAAAAATTAAAGTTTTATTTGTTTTGTTGGCGAATTGACTTTCATTAAAATGAAAATAAAAATAATGTCGAAACTGTCATCAGTTCGCTCGTGCAAAATTGCAAATTCTATGACGTCACACTAGGTAGGGGAGGGTCTCATAAATATGACCATCTGTGACAAGAACGGGGGAGGGGTCGATAAATCGAGAAATTCGTGTGACTTAGTTTACGGATGGCTCCTAATCTTATCAGTAACTGGTAAAACAGGCTTTGAGAATTGTAAATAAATGATCACGTAGCGTCCTCTAGTGTAGATAGTATAAAGTATGAAAGGTCTCGCTGTAGTTGCGTCGTTGAACGCTGTAGCATTTCAATTGTTTACGTTTTTATGTTTTGTATATTAAGGAATTGGCGCAACAGACCCCGGGGTCAAGTGATAAATGAAAAGTGCTAATGAATATACAATTATGGTACTTGAAGGTTCCATGTTATGCGGTGTGGATATCGCGGTTTGTGTTTGTAGTTTAAGAATTTAAGGAATTCTTATCCATCTCATATCGGTATGAGTAATACTTCGAAGTTTTAAATAATGGTTGTCTTTCTTTAAGATTTTCAATGTTTTGTGTTTCTCTAATACATCTGTGCAGACTATTTTATAACGTTATTTTTGTTTTTTAAATTTGTAAATGTATAAAGATTATGACAGATATTTTAATAATTAATATTTTATTTCAAACAAATTCTCTTCCACTACGAACACGTTACATATTAGTTAACCCTGTTATGTCTATTTTAACTTATAAATTGACTGTCTGAATAAACATTTAAATATTCAATTTCATATTAAAGTTTTTTTATGAAGCAAACTTAAGAATAAAGTATTACCATGAGCTACTACATTAAATGGTGCAAAACATTACCTTACTCAGTGCATTCGTAGTCGAGTAAACAACAATATGTAACATCAGTCCGCATAATGTGGTCTCACTGGAGCGTTATGTTAAATAAATATTAGTTTATATTGTAACATAGTTATTTTATTGTAAATAAAGAGGTCGATATTGAATATTGTGTTTTTTTAATAATTAAAAACAACTTACGAAAATTAAATCTTTATTCAATATATTAAAGTCACATAAAAATATTCCACTGAATAGTGAGATAATGAAATAACTTAAAACTATGGAATAACAAAGACTACACCTAATCGTGATAGTTTTCAAGGCTGAGAGTTATCACGTCACTGACGAGGCAGTCGGCCGGCTGGAAATGAAAAAAGAATATTAGTTTCGATACAACTGTTAAAAGTAAATAGTTAGGCCCTGCGCGCACTAGTGACATTTGTCACCGTGACAAAAAATTCTGTGTCACTGTCACGTCACCGTCACTTTCGTGACTGCGCGCACTTGCAGTGACAGCTTCTTGCATTCGATAAGATGGATCTCGAAGAGACGGTTGTCTGTGAACTCGTTTTTAGAAATAGAAAAAAATACAATAATAAAAAGTATTGGGTTCACCCGCTTTGGAGTGATAGGCTGATAAGTGGAAAGTTCTACACCATGTTTGCCAACCTACGTACATATGACACGTGACATTTTGTTGCGTCACGGGCATGTTGGCGTCCTCCGTGGACAAAGTCACCGAATTGTCACGCATCCAAATGCGCGCACCTTCATTAGGGATGATGGACGCGGTGACAGTGACAAAAAGTCACGGTGACAAAAAGTCACTAGTGCGCGCCTAGCCTTATAGTATAGATGTGTTATAGGATTTCCATTTAATATAACAGTAATCCTTCTCCTACATGGGGTCAGGCCTATGCCCAACAGTGGGATATTACAGGCTAAATCGTGATAACAATAAATAATCTTTTAAAAATATTATTTATCAGTAATAGCCATTTGTCGCGTCTCAGAGACTTAAAAATTTTGAAAGGCACATTACAAGTTTTTTTGCAAATTGAACAACTATGAACCCGCCAATAATTTTCAGGTACCGTCAGCAATATTTGCAACAATTAACAAAAATTGAATCATTGTCCATCTTCAATTAAATGGACATAGATTTTATTCATAACGTTAATTAACTTTATTGTAAGCAGCGTTAGTTACACATTTATGTGTTGCCATAATTGTAGACAATAAAACGCAAAGATAGCGAGGTTCCTCTATTCAAATCGTGTGGATTCCTTATAAGGAAGCTTAGTAGAGGTGGTGTAAAAGCGAAAGGTACCTCGGAGCAGATCCCGACGAGCGCGTCCGCGCAGCCGTAGAACTCCTCCTTGAGCGAGATGACGATGGTCTGCAGCTGGCCCTTCTTGGAGCGGATGAAGGACGCCACCTTGCCGATGTTGGTGTTGTCCAGCGCCGCGTCGATCTCGTCCAGCAGGAAGAACGGCGCCGGCTGGAAGCTGCGCCGAGCGGATAGTATTGTAAATAAAATGCTTTATATTACACGACAGTGAGACAGTAGATTACGTTAGAGGTTACGGCAGTAAAGAATATAGCTACCTCTTCTCTTCCAGTGGGTATAGTAAAAGGCGACTAAGGGATAACACAGTTCCACTACCACCTTAGAACTTAAGTTCCTAAGAACTTTTTAAAAAGACGACCGATGGCGGGATAACCATCCAACTGCTGGCTTTCAAATACACAGACTAAAGACGGGCAGCAGCGTCTTCGGTGCGACAAAACCACCCCCCTGCGGTCACCAACCCGTATGCCCAGCGTCTTCTCCCCGCCACTCAGGTTGGACATGGGCTGGAAGCGCTATAGTGTGAACAAGTATCTCACCTGTGGATGGCGAACAGCAGCGCCAGCGCGGCGACGGTCTTCTCCCCACCACTCAGGTTGGACATGGGCTGGAAGCGCTTGCCGGGCGCCACGCAGTTGTAGTTGACGCCGTCCAGGTAGGGCTCCTCGGGGTTCTCGGGGCCCAGGAACGCCTGCGCCGACTGGTTCATGGCCAGCGCCTGGGGACGGGGGAGGTTACACCACAGACGTCATACATGTATTATTTATAATTTATGTTCAACTATAATAGTCGGCTGTTACATATAACACAAGCGTTAAGTTGCTTACTTTAGGAACAGACGACAGCGAGTACAGAGAAAAGCGAGGTTAAATTAGAAAAAAAGGAAACAATAAAATAATTCGGGTTTATTTCTAAACATTCTTTTTTCAAACCTTTGGACTTTGGACGTCTCACGTGACACATGAATGAAGACACTTGACATGAATTAAGACACGTGACATGAATGAAGACATGTGACATGAATGAAGACACGTCACACATGAATGAAGACACGTCACACATGAATGAAGACACATCACACATAAATGAAGGACACGTCACAAATAGATAAATAAATGTACTTTTTTTCAACGGTACCTTGTATATAGCATCAATTTCGTTGGCGACGTGCTCGAAACAAGTCATGAACTTATCGTGTCTTTCTTTTTTCACCTGAAACAAACATATAGGTTAAGAAAAAAACATTTTTTAGCCTTTATGTATTTATAAACGCTTTTAACTTAAATGTACTTCAAAGAATATTAGCATTACCTTTTCAAATGCCAGTTTAGCCTTGTGTGCGCGCTTCCTCGCGGCAACGAAGGCTTCGTTCGTCGCGTTCACTTTCTCACGGACTTCGTTCAGTTTCTGCATAGCCTGAAATTTACATACAAATATTCCATTAGGCAACTCTATATGTATTATTAATTTAATAAATTATTAAACGATTTCAACACATTAATATTATCGCGTACGAAGTTTCAACAAACAATAGACTTAAGTCATTGACCTCTAGCAAAAATTCAAAACTACCTTCCTTCTCCAAGTACAAGAGTATCGTGTTATCTTGTTGTAGCACTGTGTGCTTGAGGTAATATAAATAAAAAGCGTCGTTCAATTGAGACGTATTCTCCTTCAGACACATATAGACACATAGCGCTCACCCGCATGTTGGGCGCCTGTATCTTGTCGACGGTGGCCTGCAGCGAGTTGATGCTCTTCTGCAGTTTGTCGGCCTTGCGCTTGATCTCGTCCGCCTCCTCCAGCTCCTTCAGACACATATAGACACATAGCGCTCACCCGCATGTTGGGCGCCTGTATCTTGTCGACGGTGGCCTGCAGCGAGTTGATGCTCTTCTGCAGTTTGTCGGCCTTGCGCTTGATCTCGTCCGCCTCCTCCAGCTCCTTCAGACACATATAGACACATAGCGCTCACCCGCATGTTGGGCGCCTGTATCTTGTCGACGGTGGCCTGCAGCGAGTTGATGCTCTTCTGCAGTTTGTCGGCCTTGCGCTTGATCTCGTCCGCCTCCTCCAGCTCCTTCAGACACATATAGACACATAGCGCTCACCCGCATGTTGGGCGCCTGTATCTTGTCGACGGTGGCCTGCAGCGAGTTGATGCTCTTCTGCAGTTTGTCGGCCTTGCGCTTGATCTCGTCCGCCTCCTCCAGCTCCTTCAGACACATATAGACACATAGCGCTCACCCGCATGTTGGGCGCCTGTATCTTGTCGACGGTGGCCTGCAGCGAGTTGATGCTCTTCTGCAGTTTGTCGGCCTTGCGCTTGATCTCGTCCGCCTCCTCCAGCTCCTTCAGACACATATAGACACATAGCGCTCACCCGCATGTTGGGCGCCTGTATCTTGTCGACGGTGGCCTGCAGCGAGTTGATGCTCTTCTGCAGTTTGTCGGCCTTGCGCTTGATCTCGTCCGCCTCCTCCAGCTCCTTCAGACACATATAGACACATAGCGCTCACCCGCATGTTGGGCGCCTGTATCTTGTCGACGGTGGCCTGCAGCGAGTTGATGCTCTTCTGCAGTTTGTCGGCCTTGCGCTTGATCTCGTCCGCCTCCTCCAGCTCCTTCAGACACATATAGACACATAGCGCTCACCCGCATGTTGGGCGCCTGTATCTTGTCGACGGTGGCCTGCAGCGAGTTGATGCTCTTCTGCAGTTTGTCGGCCTTGCGCTTGATCTCGTCCGCCTCCTCCAGCTCCTTCAGACACATATAGACACATAGCGCTCACCCGCATGTTGGGCGCCTGTATCTTGTCGACGGTGGCCTGCAGCGAGTTGATGCTCTTCTGCAGTTTGTCGGCCTTGCGCTTGATCTCGTCCGCCTCCTCCAGCTCCTTCAGACACATATAGACACATAGCGCTCACCCGCATGTTGGGCGCCTGTATCTTGTCGACGGTGGCCTGCAGCGAGTTGATGCTCTTCTGCAGTTTGTCGGCCTTGCGCTTGATCTCGTCCGCCTCCTCCAGCTCCTTCAGACACATATAGACACATAGCGCTCACCCGCATGTTGGGCGCCTGTATCTTGTCGACGGTGGCCTGCAGCGAGTTGATGCTCTTCTGCAGTTTGTCGGCCTTGCGCTTGATCTCGTCCGCCTCCTCCAGCTCCTTCAGACACATATAGACACATAGCGCTCACCCGCATGTTGGGCGCCTGTATCTTGTCGACGGTGGCCTGCAGCGAGTTGATGCTCTTCTGCAGTTTGTCGGCCTTGCGCTTGATCTCGTCCGCCTCCTCCAGCTCCTTCAGACACATATAGACACATAGCGCTCACCCGCATGTTGGGCGCCTGTATCTTGTCGACGGTGGCCTGCAGCGAGTTGATGCTCTTCTGCAGTTTGTCGGCCTTGCGCTTGATCTCGTCCGCCTCCTCCAGCTCCTTCAGACACATATAGACACATAGCGCTCACCCGCATGTTGGGCGCCTGTATCTTGTCGACGGTGGCCTGCAGCGAGTTGATGCTCTTCTGCAGTTTGTCGGCCTTGCGCTTGATCTCGTCCGCCTCCTCCAGCTCCTTCAGACACATATAGACACATAGCGCTCACCCGCATGTTGGGCGCCTGTATCTTGTCGACGGTGGCCTGCAGCGAGTTGATGCTCTTCTGCAGTTTGTCGGCCTTGCGCTTGATCTCGTCCGCCTCCTCCAGCTCCTTCAGACACATATAGACACATAGCGCTCACCCGCATGTTGGGCGCCTGTATCTTGTCGACGGTGGCCTGCAGCGAGTTGATGCTCTTCTGCAGTTTGTCGGCCTTGCGCTTGATCTCGTCCGCCTCCTCCAGCTCCTTCAGACACATATAGACACATAGCGCTCACCCGCATGTTGGGCGCCTGTATCTTGTCGACGGTGGCCTGCAGCGAGTTGATGCTCTTCTGCAGTTTGTCGGCCTTGCGCTTGATCTCGTCCGCCTCCTCCAGCTCCTTCAGACACATATAGACACATAGCGCTCACCCGCATGTTGGGCGCCTGTATCTTGTCGACGGTGGCCTGCAGCGAGTTGATGCTCTTCTGCAGTTTGTCGGCCTTGCGCTTGATCTCGTCCGCCTCCTCCAGCTCCTTCAGACACATATAGACACATAGCGCTCACCCGCATGTTGGGCGCCTGTATCTTGTCGACGGTGGCCTGCAGCGAGTTGATGCTCTTCTGCAGTTTGTCGGCCTTGCGCTTGATCTCGTCCGCCTCCTCCAGCTCCTTCAGACACATATAGACACATAGCGCTCACCCGCATGTTGGGCGCCTGTATCTTGTCGACGGTGGCCTGCAGCGAGTTGATGCTCTTCTGCAGTTTGTCGGCCTTGCGCTTGATCTCGTCCGCCTCCTCCAGCTCCTTCAGACACATATAGACACATAGCGCTCACCCGCATGTTGGGCGCCTGTATCTTGTCGACGGTGGCCTGCAGCGAGTTGATGCTCTTCTGCAGTTTGTCGGCCTTGCGCTTGATCTCGTCCGCCTCCTCCAGCTCCTTCAGACACATATAGACACATAGCGCTCACCCGCATGTTGGGCGCCTGTATCTTGTCGACGGTGGCCTGCAGCGAGTTGATGCTCTTCTGCAGTTTGTCGGCCTTGCGCTTGATCTCGTCCGCCTCCTCCAGCTCCTTCAGACACATATAGACACATAGCGCTCACCCGCATGTTGGGCGCCTGTATCTTGTCGACGGTGGCCTGCAGCGAGTTGATGCTCTTCTGCAGTTTGTCGGCCTTGCGCTTGATCTCGTCCGCCTCCTCCAGCTCCTTCAGACACATATAGACACATAGCGCTCACCCGCATGTTGGGCGCCTGTATCTTGTCGACGGTGGCCTGCAGCGAGTTGATGCTCTTCTGCAGTTTGTCGGCCTTGCGCTTGATCTCGTCCGCCTCCTCCAGCTCCTTGAGCGCCTCGCCCAGCGATCGGTAGTCCACGCGGAGCCTGAGGACACGACACACATTTAGTACTACATATATACACTACTACTACTGGCCGAGACCGGACAAAACTCTGGCTGTATTGAATTAAACCAAATATTCCATTTCCAACCATCCATTAACCAATTTCGAACCATCTCTCTGAATATTTAACTAGAACTTATTTTTCTTGCATAAGAAACATGAAGATGGCATAAATTGCCTTTTCAAGATTGCTAAAGATCGTAGACACAGTCACAGACAAGTGGCACAGGTGTGCAGGCAAGTACCTGAAGTCTCGGCGCAGCTGCGCGCTGGAGCCCGAGGGCTCGGACTCGCCCTCCGCCGTGTCGTCCAGGCTTCCCTCCAACAGCGGGATCATTATATCGTCGATCTGCGGACACAAACAATTACCTTTAACATCTGTGAAATCCACCTGTGCAGTCTGCGATAATCGCACAACAAAATGCTACAAATTAATTTTGCATTAAAAAAAATACGTAAAACGTCAGAACGTACTAATGATATAATTCATCGATTGTTTGAACTGCAATTTGTCAGCAATAATTGTAGAAGTCCACAACTTTATATGTTATGTACTCAATATTCAAATGTAAAACAGCTATATTTCTATTAAGTTAAAGAGTTTTTCCTCTGTCACCTTGCACTGCCGCAGTATGTTGTGTCGCTCGCTGCGCCTGCTCTCGATGTAAAACAGCTATATTTCTATTAAGTTAAAGAGTTTTTCCTCTGTCACCTTGCACTGCCGCAGTATGTTGTGTCGCTCGCTGCGCCTGCTCTCGATGTAAAACAGCTATATTTCTATTAAGTTAAAGAGTTTTTCCTCTGTCACCTTGCACTGCCGCAGTATGTTGTGTCGCTCGCTGCGCCTGCTCTCGATGTAAAACAGCTATATTTCTATTAAGTTAAAGAGTTTTTCCTCTGTCACCTTGCACTGCCGCAGTATGTTGTGTCGCTCGCTGCGCCTGCTCTCGATGTAAAACAGCTATATTTCTATTAAGTTAAAGAGTTTTTCCTCTGTCACCTTGCACTGCCGCAGTATGTTGTGTCGCTCGCTGCGCCTGCTCTCGATGTAAAACAGCTATATTTCTATTAAGTTAAAGAGTTTTTCCTCTGTCACCTTGCACTGCCGCAGTATGTTGTGTCGCTCGCTGCGCCTGCTCTCGATGTAAAACAGCTATATTTCTATTAAGTTAAAGAGTTTTTCCTCTGTCACCTTGCACTGCCGCAGTATGTTGTGTCGCTCGCTGCGCCTGCTCTCGATGTAAAACAGCTATATTTCTATTAAGTTAAAGAGTTTTTCCTCTGTCACCTTGCACTGCCGCAGTATGTTGTGTCGCTCGCTGCGCCTGCTCTCGATGTAAAACAGCTATATTTCTATTAAGTTAAAGAGTTTTTCCTCTGTCACCTTGCACTGCCGCAGTATGTTGTGTCGCTCGCTGCGCCTGCTCTCGATGCGCGCCTCGATGCTCGCGATCTGCTTCTGAATGGTCGCGATGTCCTTCTGAATGTTCGCCACGTCCTTGCGCGCCTGCTCGGGGACGACCATTATTTATTAGTCATGGATTTTTTTTTTTTGTAAAAACGAAAATATTTGAAATTTGTTAAGTTAATGACATTTAATTTCAGTGTTTCTTAGCAAATCTAAAAATGAGTACGTATATGGTATCTCTTACTGTCTTGCCATTTGTCTTCAGAGGTTAAAGATAAAAAGTCACTTTCATAGCATGGTAGTATAACAGAGTGTAGTAGTGTATTAGAGCGTAGTAGTGTATAGAGTGTAAAAGTGTATCAGAGTAATGTAGTAGTGTATCAGAGTGATGTAGTAGTGTATCATAGTGATGAAGTAGTGTATCAGAGTGATGTAGTACTGTATCAGAGTGATGTTGTAGTGTATCAGAGGGATGTAGTAGTGTAACAGAGGGGTGTATTAGTGTACCAGAGTGATGTAGTAGTGTATCAGAGTGATGAAGTAGTGTATCATAGTGATGTAGTACTGTATCAGAGTGATGTAGTAGTGCATCAGTGTGATGTAGTGGTGTATCATAGTGATGAAGTAGTGTATCATAGTGATGTAGTACTGTATCAGAGTGATGTAGTAGTGTATCAGAGTGATGTAGTACTGTATCAGAGTGATGTAGTAGTGTATCAGAGGGATGTAGTAGTGTATCAGATGGATGTAGTAGTGTATCAGATGGATGTAGTAGTGTATCAGAGGGATATAGTAGTGTATCAGAGTGATGCAGTAGTGTATCAGAGGGATGTAGTAGTGTATCAGAGTGATGCATTGTGTATCAGAGGGATGTAATACTGTATCAGAGTGATGTAATAGTGTATCAGAGTGATGCAGTAGTGTATCAGATGGCAGTAGCGTGCACACTCACGGCGGTCACAGCCTCGTCGGCGCGCTCCTGCTGCGCACGCGCGGCGGTGCGGTCGGCCTTGAGCGCGTCGGCGCGGCGCAGCTCGCGGTCGATTTCCTGCCTCTGCTTGGCCTCCGCCTGGCGACTGGCCTCCAGCTCGTCCTCGCCGTCCTGCGCCGTGCGCTCCCAGCGCGTCACGTTCTCTGCGGAAGGTGGCGCTCATTACAAGTTGCCAGTGTTAGCGTTTCGGAGCTGTCGGATCGATCACTCACTCTGCGTGTCTCGCGATCGCTCGAACTCCAAGTTGGAGGCGATGCGGTCGATCTGAGCCTCGAACTCCATCCGTCGCTTGGCGCGCTCCTGCTGGGCGCGCAGCTCGCGCTCCTCGTACTGTCTGTCGGACGATGTCGATTAAATCGCTGTTTTATTTGTATCAAAACGTATTGTTTTCTAAACGTAGAAACTACTTTTGTGTAAATACCAAGGGGTAATTTAGCAAAAGTTACTTCAAAATATAGATGGCTATACCATACTGAAAAATTCTTTATATATGCTGTGTTACCTGATGTTTGCGACGCCGATATCACGACAGAAGCCTCGGAAAACAACGTCCTCCACATTGTTCATGTTCTCCTTAATCTCCTGGATCTTGGCCTCGCGCGCGCGTATTGTTTGCTCGATCTCCTCAATCTGCGGCTGTAACACCACAACATATTAAAAAATAGTAGAATTGTATCAGTTTTCCATTCTAACTCATTCGTAAATTAGAAGAATACCAAAAGCATCAAAGTCAACTACTGTCAATGATTAAATATTGCGCCAACTAGATTAGCAAGCTTGCGTAAGTAAGAAAGTAGAACTAAATAAAATCAATTACATCAAACTAAGAAATAATTAAATAGAGAATTTGCTTTTGCTACTTACTCCGAACATCTCCATTTTGTGCTCCAACTCCGCGATCTCCGCGTCGAGAGTCTTAATTTGTTTCAGCTGGAACACACGAGAAATGCAACGTTGTCAATGTGACATACATATGAAACGTAAGGATAGATTTATCATTAACATCAAGTACTTATGGTACTAAGAGGACTACCGCCAGACAATTCATTTTATTTTTAATAGTTTGCAGCCAGAGAAGTAGAGCATACATAATTCGAGCCCAAAATGCTCCAAAGGTTAATTATCTGGAAGAACTTTAGAACACTTATTGACCAACAATTAGACTAAACAGTTGGCAATGTTGGAAGAATGACCAGCGCGTTGCCGGCCCTCCTCATCAGCTCTGGCCACCTTACTCACCACAAGAACACAACATTACTTGACAGCAGTGTTATTCAGCCGAGATCTTCTGTAAGGTGGAGATACTTCCCCAGTCGGGCTGCTCCAGGTTTTGAGCAGAATATATCCTGCTGTGCCCTACCTCAATAGTCTATTAGTCCAAAGATAGTGTAATTAGAGTACGTACGGTGGCATCGCGGTCAGTGAGCGCGTACTTGAGGCGTGACTCGAGGCCGCGAATCTGCGAGTCCACCGTCGTCAGCTCCGACTCTTTGCGAGACTTCTTCATGGACTCGCGTAGCTCCTCCGTCAGCTTTTCCTGTAAGACAGGCATGTTCCACATGTAACTAAATACTATTTTATTTTCTAACCAACATTTGGATCAGTAGCATCCTGCTGCTGAGGAAAAACATTTCTCTACACTGGGGCCCACCAGGATGCTACACTGGGGGTTTCCAAACAGACGAAACTAACCTTTTTAGCCTTGAGTTGCGAGAGGTGCTTCTCGTCCCAGCGTTTGGCCTTCCGCGCCAGATCGAGAGAACCACCGGAGATGATGCCGGACTTCTGGTAGAATGTGCCGTCCAACGCCAGAGCCTGCGGAAACAATGCAACTTTACATTTGACATAAGGCTTCGTGGAAATTAAAGGTTCACTTTTTCAGTAACCAGATAGATCGGTGACAGTAGTTGAGAGCGTGGTCCAGGGCGATCGTAGTAGTGATAACAGAAAGTGATAACAGAAAGCGGCACCGGTAATCGACAGTGGTGAAGTCACGGTGGTGACGGTAGCACTCACGTCGTAGCGGCTGTTCTTGTTGCGGTCGAGGTCGTAGGCCACGCGCGACGCGTCCTCGGGCGTCTCGCAGACCAGCGCGTTGTTGGTGACGAAGAGCACGGCGCGGTGGATGGCGGCCGGCTCGAAGCGGAGCACGTCGAACAGCAGCTTCACGTTCTTCGGCTCCTTTATGTCTCTGTGGACCGCCGCTCTATGTCACCGTCACATGCTCACAACAGTCAACAGTACACTGACTTCTGAAGCGTAACATGAAAACTAATCAAGGGTAAATATTTAATAAGTGTATTTTATATGCTACATTCTGTTGGATGTATGTATATAGTAAATCCTGCTACTACCTTAAAACATACCACTATTGGATTAGTCATTGAAATAAAATTTGAAGTTGAAAAATTATTTTTAAAAACAGATATACATTAAAACAAAAATATCTGTATTTATCATTGCTAACAACGATATAATTCTGAATTTTATCACAGGACAGTGGTCTGTTACAATGTAACTCATACCTGAGGCGCTCCCTCAAGGGCTTGGCCTGTATGTAGTCAAGCGGCAGGAAGGTCTCGGGCTCCAGCATCCTCTCCTTGAGCACCTGTATGCAGCGCCGTGCGGTCTTCTCCGTGTCCACCACAATGGCTTCCATGTACTTGCCGAGCACCTTCGTGATGGCCACGTTGTAGCGCTTGTGCGTCGGCTGGCACATGTTGATCATGCGGTCGTACTGAAATTGTTTGTAATCAAATCTAAAATTTCTTCATTCAAATAGGCTTCGAAAGCACTTTTGAAGCTACCAGTAATTTGGAATGTAGACTCTGTTGAGAAGAATGAACTAAAATCTCAATAGTTACTCTTTAAAAACTTCTATCCATTATTCAAACATTATAATTTCAGTCAGTCCTGAACAGAAGACTGCATTGCTTAAGTTATACTATTGTGTTATATTATTGTGTCGTTAATAGTAACAAGATTCTATTATCCCAATATCAGAAACATCTTCAAAATCATTTTTACCTATATATTAAAAATAAAAAGGGCCTAGTATTAATCCTTGTCGGACGCTTATAATTTAGAACAAATTAAGAACACTTTCTTTAATTAATTGAGATACGTAAAAAACTATTAGCAACGTACGAAATAAACGAAAAGCAAGATCATTAACACCATTTTGAGAGCTTCCCCAGTTATCCCAAAGTAACTATTCCACGCGAAAGATATGAAAGATATAATACAAAAGTATGTCAGCACTCACGACGCCGGGGATCTCCCGCTTGAAGCTCTCGACGATCTCCTGCTTCTTGCGGCGGCGCGCCTCCTCGTGCTTGTCCACCCGCGCGTCCCCCAGCTGCCCCGCCACCTTATAAGATATAACACAACAGTAACGTTGCACTCACGACGCCGGGGATCTCCCGCTTGAAGCTCTCGACGATCTCCTGCTTCTTGCGGCGGCGCGCCTCCTCGTGCTTGTCCACCCGCGCGTCCCCCAGCTGCCCCGCCACCTTATAAGATATAACACAACAGTAACGTTGCACTCACGACGCCGGGGATCTCCCGCTTGAAGCTCTCGACGATTTCCTGCTTCTTGCGGCGGCGCGCCTCCTCGTGCTTGTCCACCCGCGCGTCCCCCAGCTGCCCCGCCACCTTATAAGATATAACACAACAGTAACGTTGCACTCACGACGCCGGGGATCTCCCGCTTGAAGCTCTCGACGATCTCCTGCTTCTTGCGGCGGCGCGCCTCCTCGTGCTTGTCCACCCGCGCGTCCCCCAGCTGCCCCGCCACCTTATAAGATATAACACAACAGTAACGTTGCACTCACGACGCCGGGGATCTCCCGCTTGAAGCTCTCGACGATCTCCTGCTTCTTGCGGCGGCGCGCCTCCTCGTGCTTGTCCACCCGCGCGTCCCCCAGCTGCCCCGCCACCTTATAAGATATAACACAACAGTAACGTTGCACTCACGACGCCGGGGATCTCCCGCTTGAAGCTCTCGACGATCTCCTGCTTCTTGCGGCGGCGCGCCTCCTCGTGCTTGTCCACCCGCGCGTCCCCCAGCTGCCCCGCCACCTTATAAGATATAACACAACAGTAACGTTGCACTCACGACGCCGGGGATCTCCCGCTTGAAGCTCTCGACGATCTCCTGCTTCTTGCGGCGGCGCGCCTCCTCGTGCTTGTCCACCCGCGCGTCCCCCAGCTGCCCCGCCACCTTATAAGATATAACACAACAGTAACGTTGCACTCACGACGCCGGGGATCTCCCGCTTGAAGCTCTCGACGATCTCCTGCTTCTTGCGGCGGCGCGCCTCCTCGTGCTTGTCCACCCGCGCGTCCCCCAGCTGCCCCGCCACCTTATAAGATATAACACAACAGTAACGTTGCACTCACGACGCCGGGGATCTCCCGCTTGAAGCTCTCGACGATCTCCTGCTTCTTGCGGCGGCGCGCCTCCTCGTGCTTGTCCACCCGCGCGTCCCCCAGCTGCCCCGCCACCTTATAAGATATAACACAACAGTAACGTTGCACTCACGACGCCGGGGATCTCCCGCTTGAAGCTCTCGACGATCTCCTGCTTCTTGCGGCGGCGCGCCTCCTCGTGCTTGTCCACCCGCGCGTCCCCCAGCTGCCCCGCCACCTTATAAGATATAACACAACAGTAACGTTGCACTCACGACGCCGGGGATCTCCCGCTTGAAGCTCTCGACGATCTCCTGCTTCTTGCGGCGGCGCGCCTCCTCGTGCTTGTCCACCCGCGCGTCCCCCAGCTGCCCCGCCACCTTATAAGATATAACACAACAGTAACGTTGCACTCACGACGCCGGGGATCTCCCGCTTGAAGCTCTCGACGATCTCCTGCTTCTTGCGGCGGCGCGCCTCCTCGTGCTTGTCCACCCGCGCGTCCCCCAGCTGCCCCGCCACCTTATAAGATATAACACAACAGTAACGTTGCACTCACGACGCCGGGGATCTCCCGCTTGAAGCTCTCGACGATCTCCTGCTTCTTGCGGCGGCGCGCCTCCTCGTGCTTGTCCACCCGCGCGTCCCCCAGCTGCCCCGCCACCTCCTCCAGCGCCGCCTGCAGCGCCGCCGCCTTGCCGCGGCACGAGCCCACGTCCGCCTGCAAGCCCACTACTGTACACATACGGCCAGTGGCATAGCGGTGGGAGGGGGGAGGGGGAGCAAGGGGGTATCATGCCACGGACACTACTCACAAAGGGGCGCCAAATGGTCCGCAAAACAATAAAATGCTGGAATTTTATAGTTTTCGAATGGGGGGGGGGGCTAAATAGGTGTTGTGCCCCGAGCGCGAGTTAAGCTCGCTATGTCACTGCATACGGCTCATTTCTGCCTGCGACCGCACGCTGCTGTACATACACGGCCCACTTCAGCCTCTAAATCTCACACCACCGTAAACCAAGACCCACATCATCATCATCATATTTGATGTTTACGTGCTCTTAAATACCCAAGCGCTACTGCACAGGCTGCCCCGGAACTCTTTCAGTATCCGTTGTTCTCACTACATTACCAAGGAAGGGATCAGCTTCCAGCTAAATTAGAAGACCTCCAGTGTAACTGCAAGGTCTACCTAATAACCTCATCTCCTATCTCCAATAATTTTTTGGTGTGATACACAAGTTAAAGCTAGGATTAAGTCGAATAATTATATCCCTGAGCAGTGTTATCAGAAATGTGAAGTTCTATTGAAAACCCAAAATTAATTATTATGATTTAGATTCTTTAGAGAATCTTAAATATCAGAAATACATGTTGCTAGAATGGACGAAAAGTCCAAAATTGGAAGATTATCCGTTTTTCCATGAAGGACTCAAGTCTACTCACCTGCAATTCAGCCCTTAACCTCCGCTGCTCCTCCAGAGCTGTTTCAGAACTCTTAATGTGTTCATTCAGTTTTTCGACGCGCTTCATAGCCTCGTTTCTCTCGTGACCCTGAAGTAAAATATCACTATTAGTTTTGTAGTGTAGATTAGATAGTAATTTTACTGTGTCATATTGACTTTGATTGATTTATCATTTTATAGTTTTGCTTTCACTTTTGCGTTTTTGTCTAATTTTATAATAGTTATTTTATCAATCAACTCAAAGTGCTTACTATGTGGCGGTGCTCTTTCTCCAGCTCGCCCTCCGCATCTCCATGTATGTGTGTCTGTATGTATGTATATATACCTTCTGGCGGTGCTTGTTCTCCAGCTCGCCCTTGCGCCGCATCTCGTTGTCGAGGCGGTCCTGGTCGCTCTTCTGCTCGCGGTTGACGGAGTCCAGCTCCTGCAGGTAGCGCGCCGCCTGCCGTGACGCCTCCATCTTCAGCTCTTCGTACTCGCGGATCTGTACCATGCCAACTCACATCATTACTCTCCAATAGCTATACTCACTTTATACATGCTCATCTTAGCAATTATTACATACCCTCAGAAGAATGATTGTTAATGTCACAATAAAGTTATAGGGCCCAAATCGAGCCGAGAATGATAAATATTGAATTTTCACAAGAGAGACTGCTTATTCATTTAGAGTCTTTATGAAGAGCTCATGGATATAGAACTATCTTATATAATATCTACTTTAATTTTCAATGAGAGTTTTTAATGAGATCGTTTTAGTTACTGGAATTAAAAGCATTCCAAAGTAAATAAATTGGACTATTTCATAATCGATCTATAATGGATATCTTCGGAAATAGTACTATCGTGAGCCGGTGGTGGCCCAGCTCACCTGCGCCTCCTCCAGGTGCACGTCGGCGCGCGAGGCGGAGGTCCCGAGGATGGAGGCCTCCCACGTCGCCTTCTGCTCCTCCACCTGCCGCAGTTCCTCCTCCAGCTTTCTGCAAACACGCACTATGTATCCTCATCTAAATACTAATAATAATGTAGCTGTGTACGTTCATGTCAATATGCATTATAGGACTTAACGAAAAAAATTAAATAAATTGGCATTACTTTTAGAAATGTCTATCTGACTTTTTATTCGAAATATATCATATGTATTATGTTTGGTATTTTTATTACATTAGTTAATAAACAAATGTAATAAAAATAAAATCTTTTGGATTTGCATCAAAGTATTAAATAAGGTGTTTCACAAGGTTCATTATTGGCTCCCATTTTATAAGTTATATATACCAGTGTCATTCTCATTACTACTTATTTGGTATTTATAATATTGGTTAAACAACAGAATTCAAGTTATTTTAAAAGTAGATTATACTCTGAAATATTCATGTCATGAATCTTAGCCATAAATGGTAAAAGGACTTATACAACATAGAACGATTTATACTACGGTTAGATGCGAATTTAAAACAGGTCTAACCTGATATCTGCCTGGTGAGCTTCATGGGCCTTCCGTGCTTGCTCAAGGGTCTTCACTGCGCTCTCTAATTTCTTCTGTGTGTGTGTCACACGCTCCTTTGCCTTGATGAATGTAGGTCTCTTCTTGGATATTTCTGCTTCCTGTTAAGAATGGCAATATTTAAATATAAATTGCCATGTTAATCATTTTAGGATAATAGTAAGTACCGAAGTGGCTAGTAATTATATAATTTTATAGTTTAGAGCACATAAAGCCCCTATCGTCCCCGGAACAGTCCCAGTTACTACTATAGACACTAGTTGTGCCTTGCGGTTTCATCCATATTTTGAGAAAACAATTTTCTAAAATATTATAGGCTTTTCTAGGTAAATGAACTATCCAGACACAAAATGATTTTTTTTTTTTTGTTACTGAGAAAAAAAAAACGAACCAACAAATTTTTCAGATTTTAGATAATATTCATCACTGCCTAAAAAATGAAAATCCAAAATCAGTTTTCTCAAGTAGGCTTCAAAAGCAATTTTCAATCGTCATTTTACAAATTAAAAATATATTTATTTAATTATAGTTAAAAGTGAAGCTACCACCAATTCAAAATGTAGATTCTGCAAATAAGAATCGGCAAGAAACCCATAAGTTACTCTTAAAAGAAAGGTGTTTCATTATTTATTAATTTATTCCAAATGCAACAACACTAACCACTTCCCGGATATCCTGTTCAATTTTAGCGAGCTCCCGCTGTACAGTACCAGCCTCCTTTTTCTTCTCCTTGAGAGCCTCCTCTGCCTTCTGCCTTTTCTTCTCGATTTTGTTCAGCTCCGACTGCTTGTGCTGCAACTCCTCTTCAGAAGCTTGGATGTCTTTCTCATTGTGATACAAGTGGAAAAGTTGAAGTTCAACTTTTTGTTGTTGCTGAAATCATTCTTTAAATAAATATACAAAAGTAATGTCAATTTGTATAGATTCTGATATTAATATCTGCAGGAAATAAGTTATTATAGTAATTACAGGTATTCAAATATGATAACATACATATAGGGTAGGTATGATGACTTATACTAACAAAATTTACAACAAACATTTTTTTACACAACCAAGTTGGCTAATTAGCGTACGGCCCAGCTAATGGTAAGGCGTTACTGTAGTGTATAGAAGCCTGCAACACCAGAAGCATCGAAAGCGTGTTGCCGGCCCTACCCCCGACACTCCCAAGGAGCTCTGGCCACCTTACTCACAACAGGAACACAACACTAACTAAGTACACCAAATAAGGTTGAAAACTTCCCTAGACAGGCTGCTCCAAAATTTAAGCAGGATATATTCTGCTGAGACCTACCTCAATGAATTCGTCAGAATTAAAAAAAAATATATGTGGCTTTAAAATAAACTTACTAATTCCTCCTTCAGTCTTGTGTACTTCTCGGCTTCCTCCTTCTCAAACTTGGCCTCTTTCCTCTCCGCTGCCACACCTTTCTTCTTTTGGTACGAGAACTGAGCCTCTTCATCTGCACGATTCACTTCTGCACGGCATGCTTCATATTGCTCTTTTAGGACTCCAGAACTTTACAATGGAAACAAGATCTTGAATATTTAAAGTAACAAAATATTTTAAGGAATGTATAAGATGATCTTGAATAAGTTACATAAACCCGCTTTTTCAATAATTAAAGATCAGAAGTATAAACATATGAGAAATTGAGATGACATTTGTTTAAAGCTGCGGTCGGCAACGTGCGGCCCGCGGGCCGCACGTTTAAACTACGTATAAACATAATGTAGTATATACGTGTACGAATTAAATTCCGTATGTTATATAATGACCAATTATACATTTATCAGGTAGAATCTAGGGTTAATATCATAAGTGCGCCCGCCTTTAGTTTATTTTACCATCTTGTGGATCTTGCCTGCCAAAAGGTTGCCGACCGCTGGTTTAAAGCAACAACTACTATGGAAGATAAAAAGTGAAATATTTAAAACAATAAGCAGTTTGTCTAGTTCACAGTGTTAGTAATTTAGTGCTGTAATTTACTTATATGTATTTCCATAATAATATTTCTATTCATAGCTTTGCTGTCTCTTTTACTTGTTCTTTATAAACTGCAATTATGTATTATACAATATTAAAATTTTATGTATAATTTTTATTGACAATTTTGTTTATTGTCATAAACTTTAAGAGCGCTATCACACAATCGAAGTTCTCGGTTTTAGGTAAATTAGACGGCGCGCGGCAGTGGTCGCGTACGTGTGCGTCTCGTTAAAGTACGCTACGCACACATGCAAGACGCTTTGAGTCTAAGAACCAAACCAACTTGAGACTGTTTCCGAAATAAATTAAATTATTACTTTTAAATAAAGTTCGTGAAATATTATTTTATTATTTAAATTAATAACATTAATTTTTTGTATTGTCATTAATAATTTTGTAATTTTAAATACTAAAAAAATCGTGAAAAATTAAAATTGTTGTCCTACTTTTTTAATTTTTTAAAGTAATAAATATGTGTATAATATTTTGCTATTGTGCCTAATTATTTTGTAAACATTGTACTTAAGACGCGCATGCATCGTTTTGATTTTAATATTCATTAGAAAAATTATAATTGTCAATTAGTAGGTTATAGGGTCATAAAAATAACTTGATTCTATTAAAATAAGGTCTTAAAAATCATTTTATAAACTTAAAGGAGTGTTTTAGACCAGTGGTCGGCAACCTTTTGGTAGGTAAGGGCCACGAAGTGGCCAAATAAACTAAAGGCGGGCCGCGCTTATGATTTAAACCCTAGACTCTACCTGATACCTACAATATAATTGGTCATATCCCATAGAAAAAATGAAAATGCTATTAAAATTTTTAAAACATATGGAATTTAATACGTACACGTAATACTTACATTATACAGCACAACAGCATTTTTGTTGTATGGAATTTTTTATGGATCTAGCTGCATTTTCTACCCTAATTCTAAATCTGTAGATACTCAGATTTTTGCAGCAGCAGCTCTACATTTTGAGATATGAAGGGTAGCTATTTTTGTCAAAAAAACATGGTTTCCCGTCATATAACAATTTATTTAAACAACATTTTCTTTTATGTAAGGGGGCGTTCAAGTATTACGTAACGCATATTTTGAAGGTTTTTGACCCCCCCTCCCCCCTATGTAACGCGCCGTAACGTTTTCCTGTACACCCCCCCCCCTACCCTATAAACGTTACGTAACACCCAACTGACCATTTTTACCACATTTTTACCCAAATATCACAACTTTGTTGCGCAAACTAACCTGAAAGTCGCTAAATTACTTTCGTTATTGTTTTAATCGCGTTTGTGGTAGTAATAAATAAATAAAACAATAGATTTTTATACCCTAGTTTTTTAATTAAACAAAAAACAACGTTACGTAACGCGTTGTTCGAACCCCCCCCCTCCCCAGTAACGCATCGTAACGTTTAACAAGACTCCCCCTCCCCCCCTATTAGCGTTACGTAATACTTGAACGCCCCCTAACTTTCTTGAATAAGTTGGAGTTTTACAACTATTCTGGATAATCCAACAGTAGTCAGCCATCATACTTTCACTCCAATAGCCCTGGTAGCGCTCCTCCATGAAGTGAATATCCTGATGAAAGCGTTCTCCCTGCTTCTCGCTTAAATGTCCAAGATTTACAGAAAATCGATCAAGGTGGCTATAAATGAAATGCATCTTAATGCTCATGTTGTATCCAAGGTGCTGAACGTATAATGGTAACTGCTTGACGTGGTCAGGAAAGTCGACGGACTTCTTATTTCCCGAAAAGTTTTTTACAAGCCAAAAAAAACTAATTCCAGGTATTTTTTCAGTAGTTGTCATACTTTCAGTAAAATTTACATCGTTTATTAATTTTCTAATTTGTGGTCCTTTGAAAATTCCAGCTTTTAAATTCTCAGCACTCAATTTTGGAAACGATCTGGATATACACTGGCGTGTAAAAGTTTTGGGCCACCCTGTTTTTTCCATATAACTGACAAAATATTTTTTTCTTTCACTTGTTCTTTGTCGAGTTGTTTGAGAGGACCATATTAAAGATTATAACGTTAATAATTATATAAAATATAATATTGTACAACGGTAAATGACTTTCAACAGTGTGCAAAAGTATTGGGCCACCGCAATTCACGAATTTGCCGGACCTTACTGCACAATATTTTTTGATATTTTTTTCTCACTGGTTTCTAAAAACGCTATGCACAAGGTATATGTTAATAATTACTATTATTTCTGCCTCAATGCCGAAAATTTTTAACAATAAAACTTGAAATATGAAAACATTAAGCTCTGTGAAATTTTGTTCAAACCACCTTCAAACTTTATTCAGAAAAAAAATTCACACGTTTTACACACTATATTGGGTATCCAGTGCTTGTTGTTTGTTTCCGATGGCCGTTGATAGTACTCCATGTAAGCATTTTTAACGAAGTCTGACACATTTAAACAGAATTTTTTGAATGTATATTTGCCACAAATGTAACAAAATCTATTTGGATTGTTTACACAGGTCTTTCTAGACGCATGTTGTAAATGACTCGGTACTTCCTGAATATCACAGGAAAAAGGGTTTGCAAAAATCTTCTTTGCTTGAAACTTTTCAAACTCACCAAATCTGTCGCTGAATGAAAAATGTCACATCATATATCTGCCAGTTTCGTTTTAATTCTACGTGTTACGCGATCGCGGTTCGTTCATGCATTTATGTTGATATTTATAACTTATTTACAAAACATTCGCGGGCCGCAAGTAAGACCTCCGCGGGCCGCACGCGGCCCACGGGCCGCGCGTTGCCGACCACTGTTTTAGACCATAGATAAGTATAATAATTATGGTGTACATTTTAGACCATAGAACTGAATAACTTTTACCATGGGACAACCATTAAAATCAAGAAAATAATTCTGCTGTTACTGCGGCCTATAAACGCTTGCAATGCCTAAGCTCTAATAATTGTGTTTGCTTGCAAACGATAAAAAAAAACCGACTTCAGTTACATAGACAAGTAGTACAACGTAATAAAACTCACAAATAGTCAAGTAAATACGCGCTATTAAAGATTACTCAAAAAGTTGTTATCAGATCTCGATCTAATTTAAACAAGACTACAAAACAAGTATTAGTTTTCGATTAAAGTAAGAATAATCAAAATTGGTACACCGAGTAAAAAGTTATGCGGTATAATACAACGTAGGTCGACGAAAAAGTAGCCAAGTAAATACGCATATAACTGTCAAAGTAAGTACTTTTCAAATCTCAATTAAATTTAAATGGGACCACATGACACGCAACACCTTTCAATTAAAACAAAATTGATCGAAATCGGTCCACCCAGTCAAAAGTTCTGAAGTAACACACATAAAAAAAATACAGTCGAATTGAGAACCTCCTCCTTTTTTGAAGTCGGTAAAAAAAGGAATCACACTGTTACTTTTAAACATATTTTTTGTAAATATGTTCTTTTTTCAATAAATAATCAAAAAGTGTTGGTTGCGCTCTCGGACTAAGAACCAAGGTTGCGCTACATTCGCTAATTGGTGAGATTACGTGACACAGCAACAGCGAGCGATACGTCCTCCCTCCGTGAGCGCTTGGCGCTGTCTAAAGTTACAGACCGCGAGTCCCGAGATTTATAGAGGATTTTAGCACTACATACAATAATTTTTACATTACTTATTATTTCATTTACATGGACAATTTTTTTTTTCATGCAAGGTAACATAGTAAGCTTCGTAATTACTTACTTTTTGTTTGAATTTGGATTATATATTCATAGATAAAAAATATAATTTCGGACGAAATATTATCAGTAACTCTCTGTTTTGCAGAATTATTTATGATGTATTACTGTATGAAACATAATAAATTGAATTACCCATTCCAAAGTAGAAGATACAGTTGTACCATAAACATTTTTAAAAATAGTTAAATTATTATATCTTCTATGAAACAAAGCATGAAACGATGCCCAAAACTAAAATTTTCTGAAACATCCTTTCCAGAGACAAAGTTTTTACTGATTTACGTAAACAAATTGAAATATTTATTTAGTACATTTCCAAGAATACGAATCAAACTTTCTTGGCCATATATAATTTTTTTAATTTGTGGATTTATATAAACCATAATCACACATCAAAACTCGAGTCAAACGCTCAAATCCAAGAAAAATTGTAATAGCCCTCTTAAAAGTAACTTTACCGAGCATACGGTTTGAGCTAAATGGCTCATCCACATTTCAAGGAAATGATTATTTGTTTTTTATTATGTTTGCACTTTGATAAATTATTAGTACTCTATTTATTGAGGTAAATTAAAAGATTTGGTTTTGTTTATCTTCACAAAGAGAGATATCATCTCTTAATCCTCATCACTATTTTCTTACTCACCCGCTAATCTCCTCAAAGAGTGCTGTTCTCTCTTTAGGGTTCTTCATAGCTATGCTCTCTACTGCTCCTTGGAACACCAAGAAGTTCTTAGCTTTCACATTGATACCCAGCTTTTCCAGCTCCGAAAGGTAATGACTTACTGACACCGACTACAAGAGTAAGAAAAAATAAATTAAATGTTCATGTAACATCATCTATTAACAAATATAACAGAACTGGATGTCTACAATGTGCTGTGTGGTTACGACACTAAAGAATGTAGCCACCCCCTCTGTTCCCGTGGGTGTCGTAAGAGGCGACTAAGGGATAACACAGTTCCACTACCACCTTGGAACTTAAAAAGCCGACGGATGGCGGGATAACCATCCATGCTGGCTTTGAAATACACAGGCCAAAGACGGGCAGCAGCGTCTTCGGTGCGACAAAGACAGCCCTGCGGTCACCAACCCGCCTGCCCAGCGTACTGACTATGGGCAAAACACATGAGTTCGCGTCATAATGTCGGGCGCGAACTTGTGGAGGCCTATGTCCAACAGTGGACTGTGATAGGCTGTAGTGGTGGTGGATGTCTACAATAGTGTAAAATAGTTTTTGAATTTTATTCTTAACATGTTCGTTGCCAACCTGAAAATTTAGTTCCTCAGAGGGTGGCCACATAAACTTTTTTGATAGTTTACTCCTGTGTACATCAAATATAGTTAAAGAAAACCTTTGCTCTAGAGCAGCGGTCGGCAAACTTTTGACAGGCAAGAGCCATAAGGTGGCAAATAAACTAAACGCGGGCCGCCGCACTTATGACATTAACCCTAGATTCTACCTGATATACATATAATTGGTCATTATATAACATACGGAATTTAATTCATACACGTAATGCTTACATTATGTTTATGTGATGCCAGCCGCTGCTCTAGAGGCCATAAGACACGCATTTGCGACAGAACTATGGAATGCATAAAAATCTTCATACAATATTCTATTGATACTTTGTGTTCTCTTCATGGGCCAAATTCAATATTGTTGCGATCATGTGATGTCACGTGTTTAGCAATGATCGTGTTATGAAACGACACTGATCAGTGGCGCTAAGATTTACTCTGAGAGTAACACTCTACAGTTCTTTTAGCTGATTATTTAGAGATATGGGTGTAATACTAAACCAGCATTAAATGTACCAATATGAAAAACAAGTGTCAATTACTGGTCTGATTTCAGTTTCATTGTTGTTTATTGTAATATCATTGATTTAACAGAATATTTCAATTTTAAACTGTTACAGTAATCATTCTTTTGAAGTAAACTCTACTTGTGTGTCCAAGCTGACATACACTTCTGTTTAGTAAAAATACAATATTATGCAGCGGCGTAACTATACCATCTGAGTCCCGTGGCAAATTCATTGGATGGGGCCCCAAGATAAATCGTACAACTTCAAGAGCTTACAATGTCTCGGGCCATGGGAACCTGACTTTTTACCAGTCCTGCCACCCTATAATTACTGATGTTATGCTAAATTAATTTCTACACTATTATATTTACAAGACAAATCTATTAGTAAGTATATTTTTTAGTTTAATATGTTTTCAACTTACTTGTCCATCGATTTTGTGATCTGAAGATTGTCCAATAACAGACCTTTGAAAATATTTTTCTGTCATATCCTCCAATACAAATGTAGCAGTCACAGATGCACTGAAACAATTATAATAATAAATTGCTGCTTTAATATTAAACTTATTAGTATAATCGCTTTATATCTTAGAACTTCTGATTTCCCAACTCCCCTAAACCCTTCTTACACATAAAACATGTGAATGATTGTAAATGATATATTTTCAATAAATACTAACCTTCTAGATACAGGTTTATTGATGGAAGCACCGTGAATCAAATCACTAAGACGCTTGACACGAAGTAGAGACGTTTTTTCACCCATTACAAAACTTACAGCATCCATGAAGTTTGATTTACCTAAAATAGTCACAATAAACATCAAATAAATAATAAACTTTTGCATATAACATAAAAAACCTAGGTTTATCGGTCTTACCTGACCCATTAGGTCCTACGACGGCGGTGAAAGACTTCAGAGGTCCTATCCGGTGATGCCCCCGATAGGACTTAAAGTTTTCCATATCTATATACTTTAAAAACGCAGGCATCTTGTACGAAATATAAAATTCCTAACAAAATACAACAACTCACACAATAATTTCAGAGCGCCTTCGCGCCAAACATTTTTCGCGATTTCGTCAACAATAGAACAATCTGAACAATACAAGTCAAGTGTCAAGACGTCAAGTAATCAAGTTGTCAACAACGAAATTTGCACAGATATACAGATATACTGTTGTTGTTGTTTTAAAATTTATCCCCAATAGGGAAAGGCAAAGGACCATAGTCCATACAGAAATATACAGATATACTTTTTTTGTGTCATTTATCCCTACATTTATCCCCATTTTATCCCCATCAAGGGATAGACAAAGGTATCAAGGTACTAAGCCTTACAGCTTCATCTGATGTGTCGTCACACGATCACGATCACGATTCAGCCTGTAACATCCCTCTGCTAGGCCTCTTTCTCCATGTTGGACTTAGGAGAAGGTTTGGAGCTTAACCTCTTGCAATCGCCGGTTTTTACGAAAGAAACCGTTAAGATCGCAGATTTTTTTGCGCGCGAAGGCGTCATCGCTCCTTAAGTGTTATTTTACGTGTAGCGATGGAATGCTTTTGAGTAGGGTGATTCCACTTACTTTATCTGAAAGCTATTGAAATAAGCTATAATATTGCATATAAAATGTTTTGTATTGTGTTTTGATTTTATTTTACACATACCTTTCATTTGACAAAAAGTTGTAAAATAGTTACATTTTAGGAAATAATATTTTTTTCATCAAAAATAATTAGTTTTATTTACTTGTTTTTAAGTTTCTACAGTAAATATGATATGTTCTTTCTAAAATAAAACTAAAATGTATATCCTTTCATAGTAATATTTTGAGTTTTTCACCATGAAACATACCCACGAAAATTACGATGAACAGAAGTTGCACTCGTTAGTGCCTTTCTTTCCAAATCCTTTTGTGACTAGGTTTTTAGCATTAGGCTTTAAATTTATATGCTGTCCGATAGAAAATATATCCAGGATTTAGTTTTACATTATATCAGATGAGATAGTTCAAAAAAATTATATCTTATGAAGCAAAATGTCGGCAATGGTAGGAAATTCATGACAAAATCCGAAGATTTTTATTCTCAAAAAAAAGCTATTATAAAACGCGTTTTCTTTTCATAAAATACTTTCTACAAAACGCCAATGAATAGACCTCTCTGGAAAGGTATCACACAGGCACACCATAGAACAAAAAATCCTTACAAAATGCGTGCATTGCGTGCGTGAATTTTGGGGACCGCGCACTTTACAATCAAATATAAACAAAACTATGGAATGTTGGGCCAAGATAAGGATTGAAATAGATTCTACGATACTTTTGTCACTAAAGTAAAGATATTTCAACACATACCTAACTAAATAACTAATAGAAATATTGCACACAAAACAAAGGATCGGCCAATTCGCGCGCAAATAATTGCGACCCGCTGATTTCTACTCCAAGTTATATCAACAAATACTACTTATTATACTATTGTAACTATGTAAAAAGCTTGATAAAACACTCTAAAACGTATAATAAATAAGCAACTTACCGATTCTTTTCAAAATAAAGGAGAAATCCGCAAATGTTAACAAGTCACAGAAACAATGAACACAATGGTCGGCGCGCTTCGGTAGACTGAACTTTGACCGATCGGATGACAGAACTTTATTTTTAAAATGGTGGCAGTTTCTGTTTCATTCGAACGGTTGGTTCACCTGGCGTAAGTCAATAATTAAATTTTACGAAAAGAGACCTTCACGACATCAAAATAAGGCTCACAAGCAACACATGTCAAAGTGAGTCATATGACTCAGCGCGATGTTTATGTAAGTTTCTACGTGAGCCATATGGCTCAGCGCGATTGCAACAGGTTAATCGACCACACTGTTCCACTGGTGTGTTATGATAAAAAAAATTATTTTTTAGTGATTTCCATGGACTTAATACCTACTAACAGGACAGAGTACTCTGAAAATTTGTATTTACGAAAATGAACACTAAGTCAACGAGTTAAGTATTATATTCGGTTGCGCATTATACAAATGCAAAAACGAGCCGAGAGAGATAGTCACAACGGAGGCCTTGTGTCTCGTTCTTTCATATTGCCAGCATAAAAATGTTTCTAATCAAAAATTATAGCTGACCTAAAACTCCATTGAAACAATTGTATTTTAATGTTATTTTAACAATTGTAAGTCAGCAAATCATAATTAAAATTAATTTCTTTAAATATATTCTTAGATAAAAAGAAAACATTAATTAGGTATTATTTTGCCTATTTCTTTTTTTTCTTACGGTAACTCTCGTAAACATCATTGTGGACATTGTTTAAGACTGTAATAAAACTGAATATAATGCTTAACACCTTGTGTTAGTGTTCATTTTCGTATAAACAAATTTCCATCGACAACTATGGTGACCATGCGTCACTTTATTCACTTTTATTGATATTAAAGATTAAAGAAATGTTTGTGTTATAAATACTATTTGTTGTTCAAATAAAAATAAAATATTAAATCTATACTAATATTATAAAGAGGTAAAGTTTATAACTTTGTTTGTATATACGGGGTAATCTTCGCAAATACTGATCCGATCATGAAAATTCTTTCGCTAACAGAAAGCTACACTATTCAGGAGTGACAAGATAAAAGGAAAAAGATAAAAATATATAAAGATTTTAAATCAGCAGGATTTGAACCTGCGCCCTCTGACGTGCCGTGTCAACAATTCAATCTAATCAAGCATTATTATTTGCCTTATAAATTAATTGGTGATTTTAAAACATTTATATTTATCTGATTTCCTGAAAATAGTGAGAGTGTATTGGAACATATCAAATTTCACCGTACCCTTCTTATGTGAAATGGATTATAACGCCCAACGAAGTGGGCACGGGTCGGCTAGTTTAAAATAATTGTAATGACATTATTTGGAGTGTATTTACTTGCCAACTGTAACAAATATAGCATTAAGGTTCAACGAGTCGTTCGCCCGAAGTCGTTGGTAGGCGTGGCCTAAATTAATGCTATTTCACCTGACACAGTGTGCGAACGGGTGCGCCTCAGAGAAGAGCAGTGAGAAAAATATCGTGCGCGTGCATGTAGTAGTTACTACACGTATAGGTACACACACATGTGACGACAAGCTAGGAAATAATAATATTATGCGTGCAATATTTTTATTATTTGGAATTGGACTATAGCCCGTTGGCGCAGTTTCTAGTGGTTTCTGTCCCGCGGGTTGCGGGTTCGTTTCCCGCCTGAGTCGGGGTGTAATATTTGTATTTATGTATGTATTTATATATGTATGGATAAGGATTTATGCATTTTTATTTTGTAACTAGCTGTGCCCGTGCCTTCGTCCGTGTCGAATTTAACAAAATATTTATTGTTCAGTTCGCGACCATCTCAAGGAAAGAGCGCTGGCTCGCCGAGCTAAATGTTTCGCGATGATATTTCAAAAACTATTCATCTGATTGATATAGTGTAAAGAGAAATTTTAATCTGCATTAAATGCCTAAGCTAACTAAAGTATTCATTTGGATAAGGATTAATAATGAACTAAAGAAAATAGCTTTGAAAATAACGTAATGTTTTTAATTAAAAATGTAAACAAAAGTGGTTATTGTAAGTCAACCGTAAGAGATTTTATAGATTTTAACATAGCATTTTTATAGATTTTGAATTCGCTAGTACATTACACAACTATATTTTTGCTAGTTTACGCAGCGTTCGCGTGGAAAGCTTCCCGTTGGCGAGATTTTTTGCGACCTCTTCAACATTTATCGCAGTATTTCTGCTAATTTACATTAAAGCATAATAAATTATATACCAAAACCTTCCTCAAAAATCAATCTTTCTATTGTTGAAAACCGTGTAAAACTCTGTTAGGTAGTCCGTCAAGTTTATCGCATTCAGACAGACAGACAGGAGGACAGAAAGATGCGGCCGGGGGACTTCTTTTTATAATACTAGCTGACCTGGTGAACTTCGTATTACCTACATATATTTGTGAAAAATATCGACAAAACACTTTCTGTACGCATCTATAAATATTTGACAACAAATTGCCAATTTTTTGACAATAGACATCAGATGCTTCACATCTAGGAACATTTACATATACATACTATTATTTTTTAATAAATTTGTTGTTAAATAACAATAAAATATAGCCTATGTCACTCCTGAATAGTGTAGCTTTCTGTTTGTGAAAGAATTTTCACGATCGGATCAGTATTCGCGAAGATTACCCCCTACAAACAAACAAAGTTAGAAACTTTACCTCTTTATAATATTAGTATAGATAGATGTATAGATTGCTTTTATTACCTACTACCTAACCATATTTTTATAAAATATATATAACTTAGGAAATACGGAGCTAATCACAGAAAAATTAAAAGTAAAAAACCTTTTTAGTTACAGGCATGCAATTTTATTTGAATGCGCTAAAACAAAAAAGAAAGTTTACTTTAAAACTTTTACTATCTACTTATAAAGGCATTACATAATAATTCATCTATGTACATATAATAAAATGGTAGAAAAGTCAAAACTGTACATTGAATATTTTTTTAAAAGAATACTTGGGGTGTGATCTACAATCGATACCGAAGCCAAAAATATAGTTTTTAGAATTTTTGTCTGTTTGTCTGTTTGTCTGTATGTATGTCCGGGATAAACTCAAAAAGTACTGCATGGATTTACTTCAAGTTTGGCACGAATATTGTTAAGAAGTCGGGTCAGAACATAGGCTATATATTATCACGCTATCACCTACGGGGAACGAGCAGTGAACGCACGCAGACGACGTCGCGGGCAGCAGCTAGTATGATATAAAAACTTGTCGCAACTCGCCGCGTTGGCGCAACGGTTAGGTACAGCACTGGTTTGTAGCTGTTGCGCTCGCGGTTGCGGGTTCGATCCCCGCACATCACAAACATTTGTATTGGCCAGATAGAATTATAGATGTTTGCCTTTCAATTTTAAAAAAATCATCGAAACAAATTGGTCGAACAGTCAAGTTCTGAAGTAACATAATAAAAAAAATCCAATCAAATTGAGAACCTCCTCCTTTTTTGGAAGTCGGTTAAAAGCTGTGAGCGTTGTATATATATAAAGAGATTCTGTAGTATATTTAGTATCAGTATTGCACCCGTGCGAAGCCGGGGCTGGTCGCTAGTAATATATAAAATAGTACTTACCTACTAATTGGTGATAGTTGAAGTGGATTTATAGGATTTGAGGAGTAAAAAAACAAATGAAAAAATATTTGTACAACGTAATCTGTATTAGTATTATTTATCTTTATTGGTCTTATCCTGTCCTGTGCATTTGTTTATAATTAGTTTGTGATAAAGATTAATTGTATTGTAGGTATTGTATGTATTGTATTTGTCAGATCTGATAGGTAGGTTTCGAGATTTCAGTTCAAGCCGAACTACTGATTAAAGATCTGTATTTACTTATTTTACCACCCTACCTAGTGCCTATAATTACTACTAAAAGTCAAACTAAAACACTTTTATTTTTTAATTGCTTTTATTATAACAATATTTTTATAAAATATATATTAAAAACTAAGGAAATACGGAGCTAATCACAGAAAAAGACAACATTCATGGACTAAGTATAGTAAGTAGTAACTCGCGCTCTAGGTACACAGATACATTAGGGCATACAATATAGTTCCTAGGTAGGTAATAATAATAATAATAAATACTTTATTGGGTCACCATAAAGAAACATTACAAAAGAAAAAAAATTATGAATACAGAAGATGTACAAGGGCTTATTAAATTTATAAAAAATTTCGTATAAAAGTCTGAGTAATACATTATTTATGTTATGTAAGGGAGCTGCAAGATACAATTTAAATAGGTTTACGAAGCATTCCTAAAATAAATAACAATGTTTGTTTAATTTGGTATAATACAATTCTTATTATTTTTGGTACCTTCCCAGTCCCAGTGATTGTTAGAGAAACAATATATATATAATATATATACAAGTAGTCACTTCACTTCACTGTACTAATAATAGCGAGACAGTCAAAATTCAAACGCAACGTAGGTTTCACTGTAAATCGGAATTCAAAGTAATACAAATACAGATTACAGGATTTACAAGCAGCAGAATGGCAACGCCGCGCGTGAATGATCAAAAGCAGCAGAATGGCAACGCCGCGCGCGAAGACCAATGACGCGCGGCCGGCGGCTCTTGCGGCTTACATTCCCTCCCACACCCCCCGCACTAGCATGAAAAGTAGATGAGAGACACAGTGATTTTATTCCTAAAACGGCCGCGTAAAAAATGAGAATAGACTTTTAGCAAATCAGTAATTATAGAAAAACTATTAAATGTATCTTTTCATAATAAATTTATTTCCACTTTTCAATAACTAAACTTTTACCTCTGAGGCTTTATTTTAGAGATTTCTTTCTCCGTATACTATTTATTTTCACCCAAAGTTGGGCTAAATCGGTGTTGAAATATGAAAGTTTAGAAGCTTGTATTTTTGAAATTTAAACTTTTTTTACAACTTTGGCTTTCATTAATCATAGATAATGACGAGATCAATTGATATTATTCTTAATTTTGAACAGTCAACGTCAAACATTGTAGTAGTTACTGATCTAAGTTTGTATGGAAACGTGAGCGACTTGTTTAACCTTAAGGTAAATTAATAAATAAATAACGCGTACTATTTGTATTGTTTACTAGCTGTGCCCGCGACTTCGTCCGCGTGGAATAGTGACTTTGGACAGCATTTTTTAATTTTAATACATGTTTTGGTTTATTTTGGATTATAAGCACCGTCGTTTGGTTATTTACATGTTCAACGTGATTCTTTAAATTGGCATAACTTTTCATTTATGAACCGATTGACATAAAACAAACACTAAATGTTAAGTGCAGCCTAGCACAATATATTAGTGAAAACTACACCTAAATTGGATAAGCCGTTTATGAGATGACAGACAAACACATTTCTGAAACAGACAAAAATTCTAACAATCATTGTTTTGTGTGCTATTTGCGTTGATAAGGGTCCCAATAATATTTTTTCTATATATCTTCCATGTACAGAAAGCGATCTGTTACTTTTTTATTATATGTATTGATTTTGTAATCCATCCCTTGTGCAAATGTTTGTATATTGACATGAAAAACAAATAATAAAAGTAATAATATAATATTTATTATTTATTCATTATAAATAAATCTATTATTATAATAATAGTCGTCAATACTGGTGTCAGATTTTTCAAGTTTCCAAATCTTATGTCACCCTATTAGAAAGGGACACAAGGCCTCCGTACTAACTATCTCTGTCGGCTCGTTTTTCAGCTGCGAGTGCTCTGTCCTGTTAGTAGGTATTAAGTCCATGGTGATTTCAACTTGATTTCAAGTTGTCAAATGTCAATGTCGTTATATTGTCAAATAAATTAAACATCACGCCATCACGGGCGTTATAATTATTCTAAATCTAATTACTATTATTCTAACTTCTAAGATCACGGGTCTTAACTCTTATCGTAGGTCTTATACACCGTTTTTAAGACCGTGTTAAACATTAATGAGAAGCAAAAAAAAATTGTTCTATCATTGCACTGAAAGAATTAATAATTATTATAAAGTTTGGATCATTGAAAACTTTTTTAGTTTGAATTAAAAGTATGTAGATCTGGTGTTTTTAATTATGATGAATGGTGATCAAAGTCCTGGAAGCCCAATAGACTTAAGTGATCGTGAACAGGCAGTCTTAATGGATCCAATTGATCATGTTCGTTCCCGGTATCCGTATTGCATTGTCTGGACACCCATACCAGTTCTAACGCAAGTATCATAACTGTTTGATTTGTATATTTCTTTATTTTCAATAATGTTTACCAAAGTTGTTTAATTTTTATAAAACAGATGGATATTTCCCTTTCTTGGACATATGGGTATTTGCATGTCAAATGGAGTGATAAGAGACTTCGCTGGTCCATATTTCGTATCAGAAGACCTAATGGCTTTTGGAAATCCAACTAAGTACTGGCAGTTATCGCCACAGAAAGCTAATAATGGTCAGGCTGGATGGGATGCAGCAGTTGCAGAATCTTCAGAAATATATAAAAAAAGAATGGTAAATATCTGATTTACATTAGCAACTAATAAGTATATTTGTTTATTTAAAAGGTAAAATTTGATTAATAATGTTTAGGCATGTATAAATATTATATTTATGCTCTCCAAATGATCTAATTCTTTTCCACCTTAAAGCATTAAACAACAGCAAATAGTATCTGGTATAAGAAGTTATAAGAAAAATAGTACTTTTGTAAGAATGTCTAAAACTTCTTTACTTTTTTATTAAAAACTTCATCATTCAAAATAACTTTGTTCAGTTGTAGGTTATACTGTTACAGTCCAGTACCTAGTTCCTTAAAAATTGTACTTAAAATAATTTTAATTTTTTTTTCAGCATATAATATTCTATGACAATTGCCACTCTCATGTAGCCACGGCTTTGAACATAATGAACTACAACGGCTGCAAAAACTGGAATATGGTCAAACTAGCTCTCTATATGATACCTTACTCAAAATACGTAAGGTGGGTGAATTTCAAATAAGCTTACAATACGGTGTTTAAAATTTATTTAAAAATATAATAATTGAAACATGATCAAGGAAGGGCACAGTAGGTCACACTTAAATAAACATTATTTGCATATTTTTATTGAATTCTAGTTACGTTAGATTATTTTTATTAATATTTTCTGGATTTTTCCTTTTGATTTTTTTATATAAAATTGAATTTTATTGTTAATTAGTAGGACATTTACTCTTGAATTTTGATATATTGTAGAATGTTGCGTACTATGTAATGGGATACATATTATTAGATAATAATTTAATAATGATTCAATATAATGTTTTATATGTATTCTAATAAATAAATAAAAATTGATCTCAAGTAGTACTTATTGTGTTTCTGTGGTGTGTAAGGTGGTGACAGTTCTGGGGAGGGTTGTTAATATACGAATTTTCATATGCTTCTCCAATTCATGTTGTGATTCAGCTTATTAACATGAAACATTCAAAAAAAAATTTTTTTTTCAGTTTTGGTGCATTTATGAAGACATGGTTGCCGTTTTTCATCATTGTAGCATTTATATGTGGCCTTGCAGCAATAATCTAAACTTTCTTCGGTCGTAACTCTTCTCAAGGTCTTCGGTTTTTAAATCTATTATATAAAAAAATTTGCTGTTTAAGAATTTGTCGGGATAAGTGTGTATGTATTTAAAATTAAGGGCAAAGCAATTGCAATTAAACTTGGTAAAGTATCATCATCATCATCATCATCATTTCAGCCTATCGCAGTCCACTGCTGGACATAGGCCTCCACAACTTCGCGCCAATAATGGCGTGAACTCATGTGTTTTACCCATAGTCACCACGCTGGGCAGGCGGGTTGGTGACCGCAGGGCTGGCTTTGTCGCACCGAAGACGCTGCTGCCCGTCTTCGGCCTGTGTACTTCAAAGCCAGCAGTTAGATGGTTATCCCGCCATCGGTCGGCTTTTTAAGTTCCAAGGTGGTAGTGAAACTATGTTATCCCTTAGTCGCCTCTTACGACACCCACGAGAAGAGAGGGGGAGGCTAAATTCTATGCCGTAGCCACACAGCAGCAAAGTAACAAGTGGTAAAGTAACAAGTGGTATATTTGTTTATCATTGCTTGTATAGCACTTTGTTTTTAATTAAAATTATTTTTGTTATTATTAATTATACTTATGTTAGGGCTTGCCTTGTACTTTATAAAACTGTCATATATAGTCATACCTGGGCGTACCCAGAAGTTTTAAGGGTGGGTAAAACAAAGATTAAAAATTCGATATTTTATATAAAATTAAAAATTCTTTTTTTACTGAAACCTTTCATTTATCTTTACTATCTAAGCTACTTCAATAATAGCTTACGGAGGTTTTGGCTAAATTTACCGGAATTTTCTTATTGAAATCTAAAATATTTATTATTAGCTGGAGTCTGATTGGAGCAAATGCTCCATCTTGCCCCAATGTGGGTACGCCCAGGTAATCTCAAAAACAATGGAACTGTGTAATAAGTTTATATTTTAAGTACTTATATTTAGGTTATTGTCATTCGTACAGTAAGTGAGGGATCTGCAAGGAAAACTTAGTTAAATGACACATTTTTTAATTTATAGTTTGTTACACAAATAAAAAAAAATTGTAGTTTAATATTATTTATGACTTCCAATATATCAATAGAAATATTGCCTAAGTAAATATAAAACACTAAATCAAATGAACAAAATTGGTTTTCTGTAAAGTTGGTTTACGGACGATAGTTTAACGTGACAACGTCATAACAAAACATATCCTCAGATGCATAGGCCAATCGGGTGGAAGAATGATAGATGCGAAGCGTTCAATGAGCATAACACTACAATGAGTCATCCTTTTTCGTGCATGCAGCCGGCGTTTATCGATTTATTAGATGTTGTCACATCAAAACAATTTTTAATGATTAAAGCTAGTTTTACATACAGTTTGAAATGTTTAATAAAATCGATGATTTTGTAATAGATTCTAATCAGAAACATTTATATCTCTAGCTCTTGACTTACACACCATCAACTCAATTTATAAGTAAAAGTACATTTTCTATACAAGATGAAGTAATTAAGGGATCTTTTTCTGTATAACATTTAAAATCCATGAGGCCATGATACAACAATTACCTCCTCAACTATAGAGTCAAACGAGACGTGTTTAATTATAATATTGTTAATTATATGTAAACTAGCTGTGCCCCGCGGTTTCACCTGCGTTGATTTGAGGGAAAAAACGCTTTCCTTTTTTTTAATAGTATAAGATTTAATTAGCTTTATATATTTTCCTTAGTTTACACTAAATAAATTTCTGAACGCACGCATAAATATTTGACCAAAGAGTATATAACCACTACGTTTTATATTTGACAACCTCGTTGACAACCAATATATATTATGTCAATCCGTTTTAATTACTGACATTATTATACATTTTTAAAATGTAAAATACGCCACTATCCGTATATTGTGGATATATGTTGTCGATTTGAAACCTTTATTTAAATACGTCCTTTAATTTTATCGGAGAGTTTACCATATCGACGGGATGAACATTAAATGTTTGACAGTTACGAACACGAACATTATATCTCATACAAATTTTCATTCCAACATTTCAACACCTTACATCCCTTTTTTCGCATTAAAAAGTTGCCTATGTCCTTTCTCAGACTCTAGACTATCTGTATACCAAATTTCATTTAAATTTGTTCAGTAGTTTTGCCGTGATTGCGAGACAGACAGACAGACAGACAGAGTTACTTTCGCATTTATAATATTAGTATGGATAACAAAATAATGTTTCAATAACTGGGAAAATTTTAACGAAGAAAATATGTTCAGGAAAATGTGGCCAAAATGTTCTTTCAAATCTCTACTCCAATAACAATTCTTTCTATAATTTACAGCACCATAATTAACACATTTTTTGCTGTACTTGTCACCATACTATTAAATACATTGTTAATTAATCTTGTATGATTATAAATTGTATTAAAATTGTTGACATCAACAAATTATGTAGCCATCTTAGATTGTTTTTAGGTGATTCAAGAATTGATGTGACACTAATACAGCACTAATTACCTTCGGGTCTTCTACCTTCTATATTAACCAACAATATTCATAATAATATGGTGGCATACACAATACTTCCTGAAACAATAAGAAATTTACCTAATCCACTTCTTACATATTTACAACAATTGTACACTACATAAAGATAATGTTAAAAAAGAACACAATGAGATTTCAATAATGTTTTTTTTTTTTTTTAATTATTATTCAGGATCTTTTCACCTGTTGACAGTATCAAAGGGATAAAAGTATTTGATCACTTGCTGTTAAATTCTATTCGTAGATAATGTGCAGGTTAAACTTTATCCACAACCAATAAAATAGGCCCTTAAAATTTTTGTTAAGCTATTTCTCAGCAATCATCATCTGAACCTCTGATATTACAATATTAGTAAATTAATTTTTTGTCACTATAAATAGTAATGCAATGTAGTCACACATAAGCAAGATAATTTTTAGAAGTAACATAAAAATTTGATTTGACGACGCGTTGACGCAGCGTTTAGCACTAGCTGTTGCCTTGCGGTTGCGGGTCGATCCCTGCTCACGACAGACTTTTGTATTGGCCATATAAAAGTTTGTTGTGGTCTGGGTGTTCGTGCTTGTGTGTTGTGTGTGTTTCCGGACCCCCGACAGGTGATAATCCTACTAGGGGCCCATTGAGTGTGAGGTGTTCATCATGTATTTAACCAAGCTTTTATTTATTCAATGTTAATACAGCAAATAATTCGGTACATAGTCTCTAAGATATTAACGTGTACTACTTTATTATAGACTGTTCTCTGATAAATGATATATTATAGTACATAACAGTTTTATACACTTATTATATATATATATATATATATATATATATATATATATATATATATAGTATATAATCACTCTGAAAAAACAATTATTTATAATTATTATGCTAGATTGTGTCAACGGTTGAATTGTTCATTTATTATTCTCGTGTAAATTAGAACAATTACATTTTATCAACATTACATTGTTTCAAAACTAAATTATTGTACAACATCATTTATTATTTAAGATTTATTTAGTTTGAAGATTGCCCAAAGATAATGATATAAAACAGGGCTGTCCAAACAGCGGCCCGCGGGCCGCATGCGGCCCGCGGCTTGATTCTATGCGGCCCGCGACGCACTTTTTAAAGTGTAAATTAATCAGAAAATAGTGTTGGACATAAATAGTTTGGATAATATAATTCTTTGTCAAAACATATAATTATATTTGGTATAATTTATTTATCTTTATTACATGCTTTTTATTAGGTTCACCTGTATGTTTGTATGTTTGCAATCGACTTCTTTGGACTTCATTTTGACCCACTTCAAACGCAGAGATTTTAGTTAAACTTGGTATAGTCTAGTCGACAAGTTGAAAATGGTCGAAAATAGAGATACTGCTCTTAAAATTGTGTGTTTGGATGGATGGAAAGCTCATTGGATCCGGAATAATGTCGAGAAAATTTTTCTAAAAGCGTGTATTAGCACATATAAAATTGCAAAAGTATAATATATAAACAATTAAAAAAAGGAATTAAATGGCCATTCGTTTTTTGCAAATATTTCATAAACTATTAATGTTTAAGAAATGTCAAAAAAAGATTCTGAAAAAGGAGGAAATTTCCAATAAAAAACTTTCAGCTCCTGGAACTCTATCTCCATTATTTATAATTTTAATGCTGAAAATGGGTCTCCACGTGACTTTTTTCGATCGAATTAACGAAGGAGCAATACGTTTATTGGTCCTTTATACGTTACTTTATACGTTTATAAAGCAATTATCACCTGTATTTTTTACTACAAAACTAAAAAAAAAAAAATCTGCGGCCCTCCACCTTTTGTAGTTAATTTAATTAGCCCGCGAAGGTATGAAGTTTGGACCACCCTGATATAAAACATTGTGAAATGGCACATTATTTACATAATTTTTATTATGTTAACATATAAAAAGCCTAATATAATTACAAAATTAAACATATCATAGATTACTTATAATACTACGTGTTTATATTTTAGATTTGTCTGTTTTATATGATAATAAATTCAATTATGTTTCTTTACTTTAGTTTTTTTTACTCTTCTTTGTACATATATTTCATTATACATAATAATTACATATGCACCTTTTATAAAACATCTTGTGAACCATACATTGTTGTATTTATAACTAATTTTAGAACCTAACCTAAAACTCCTTGAGAACACTTTTCTCTGTAGAGAAATCATAATCACAATCGTTCATGTTAAATCTATTCGTTAGAAAGGCCAACATATCGCTAATTTCAGTGGCGAACGCATCTTTATTCGTCGACATTTGCAACTTACGTGACAACGAAAATGGAACGCCTTGTAAGTAATGAAAGGTTTGGTCTACGTAGGTAGGCTTCGGTCTTACTGGTGGTAAAGGCGCAGGACGCTGCGGGTAAGGCATTCCGACCCCACTCACATTGGGATAGAGGCCACTAGGTGCTGGGTCGACCACCACAAACCCCTCGTCAGGCTTCGGTCCAGGTATCGGAGGGGTATCATCTTCCTCTGGTGAAGATCTGCGTTTACCAAACAGGGAAGAAAACATCTTGCTTTTCTTAAATGTTGTTTTTTATTAATGTTCACGTTTCAGTTGTTTGCGATTACTCATAGTCCCACAGAGCGTTTTTGTTTTTGACAATTGACATTTGACACAATGTCAAACAAAGTCAAACATATTTTAAATTTTTTATTTGTTTTGAACTCTTAAATATTGGATGACTTGACGTATTTAAAGTTTTAAACGGTTGCCATATATTTATGTAACAAAACGAATGTGGAAAGGACACAAGCAGAACTCTAGGTTAGTTCACTAATATAATGGGTCACTGGACTGGGCCTCCCACGGACGTACCTCCACAAGTGATGAAAGGGCTGGTTCTATTTTTGCAAGGAAAAATTACTACCCCACAATGAATCTACTAACACGTGCCTCCATTTTATGCCAACATGTTAATTTCATACTACTTTATTACTTTTATTCAAAACGCATAAAATAAACTACAAGTACAAAAATAAAAACCTTTAAATTCACTAAAGTCAGAAAGACGTTCTATATTATTCTACCATACTTACAATTTAAAAATTGATTGATCATAAATTTAGTTAATAATATGATTTTACTGACCATACTCTTATTATTTATTTGTTAATCTCTTATAACATAACACACACGGTCGTCTGTTCCTAAGGTAAGCAACCTTGTGTTATAGGTAACAGCAACAGCCGACTGTTATAACTTTTTTTTTTTAAATAAATTTACATAGAAATAATACATATATAATACATAAATATATAAATACAAATATAAATATTACACCCAGACTCAGGCGGGGCAGGGCAACTAAACTGCGCCAACGGGCTAGTCTTTAGTTGTGACTAACATTACGAGATTATTAGAACTTTAAGTAACAAGGTTTCAGCGCATTAAAGCAACTTGCTGAAGTTATAATGCTCGTAATAACTTAATTAATACAAGGTAAACTTGAGGTATCAGATCTTATAAATTTATTTTTCGGAGGGCAAGCCGGATATCGAAGTGGATGAGATTAGTGCGGTGCTCGAGCAGCTTAAAATGGGAGGGCCCAGGGCCATTACGGACTTACGTCTGAGATCCTTAAGGACACGGGGCGATATGTCCTAAAAGCCTTTTCGAGATTTTTTTATGCCGTCATCTACCGGGGTTCCACGCCGGAAACATGGTCCAGCTGAAGCAGGTTGAATTTCGAAATGGCTACAGCACCGTAGACCACATCCATACTGTTTGACAGATTATACTAAGGACAGAAGAATATAATAATCAGCCGCTGTATATGGCATTTGTGGACTACGAGAAAGCCTTCGACTCTGTTGAGACCTAGGCTCTCCTGGATTCTCTGCAGAGATGTCATATCGACTGGCGATATATCGAGGTACTAAGATGTCTGAAAGACTCGTACGATGATTTAAGGTAAGACAGGGAGATGTAATATCACCGAAAATGTTTACCAATGCGTTGGAAGATGTCTTTATGACCTTGGATTTGAAGGACGAGGCATGAATGTTAACTGTGAATACATCTCTAACCTTCGCTTTGCCTACGATATCGTCATCTTTGCGGAGACGTTGGATGAGCCAAGCCAAATGCATGTATGACCCAAACGAGTCCTCTCGACGAGGCGGTCTTGGTATGAACTTGGACAAAACGAAAGTTATTATGTTTAACGACCAAGTCATGCCGTGACCGTTATCGGTCGATGGTACCCTTCGTGAAGTTTTTCAGGATTATGTCTACCTAAGGTAGCTGGTAGGATGATTTAGTTGCGCTGGGCGGCGTTTAGCAGACTTTGTCGAGTCTCGGAATAAAAATCCTCATATTTTTTTTTTCAAAAATCTAAGCTTACGGACGTCAGTGAACAGACTTCTTTATTTTATGTTGTTACTTGTTTGTTTTTATCAATTATCTCCGCAATTTTCATTGGCGCCGTACTAAGGAGATGTTTTAAGTTGGAATTTTAAAAGCCAATCAAAAATTAAAGAAATGGGTCACTGCAAGGAGTCGTGTTTATGAGCAGAAAACTAATTTTTCGACGTAAGTAGACGTCAAAACTTGGTCAAAACATAAAATTCAACTTTCAAGTTGTTTTGAAACAAAATTGTTTTAATTGTGAAGTAATTGATATTTGATGTGTTAATTAATATACAAAATATAATAATTATGTCGTTGTTATTGTGCGAGAAACCGTAGTTCTGTGTCGTGTGTGTTAAAACTTGTCTTTAGTTCTAGGAATTCCAGCTGGTTATGAACGGGTTATTAAACATTTTACTAATAATCTTAGTTGAATTAAATATACAATGAATAAATATCAGTTCAACATTTTTTACGTTTTTAGTTTAGTTGTTAAACAATAAATATCCATATTATTGTTGTTGCAATTTCCCGCTTTTCCTTAAAACATGTAGGTATGTTATTTCTATCAAAACACAGTGTTGACCTTCGCACGGTTTCTTTCCACTCTCCAGTAACGTTAAATTCGTTTATATTTACATCCAACAATACAAATTGCGTTGAATGATTCAATAATTTTTTTTATATATTTTTTGTTATTTATATTAATTAATGTAAACATAAGGCTCTATCTTTTAACAGAATGACAGAATGTTGTATTTTTAGTGAAATTATATTGTTTACCTTTAAAAGTTAATAGTTATAAAGGTTATCTTAATTATATTTCTAAGAATATTAGACAATATCAAGTCTCTACATAATATTGTTCTACAAGTTTCCGTTAAACATTATTTTGTTTCCTTTTCTTATGATATTTATTTAAATAATATTTATTTTTTTCAGAGGTGGTCAAGAAATGGCCGAAGATGCCAGGCCGCCTTTCAATCCAGGTGAGTTTAGCAATAATATATGTACTTATTAGTATGTATTGATAAGCACACCATGTTGCTGTATAATACTGCAAAAAAAAATAAATAAGATATTGTAAAAAAAAGGGTAATAAATACCGCCTGGATTGGATTCCAAGTTTTACCAAGCAAGTCACTGTGGATCTGCAATGTTACGGAAATCACCTGTAGGATAGGCCTAATGCGTATTCTATTCAATTCAATGAACCCGATTTTTTTATAGGCGTTTATTTTTAAAATTAATATTATATGTTAGTTAAAAATTAACATTATTTTTGGATAATTTGTGATAATATTAAAAAATAGCAATAAATAAGTTGTTTCTCAAATAAAGATATAACTAGCGACCCGCTCCGGCTTCGCACGGGTGCAATGCTGATACTAAATATAAAATATAAAATAAATATTTGCAATCTAAGCGCAAAAAAATGTGTTTATTTACGACATCACATTAGAAAACTTTAAAACTATCAGTGTTCCTCTACTATATTATGCATGAATTATACATATAAACCTTCCTCTGGAATCACTCTTTTTATTAAAGAAAACCGCATCAAAATCCGTTGTGCAGTTTTAAAGATCTAAGCATACAATATACAGACAGACAGACAGACAGCGGGAAGAGACTTTGTTTTTTTTTTTTTTTATTACATTTCAGGAAACAAACAGTTTAGTAATACAATAAATTAAAATCTATACTAATATAATAAAGCTGAAGAGTTTGTTTGTTTGATTGTTTGTTTGTTTGTTTGAACGCGCTAATCTCAGGATCTACTGGACCGATTTGAAAAATTCTTTCAGTGTTAGATAGCCCATTTATCGAGAAAGGCTATAAGCTATATATCATCACGCTAAGACCAATAGGAGCGTAGCACTAATGAAGAATGTTTCATAATCGGGTGGTCCTATTCCACGGGGACGAAGTCGCGCGCACAAGCTAGTTGATACAATAAATACATTAACCAATTAAGTTTCCAATAATAAATAATTCATAAAAGAGCAAAAAAAGCACATGTTCACATGTAGGAATCAGAAGTGAGGAGTAGGACGGATGGCCTGGTTAATTCACAATGTAATTTAAAACAAGATTGTTAAACTACTTAGTATTCAATGGACTCACCGAGTGGGTACCGTCTATCGCGTGGCAGAGAGACAACTCGACGCAGTGCCCGGGACTTGTGACCCGAGTGTTGGTTTACGGCGGCGCCGCCTAACAATGCGCATTGGCACTCACCACCACCGGTCGAGTTGCCCAATCAGTAACAATTAATTCGTGTACACAAACTAACCATTAGAAGAGTCGAGGTTAAGCTACTAGCAGGATGCACAAGTGCAACGTGCCATGCCAGAGCCAAGACTGCCTTAGCTGCGGTTGCATCGGTCTTTTATGCACAAAGGAAAGACTAAAATAATAGAATAAGTGAGGGTAGGTGAACATCAACAATATCTTAGGTACCGACACGGCCATTCTGACGCGCGTGCGTCCTCGCACGCTATCTATTAAAATCTTAGGTATCAAACAACACAATATCGCTCGACTATCCTGACAAAAATCTATCCAACATCTTAACATCTGGTCCGGTCCACACTGAACCTTCCGACCAGAAACAATTGGTTTTGGTTCGCCAGTAAGTCACAGTCACAGCAGTCATTTTTTTTTAAATATGGTTATCATTATCACTTATCGTCATCATCATGACTTATCGTCATCATCACTTATGATCATCATAAACTTATACCTTTTTACTTTCTTTTTTTTAATGCTTTTTTAATGCTTTTTTTAATGCTTTTTTTAATGCTTTTTTTAATGCTTTTTTTTAATGCTTTTTTAATGCCTTTTCTAATGCTTTTTTTTCATCTCTTTTTTAACGCTTTTTTTAATGCTTTTTTTCATCTCTTTTTTACCATATAATATCTCCTTTTTTTTAACCATTCATCTGTAAAGTACTGTCGTCAGTTCTGTGAACACCAGCCCGCATCATAATGTTGAATGATTCAGATTGTACAAAATCAGTATTAGAGTTGGCAGAAATAGTACCAGTTAGCAGTCATTGTATCAGTTGACAGTCATAGTATCAGAATCATTCTGGGATTACTTCCATTAAACCAAAAAAATTAACTAATTATTATAAGAATAGGCCAGTATGGGTCAGTGTGGGCCTTGTTTCTCCTTAATTAATTAATAAACTACAAATCTCAGAGTCACATTTGCGAATAGTAATATCTTGTCCAATAATAATATGAGGACAGGTTTACATTGATGTTTTTTCATGAACTAAAACTACTACATGAACTAAAATTACTAAAGGGCCTTGATATTTCGGATCAAGTTTCGTTTGACTACGCTCCTCGTTTTGTAACAAAATAAAATCACCGATAGGATATTAAAAAGCCTAGCTGTCTCTATGAAGGAATTATCGAAATCATATAGTTCTATTTACAACCCTTGCTTCCCATAGTTATTCAATAATTTTGAGCACAGATGGAAACATAAGAATTTTAACAGTCACCTACAACGATTACCTTAAAATGTTACTACTCACGCGTTAGTGACATTTAAATTTAAAACGCTTTGTTAATAAAGTCTAAATCAACTTAGAAAATCACATACCTGTCTACTTATTTATTTAACAAACTAGCTACGTAATTACAGAGTACAGTAAGAATTTTTAATAGTTACCTACTCATAAACAAAATTATTAATCTGGGGTTACCTACCTACAACTATTGTTGTAATAGGTTTACGATTGTACCAATGTGTTATCAATTAACTTTCTGTAATTTAAACGTTCTTAAACAGAACACCTAAAACAACTTATAAACAGTTTAAAGAAATCAATCAAAGGTAGAAAAAGACTAAAACCCTCAATGAAACACCACTTCTAATCTATAGTTCACGATACGCGTGTGTTTTAACTATATCGAATTAATTATTATCACAGTAATCACTTATACGCCACGTAATTAAAACTACGTAACTAAACAATAGCTGCTCATACAATTACAAATTACAATAATCCCATCAATAGATGATAAAAATGGTGACCGACTAAATCAGAAAATTAGTATTAACTATTCGGAAGATTGCGTCTTTAATTTTACGCTCTTTCGGTACTTCGACAAATAATATTAGTTAAAATATCGTGTAAGATAGTAGAAACAAACTCAAAAATATCCGTTACAGAGGGTAATCGGAAATACTCAAGCTAATACGATATTAACACTTTATCACAAACAAGTGGGTAACCACAAAATCTTAACAAACAACCCAAGTACCACGACTTCGCTCGCAACATTGAATATTGTAACTTTGAACTTAGTTTATTCCTCAGCCACACCAAGTAAAAGTTTATGAAGAGACAGGTTACTACTACTATTAAATCCGTTTAAATGATGACGACTCGACTTGCGCTTCGATCGCGGCACGATAATTCAACTACGGGACTATGCGAACGCGATTCTCGTGGCATCGTGAAATAGATTACTTTTACTCACTGTAGTAAGACTCTTAGTGGGCACGAGAACAGCATCCCACCACAAAAACTTAAAGCAAATATAACTATCCAGAGTCATGTACCAACGTCAATCAAAACTTTTAATAACCAAACTTATTTTCTACCACGACACTAACAACTATGTAAGCCACCCTTCCAAGGCTTCACAAGCCAAACAGCAATTACAATTGCTCCACAATCTACGTGTATCCCTCTTGGATCACGTCACAGTGTATCCCCCTTGGATCACACATTCATCACAGTGTATCATCCTCTTGATGACTACACACTACAGTCTTTAGAGTGCTTACATCAGTTTTCTGTCACATCACTAAGATGTTCACCATTATGATCGTCATCTACATTAAACTCAATTGGTACATGACCTTCTGGCATCTTCCTTAAACGACTGTCGCTACGACTACCGCGACGGCTCACACTACGATTACGCTCATGATCTAACACCGTGACTGAATCGATACAAAAACTGAATCGCAAAATCTATTAGCAAAATTAATCACTACACAACTACCTACGTATCACAATAAAACTGAATTCAACAAATAACCGGTAAATCGAATTACGTAATCGAACACTGAACAAAAACCACTTGTACACCGATAAGAATAAAACAGAACGACCGAAAAGAACTAAAATATCGATGTACCCACTAATTACCACGAAATATTGCAACTTACTATCGGCGCACGACTTTCGCGATGTGGGTCGTTAAGGTTGCATCCCACTTCTGATGTAGGAATCAGAAGTGAGGAGTAGGACGGATGGCCTGGTTAATTCACAATGTAATTTAAAACAAGATTGTTAAACTACTTAGTATTCAATGGACTCACCGAGTGGGTACCGTCTATCGCGTGGCAGAGAGACAACTCGACGCAGTGCCCGGGACTTGTGACCCGAGTGTTGGTTTACGGCGGCGCCGCCTAACAATGCGCATTGGCACTCACCACCACCGGTCGAGTTGCCCAATCAGTAACAATTAATTCGTGTACACAAACTAACCATTAGAAGAGTCGAGGTTAAGCTACTAGCAGGATGCACAAGTGCAACGTGCCACGCCAGAGCCAAGACTGCCTTAGCTGCGGTTGCATCGGTCTTTTATGCACAAAGGAAAGACTCAAATAATAGAATAAGTGAGGGTAGGTGAACATCAACAATATCTTAGGTACCGACACACACATTAATAAAAAAAAATCATCGAGAAAATACAAACAAACAGAAATATGTCGTTATAATAAAGTTAACAAATTTTTAATCATGGACCAAAAATTTCAATTGTAAACAATCATAAATCAATCCAAAATTTTCACATACAATAAATAATAAACACAATTAAAAATTATTAATCATATGTAGTAATCGTATGTAGTTAAAAATTATTATATAATGTATATGTAGTTTTATAATATGTAGTGATGTAAAACCAAACTGTGGATCATTTCTTTCAGTAAAGTTGATCAACACAAAAAAATGTATATATATATATATATATATATATATATATATATATATATAATTATATCAATAAATAATTATTCTTTTTATGTCTGCTTAAAATAAATATTCTACTATTCGCATAATATAAATAAATATATCTTAACATACACACACCGTCATCTTCATATATTGAAAGAATGTAAGCAGCAAAATATTCTCAGCTTATTTATTTATTTTTAATTTTTATATTTAAAAATAAGCTATAACAGCTCAGAAATATTTCCAATATTTAATTCATTATTCATGTCTTGTAAATATAGCTCTTCAAATAAATTTGGTTTTTATAATATGTGTATGTTTGTAATAGTTTCAATTTAAAAACATGTTTTTTTAAAGATAAATTATTCTTTTGTTCAATATTTGAACAACAAATTTGAGTTTATTGTACTGGTTGACATTGAATGTTAATTTTTTTTTTGGAGTTAATAATTATTTTGCTAACCGACTGCAGCAAAAAGAGGGTTATAGTTTTAGCAGTCTATGTATGTATGTATATTTGGGGGAGTGCAAGGAACAGGTCGACATCACGTCGGGGTCACCAGTTTGGGGGTGTGAGGAATAGGGTGTAAAGTTCCTCATCCACCGCAAAGGGAGGTTCCTTCGACCAGACGGTTGTTGTATCTGGTGCACTACTGCCCCGACGGTTGTTGTCGGGTTCTTCTATATATGTTTGGATCGCTCAGAAACTTCAACATCGCGATCTAGCACACGTCAGTTCGTGTGTGGCGCGATAGATGTCGCCATGTATGTCCATTTGTTCTCTCATATCTCTCAAACTAGGTACTTGTCATATTTAGACAAATTAGGTATCATTAGAAGCGTATTAAATGTTCGCTGGTTATAGGCTATGAGGTGTCACATTATATTGAACGTGGCGCCCTCTAAATGACAAGGTGACGTACTAAAATATTTTATTTGTCGTAGTCGGCTTTTAGTTAACTATCTTTATCTTATTTAGAGCATAATTTTAATTTTATTATCATAACCCAAATATAAATAAAGTTTTATATTTAGTTAGACACTTAAAGATGTGTCCACCACTACCACTACAGCCTATCACAGTCCACTGTTGGACATAGGCCTCCACAAGTTCGCGCCCGACAATATGACGCGAACTCATGTGTTTTACCCATAGACACCACGCTGGGCAGGCGGGTTGGTGACCGCAGGGCTGGCTTTGTCGCACCGAAGACGCTGCTGCCCGTCTTTGGCCTGTGTATTTCAAAGCCAGTATGGATGGTTATCCCGCCATCTGTCGGCTTTTTAAGTTCCAAGGTGGTAGTGGAACTGTGTTAGCCCTTAGTCGCCTCTTACGACACCCACGGGAAGAGGGGGTGACTACATTCTTTAGTGCCGTAGCCACACAGCACAGTAAAAATGTGTAATATTTATTTATTTAGATGTAACTAAATTTAATAACTAGGTGTCAAATGTGATTCGAGAATGAATATCCTGTGCATTATTAGAAATAACTTAAACAGTACTTCTTAGATCTCAATTAAATTTAAATGGGACCACATGACATGCACCGAATTTCGATTAAAAAAATCATCAAAATCGGTCCACCCACTCAAAAGTTCTGAGGTAACATACATAAAAAATAACATAAAGTCGAATTGAGAACCTCCTCCTTTTTTGAAGTCGGTTAAAATAAAAATAATCACAATAGTTCGAGATAATCCCAAAAAGAAGAATTATCCAATTAGCTGCAGTTGTTCGCTATGTACCTACGTAGCCTAAATACATACATACAATTTGGAGATTGTTTTTTTATTTATTTAAATATAGATAACACAAAAATCGAATCAGTTCTTTTCAAGATATGAGATGAGATGGTCCATTTGACAGAATACCCGGATCTTAACCGGCTTAATCCAGATTAGCATCTTAGAATTGTAGTGTTTGATGTATTTGGTAATTTTCTCATTTCGAAAGAAAAGAAAAAGATCAAAAGATAATCTGCATAACACGGTGACAATTAGAGCCTATGCAAACCACGTTTTTTAAACGCGCCGTCGACGCGCGTTTTAAAAGCGCGCGTCGACGGCGCGTTTTTATCCTACAGAGCAGTTTGTTGGCGTTTGTATCGATACACACGCGCGTTTGCATCGCGTTTGTATCGCGTTTGCATCGCGTGACACGCGCGTTTGCATCGCGTCTGTATCAGTACATTCGGCACATACGCGCGTTAACGGCGCGTTTTAAAAACGCGCGTCGACGGCGCGCTTTTATTATACAGGTGTGCAAAGGTCTACAGGCTGCGTCTAACTCGCGTGTGTATCGCGTTTGTATCGCTACAAACGCGCGTCGACAGCGCGTTTGTATCGCGACATACGCGCGTTTGCATCGCGTCTGTATCGCGTGACACGCGCGTCGACGGCGCGTTTTTATCCTACACAGCAGTTTGTTGGCGTTTGTATCGATTCAAACGCGCGTCGACGGCGCGTTTGTATCGCGTCATACGCGCGTTTGCATCGCGTTTGTATCGCGTCACACGCGCGTTTGCATCGCGTCTGTATCGCGTTTAAAAAACGCGGTTTGCATAGGCCCTTATATGAGTCGTCGAGTCGATACCCGCCAACCGCATAGAGCAGCTCGGCGGTTTGACCTCCAATCCTGAATAGGTGTAGAGGCATTTGGAGCAGGGTGACAAAGCGAGGGTTTTTTTTTTACATATCACTAAGTCGGCAAACCAGCATATGGTTCACCTGATGGTAAGCAATTACCGTATCCTATAGACGCCTGCAACACCAGAAGTATCACAATTTTTAAAAGAAGAAATTAAGTCTAGTAGTGTCGGCAACGCGCTTTCAATGCTTCTGGTGTTGCGGGCGTCTATAGGCTACGGTAACCCCTTACCACAGATCACTCCCTATACCATCATGGGAGCCCTACGCTTGTTTTCCGATCTAGTGGTATAAAACAAGGACGAAGTTCTCTACTTTTTCTCAAGTATCGATTCCGGCTCTTTTTGGCGGTACGAAATGTTACCGTTAAAAAGCTCTAATTAAAAGACTTCATCACTCATCATCATCACTTCAGCCTATCGCAGTCCACTACTGGGCATAGGCCTCCAAAAATTCGCCCCAAAAACGACGTGAACTCATGTGTGTTGCCCATAGTCACCACGCTTGGCAGGCGGGCTGGTGACCGCAGGGCTGGCTTTGTCGCACCGAAAACTCTGCTGCTCGTCTTCGGCCTGTGTATTTCAAAGCCAGCATTTGGATGGTTATCCCGCCATCGGTCGGCTTTTTAAGTTCCAAGGTAGAACTGTGTTATCCATTAGTCGCCTCTTACGACACCCACGGGAAGAGAGGGGATGGCTATATTCTTTACTGCCCTAACCACACAGCAAGACTTACCGTTAAATAAATTTGTACAAAAATGGTGCGTCTCAACGTCGAGTAGTTGTATGTATCTGTCCATCTAGACACTAACGCATTCTGAAGTTAGTGTGTTCAATTCAACATAATCTCCACTATTCATATTAATTAGACTACTTGCAGAATTACTATAGAGATAGCATTTGTAGGCATTAATGCTGTAGCGAAAATCAATCTTTTAACGAACCTATTACTGTGATTGAACGCTTTACATTTTACCTAACTACGGTTACGTTCATTTCAATGGATTCGATGAGGCATTCATGCGTGGTACGAAGTATTCTACAGTCTACTCTGTTAATGTTGGAGAGGGATGATCGATAACAGATAATTGCGCGTTCCGTACTTGGTGGTGAAGGGAAACGTCTTCAGGAATTAGCAAGTTTGGGAAGAAATTTTAAGACATGTATTTGGTCAAGAATAATGAATTATCAAGCCTTTCAAACACTTCTTCTTTATTGGAAAAGAAGCTAATGCCCATTAGTGGTCATTTACGAACTCTTACACTATTATAGCACAGAATGGTAAAGTTTCAATTATTAAGTCCTCTCAACTGGTTACCAATTACAAATAAGTATATTATTCTGAAACTAAATACAATATGGATAATCGGCAATTAGATACAGCGTTTCAAATGATTTATTTATTATTATTATTTGTTACCTAATTAAAAAGGCACCTGCTTTTCGTAACCACTATTAGTATAATATGTCGGTACGATATTTGTAGTTGATAATGTGAACATACATTTTTTTCTTCTGTAATTCCCTACTTACAGTTGGTTACATAGGATGCAGTAAATGCAATCTCAACACTCGAAAAATTGGATTTTAATCACTTCAGTCTATCGCAGTCCAGCGTTGGAGATAGGCCTTCCCAAGTTCGCGCCAAACATCTCGGTTTTCCGCAACCCTTATCCAGCCTCCACCGATAATCTTACGTAGATTGCCGGCCCAGCACTCAGCAGTCACCAACCCGCCTGCCCAGGTTGGGGACTATGGGCAAAAAGTCATGAGTTCACGTCATGAATTTTGGGCCTTCAGTCCCCGGCAGGACTTTAACATCAAAATATAATTTATATTTATATTATAAACTGCGTATTTTATAGTTTAACGAAAGAATATTGTCTTTTGTCTCAATTAATTAAAAGTGAATTTTTGTCGTTAGCAAAAAAATTGTTTTGCTTTAATTAGTGCCTAATTTTTACTGAGGCAAAAAATTACCAACGTAATTCGTATTATGAATTTCTTGTAAGTATTCCAGTTTGAGGAGTTGAAGAAAAAAAAAAGAGATTAAAATTAAAGTTGGATAACCGAACGAAAAGAATAACTTCGGATTTTTGTTCCGATTCTTCTCTGCAGAATTTATTATATTAAATACTAGCATCCCGCCCCGGCTTCACATGGGTATTCATCGAAAATTTCAAAATAATTTATTTCCCTATTTTTTTTTTTTTTTTTGAAAATGTAATAAAAATGTGTATAAACTGTAAAGTGTAATATAGTCTATAATGTCACTCGCGGATAGTGTAGCTTCCCAACAGTGAAAGACATTTTCAAATCGACTCAGTAGCTTCGGAGCCTATTCAATGCAAACAAACAATCAAATCTTTCCTCTTTATAATATTAGCATCACTTTAACTATTAACTGGTTGTGTTGATAACCCTTACGTTTGAGTAATATTAGTTTCAGAAGTCCTCGTTTACAAGCTCGTAAAAAATTACGGATTCCTTGTACCTAGAACATTAACTGAGGTAGGGCACAACAGGAAACTGAGGTAGGGCACAGCAGGAAATTTCCTGCTCAAAATATGGAGCCGCCCGACTGGGGTAGTACCTCGACCTTACAGAAGACCACAGCTAAATAATACTGTTTTCAAGCAGTATTGTGTTCCTGTTGGTGAGTAAGGTTACCAGAGCTCCTGGGGCGTTTGGGGATAGGATCGGCAACGCGCTTGCGATGCTTCTGGTGTTGCAGGCGTGTATAAGCTACGGTAATCGCTTACCGTAGGTGAGCATACAGATGAGCCTTACTTTTGTTTGCAGACCTAGTCATATAAAAAAAGGAAATTTCGTGCTGTGGCCTACCTTAGTTAAACCTACTATACCTACTATAACTAGTTTACCTAGAACTTTAACTAAATATGTTTGATATATTTTTTGTTTATCATGCGTGCACTTCATGACAATGTGTTTGTTCACATTCACTTGTTTTATGTAAATTTAAATAGATTTAAATAAATTACGATTAATGTAATTTCCGATGTTTTTTTGTTTTTATCTTTGTTATTGTTAGAATTATCGCATTTTTTAAATATATTTTTCTGGTTCTTTAATTTTGTATTTAAAAGTACATATCTGAATTTAGATTCTTAAATGTTGAAATTTGTATTTCATTATTTTAAGTATCAGTCCGTATGTTCATATGGTTATTTATTGGTGCCGCTATCATGTGAAGACTTAATTGGTAAGCTTTAAGTTATTTTTAATGTATATTATAAGTATAACTGTATGTATTCCTAATAAATATTAATAAATAAATAAAATTTATTTATTTAACTGAGGTAGGGCACAGCAAGAAATTTCCTGCTCAAAATATGGAGCAGCCCGACTGGGCTAGTACCTCGACCTTACAGAAGACCACAGCTAAATAATACTGTTTTCAAGCAGTATTGTGTTACTGTTGGTGAGTAAGGTGACCAGAGCTCCTGGGGGGATTGGGGATACGGTCGGCAACGCGCTTGCAATGCTTCTGGTGTTGCAGGCGTCTATAGGCTACGGTAGTCACTTACCATCAGGTGAGCCGTACGCTTGTTTGTCGACTTACTAACATAAAATTTTTTTATTAAAACACATATACATAATTATGTTTAATTTGTAAAATAACAAATCAAAAGCGCTTTTGGAGCCTTCTTGTATGAAGTCAATTTTGATTTTGAACGACAGGTTGTAACATATACATAGTTTTTTTCTCTATTTAAGGAGTACATAAGGACTACGCCACTCCATAGGAACATCACACATGTTACATACAAGAAAATTCATGAAGTCGTCGTCCCATACCAATGTTTACAACCTTGTACAAAAGTTTAGCCGGAGAGGATACGCCAAAATTGAAATACAACCTCCAAGTTCTTTGAAATTTTGGGTTATTAGCAGCATATCATTTCTGGTATCTTCATTTCGGACACATTCCACCATAATGTGAACTGCTTGAAGATGCATCTTCAATGATGCCGCATTCGGTACACAAAAAAGATGATACCTTTTTCATCGGGTAAGCAAACTTATTAAATGGAATGTGACCGGAACGGAGTCTAAAGCTAAACTCTAAATGTTGCGGTTAACGTATTCATCATTATCGCTTCAGCCTATCGCAGTCCACTACTGGACATAGGCCTCCACAAGTTCACGCCAAAAATGGTTTAAAGTTTGAACTCATATGTGTTGCCCATAGTCACCACGCTAGGCAGGCGGGTCGGAAACCGCAGGACTGGCTTTGTCGCACCGAAGACGCTGCTGCCCGTCTTCGGCCTATCTATTTCAAAGCCAGCAGTTGGATGGTTATCTCGCCATCGGTCGGCTTTAAATTCCAAGGTGGTAGTGGAACTGTGTATAAAAAAAGACATAAATAATGTATCAATCATATTTTAAGTTCTTATCTCGTTCTCTAAGTTCTTGTCAATCTTTAGTCTTAAGTTCTAAGTTCTTAACTGATAGTAAGAGATTTCTTTCCACGTTAGAATACTACTACTATCGCTAAGAATGCTATATTCCGAAACAACACAGCTCCTGCATTACTAACTCTACTTAAAAATAATGAGTCACCGATAGCGTGGTAGCTCTTTGCTTTATTTACGTAATACCTACTTTTAACAGCTAAATAAATGTTAATGGGGAAAATTGTATATGAACGTGCTTTATCAAAGCGTGTGAAGTTATAGGTGATAAATGTTTGGACACGTGGAAAGATGGCAAGGTCAAGGGGGCGTCGAACCGGGAGGGGGTGAGCGGGTGAGTGTGGGGGGGCGCGGGCGCAGTAGAGCTACCGCTATTTATACGCAATCGATATCGCCGCGCGGCCGTGGCCTTGTCGACATCGATCCGCGGGACGAGCCCCCGACTCACAGCCCTAGATTTCAGGATTCATAATATTTCGCTTCTATCACAACACCGAAAATGTAATATTGAAACTTACCGAACTCGTTGGCGATACCTTAGTAAGAATACAAATATTATACTTGTTTTTTAGATGTTGACGAATATTTTCGTATCAGGTCGACTATTAAAGAATCAACATTGACTAATTTCTATATGTATCTACATACCTACCTACTGTAACGTAAATACATATTATGCATTATATTTTAATTGTGTGTAAGGTATGTACATATGTAATAAATTAAAAACGGTTAAGTGTTGTAACAGCTGTATTGTTATGTGGAAAATTTATTTTGATGAGCGATCAGTGAACCTTGCAGAATGATCCTTGGAGGATACCATGGTTTGCTGAGCAGTAATACGTTAACCCTGCTGCGTGGTTACAGCAGTAAAGAATGTAGCCCCCCCCCCTCCCCCCGCTCGATTCCCGTGGGTGTCGTAAGAGGCGACTAAGGGATAACACAGTTCCACTACCATCTTGGAACTTAAAAGCCGACCGATGGCGGGATATCCATCCAACTGCTGGCTTTGAAATACACAGGCCGAAGACGGGCAGCAGCGTCTTAGGTGCGACAAAGCCAGCCCTGCGGTCAGCAACCCGCCTATACAGCGTGGTGACTATGGCCAAAATAAATGAGTTCTCGCGATAATCTGAACCGTATTAAAGACAAAAAGGAAATATTGAAGTTGAACACAACAGGAACATTTTGCTCGAAATTCAAGAGTAACCTGACGATGGAAGTACCCTGACTTTACAGAATATTACAGCCTATCTCTACTGCTCTCTAATGTGTAGAGTTGCCTGTGGTCAGTAAGATAACCTAATGGGAATGGTCGAGGATCGGAAACATGTGATATATGGTCGACAGTGTTCGGTCAAAATTAGATCAAGCGTCTGTAGTTTTTAACCGACTTCCAAAAAAGAAGGAGGTTCTCAATTCGATTGTTTTTTTATTTTAAATGTATGTTAGCTCAGAACTTTTGACTGGGTGAACCGATTTCGATGAATTTTGTTTTAACTGAAGAGGGTTGCGTGTCATGTGGTCCCATTTAAATTTAATTGAGCTCTGACTAGTACTTGTAGAGTTATATCTAATAATTCGTATTTACTTGACTACTTTTTCGTCGACCTACGTTGTATTATGCCGCATAACTTTTTACTCGGTGTACCGATTTTGATGATTCTTACTTTAATCGAAAGCTAATACTTGTCATTAGTCTTGTTTAAATTCACAGACCACAGAAATCCGTGTTTAAATTTGATTGAGATCTGATTACAACTTTTTGAGTAATCTTTGATAGCGCGTATTTACTTGACAATTTTTTGGTCTTATTAGGTTGTATTACTTGTCGATGTAATTAAAGTCGGTTTTTTTTCGTTTGCGAGCAAACACAATTATTATTATAAAATTTGATTTCTTTAATTAAAACATCTTAATGAGAATCGTCACGATAAAACGAAATTCAATAAAACTTATCCTAAATCTGCAGTAGATAATCTGGTAGATTTTTAATATAACATATGATTTTACCTGGCTAATATTTTAGTAACACGGAACATTAAAACGATAAGGAATCAACTCATAGGAAGCATGATTACATTCAATGATAATTAATCTTTATTTTTCAAAGCAAAAGAAAAACTCAAACTCACCGATGGACGTAAAATTTTATAATTTAAAAAGATTTTTTTTGAAAATGTAGAGGCAGATTTTCTCGAATTATTTATATTGCGAAGTTAAGAGAGATTCTTTTGTTAGCTGTCAACGTGAAAATCGATCGAGTCTCAAGGATGAGGGTTCCTTTTTTCCATAACAATGATTTGGCACAAAAAAATTAGAAATATCAGGAGTTACGGTCGGAAAATTTTCAAGATTGACAATAAAAAATTCTTAATATACGAATTTTATGATTACTTATCCTATCAATTGACTAGACATCTACTTTCAACTTTTAAGTCACGCGTAGGAAGGGCGAAATTTCTCGATTTTGCCAATATAAACAACTAGCGACCCGCCCCGGCTTCGCACGGTTGCAAAAACTATCAGTGTTCCTCTACTATATTATGCATGTATTATATATATATGAATCTTCCTCTGGAATCACTCTATTTAGTAAAGAAAACCGCATCAAAATGCGTTTCGTAGTGCATACAGACAGCGGGAAAAACGGTTTTGTTTTGTACCTACTATGTAATGTTTAGGTACAACTTAATTTCAACCACCCAGCATTGTAACCACCCAGCAGCAGCAATACTTTATAGATTTATTGTTATTACGGTTACCGGAGCAATTGAAACATGATCTCAAACACATTAAAAAAAATTCTTAGATTCGGATCAGCTCGCAAATCAGTTATTGACTCTAATGAAGGAGGGTGCATATTATGATTAATAAAAAAAGTTAAAAACAATATGACGAAATAAAATAATTAAGTCACGGGACAATACCTAAACATAGAATAAAAAAAAAGCCTTTTTGTTATACTGTTTAACTGCCGCACTCAAGACGTTTAATGATTAGATACCTACTTAAACGATTACTAATTATAGTAATCTGCAGTCTGTGTTCAAACAAAACAAAATTTGATAAACACGTAGTCATTACAATTCAGTCAGTAACATAGTCGCTATAGTAAAAATTTCCGAAAAATACCTTTAAAGGAACGAAATGACTATGTCTAATCGTGTTGTGACTACGGTTGTTTGGATACGGAAGGTCAAGGGCGCTCATAGGAAGCCGGGAGAGGCCCCGGCCAGGAGGGCCGCCCCCCGTCTCCTGAACATGGGCGTGGCTCCGTCTAGAAATAGACTCACCAACACAGTTTGTCAACACACGCCCACGAGCCTCGCGGCCGGGCGGGGTGGAGGGTGGCGCGGCTTCCAGGAAATCTGCGTGCCCGCCGCCCCGATATTGTTCCAGGAGGTTTATCGCGGTCCATTTGATTGTCTTCAGGTTTCCATCGGTTACCAGGAGCAATGGTTGTGTCTGTGATTAGTTTATTTATTTATATAAAAAGCACTATTTATTTATTTATTTATTTATTTATTTATTTATTTACAGACATACCAACAGCATTACAAACATTATATTATAATAAATTATTTTATAAAATATTGAGATAGTATGCATGCCAATTACAGGTATGTACATCACTCATAGTTAATTAATGTTGATTATACAATCAAAAAGAAAAAAAAAGAACAAAGAAAAATTTACGTCACATACTTACCTATTATCGCAAAGTATATAATATAAATTTAAAATTAAGAGTGGTAAATTTAAAGTTAGGAGAAAATTAGGAGTGTATGAACTAGAATAAAAAATTATAATAATAAACGAAACAAGAAAAGAAGAAGTAAGCTATGCAGAAAGTAATTAACAGAAATGTGCAGTAAGTTTTTTTCTAATGCTAGAGACAGAATCATTAAAAATATCTATATCTGATATTAACGTGGTGAGTCGGTTGTACTCAGAGCATATTCGCGGTATTGGGGCATTCTTGAGAATATTAGTCTTACACTTACAACACTTACAACATACATATAACAATTTTAAAACTAATAGGTAGGGATCCCTAGTACATTTTTTTAACCTGATCAGTAACAAGCTAATTTTCCGTGAGTAGCTCCATTTTGATGAGACGAACAAAAAGTTCCTCTTCGAAAACTCTCGATTGTGGTAGATAATAGAGTTAGCAGGAGGTAGAGCAGCAGTGAGCGTAGGACCGGGATAACGTACCACGCAATTTGTAGGACAATATTACCATCAAATTATAAAGATATTAACTAACTAAAAGAAAAAGAAATCAGAAAAAAAAATTAATTTTTGATGACCTTACGAGGTCATCAAGTTGATGATCTCGTAAGGTCATCAAAAATTATTACTAACCAGCTGATTTTTATTTCTTTTAGTTACTTAATATTTATATAATTTGATGCTAATATTGTCCTCCATCCTGTCGGTAATTGTCCTCCATCTTATCGGTAAGCATGGTTTTACTTCTAAGATCAGAGTTTCTCACTTTATCTTTTCGCTTACAACCTGTTATGCTTCGCTCCATCGCTCTTTGGCACTTGGCCAGTTTTTCCCTTAAGGTTTTGGTTACGCAGTTGCTTATAAGTTGCTTAAAGTTGAGTACCTACAGATCCTCCACTAAACGACAAATTTTACGTAGTTGAGACGTTTATGTTGTTTTCTTACGCTTACGAGAAGCAGTAAATACTATACTGTAATTACATTCTTTTTATGTATGATTTTTCAAATATAAAATATTCTGGTCCATTGGCAATCATAGCTCACACTTACTGCTATACAAAGTAGTAGGCTATGTATTTCATAGCTTATATAAAACAGACTACACTTCTATAATAGAAATACAGAATTACCTACGCCTTCCCTCGCTACGTCTCAATTTTCAATCAATAGGTACATACTTACCTATGCATTAAAGTAAAATAAAATTTGGTAAATTCCTAAAATTTATTTTTGTAAAAAAATACTAAACACGGTTTGAAATTTGATATATAATTCTGTGCTATTTAAATGTCACCATTCTCATTTGATAGCTTAATTATCAACTTATGATAATTCTGAATCATCTTCTTGAGTTATCTAACGGATAAACATTATGTGTACATGCTTTGATTTATTTGTACATGTGTAAGCATATGTGGTAATACTTATTTTTATTGTTTATCGATGTTTTGAATTCAGTTTGTGAGAATCTATGTCATTCATTTATCAGGTGAGTCAGAACTCCTATAGGTACACCTATGTTGCCCGCGGGGGTTTACGATGTTTCTGACTACGGTTCTTACTACGGTAACGCTTACCATCAGGTGGCCCGTACGCTTGTTGACCACCCTATTGGTATAAAAAATATATAGACTACGGATTTGGAGTGTACGATTTCTTATAAAAATGGCATATCTCTAATTCATTCTTCAAATTCAGCAGGAATATATAATAACTGAAGTTCTTTGGTCACATCTCTAGAAATGAGAACTCAATGGAGAGACTGGTAGTTCGGGGCCAGGTGGAAAACAAGAGAGCGCGCGTTCGAACGCCAACCCGCTGGATAGACGTCATCAAAAAGGCTCAGTAGCCTTTTTTTAGTCCACCATGGTCCAGTGTACTCGCGACGCCTCTAACTGACAAAAATGGAAGCACATTGCCAGGAAAGCTACCATCAGAAATGCTATCGTACCACCGAACACCCCACCGTGTACCTCGTCAGTACAACCACGATCATTCTGGCAAGAAAGTTCGACTAAGAAGGAGATATAATTACCAACAGAATTGCTAAATATAGGCAACTTGCTACGTAACATACATTACAGAAATTTTGAGATCTTTTCAGATGTCCTAATGCGTTAGAAAAGGACAGAAATATATGTTTTAACATTTTCACCACCCACCACCACCCACTTTCACCAACCGCGACCAAACTCCCTTACCTTTCCACCTGGAGACCAAGGGGTATTTACCACAACAACGGGAAGTTTATTGGGTTTGGTGGTGATAGAGAAAACTGTGTGTTTACGTACAACAAAGCATTTTATATATATTATATTTCGATTTAGATTATAAAATTACCTATTTGTATTGCACAAACTGGACTAATGGAAAAGTTTAAAGAAATTGTCATCAGAAGATAAAAAAGATGCAAATAATAATTCAAGTAAGCTGTAAACTATAGTTGGATGACCTTAGGTTGATCTAAAAGACACTTTACACAAATACAAAAGTCCAGAGCGTGTCACAGCGGCAATGATAAGTTATTTAAAAATGTTTTTCATGAGCTCTACAGCAATTTGCTATAACTACAGTACCAACGTTAAATTGATGTGATTTTTTCAAAGAATTCGTTTTAGAAAACCGAATTGTTTATTATTTTTCTATCGAATTTACGCAATCGACGATCATTGTCGATTCAATAAGTTTATTGTTACGGTGCGCTATGTGGAGCATTTAATTAAACGCGCCCGGAGCCCCGTGGGTGGCTTGCACGTGGGAGGGTGGCGGCGTCGTACATAGCGCTCGACTTACGGTACACATACGAGTATATTGCACTTTATATACTTTATCAGGCTTTCGATTCTTATCTTTACTCTGAAATCTAAAGGCACAGTTCCATTATTTCTAAGTAATGTCTGTTTTGATAAATAAACTTGTGTTATACGATTTCATTTCGCAGTAACGTTGACTTTGAGTTTTGTAGTTGTTCCAGTGATGCGTTTCAAACAGCAATTAATTTAACCGTTACCTTCAGTTTACAATAGAGAACCGCGCGATATTTAATTGTTAACAATAACTGTCGAGTGCCAGTGTTAAGATGTGGTTCGACTTCAAAAGATTGGGTTAGCCCGTTGCGAAACTAACGAGACGTACGGCATCACGAGCTCCGCAAATAGACACATCGCGAGTACGCGTACTCGAAGTTTACTATTACAAACCGATGGTAGAACATTGTACATAGTACTTCGCTGGTTACGTGTACGCCTTAATTCTAAAAATAGCAACAACCCCCGTACTTACATAATTATCGTCGTTTGGAGGCTGTGTTTCCTTCCCCCACCACCGGCGCGGGCCGCCGGCGCGACAGTGGTTGTCCGACGGCCGAAGGGAGCGCATGTCCTTGCACGAATGTTTTCTTCTGCGCAAATATAATTGTAGCTACAACAGGATCCCAATAATTTGAATATGTGTCTGTACCGATATTTACGTGTCATGGCATGTCATTTGCTCTGAATGTTTATCACTTAGTGCGATATGAATGGCAATTTAGTTCAGTTCAGCTAAATTGTTGACACTGTTGTTTATGTTATTTTATTGTCGTTTAGTGGATTTATTAGTGTGTGTGTGTGTGAATTGATCGGGAAATTGGTTTTGGACAATGTCAGTAAATCCGACAACTGTTGCCGCAACAGGTAAATATGTTAGACGTTTTTGATACAATTATTATTAATTGGTTTAAGTTATAGCTTATGGGGAAATTTATTCGTTAATATTTTTGCTTATTCATGTTTAGGTTATTACTGCCATAAACAAAGCTAGCGTAGCTTCAGAAATAACCCGGTATAAGGAAATATTCCAGGTTGAATATACTTGATACTTGGCATTGTCTTATGTACAATATTTTATTTATGTAATAATAAAATGAAGTTAAGGTCGAATTCGAAACGATAAAATGTAGCAAATGTAGTGATAATAAAAAGCAATAATTTTAATTCTACATATTATAAGTAAACATTTTGGAACCGTTGGTTACGGAAGCCTGTGTCATCTAAATACAGCATGGTCTATTTATTTTGCCTGATGCGAGGACAAACAGAAAAAGTTCTAAAAATATTATTTCTAGCTTTTGTATTGGCCTTATAAGGACCCATCACACATTTTTTTTCTCAAATATCTATGTACATACATTAACAAGTTAGTTTTATTATACGTACAGAATGTAGATAAGAGAATAGTAGGTACCTATATCTTAAATATAAAATATGAAAATTTTTATCTATGTTGGTATAAGGCTGTTCTCACGCAATTACTCGTATTTCTGGAAGTGTCACGTTATAACGTGATAATCATCTTTCGCGGGAATTACTGTTGCGTGTTCCACTCGAAAGTTAAAAAGTTTTCCTTCTTCGCGGCCCGGCGTGACGTCATGGTTCGTGACGCGTCGGGTGGCGTGTTACGTGATTGATATTCTAAGTTTTAATATCAGTGTCAGAATTCATACTTGACTCACTAATTTACTTTGTAAGTTATCGAAATATGAAACGTTTTTTCTTTTGTCTGTTTATCTATCTATATTAGTGCGTGAAGCAAAAGCTTTGCACCCCTTTTTGAGAAAATTGCGCGGACGGAGGAGTATGAAATTTCTCACACTTACTTACTAGTTTAGGTAAGCCTTTAGACAATAGTATTTCGATTTATGGGGTTTTTTGAAAAAGTGGGGGGAGGGGGTGTGGTGGATTATCCTCTGGTGCCTCTCCCATCCCTAGAAATCTCATGATTGTAACGATATCACGGCAAAAAATTTTAAGGTAAAAATTATTTAAATAGTTACCGAATACCTAATTTTAATTGTGCGTATTTTAGCTCCGATGCTGCAAGAAGTGCATTCATACTCCGTTCCGTAGCTTTTAAGAGCGTGCATAAGGCGAGCAAAAAATCAGATTTCACCCGCGCGCCCGATGAAACAAAATATACACAAAGCCTCGTGTCAGAGTGCGATAGACGATATAGTTTTGAGCGCATTACGAATGTAAAAAACGACAAATATGTTATTTTGTATATAATTCCGAAACTAAAAGTAATTACATTAAATGCCTAAGCATAGCCTTTACTCATATTTAAATGTAATTAATTATCAAATTTTTGTCTTAATGGTCATAACCATATCGAGTATAAATAGAAAAAATATAAAAATTAGAGGTTACTTCGTGATTATATTTTATCGAGGAAATTTCCTTATTTTATGTTTTTGATAAAGGTCAACCCTTGCAAATATCACGTAGTTTGTCATATATTTTTATTTTAAGATTTGGTCTGGAACTTTTCATGTCAAAACAAATAGAAGATGGTAATTTTGCATTATGCACACTCTTAAAACACTTACACATTATAATAATACACGTATGTACGTAGAAACTATTTGTAACACTTTTATACATAATATTATTCGTATTTACGTTAAAACTATCTCTTGATTGACAAGAGTAATATACGATACGAAGAACAGATTAATATGAAGCAGTGCTGCCAACTAGTCTTGGCGAAAACGCGCTGTCAGAGCTGTAAAAAAGCGCTAGAAAGCGCTAAAAATTACTTTTTTTTTAAACGCTAGATTTCGCGCCAACTGCAAATTTATTTTATTGTGGAGATATTGTGCGTTTTCCAATATCAGCACTAAAGCGCATTATGCGGTATAATGCTCAATGCTCAACGTTGAAAGTTCCAAAGCTACAGCAACGCTTCACACTCTCAAAAGTAGAGCTTCCGTGTGCGTGCTTGCAATGGATACCAAATTACCAACTCAGTGGTGGCTGAGTGGTTTAGTATTGTGCGCCACTGAGTCGCATTATGCTCTGTAATTGGAAAACGCACATTGTGTCCAATGTTTTTAACTTTTTACCTTTTTAAATAAGATGCTGTTTTACGATGTCTTTTGATATCACTGAAGCCAAAAACTCCCGTTTACAAAAAGTACCTACATCAAGCTTTTTTGGATCACGGTCACGAGGCACAGGTTTTAATCAATGTTTAAAAGCGTTATGCCTGCTTCCACTCACTCTTTTAACGTTGTTTATAATTTGTTGAAATTAATTATAGTGAATAAATCAAGCACTGCAAATGTGTAAACCGTAGGTCAACTATAAAAGTATAAACAGAATGAAACGATCGTAGTGAAGAAGTAAATTAGTAAAGTTTGCTACGTTAGTTTTTCAATTTTGGTAGAAATAATTTTATTTAACATTTAAATTTATTATGTTTTACGCTGTATTAAATACAGTTTCATATAATTTGAAAAAGCGCTAGATTTAGCGCTAGGCGCTAAAACGCGCTTCGAAACAAAAAAAGCGCTAGATCTGGCGCGAAAAGCGCTAAGTTGGCAGCACTGATATGAAGTTATGAACTGACATATCGATGTAGATGTTTTCGTTCTATCTATCAAACAGGCAAAAGTCTAAGACCATACAGCCTATTCAGTCGGGATTCTTTTCAATACATTTTTTTATATGAAGGCAAAACCTATCTAACTTCAAAATTAGACGGTTTATCCACATAATTACGAGTACGTTACGAAAAAAATTTAACCTACCACCATTGAAATTAGTATAACACGGCTCCGGCGCGAAAGGAGGACAGACCTCTCCCGCTGTGCGAAAGCGCATGAACGAATGCGTAGGGAGCGGATGAGGCTGGTCGCCTTCGGCGACCAGCCTTATCCGCTCCGGGCTCTCAACAGAACACTCTAGGGGTAAGACAGACCAAGACCACGTGGATAGTGGGGTGCTCGGATTGGGTTCTGGGTATTTTTTGGATTTCTGTATATATATTCTAACACACAATTTTACTAATTTTATTAGAATATTATGTCGTTCTAATTTGTCCTACAATGCACAAGTATTAATTTAATTTAATATATAAAAACTATGAGTTAGATAGGTTAGGGTTATTTATTTATTTTTTATAACGAAATTATGTAGATAATCTAATTTATCTAAGCTCAAAATTAAAAAGATTTACGATTAAATAGGTTTTGCCTTCATATAAAAAAATGTATTGAAAAGAATCCCAACTGAATAGGCTGTATGGTCTTAGACTTTTGCCTGTTTGATAGATAGAACGAAAACATCTACATCGATATGTCAGTTCATAATTCATATTAATCTGTTCTTCGTATCGTATATTACTCTTGTCAATCAAGAGATAGTTTTAACGTAAATACGAATAATATTATGTATAAAAGTGTTACAAATAGTTTCTACGTACATACGTGTATTATTATAATGTGTAAGTGTTTTAAAAGCTACGGAACGGAGTATGAATGCACTTCTTGCAGCATCGGAGCTAAAATACGCACAATTAAAATTAGGTATTCGGTAACTAATAACTATTTAAATAATTTTTACCTTAAATTTTTTTGCCGTGATATCGTTATAATCATGAGATTTCTAGGGATGGGAGAGGCACCCGAGGATAATCCACCACACACCCCTCCCCCCACTTTTTCAAAAAACCCCATAAATCGAAATACTATTGTCTAAAGACTGGCCCTAGTTTATATAGAGAAGGAGTAAAGGAGGAGTTAAAATTATGCATGAAAAATACATTAAATCAACAATAAAAAAACATTACACACATCAAATGCATGTATTTGACACGATTCAGCCTGTAATATCCCACTCTTAGGCGTAGGCCTCTTTTTCCATCCAGGAGAAGGATTGGGACCTAATCCAGGAGAAGGATTAGGACCTAATCCAGGAGAAGGATTGGGACCTAATCCACTATGCTGCTCCACTACGGGTTGTCGGATATATGCTCTGCTATGAGTAACGATCGCTATCAGGTTATTATGATAACAACCGGAACCGACGGCTTAACGTGCTCTCCGAGGCACGGTGGGGAGACCCACAAGGACAGACATCCACACCGGACAAATCTGTAATATTTCTAGTAAATTACAGTAGGTATCAAAATGTGTAAATATTATGAATGCTTTACGCACACTGCTGCGTGTAACAATACCAAGTGACAGGAGCCTTCTAAACGGCCGTGTGTTTCTCATTCATACCGCACTTGAAACAACATGCATTTATGTATTACCGTGAATAATAACTTTGAAACACACGTGTAAAGCGCAGCGCAGCACAGAACTTATCTCCTTATAAATTCGCCGCATTCTTCCCACGCTGCGCTGTGTGGTTACGGCAGTAAAGCATATAGCCTCTCTCTCTTTCCGTGGGTATCGTTAGAGGCGACTAAGGTATAAAAAAGTTCCATTACCACCTTGGAAGTTATGAAGCTAACCGTAGGCTGGATAACCATCTAACTGCTGGCTTTGAAATACACACGCCGAAGACGGGCAGCAGCGTCTTCGGGGCGACAAATCTATCTACGGTCACCAACCCGCCTGCCCAGAGTGGTGACTATGGACAAAACACATAAGTTCACGCCATAATGTCGGGCACGAACTGTAAATCCATTATAAATTTTATATTTAATAATCACTACACGTGCAAGAAATAACTTAAACAAAAAACCTTAACTATTATTAGTTAATTTATAAAAAATCAAAAATCATTCTAGCAGATTCTGATAAGGGATCCGATAAAATACTTTATACCGCCCTGACAACGAACGAACAAAAACACAAACTTGGACACTGCAAGGGACGCTCTTTGCATCCATATCCGCCATTACATCCAAGGACGGTCACCGTCTCTGGGGATAGGTATTATTACGAGTTCTAACATCTAAGCTGAGATGTGTTCCAGCGCAGCATACGATCGTCCTTATTATCAACTGTTCTGCCTGCATTGTTTCTACACATTTATGGCGTTATCCATACCCCATACTAATATAATAAATGACAAGTTAAATACATTATTATTATTGAACAGATGATTTTTAGGATTTCCCATGAAAGCATGCTAACGAAACTCTATTACTACGATATTCTTGTATTCAACTTGCACTGATTATGTGATCGGTCAAATAAACATCCTAAATATTTTATTTTACTATATTAGTATAGAAAATGGTACGTGTTAATGGTTTATTTATAGCTGAAATAATAATAATCGCCAGTATTTACAAGTAAGATAAGAATCTGTGTCGGGGGTCCAAAAATACAACACATACACTCAAATCTTGACAAACATTTGTATTTCCTCTAAAATATTTTTATTGGCGGACATTAAAATCGAGACATTTTATGCAACAAACCAGAGCCTGACCCCCGCGCTAATCCGACGAATATCTAACGCTCGGTAATAACATAAAAATCATAATTATTCAATACAAACGTAGTCGCGTTTCATAGGAATGTAAAATAAAAAAAAAGTAACTTCAAACGATCAGGCCATACACCCGGTAACACCGGTTCTTTATTTCGTAATCCGAAGGAGAACTTGTCGCTATTTTTATTTGGCATTCAAAGGTCACGCCAGCTCACGTGACTCCTTAATTAGAATTTTGATTTTGAAAAATGTATTCAATAACTCAATTAAATTGTACTTACATCTGTACGTCACTACGAATTCAAATCTTATACAAGTGTAAAACTCTATCAAACGAAAACAATATAAATTTTACGGACAGGAAAATGAACCCAATTAGCCAATTCATTCTTCAATATTGAGCGAATCTTTTTTAAATAATGAAAGAAGTGTTATGTTTAATATATACGTTTATCTACTGCCGATTTGTAGGTAGTGGAAAATTGGTAAGTTAATATTATCAAATTTGTTTAGATTAGCGCCCAATTGTGCAAAACTTTATACAGCTGGCATCCAAATACTGAATTATTGCTGCGCTTCGTAAACAGCCTTTAATTTAACTTTGTCGAACCTTGTTTTTAAATTTTCGAACTCGTTTATCAACATCAAAATCCGATAGCATGGCATCTAGTTAAATAATCGTAGACTTAAATATCTTGTCGTTGAGCAATATCAAACTATGAGAATATGAGGAGAGGCTTATGTCCAGCATTGGGACAGATTTGCAGACTAAAGTGACAGAGTTACAGTACTTCCTTCATAGCTGTATTCAGCACTTCATAGTAGTGCTGTGTGGTTACGGCACTAAAGAATGTAGCCACCCCCTCTCTTCCCGTGGGTGTCGTAAGAGGCGACTAAGGGATAACACAGTTCCACTACCACCTTGGAACTTAAAAAGCCGACGGATGGCGGGATAACCATCCATGCTGGTTTTGAAATACACAGGCCAAAGACGGGCAGTAGCGTCTTCGGTGCGACAAAGCCAGTCCTGTGGTCACCAACCCGAATATGGGCGACACACATGAGTTCTCGTCATAATGTCGGGCGCGAACTTGTGGAAGCCTATGTCCAACAGTGGACTGTGATAGGCTGAAGTGGTGGTGGTGGTGGTGGCTTCATAGCTCTGCGCTTCTGATGTATATTCTTAGTAGCGATCAAGACTTACCCCTACCCGCTAAAAACCGCTCAAAATCGAATGAGTTACGTAATATAAACAAGAAAAAAAATTTCATGGTTGCATTAAGAGCATTGAGATTTTGACATTCACATAAAGTATTTTTAATTGCATAAAATACGGTATTAATTTTATTTTTATTTTGAAAGTGAGGCGAGCAGTTTTTTTTGGAAAATACCATTACGTAATGTGGACTTAATTTTAAGAATCGACCTCGTCTCGTAGACTTTTAATTATGTTGCTCCGATTTTTAAAAGGTTCAAACTTCGAAAAGTTTTCAAGGGGAATATTAAAATTGATTAAGATATTTGGGTCATTGTGTATTTTAAAAATTTCTGAATAATATTATTACTATGAATAAAAAAATATAATTTTGTAACATAAGTGTGTGTTTCTTTGGGCCTGTTTTACCGGTTGTTCATAATGTTTTGTTTTTTTTTTTTTAATTTTCATATAACAGGAATAGTAGTACGGGATCCCTAGTACATATTTTTCACCTGATTAGTATCAAGCTAATTTTCCAGGAGTAGCTTCATTTTGATGAGACGAACAAAAAGTTCCTCTTCGAAAACTCTCGATTAATTAAATTGACATTTTTTACAATTTTTGTCTGTCTGTCTGTCTTTTTGTTTCGGCTAATCTCTGAAACGACTGGACCGATTTTGACGAGACTTTCACTGGCAGATAGCTATTTTAATAAGAAGTAACTTAGCCTACTTTTATTTTAGAAATGTATTTACCTTGTAACTCCACGAACTGAACAATACTTATTTTTTTTTTTTTAAATTAAACGCGGACTAAGTCGCGGGCACAGCTAGTTCTAAACAATGATACTTGATTAATACAAATTGTGGATATAAAAATTGTACGGTAAATAAAACGCTGTGCTCGACAGCTGTAAACCGCAGAAGACGCACGGGAGGGTATTTGGGACGCAGTTGACACACGCGTCAGCCAAGCGGTGACAGTCTGCCGGTACCTCGGAAGTTGGATTTCCCACCCGAAATGACTCACTGGCGAATCAGCTTCTATGAAAATAGATGATGCGCTATGTTTCTGTGTATAATTTTAATTTTTATGTAACAAAGAAGTTTTAGTTTCGATTTCAAATTGCTGTTATGTTTCTCTTTTTTTTACTTTTGATGGCTATAAGTTTTTACTTTTTTATGACTAAGTCGGTAAACAAGCGTACAGCTCACCTGATGGTAAGTGATTACTGTAGCTTATAGACATCTGCGACACCAGAAGCATCGCAAGCGCGTTGCCGAGCATCCCCAATCCCATCCCAGGAGCTCTGGTCACCTTACTCTCCAACAGGAACACAACACTGCTTGAAAACAGTATTATTTAGTTGTAAGGTTGAGGTACTACCCTAGTCGGGCTGCTCCATAATTTGAGCAGGAAATTTCCTGCTGTGCGCTACCTCAGTTAGTTTGCTATGTTATAAAGCACTTACGAAAATGAAATAATGTAAACTGCTTTTAATCTCCATTAAATGCCCAAGATTACTAAATTCGTTATCTTCACGAGCATGTATGGAAATTGATTTTGTAAAATAAATTAGTTTCCACGTAATTTACTTTATAACTTTTGAAGCTTGCTCGATCACTAACAGTGTTATGTTGGGAACAAAATCAAAGATAACTTTATTGAAATAGGCGTCAAAATAGGGATCCGGATACTACGGCGGTGGTCATAAATTATGGCAACAATTTGTCAATGAACTACGGAGTTAGTAAACTAGAAGTAATTCAAGATCGTTTCTGGTTAATTCAAGTAATAAAAGCGTGTTATTATTTAATAAGTATATTTGATCATTAATACTTACTGAGGTGGGCCACAGCAGGAAATTCCCTGTTCAAAATATAGAGCAGCTCGTCTGGGGTAGTACCTCGACGTTACAGAAGATCACAGCAAAATAATACTGTTTTCAATGGTCTGATCCTGCTGGTGATCCTGTGGTGAGTAAAGTGATCAGAGCGAGCAACGCGCTTGCAATGCTTCTGGTGTTGCAGGCGTCTATAAGCTACGGTAATCGCTTACCATCAGGTGAGCCATACGCTTGTTTGCCGACCTAGATTTTACATAACGAAAATAATATTTACGATAACACACCTGAAAATACAGCAGTTAATCATATTGAAAATCCATAATTTTCCACCAAGAAGCTAAACTGTTTCGAGGTGTATATATTTCACCAAGGTCAAGTTATTGATTGTCTTCAGTTATTATTTAATAGTGCGTTGTATTGTGGGCTATTTCGGTGGAACAGCGGCGCCCGTCGGTGTCAGACGGCGTTTATGATCGTGATGCGTAACCTCCCGTCTGCACCGGCGCCGGAGCGGAGGTGACGCCGTCCACCGCTGACACATCCATTTAGTTAACTCGTTCATATCATAACAGATCGTTATACGTTTGCACGTATGTTTGATAGATATTAATGTTAAAATAAGACAATGATAAGGAGATTATAATCCGAAAACCCGCATTGGAGCAGCGTGGTGGATTAAACTCTGATCCTTCTCCTAGATGGGGAAAGAGGTCTATGCCCAGCAGTGGGATATTAAAGGCTGAAGCGTATAATATCGCTTGTAAAAATTTACTTTTAATGTAGATAATTGTATTTATTAGAAGATCTTGGATCGGATGGATCGATGCATGGAAATATAGGATTTTATTTAGACAACTTTTAAGCACGAAGAATGCTCCTTCCTGAATGAAGAAGATTGATCTAGATTTCCATCTTTCTTTGATTTGAATACTGAACTGAAATGATAAGTAAATATTGATTACATAAACTTATTCGATAGCAAAAACCAACTGAATTATTTATATAGTTTTTGGCATTGCTCTTCAAATAATCGCATAAAGAAACGTTGAAAGCGACGGAGAATCGCTGTCAATAGCACAGAGGAGCCATTACTATTCTCCTAGATAAAAATACGTTACTTCCTGAGGCGCCTGGCCAAGGTGTTGAGACAGATGGTAGTCAGAGTAAACATAATCGTATATCATCTATGTCTATGTGAGTGTGAGTCGTCCAGAAAGCGGAGGCGCCGCCTAGGCCCTCTGTTTCATCGCCTCTAAATATCCTGATGGTCTTCTATGATTTTACGACTATTCGACCTCGTCGTAAGAGCTTGGAAATTGTTTACGAAAATGAAATTTGATATAATATCTCATTTCCGTTGCCTTTTAATTTGACAGTCTTATGTTTTGCTGTACTTAATTCCCGGATGTGATTTTGTTTCTCTATGTATTTATAGAAAATGTTACATTGACTTGTCCAATACGGTATTTATATATTTTTAGTTTAGTCCGTTACGATCAAATTCAAATTTTACTTACTTGATCCGAGTTGTTTTCTTTAAGTACTTTCCCACTATAAACAACAACAACATAAAAATTACTATAAATAACAAAATGACACGGGCGTCGTAGTCCAATGTTGGCGTTAGTCATTCATCCTACGCGACTCTTGCGGCAGGCTCACACCGGTGGTGATGGGTCGAGCGAGAACAGTAATTTAAATGTCATAATTGTAACTTTTAACACGCTCGTGTTCAAAAGATCTTCACGTGGGACGAGAGAATTAAAATATTTTTAGAGAATCAAAAAAGCGAAGGGGCGGAAGCGTGGGATCGCGAAATATTTTTTCATACCAGGGGTCACATCATAAAAAAGGTTGAAAAACACTGAGGTAAAGTATCCCGAAACGTCGGGCATTTAAAAAACTTAATAAACCGCGATAAAATCCGAAAAAGTTGTTTCATTATAATGATATAAAAAATTAAAAATAATAATGATATATCTAATGAAACAACTTTTTCGGATTTTTTTATTTCGGATTGTATTGGTTTTATTTTTACAAATCGCGACGCGATATCGCCTGTCATTAGTGTGACAACATCGTTAATTAACAAACTCAGCCCTAAATTCCTATATCAAAACATCATTTATAGTTTTATACTCGATGACGGATGACGAATCAGCCTGTAATATCTCATTGCTGGGCATAGGCTTCTTTCTCCGTGTCGGAGAAGGATCGGAGCTTACCACGCTGCCCCATTTCAGATTGGCAGAATACGCTTAACGCTTCTTAACTTTACCTATTGTTGAGGAAAGCGTTAGCAAAGAAAGTATTTTAGGAAATTCTCCACCTAAAAGAGTAGAAGAGGCTTAAAGTATGTGTGGCACTTTGTTATTTCTGGAGTTAAAGTGTAAAATTGGTATTTTGAGGCTATCATTGGATTGTATTCTTTAGGGGTTAAAATAGACATGAGAATGTACAAAGGAAGTTTGATATTTTTCAAGTTTTAAAAATGAAATTTGATTGTAAAAAAAAACTCTGTTTCATCATTTATAAACCCCTGTTTATATTAGAATTTTTTTGGAGGTAAGACACAGCAGAAATTTTGCTCAAATCTGGGACAGTCCGACTGGGTAATACCCCAGTCTTACAGAAGATTACAGCCAAATATTACTGCTCTCAAGTATGGTTTCGTTCCTGTGCTGAGTGAGGTAGCCATAGCTCCGGAAGGGTAGGGCATTTCTTTTAGTGTTGCAGGCATCCGTAGACTGGTATTCACTTACCATAAGAAATACCTTAAGCTTGTTTGCACACAGTTGGACACAGTTAGTTTATTGTGTAATAATAGAGTGCGTAATTCTCATTACCAAGTAGCATGTCCAACTAAAGTACTTGAAATTCAATTAACCGTTTCACCTGGGTGAGCACCGACACCGGACGTTACCAAGGAAATATTTTAGTTTTTATATTTTATTTTATTGAGTAATTTGTCAATTAGGTATACATACTTTGCATACAATAGTATCTTACTCATTACTTTTAGGCACTAAAGTGACATTGGATTAAATATTTCAGACGATTTATCAGTGAACAAAATATGATAGATTTGTTGGCAGAAGACATTCAAAACCACCGTTTAATTTCCTTTGTACACTTAAAACTTACTGAACAAAATGAAAATAGTTTGTAACAGTCCCATTGCTGGGCAATGCTCTTTTTTCCTGTAGGTACCTCTACATAAAAAGGCTTCAAAAAACCGTACGTATAGGATATAAGTAAGTTAATAAAACAAAGAAATGACAATTTAATCTTAAAATAAATATTAGTAACGGAGCTCTATTAGATCACGGAGTTATAAAATTAGTGATGAGATTTGCGTATGACAGAGCGGCGCCGATGTCTCAATGGCGCCTGCGAAGTGCGAGTACTTTCCACCGTGAAAAGCGACCGTGGTCTACACCAGGGGTCGCGAACCTTTGAACCCTTACTGCTATAATTATTTTTTCAGTAGGTATATTTCAAAAACCAAACAGTTTCAATTTTTATGCCTTTAACTATATTTAATTAGTTAGTGATATGCTTAAGATTAGATACTTAAGTTAATCAGTCATCATTTCTATCGTTAAGTTTTCGCTTTCGCGGTCCAGATTGGTGACACTAGTCTCAAGCTTTCGCTGGCCGTATTGATGGCACTGGCGATGGCGGGCCGGATTTGGCCCGCGGGCCGTAGTTTGAAGACCCCTGCCGTATACAAATTTTACATTTAGTTGAATAATAAGCACTGTACGTCAGTAGACGTTGAACGAGGAAATGTAATATATGCTATAATATTGCGAAATAATACTCGAGACTGTAGTGTTTAGGCTTGATACTTTGTTATTTATTCTTGATACTTGTGTTATTAACGAGAGATAATTTGAAATCGTTTAAGAAAATATATTAAAGGTTTTTATTTGTCTTCGAATAATATGGTTTAGATAACATACTTATATGTATAAACAAGTAAAATGTTAACTTTCTGAATTTTAAAGTTAGAAGTAAAAGTATTTTTGTCTCGCTACATTTGGGTGCAATATACATAATTATTTCACTTATTATAATAACGAAATTAAATATGTTTTGCTATGTTAAACTACTACTTTTGAGGTTTTTTTTGTATCAGAACATGAATATTTAGGTCTACTGGTGCGATTTTGAAACCCGCCTTAGCATTAGGAAGCCTCTTTTTCGTGGAACATCACAGGCTTTAAAATATAACTCTGTGATTAATTCTTGGAATAATGTTCCATGAGTTACATTTTAAGGGTTGTAAAATGTCACCCAATCAAAATCAAAATCAAAGTAGCTTTATTCGAAAAGGTTTTAAAATCACCAACGAATCGTCATTTTGCTAAATACCTAAAGTTAGCACCGATTCGGAATGTAGATTCTGCAGAGGAGAACCGGCAAGAAACTCCGCAGTTACTCTTTTGTTTGAAAATAATATATAAACTGTGTTTTAGTACAAAATCTTGCATGAAATACAGCGTCACTAAGTCCACACATCTTTATCATTTAATTAATAATTAACCCTATGATAGGTTAGTGTCGGTAAGTAGTCCTCGGAGGGGACTTGTCGCTCCCGAGCGTCATCACCGCGATGCTCGGCGACGACGAGTCCTGGAAGGCGATGGTCTCCTTCTGCGAGACAGTAATGTCGCAAAAGGAGGCCGACGAGCAGGTGAGAGAGGAGGCCGCTGAAGTGGCTTTCACCCGCGGGCGACGAATGAGGGTGAGTAGGAGGCGCTACTTAATGCACTTCCAGTAACGCCCCTGTGCCCGTGTCGGGCCGGGATGGGAACCCGGTCCTGCTAGACACGGCGTCGTCGGGACTGTTCAGAGGTGAGCCGGACAGTCCCCATGGAGGAGAAGTCTGGCCTTTTCGCTGAGGCCAGCCTGTCCCCTCCCTCCTCTGGGACCCTCCAATTAAAGCGGCTGAAGGCTCCCGCAGGAGTTTAGTGCGGTAGTGGCACCCCAAATGCCGAGTCCGACATACGGTCTAGGACTGCCCGGGCGTCCTGGATATCACCCGTAAATGGGTTACACTGCGGTATCAAAAAAAATAAAGCAATAAAAAGTGTAGGTAAGTAACAGTAAACGTGAGTGAGGCCGCGCTCGTCACCTAGTATGTTACTCTAAAGCAGGACTCGACTCTATAACACTTAATTACTGTTATCCGTTCTCGTTTTCGCTAGGTTTCTCGGAAACCTTAACCTCGACGAATACGCCAAGTGTTACGCGAGCAACGCTGCCTACTTCGATCATTGTAATTAAAACTAAACCCGTTTTGTCACTTGATTGGCCATAGTAAATAATTTACTAGCTATAATTACTAAATACTGGAATGAAATGAGCGATTTTTTATGCTGTGCAATTTTTTTTGAAGTGAAACTTCTTTACGCACGCTTGACTTGGGGAGTACGCTGGTGAATGCGTGACGAGAGCGTTACGAAAAGTGTGATCGGGCGAGAGGTGAGGGGTGCGAGAACACATTTTCTTTCTCTCTTTCACGTTTCGTATATCTAAGACACAGTGCAGGCCTATTGCTACAGAGAAGTTTAATTTCAGTCGCGTGGTCTGATTCACACTCGTTTATTTTTTGTTTTTTGTTTTTTGCAGTTTATTCTACTAAAGACACGATTATCTACACCCGTGGTATAAAAAAAAAATTGTGGAATTATGAAAAACACTTTTAGTTGTTTATGTAAGTTATAGTTATAATACTAAACCAGTATTTACTGTAGCGATACGAATAGCAAGCTTAAATTAGATTTATATTTTATATTTTAGACTTTTGTTATTTTATTTAACAATTTTTTTTATTATACGTACAAAACTTAAATAATAAATTTGTCATGGAGACTCACGTATAATGGGTGTGCTTATCCCTATAAGAGATTTCTTCCAGCACACCCAAAAAGGAACGGTTACAGACAGAAATTAAAGTAGGTAGACGTACAATAAGAAAACATTAAATCATTAACACACGCACATATATATACACACATAAAAAAATGACGCTGACACACAAAATAATAATATATTATACCTACATTAAATAAAATAAAAATTATGATATGGAAAGATAATGCTCTTTTAATTTTTTCTTAAAAGTATATAAAGTCGTACAAGTGCGAATTGATGACGGCAATGAATTCCACAGCCTAGCTGCATGGACGGTATAGGAATTAGTATAGAAACCAGAAGAGTGTGAAGGAATACGCAATAGTAGCTGTACGTTGGATCGGCACGAGGAACCGGGAGGATGTAAAAATACAAAACGCTCGCGAAGGTAATTAGGAGACAAGGGATTAAATAAAATGTTATAAAGGAGACAAAGAATATGAGTTTGCCTGCGAAGCCTAATAGGAAGCCATTTGAGCTCAGTTCGAAACTTAGAGACGTGGTCGAACTTACGAAGTCCGAAAATAAAACGGATGCATGAGTTCTGTAGTCTCTCCAGTTTATTGACTTGTTCTTCGGTAGCATCCAGGTAACAAGCATCAGCATAGTCAAGGAGAGGAAGTAAGAGTGATTGAACAAGAACAGTTTTAGTTTTAATAGGAAGGAAATATTGGAGATTTTTAAGTGAATGAAAAGAATAATGCACTTTTTTAGAGATTTCACTGATATGTTTGGACCAGGACAAGTCATGGCTAAAATGAAGACCTAGATTTTTTACTGTGTCAACATAATTAATAGGTACGCCATTATGCGTCACTAAAGGAATATTGTAAGTAGAGAGGCAAGAATGCATATAACGGCTACCAACAACCAGTGCCTGTGATTTTGTGGGGTTAACGACAAGACCAAAACACTCAGCCCAGTAGCTAATACGATTAAGGTCTTCATTAATATGAGCAATGGCTGCCGTAACATCCGGAACGCCAAAGTGGCGATACAATTGTAGATCATCAGCATAGAGGTGAAAGTTGGAAGAGATTACCGATGTAATTGTATTGATGAAAATAGAGAAAAGTAAGGGAGACAAAACGCCACTTTTAATTCATTATAATTAAACTTTTATTTTTATTATTCAGAGTATTTTTGTATTATCACGGAAACGATTGGAGTAAACTGCAGCAGATTTTTAAGTTATAAGTATTTATTCAAATGTCAGTTACGTTATTGTTGCTATTGTAATATAATATTCATAATTTGAAATTAGTCTAATAAGAAAATTATATAAGATTTCTTTAAAACTTTATAAATATTAAATAAGTTAGGTAATAAGAAAATTACTCCTTTTTTCTATTTTACATTTTTAAGTGTTTGTTAAAAAATCACGTGTCTATAATGGCCGCCAATCACGACGTATTACGTCACAGCACTATACGTCATTTGTATTTGTGGTAAATGGTTTTGAAATGTCACACAATTCTTTTTAGTTTTCAGCTAAATTCCTACTTTTTAAGGTTCCGTACCCAAAGGGTAAAGACGGGACCCTATTACTAAGACTTCGCTGTCCGTCCGTCCGTCCGTCCGTCCGTCCGTCTGTCACCAGGCTGTATCTCAAGAACGGCTATAGCTAAAGAGTTGAAATTTTCACAAATTATGTATTTCTGTTGCCGCTATAACAACAAATACTAAAAACAAAATAAAATAAATATTTAAGGGGGGCTCCCATACAACAAACGCGATTTTCTTGCCCTTTTTTGCTCGATATCAATAATGGCAACAGGTAGGCACTTGAAATATTCACAAAATACTTATTTGTATTTTTACTTTAATAATAAATAATAATATTAAAATAAAATTAATATTTAAGGGGGGCTCCCATACAAAAAACGTCATTTTTGCCTAATTTTGCTCTCATACAATAAAAGTGATTTTTAGCCGCTTTTTGCCCGTTATTACAATCAATGTAGTCAATGGTACGGAACCCTTCGTGCGCGAGTCCGACTCGCACTTAGCCGATTTATTATGATTGTTTACAATTTAATCCTATGTATTCGCAATGAAGGTAGCAAAATGAAAATTCTAATTCATGCATTATTTTTTGCCTGCTTAATTAGCTTAAATGAAATTCTTTATTGCAATAAAAATATATATTTATATTTTTAAACATCCTTTTTTATTTTTCTTTAACATTTGTCTAATTTTGTATTTTCACTATAGTACGTAAAGTTCTCAGAGCTTTCTATCAGGCTGAGGGGTAAACCGCGAAGGCTTACTTTAATAAAATTTTTATCGATCTTCTTTGTGTGAGCTGCATTAATGTAGAAAACTTGTGTACATAACTTCACAATATAATATAAAATATTTAAAGGTAAACACGTTAATAGAACATTCTAATAAAGATAATGAAACCTGAAATAATAAAAAAATTTAGAGTTCTAATATATTATTTGGTAAATTAATAAAATGATGTACGTACTTTCTATATAAGGAACTGTAATAACATTTAAAATACATTTTTAATAGTAAATCATACGCGCAGTAGGTACCTACCTACTGTGATTTTTTCAAATTCGTCTCTTATGTTTCATTAACGATTATCACCATATGGGTTTCTGAATTCCTTCCAAGTAATGACACTGTGATAATTATTATGACGGTAAGTAAGTAGTAAGAACTAATAAAAAAATACATACATATTATAAAAATCTAACAGTTCGCTGTATGTACATTTAAGATTTATGAGAAAAAATATTATCTGGACCTTTATCAACGCAAATAACACCCAAAACAATGATTGTCAGAATTTTTGTCTGTTTGTCTGTGCGTTTGTGCACGCTAATCTCAGAAACGGCTTATTCGATTTCGATTTGGTTTTTACTAATATACTTTGGCAAGCTTAGCTTAAGATTTAGTGTTTGTTTCTTGTCAACCGATTTATAAATAAAAAGTTGTGCCAATTTAAAGAATCACGTTGAACACATAAAGTCACTTTTCCACGCGGATGAAGTCGCGAGCACAGCTAGTTAAAAATATTTTCACTTGTTTTTATTCCACGAGAGCTGGTGTGATACGAAACCTGAAGTCAAAAATTATGTTGGCCATAGGTCAGTAATAGTGTTTTAACGCAAAATTCAAGGCACGATAATATTAAATTTAATAAAAATAATCGTTTTTACTATAAATAAAATCATCACATGATTCTATTTATCTAACAGATTTGTTATACTTTAAGAAACGGCCCAAAAGACATATAGAAACAGCAATTTTCACGGTAATCCTAATCTCAAATAAAACATTGTATGTATATTTAAAATAAACTTCTAACATCACTTCCGAGTGTCACGTTGACACGGCGTGGCCTCGACTTTGACGCCGACGAGATAATTTCGTAACGCGCCAACTTCTGCTTCGCTATGACCAACTCCAGTTTGTGTGTATTTTTTGTTGGATTTACAATTGACTTTACAGATTATGGTCAATTGGCTTTTGATACTGATTCAGCCTGTAACATCCCACTGTTGGGCATAGGCCTTTTTCTCCATTTGGAAGACAATCAATCGGTTGACTATTATGTGCAAAAATTAGTCTAGTAGGTAAATAGTGTCCCACTTAAAATATTTTCATGTAAAATGTCGTCCATATGGGTTGCATTGTCAAAATTATCAGAACTCATGTAGAGCCAAATTTCTAACATTACACGCCCTAACTACAATCCATTATATGTCGTAAATAGTGTCCCACTTAAATTATTTTCATATAAAATGTTGTCAAGAAGAAAGTTGCAAAAAGTTATTAGATCTCATGTAGAGCCAAATTTTTAACTCTACACGCCCTAACTCTACAATCCATTATAATTATGAAGTTGCAAAAAGTTATTAGATCTCATGTAGAGCCAAATTTCTAACTCTACACGCGCTAACTCTACAATCCATTCTATGTCGTAAATAGTGTCCCACTTAAATTATTTTCATATAAAATGTTGTCAAGAAGAAAGTTGCAAAAAGTTATTAGATCTCATGTAGAGCCAAATTTTTAACTCTACACGCCCTAACTGTACAATCCATTATATGAAGTTGCAAAAAGTTATTAGATCTCATGTAGAGCCAAATTTCTAACTCTACACGCGCTAACTCTACAATCCATTATATGTCGTAAATAGTGTCCCACTTAAATTATTTTCATATAAAATGTTGTCAAGAAGAAAGTTGCAAAAAGTTATTAGATCTCATGTAGAGCCAAATTTCTAACTCTACACGCCCTAACTTTACAATCCATTATGTCGTAAATAGTGTCCCACTTAAATTATTTTCATATAAAATGTTGTCAAGAAGAAAGTTGCAAAAAGTTATTAGATCTCATGTAGAGCCAAATTTCTAACTCTATACGCCCTAACTCTACAATCCATTAATTATGTCGTAAATAGGTGTCCCACTTAAATTATTTTCATATAAAATGTTGTCAAGAAGAAAGTTGCAAAAAGTTATTAGATCTCATGTAGAACCAAATTTCTAACTCTACACGCCCTAACTCTACAAGCCATTACCTCACAAACGCTACTAAACCTTATTGATATTCAAAATGTGGCTTGGCAGTTTGCTACTGTCACATGGGCGTAAGGAGAAAAACTCATCCATTACTCATTTCTTTTTTGTTATACAATCAGTTCTTGTAGTACCTAACGAAACGGCCGTTAGCTATCATTTTCATTTTTACAACGCCGCGCCGGTATTTGACTTATGAACGTTATCAACTTGGTTTAGGGAAATAACTGATTACTGGGCTGATTCATTTTATTTTGCTTAATCTTTCATAATTGCCCAATTATAAAGATTTTTAGGCGATGTAATCGTAATATAGATAATAGTTTGTTATCGTTAATTTTTTGATCATAAAAATCTTAAGAAACGTCCAAAGTGGTTTTTTGTAATGTTGTTTACAGATCCAAAAACATTTTTATTTTTATTTCTTTTTTTTTGTCTGAACTTGAGTTACAAGGTGAATAATTGTTAATCAATCATCAAGCTTATGCTAATGAATAAGGATTTTAAATTGACTTAAGTAGTTAAAATGTTGTTGTTTTAAAAGTGACAAATATATCAATGTTATACGTTCCTTTTTCATATTCAAGTGTTTATTTTGTTTTTATTGGTTTTGTGGTTTTAAAAATATTTATGCGTGTCAATCGATTCGAAGCAAATTTTTCCCGTTCGTTTTTTACCATGCATCTCTATAATCGTGAGCATCGTCACGTAACTAGAAGTTACTTATTACATCAGAATACTTTAGACAATAGTTTATTTTTACAATTCAAATGATTTATGAAATTTACCGCATTATGTATGATCTTAAAATCATCATCATATCTGAGGCTATGTTAGTAAGTTTTTTAGATATGGACGATCTATAGGTACATTTGTTACGTTAATTAATTTTATAAACACGGTAAAAAATTTCATCATCATCACTTCAGCCTATCGAAGTCCACTACTGGACATAGGCCTCCACAAGTTCGTGCCAAAAATGGCGTGATCTCATGTGTTTTGCTCATGGTCACCACGCTGGGCAGGTGGGTTGGCGACCGCAGGGCTGGCTTTGTCCGCACCGAAGACGCTGCTGCCCGTCTTCGGCCTGTGTACTCCAAAGCCAGCAGTTGGATGGTTATCCCGCCATCGGTCGGCTTTATAAGTTCCAAGGTGGTAGTGGAACTGTGTTATCCCTTAGTCGCCTCGTACGATAGCCACGGAAAGAGATAGGGTGGCTATATTCTTTACTGCCGTAGCCAAACAGATAATAAATATATAAATTTAGGCAATACATATTTATATTCTGTGCTGTGTGGTTACGGCACTAAAGAATATAGCCACCCCCTCTCTTCCCGTGAGTGTCGTAAGAGGCGACTAAGGGATAACACAGTTCCACTACCACCCTGGAACTTAAAAAGCCGACGGATGGCGGGATAACCATCCATGCTGGCTTTGAAATACACAGGCCAAAGATGGGCAGCAGCATCTTCGGTGCGACAAAGCCAGCCCTGCGGTCACCAACCCGCCTGCCCAGCGTGGTGACTATGGGCAAAACACATGACTTCGCGTCGTAATGTAGGGCGCTAACTTGTGGAGGCCTAAATGTCCAACAGTGGACTGTGATAGGCTGTAGTGGATATTTATTATTCATCGGTCGTGAACTTGTGAACTCGTCTGCGAAGAAGCTTCATTCGTCCGGCAGTGTTGTCATCGCTTGATTCGAGCCACTCTCGCGTAAAATTGTGATTCTTGGAAAGCTGCATTCGACGCTGGCACGCGCTTTCGTGTGTTTATTGCCAAGATTTTCGTCGTTCTAAGTTCTAACGATATGTAACGCGCGTCAGAAGACCGCGATGCGCGTGCGCGCCGTGCGCGCGTGAATGAGGCGTACGCCCGCAGCGCCCGCGCCGCTCTCCACTCCACACTTCAGTGTCCGCTTGCGATTCGAGTCAGCTTGTCGTGTTTTGTGTTTAGTCACGTCAGTTTATCTCCGTTGCCGCTCGTCGCTGGCGGTCGTTCTGCTATCGACGTAAGATGCTCGCGTCCAGCGCAGTGAATACCGTTTGTGATAAAGTTTTTCAAAGTGTTTAAAGTGGATTCCGGACTCTACCAGGCCGTGGAGCACACGCAGCGGCTCGAGCGCTCCCAGGCCATGTATGTCATAAATTTAGGTGAGTCCGCAATCCTTGTACATTCTTCGGTCTTCGGCAACCTATTATTGGAACCAGACGAAACCGGTACTCGTTCGATTAGACGAGTGTGGCTCTAGTTACGGACAGATCGCGACTCGTTATCGCGTCTTAGATAGCTTTTTTTTTCGCAAATCGTTATAGATCCGAAGTTCCGGGACGGCGACTTCGTATTCCGGTGCTATCCCTAGGAATTGGCTCAGTGGCCCGGCGTCGATATAAACAACTCGTACAGTTTAGTTTCAATTTGTGTCTTATTCATAGCGCACTCGACCTGTCTATGTATGTTTTTATTACAGTTCACGTACAACGTGTGGGCGTGTGTTGGTGTGTTTGCGCTATCGGTGTTGCTATTTTTATAACGCGAATATATATGTGTTAGTTCACATCTATTCTTACAAAGAATTTGCGTATGTGTGAGTTTTGTATCCGCGTTCGGTCTTATCATTTTCTTGACTCGATACCGCCGCGAATTACTTTGTCTGCTATCGTGATTTACTTTTATAATTATACAAACATTGCTTCTTCTTCTAAGTTAATTGGTTGTGTGTGTAAACATTCGCGTCCCTCTTTGTTTTATCGGTTTCTCTGAGATTTATATAAGGTTTTGTCAGTATTACCATCTGGAGTGCGTGTGCCTTTCTACCGGTGACACGGTTTCGGTAGCCATTATTCTTGTGCGTTTTTAGAACGATCTTAGAATGTCCTAATTGATTAGCATAACTTAATCACAATCCAATATTTAATATATGTGTTATATAAGTTATTGTTTCGACAAATTTGGAAGCTAGTATTGCAAGTTTAAATGTAGTTTAACTTCTAGTAATTGGGTTTCCAAAAGTTTCAAGGCTGATAAGCGCACACATTCAAACTTTAAACTTGTTTTTAATCAAAATTCGGAATAATCTCGAAAACGGAGTTAATGGTATTTGAATATACTATGTTGCAGTAGGTACATATATATTATAATTACATATGTGACGTAATTTTATATATACAGGGTGTTAGGGGAATGGTTAGCCATAGAGGTATGTTGGGTAGGGGGGGTCATTTGGAACCTATTTAAGCTAACTTACCTATATGCAAAGTGTTACGGATTTTTTTTTATGATTATTTTTTCATTTTTTGAAAAAAGTGCCGAAAATTAGTGATTTGACCATCATATCTTTTTTGTTTATTGATATAACAACGCCATTCTTTTTTTGTTTTGATCATCAATACATTGCGCATGTAAAATAAATGTGATTTAATTTATAAAACATCTACAAAAAAAAATATGGGCCAAAGAAATCTTGACAGAGACAAAAAGTAAATCAAACCTTCAAGTTTAGGTATAAATTAAAAAAAAAATTAAAGCCTCCAGACGATTTAAAATAATTTAAAAAACTACTCTAGTTAACACTGTTTTAAATAATATTACTTTCATTCACCTACCTTACTTACTTTTTTTTTAAATGATGAAATAACGAAATGGTTTCTACCTGAACCCGCACTCTACGCTGACAATTATAACAATAATTGTTATTACGCAGGGCGGTATATCACTGTATAGCACATGGTAAACTACCATCTTGACTTTGGCGACATGTTGGCGCAGCGGTCAGAGCACTGGCTGATGCGCTGGCGGTCGTGCGTTCGATTCCCGCTCACGGCAGATATTTGTATTGGTCATATAGATGTTTGTCGTGGTCTGGGCGTTTGTGCTTGTGTATTGTGTGTGTTTCCGGACCCCCGACACAGGAGAAAATCCTACTGGGGGCCGTCGAGTGTGAAGCGTTTATTATTTAAAAAAAAATCTTGACTGCTCTCATCAGGCGAGGATTTACATCCTTATTTGAAGATCATCTTTATTTCTACAATAATTGTTATTACGCAGGCCGATATGTCCCTGTACGGCACATGGTAAACTACTTGCTGTCTCTTTTTATCTTGGAATTTGGGGTATGAGCTTCCACGGGCACCACAAATTTCTCTCATAGGGTGAAATTAATGCCGGTAGGTATCAAAATAAAACAAATCATAAATTCGAGTAACAAATTTATTCTATTTTTATAAATACAGTGAATTCGGTCGTGAATTTTCATAATCTACATGACTAGAAATAAGGATGATCTTCAAATAAGGATGTAAATCCTCGCCTGATGAGAGCAGTCAAGATTTTTTTTTAAATAATAAACGATTCACACTCGACGGCCCCCAGTAGGATTTTCTCCTGTGTCGGGGGTCCGGAAACACACACAATACACAAGCACAAACGCCCAGACCACGACAAACATCTATATGACCAATACAAATATCTGCCGTGAGCGGGAATCGAACGCGCGACCGCCAGCGCATCAGCCAGTGCTCTGACCGCTGAGCCAATATGTCGCCAAAGTCAAGATGGTAGTTTACCATGTGCTATACAGGGATATACCGCCCTGCGTAATAACAATTATTGTTATAATTGTCAGCGTAGAGTGTGGGTTCAGGTAGAAACCATTTCGTTACTTCATCATTTAAAAAAAAAGTAAGTAAGGTAGGTGAATGAAAGTAATATTATTTAAAACAGTGTTAACTAGAGTAGTTTTTTAAATTATTTTAAATCGTCTGGAGGCTTTAATTTTTTTTTTAATTTATACCTAAACTTGAAGGTTTGATTTACTTTTTGTCTCTGTCAAGATTTCTTTGGCCCATAATTTTTTTTGTAGATGTTTTCTAAATTAAATCACATTTATTTTACATGCGCAATGTATTGATGATCAAAACAAAAAAAGAATGGCGTTGATATATCAATAAACAAAAAAGATATGATGGTCAAATCACTAATTTTCGGCACTTTTTTCGAAAAATGAAAAAATAATCATAAAAAAAAATCCGTAACACTTTGCATATAGGTAAGTTAGCCTAAATAGGTTCCAAATGACCCCCCCTACCCAACATACCTCTATGGCTAACCATTCCCCTAACACCCTGTATATATAATTATTAAACACATTGCAGATAAAAGGATTTGTTACATGTTCGCAGTTCGAGAAATGACTTCACGTCGAAGGTATTAGAGCCCTTTTTTTCATTCGTAAAACTTGAAACACTTTTACCAATCGTTCTCGGAATACATGAACCGGCCATAAATCATCCACATTTGATGACATTACCAACATTAGGATGACATAGTTTTGATTAGATTACCTTAAGAATAACTTTCGACTTCCAAAAAAGGAGAAGGTTCTCAATTTGATTGTATTGTAGATAGTAGGTATATATTTTTATGTGTAGCATACATAAAAAATCAGAACGTTTGACAACCAGTCAAACCTTACAACTTTTGACTGGGTGGACCGATTTCGATAATTTTTTAAATCGAAAGGTGGGGCTTGTCTTGTGGTCCCATTTAAATTCAATCGAGATCTGACGAATACTTTTTGAGAGAGAATATAATCTTTGATAACGCGTATTTATTTGAATATTTTTTCTATTGCGGTCACAGCACTGGATTGCGATTGGCTGTTGCGCGGGCGGTTGCGGGTTCGATACCCGCCCCGCACACGACAACATTTGTATTGGCCATACGGATGATTGCCGTGGTCTGAGTGGTTGTGCAGTACTTGTGGGTCTCCTCACCGTGCCTCGGAGAGCACGTTAACCCGTCGGTCCCAGTTGTTATCATGTACACCTGATAGCGATCGTTACTCATAGTAGGGAATATATCCGCCAACCCGCATTGGAGCAGCGTGGTGGAATAAGCTCCGATCTTTCTCCTATATGGGGAAGAGGCCTATGCCCAACAGTGGGATATTACAGGCTGAATCGTTCGTTCGTTAATCGTTCGTATATTACCTACTTGTTGATGTAATTGAAGTTGGTTTCTTTTCGTTTGCGAGGCAAACATAATTATTATTATATAGACGTCGTGTTGGCGCAGCGGTCATAGCACTGACTGTTTGTTGCCTTGCGGTCTCGGATTCGATCCCTGCTCACTACAAACATTTGTATTGGCCATATAGATGTTTGTCATGGTCTGGGCGTTTGTGCTTGTGTATTGTGTGCGGGCCCCCGACGAGGAGAGAAAAAACTACTGGGGGCCGTTGAGTGTGAAGCGGTTATTTAATTATTATTATTATTATTATCTCTGTCGTATAAAATAGCCTTTATTCAAACGATTATTTTAACAATGAATAAGTACGTACATCGCCTTGAACTTTTAATGTGAATAATGACGTACAAAAATATGTTTTTATCTTATTATAATCATCATTTTTATATATTTTAAAGTGCAAATGACAACGCCCAGTTAAATCATTTTTTTGTGAATCTAAATAATAATATTATTTCCGAGAAATAATCTCGTCAGTTACGTGTTCTCTGAATTTGTATTTAAATGTTCAATATATTAAATAATTAATGAAGCCCCATCCTGTTATACTTCTTTAATCTTTCTAGTATTCCTTTTTTTGTTAATTCGTTATTATTAAAAAACCTGATAAGTGAATATAATTTAGTCGTATTTATTGTGCAATATAAAAATAACTTAAATTCAGATAATATAAATTCTAAACTCTATTTGTAAGACTTTAAGATCGCATTTGGATTAAAAATTTAAAATGTCTAAAAATTTGATTTTAATTCGCTGCAATCTTAAGTGTATGCTAGCTTTTTTTAATTATTTTATTTATTAACATATTTTTATAAATAAGACCGAGTTATTATTAATTACTATTTCTGGATATTTTAGTTTTTAAACCATTCTTATGTTGTCTATAGGACAAACAAACGCGGAAGGTACTTGTTTTAAAGTTAGGATGAAAATAGTAGAAAAAGAGTAGTAATAATATTTAAATAATAAAATATATTGAATTTTTTACAACTTTCTTATTGATTTAAGATTCACAGAATACGTAATATTTTAATTAATCATTAAAAACAAGCTTTCAGACACAAAAATACTCTGAAATCAGCGTTATCTCGGACAGCTGCACGACACTGCACGGCAGTGGGTACACAGATTACCAAGTAGATAACAGCTTACGTCATTATAATATATTTAAAAAAAAACATTATTTTATCGGAACACCGCGTTATCTGTTGATTCGTATTTGATACATTTTTCTGTACCTATTTCAAATGCTTCTACAATTTTATGTCCACTACAGCCTATCACAGTCCACTGTTGGACATAGGCCTCCACAAGTTCGCGCCCGACGTTATGACGCGAACTCATGTGTTTTGCCCATAGTCACCACGCTGGGCAGGCGGGTTGGTGACCGACAATTTTATGTAGTTGTATATAACTTACTACGCTCGCGGCTTCGCTCACATGAATTATATGATTCCGGGTGATTCGTTTTCTCCTGTTATAAGGCAACGTAACATAGCATTCTCTTGTTGAAATAATTATTTAATTTATTTGAGTTTATCCATTACGAATATGTAAAAATAATATGATTCTTTTCTCTACATAATATTAATGTAAATAGCTTACATTACTACTGACGAGATGTTTCAAATTCAGAATTAAATTTTAGTGTTTATAAAACGTAATTCCTTATAATTTAGTATACAGTAGGTATTTAAAGTAACTACATACAATGTTCATATTATATACAGGCTTATAAATAAATAGGTTAAAATTTAAAGCCTACACTTTTACATCATAATTGATCTGATGTAATTCACACATCATTACATAGTATAAAACAAAGTCGCTTCCCGCTGTCTGTATGCTTAGATCTTTAAAAACGCGCGGATTTTGATTCGTTTTTTTTTTTGTACTAAATACAGTGATTCCAGGGGAAGGTTTATATGCATAATACGTGCATAATATAGTAAAGGAACACTGATAGTTTATGCAACCGTGCGAAGCCGGGGCGGGTCGCTAGTTACTTAATAAACCTCATAAAATGGATACAAATAACTTTCTTTCATTATTGTGAGAACAAATTTCTGCTAGAAACATTAAAAATAATAATGTTTTATCGTGGATTGTTATTGTAACGTCTGTTGTGAACTGTTACGTTGATGATAACGTGATAAGAGATAGGAATTATATATCGATATCTTTTCACCTGCTGTGATAAAAATTAATTATTTTGGGAAAACCCGTGTGCTATAGCCGTGATTATAGAAATCAATAAGTTGCGTCACTCATTTACGTTCAATACACTAATCTCGTGTTTGTTACGCGACCTGAAAACCCAAACCTTCACCTGTTTCGTCCCGTTACGGTGCTTGATAAAGCTTAGGTACGCCATATTATGTAATTTGAAATTTTATCACAAAAAAAAAGTATATGTGTACTTATGTACGCACGTAAGAAGTTATACTTCATCGGCTAGCTAACTTCACGTGTCGTTTTTTTTTTCGTGACGGTGTGCGCGCGCATCGTAATACTCTCATCATTTTTCTCTAACGCGCCAAAAGAAGTATAACTTCAACAAGATTTATTGAATAAATGAATCGAGATGGAGAAGTAACGTGGGAGCAGATTGTAGATGTTTATCCAAGGATGACATTCCTGATCGGCGAGGTCTAGTCCGCGGAGCTGGCGGTGAGAACCAGTCCTGATCGCGGAGACGAGCCGGCGCTGACCGCCGGGCCACTGACCCCTTGCCGGAACTCGCTGATGGATCGCTGTCGAGCGTACAGCGAGACCACTCATTGGCACACTTTTCAAACAGGATTAACATTATATCAGAATCAGACTTATCTACAGACATCGACATGAGTCTAGTCGAAAAATCGGCATTTTCTATATACATTTCTGTCAATGTATGTATTATATTTAGAGATACGCGGACGTAACAAGCGGTGACGCAATTATCGTTAAGTGAAATTTTAGCGGGACTTTGTTGTTAGCTATGTTTCTAAGAGACAATGCTTTTATAGAGATGATGTAATGTTCTTAAAAGGCTCGAATTGAAGAGAAATGTTCGTAGTTTCGTACAGAGGGGGGGATTGTAGAAGCTAGTATATCAAGCGATGGCTTTAATAGAATCTATACTAGGTAATATTATAAAGCTGTAGAGTTTGTTTGTTGGTCTGATTTGAAAAATTCTTTCAGTGTTAGATAGCCCATTTATCGAGGAAGGCTATATGCTATATATCATCACGCTAAGACCAATAGGAGCGTAGCACCAATGATGAATGTTTCAAAATCGGGGTCTTTTTTTTCCTTTGGAGAGCTTCCGCTGCGTAAATGGTTAAAGTTTCGCACAAATCATGTATGACAGAATTGATCCTATTCCACGCGGACGGAGTCGCGCGCAGAAGCTAGTCTGATATAATTTAATTGTGCTTTACGTTGCGGGATGTTTAGTTGTGATGAATATATAGACAGCGGTCGAGTGTTTGTTTATCGCCGTACATCTCCTATGTTATCATTGGCGATATTACACAATCGCGCTGACGGCCGCCGTCGGACGCATCTCCCTCGGATCTAAGACAAATGTTTGGGATGCATTCAACTCGCCGTGACAATTGCGGCGGTATTTTTCCGCGTTACGTCACACGAGTGACGCACGCGCAGCCACCGAAATAAATACACAAGTTTGTCTAGACGGCGACCCATCTCCGAATAATGTATCGGATAATGAAGGACACATTAATTTTCTAAATATTTTTTCTCGACGATTTTGAATGTTCTTCTTCTTCTTGTGCCTCTCCACTACTGGAGGTTGGCCGTCAGCTCAGCGAATTTTTCGCGGTCTCGCGCCAAGCGAAACAGTTCTTCCACGCTGGCGATCTCCATCCATTCGCGGATGTTGCGCAACCAGGACTTTTTTCTTCTTCCAACGCGTCGTTTTCCCTCTACTTTACCCATCAATATAATTTGGAGCAGTTGGTATCGCTCGTGTCTCAAGAGGTGGCCTAAATACTCGGCTTTTCTCTTCTTGACGGTTTGTAGTAACTTCCGGCTACAGGCGACGCGGAGTACTCTCACATTTGAAACTTTCTGTTGAATGTTCTAACGTGCAATATTTCGCAGTCATCGTTACACAAACATTTCGATGACCTTATTTTTGTCGATTTGTTTTTCACGTCACTAAATGTAAAAAAACGTAGCGCGCTCATTATTGTTCATTATTTCCTAATCGAACGTTATAATCATGAAGCCAGCGATATTGGTGTTTACGCGTCGCGCGTCGGTAAGTGTGTTGTTTGAATAGTTGCAAGTGTCACATTACTCATGTATTTTATTTAATACTAGCTGTGTTCCGCGGTTTTACCAGCGTTAATCTGAGGAAAATAATACATACTATATAGCCTTCCTCGGTAAATACATACAATCACGCCTCTTTCCCGCAGGGGTAGGCAGAGACCACTTCTTTCCACTTGCTACGAATCTACGATCCTTACATACTTGTTTCGCTTCGTCCACTTTCATTATTCCTTTCATACACCTCGGTAAATGGGCTATCCAACAAGAAATATTGTTTTCAATTCGAACCAGTATTTTCTGAGATTAGCGAAAAAACAAAATTCAAATCTTTATTATATTAGTCTAGGTGTATAGATTTAATAGAAAACTTTTGGTTACTTCATATCTAGGTGGATTCTGGGCAACAGGCCCAGGCGCGGTAAACACGAAATCGGGATTTATGTAGGAATTCCGGGATAAAAGGTAGCAAATATGTTGCTCTACAAGATCCTCTATCTTCTAGTAAAAGTCACATAAAAATCGGTCCAGCCGTTTCGAACATTAGTTTGGACAAATAGAAAGACAGACGGATAAAAAATTTAAAATCGTTTGGGTGTGTTTTAGTATCGTGTAAATAACTGTATGCACTTGAAAAAACACAGTTATTTTGAAATCACAGACCAACACCTCAATTTTATTTATACTATACATGTGTATTGATTCATTCATAACAAAAACGCCTCGTAATGTCCGCTCGACTATTCCGTATGTATCATTAACCGCATTGGCGTCAGTTGCCGTTAAATGTTACAAAACTGTTATTATTCATTTCGATTTATTCTATGGAATTACGAGTATATACTTACCAGAACTTTGTTCGTTTTTTTTTCGAATGTATTTGTTCTGCGTTGTATATAATTAGACGTATATAACGTGTATATATATGAGAAATAATACATGTTTAGTGATAAATAATTGTGTGTTTTGTTAGTTTTAGTTATTGAACACTGATATCAACCTCGTATTTTGTATATTTATTTTTCTTTCATTATTTGTTTATTGTCTTGCTCCGTGTCTTGTGTTTATAATTTGAGTTTATTGGATATAACTGGATAACCTAATTTTAATGAAACAACTTTTTCGGATTTTATTGCGGTTTATTAAGTTTTTTATTAGTATCCGAAACGTGTCGGGCATTTAAAAAAACTTAATACCGCGACAAAATCCGAAAAAGTTGTTTCATTATAATGAGTAAAATTCGCGTAAACATTGGATAACCTAATAAGTTATTAGGTTTTACGGACCTAATGTTAAAATGTAGCAATTTTTTTATTGATTGTTTATTTTTGCTACCTTGAATTATTACATGTTGTAAAATGTACCTACATTTTTATTTTTCGCTTTCGTAATTATGTTTTAACTGTCGATATATGTAGATTATGTTATGGAGAAATAAATGTTTTCATTTCATTTATAAATCAATTTCTATTCAATTCTTTTTATATATTTTTCCGCGTCTTAGTACAAAAAGGCTATGAATTACCAACATCTATTTACGTCTGTATCGCTTCCGAGATTTGTAAAAAATACAAGGAACTGAGTGTAACCTTGTTGTCCACAACTCCACAGTTGCTATAAAGTCAAGGTCTCGTAGGGATACCGAGTGACTCATAACACTCGATATATTTAGCTTATCGATCTTTATGTATTATGTAATAATACAGCATACAATCGGTACAGTTTTTAATACATAAGGAGCAAGGAGAGATATTAAGCTGAGCTGACGTGACAAACTTTTAACAATTCGTCATACTGAGCGCTAAATGTCACTTGCTGGTTGTTGTTAACGGAACTAACTTAACAGAACCCTGGAAATAGGCCTTTTCGCCTACATGGAGAAAGACGTCTATGCCCAGCAGTGGGAAGTTACAGGCTGAATCGTATCGTATCGTTCTTAGCATAGTCTACATTTCGCATCGACGTAGCCTTCGCCTTAATTATTATGTGAAATGACGGTTCAAAAGTGTTTTGGAAGCGATTTTGATTTCAAGAGATCTTTCTAGTAAATGACGTTTCACATTGTCATTGTACAGATATTAAATTAAATTATATGCTATCATCACTTTGTTGATTGATAGATTGGTGGTAGAGGTCACGGCTGTTGCTATTGGTCGCGAGGTCAATCCTCACATGACTGATGTTTGTACAGGCCGTGAAGAAGTGTGTCGTGGTCTGCCGATTTTTGTTTGTTTGTTTAGTATTATTATACTACTGTTTAGTATTCTTATACTACTGGAGGTCGTCAACATTCACTTTCAATACTCTATCCCATCTCTGAATTTACTTACTAGAGATAGAATTTTGACTTAAACTGCATAGAAATTGTGTCTATATGAAAATCTATCGCCAGGGGGCCATACATAAATTAGGTACGTCACACGTTAAGGGGGGATCGATGAATGAAGTGTTATATTGTGTGTCAAGGGGTGGGGTTCAAAATTTTGCGCCATCACATTTCAAAAATATAATATATCTAATTGTTAGTTAAATGGAAATAGAAATAATGTCGAAACTGGCGTTTTAATTTAATAAATAAGTATTTATAGTTGAAACTTGCAAAATATTTGACGTCACACTAGGTAGGGGGGTCTCAGAGGTGTGACAAGGACGCGGGAGGGTTTCAAAAAATGCTGGAATTCGTGTGGCGTAATTTATGGATGGCCCCTATTAGGCAAAACCAGAAATAGATAGATAATTGAAAACGGCCGTAAGTGTGTTGTTGTTTTATTTGTTGTTTTGTTGTGAATGCCAGCTTAGTGGATGTTTACAAGTCAGTGGGGCGCGAAATTACAACCAACGTTTCCGCGTCCACGCAGTCGGAAGTCTGCGCCGTTCGAACTCGATCAGTAACGGTTACTTTGACGCTATTGTGATCTCACGAGTCACGACATAACATCGTAACATTTTTAACCAACCATGGAAAAAGTTCAATCGAATTGAGTACCTCCTCCTTTTTTTGGAAGTCGTTTGATAAAAGGTGTTAAGACTTACGGAATATTTCAACGTTTAATATACGAATGGTTTTAGTAAAATAATTAAATAAGTTTTTTTATATACCTATTTTGTATTTTTTTTTTTAAATAAAATATTATAAGATTTTTTCCTTCTATTTTAGGAAATGAATTCATGGTACATATTTAATTTTATTTATAATTATGCATTTACATAATAATCTATTTCATTAAATTTAATTTATAATATAACATTGTCTTGTACCTATATTAAACTTAATTATACCGTAATTTTTTTTAATACAATAGGTAAATGCTTGAAATGAGGATTATCAGAAATAGTACCTCGACCTTACAGAAGATCACAGCTAAATAACACTGCTATCGAGCAGTTTTGTGTTCCTGTTGGTGAGTAAGGTGTCCAGAGCTTCTGGGGGAGATTGGGGGTAGGGTCGGTAACGCGCTTGCGATGCTTGTAGTGTTGCAGGCATCTATAGGCTACGGTCATCGCTTACCGTCAGGTGAGCGGTATGCTTGTTTGCCGACCTAGTTGTATAAACAAAATAAAATAAGTGTGTGTCAGTAACATTTACGCCATGAAATGTCGACACAGTCGTAAGAGTGAAAGGTTATGATTTTAAGGTCAACAAAAACACAAGTCGGTTGGCCAAAAAGATTGAATAATAAAAAAAAAACGCATCTTATCTGTATGTATATGATATGACTTTTTGTTATGTATTTCGGATCAAAGGCTATCGAAGCGACGTTCGATGGGTGGTAGTCGAAAAAAATATGTTTTTATCAATAAATATTATAAAACAAAGTCGTTTCTCGCTGTCTGTCTGTCCCTATGTATGCTATTAGTTCTTTAAAACTACGCGACGGATTTTTTTTTAATAGATAGAGTGATTCAAGAGGAAGTTTATATGTATAATACAACCGTGCAAAGCCAACAAGCAATGGTTTTATTTATTACTTATATAATTATTATTACTTACATTTTCTTAACGATTATTCTCCGTAGAATCTACATTTCGAATCGGTGGTAGCTTATACATATTTATAATTGTGTTTGCTCGCAAACGAAAAAAAACCGACTTCAATTAAATCGACAAGTAATACAACGTAATAAGACGAAAAAATAGTCAATTAAATACGCGCTATTAAAGATTACTCAAAAAGTTGTAATCAGATCTCGATCTAATTTAAACAAGACTACATGACAAGTATTAGCTTTCGATTAAAGTAATAATCATCAAAATCGGTACACCGAGTAAAAAGTTCCGTATAATACAACGTAGGTCGACGAAAAAGTAGTCAAGTAAATACGCATTATTAGATATAACTCTAAAAGTACTTGTCATATCTCAATTAAATTTAAATGGATGAAATATCCTTTTTTGGAAGTCGCTTAAAAACCACAATCGATCAGATTTCTTTCGAAATCCATTTTTTTTATTGTAATTCTATTGAAATAAGATTATGGTTATTCCGACTACATCAAACTAAACTAAATACAAATGGCGTTTACACATAATATTATATTTTTATATTCATATTATTTACTTAATACATGTAATAAATTTAGCATTAATGTCGGAACTTAAAAGATCTAATGATGACGCAAAACAGCTTGAGACTGAATAATTTTAAACTATAATTGCATATTTCTTTTGTTTTGATAAACAATTCGAAATTTAAATATTTTATTAAAATACAAAGATGTAAGTGGAAAAGTCTTTAAGTGGCGATTACGTAATTGTTTTTAAACATTTTTCGCGTAATACGAAAAACAACAGCTAGAAACAAGTTTTTGATAATGTCATTGTTAGTTAACCTTCTTAATTTTGAATGACGGTCTTAATGTTTATTTTAACTTTTTATTTAAATTTAGTGATTAATGCATTTTTAATTGGATACTAAATATGGTATGTTCATACAAAATATAATTATGTCAGTTATAAATTATTTTCCTCCCTGGATTTATAGGTAGGGATCCCTAGTACATTTTTTTAACCTGATCAGTATCAAGCTAATTTTCCGTGAGTAGCTTCATTTTGATGAGACGAACAAAAAATTCCTCTTCGAAAACTCTCGATTGTGGTAGCTAACAGAGATAGTAGGGGGTAGAGCAGCAGTAAGCGTAGGACCGGGATAACGTACCACGCAATTTGTAGGACATTATCACTATTAAATTATATAGATATTAACTAACTAAAAGCAAAAAAAAAATCAGAAAAAAAAATAATTTTTGATGACCTTACGAGGTCATCAAGTTGATGACCTCGTAAGGTCATCAAAAATTATTACTAACCAGCTGATTTTTTTTCTTTTAGTTAGTGATTATCTATATAATTTAATAGTAATAATGTCCTACAAATTGCGTGGCACGTTATCCCGGTCCTACGCTCACTGCTGCTCTACCCCCTACTATCTCTGTTAGCTACCACAATCGAGAGTTTTCGAAGAGGAATTTTTTGTTCGCCTCATCAAAATGTAGCCACTCCCAAAAAATTAGCTTGATACTGATCAGGTGAAAAAAATGTACTAGGGATCCCTACCTATTAGTAAAGCCCGCCCAAAAAAAGAAATAATGTGAAACGCTATGAAATACGATAGTGTTACAAGATTCAATAATGTTTTTACTTTATAGAAAATTAAAAATGAGGTTAAGATATTATGATAAAATAGATTAAAGCCTAGCTAAAATAATCCCTGCTCAAAATCTGAAGGCAGCCCGTCTGGGGTAGTACCTCGACCTTACAGAAGATCACAGCAAAATAATACTGCTTTCAAGCAGTGTTGTGTACCCGTGGTGAGTAAGGTGAACAGAGCTTCTGGGGGAGATTGGGGGTAGGGACGGCAACGCGTTTGCAATGTTTCTCGTATTGTAGACGTCTATAATCTATGGTATCCGCTTAGCAAAATCATTATTGTCGATATCCGAATAAAACTGGTAAACACGTAAATATATCATGTGGATTACCTCATGAATATAAATAACATTCATAATGTATTGGCATTTGTTATAAATAGCGTTTAATTAGCATATACATGATAAATTGTGTACTGGAGTCGGTTACGATGTTTTGAACTAAACGATACGTAGCTTGAAATGTAATGAAATTAAGTGCAATGGCGAATGTACCAGTAGACTTAATGGAGCGGCAAGTTTGAAGAGGCGACAACTTTTGCCTAAATTTTATTTTTGAAAAATTATTATATAGAGTTTAGAAAATGAATGGGCATGCCCACAACCTTTGTACAACAATGGATAAATAAAATAAAATCATCATCATCATCATCATCATCATCATCATATCAGCCTGTTGCAGTCCACTGCTGGACATAGGAAAATAAAATGTCAACCGAAATAATCGCGACTACCATTTGACCGTTTTTCGGATGGCTGTGACAACCTTTATAAAGGACTGGGCTGTGGTCAACTTTTCAGGTTTATTTAAATCGTTTTGACTTAGTTATCGTTTTCATATAATCCCATATCTCAAAAGGAATAATTGTCGGTATTATAACATTTTCCATTGATTCTCGACTCCAATTTTCGGGAGCGTGATGTTATATATCAATAATGTAGCCTTTCTCGATAAATGTTCTATCCAATTCTAGGACTTTTAACGCGAACAAGTAATTCCTAAGATTAGCATGTTCAATGTGAAAGTTTAGAATGTCTCTTTGTTACTTAACGACAGATCAGCTGAACGGATCTGGTTGAAATTTGACGCAGAGATGCCTACTATTATATTATGCCTTTTATTAATCACGATCATGATTCAGCCTGTAATACTAAAAGTCAATAGACTATCATTAAATAAAAGAAATAACAATAGCAATATTTCGCAATCACAAGCGGATATTATTATAAGTGGCTATTAATATATCAGTCAACGGTTATTAGAAATAGCGAAAGTTTCCGAAATAAAAATACAATTAGAATAAATTGAAGAATATGCCAAGTATTATATAAAAATGATCGTTTATTTTAGTCGCTTTGAGCTTTTTGAGACTTTGAATGTTTTTAAATTTAAAATCAAATTGGCAATTTTTGGTAAGCTTAAAAAATTGATTTTTTTTTCATAAATGCGAAAGATGAAATCGATGACAGTTAGTTTTTCTAGCAACTATTGAATCGATTGGAAAGATATTTTGATATGTAAATTTGCAGAAGATCCAGTCCATCGTGAGTTAGCTGGGTAAAATCGTTAGCTAGCACCAGATATTTAGGTTCTATCAACTAAATATTACTACGGGGAATTGACGATCGATTACAATATAAAAACTTCCGAATTGGGTAACGGAGCCGGTATAATAGTTATGAAAATTTATGACGTCTAGTCGCCAACGAAGTACCGCTCTAAATATACCCGCTGCAACGTATCAACGCTATGATGGATGATGTACTCCAAAGATGCAACCAGAGACATCTTAAATCGTAAATTTTATACTGTCGCTCGTAATATTTTCACGGATTACGTAACGCCATGTGTTACGGGTATAACATTGCTATTTTTGTTCGCTTATTATTTTTATAGCGGTGAGATTTATTTGAGGACTAGCGGCCCGCCCCGGCTTCGCACTGTTGCTAAACCTATCAGTGTTCCTCTACTATATTATGCATGTATTATAAATATAAACCTTCCTTGTGAATCACTCCATCTATTAAAAAAAACCGCATCAAAATCTTTAAAGATCTAAGCATACATAGGAACAGACAGACAGCGGGAAGCGACTTTGTTTTATAATATGTATTGATATTAATTAGTATTGCTAGAGATCTGTCTCATTTACCGACGTCTAATAATCTGCTTGTACCTATAGACAGTATACGTAAGAGTTGTGTGTGTTTAATCTATACTAATATATAAAGCTGAAGAGTTTGTTTGTTTGGTTGTTTGTTTGTTTGTTTGTTTGTTTGAACGCGGTAATCTCTGGAACTACTGGGCCGATTTGAAAAATTCTTTCACTGTTAGATAGCCCATTTATCGAGGAAGGCTATGGGTTATGTTTCATCACGCTAAGACCAATAGTTGCGAAGTCCACGCCGACGAAGTCGCGCGCAAAAGCTAGTATTAAATAATAGGTATATTTCGGTGTTAAATACATATCATATCGTCATCAAGATGATTACAATTTAGTGTATTGTAATGATGACAATGTTTGTACCGTATAAAATTGATAAGGATTATTAATTAATAATTGTCATATACGTAAATATGTTCAGTCATATCCTCGATAAGCTATTTTTATCTTTATAATTTATTTGGTAAAAACCTATTTTTATTTTCATAATACAAGTTTTACGCAACTAGGTCCATATCATTTACTAGCTTCTGCGCGCGATTTCGTCGACGTGGACTCCGCTCCTATTGGTCTTAGCGTGATGATACATAGCCTATAGCCTTCCTCGATAAATGGGCTATCTAACACTGAAATAATTTTTCAAATCGGCCCAGTAGTTCCAGAGATTACCGCGTTCAAACAAACAAACAAACAAACTCTTCAGCTTTATATATTAGTATAGATAGTAGTATAAAGCTACCATACCATTATACCGTACCATATTACCGTACCATTTATAGTAGCTTACAGACGCCAGCAACACCAGAAGCATCACTAGCGTGTGGCCGACCCTACCCCAATCTCCCTTACTCACCACAAAATCAAAATCAAAATGACAGGAACATAACACTGTTTAAAAGCAGTATTATTTAGCTGTGATATCCTGTAAGGTCGAGGTCCTTCCTCAGTCGGGCTGCTTCAGATTTTGAGCAGGATATTTCCTGCTTTGCCGTATCTCAGTTTTGAATTGAAAGAAGCAAGTGTACTCAATGAAGTTTTGATTCTAAAATCGTTATTTTCACCATATTTTCATTCGTAGACAAAGTCCTAAATGTAATAAAATAATACTGACTTACTAATTTAACACCAAAAGCCCTTCAAGTTGTTACAAGATTTCTGAACGTGACCTTTCCTGCGCTGTTAGTCGAAACACCTGATTCAATAGAGGATGAGGTCATTATCTATATGGAGCAAAGGTTGGACGCAATTGTCGCGAGCGGAAACGGCAATGTTCACAATTCACCAAGTTCCAAAACCGTCTGGATCGTACCGACGACCACTACTTTGAGATAGAGCAAAATGTTCGCTACATTTGGTTGGTTGGAGTTGTCAGCATCAATGTAAGGCGTTAAGGAGCAAGCAACGAGCAACTAGCTGACCCCGCAAACGTTGTTTTGCCATATATGTTATTAACCCCCGCAACCCCCTCTTGTGGGTGGAATTTCGTAAAATCCGTTCTTAGCTGACCTCTACTCAGCGAAAGGAATATTCCTACCACATTTCAAGTCTCTACGCCTTATGGTTCCAGAGATATCGTGATGAGTCAATATATGGGTGGAAATCTCTTTTATGTATCTAAAGTAATATATATTAAAAATCTAATTTTGGTAACCATGACAACCAGGAAATAAGTCTTAAATTATAAAATTTATAAAGTATACCAACAACTATCTGGTTGTATTCCGTTATCTCATTGTAAACGAGCGAGAATAAAATTTTTACTTCGTATTTGAATTGTTTGCGTTTGAAGGTGAGACGACCCTCGCTTTCATTGCACAAAGTCATGCTGTAATTGCTTTTTTTTTGCTATCGCTTTGCCATTGTTCTTCCGAATTAGATTAGATAGAGAAATCTGTCAACCCGTAGTTGGATATCGTGGCGGATTTAACTATAAAGAGATAACATTGCGGCTTTGCTTCGTAGTGGAACATTTACACTCATTTGGTTCGCTTATGTTGCTATTTAATTATTATAGAATTCCGCATATAAAAATAAACACTTTCAACTGCTACATTATATTACCGTCTGTATAGGCCAATTATTGCCAAATACGCAATAAGGAAACAAGACATTGTTGGGATAAGAACGTGGTGCGTTGTTATCTAATCGTGCTGGTTACTGAGGAAATAACTATGATCAACAATAAACATTGACGCGATGGCGCAACGTTGGTTTGTGACTGTTGCGCTGGCAGTTGCAAGTTCGATCTCAGCTTATGGCAAACATTTGTATCGGCCATACAGATGTTTGCCGTGGTCTGGCGTTTGTACCTGTGTATTGTGTGTGTTTCCGCATCCTCGGTACAGGAGAAAATCTTACTTGGGCCCGTTGAGAGTTGTGAACCAAAAACAGGTCGAGCAAATAAAAATGATATATGGCTATTTTTTTATTATGTATTTATACAGGACAACTTAAAACCATACACTGATACAGAGTTTACATACATGTTTTACAATTAGAAGGCATCCAAAAGCTTTCGTGTCTAATTGTTAGTTAAATGGAAATATAAAAACAACGTCGAAACGGTTTAATTTAATAAATAAGTATTTAGAGTTGTTAAAATTGCAAAATATGCGACTGTCACACTAGGCGGGGCGGGGGGGGGGTCTAATAAATGTGACCATCTGTGACAGGAATCAATGGATGGCCCCTTATGTTGTTTGACTGTTTAGAGTGTTCTCTACAAAAGGATCCAACAAAAAGCATATGTGACAGCTGAATGAATACCGTGCCATTTAAAAAATCAAATTTTAAAAAACAAAATACAAATTTATTATACGAGTACTTATACCTTACAAAAATAGATTATACGCTATAAAATTGCACTCTCAGCATGACTGAGCGTCAGTTGTTTCTTTTACATCTCCGACATGGAGTTCAGCTGTCTTTTGTTGGATTCATTGAATCAGTCTGTAACGTCCCACTGCTGGGCATCATCCTCCATATAGAAGGGTTATCTGTCTTACGTCACTTTAAGTCTATTATTTCGTTGCGTTTGTCTATTTACTGTTTTATCTGCTGATGATAACACTCCTAGGTCTTGTAAGAAACATATCTCACAGAACCTTACAGAAGTTCACAGTCAATAAATGGTGTTTAAAAATTACTTTGATTTATTGTATCTCTTCTCTTCTCTATATATATAAAAATCAATGCCACTTTTCGTTGTAATTTTATAACTCAAGAACGGGCTCACCTATCCAAACCAAATGTTTAGGGTTTGTTCGGACTATTTAATAGATGGTTTATGTGAAGTTTGCACAAAATTGGTCGAGCGGTTCTTCATTTATCACATTTTTTGTAACAAAGGAGGATCATTTTGTTAATGGGGATTTTGCTGTCAAATTGAAACTTTTTTCAGTGTTGACAGTACAAGCATATTGTTATATCATTCATTTCTGTCATTTCATTTTGGACGTGCTTCGATTAAAGCAAATTAATGAAAAATGATGGAGATAAAAAACCCAGGGATATAATACATCACAAAAATAATTAACGCCCAACGAAGTGGACACGGGACTGCTAGTTCTCTATAAAAAATTGTGTTAAAATATTATAGTTAATATTCTAACAAAACTTGTACAAATTTATTTAAATCTGCCTATTAACTTGACGAAATACTATTAGTTGTAAAGTGGTTGTAAATTAATTCAGCTGCCATTCAAATATCACGACCATATCCGTTTCGGAACGACTACATTTCAGTTCGACATTTTAATGTATTTAGGCGAATATAATTTGTATTTATTGTAATGTTATTACAACACTCGGTTTAATAAAAGTTGGGCAATTGCGAAATGTCAACGATATTTTTCGAAAAATACGCGACCTCGATTTCGAAAATTTTTTCAAATATGGCTCGTTTAAACGTACCTGTTGTCTTGAAAACTTACTCACCTCGGTACTGTCGTGCTGTTCTAACCTCGTTATGTTCTAACATTAGGAGGTAGTAGGTACCTACTTGTAAGTTTTAAACGACTGTGTGACGTTGACAAGGGCGTATCTGGTAAATTTTATGAGTTTGACATATTAAAATAATTTGTTTATTTCACTCGTAAGCTTATTAAAGAATATATGGAAATTAAAGAAGATAAGAGATCACAGCAAAATAATACTGCTTTCAAGCAGTGTTGTGTTCCTGTTGGTGAGTAAGGTGACCAGAGCTCCTGGGGGGGGAATTGGGGGTAGGGTCGGCAACGCGCTTGCGATACTTCTGATGTTGCAGGCGTCTATAGGCTACGGTAATTGCTTAACATCAGGTGAGCCGTACGCTTGTTTGCCGACTTAGTGATATAAAAAAAAATATGGATGAAATATTAATATTATTTATTTTATAGAGAAAAAAACGTATAACGCTAAGTTAATTTAGAAAATCTTCGTGACTGCAAAATAAGCAAAAAAAAACTTAAAACCAAAAAAAAAACAAATTACCCTGGTGTCAGTGTTTCAAAGCAGCGGATTGAAGTGTTTAATATTGTAGTTCACAGGAGTTCTGTATCATTTGTATGTAGTAAAGGAAGTTATAAAATACATAGATACATAATTTTCAATAATTTATAACATACTCATCTAAAGATGTTTAAAGGATAGGAATATCTATGGAAAATTCCATTAGGTATAAAGTTATATACCGTGCAAGCAATTCCGCTCAAATAATAACAAATTTGTATCAATCGAATAGGAATTAGGGGCATGTGATGATGGCGCGAGCAGACGTTACTCAATACAATTAAATTTAATATGTAACATTTTGAACCTTAACCTTATGGAAATAAGTTGCATTATTGTAATGTACTTATATCGTTTAAAAATACAAAAATTATACAAGTGATTGTGTAATAATTATAATTGACGTAGGTTTTCTATATATTGTCTACATATAAAAATTGTCAATTAGTTGCAATTTTATTAATAGAATTAGTAAATTGTGTATTATAAGAAATTGTATTTTAAAATAATACTACATACTTTTATTTTTCCTTTTACTGTGATTTGCAATTAATAAATTAAAAGCTAAGGTCTTTGTGCACACGACAGTAATATCAATGTCTTTAATGTACGTAATCGTTAAAACAGGTTTAATAAAATTATTAGATCGTTAGATAAATAACCCGATGTGTTTAGCGATCTCGGTTCGGCGACGGCGACCTACCGCAACCGAGGCGCGCCCACGCCGAAGGTCTAGGGCGGATTTTCTACACGCAACAGGTGAGGCCGGCTCTTCAGACCGGCCCAGCGGAAATAGCGTAGTTTCGTTTTTAGTCGAACATCTCTGACAGCTACTTTCATATTAGTACTTTATTCTACTAGATAGTTGATTTTTAAAGTGAGACTTTTATTACATCGTCTCAAACTTTTTCGTCTGTGTGTTGCATGTCGCGTGACGGTCGGCCGCGCGATAAGATTGATAAGCGATTTTTATATTATTCCATTTTTTTTTGTTTAATGTCTATAATGTGAAAAAAGTTTCAGTCATAAGGTATATGTAATACACTTAACGAAAGTCAAAACAAAAATGATTTACAAAAAAAAAACTAAACAATAATAACAGAAAGTTAAGGCAGCAAAAAATCAAACAATAAAATAAAAAATTATATCTTAACACTAGGTACATTACAAACTTACGTAATGTACCCAGTATTTGCCACCTTAACTTAGTCAAAATATTAAGCTATAATGTCTCGGTAGACATTACCTACCTACTTTATCCTCGGCTTTATTAAATATTACAATAAATAAAAATGGCCCTAGTGTAGGCCGAGAGAAAAAAAAGCCGGAGGAAAAAAAACTCTCGGTACTCTTTTAAAAAATTCAAAGTCCGATACAAGATAAAAACGCAGTAGTGGACCATGAAATGATCAGGACAAACACGAGACAGCCAATCGTGCGTGCCGAGACCATCCCATGCCACCTGCTCACAATATTTGTAACTATCTAATTTACAAGGCGGGTCATAGACATAGCCTGGTCGAGCTTTATTCAATCCCATGCCTTTTCATCATTAAGGTATTCATTGATTGTATAATAGGCTTTATTGCATAATGCTCGCTTAATAATTTTTTTAAACTTTAGTAAAGGCAGAGATTGAAGCGCAGCCGGAATCTTATTATATATTAAGATAGACATTCCTATAAAGGAACTACTTTTTTTCTTGAGCCGGCATTTAGGAAAAATTAATTTGTGGTCGTTCCTGAGTGTTACATCATTTGAGGCATTTCGATCACTACGACTAACAAATAAATGCCTATTTTTCCGTATGTACATTATATTTTCATAAATATACTGCGATGCAAAGGTCAGGATGTTGATCTCTTTAAATGTCTCTCTCAGAGATTCTTTACATCCCATTTTATAAATATAACGGATAGCCCTTTTCTGCAGAATAAAAATGACGTTAATATCAGCCGCATTGCCCCATAGCAAAATGCCATAGGACATTATGCTATGGAAGTAGCTGAAATAAACTAATCGGGCTGTATCGATATCCGTTAATAATCGTATTCTTTTAATCGCGTATGCTGCAGAACTCAGTCTATCCGCCAATGTACAGATATGGGGTCCCCACTGTAACTTTGAATCAATGGTGATTCCAAGGAAAACGGTTGAGTTAATTAAGTTGAGTTTATCACCATTGAGTTCTGGTTGCATATCAACTTGTTTAACATTTGGTGCAGAAAATTTAATACAATTAGTTTTTTTACTATTGAGAAGCAAGTTATTTACGCTAAACCAATGAACCAGTTCGTTGTTCGTTCAGTTAGTTGTTTCCACACCGAAATCCAATATAATTCATTTTAGACTTATACAGATAAAAAAAATGATTTTACGTATTCGTCGATGTTTATTCTTAAAAGAAATGAAAATTAAAACATTTTTCTCGAAATTATTTGTGTCAAAATACTTGGCAAATGTCGTTAGTATGGGAATAAGACAATTTAAATTGTTAAATTCTAACATTTAGAATTCATTATTGGATGTAATGACAGGCGTGCGAATGTCGCCGGAAGTGACGTAGAATCACATCTGCTGCGAGTAATTCTCAACTGATTGAATGATACTGACTGTATTGTGCACAATGTCAATAAAATATATGTAGCAAACTGTCTACAAGGTCTTTTTAATTCTTTAAAATAATAGAAAGCTATGAAAAACTTTATTTAAAACTAGCTTCTGCGTGCGGCTTCGTCGGAGTGGACTCCGCTCCTATTGGTCTTAGCGTGATGATACATAGCCTATAGGCTTCCTTGATAAATGGGCTATCTAACACTGAAAGAAATTTTCGAATCGGCCCAGTAGTTCCAGAGATTACCGCGTTCAAACAAACAAACAAACAAACAAACAAACAAACAAACTCTTCAGCTTTATATATTAGTATAGATTACACCTTCCTAAAAGTAGTGAAAGTTATGAGCGACATTATTAATCAATACATACAAAAGATTGATTCAGTTCAGCCTTTTGCAGATCATTGCTGGACATAGGCATCCTTAGTTCGCGCCAGACACCCCAGTATTACGCAATCCTCAACCAGCCTACACCGGCAATCTTATTATTGTCTTGTGGGTCTCCCCACCGTGCCTCGGAGAGCACGAGCAGTCGGTCCCGGTTGTTACCATAGACACCTGATAGCAATCGTTACTCATACTGGGTAATATCCCAACCCGCATTAAGCTCCCAAGCGTCTCCTGTACCGTGTACGGTGAAAGAGGCCTATGCTGTGGGCATGCGAGGAGGAGAGGCCTATGTGGTGTGTATGCATGTTACTGGCCGAATCGATCTAAAAGTGGTTTTAGTTTTAAAACTAAAAACGAGGAAGGTATTTGATAAAAACAATGAAGAATTCTAAATGCTTAAATTGATTTTGGCACGTGTTGCTGTTAAACGTGTGCGTCGAGCTTGTATAGATACAGTACATTACATTAGGCTATGTGTAGTTAGTAGGTTTCGATGTGTGATTTTAAATTATTTTTATATGAAAATGCCTCTAAAATTAAGCTTTATTTTCGTTCACCGTACTCGCATAGCCGCGCTAAGATGTGTGCAACTATCTACAGTTACCTAATCATTGAGAAAAGTAAGTAAGAATTAAAATTAGTTTTAAATCCTTGAAATTTTTCATGGAATTAAAGAAAGTTTACTAATAACGATCGTCGATCGTTATATTTTTTATAATATATCTTCACACCAGAATCTCGCAAAAGTTCAAAGTTTATATCAATTATCATATTATCACGAACTTAAAAAAGAATGAAAAAATAATATGAATATAACAAAAGAACTTTTAATTAATATTTAAAATAATAGTGATTTCATATTTTTATCGCAGCGTTCGACCTTGCTTCGTTTTCAGTGATTAGAGAAGTTATTTTTAGATGTGAATACACGCTCTTAATCTCATTACTAATTGACTAGCAACCTAACTTTTAATTACCACGTCGAATTAAATATTTAGTGATAACGAACGAAGTTAATATAAATTGTGACAGAAGAATACCAAAATATTTTTGACTCTCGTACCTCGTTTTATGAAATTTTAAGTAAGAATATTTGTAAGTGTTATGTCTGTTAATTTTAGGTGAATTTGTAATATTGAAGTTTAATTAGTTTTTCTATATTTGTATACAGAAAGCTTTTGTTTGTCACCTATTTTGTAAACTTTTATTAAAAAAATTGTAGTGAAAATTTTAATAATTATGTAATATGCGTTTCTTTTGTTAAATTAATGCAACAATTTAAATAAAATTTTACGTTATTTTTTTGAGTTACAATTTTGATATTTTTTCCATATTTATCAACTTTGAAGTTATCTTACTTTTATTTTAAGCTAACGATAAATATCAAAAATAGTTGACGTTATTTTTGTATTTAAAATATTAATACATTAAATTTATTATAGTAATAAATTATTCGATTGAATTATGTTAAAATATGATTTAAATGCGGTATTTTTAATCGAGCGGGTATTGATTTACGTGTAAGAAAAACATACTTTTATAAATCAATTTAAATGGATGTAATAAATTTAAAGAAATTAATTACATCCAGCCCAGTGCTAATAAATTAATTTAAATTAAAAGTTTGAACATTATTAAGGTTCTGTTGTCAAATACTGTACTTCTATATAACTAACAAAAGAGTATTTGTATGCGTGTGTGTGATGTGTCAGATACGTGGTAGTGTGTGTAATGTTTTTTTAACCGACTTCCAAAAAAGGAGGAGGTTCTCAATTCGACACGTTTTTTTTTTTTTTTTTTATGTATGTTAGCTCAGAACTTTTGACTGGGTGGACCGATTTCGATCAATTTTGTTTTAATTGAAAGGTGTTGCGTGTCATGTGGTCCCATTTTAATTTAATTGAGATCTGATAAGTACTTTTAGAGTTATATCTAATAATGCGTATTTACGTGACTACTTTTTCGTCGACCTACGTTATATTATACCGCATAACTTTTTACTCGGTGTACCGATTTCGATGATTCTTACTTTAATCGAAAGCTAATACTTGTCTTGTAGTCTTGTTTAAATTAGATCGAAAACTGATTACAACTTTTTGAGTAATCTTTAATAGCGCGTATTTACTTGACTATTTTTTCGTCTTATTACGTTGTATTACTTGTCGATGTAATTGAAGTCGGTTTTTTTTCGTTTGCGAGCAAACACAATTATTTTATTTATTGATTTAATACATTTTTATGCATAATTTAAAATTATATTAGCATTCTGCATTCCTTCTCTATAAACTAAATTTAATTTATTCAAGTAAATTACATAATTTGTTTTTATTGACAAATGTAATTTACTTGAATAAATTACTTACTTGAAACTATAAGTGTGCGAAATTTCATACTCCTCCGTCCGCGCAATTTTCGTAAAAAGGAGTACAAAGTAGGTAACGTCTTTGCTTCACCGGGCTTCACGTATTAATGTGTAGATTATTTTTAAGAGTATATTTCGTTTCGTTTCGGTCAACGAGGTTACTATGAATATTTTCGGCTCTGTTAAATTTTTATTATACTAGCTTCTGCTCGCGACTTCGTCCGCGTGCAATAGGAACAATTCTGTCATACATGATTCTTTTGAAACTTTCAGCGCACGCAGCGGAAGCTCTCAAAATACCCTGATTTTGAAACATTCTTCATTGGTGCTCCACTCCCATTGGTCTTAGCGTGATTATATATAGCCTATAGCCTTCCTCGATAAATGGGCTATCTAAAACTGAAATAATTTTTGAAATCGAACCTGTAGTTCCTGAGATTAGCGCGTTCAAACAAACAAACAAACAAACAAACAAACTCTTCAGCCTTATAATATTAGTATAGATTTATATAAGTTATATTAATTTCCTGAATTTATTTACGGATCGTTAAGTTGGATTTTCGTACAATTTATAGATATTTAATAAATACCAAGTCTAGTAAATTTTATATCTAGATGATGTTGAACTATCTATTTAATATTACATATTCGTATACCATTGGATTATGACTGCTTAAAGTTTATATTATATCTATCGATATAAATAAATAAAATAAATAAACGCTTCACACTCAACGGCCCCCAGTAGTATTTTCTCCTGTGTCGGGGTCCGAAAACACACACACTACACAAGCACAAACGCCCAGACCACGACAAACATCTATATGGCCAATACAAATGTCTGTCGTGAGCGGGGATCGAACCCGCGACCGCCAGCGCAACAGCGATATAGTTCATATGTAGCTATAAGAATTATTATTTTTATTTCACTGCGTTCTTTATAAATAACGAGACATAATTAACATAAAATACGTAACAAATCAATCGTCGCGGGCGTCGTCCACGGCGTTCAGAACACCACGTCACATTTACTCGTGACGGATTTAGCTCGTCTACTGACTGCGCCATATAGGAACAGCTATAACAGTTCCATGCTATTCTCGTTAGTCTATAAACGGACAGCCCGGCCGGCTATAATTAGCGGGCATTATGGTCAAACGCACCTGATTGGATGCCGGCCAGACTCCGCATTAGGGGAATTTTTATAATGCCATAGGTACTTTCATATTTTTATAGGGGTAGTAATAAGTACAAGAAATTTACATATCGTAGCTTAAGACTTAAAAAATATAAGAAAAAACTGAAAAAATTCTAATTAACTTAATGAATCCCAATATAATATCCAAAATATTGACTTGTGTCGTTTTGCCAGTAGGACTTATCGTTAATCCAAATGAGCACAAAACAGAAATACTGGTAGACTACGACAAAAAATATCCATGTGTATGCTACATAAATATGCATTTAGTTTAGTCGATAAAGTTCGTAATATGAAGGTAAATATGGTAAAGGTATTATTATTCCTAAGTATAACGGCTATTCTGATACTCATTTAGCGTTAAGCCTAACTTTTTTCCCCGCATTTAACTGATTACCAGTCTATACAGATTTACAATCATTTCATTAGATACTTTTAGTAAGTCATATAAAGATTATTAGAAAGCTTCAAAAGCTTACAATCGATTATTATTGATAGTTTTATCAAAAATCAGCGATGACTGCTTGTTACGCACAACGTAAATTTTTCGAAAATTATCGTCGTAAGAGGAATTTATTGTTATCGCAGTCGAAACCTTGTCTTTTATTTATTTTTTATTATGAAAGATTAACTGATAGGTGAAACTTTTGCGACTGATGTAAATTTTTGGCGGAGTGGCATCAAAAATTATTACATTTAAATAATAATTTATCAAATTAAGTTTTATTGCAGAACTATTGACCAAGTATTTGTCACGAGTGAGAATCCTCCGATCAAGTATTTATTATAGACTAGCTGACCCCGCAAACGTTGTTTTGCCATATATGTTATTAACCCCCGCAACCCCCTCTTGTGGGTGGAATTTCGTAAAATCCGTTCTTAGCTGACCTCTACTCGGCGAAAGGAATATTGCTATCAAATTTCAAGTCTCTACGCCTTATGGTTCCATAGATATCGTGATGAGTCAATGGGTGGAAATCTGTTTTATATATATGGATAAAAAGTACTTAACCATATCCATCTCTGATAATCTCATCTTCATTATAGCACAAAATAAAGTAACACATGAACACGATAGAGACATTTTACATATAACTAATTATTTTAATTTTTGTAGCTATAGCTATAACTAAATAGACGTAAGCAATGTATAAAGATAATAGACACGCTCTTGTGAACTAATCTCCCGGTCAAATTAAAGAGATCTTAATTATCTGACGGTGAGTCAGCGTGGAGGTCAATTTCAGAGATCTCGCGAGATGCAGCCACCGGCAATTGGCACTCCGCCAGCTCCCGCGCTGCTCGTGGCCCGCCTTGTAACCCGACTGCGAGCGTTACATACTTGCATATTATTGTGTTTGATGGAACAGAAAATAAAAATTCATTATTCAAATTTCATTGTAAGAATAATTGAATATTTTGAAGACACATTTGGTTCAGTATTTCTTTTTATACGATTATTTTGGCAAACAAGCGTACGGCTCAACTGATGTTAAGCGATTACCGTAGCTTAGAGACGCTTGCAATACCAGAAGCATCGCAAGTGAGTTTCCGGCTGTATCCACAACCCCCCCCCCCCCGCCCCCCAGGAGCTCTGGTCACCTTACTCACCAAGGAACACAACACTGCTTGAAAGCAGTATTATTTAGCTGTGATATTCTGTAAGGTCGAGATACTTTCCCGGACGGGCTGCTCCAGATTTTGAACAGAATAATATTATATTCAGCTGTGCCCTATCTCAATGATTATTTTGAAATACTTGATTAAAGTATGATCTGAATAAGTCTAAATTCTAACTGTACAATGAATTGCCACAGCATCAACTTAATAATGTCATATCAATCATATTGTACGAATGCTTGTTCGTCTGCCAACGACCCCCCCTACCCCCTCCCGCGCGCTGATTGATTGCGTGCCGTGTTAACGTATGTACCGGTTTACTGCAGCGGTTGACGCCTGCGGTATTATTGATGCCGCTTTAAACACTACACTACGGTTTACTAACATATATTTATTGGTGCTTTGAAATTAATAAAATGATGGTCAAAGTTTGGGAGCTTGTGCAGAGTTGTTATGTTAAGCGTATGATTAGTGTGTTATGTATGTATTATTGTTTTTGTATGAGAAATAACGTTAGTTTGTTCGCCTGCTGTTTATTACAATCACTGTTGCTAGTTAGAATTCTATTTTTTTTTAAATTTTTTATTGAAAAAGTCTATGTTAAAGTGTTAATCTATCGACTTTGGTTTTAGGCTGTTTATTTTGTTTAAATATGTTTTAGCATTTTAGGTATATAATGGATGTATTATAAAAGATTAAAAAATACTACTAATTAAAGTGAGTCACATCTCAAATACTAAGTCCCCGTAATACATTTAATTTGACACGCATGCAACAGCTTTCATAATACGAGTAGATGCGCGGGCGCAGGCGACCCCCCGTCTGCCGCATTGCGGCCAAGGCGGCGCGTGATACATCGCGTATGCTGTGACAGGCTTAGGATTATGTTTCCCTTACTTGTTAGCGTCACATTATGTGTCATTAACACGATCTGACAGTGGAAAATACCTCGCGGAAAGTTACCTCGTAGCTCAGGGAACTTCTGACGGCGAGAGGTAAATGTGGAAATTCCCCTACAATCTACATATCCACCTCTATATGTCGTTCTAAATAATTACCACCGGTGACAAGTCACATAACTTACTCTGAATCAACTCGTGGTTATGATTCATAATACGAAATATCTTTGTCACAATAAAACATTACCGAAATATGTAAACATTACGTGCGGTATATACATCTGACGCAATGAATTATTTAATGAGATAATATCGAAACAATCGCTTCATCGGTCGAGATAAATGTATTAAAAAGACGTTTTGTATCGTCTGTATCAAAGGAATGGTTTGTAATTAATTTATCGTGTGAAGTGTATGAAGGCGGCGTGCGGCGCACGAGCGGCGTGTCGCAACGACTGCCGCAAGGTGACGCGAGAATAGTTAGTGGTTGAGCAACCGCCGCGAGACATACGCTCAATGACCAATTCATCATCATCTGCGAAAATATTCTATTCTATTCTAATGAGATTGACTGAAAATCCTCTGCCAAAATTTGTTGGCCAGTAATAAATTTGCTGTCGACTTTTTTGATGTAAATATTAACTCAAATTAGGCGAAAGATAATATTAGAGGATTATCTGAAATGTTGGTCATTTCAGTCTCTCTTTATCTTTGAATTTTTCACATACCAATCTCCGTTATTTGCTCCAGCTTCAAGTAATCTGCACTAAAGCCATAATTTACGTCAACGTATTAAAAACTTTTCTTTTGATTCTTAAAACTATGTGCAATAAAGGTAAGTGTCCTAATGACATGAGTGATATGGAGCTATGAGTATTTATTTGATACCTTATGAATGTTTTTGATTCTTCCAATTTCCTTGTAATAATTCAATTTTTCCGATTTCTTTTTTATATATAAAAAAGGTACCATCAGAGCATTAATCTTGCCTAAACTTAAGTTTCCATCTACATTAGAAATCTATCAAGAAAAGCGTCAGAATTCCAAAAACGTAAAGCATTAGTTTTTAATATAAGTCCTGAGAAATTAAAAAAGTATTAACATCTAATAAATAAAAAATGAAACATTGTATAATTGGAAAGAAAGTAAAGTTCAACTTTCACAGTTCCCCCGATTTCCGAATTTTATTTCTTGAAACGATTTACCGTCCAAAAGCTAGTGGACGGAAGAACCAACATTTATATTCATGTGATTGATAGAGACATTAACTTACCTTTGGTAGTTCTCATCTCCGTTAAAAGTCAACGAGAGTCACATTTACCAAATTGTGTATCAAGTACGTGACGTGCGATGAGGGTTACTATTGGCCGTTAGGGAGATTATTTATTGGCGTCGCGTCGCGTCACGGCAGCAATCGCTCGTAACAGATAATTGATCGAGTGTCGACGGGCGGGCGCCAAGCGCAGCAGCCTAATATCTAGCTGGGTTTTTAAACGTGCTAAATTAGTTAGTTATCTACTGTGAATATTTATAATAATCTTACTATATATCTCTACATCTAGCTGTGAATATATGTATATTTGCTTAGAATTGCTGTATGGTTACGGCAGTAAAGAATATAGCCACCCCCTCTCTTCGCGTGAGTGTCGTAAGAGGCGACTAAGAGATAACACAGTTCCACTACCACCTTGGAACAAAAAAAGAAGCCCACCGATGGCGGAATTACCATCCAACTGCTGGCTTTAAAATACACAGGCCGAAGACGGGCAGCAGCGTCCTCGGTGCGACAAAGCCAGCCCTGCGGTCACCTGCCCAGCGTGGTGAATATGGGCAACGCACATGAGTTTACGCCATTTGTGGCGTTGTGGCGCGAATTGTGGAGGCCTATGTCCGGTAGTGGACTGCGATTGGCTGAAGTGATGATGATGACACTTAGAATTACCCTTAAGTCTATTGTTAATTTTTCGTAGTCTAATCGACGTAAATTCGACCTAATTTTAATACGCACTTAAGGTAAGTAAATATAAACGCTGTTATACGAGTATACCTACGTTAAACGTGGGTTAAATTTAATAAAAATGTGATCACGAGGCGTTCAAGCAAAAGGTGATCGAATTACTTTATAAGTGTTTGATTTAATTAAAGTCGATGTTTTATTTACCTGCTTACAGCGCTAAATATCAAAGAGACCCGTTTTTGATCGGTTTCACGTTACATAAAACTTTCTTAATTCAACACCTCGGCTAACGGCTTTTTTTTGTTATTTTATTTTAATACAGTAAAGTTATTTCTGTGTCGCGTATACAATATGTTTATAGCAAATGTTATTATTATAAATTATAGTTATTTTCGAAGAGGAAAATTGTGGTTTTTGATTACGGCGGCGTACGAAACGTCGGGCATAACATGTCTAAAACTAAAAACAAATGTGCCGTGGGCGTGCGGTTAGTGTATAATATCTGTTTATCAAATTATTTCTAAATTACATCATTTTCCTGTTCAGTTGGTTATTTATAAACATAAATTATCATGAAAACATTATTTTACAATTGTATTTTATATATGCTCTTGAAATTACTATACAATGTTCAAAATATAAGGTAGATTAGGTGGGATTTAATATTTAAGACATAAAGTAGGTACTTATTTTGTTTTGAAAGAATTCCATCAGATTTTTTTTAGTTGTAAGCTACAAACATTTTGTTCACTATTCTGACGATTCACATTATTAACGAAATCATCTCCGCTCATTTGAAACGATTGAAAGCCATTAAAATTTAAAACCAACGCCAACCTGTACTGGAGCAACATGGTGGATTAAGCTCCGATCCTTCTTCTACATTGAGAAAGAGGCCTATGCTGTGCCTATGCCCAACAGTGGAATTTTACACGCTAAATCGTAAACAGACGTTTAGGTATACGACACAACAATCCGATTATGGAAAAAAAATGACATAAGAATAGTAAACAAACATCTCTGAACCGTGTCGTAATCGTAGGAAATATGTAATTGTATGCATTCGTTTCCTTAAACTTGTTTTCGTGTTTGGAAACTTCCGCGGCACAGCAAGACGCGCACCTCACTCGCACGGGCTTGGAAAAGTACCGGAGCATGCCTTCTCTCTGCTCACTTTCACGGTTCACCCCATTAGTTATTTATTATGCACCAAAATGGGCTGCTTTTTGTTGGATATTCGGTAACTTTGTGAGCTTTGCTAATAGAATATAATTGTTTACATAACAAGATACTAAATAAAGTGATATTTTTTTTGCTTTGTTTACACTTAATATACTTTTACGATAATTAAAAAAAAATTCTTTGTTACTATGTCTGATAAGTGATAACAGTTTTAATGCCGAGTCGACATCAATGACATATCTTAACATTGATAATGTAGTTCCTTGAAAAACATATTATAACTACGAGTACATACATTATATACTAGCGACCTCTGTCCGTCCATATTTTTTTACACTAGAAGTAATCACCAACATATCATATACTAAAACCTTCTCCGAAACACGCTGCATCTTATGGTATAAGTATTATTCCGATCGGTTCAGTAGTTTTCGCAGTGTGACCGAAAAAAAAAATCGGCTCTCCATTTATTAGTATAGATTAGTTGTTCTTAGAAAATGATAGTAGTACAATTATTCCCACAGGAGCGCATCGCGATGCGATAGGGCAAAGTCACCCCAGCTGACCGATAAGCGGCCGGAAGGGCGACGACCTCGCCGGAAGTATTATCAGCTGGTCTGGCGCGGACTTTTTTTAATTATGAATGAAAGTTTTGTTTGTTCATCTTTGGTTACGTCATTGTAAGATCTTGTTTTGGTTATAATTGTACAGATTTTTTTTTCATAACTAAGTATCAATGGTTCATAATTAATTTGTTTTGGATTAACTTATAAATAAGGTAATGCAAAGCCGATAAGAACAAGTTTATAAAACAAGTTAATTGACACAAACACAAAATCGTTGTAGGTTTCATACCTGGGTCGGCACCGCTGATTACAAATGACGGATAAAAGAAACGCATGCAAGTCGCACGTTTGGAAAAAGTTCGAAGCAAGTCTATCCATCAGTTCGCCGTGTAACATTGCAGATAGTCTCTGAATCTTCTGCTTTTTAGGAGATGTATTCTTTTCCTCGCAATGGAATGCTTCATGACTTTGACAACCTAACAATTATAAGAAAAATAAAAAGTCTCTATATTAATAAAAATACAGCCATAGATACAGTCTAATTATACTTCAGTTTTCAATTATCATAAAAATACAATAAAATGTTTAACCACAAATATGATAACACCCACCTATGTAAATACACAGACAACACACCTAAAAATATCACAGCCTGTTTTCCTCAATAGTATATACATATATAAATATTTTACGTAGTAATCTCATATTAAATTGTATTAATTTTATTTTCGTTACGGCAACAATCGTCCGCGAACGACGAAATATTTGTATAACACGATGACGGAATTAAAATAGCCCGTTGAAAACATGTACGCGGAAATCGAAACGGTTTCACTACAAATATAAATAGAACTTGTGACATACTGATCGTTCTATAACCGAGGATTTACGGAGCGAGGACTCGCCTGAGAATGTCTCGTCTTTATACGTAACTAGCTTCTGCGCGCGACTTCGTTCGCGTGGAATAGGAATAATTCTGTCATACACTCATACATGATTTTTGCGAAACCTTAACTGTTTACGCAGCGCACGCAGTGGAAATTCTCAAAAAAGAAAAAGAAAACCCCGATTTTGTAACATTCTTCATCGGTGCTCTGCTCCTATTGGTCTTAGCGTGATAATAAATATAATTTTTCAAATCGGACCAGTAGTTGCTGAGATTAGCGCGTTCAAACAAACAAACTCTTCAGCTTTATAATATTACTACAGATATCTGTGTCAGGGTCAATAAATCATACACAGATAATCAGAAACATCGAGATTTTTAAAGAAGAACTTTGATAAATAAATTTAGATGACAATGATTCATATTGTATTTAAATCAGTAAAGCTTGGCGATTCCGGCAATTTGACAAAACCGTTTGTTAATACAATAAAAATTACAATCATTGTCATCTAAATTTATTGTTTTATTTTGATTAACAAAACAAAGTTTTTGTTGAAAAACCTTATTACCTATATGTATTCGTCGTTCCAATAGCTGCGACTAACGCCAACCAGTTTTCAAAATGTCGCGTGGTCGTGGAATTGACTTCTACTAAGTGTCACCTAAGACGCTTGGTAGGTTTGTGAATAACAAAGAATACATTTATCATTTCCACGTGCTCCTGAAAATTCAACTTTATCTAAATACGTCCTTTGCGGTTCCTGATGTAGAGAGACGTAGATAACTTGTGTCGTCATGTTAATCTTGTATCATTATTTAAATTACACTGTATTTTATATAATGTCCTAACGAATGCATTAATTTTGTTTCAGGTAAAACGAACAACACGAGATGACAATTACTAGCAGCGCGTAATAGTTAAAGTAGGTGATATCTGTGTAAATAACGAATTGTACACATGCCTATAAAGTTAACATTATTATAATATATTAATAGAAGTTGCCTGTTCCTTTATATACATGACAAATATATCTTTAAATCAATTTGATCTTGCTTAAATAAAATAAAAATCATCATTTCGATCCCGCCCTATTCAGTGTTAAAAGTTCCCTGTGTATCCCTATACAATGTTAAAAGTAACAATACAGTGAAATAGAAAAGTCTTTCTCGTGAATGTCGCCTTGTAGGTTTTAGTAGTATGATCTTTGTATTTTGTTTCTGACTAATATTTTTCTGCATGATTCTATTATGAACATTCTAACAATTAATATCACATGAATTTTTTTTTGTGTAAAATATGCACGCGACTTTAATTATGCGTGTTGTCACTGCTCTTGTACTTTTTATATGTTGTTTTTTTTTTTATATGTAACTAGGTTGGCAAACAAGCGTACGGCTCACCTGATGGTAAGACCGTAGCCTATAGACGCCTGCAACACCAGAAGCGTCGCAAGCGCGTTGCCGACCCTATTCCCAATCCCCCCAGGAGGAGCTCTGGTCACCTTACTCACCAACAGGAACACAATACTGCTTGAATACAGTATTATTTAGCTGTGGTCTTCTGTAAGGTCGAGGTACTACCCCATAGTCGGGCTGCTCCATATTTTGAGCAGGAAATTTCCTGCTGTGCCCTACCTAATTTTAAGTTTCAGTTGTTGTGACGTGAAGATATTAAATCTCTGTAATGAGTTAATGACACATACTTAAACATCTCTAATTTTACACGTTTTAAAGTAGTCTTTGTTAGATTAAGTAAATTGGAAATCGTAGATCTTGGTCTACCACAGACAATCCAACTATAAGTGTTAGTGTACCTAGTACCTACATAAAAACAAAAGCTTGAAAGACAAATTTTAACATATTATCCATCTTTATTTTATCACTTCCGAGAATTTATATTTTTTATAAAAAAATGCATTTATAAGAGCTGGTATATCAACTCAGTAAACTTTCCTTTATACGTATTTTGCTTATCTTTAATTCACTTAAGTCGTACACGCCATTATAGCAATTTACAAAATTGTTTTCACTTTTTTCCCTTTTTTGCCTTTGCCATCAAGAGTAATAAAATTATATGAGCCCCTACCATCCTCATAGAGTGAGAGGCCCTTCTGAGGAAAGGGATTTTTGAAGTAAAACTTCTTTACACACGCTTGACTTGGGGAGCTAGGAACACAATTATAGCCAGCCATGACCAATACCTATTTCTATTTTAGGAACGTTCGCTTCCTCAAACAGATAAGTCGTAATGCGTGTCCAAGGTCTCGCAAATTGATGCTGATAATAATTTACCGTCCAAAAACAACGTATAATAAGCAATTCAATTATTTTCAGCGCTATACTCGTAATTTTCTGATTACGGATTACGGAAACAGTCAGTTGTTACGATAATTGCGAAAAGCAGATTACCGTATTATCGAAACTGTATCTCAAATTTAAATATTTTTCTTTCAAGGTCTTTATGATATTTTCAATTTTTGTTTACGAGTAAGAGAGAGTCTTTGCCTTACGATTTTAGTTTTACGAGTTTTAGTTGGTTGTTTACGAGTATTTTTACTTAAAATAGTATTATTATGTAATAATAGTTTATTTTATTAACCTTACAGAAGACCACAGCTAAATAATACTGTTTTCAAGCAGTATTGTGTTCCTGTTGGTGAGTAAGGTGACCAGAGCTCCTGGGGGGATTGGGGATAGGGGCGGCAACGCGCTTGCGATGCTTCTGGTGTTGCAGGCGTCTATAGGCTACGGTCTTACCATCAGGTGAGCCGTACGCTTGTTTGCCAACCTAGTTACATAAAAAAAAAAAAACACCGAATTCGAAAAAGGAGGTGGTTCTGAATTCGATTCTATTTTTTTATGTATTTGAATTTTCGACTGGGTGGGCCAAAGTCGATGTTTTTTTTTAATCGTAAGGTGGTGCGTGTCACGTGAACCCAATTAAGTGCTAGAAAGTTATATGTAATAATGCGTATTTATTTACTTGATTATTTTTTGTCGACCTACGTTGTATTAATACCGCATAACTTTTCACTGTGCTTACTGATTTTGATGATTCTTATTTCAATCAAAAGCTGATGCTTGTCTGGTAGTCCCGTTTAAATTTAATCGAGATCTGATAACTTATTTTTGAGTAATCTCTGATAACGCGTATTTACTTGACAAGTTTTTGAGTACCTACTAGTTGTATTACTTGTCGATGTAATTGGTCGATTTTTGTTTCGTTTGCAAGCAAACCCAATTATGATTCTCGTGTAAACTTCGTATTCGTTCAGATAAATTACTGATAACATTACGATATTATTTCTTGATAAACGCTGCATAATCGTTTCACAAATCAATAATAATAAAGCGGTAATGTTTTCTAAATTTACTCAAGGCTGGAGCGGTCGCGTCTGCGCCGCGTGACTGCGCCTCTAAATATAGCTCGCCTATTGACTGTCCCTCGCTGGAGTGCGAGGGCGGCACAAACAAACAATCAATTTTTACAAGCGATACAAACGTATCGATCAGATTTTCGCATTCAACTGGAAACTCAAAATTGTCAGTTTTTCTATTCGTTTTATTTTTATTTTTTGTGTTACCCACACATGAGGAAATTATAAACATTTTAAAAATGATATCAAAATGTTTCGATCCAGCGGGATTTGAACCCGCGCCTTCCCGACGTGCCGTGTCAGCGCTCTGCCAAATGAGCTATGGATCCCCATCGAGCTGGCTCGAAATCTTTGATATGATGATTTTGGTTTTTAAGCAAACCTTGGCGCCGTCTATAGCGAGTTCTTTACAGACCCCGACTACTCAAAGATTTCATATCACAATGAATTCTTTGACAAGAGACGATACCATGCTATTTTTAATTCGTTTTATTTTTATTTTTTGTGTTAACCACACATGAGGACATTATAAACATTTTAAAAATCATATCTCGATCCAGCGGGATTTAAACCCGCGCCTTCTGACGTGCCGTGTCAGCGCTCTACCAACTGAGCTATGGATCCACATCGAAAAATTTTGATATAATTTTGAAACTGTTTAGGTATAGTTTTTGTGTTGCCATTTTTATTGTATTTACTTACGAAATGTTTGTAATAACTTAGTTTCTAAATGATCAGGAAGTTTTAGTTCTTAAATATTAAGTAAACATATTTATTGTTCGAGGACCAATGACTAATCTTTAATTGGTTAGTTAATTAATCTTGGTTTGTCCATTGTTGTTATTTTCTTTGATTTTTTACCTTGAACAAGGCATCACGAATATTTTATTATTTGCAAATATAAAATTAGCAGTTTTATTCACATATAACTACGAAGAACGATAAATTATTATGTTATCATGCATTGTATTATTGTATACAGCTAGGAAATTTAAACTTTTTGTTTAACATATTTAGAGTCAATAGTCATAATTCAAATATTTCCTTTTTGAGCTATCACATGAGTATTATTTTGGAACATTTTTACGTCGCAAAATTATAGAACAAGTGAAGTCAAGCTATACGACCATTAAGCTTTAAAATAACGTTATTCGTATACGATCGCCACTATTTCAAAACCTCGTTTTCTATAAAAATCCAAATCCGTCCGCGCGTTATTCCGCTCAATCGTGTTAAATCCATTTGGGATCGAATCGTGCAAGAACTAAACAAAAAGTGACCCAAAATAGCTCCTTGTATAACCATCGACGAAAATAGCCCGCGAGTGGGAAAGTATCGAACCAGTTATTTCAGTCCATGTGCCGTCAACTTGTTTCAGCCTTTGTTGGTCAAAAATAACCCTCGAACCCCTCGGCTGACGGACGAGCACGGATCGACGGAGAGAACAGGTTGTGGCGACGATTTAAATAGATACCTTTTCTATTTTAAGCTTGCATGCACTTGCTCTGTTAGTTTTACTTTTTACATTTTTAATATTGAATTGATAATGATATTTTCAGAACCTTTTATTTGCACTTTGTGAATTTTTCATTTCAATATAATTATCAGTTCGTATTAGTTGTACGATGTAGTTGACAATTTGATACAGTCACGATGTATACAAATAACAAATATATTTTCTTCTAAAAAGTATCATAATGTTCTTTACGAAATCTCTGTAGATTGTAGTTTTATGTGCAACAGTAATGTAGGTCGTTTGCAAGTTACAAAAGCGACCAAATAGTAAATCAACATTTATATCTACACGAAAGAAAAAATCTGTTAGATGTGACAGTTTATTAGTATCCAGAATTAGGAGCAAGCTAAAAATACGTCAATAGGAATGCGGCGCATCTGGTAATAGAATAGATTCAAAGCGGGGGAGATCGTGTTTGCGCCACTATAGCAGGTTGAGAGGCAGGTCCACAAAAACTATTGTTGGATGCACTTGACGGTGCTAGTGTAAAAATTGCACCTTTGAATAGACGCAATAAATTTGGCTATATTTATCAAGGTTGGTTAACCATAATACATCAATTATTTTCAGGGTCTTCAAAATTCTATTAAGGTTGTTATTTCGACCAAACACGTCAATCTCCTTTCTGTTTTTCCTATACAACGTAACATTGGCAATAACATCCGTGTTATTTTCGTAGGTACTATTGAAAGCTATTAATCGAAATGTATGAATAGATGCTACAAAAATGTTTCTGCAATTTATTCAAAGTGTTATTTTAAAGTTGGTGACAAATAAATATGGATTAGGTTTGATGTGTATTTTGGCAAATGTTGTTATGTAGCGGATGACAATATTTCAACTAAAGTGGCTTAATCTTCAACAGTGCGAATTCAGAGCTCGAACCAATGAAATAACAACCGACTTAAATTAAATGAGTAGTATTTGTAATGCTTTTGATTATCGTTACATAAATTTAAATGTTCTTATGCTGTAAGTATTTTTATATGTGTTGGTAAAAATAAATTACACATTTTGAAGTGTGCGTGAAGTGTCATCGACAAATAACACCGTTGGTGTTAAATGTTAAGAAAAAACACGTAGATAAACGAGTTTCAATACAACACTAATAGGAGAATTGATTAATGAGTCATCAAATATTATATATCAAAATCAAAATCGAAATAGTTTACTTAACTGTAGAGACACACATTACATAGAAGGAACAGTGATTCCCACACTAGGCAATGCCTATGTCGTGGGATTCAATAACACAAACAATTACCAGACATAGTGCGGCTTAAGAAGATTATAAGTATAATAATAATGCTTTATTCATAAAAATATTTTCATACAATAATGAGGCAGATACTATTAGGTACTTACTGTAAATAACTATAACGTAGCATCGCTTTAATTGTAAACACTAAAACCTATGTGACAACAGCCAGCTTTACAATTCACTGATAGTTATCTGTTAAGTAAATATTAGCTTGTTTTATCGCTGTTTTCCTACTTTGGTTTTTCATGTGTTATTATATTTCGCCTAGGAATGTTTGTTTTGACATTCACGATCTTATAAAAAAAAATATTTTCGCAATGACAACATCCTTACGGTTGCTATTTCTTTTTTTTATTCGAAAAATGCCAACTTTTTATTTTTATCACATATTTATTTTTTAACGTCACTGAGTCAAATTTGTTAACACGTTGATTTTTAAGAAAATTATTCGAACATAAAATATTCATAATATGATATTATTTCAGATAATTTTGTTTTCTTTTTATTTTATTTAGAATGAACTTCCACGGGCTCAAAATGCCCATGCCTTTTGTTAAACATGCATTATAATTATAATATTACAGGCATTAAAGCTACAAATCGACAGTCCTGTGACTGCCTAGTAAAACTAGGACGTGGTCCGACGCTGACGGTTTTTTTTACAAATATACATGCATATATTTATACTAGCTTCTGCGCGCGACTTCATCGGCGTGGACTCCGCTCCTATTGGTCTTAGCGTGATGATACATAGCCTATAGCCTTCCTCGATAAATGGGCTATCTAACACTGAAAGAATTCTTCAAATCGGACCAGTAGATCCTGAGATTAGCGCGTTCAAAAAAACAAACAAACAAACAAACAAACAAACAAACAAACAAACAAACTCTTCAGCTTTATTATATAAGTATAGATTTAAAAACAGACATACACGTATGAAAATATATATAAATAAAAATTATATGATGAAATTATATATGAATATACATAAATAATTTGATTTATTAATTTGATTGATTTAATGATAATTTCGGTTTCTCAAGATACTTCGTGTATCCACATCAGATATGAGCAGGACCGTATTAAATTGAGGTTAATATAATAAAACTAAACGTAGCGAAGACAAAGAGTTGCTCACATGTGAGTCAATGATACCGGAATCCTTGTAACGGCCATAGTCTTTGTATGGCGAGCTAATTATAGATGTCTAATTATAGCCGTGATTCACTCCTGCGCAGTTCGCTCCAAACTAGATGTAGTGAGTTATTGCTCGCATCTGACCATTAGTCCCTTGTTTTATGTGTTTTGATGTGATTGTTATCAGCAATAGCCCATACGTATTTCTATCAGTATATGTTACGAATAACCATATGTTAAATTTATATTATAGTGCTTTAATAAAATATGCCGATCTTCTGGCATGAATTTATGGCTTCTTACAATGTCTTCTTAGCGTTTACAATCAAAATATTTGTTAACAAATACTCTATTCGCACATATATTTTAGAGGACGATTTCATTTTCAAAAATTTTCATAAAAACTTCGAAATTTATATTCTATTAAAAAGTAGCCTATGTCCTTTCTCAGATTCTGGACAATCTGTATACCAAATTTCATTTAAATATGTTCAGTACTTTTGCCGTGGAAGTGCTACAGACAGACAGAGTTACTTTCGCATTTACAATATTAGTATGGATAACAATTTTATATCATCGCTAGAAAGCGATTTAGTCCGCGCGTAGTTCTCTTTATGATGTAAATTATTTAGTGTCCAGTAATAGTGCGGCCGGAAGCTCCGGGCATATTTTGGCGATACTCCGACCACGACACTCTTACGTGAACCAAAAATTATACTGAACGATGAACGTCCTATGATCATCGGAGAGATAGCGTCTATAAAATAATTTGTTGAAGTAAATATTAGGTTATTTCAGTCGTCTTTTCTACATATCGCTATGTGCCGTATTTCTATATCATATGTGTTCTGTATCGTGTAGGTATGTGTAATTTATTGAGCTATTTATAGTGTATTCATTAAATCTTCACAAATCTATAATAATATTATAAAGCTTAAACGTTTGTTTGTTTGTTTGCTTAAACCCGCTAATTCTAAGAAGTACTGGTTCGAATTTAAAAATTGCTTTTTTTTTTTTGTTCTCGATAGCCCATTTGCCGCGGAAGGCCATTTTTTCCTCAAATTAACGCGTGTGTAGCCGTGGAGCACAGCTAGTCACCAAAATACGAACTTCAGTTCAATGTATTAATAATAAACCAAACACTAAACTTGTACTTCCCAGTTGGTATACAATAAAGTGTAATGGTACTGAAAAAGATATTCGCGGTTAAACGAATTGGAAACATCGGCGATGTTTCCTGCGGTTGCATTTAGATGTTTCGAAATAGAAGCGGCCGCCTCGTGGAGTAAATACGTTCAGCCCAATACTGATGTTTCGGGAGAGGGATCGTTTTATTGGGTTGATGTTTTTATACCTTTCTTCTGAATTAAAGCGAATATTCGAAGCTCAATTCTGTATTTTTCGGTATTACTTTGAGTTATGTATTATACGAGTATATATGATTTATAGATGATCGTATAAATATATAAAAAGAGGAAGGCTTCATTATTTTTTTAATTAATTTTATCTTCACTCTCTTTATTTTAGTCAAATAGTAATCTCTTGTAATAATTCATATCATTTTATGAAGTTTCCTGCTCAAAATATGGAGCAGCCCGACTGGGGTAGTACCTCGACCTTACAGAAGATCACAGCTAAATAATACTGTTTTCAAGCAGTGTTGTGTTCTTGTTGGTGAGTCAGGTGACCAGAACTCCTGGGGAGAATTGGGGGCAGGGTCGGCAACGCGATTGCGATGCTTCTGGTGTTGCAGACGTCTATAAGCTACGGTAATCACTAATCGCTTACAATCAGGTGAGCCGAACGCTTGTTTGCCGACCTAGTTGTATAAAAAAAATATAAATGTTTTTATAAAGATAATGTCGATAAATAGCTTCGTTTGCATCCTTGCCGTAGAGAATCCTAAAATCATGTATGTGTTCACGTGTGGTTAATTTGTTTTTGATTAAAGATAACACAGCAAATAAAGTATTTATATATAATTTTATACTATACATCATACGTTACGTACATGTAGGTATTACGTTCTAAGCAAACATCAATTATTTGCTCATTTATTTTTAATATAGCGTTGAAGTTGTTTCTTAATTTTCGTCGTTTCCTTCACATCGGACTTTGTAAAATATTGTCTTTAACAGAATCGTAATGTGCGTAACATTCTATTCGGATTCTAAACAGGTTTATTAAAAATAAAAAACGAAACGACCTTCAACCTGATCTACGCTTGCTTTTTTTAGGTGTCATGAGACGAAATAAGAACTACTAATATTAATAGATAGCTTCGTCGTCACGTCTAAGTTACCTCGTTACAGTTGAGTTTGAGTGATGTTTTAACAAATCACTACATATTATAAAACAAAGTCGCTTCCCGCTGTCTGTCTGTCTGTCTGTATGTATGCTTAGATCTTTAAAACTACGCAACGGATTTTGATGTAGTTTTTTTTAATACATAGAGTGATTCAAGAGGAAGGTTTATATATTGTATAATATATGCATAATATAGTAGAGGAACATTGATCATTTTTGCAACCGTGCGAAGCCGGGGCGGGTCGCTAGTGTATATGTATTCAGAAGAAGCGCTAGTAAAACCCACCTACATATTAGTTTTATTGTGTTTTGGTAGCCGGTACGAAGATAGCTCCCGAAAATATATATGTAACAGTTTCCGCTTCAGTGAACGATCGTGAAGTACGTTTAGATGTTCGCGTGCGTACTCTAAAAATAGATCTTCATAATTTAGCCATGTATTGTTTTTTCTTTCGCTTTCGCATACCGATATTATCGCTGTGTGCGAGCGAGACGGTCGTATTGCGGGTGGGGCGCGTCCTTCACTTGTCGCGTTCGCTTTCTATTTTTATTCCGCGGCGAGGGGTCCGCGGGGCGCGGGGGGAGGCTTTGTGTTTTGTTATTTTAGTATTTATCGTGTCTTAGCTTTGTTACGCTCTTTATCTATATACTAATATTATAAAGGTTTAGAGTTTGTTTGTTTAAAAACGCTAATCTCAGGATCAGGAACTGCGGGTCGAATTGAAAATGGTGGATAGTCTATTTACCGAGGGAGGCTATAGGATGTATACTACGACAAATAGGAGCTGAGCATTGATTAGAAATCTTATGAAAACGGGAAAAAATATTATTTTTTGAGAGCTTCCGTTGCGTTACGCTGCGTAAACGGTTAAACCTACCCAAAAACTATGTACGTACGACTGAATTGTTTGGCATGAAAAGTTCTAAAAAAAAGTCCGCGATATATTTCTATCTTTTAAGATTAACTCATTTTAACCTTTTTATGTTAATCAAGTTTGTTCTAAAATAATGCACTATTTGCGAACGTGGTTTAATAGACACGATGTAAATCCTTATCCAAATAAATACATTATTCATCAAAAGTATTTATTTTTGAACAAAATTGTTCTTGACATCATTCGATTTCAATGAATATCTTAGAAAATAGAATAGTTTTAAAATGACTCTACAACGAATTAATGATAACAAAAAATTAAAAGGTGACTTTATTGCATTTTTATTAGCCAGGCATGGATCCTTACAAATGAAAAATATTTCGTCAACAAGGCAATTTTATAAAGACAAACTTTGTCTTTTGTAACATTTAATTTGGTCGCATTATTTAAGAGATAATGTAAAAAAAAAAGGCAAATGAAACGTCGCCGCGTCTTAACGCGCGCGAAAGTCGCCCGAGTTGCACAGTAATGGTTCAAAAATATTATAGTATTAAATTAACGCGGGCGAAACCGCGGGGCAACATTAGTTATACTGTATACAATTATACATCCAATATAATCGTTTAGGCATTTCCAGAATTATAGTCATAAAAAAAACAATGTCCCCTCTTGTGTAATTGGCAAATTAAATGTTTGTGTAGACAGAATTACAAATTATTTCAGATCTTATGAAATAAAGTCTCATACAGCCAGTCACTGAATTACAATTTTTATGAAAATGATCGCGAAAGTACGAAACTACAGCGACCGCGGTGATTATATTGGCATCAAGATTTATCACTCTGTACGAAACGCAGATATAATAGCATATTCGTGCCAATTTTCTGTCGCAGTATTCTAACCCTGTCTATCCATGAGCACTTTTCAGTTAGTGTCTAATTTTTTATTATTTATTTATTAAACTCGGTCGGCAAAATAAATCTTATCGCTGGTTAGCGTTACTGCTCAACTGATACACCTGATGGTATTGGTAAGCGATTACCGTAGCTTATATGATAGACGTCTGCAACACCAGAAGCATCGCAAGCGCGTTGCCGACCCTATCTCCAATCCCCCCAGGAGCTCTGGTCACCTTACTCACCATCAGTAACACAACACTGCTTGAAAACAGTATTATTTAGCTGTGATCTTCTTCTGTAAGTTCGAGGTACTACCTCAGATGAGATGCTCCATATTTTGAGCAGGACCTTTACCTCATTACCTCAGTTTCAAAATAAATACCTAAATATCTTAATAAATATAAGTAAAACAAATTGTGTTAAAAAAAGTATGAATTTGTTACTTAATATTTATTTCTAAGGTTCATTTTCATTCTATTGTTTTTTCGTTCAACACGAATTGTTATTACAATCCATTGATAAATACAACGTGACCACGCGGCAGGAGTTTCATAATAGAAAACATGTTTTGTTCTCTTTTTTTGCAATTAAGAAACAAATCATCAAACAATCAACCTCGTAAGCGAAATGTTAATAGGTCTCACCTCACCTCTCACAGTAGGTATATTTGACGTTTTTATACCTTGTCCAGCCATTTATTTTCTTTTTGACAGCTCACGCCTATAAATTACAGTTTTTTTTTCGGAATATCGTACTAAAAAAAAATTACAGTAATGTCATACTTTTGACGATTTAATTGACTGAGTGAAGTGCCCTGTGCATAACAAACAACCACAGACTATGAAACAGTTCATGAAATACGATAAATGGATCATATGATAAAAATAATTTGACGTTTATAATTATTGTTTCCATAAATTTAATAAAAAAAGAAAATAAAAATAGTACCTACGTGCACGTAGTGGTAAAAACGGACGGCTCACCCGATGGTAAGCGATTACCTTAGCTTATAGACGTCTGCAACAACAGAAGCATCGCAAGCGCGTTGACGACCCTATCCTCAATTCCTTCCAGTAGAGTACATAGAAATACTCACTCATTTGCGTCATCAGTAGAGACAAAAATGTGCTGTGTGTGCTGTGTGGAGTAGAAGAGAACCCAAGCTAGGTTTGAAAAGAGAAAAGGGAAGGAAGACTCCTGTCGTTCGCCTTATGAAACGAAACTAGTTTTACACATCTACTTTTAATTAAATGTCGTCGAATCTGCAACATACGATTGTCAGTAACTTCATAACAAAGCCAGGGACGTGATTACTTTTGTGAGACAATTGTAATTGAGGAAGAAACGGCCGATGGTAGAAGAACTTTATCATACGACAAGGACAACATGGTAACTGGGTAACTTGTCGCGGTCTTATATCTTCTCCAAGCTCCAACGTTCGGGACAACGCTTGAGAGGAACGCGCGTTTGCTCTTCGTTATAGTTGGTCAAAAGATTGCTCTCGAAGTAAATCAATTTTACTGCGTATAATTTACGCGGCAAGTAAATTACATACAGCGTTCGATCGATCCGTCTCCGTAATATTCTTTGCCATATTTATTGACGTAATTTTCAATTATTCTCATTCAGTTCTCTTCTCAACTAATACTCATTCAGTTTAATGTAATATTAAAGTATAACTCGATTCAAAGAATATTATTAAGAAACATTACTAAATGAGTAGAAAGTGGGTCGCTATCTCGTGTTATATTGTTCGGTAGTAAATATTAAACAGTGATAAGACGATCGCACTCGATCTATTTATAGAATAAATCTTGATAGTGTAACGATCGAGTAACGATGTCGCCCTCATCTAGAATAAATTAACATGTTTTATAATCATTTTAATGTATGTACATGTTAATCGTTGCTGGACACGTTTAAACACATTTTAAATGGTTATGTATTAATCACGTCATCGAATACATTAATAAACCAAAGAGTCTAAAAAAAGAAATAAAACGTGTCTAGTTACTGAGCCATATTGAAATAAATCCTACACAATTACATGTACAAGTTTTGCTGCTTTCGAAGCCTATTTGAATATTTTTGATTTTGATCGTGATTGCCTAAAGTGTTTTGTAAACTTGTAACACTAATACCACAGCCTGTGCTAATACTTACCTACTTATTTTATTTTTTTTTTCATGAGAAAAAAAGATGCACTATTAGTACTTTGTATATACTTTGTATAATACAAATAAGATTTTCATTACCGGATTTTTCGAAACAAATAAAAAGTGTATCTTATAGCCCGTGGCGTTGATTTTAAATGTGATTTTTAAATGTAATTTTCATAGTAACCTAATCCAACCAGTAGCCGGCGTCATTCGCAGCAAAAGTACCTACAAAAGTGAAAGAGCCAATTAAAATACAAAAAGTAATATTACCTACTGTTTAGACGACTGTACTGTTTGTACGAATCGACAAATCTACAAAAAACGTCCAAGTATGTACATTTGTACAATGTTAACAATTGTGTATTAATATATTCATTTACAATGATGGAATCGCCTGTATTATATACATTGCAATGTTTTATATGTATCTACATATTAGGTACCTACAATCAAAATATAAAGAATAAAAATATTTTAAGTAATATTTCTGTATAAAATAATAAGTTAGGTATAGTTTAAAGTAATGGTTGAAGTATTAATCTCATGACTTTCTCTTAATTATTTATTTTTCTTAAGACTAAATAGTAAATACACAATAATCTATACTATATAATAATATATAAAGCTGAAGAGTTTGTTTGTAATGTTTGTTTGTTTGTTTGAACGTGGTAATCTCTGGAACTACTGGGCCGATTTGAAAAATTCTTTCACTGTTAGATAGCCCATTTATCGTGGAAGGCTATATATAGGCTATATATCGTCACGCTAAGACCAATAGGAGCGGAGTCCACGCCGACGAAGTCGCGCGCAGAAGCTAGTAGTTTATAAAAACCGCTCTGGTGTAGTGGTTAGTGTGCCGTGCCGGCGCTTACACACCGGCAGTTTGAGGGTTCGATCCCCGCTTGGGATAGATATTTGTATTTACAAATATTTCTTGCCGGTTTGGATGTCTGTCCATGTGGGTTGTCCCCGCCTCGGAGAGCACGTTAAGCTATCAGTTCCAGTTGTTATCCTAAATGCCTGATAACGATCATTACTCATAGTACGCAATATATCCGCCAACTCGCAGTGGAGCAGCGTGGTAGATTAAGCTCCAATCCTTCTCTTACATGGAGAAAGAGGCTTATGCCCAGCGAGCGGTGGGATATTAAAGGCTGAATGGCTTTATAATAAATTCTAGAGTTTAACAGAACTTGATCATATCAAGATATGCGCGAATCAAAATTATATGAAATAATTAAAAATAATAATAAAAGCGCTGCGCTGCTGTGGCCCATCTCAGTAGAATCGTGTATTAATGATCAAGTCATTACAAGGCCGAAAAGTTTGATAAAAAAATTGGTTATTCATTCTTCAGTGGCAATATACTATCAGATGCAATTCTATTAAGATTATATTAAATAACAACATTCGTAGACGCCCGTAGACGACAATCAAATTGCGTGATTACATTTGAAGACGTCCGTAGACCGGATACGTTGCCCCTACGCTCTCCAGATTCGTAGACGAGCGTTCGTAGACACCACGTAGGGATCGTAGATGTCGTAGCCAGGAAACATTATTACTGTTGCATTACTGTATTTTTTTATGAGTTTGGAATAATATGCAGGTCAACAAAACATAAGCTTTTTAGTAGTTTAAGCCTCTTTACATACATATGTATACAATTTTGTAAAACCAATTAAAAACCTGTGTGGTTTTATGAAACCACGGTAAAAGAGAAACTTTTTTTCACATTATAGACATTTAACTAAAAATTTTTGGAATAATATTCCATTAAGGATATAAAAATCGCTTTATTAATCTTAGCGCGGCCGACCGTCACGCGACATGCGACACACAGACGAAAAAGTTTGAAACGATGTAATAAAAGTCTCACTTTAGAAAAAGAAATATTTATTTCACAAACATTTACAAATTTACACTGTACTTATAAAAAAAATCTGTCAATCTGTCTAATAATATACATAATTATATTATGATATATTTTTCTCGCCTTATTATTTTATTTATTTTTCTTTACATTATAATTTTGAAAATTACTATTACACGGAACAAAGTAAGTTTACTCGCTCAACAATATCTTGGTTTATTAGTTTTGATATAGCAAATGGTATATTGCCGGGTGGCTTCGTTATCAAAAAGTTATTCGTTTAAAAATAACATGACATTTGACAGTCATCGTGATGTATAATTTTTTTTTAATGACTGATAAAATATCACGCAGCAAAATACACAATCGTAAAACAAAAATAAATTGTTGCTCCGCAGAAAGTCATAATTATACCTATTAAAATAAAAGTTTTAAGTCTCTTTAAAATGTCGAATGTTTTAATCTTGTCTTTTTTTGTAAATAAAATGTTGGTGAAAAGATCGAAAGATATCGCTTACAAATTATTATTTGCTTCTGCGTGATGCCACACACGTGTAATTTAAGATAAGAGAAACAGTGATAATTACATCACTCGTTTTAAAATGTTAATTTTTAAATGTTTACAATGCAATCAAAACGATTGTGAAGGACGCCGTCCGGGTCCGGAGCCCTTCTAAATTTAGCGTTCTAAAAATAGCTTTCGCCCTCCCCCTTGCCTCCCTCCCCCTTCGATGTAGGTCACATTTACTGGGGGGGTCAGGCTCGCCGAGACGGAGCGAACTTCGAGTTTATAAAGTGCCTCGGGAACCTTTACCTGTCTCCCTCTAATCCGTTTTCTGTTTGTTACGATCTTACTGTCCATCATAACTATAAAGGAATGGAAAATTTCACGAAACAGTTTATAATTTTATATATCGAAAGTATTTTAATGAACAGTATTAATTTTATTATGTCGTTATCCATATTAACTTGTTTTGACAGTAACGATCAACTTTATAGGAACAATATTAATTTTTGTCGTAAAGGATTTCCTTTTATACAATACAAGTTATTAAGTATAAAAATATATGCATAATAATTATTTATTTTTATGCATTCAAAGTAAACGAGTTTCAACTTTTTAGACACTAGCTTGTAATTATGTATACCGGTGCCACCTCAAGTCACAAATTTAGAATAATTAGTTTGTTATTTGTTGACGTAGCCAAAATGGCGACAACGCGCATTAGCGATTTGGGGTACTTTTTGACTATTTTCAAGAAGGATTACCTAAGCTCTTAACGATCATTCAAAACTATTAATAGTTCGAGTTATATATGAAGTCATCTAAACATCTGATTTACATTATTATTGCTGCAGCAAAATATTCACTAAAGTTTGGAATTAGTTTTTTTACTAAGTAATTGTATTAATTTTTTTGGGTGCAATGTTCCATTACAACCCAAAAGAATTTTTGTGCTACACATGTCTACAGTAATAGTAAACTAACAATTTCCATGAAAAGTTGGCATTCAAATACAGCGCAGCTTTATTTCAAGATGTGTATTATGTATCCTTTTTTTCCTAACGAAGTTATAAAATAGGCTATAATTATATCCTTTTTCTCGCAGAGATGGCCCGCGAGAGTGCCAGTGGTGCGGAGGGCTCGCCCCACCACACGCCCTCGCCCCCCCACGCGCCGCGCCTACCCGCAGAAACCAGTTTCCACCATCAGATCATGCAGGTGAATACCAACATGAAGTTCTGACATACAACGAGGTGAACCTTGGAGTCTGTTTTGTGTATAATTTAGTTTCAAGATTTGCTTTTGAATTGGATCTAAATAAAGGAATGTAAACTTTAATAAAACAACATATAAAAATCAAATAACATAAATCTTTGACAGGAAATAATATCACATCACTCCTATGTGTGTATATGAAACTGCAACAAAACTGTTTTAGCTTACAACCTGGGAAGAAAATTCTTTTCTTCCTTTTTTTTTAAGTAAAACTTAGTTACGCACACTCGACTTTGGGAGTAAACTGGTGAACGCGTGACGAGAGCCTTACGAAAAGTGTAATCGGGCGAAACGAACGGAAGTTGACAGGGACATACAAGTTAGATGGAGCTAAAGAAGTTTTACTTCAGTCGTGTGATCTAAAGCACACTCGTTTTCTTTTCAAGTACAATGTTATCGGAAACGATTAACTTTATAAATATCTCGTGCAAACCTAGAATCATCCCGCGCTACTTAATAATCTTAAAATTATGTACCTATATCTTTTTAAAAATTAAAATACCCCGATAAGTTTTTATGTTGGTATCATTGAAAGCAAGTTTCTATATTTTGTCCAGAATGAGAATAAAGTGATAAAAATATTAAAATAGATACATATTAAGTTTATAATGACGCAAATGATGCTCAATCTTCATCCTCAAGTTATCGCAAAATGAGCGGTTAAAGACTCGAGGCAACTGAGAACTATTTAAGATTTTATTGTTGTTATAAGTCAACTTTGTTTTTATTTCTATTTAATGTTGCAATTATATTTAAATTATTAATTGCTTTACATACATTTACACTACGATTATTATAAATTAAATGTCATTCTAAACTGTATAGTAAGTACATGTAAGAAAAATATCATGTTATTTATATGTAGATCCGGGTAAATTACGAGGAAGTAATGATATTATTTATAGCTTGTGATTTTAGCGTCTGTTTTAGCTTGTCTATTATTGTCGATGACCTCATACGACAAAATGGTTTCCTTTTTTGTTACAAGCTTTTATTTAACTTGCAATGTATGTAAGTTTGTTCGGGTGAAATCTTGCAACTCAATTTTGAAGCAGATATCTTCAACCAATTGATCTGAAATTTTGTATACAAGTTCAATTTGGATGACAATGCATGGTAAACTAGCGCATCCAAATAAAAGCTTGTTTTTTTAAAGTCTTTTACTTTTAATTTATGTACAATAACGTTCGGAATAAGCTAGGTGCATGGTTATCGAGATATTTCGAAAAATATTTACATTAAAAATAAATGAGCCAACGCCTGTTTTACTCGAGCTTAACCTTATAACAACCGGTCGTTTTCTAAAAAACATTAGCGAATAATATGACTTAGGATGCTAAAAATATAAAACCCGCTAAACCAAATTATGCAGATAAGCATTCGTGGCATATAACATTCGCCGACTTTAGTTAATATTTACTCATAGTTGTATATGTATAATGAAATAAAACTAGGGTATCCAGTAGGTACGCTTCTCTTGGGTTTACGTCTATATTTTGTTTGATTGACTCAATCTACAATTTTTTATACGAGACCTCGGGAGATACAAAGTTCACAGATTAAGGAGCTCCCATCGCTCAATGACCTTGGCGATTTCGTTTTTATACAAGAACTAGATGGCGCCACCACCTATCCAAATTCGTACGTAATTACTACTATAAAACATCCACACATTGGAAGGAAGTGATGAAGATTACGCAAGAAAACAGATGTGTCGCTGCGTTGTTATTGTATTCGCCCTCTGAGACTATTTTTATTATTTATTATACTATTTTATTTATTTATATAAATCATGTACGATTTACCTACATCTTTTATTTATTATTTTATTTCATGATTATTTTGAAATAAGTGATTCACCTCGCCTACGTAAGTATTACTTTAGTAATTGAAATATTTAGGATGTGTATTATTATTTTAGCAAGAGATATTATCTCGGCCACGCTTAATTTACTTTTGTTTTTATGTTTATGCATAATCGGGCTTACTCTTTGACAACTTCAAAACAAAACAAATTACAAACTACTTTAAATATATATTTACAAACTTAGTTTCTACGTAGTATTTATATTTGTACTATTAACAATATCTTTTAATTCAAAATTTTAGGGTCAATTGTATAAACAATAAATTCGGCCACGTCGCGGTGAGCGACATAGCCTCCTCGTCCGACGGCCGAGAGGCGACTGATTTTCTTCGCCTGAGTGCCCGTATATAACCAGAAATTATATTTTTACGATTTTCTAATAAAATACTGCACCTAATAAAAAACCCTTCTGTAGAATTATTAAGTACATGATTCTTAAGTAACAAAAAAAAAAATTCACTATTGTATGTAGTAAAATTACATAATTATATACGATTTTTGTACGCGAAAAGAGGTCCAGGTAAATAATTATTTCTCTTTATTTAGAGAGTTTTATGCAATTATCTCTCAGTCACATTAATAAACTAAATCCGAGTTACAACATATATTTATTTGATATTTTTAACGTAACTTTAAGGTATACTTGATAGCACATGAAAACGGCCGAATTTTTCTGGGATCCCCTTAATTGATGCAGTTTTTTAGACTATTTTTAGACCTGAAACTTATATTTAATATTTACATTTTCTTTATATCATACACGTTTCATTTTTTATTTATCACTACATATTATAAAACAAAGTCTCTTCCCGCTGTCTGTCTGTATATATGCTTAGATCTTTAAAACTACGCATCGGATTTTGATGCGGTTTTCTTTAGTAAATAGAGTGATTCCAGAGGAAGGTTTATATGTATAATACATTCATAATATAGTAGAGGAACACTGATAGTTTTAAAGTTTTCTAATGTGATGTCGTAAATAAACACATTTTTTGCGCTTAGATTGCAAATATTTATTTTATATTTAGTATCAGCATTGCACCCGTGTGAAGCCGGAACGGGTCGCTGGTAGACAATATTATTCTTAATATAGTATTACAATCCAAGTATTCTTTCTCCACACGATCGCCGCGCCGTGCAGGTGTCCGCCTCGTCCATCTCAGTCGCAGCTCCCCCTGACCTTTTCACCGTAATGCATCGCGTTCGACTCTCTTTTTTAAAACGGACGCGATATTTATAAAAAAATATTCTCGAGCGCGTTATAAATAAAGTAAACGAACGCGCGTATATAAAACTCGCAACGTTCCGTCCATCTGCAAACTATATTTACATGCGTCCGTGTAATCCGGAGATAATTTTAGAACACGGTTCGATCCGGCCTCCGTAAATATAACGCTCGACGGTATTGCGAATATGAAAACATTGGCCATTATCGTTACGAACCGATAGGATCAAATATCCGGCCGAAGGAAAATACCGACGTACAGATGTTATTAGATGTAAACTAGTTGTTCTGCTCAATGAAATACGCAACATTGGACAATCGTTCTCCGTTGATATCCGGGCACGATTCCAATGCGATTTAGAACATTTAAAGCTACGTATTACCATTGCGAAAAATTACCACGATGAAAAAAGTGTAGAAGGCGAGTGTGAATGGAAGTGTTGGAAGGGGTAGAGCTAGGCGGACGTTTCGAGACCAAATCATGGACGTCCTGAAAAAAGGCCAAGAGTACCCTAAACCGAAGAGCATGTATGAAAGGAATAATATTAAAGTGGACGAAGCGAAACAGGTTTGTAAGGATCGTAGCAAGTGGAAAGAAGTGGTCTCTGCCTACCCCTACGGGAAAGAGGCGTGATTTATATGTATGTATTGTTACGAGTTAAAGGAGCAATTAAAGGAGCTTGCGCCATCTAGCGAGGAGCGGAGGAACCACGTTGTGTGCTGTACAAACCACTTTGTTACAAAGACAACGTGAAACATCCACTCAACACTAGATGGCGCTAGAGGACATATAGGTGAATGAACTCAGGATCGAGTACACGCACGAACGTTCTAGAACTGTCTGGGTGTAGGCTCAGCCCGGTATAAAAAGGCCGATTGAGGCCGAGCGGAGTTCAGTTCAGTTTGAGCTAACGACGAAGCGACTTCGAAGTGAGGACTAGAAGTGATACCAGCGGAAACCTACGACATTGGCTACGACCTCGGACATTGTTAGTGCTTAGTGAAGTGTACCTAGTGATAAGTGAGTGTACCTAGTGCTCAGTGCTTGTACTTAGTGCGTAGTGTTGTACCTAGTGCTTGTGTCGGACCTAGTGCTAGTGAATAAAGTCTCTAAAAGAGTCAGAAGGTCTTTCTCTCCAAATCGTTCGAACCCTAACACGTAACAACTGGTGTCGGAAGTGAGATTTGGAGATGCCATTGACTCCGAGAGAGAACCCCAAGGAGGGGGTCAGGACGAGGGCACAACGAACTGCGGATGCCACTGGGGGCCAAGCTCCGCCCACTGGCCCCGCCTACCAGGCCACGCCCACTGGCCACGCCCCTCAGGCCCCGCCCACTGGCCCCGCCCACCAGGCCCCGCCCACTGACCACGCCCCTCAGGCTCCGCCCACTTTGACTCAGGCCCCGCCCACTGGCTCCACCCACCTTGCCACGCCCACCGGACAGGCCACGCCCACTAGTGGCACCGTAGCTACTACAGACCCTCAAGTGGCACTTCAATTAGGAAGTTTAATTGAATTCATGGAACGCAAGTTCAGCGCTTTGCATGAATCACAAAAGGCAATGAAGAAATCACAAGAGGCAATGCAAGAATCACAAGAACGCAAGTTCAGCGCTTTGCAAGAATCACAGGAAAAAGCGCTTTGGGCTATAAAAGATGTTAGTGACACGGTGGGTAAGCTCCGAAAAGATTTCGACGAAGTGCAAGAACGAGTTACCGGGTTAGGATTGGATGTCGAAAATGTGAAAACCGTCCTCGCTGAACTACAGAAGAGAGTACTGCGCCTTGAAACCACGGGAGTTGCGATGTCTAGTGGAACTACCGGAGTTGCGCAAGGACCAAGAGTGAAAGTGCCGCCATACGACGGCACTACTTCGTGGAACGCCTATCGTCTGCAATTCCAGACTGTTGCTACTGCCAACGGATGGACGGAAGAACAATGCCTGACCGCGCTCACTGTTGCGCTCAGAGGGCAAGCTTTGTCTGTCTTGGAAGCACTACCACATACAGAACATGGGTTCCAAGACCTGATAGAGGCACTTGAGTCCAGATACGGGGAGCGACACCTGGAGCACGTGTTCCGTGCCCAACTGCGTGACAGAGTCCAACGCTCAGGAGAAGGACTACAACAATGGGCGTTGGAAATTGAAAAACTCGTCAGGAAGGCACACCCAGGAGCCGACACCAAGATGGTGGATACGAATATTGTTCAAGCATTTGTGGACGGAATCAAAGACCTGGAGGTCAGAGCTGCAGTGAGGCTTCGTCACCATACCTCGCTAAAGAAAGCATTGGCGCATGCTTTGGAGGTCGAGGCTGTTCGCCATGACGTACGGCAGACCCATAAGATCCGTGAGGTCTCTGAGGTAGTCAAGGTGGTTAAGGCTCCTACGAAGAAAAGTTATGGAGTCATGTGCTACAAGTGCGGCGAGAGGGGCCATCTTCAGCTCAACTGCCCGCAGAAGGAGGTTAAGGCTCCTACGAAGAAACGTTCTGGTGTCATGTGCTACAAGTGTGGCGAGAGGGGCCATCTTCAGCTCAACTGCCCGCAGAAGGAGGTTAAGGCTCCTACGAAGAAACGTTCTGGTGTCATGTGCTACAAGTGCGGCGAGAGGGGTCATCTTCAGCTCAATTGCGCGCAGAAGAAGACCCAGAGGGCAAGGATGAAAAGGATCGAGGAACAAATAGAGGAGCTGAAAAAGCAAAGGGCTTCGTTCCCTGCCCGGGATCAAGGGAAACGAATGAAAGCTAGAACTAAGAGACGAGTTCTGGCTGACGCGGTGGAAACCCTGAAAACTGTTATCCTCCAGGCATGCAGCGGGAATAGTCTTACGACACAGGGGACTATTAACGACCGGAAATCGAACACAAGCGGCTTCGAGGAAGGGTCACTAGTGTGGCTGCATAACCCAACCCGCCGGAAAGGGAAATCTCCAAAGTTGCAGACCAAGTGGGACGGTCCATACAAAGTGGTTACCCGAATGAATGATGTGACTTATAGGATTCAAAAGCAACCAAGAGGGACATTCAAAGTGGTACACATAGACCGTCTGGCGCGTTACCATGGCAGTAACAACGATGCTCGGGACGAGCATCTCTAAGAGGGGAGTAGTGTTACGAGTTAAAGGAGCAATTAAAGGAGCTTGCGCCATCTAGCGAGGAGCGGAGGAACCACGTTGTGTGCTGTACAAACCACTTTGTTACAAAGACAACGTGAAACATCCACTCAACACTAGATGGCGCTAGAGGACATATAGGTGAATGAACTCAGGATCGAGTACACGCACGAACGTTCTAGAACTGTCTGGGTGTAGGCTCAGCCCGGTATAAAAAGGCCGATTGAGGCCGAGCGGAGTTCAGTTCAGTTTGAGCTAACGACGAAGCGACTTCGAAGTGAGGACTAGAAGTGATACCAGCGGAAACCTACGACATTGGCTACGACCTCGGACATTGTTAGTGCTTAGTGAAGTGTACCTAGTGATAAGTGAGTGTACCTAGTGCTCAGTGCTTGTACTTAGTGCGTAGTGTTGTACCTAGTGCTTGTGTCGGACCTAGTGCTAGTGAATAAAGTCTCTAAAAGAGTCAGAAGGTCTTTCTCTCCAAATCGTTCGAACCCTAACACGTAACAGTATGTTTGTATGTAAAAAATTACCAATCGGACAAGGTTATGTCGTAGTTGTTTTCGAAAGAGATTCAGGTAATTGTGTCAAGTTGGAGATAACGCGATACTTAGTGAGAGTATTAGACTGATGATTCACGTTTGTTTACTGGCGTGTGGTACATCACGAAATTGGCCTCCTATTGATTTGTCACTTTATATAATTACATTTTAACACAATTTGTTATTAATGAAGAAACAATTGATTCTCTACGGAAAGTTGTTTAATTATATTTGTCAATTTTATCGGTTATTCTTCCGTTAAAAATTCGTTAAGCCGCAAACAATGTTTTTCAGAGAATCGTAAAAAAGTGGTTTTCCACGTTTTACTAAAAACCACTGTAGCAATGTTGATGTTGTAATATCAAATAATACATCCTGTATTATTGGATATTACAATACTTTTCACTTTTTCCTTACGTTTTTTCAAAAAACCATGCCTTTGTTAAGTAAAGATTTTAGATTATTTACTTTCAAAAGACGAAATTATAAATAAAAAAAAAACAATTGTAACTTAACGATCTTTTAATGTTATTTTATTTGAAGAAACATTTATTGACGAATAGAGAATTTGGCAAACTTATTTCTTATATTAAAAATTAGATTTTTAACATCTCTTACGGCCAGTTTCAATTCTCTACCTTTCGACTTTGCTGAGAGATAGAATTTTGACGTAAACTCCATACGAATTGTGTCAACAACCTATCGCTAGTAGACAAAACCAGAGATAGATTGGTTTGTAGCGACATCTATGTACGAACTTAAAAACTGACGATTCTACATCGCACTATCAAAGTTATCAAAGCGATTGAACAATATATACATGAACCCGACAACAACTGTCGGGGCAGTAGCCCGCCAGACACAACACCCGTCTGGTCGGAGGATCCTCCCTTTGCAATGGTGGATGAGGAACTCTACACCCTGTTCCTCGTACTACCAAAGCTTATTGAAAACGGCTTATAGTCATTGTACTGTAGTACCTATTATATACCAACTTTACTTCGTAATATTAATTTTTCTTTTGATTACTTTTGTTTGTTACGGCAGTAATAATATAGCCACCCCCTCTCTTCCCGTGGGTGTCGTTAAAAGCGACTATAAGGGATAACATTTCCAATACCACCATGGAACTTAAAAGCCGGTGGCGGGATAACCATCCAACTGCTGGCTTTGAAATACACAGGCCGAAGACGGACAGCAGCGTCTTCGATATGCGACAAAGCCAGCCCTCCGGTCACCAACCCGGTTGCCCAGCGTGGTGACTATGGACAACACACATGAGTTCACGCCATTTTTGTCGCGAACTTGTGGAGGCCTTTGTTCAGCAGTGGAGTGCGATAGGCTGAAGTGATTGATTGATTGATGGACTTTTAAGAGCACATAAGATCAATAAATAGTTTAGAAATGTCCATTAAAAAGTTTAAAGTCTTTTGCCTCCTTCTAAGTAACGTGTAAAGTTTAATAATTCACGGTATTAATGCGAATAGATCAACGGTTAAAAGCTATTTATAATATAATTAAGTAAACGAGTGGGAGGTGATACGTCGCCTTGCCGTCTCCGTGACGGTTATTAGCTGAATCACACGTTTAAAAATTGTGTTAAATAATTAGGTTAATTGTATTTTATATATAGCAATTGAATTAAACCTTTTTCAAAAGTATTTAACTTCAAATTGTGTTATGGTTTATATACCAATCGGGTATTTACCATTTTTGTAATTTGTGACGATGTCGCTTCAAGTAGTAACGAAATATCGAGAAATCAAAATGACCAACAACAGGTATGGCAAATATCTCGTTTGACACATAAATTATAGTGTTAGTAACCATGAAAGCTTAAAAAATAAAGTATTTAAGTAAGACAATTATAAAAAAATATATATATACTAAATTCAAGTGTTCAGTTAGGTATTTGAAATCAATAAAATAATATACGATAACGTAAATTAGAATAATAATTACTTAAACAGTGAAAATAAAGACGAAATCGTAAACACTTAAATAATAATCTATGCATGTATCTATGTCATGTCTACAAAATACATGTAGGTACCTATGTACCTACATGTATTTTGTAGACATGACTTGCAAAACCAACGGGCGTAACAAAACGTCTAGAAACGATAACGTGAAAATAAATTGAAATTAGTGATAAAAACAAAATAATTCGTCATGATTAATTTTTAATGATAAAACAAATGTAATGATATGACTTAAACAATCATTACGCAAGACAATAGGCAATGGTCAGGACGCCAAAATAAAGCGATTGCAATCAGTACACACGATTCAATAGCAGGATTCCTACGTCAAAGCATTATATTGTAACAGCGTAGTTCCCACGGGTGCCGGGGGGTGAGGTTCGCGGGCGTGCATGACAATATTTTTACCCCGCCCACACTCGCGCGCAAAACATCCGTCCACGCGGGCTATTCCCGGCGCGCGCGCATTCCAATGCCCGCCATTCCTTTTTTCCATCTAACCAAAATAATGTTAATGTTCTGGAGTCGCCAGACTCCAGAAATATGCGCACACACCGTGATGACGGTTCGTTCATTTTTTCGCAATATCAATATAATTAACGATAACATATCGCATACAAACACACATGTCATTCAGTTGAAGATAAACGTCAATTGCAAATAATCTAAGAAAAACTTGAAAAAAAAAAACTGAATCCGAATAAAACCGATCCAATCAAAAGAGTTAATCTTACGTAGGTATTTATTTTGTCTAAACTCCTTTTCCAATTGTCAATAATTTTTTGTTTTATGACTCCAGGGTTTCGAGTTTGCTGTTCAAATCGTTACAATGGGAAATCAATGGTTGACCATTTACTTTATGGTATTTTAATTTTACAATTTGGATATCCTATTAATTCAATAGTATAACATTAAAACTGTTCAAAACGAAACTCATTATTTCATCAGGGATTCACCATTGATGAACCATTGTCAAACAATTACGATAGCAGACTTGCGCCCCAGTAGCCCAGTCGGCGATTGTCACTCAAAAAGTATTTCTCATTGTCAGAATCAGAGCCCGAGAAAGAACCATATAGCGGAGAGAGCGAAACAAACTTTAGAAAATAATTTCCTGTTGCAAGTGAGTCCTTTATACATTAGAGAACAAGCGATCGTGTCACATTCAACGACTCTGAACTGAACTAGAGCTGCTCTGGAACATTATTGTTTGAAATGTGTCGTAAAAGATGACGCTGAAACTAGCAGCCACTCTTTATATCTCTGCTTCTAAGCAACAGATTAAGTTGTAACTTTACACAAATTAGTATCGTTATATCATCTAACTATGGTAAAAAATCCAAAGGGTAAATACCACCCCTTCTATTTTTTTTTAATTTAAAAAACCAAAAAAGGAGGTTAACTCCATATAAAAGCTAAAAAATATATGTTTCTAAGCATGAAACAAGGTTAAAATTAAAAACAAAGGTCATTTATAATAACAAGAAAGATTAAATAAGAAAGATTAAAAAAAAAATTTAAAAAATTTAGCCACTAATTGTTTTGTTTTTTTTTTTTGGAATTTTTCTGAACAGACAGTTATATAATATTTGTTAAAGTTATCATATCTCGGCTCATAGAGACTGCATTTTGTTGTAACTTAGCAAAAACCTTTTCTTTACTGTCAAGAAAAGACAAGAAAATTTTCAAAGGGGTTACTCAATCCCTTCTATTTTTTTTTATTTTTTTTTTCTAAGACAATGCCTATGTACTATTTCTACATATGTCTATATCTCTGCTCCACAACACTACATTTTGTTGTAACTTCGTAGAAACCTTTATTACACCGTCTAGAAACGATTATTAAAATTTCAAAGGGGTACCCAACCCCTAAATTTTTTTTTAATTTTTTTTCTATGACAATGCCCATGTACTATTTCTTCAAATGTCTATATCTCTGCTCCACAACACTACATTTTGTTGTAACTTAGTAGAAACCTTTATTACACCGTCTAGAAACGATAATTAAAATTTCAAAGGGGTACTCAACCCCTAAATTTTTTTTTTTATTTTTTTTCTAAGACAATGCCCATGTACTATTTCTTCAAATATCTATATCTCTGCTCCACAACACTACATTTTGTTGTAACTTCGTAGAAACCTTTATTACACTGTTTAGAAACGATTATTAAAATTTCAAAGGGGTACCCAACCCCTAAATTTTTTTTTATTTTTTTTTCTAAGACAATGTTCATGTACTATTTCTTCAAATGTCTATATCTCTGCTCCACAACACTACATTTTGTTGTAATTTCGCATAAACCTTTATTACACAGTCTAGAAACGATTATTAAAATTTCAAAGGGGTACCCAACCCCTAAATTTTTTTTTATTTTTTTTTCTAAGACAATGTTCATGTACTATTTCTTCAAATGTCTATATCTCTGCTCCACAACACTACATTTTGTTGTAACTTAGTAGAAACCTTTATTACAACGTCTAGAAACGAATAATAAAATTTCAAAAGGGTACCAAACCCCTAAATTTTTTTTTAAATTTTTCTTTCTTTTTTTCAAAGACAATGCACATGTACTATTTCTTCAAATGTCTATATCTCTGCTCCACAACACTACATTTTGTTGTAACTTCTTAGAAACCTTTATTACACCGTCTAGAAACGAATAATAAAATTTAAAAGGGGTACCCAACCCCTAAATTTTTTTTTAATTTTTTTTCTAAGACAATGCCCATTTACTATTTCTTCAAATGTCTATATCTCTGCTCCACAACACTACATTTTGTTTTAACTTCGTAGAGACCTTTATTATACCGTCTAGAAACGATAATTAAAATTTCAAAGGGGTACTCAACCCCTAAATTTTTTTTTTATTTTTTTTCTAAGACAATGCCCATGTACTATTTCTTCAAATGTCTATATCTCTGCTCCACAACACTACATTTTGTTGTAACTTAGTAGAAACCTTTATTACAACGTCTAGAAACGATTAATAAAATTTCAAAGGGGTACCAAACCCCTAAATTTTTTTAAAATTTTTCTTTCTTTTTTTCAAAGACAATGCACATGTACTATTTCTTCAAATGTCTATATCTCTGCTCCACAACACTACATTTTGTTGTAACTTCGTAGAAACCTTTATTACACCGTCTAGAAACGATTATTAAAATTTTAAAGGGGTACCCAAGCCCCTAAATTTTTTTTTAATTTTTTTTCTAAGACAATGCCCATGTACTATTTCTTCAAATGTCTATATCTCTGCTCCACAACACTACATTTTGTTGTAACTTAGTAGAAACCTTTATTACAACGTCTAGAAACGATTAATAAAATTTCAAAGGGGTACCCAATCCCTAAATTTTTTTTTAAATTTTTCTTTTATTTTCTAAGACAATGCCTATGTACTATTTCTTCAAATGTCTATATCTCTGGTCCACAACACTACATTTTGTTGTAACTTCGTAGAAACCTTTATTACACCGTTTAGAAACGATTATTAAAATTTCAAAGGGGTACCCAACCCTTAAATTTTTTTTTAATTTTTTTTCTAAGACAATGCCCATGTACTATTTCTTCAAATGTCTATATCTCTGCTCTACAACACTACATTTTGTTGTAACTTAGTAGAAACCTTTATTACAACGTCTAGAAACGATTAATAAAATTTCAAAGGGGTACCCAATCCTTAAATTTTTTTTTAAATTTTTCTTTTATTTTCTACGACAATGCCTATGTACTATTTCTTCAAATGTCTATATCTCTGCTCCACAACACTACATTTTGTTGTAACTTCGTAGAAACCTTTATTACACCGTCTAGAAACGATTATTAAAATTTCAAAGGGGTACCCATCCCCTAAATTTTTTTTTAATTTTTCCTTTTTTTTCAGACAACAAGACAAACAGAAAATTTTCTTTTTTTTTTTCAGACAATCTTTTTTTTTCAAGAAATGAGATAAAAAAGAAAAATTAAAAAAAATTAAAGGGGTTGAGTACCCCTTTGAAATTTTAGTAATCATTTCTAGACGGTATAATAAAGGTTTCTACGAAGTTACAACAAAATGTAATGTTGTGGAGCAGAGATATAGTCATTTGAAGAAATAGTAGGTACATAGGCATTGTCTAGTAAAAAAAGAAAAATTAAAAAAAATTAAAGGGGTGGAGTACCCCTTTGAAATTTTAATAATCGTTTGTAGACGGTGTAATAAACGTCTCCATGAAGTTACAACAAAATGTAGTGTTGTGGAGCAGAGATATAGTCATTTGAAGAAATAGTGCATAGGCATTGTCTTAGAAAAAAAAAAGAAAAATTTCAAAAAAAAATTAAAGGGGTGGAGTACCCCTTTGAAATTTTAATAATCGTTTCTAGACGGTGTAATAAAGGTTTCAACGAATTTACAACAAAATGTAGTGTTGTGGAGCAGAGATATAGACAATTGAAGAAATAGTACATAGGTATTGTCTTACAAAAAAAAAAGAAAAATTAAAAAAAAAATTAAAGGGGTTGAGTACCCCTTTGAAATTTTAATAATCATTTCTAGACGGTGTAATAAAGATTTCTACGAAGTTACAACGAAATGTAGTGTTGTGGAGCAGAGATATAGCATTTGAAGAAATAGTACATAGGCATTGTTTTAGAAAAATAAAAAATAAAAATAGAAGGGGTTGAGTAACCCCTTTGAAACTTTTCTTGTCTTTTCTTGACAGTAAAGAAAAGGTTTTTGCTAAGTTACAACAAAATGCAGTCTCTATGAGCCGAGATATGATAACTTTAACAAATATTATATAATTGTCTGTTTAGAAAAATTCCAAAAGTAAAAAAAAATTAATGGTTAAATTTTTTAAATTTTTTTTCTAATCTCTTGTTATTATAAATGACCTTTGTTTTAAATTTTAACCTTGTTTTATGCTTAGAAACATAGATTTTTTAGCTTTTATATCGAATTAACCTCCTTTTTTGGTTTTTAAAATTAAAAAAAAATAGAAGGGGTGGTATTTACCCTATGGATTTTTTTCCCTAGTTAGATGATATCACGTTACTAATTTGTTTAAAGTTACAACTTAATCTGTTGCTTAGAAGCAGATATATAAAGCGTGGCTTCTAGTTTCAGCGTCATTTACTATTGGCTGCTAGCTGCTAGCTGCTAGTTTCAGTTTCATCGTAAAAGATGGTTCATATAACGTGCGATTACTATTGTACCTAGGTATATCATTATAAATGAGCGTTTAGTTAAGTATTTCAGCAGATTCGTATACATGTTTAATTTTGAATTATATTAAATTAACGATCAGCTTTTGCTAAGTTAGGTAGTAAACAAAATTAAATGTTTCAATCGTAAATGTTATCTATATTATATGTTATCTGTTATTTGCTAGTAATTATGTTAAAGATTTAGTTAAAAGTACCGTCTAGGTGTATTTTCCTATTTTATATTAAAAGGCCAATAAATTTAAATTGTAACGGATTTATTGATTTTAATTTGACGATGATGTTTTACTGAGGTATGAAGTAGGAAATATCTTGCTCAAAATCTGGAACAGCCCGACTGGGGAAGTACCTCGACCTTACAGAATATCACAGCAAAATAATACTGCTCTCAAGCAGTGTTGTGTTTCTGTGGTAAGTAGTGTGACCAGAGCTAATGAAGGACTGTGATGCTTTTGGTGTTGCAGGCGTCTTTAGACTACGGTAATCGCTTCCCATCAGGCGAGCCGTACGCTTGTTTATCGATCTAGTTGTATAAAAAAATGTTGTGCAAAATATCAATATTCATTTGTTTGGATATTGATACAAGAATATTGGTATCATAGTTTTATACAATAGGTTTATTATGTTGCCTTGGCACGAAACCATGAACTATTAATGCACTTCTATGATAAACTGAAATAACATCGTCTGTATTTGTAGGGTAAGGCCATTTATTAATTCCGCTGTAAAATCAAAAGCTACATCAGTATTTCAAAACTTTCTTTGTTAATTCATAAATGTTCCAGACCGATCGGACTCTTCAATTTTTTAAACGAATTTAAGTCCTAAATTTTTTTGTTTAGTAACTGTTGTTTGAATATGACACTTTATTTTTGTTCCCGTTTTTTTTTTCATTTGTTCTTAATCAAAATTTTGTTTGGTGTTTTGTTTTCGAAATTTTCAGAATAAATGTTTTGTAAATATCAACCGCACCATTCTCTGTACCTACTTTTCGTCATTACGTTTTCAAATTTATTTGAGCTTACGATTAGTCTATTAATTTAACCCTCAGCTGATTGTTTTTGGTCAAATATCGGAAGTTATCAATGTATTTGTTTTAACATTAATTCAATAATAGATATATTAGTACCAAATAAAAACGTTCAATAATAGTCTAGTTTGTCTTAATATCTGACGTACGAAGCAGGTAGAGAATTGGCTATAATCCACTTGGCCGCTGTAATTGTTATAACAAACATTTCATTCATGTCGCCATATATCACCGCTTAAACTCAACCACCGGAAGTAGATTGCAATTAAACGCTTACATCTCAACACGCGGTTATAAGATAAAATGAACTAACGTCTCGGCTTGTTACTGAAATGTACACCGTACTACTGGTTACGCCGTATCTTCAGTAGTGTAAGGGGTCATCCATAAATACGCATACGTCACTCAAATTTCACAATTTTTGTCCCCTAACTCGTCCTTGTCACAGCTGGTCATATTTATCAGACCCCCCACCCTACCTAATGTGACGTCACATTTTGCAAATGTGATGTCACAAATATTTGAACATCTCCCTACTACCCCTAGTCACCCAATGTAACACTTCGTCCGTCCCCCCCTAACGTGTGACGTAATTTATAGATGGCCCTTAATGACAAAATTGTGTGTCTCATAACTGAGCTTGAAAGGGATGTTTAAGGTTATAAATGGATGTTGCAGCTAAAGAAGCAGCAACAGTTGCAGCAAGAGATCCTGCTGCAACATTTCCAGCAACAGCAACAGCAACTTGCCGAGCAGCATGAACAGCAAATCAGGCATCATTTAAAGGTAACTACTAATTCAAGCCTTTTTATTCGAAATATAACCAATTCGCTCATAAATATTCATAAATGTTGTGATTTTTGAATGTGTTTTTTCGTTCCACATCCTTTACCACTTTATTGCGATACCTCAGATTTAGAAAGTCAAAATTTCGACAAAACGAGTTTCGTAAAGTATTGACTCAAAAAAACGTTGTGATTTAAACATTTTAGAAAGTCGAACCGATGGTCGTTTATATCTTTAGAGATAATTAGTTAACGGTTAACCTCAGGCATTTATATAATTAGTCCGGAATGATAATAAAAATAACACAATAACATTCCACCGGTCTCATCTCGATGTGAACGTTGGCGCGAGGGCGCGGAATGGGCGTCTCCGTAGCTGTCACAGGCTTCTCTATAAATAGCCGTGAATGGCCTAGCCCGTATTCTGCAATTACATCACTCATAATGCGCTCGACTGACTGTATTAACCTAATGTGACCCCAATTAGAGCTGGGAAAAATTCTCGGTATGTTGACACCGTTTCAAACGTACGGGAGAACCTGACGCTGGTATTGATGATAAAATATGGCAAATTTTGATTTTGAGAATTGGGATCGTACATCTTAACTTGTCGTTGCAGTGCAGGGGAACATTAAATCGTTAGTTATGACGCTTAATACTCGTATACATTTGTTAGTATTATAACAGATTCGGTTTCTGTTATCTCGTCACCTATTGCACTTGAAAATCATTATTATTCACATTAATCAAATTATTCTTATATCCATGATATGATTCACTTTCCGAAGAAATATGGTACAAACATAGGAAGTATGTTTGGTATGTGGAGACCGTCCAATTTTCGCGTCGTTTTGATAACTTATTCCATCGGAATCCGTGACGCACCGAAAAGCGTGGTTGTCGCCGCAGCGGTAAACGCGTTATCCATATCAGCGTCTATTTTTATTTATTCGCTCATGAAAATTGATACAGGGCTTTATTATTCACACTCGCTTATCATCATCGAATGAGTATTTCTATTTACGAACGTTTAGCTATCGCTCTCGCAGGGTATATGAGTAGGTGCCAGGAGATGCGTCTTAAAGTAGGTAAATGTGGTAACAGTTATGGGAGCAACAGAAAGCGATGGAGGAGGCGGCGCTGCGAGAGGCGCGCGAGGCTCGGGAGGCGCGGGAAGCTCGAGAGGCGCGGGAGGCGCGCGAGAGGCACGAGCGCGACCGCGTCGAGCTGTTGCGCAAGAAGGACAAGCACGAGCACAGCGCCAACGCCTCCACGCAGGTCAAGCAGAAGCTGCAGGTACGCTTGACGCCTTGACCCATGTCAAACAGAGAACCCTAGAGCCCATCGGTACTTGGACGACGAGTTAGCGTAACGGTTACAGCGCTGCTGGTCATACAGATGTTTGTCGTGGTCTGGGCGTTTGAGCTCGTGTATAGTGTTTCTGTACACAGGAGTATTGATGTTCAAATCCGTTATTAACTAAAAACGCGTTTTCGACTATTAACTATCTTTAGTTAACGCGTTTTTTTATACGTTTTCATAATAACACGTTTTTATAAAACTTGGGCGCAGTCTCAACGCGGAGAAATTGTCATTTTATCTGACAACACGCCTCTCGCTAGTCGCAACTTTGCAACTAAAAACTACTCGCAACCAGGGATGTTAGACGGCCACTTAGAAATCATTGTACCGAACTGGCTAAAAAAATGGTACTGGCAACAAAAACATGGTACGCCAACACTAATGTGTAAATTTTGTCGGAAATCGCAGCCTATAATTAGTGAAAAAAATTTATATATCAATTTCGTGTACCGTTAATAGAAAACAAACCTTTCTTTTTTTGATATTCTAATTAATTGCTATACGTACGTATGTACCTATATCACGTACCATGTACCATGACTAATCGTCATGGTACATGGTACATGGTGACTAATCGTCATGGTACATGGTACGTGACACTAAATAATGCAAAATAATGGTACGTGTACCATTATAATGGTACGTCTAACATCCCTGCTCGCAACGCGCTGTACAGGAAAGAATGTAATAATCTTTGTAATAATATATCATGAAGCGTTATAGATCAATATACTTTAATTAACAATCAATACAGCTAAAACTTCATTTATTATTTTCACTGCTAAAAATAAAAAGATACCTGACTACTCCGCTGACGATAAACAACGATATACTACAGCGCTCTCATCATAAAAAATACCTTGGCTTATGGTTAGACGACAGACTAAATTTCAAGATACATATTAACCACATTAAAACAAAGTTACAATCAATATTAGGAGCAATCAATAGGATCTCCACTTGTGTACCAAAAAGAATCCGAAACATTTTATATAATTCATTAGTAAAATCACATCTAGAATATCTAATACAGGTTTGGGGTTCCGCTGCTACTTCAAATTTAAATACTTTACAGAGAATACAAAATAGGATAATCAAAATTTTCTATAACTATCACTATCTTACTCCAACGACACAACTTTATAATAATACAAAAATAATGAATATATCACAACTTTACACATACAATACATGTATTCTAATCAAAAAAATTAAATCAGGTTCCGTGCAATCAGAAATAAGGATTTATAAGAGATCGCATATTTCGAATTTAAGAAATAAATATAAACTTCATATTGATAATGTAAGAACTAATTATGGTAAAAAAACAATTATGTTTGAAGGAGTACAGCTGTTTAACAAACTACCAGATGAAATAAAATTATGTGATAGTATAAAATCATTTAAAACCAAACTAATAAATCATATTGTATCCTCACTATAGTAAATAAGAAAGCCTTCTATATCCAACAGCCCAGATGTTAAAACTGTCTTCTTACAATTGTATAAAAAATATCATTGTATCTAATGTAATGAATGTAAATTCTTATGAGAAATAAAGTTCTTTAAACCTAACTTTCCTTCATACTTGGCTTAGGACTGTCTATAATAAAATTGATTTTATCATAAAGAACACACAGTAATATCCTACCTATTTACAATTCTTAAAAACGAAGAATTCGGTTAAAAACACAATATTTACAACAGCACGACGAATGTATGAAAAGAGAATTATTATATTATTTACAATTATTATAGTACCTACTGTAGCACAACTTGCACAGCAACCAAATTATTATATTAAAAATTTAAAACGAACGAGCCATGTTTGTTTACGAAACAACGCGAACAACGTTTACGGTAAATTAATAAGAGTAATACTAATAATTAAAGTAATAAACCTAAAAACGAATAACACGGGCCGACGACGCGCCTACGAGTGTAATGTTATCTCGCTCTAGCCTCGCTGCAGAGCGTTGCGCGCTGTGGGAACGTTTTAGACGTTTTGCGTTTTCAGACGTTTTCGACGTTTTGCGTTTTCAGACGTTTTCGACTATTGTTTGTTGAGACGTTTTTGAGATAACGCGAAGTCAGAGTAGGAATAACAAACGTTACGCGTTTTTAACAAAAAACGTGTTACACTTTGACGTTTCCGTTATTTTAACCACCACTACACAGGAGTAAATCCTAGTGCTGGACGTTGAGTTTGTTACTGTTGCCAAACCGAGAATTCGCGAATTTTTGTCTATGTACGACAGTGTTAAACTCAAAATTAATCTGAACTGATTTTGATATGATTCAAAATATACAGCACTCACCCACCCTAAGGCTGATTAGGAATTTTTGAAGACAATTCAAAAACCGTTTTTCAAGCATTTTATTAAAATATAAAATTTTACAATTCATGTATGCGTCTTTTCAGGAATTCCTCAAAAAGAAACAAGCCGCAGCAAATGCAAATGGAACGATACCACCTTCTTCACCCTACAGAAATTGGTAAGATATCGTAATTACATATCTACCTATGTTTAGAAGAAGTTCACTGCAATCTTTATACTAAACTCTCGTCCAACCTTTCTTAATTCCAGGGGTATAGTGAAATCGTCATCAGGTGAATCGATAACGTCCACGGGGGCGACCGCCACCGCACACCCCTACAGACTGGCGGCGCCCTTGCCCTTGACGCTCAACGCCGCGCCCCCGCAGCCCTCCCCCGCGGACTTCCCACTCAGGAAGACCGGTGAGTGCCGAATGATGCGTGGACGTTTTGAATGTCGTGTTCCGTTTGTTGTGAGATTAAAGCTAATATTTGAGCACCGAATAGACATTTTAATAATGAAATCAAATTAAATTATATTCAAGTGTCAATCGAGAGAGTAAAGTACTAAGAACAGCATGCTTTTGAATGTCGTATGAGTTTTCGTTGTAGATAACGTAACAATAGAAACGATAGAGCGATTGTTATTAACCAGTGTGAAGTTTAATACCAAAACCCGTGGGATCGACTGTACTCGTTTGGCCACTTTGGACAAAGTGTTGGACAATACATGCAAAGATTCCGAGGCTCAAGCGTGTCGATCCCCGGGCGTAGTGGGCGTAGCTCTAACCGCATGCGTGTGCAGCGTCGGAGCCCAACATGCTGAAGGTGCGGCTCAAGGCGCGCGTCATCGAGCGCCGGGCCTCGCCACTCGCGCGCCGACCGCTCAAGCGCATCAAACACCGCAGTGAGTACCTCGCCACTTCTCTACTCTTCTCTCAGGGGCTCAAACGAGTACTTAGAAGGCCTTACAGAGGTGGTAAACAACGGTGCGGTTCATGGTAAGCGGATATCGTAGCCAATGGACGCCTACAAAGCCCAGAGCTTTACATCCGCGTTGCGATCCTATCCTTGAGCCTCCCTATGTGGCTATGGCTCACCACAGGAACTACTATTTAAGAGCATTATTATTTAGTTATAATCTTCTGTAAGGCTAAGTACTTCCTAGCATCTTCAGTTGGAGTGAAATTTTGATCAAGAAGTTACCTACTGTGTCCCACCTAAATAAAACATTGTTGGGATTCGATCTCAAATACGTGGTCGTTCTGCTATTTTAAACGAGATTAAAAGGCTAACGATAAATGCTCGTAGCGTACCCTACAGGGAGGCTCACGTCCAGGAGTGGTCTTTCATAGAGCGATGATGATATCATTGTACGTTCTAAGTGATGTAATGAGTTCCGTATCGCGACAGACTGCGACGGCTCGTCCCCGCGCGGCTCGCCGCCCGGCGCGCCGGCGCCGCCCATCCGCGAGGAGGAGGAGGGCGCGCGGCCGCCCGAGCTGCTGTTCTCGTCGCCCTCGCTGCCCAACATCTCGCTGGGCCGGCCGCACGCGCCCGCGCCGCTGCCGCCCGTCTGCGAGGCCGAGCCCTACTGCGGCGCCGCGGCGCTGGGCGCGCGCCTGGCCAAGCGTCCGCTGGGCCGCACGCACTCCGCGCCGCTGCCGCTGGGTGACCCCGCGCTGCAGCCGCCCTCCGCGCACCACTACCTGCGCGACCAGATCCGCAAGACGGTATGTCGCCGACCAACACCCCCCCCCCCCCTCCGCCTCCCCGCCTCGACCGTGTCTGATGGTTGTCCCGTTCACAGGTGCTGACGCGCGCGCACGACGCGGCCGCCGCCCAGCTGCGCGAGGAGGAGGGCGAGGTGATCGACCTGACGGCCCGGCGCGCCGCGCCCGAGAGCGCGCCGGCGACGGAGTCCCCGGGGGCCGCGCCCCTGGCCCGCGCGCTCAGCTCCCCGATGGTGGGCGCCCGCGCCCCCGCCACCGGCCTCGCCTACGACGCGCTCATGCTCAAGCACGGGTAACTACTCCTCCTCTCCCGTGGGATTCCTGTGAATGTAACTGTCGTCCCCGGTGTCGAGCGTGCTGACCGTGTGCGTGCGCAGGTGCGCGTGCGGCGCCCACGCGCCCACGCACCCGGAGCACGGCGGGCGGCTGCAGTCGGTGTGGGCGCGGCTGTGCGAGACGGGGCTGGCGGCGCGCACGGAGCGCACGCGCGCGCGCAAGGCCACGCTGGAGGAGCTGCAGGCCGTGCACTCGGAGGCGCACGTGGCGGCGTGGGCGGGGCGCGCGGGCGCGGCGGGCGGCAAGGCGGGCGCCGAGGGCCGCGCCGTGCGCCTCGTGCGCCTGGCGTGCGGCGGGCTGGGCGTGGACGCCGACACCGCCTTCAGCGACGCGCACACGCCGCCCGCCGCGCGCCTGGCGGCCGGCGCGCTGCTGGACCTGGCCGTGCGCACGGCGCGCGGCGAGCTCCGGAACGGGTGAGTGCACTCCTGCGTGCGACTGTCGCCACCTGGCCACCGTCACTGTGTCGTCACTGTACCGCCGCTTCTCGACCGCAGGTTCGCGATAGTCCGGCCGCCGGGCCACCACGCGGAGCCCAACCAAGCGATGGGCTTCTGCTTCTTCAACAACGTGGCTATCGCGGCGCGCATCCTCCACACGCGCCTCGGTCTGCAGAGGATACTCATCGTAGACTGGGTGAGTTTTCAAACTGTACTCGTCCGACATTTCGTAACGACGTTCAAATGAAATACTTCTTTAAACCCGTATCGCATTCCAGGACGTGCACCACGGGAACGGTACGCAGCAGATCTTCTACGAGGACCCGCACGTGCTGTACATCAGCCTGCACCGGCACGACGACGGCAACTTCTTCCCGGGCACGGGCGCCGCGTCGGAGTGCGGCGCGGGCGCCGGCCTGGGCTACACCGTCAACATCGCCTGGCCCGGACACCCGCCGCTCGCCGACGCCGAGTACCTGGCCGCCTTCCGCTCCATCGTCATGCCCATCGCTAAGGTTCGTCTCGTACACTCACCATTTGTGTATGAGGTTACGGTAAATAATACTGCATATTAGGATTCTATATAGAGGTTTCTTTATTAAATTTGAAACCTTTACGTGAGAGAGATCACCGTAAGAATAATACACATGTAGCGACATCTATCTCGCCACATACGAACCAAAAACCAACGTATCCTACATCACGATATTAAAGTTATCCAAACGATAAAACATATATACAAGAACCCGACAACGACCGTCGGGACAGTAGCCCACCAGACACAACACCCGTCTGGTCGGAGGATCCTCCCTTTTCAATGGTAGATGAGGAACTCTACACCCTGTTCCTCACACCTCCAAACTTATTATAATGTAACAACAGACGAATATGTTGGCAAGTGAAGTCATGTTATACTTATGTAAAATATTCTATCTTCAAAAAAATAATTTTTGCCAGGTATTTAATTCACAAAAGCTACAGATAATTTGAAACTGCCAATTTCTCATACCTTTTTTTACATTTCCTTTAAAAAAAAAATTCGACTTGAATATAAATTTGAAAGTTATTGATATTGAATCCCCAGGAGTACGACCCCGAGATCGTGCTGGTGTCGTGCGGGTTCGACGCGGCGGGCGGGCACCCCGCGCCCCTGGGCGGCTACAACGTGTCCGCCGCCTGCTTCGCGCACATGACGCGCGACCTCATGTCCCTCGCCAACGGCAAGGTACGGCTCACGACTCATTCTGTCACATCGCCCTGCTGCGGAACTTAATTCACCACGTTGCTCTACTGCGGGTTGGCGGATATATTTCCTGGTATGAGTAACGATTGCCATCAGTTGTATATAGATAACAATCGGGATCGACAGCTCTGATGAGACGTGCTCTCCGAGACATCGGTGGGGAGACTCGCAAGGATGGATATTATATATAAATACAAATATGCCTTCAAACCGGCGGCTTTTAGTCGGTGTCACGGTACACGCACAAATAGACCAGAGCGTCCCGCTAATGTGTGGCGCGGTCGGCAGGTGGTGCTGTCGCTGGAGGGCGGCTACGACCTGGCGGCCATGTGCGACTGCGCGCAGGAGTGCGTGCGCGCGCTGCTGGGCGACCGCCTGGCCGCGCCGCCGCTCAGCGAGCTGGCGCGCGCGCCCGCGCCGCACGCGCTGCGGGCGCTGCGGGCCGCCGCCGCCGCGCAGGCGCCGCACTGGCCGCAGGTTCGTTGTCTCTTGTATGTAACGTGCACGCACAGTCGTCTGCTCCTATGTTATCCGACTCGAAGGATCAATGTCCGACAGCTCCGTATTGTAAGTTATCCGGCTCGAAGGACCAATGTCGGGTGCTTGAGCCTTAAATATGTTTCAATGCCAAAATTCACGGCGTTAACCTAATTTATTAAATTCGACGCCATACGTGTGCGAAATTGTTTGTGCGTCGAAATATCTAATATCTATTAGACCGAACGACCAGATTAATGCTTGTGTTATATTAATAATAAAATATTTTCGACAAATAAATACATAGATATCAGAGTTTGTGTCGCGTTGGTCTAGTTCTCGTATGTGATGCGGACAGTGTGGTTGTGCAGGTGAAGCGCAGCATGGCGCTGGCGGGCGCGGCGGCGCTGGAGGCGGGCGCGCTGCTGCCGGGCTGCCCGCAGAGCGAGCGCGACGCGGCGGACACGGCGGCCGCCATGGCCGAGCTGTCCGTGCAGCCGCCGCAGGCGCGCCCGCTGCCGCTCAGGTGCGTACCGCCCGGGAACATTGCCCATTTGTACGTGCAAGTATAGACCGGGTATTTTCCTTTTACTCGACAAAGTTATAGACTAGGTTGGTTAAAAAAGGTTAGCCGATATATTCCAAAATCAGAAAAAATTTTTTTCGAAAAGTTACATCCCTAATACATACACAATTTTCACCTTTTCCCCTTAATCAAAATCAAAAATAACTTTATTTAAAGCATCTTCGAATTGTCATTTTACAAATTAAAATTTTAAGCAAGCTACCATCGATTCGCAATGTAGATTCTGAACAAAAAAATCGGCAAAAAAAAACTCCGCAGTTACTCTTTTGAAAATAATATATAAACTGTTTCAGTACAAAATTAGTAATATCTTGCATGATATACAGTGCTACTAAGCCCACACATCTTCATCTACTATGTAAGCCCGCAGCGAACAACAGTGTGTCCTGTTGCAGCCGCTCGGGCAGCGCGCGCTCGGTGGCGGAGGAGCCCATGGAGCAGGACGAGGGCAAGTGAGCGGCCGGGGGGCCGTCGAGACAAGTCTTAATTGAAAGCTTTAAACGTGGGAGGTCAAGTGTACAAAGTGATGTTATTATATGTTCGGGTGTGACCGCGACGGCTAGCTTTCACGCCGGCGCGTCCGATGCCGCTCTACTCTGTCGGTAGAATGTTCCGACACTCCGTCGCACCTCCGTGTCGCCGTCTCTGTCTATACCAAAGACTTCAGATTTGAAAACAGTTAGAGGTGTAACTCTGTCGTAGTCGTCGAGCGAGCGTCCTCGTGGAGACTCGCTATGTGAGTGTAAATTTACTTTCGGATGAAACGTTGTGTCCCTGTATCGTTGCGATTTTATAGCAGAGTCTATAAAAGATAGTATTTATTAGCCCAGTAAATATTGTTATTTTTGTATAAAGAGAGTTTACGTCCGGCCCGTTCGGTCGGTGTGTTGTGTGAGTGGTGATTCGTGTTCGTCGCGACGACGCCGTCTCGTCCGGCCGAACGTGATATTTTTATGAATATTGTCTATAGTTGAATTTTGATTCGATGAAAAATAGTCGATGTTGTGTCACGTATTCGTTCCTTAAGATCGTAGTTCTCTGGATATTATGCAGCCGTAGCGACGAGGTGCTGCCGACGCTCGTCGAGGTGTAATTACAATTTGTATGTAACTAATCATCTTCTCCAGATAGTGTATTTTGTAACCGTAAATGTTAAACGTCACAGATAATGAATATTGTAACGCGTGCCGTGTCGCCGGACGCGGACGTGCCCTTAATGTGAAACGCGATTGAGCGAAATTTGATTATCGAAAGATTCCTATTTATCTACCGGCATAAGTTACTCGTTAAGATATTTTGGTAGTGCGATTGCAACTTCATCACAATTAAGTTTCGTAAGGGCTTTCCAATAGCGGCGGGTGGAAATGATATATTTTTGTAAAGGCTGTCCACCGCCCTGCCGGCCGCCCGCCCTCAGTGTTGGCACCGAGTGTCCGAGGGCGGGCGGCCGGCGCGGCGCCATCGTACTTCGAGGGATGCGATCCTTGTACGCTAAACAGATTTAAACAATGTTGTATCTTTGAGAGTTTTATTGTTAAATTGGAATACAGATGAAATAATTATTTAATAAATGTATATAATATTATATATATTTGGAAATATATCTGCATTTTTATTTTTCACCTGATTTTTTTACTACCGAGTTGTCTATAAACAGATGAAACTTACAAAATAACAAATCAGCTCACATTGGACTTCATTATTTTGTTTGACGAACTTATAAGGTTTGGAAACAACTTTGTATTTATTTCTTAAATATTAAATCTATTTTTAAATAATTGTATTTGCTCGTATACGAAAAAAAACCGACTTCAATTCTTCGATAAGTAATACAACGCAGGTAAAACAAAAAATTGTCAAGTAAAAACGCGTTATAAAAGACTACGCAAAAAGTAGACATCAGATCTCTATCAAATTTAAATGAGACTACAAAACAAGCATTAGATTTCGATTATAATAAGAATAGTCAAAATCAGTATAACTAGTGAAAAGTTATACGGTATAATACAACATAGGTCGATGAAAAATATAGCCGAGTAAATACGCAATAATAGATATAACTCGAGATTAGATATAAATTAAATTTAAATGGACCACATGTGACATGATATGCATCACCTTTCGATTAAAAAAAGAATCATCGAAATCGGTCCACACAGTCAAAAGTTCTGAAAAAATACAGCCAAATTGAGAGACTCCTTTTTTGGAAGTCGGTAAAAAAATAGGCATACACTTGCTGTTACTAAAAGTATACCTGACAATGTTTTATGCTAGTTCTGAATATTAGGTTTACATTTCAATTTTACATGTTTTTAATATGTCAACCTGTAGTGGAGCAGCGTGATGGATTAAATCTCTGTGCTCTGAGCCATCTTCTGCATGGAGAAAGAGGCCTATGCCCAGCAGTGGGATACTACAGGCTTACTCATAATAATGTAACAACCTAAATAAATCTGTGATTACAATCCATGAATTCAGGACATCATTTTTTAAAGTGCAATCACATAAGTTGCTATCAAATAGTATAATTGTTGCTGTCGCTCTCTTATTTAGTATAAGATAAATATTCATATTTAAAAAAAACGTGTACTTATTATTATGTACGCACGTAAGAAGTTATCCTTTATTGGCTAGCTAACTTCACGTTGCTATATTCTTCGCTGACTAGCTAACTTCAGGGTGCGTGTCGGTTTTTTGAATGCGGCATCGTAAAATTCGTAAAAATTTACTCTCATTAACGTGATAAAAGAAGTATAACTTCAAAAAAATAATAATAATAGATAATACAAGTTATAACCTACATAAAAAGTTATAAATTGCAGGTTTACAAAATACAAAATAGCACAACTGATTTCGTCAGTCACCTAGAATGTATAAATATCATTTGCAAAATCATTAGTTCAAAACTTACCCAATGATGAAAATGAGAATGAACAAGTTCTCAAGAAAACTTTTTGTAAGTCCACTTTCACTTTTTATACACTTTTTTAAATTCACAATATGAATTTCACATTCAGTTTTCTCTGCAACAAATTAAGTCAAGCACAGCGCGCCAAAATTTAAAAAAAAACTGCATAATGTAAACAATTTATACAGCCAAAATATTAATATTCCTAAATTATAAATTAAAAAATGGTTTTTTTATTATTAAACATGATTATAAAATGTGATAAAAGAGATTGACATAATTAGATCTCATAAAATACAAATCGTTATGAACGCCGGCGATTTATTTATTATAATTCGAATTTGGAATATTCAGAAAGGTAGGTAAGGTTTTTGTTATTTTACTTGCACATATTTTTGTCTATTCGCAAAATTATCTAATCGTACAGTATATATGTACTTATTTACCTATTATTTAAAAAAAATCTTTGTTTAAGGAGTTTTACAGTCCATAAGGGCTAATTAGTTAAATTAAGACAAAAATAATAAAAGGCTTAATACATATTAAGAAATTAAGGATTTTTCGTAAATTGCGTACATCCATTCACATCTAGACACGCGGCAGCGTGTCAAGCCAAGTGGCTTGACACTTTGAACACTTGAACTTTCAAGCAAAAGAACTGGCGACTCAGCGCCGTGGGTATATTTACACGAACCATTTCGAGCGACTTTTGACCCCTCCATAACTCAAAACCTATTCAACAGAAACAGATCAAATTACGTATATTTATTTATATCCATAAGGACAACCAGAACCCCAAATTTCATTAACCTAGTTGAAACGGTTACAAAAATATGAAGGTTCAAAAGTCGCCAATTTTCCACTGACTGACTAATCAAAAACCTAACCCACTTCCAGATGACCTAGGAAGTCGAAATTTGGCATCTAGCTAGGTAATTACGTGTAAGCGCAGGAAAAAATCTGAAAACAAAAGAAAGTTAAAAAACAGAGTCGGTCCCCATACAAAAAAAAAAACTTTTTAATTGTAGCGTCTGAACCGTTATAAGTGGATATTTGAAACTTGCACAAAATATGAATTGATACATTTGCTATATAAAACAAGTAAAAAAATAAAATGAAGTCAAAAAATAAAGGATGTCCCATTACAAAAAACTTGTAATTATTCATCCGATTGCTTTCAAAATCGATATCTGGGGACATGGTTGGTCTCAGAAAACGAATCTGATAACAGAATAAGAAAAAGTAGCCGCCATCTTGAACTTTTTAGTTATTCGACCGATTGCTTTCAAAATCGATATCTGAGGATCTGGTTGGTCTCCGACATCGAATCCGTTAACAGAATGAGCAAGAAAAAAGAATAAATTTCAAATAAATATCTCTACAAAAAGCAATGATATGCCACCAAAAACAAATGTGAAAAATGACAGCCAAGTTCAATAATAAGAATAATATGTTGTTTGTGGACTTCGCCGAAAAAAGTATTGAGATCTAAATGAGCGCCAAGTTCTACAGAAAATATTAAATTAAGCTAAAGATTTCACTTGGCTGGTTTTTACTTAAAAACAACATTAAAAAGCTATTAGCCAAATAAAAGATGAATTATTAGTATAAATAATTTTCCTTTGCCCGATTACGTCTATAAACTAAGTTAAACATTTCGTTTTGACCGGATTCTCATGAGCATTGACGAACCCGGTCAACTTTGGAGCGCTGTAACAGCGTTTTAAATGAATGAAATTTAAAAAAATTATAATGAAAAAGTTTCCTCAAAAGACCATCTACAAGATTGGTCTGAGGTATTTTTTTTGTAAAGTGTATTAAAAAAAAAGTTATAGAACAAAAAAGAAAAATATTATAGAAATTTTCTCACTTTTTTGCTTTTAACTTCTTTAATTTTAAATTTAGGGCAAAAAGTTATATGAACATAAGTAGTAGTAGGCAAAATTATTTGCTACAAATTATGTTTTAACGAATTTTTTGTAGGACGCACAGTTCCCGAGATATCGCGATAAAGGTGTTTGCACCCTTTTTTCCAAGATGGCGGCCGGGGGACAAGGGCGGCAACCCCACAAACTTGGGGTTAAGCTTCTATTGACCCCCCACATATGTCCCAAAAATAAAATTGCGTCCTCTAACAAATGCAAAGCAAATGTAACATTTCAATGGACTATTGGTATATGTTACGATAATAATATAATTATCATAAATAAATAAAAAATCATTTCAACGTGATATTTTTATTTTATATTTCCTTATAGTTAACAGTTTTATTCACATTATTTATAAAAATAAAGAACAATATGAACACAAAAATGACCCTATCGCTTAAATTACGACATTAAAAAAATCATTTGACTGGTACTAATAGACGCATTTTATTGCACTTCCTATTTATGATATTTCAAAAGACGATATTGAAAAAAACCTATATACTTATAACACCTAGGAACATTATTAAGGCAGTGTGTAAATGTTTAACTATATTTTAAAAAAATAAAACATTTTTGTGGTTCGTACTACGGAAACTTGTAAAATTTTATACTATACAATTTTTTTATTCAATAAAGCAATTAACCCATCGTTGGAGAGTTAAGAAAATATATAAAATGACCTACCCTTTGATGACGATTATGTTATATCATAATTTGTGTTCAGATTTTTTTTTATTTACTTACACCAAAAAATATGAAAGGTCTGTGATAGTATATTTCACGCTACGAAATTATAAAAAAGATAACATTATATAGATATAAAATATTTAAAAAAAAATTGAAAAAATTATATATTAAAATATCTATAGTTAAAAAAAATATATCATTTTACAGAATAAAATCAATATACACTAATATTCACCGAGGTTAAGTATAACATTTTTAATTTTAAAATCTACTACTGTATCGCTGACAGGTAAACTTAAACCGGACATGAATTCAATAAAAAAATATACACACACATCGGCACTTAATACATTATATACACTACAATATCGCAGACAGGTGAACTTAGTGAACGGTTTATACATCATAGAGTTATTGGTGACTTGATATTGATATGTCAATGTCAGAGCTAAGCTGCTAGATGTGGTGGTCCGGCGGGTGTCAGGAGGCGGCGGCGGGCGGGTCGTGTGCGGCGGGCGGGGCGGGCGGGGGCGGCGCGGCGCAGGCGGGCGCGGGGGCGGGGTCGGGCGGGTCGAGCGCGGCGCAGCGGCACGTGCACGAGCTCACCGGGCACTCCGTGTGCTCGCTGCCACACACCATTACTTTATTTAGGACATTGGAGCTCGACTGGGGTAGTACCTCGACCTTACAGAAGATTACAGCTAAATAATACTGTATTGACTGTGGTGAGTAAGGTGATCAGAGCTTTTGGGGGGAATCGGGGGTAGGATCGGCAACGAGCTTGCGATGCTTCTGGTGTTGCACGTGTCTATAGGCTACGGTACTGTTATGTACTGGTATGTACATATACATATGTTTATAATTTATCTTTTAGTTTTTGCTATTGTTACGACATCTGTCAGGATGTAACAGATGAGTCTATTGTTTTACTCTTACAATTGCTCGCCCATAACTCAGCCTCCATTCTCACATTAAAGTAAAGAACCCATTGAACTAGCTACTAAATAACTTTACGCACATGTTAATCTATTCAACTTATTGTCTTATTAGTTTGTTATTGTGATCAATGTAACCATTGTACTTGCATATCACAGCTTGAAGTGTCGACTCGTTATTGTCTTTTCAATTCGTCGCACACGCTTAAATTTATAGATCATAAACAATACTAACAATACTCCAACGAACGTTCCCATGGTCATTGTTTTGTCATTACCTCATAAATTGTAATCGTTCTGCGAATGCAAGGGAACCGAGAAAAGTGGGAGCTGTGTAATTCAATAATAAATACCGAACATCCATCGGTAAGCGTCAGACTAGATTCAGTATCCATCCGATACAGGCTGAACATATCAGTCCTTAATATCAAAACGCCTCTGTAACCTATAGTGTAACGCTCTCTTCAATGTTAATTGTAACGTGAACATATTTGAATAAACAGTAAATTCAAACAACGTTACTTTCATTATCCTGACAAGAAGTCCATCAAGAGAAATCAATATACCAGCATTCCGCCGGTATATAACAAAATTTTGGTGTCAGAAGTGGGATTCCACTCGACACTTCTCAAGAAAGAAAACAGAAGGTAGTCTCCAGGCTTTTAGTCAAGGAAGAATCCCAAGCTCTGGTGGCACATCCCTTGCGACGGTTTTGGCCTAAGAAAAGCGACAACGCAAGACAGGCGACGACGGCAAAGGAAGCTCTATTCGCGACGGTTTTGGCCTAAAGAAAAGCGATAACGCAAGACAGGCGACGACGGCGACGAGCATCAGGTTCAACACGACGGTTTTGGTCTGGCCTCGACGTACGACGGTGTTTTTCCTGAAAAGAAGAGGAGCAGCTACAGGCGACACTACACAAAGGCTACAGAGAGCAACTCAACCATCCCTCAGCAGAGCAGCTTCAGGCGTGGCCCCGATGAAACTATCGACTACGACCATGATACTACTGTAAGTTCTATAAATTCACTGTTTCACTATTTCATCTGCCAATCTGCTAGTCTCATTATCATTATTATCATTATTATATTTTTTTTTCTTTCGATAAATACCTAACGTACGAATTAAATAAAATAATTTTCATAAATTTTTTTTTATATAATCACTATTATTAAATAAATTGAAGTAACGAATTAAATAAAGACAAATCATTAGTATATAAATAAATAAAAAAATATATATATAAATAATTTACCGATGAAAATAATTAAAATGGCGCTATCTAATTCATCAAATAATGATCCGATAGTAAATCAATGCGCTAATCCTTCGCATAGCGTAGCGGGAAATTATCAACCACAAGTACGAGTTTCAATCGATACCTTATTAAGATTTATAGATTCTTATGACGGAAATAGAGACGATTTAAGTGCATGGCTCACAAATTGCGATCGCGCTTTTCAAATAGCTTCACAAAAACAAGAACAAATTTTATTCGCGTTTATACAAAACAAATTAACAGATAGAGCTCAATCCGTGTGCTCTAATACAACTTTTGACAACTGGGAAGACCTAAAGGAGTTCCTTAAAAGTAGGTTCGGTAATAGAAAACACGAAACCCATCTTTTATTTGAGTTACAAAATTGCAAACAATTATATAGTGAAACAATCTCACAATACATCTACAGAATAGAATCATGTTTAAAGAGGTTATTAATGTCAATAAAACAATCTTGTAACGATCCCAAACTGTTACCGGGAGAAATAGAAAACACTAATAGATTAGCACTACATACATTTTTAATCGGTGTTAACCCACAAATTTCATTAATGCTCCGCTCTAGAGGTCCTAACAATCTTAATGAAGCATTCAATATGGCATTAGAGGAAGAGAAATTCCATTTATTACAAAATTCAAAAAATAAAATATGCATGAAATGTAATAAACCAGGACATATAGCAGCGCACTGCCGTAGTTATAATCCTAATAAGAATAATTACCATAGAAACAACTATAATCGAAATAATTTTAATAGAAATCATAATTACAATTTTAACAGAGAATCGCGTAATAAACCCTTATTCCATTTTAAAGAAACTAGCTTTTGTAAATGTTGTAAAGGAGAAGAAAACAGGTACAGTTTCGGTCCTCAAAGTCAACTTAATTATCCGCATTATAATCACAAAATTAATTATAATAACCATGATCGAGTTCGCAATCATTTTAACGAATTTCCGAGTCCAGTAAGGCGTCCTAACATAGAACAGCAATGTACCGTTCAACAAAATCCAAATCGAGATCGCAGAGCACCCTATCATACGCGTGACTTTACTCGAAATATAAGAAATAGAAATAATACAAGTAATATTAATTCTTTAAACTCGAACCAGCTCGTGGATGGTGCCGAGCATGGAAATTCTTATCCAGGCACTACCCCAGTAGAACATAAAACAATTATATTTACTACCGCAAACATAAATATGATAAATATAAATTTACCTATAGTAGAAACGCAGCAAAAACAATCGTTTAATTTTCTTATTGACACAGGAGCCAGTATATCCATTATAAAAATTGAAAACCTCCATCGTAAATTATTAATACAAAGAGACAAAAAATTAACCATTTACGGAATTACGGAATCAAAGGTCCCATGTACAACCTTAGGATATGCGACCTTACATTTAAATTTAAATAAAATAAAAATTCAGCATAACTTTCACGTAGTTAAAGGAGATCAAATACCTACTTTAAAGTTTGATGGTATATTAGGAAACGATATATTAACTAAATTAAATGCTAAAATAGATTACGAAAATAAAACTCTTTCTTTCCTTGAATTTCAAATTCCTTTAAATTTATATAAAGATACCGATATGAATAATACTCTATATACATTGAACGCGCGAACGGAAACGTTGATAAAGGCTAATGTTTTAAACCCCGGAATAAAAGAGGGTTATGTGGAAAATAAAAGAATCATAGACGGAGTATATTTATCCAGTTGCGTCACTAAAGTTGATGAAAATAACCAGGCTTTCGTATCGATTTTAAATTGTTTAGATAAAAAGGTTGATATTAAAGAAATAAAAATAAAATTAGAATCGTTAAGTTATATAGGCGATGAAAGTTCCGCCAAGTGTTTTAATTATATAAGCGATGAAAATACCGCGAAATGTTTTAATTATATAGGCGACGATAATTCCGCCAGTTGTTCTAATTATATAAGCGATGAAAATACCGCGAAATGTTTTAATTATATAGGCGACGATAATTCCGCCAGTTGTTCTAAGTATATAAGCGATGAAAATACCGCGAAATGTTTTAATTATATAGGCGACGATAATTCCGCCAGTTGTTCTAATTATATAAGCGATGGAAATACCGCGAAATGTTTTAATTATATAGGCGACGATAATTCCGCCAGTTGTTCTAAGTATATAAGCGATGAAAATACCGCGAAATGTTTTAATTATATACGCGATGAAAATATCGCGAGTTGTTTTAATTGTACAGGCGATGTTAATGCCGCCAATCGTTTAAGTATTATGGGAGATAATAATAATCTCGCCACTTTGTTTAATGATAATTATTCTAAGCTAACATGTAATAATAATTATAATATTAATGAAAACAATAAACTCTCACGATATCAAAGGATATGCAATGAACTTAGAACTGATCATTTAAATTATGAAGAAAAACAATCGTTATATAAAATTTGCAATAAATATAGTGAAATTTTCTATTTAGAAGGTGACGAACTGACATGTACCAATTCAATTGTTCACGAGATAAATACTGGACAACAACAGAACCCAATTAACTCAAAAAGTTATCGATATCCGGAAGTTCATAAAGAGGAAGTAAAAACTCAAATAAATACCGTTAATAGTACTTTACAAAATTTAGAAACATATACAGACTTCCAGAATTTTTTCTTACAGAATAATGAATTTACAATAAAAGACTTTCTTGAAATAAATGAACGACTTCTCGATAATAAACATAGACATATTGCCTACTTTACAAACATAAACCTTGATGAGGAAGACCCTTATGTAATTGAAACTTTTTCCCGAGGAAATGATATTGATATTTTACTTTCAGAACCTAGAGAAATATATAAAATTTATAAAACCTCATCCGACAAACAAGTCATATATCATTGTATTGCTAAATATAATCATTACGATACTTTAACCCCGAAAGACTTATTCTATACTTTACGAAATCTACGCGAAGAACTCATTAAAGATCAAATTAAACTCATATACTTACCGAACTTCAAAGATTCTTATAGTTCTCTTCACCCAGATAAAGTAAAACAAATTATCTTTTATATATTTAGAAATTTAGACATTTCCATTAGAATGTGCCATAATAAAATAATAAACCCGAATGCCGACGAAATACCTATCATATTGAAGGAAAATCATAATAGTACATCATCCGGTCATAACGGAATAATTAAAATGTATTCACGAATAAAAACCCAATACAATTGGCCTAATATGAAATCAGATATAATTAATTATGTAAGAAATTGTAAGCAATGTCAAATAAATAAAACTGTGAGGAAAAAGATTAAAGCACCGATGATCATAACAACGACTTCGACATACGCGTTCGAACGAGTAGCTTTGGATATTGTAGGTCCATTACCTGAAACCTCTAAAGGAAATAAATATATATTAACATTACAAGACGATTTAACAAAGTTCTCGCAATCTTTTAGTATGCCTTCACACGATGCAGAAACAGTAGCTGGAAAACTAATATTGTTTATGACTTATTTCGGTATACCTAAGACAATATTGACTGATCAAGGTACAGAATTTATGTCGAATTTATTAAAAGATATTGCAAATATATTTAAGATCAAAAAATTAACTTCAACAGCCTATCACCCCCAAACGAATGGAGCCTTAGAAAGAAGCCATTCCACATTGAAAGATTATTTAAAACAATACGTTTCAAGCGATAAAAACGATTGGGATGACTATGTTCCCCTAGCAATGTTTGCTTATAATACAAGTATACACAGTAGCAGTAAATTTACCCCACATGAACTAGTTTTTGGACAAAAACCTAACTTACCTAGCTCAATAGAAAATGTTAATGAACCTAATTATAATGATTACATACAGAATCTTAAGTACAAATTGAATAAAACTTTGAAAATAGCGAGAGATAATTTAATAGTTAGTAAGGAAAAATCTAAGGTTAGGTATGACGAAAAACATAACGTTCATAAATATAAAATTAATGACGAAGTATATTTAAATTATAAAAGCCCTAATAAGCTCATACCAAATTGGAAAGGCCCTTACACTATAATTGCAATTAAACCTAACGCGAATGTTATAATAAAAACCGAAAAAGGAAAACATGTCAGAGTTCACGTGAATCGTATTAAATTAGCTAATAAGAATAACACCGAAAAAAGTAAAACGGTAATAAAAAGAAAACCCACAATTAAAAGGATCATTAAACCTCCTGTAGGTTATTCATTGCGATCGCGACGACATTGAAGAATACACAACGTTAATAATGCTATGTTTATAACGATGCAATCGATAAATAATAATAATCGAATAAATAAAATAAAATAAAGTTTTAACAGACGATAAAGAGATATATATATAGTTTAATAAAAAACCAGATTCAAGTCACACAATCAGCAATACAAAACTTTAATTCTACGACAAAAAAAAAATTAAATGAAAATGAAAAATTAATATGTATAAAAAAAAAACTTTAAGATCATTGATACATTTATAAATAATACTGATGCAAGTTTAACACTTATAAATTTAAAATCAACGGTTAATACTCATTTCATTACATTAAGTTCATTAAGTGAAGAAATTTATGAAAACATCGAAATGTTATTAAATTCAATTTTATTTGCCAAACAAAATGTTTTACACCCATATATAATAACTCCAAGACAAGTATATACTGAACTAATGAATAATCAGCATTACCTGAAACAAAACATTGGAATCATTAAATGATAAGTTAACAAATAATCTTAATAAAACCATTGAGTTTCTACCTCAAAGCCATACATCATGGATAGTCTATTGTTTATGTATAAGTATATTACTATATTTAATATTTAAGTTTTGTAAAATAACGCAATTATATAAAACACTTACTTGTAATAACCACGACCCCGATAATTGTAGATGTTGCGTACAAATATTTAACCAGTGTAATCGAAGAAATAATAAGGCAGAAGCCTCAGTTAGAATGGCAGTAAGTAGTACTCTGGATGAAATAACTGAAACAGATGATGAGGATAGCATAGTAAGACAACCACTTAGAATAACTAGATCCCCAAGCGTAGAGTCTCATTCTAGATTTAAGTATACTTATAATTTAAATAATTAAGCACTTGTGTTAAATTTAAGGTAGACATGTATTTTATTTTAAAGGAAAATATTAAATAAAATGTATTAAACAAAAGAAGAAAAGATTTTTATGTTAACCAATAAATAAATAAAAAAAATCATGAAATTGTTGTTAAAACATTGTAACGAAACAAAATAAAGAAAATTGTTATGTTAACTAATAAATAACGAATTATGAAATTTATTGTTACTAATGTGTTTAAGAATAAGAAATAATTGTAAGCCAACATTTAATAGAATTTGTGTAATCTTGTTAGAATAAGGAATACTTACTGTAAGACACACTGTTTATGAGAACATTAAGTTCAGAGACAAGAACTATGTCATTGTGTAAGTTTAATTAGTTGTTATTTTATATTAATGAGAGCGTAACTTTCAATATTTCAGTTTATGTAAACAAACTTTTGTAAACAACTTGTAAACCCCGTTGTTCACTTTAAGTGGGGAGGTGTTATGTACTGGTATGTACATATACATATGTTTATAATTTATCTTTTAGTTTTTGCTATTGTTACGACATCTGTCAGGATGTAACAGATGAGTCTATTGTTTTACTCTTACAATTGCTCGCCCATAACTCAGCCTCCATTCTCACATTAAAGTAAAGAACCCATTGAACTAGCTACTAAATAACTTTACGCACATGTTAATCTATTCAACTTATTGTCTTATTAGTTTGTTATTGTGATCAATGTAACCATTGTACTTGCATATCACAGCTTGAAGTGTCGACTCGTTATTGTCTTTTCAATTCGTCGCACACGCTTAAATTTATAGATCATAAACAATACTAACAATACTCCAACGAACGTTCCCATGGTCATTGTTTTGTCATTACCTCATAAATTGTAATCGTTCTGCGAATGCAAGGGAACCGAGAAAAGTGGGAGCTGTGTAATTCAATAATAAATACCGAACATCCATCGGTAAGCGTCAGACTAGATTCAGTATCCATCCGATACAGGCTGAACATATCAGTCCTTAATATCAAAACGCCTCTGTAACCTATAGTGTAACGCTCTCTTCAATGTTAATTGTAACGTGAACATATTTGAATAAACAGTAAATTCAAACAACGTTACTTTCATTATCCTGACAAGAAGTCCATCAAGAGAAATCAATATACCAGCATTCCGCCGGTATATAACAGTACCATCAAGTGAGCCGTACCCTTGTTTGGCGATCTATTTGGGGTATAAGAGTCTACCCCTTCTCTTACATGGGTAAGACCAGGGATACATAATCCTTTTTGCCTATCTTAAAAAGTTTCGAAAAATTATAACGTCGTACTATAAATGCTTATTAAACAAATAGTCGTAGTTACCTGAACCAGTGCAACAGATGCGCCGCGTGTCCGCCGTGCCGACACGCCACGCACCAGCTGAACCAGCCGTCGAAGTGCGCGCCCGCCGCGCCGGGGGCGGGCGGCGGCGCGGGGGCGGGCGGGGGCGGCGCGGGCGGCGCGGCCGGCCCGCCCGCCGCCGCCGTGCCCAGGTGCAGCGAGCACACGCCGCAGCGCGGCAGCGGCTTGCGGCAGTTCGGGCACGACGAGATTTGCTGGGCGGAGGAGGGCGGTGCGTTTATGTCATTGTGGGGTTTAGTGCATTACTGTCCTAATAGTTATTGATCGTTCATTAACCACATGATGTTTTTAACAATTTTTTAAACCCCTTTCTCTCTTTGTGATGTTTTAAACTATCCCCCCCCCCTCTCGTACTCGAAAATCGTATGTATTTTTTTGTAAATAAATGGAATTTTCAGAATATAAAGTTACCTCATCTTTAAATAGAGGTATAAACTGATTACATTTTTGAAAAATTAATCATTGTGATACAGATTTCTGGACAGGCATCAATTACTGCTAAACTAAACAGACAAAAAAATTCAGTCCGTTTATAGGGAAAGCTTACATGCACTATATTAGTATTATAAGTACAAGTATAGACATGATGAGTATACCTTCATCTTGGCGGCGGGCGGCGGCAGGCGCGCGAAGGCGGGGCGCGGGCGCGCCGTGGCCGCGGCCGCCACGGGCTTGCCGCAGTAGGTGCAGGCCACGCCCGCCCCCGCCGCGCCGCCGCCCGCCCACGTGTCCAGCAGGCAGCGCGGCCACCACAGGCGCCAGGCGTCCAGCAGCGCGCGGTAGGCGGCCAGCCAGGCGCGCACGCGCTCGTCGCGCAGCAGCTCGGCGCCCCCGCAGCGCGCCGCCAGCAGCGCCGCGGACTGCACGTCGCCGGAGCGCTCCAGCCAGCGCTGCAGCGCGCCCACGCCCTCCGCGGACACGCCGCTCAGCAGCAGCGCGCCCAGCTCGCCGCGCTCGCGCAGCTCCGCCCACAGCCGCGCCACGTACTCGTGCAGCGCGCCGTCCCCCAGGTACACGCACGCGAACGCCACGCGGTCCTCCAGCCGCATCTCCGTCTCGTTCTGCAACCCACGCGATACGATGTGCTCTATGCTTAAGAGTAAGCTGGTGCATACGTGTCGGGCGAGACGGACGGAAGTTGAGAGAGAGAAATGAAACGGAACATAAGAAGTTTTATTTCAGTTGTGTGGTCAAAAAGCACACTCATAATTTTTTAAAAAGTGACTGTGGAGTTTCTTGCAGATTCTTCTCAGTAGAATCTACATTTCAAATCGATGGTCATACGAGAATTTTTTGAGTAATCTTTGATGAAGACGCGTATTTATGTAACGGTGCGTACGCGTCGTTGTCGCGACGCCATTTATCGGAAACTAGTAATACTGCTCGGTTCTTACTATCTATCAAATGATGTTACACAACCAGATCCACTATAATTTTGTGAATTGCTTTATCCACTAGAGGGCAGTAAGCAGTTTATTTTTTATAAATTTTTTTGATGATTCTCGTTCTAATTGAAAGCTGATTGATTGTCTTGTCATCACTCATCACTATAGCTTATCACAGTCCACTACTGGACATAGACCTCTCCAAATTCGCACCAGTCATTATGGCGCGAACTCATGTGTTTTGCCCATAGTCACCACGCTGGACAGGTGGGATGGTGACTGTAGGACTAGCCCTTCAGTCACCAACCTATCTGCGTGGTTTTGTCGCAACCCGCCTGCCCAGTTTTGTCGCATTAAAGACGTTTGTCTTGTGGTCCAATTTAAATTTGATCAAGATCTGATGACTACTTGTTGAGCATCTTTGATAACGAGGATTTATATGACTATTTTTCGTCTACTTACATATCAACACATCTCCATGTAATAATAACTTATTACTTGGAGATGTAATTGAGGTCTGTTTTTTTGGTTTTCGAGCAAACAACAATTACTGACTACTCATTAATATTCCATTATTAAAGAAATTTTATGAATTGTAAAATGACAACTAAAAATTAGTTTTAAAGCGTACTCGAATAAAGAATTTTAGATGTAGAGTTAGTACTGTATGTCAATATGTCAATGTCAAAATTAAAATGTAAAATACGATAATATATTTTAAAACAAAATTAAATAAAAAAATTGGACTTAATGTAACCCAATAAAAATTGTAAAATAAAAATGAAATGTTAATAAATAATAAAAAAGTGAAAGTTTTAAAAAAATGTGTTATACGTTGTAGTCCGATAATTTGCACCTTCCAGATGATTTCAAGAAAACGTCTTGTCAAATGAATCAAAATTACTTCAGTTTCTTTAACTAAAAATAATAAAGAAGTCATGAAATCAGCTTATGACTGGTATTATACGCCTTCTTATTTCTGGAGCTGCATAAAACTTAATAAAGACTGTTATTTCTTTTCGACTTCCGATCCAAGCTAGTTTAGTTCGCTATTGTGTTAACGTGTTGGTGTATTACGTTCTTATTTTAATGACAATGGCAGATTTGAAATTTTACTGGACATTGGATCAAATTTAGCAACAGTTTTATTACCAAATAAACACTATAAGAAAAAATGAGACACGTTCAATTGAACCAGAAGCGATTAGTAAACACAAAAGAAAGAACCATAAAGAAATTGAACAGAAGTCAGGAATGCAAACATATTGTCACTGACCTTAGAAAAATCTAAATATAAAATATCCTGATGAAGATAAAAATTTACTAGAAAATGAAGATAAAATCAATATGAAATGGGAAATACATTGCAACTTGACGAATTATCATAATAATGTTATTAACATATCTCATTATTGATTTTCTGTATTTTACTATGCATTCCCAAGGAGGGTTGATGTCAGGCAGGCGGCCGGTCGTAAAAAATAACATGCCAAATCACTTACAACATGAGAATGAGGAAGAGGAGAACATGTTGTGCCGACCCTATATAAATAGGATAAGGGCAGGGAGATGATGAGATGTAGAGTTAGTACTCACGAGCACGGCGGAGTAGTCCGGCGCGTGCTGGTGCGCGGCGGGCGGCAGCGCGGCGGCCAGGAAGTGCAGCAGCGCGCGCAGGTAGGGGTCGGGCAGCGCGGGCGCCGCCGCCGCCAGCGCCTCGCGCCACAGCCGCTCGTCCGGCGCGCCGGCGCCCCCGCACGGCGCCAGCGCCAGCGCCGCCACGCGCAGCGCCGGCGCGCGCGCGCGGGCCAGCACGTCGAGCGCGGCGCGCAGGCGCAGGTGGAAGGCGGCCAGCGCGGCGGCGCGGCACGGCGTGCCCTCCGCCTCGGCGCGCTCCACGCCGGCGCCCGCGCCGTCCCAGCCCCAGCCCCAGCCGCACAGCTGCAGCGCGCGCGTGCGCTCGGCCGACCGGAACGTGGTCACCTTGCGGCTGGGCAGGTCCGGCAGCAGCGTCGCCACCGCCTCCGACCGGTAGCCCTCGCCCGGCGACCGCAGCACGGCGCGCACGCCGGGGTGCTTGCCGGCGCTGTTGCGGATGCAGCCTGCGTGGACGTTAGGGCACTATCGTCACAGCGCTGGCTCGTAGCCGTTACGCTGGGGGTTGCGAGTTCGATCCCTGTACGTGGCACGTATTCTTATTGGCCGTACAAACGTTTGCCGCGGTCCAGGCGTTTGTGTTTGTATACTGTGTTTCCAGACCCTCAAAACAGTAGTAAATCCTAATAAGAACCGTCGAGTATGACGCGTTTATTTAATTATTAGCTAGGATTTAAATTCATACCGTCCTCGACCAGCGACTTGCTCAGCGCCAGGAAGTGCCACACCCCGCTGAGCGCCTCGTCGTCGGCCAGGTCGGCGTTCTGCCAGAGATCCGGCTGCAACATTCCTGAGTCAGTAACGCGTTCAAGCCGTCGCTAGTGTCCCCACCCAGCGCCCCGTGGCCCACCTTGAGCCCGTACTCGGCGCGCGCCCTCGCCCGCATGACGTGCGAGATGTCCCGCTCGAGCGCGTAGAAGGCGGGCGGCATGCGGCGCAGCGCCCCGCCGCCCGCCCACGCCAGCTCGCCGCCCGCCCCCCACGCCGGCGCCACGCGCTCCGCCACCGTGTACTCGCACAGCGCGCCTGCGGACACACGTCACTACTGTTGATACACTCCGACACCGACACTACACTACACACGTGTTCGAGTAATATTTATTTTATAAAACAACTTATTCCGTTTTAAAACTTATAGTAAAATATAAGTGTTTTAAGGAAGCGTGACTCTTTCAGGTGTGGAAATTGATTGCATTCAAAAGAAGTCGATCTTTGTAAAATTAATGTAATGTTTTGGCTATTAAAGAAATAAACATTTTATATTTTTTATTTCTTGCTGGTATTAATGCGATAAGAGCACTTTAGGACGAAGTTTCGTCACTTCACTGCAGCGACCTAAGATCTTAACTCACTCGAACATTACGTTTAATAGCGCATATAAAAATAAAAATGAATATTGTTGCTGTCGATGCTTGTATGTCTCTGTATGTGCGTGTGCGTGCGCATGTGCGTGCGTGCGCGTGTGTGTGCACGCACCGGCGGCGGTGAGCACGAGCAGGAGCGCGCGCTGCTCCGGGTGGCAGGCGAAGGCGGCGAGCGGCGCGTCACAGACCGCCACGTCGCGCTCCAGGGCTCCGCCCGCCGGCGCCTCCGCCTCCGCCTCCTCCAGCGCACTAGCAGACGTCTGTCGGACACACTCGCGCTCTATACCACTCTACTCCCACCGTTTATCCATCTGTCTGTACTCTGACACACAGCTTAGTGACACAAAATAATATTATATGATATTGCGCTCAGTGAAATTTGAGAAGAGATATAAACTTATATTCATCTAGAATTATTAATAACATTCTGGCTTCGTTCAAAAAAAAAATTTTTTTCTTATAACTAGGTCGGCAAACAAGCATACGACTCACCTGATGGTAAGCAATTACCGTAACTTATAGACGCCTGCAACACCAGAAGCATCGCAAACGCGTTGCCGACCCTATCCCCAATTCCGCTCAGAAACTGTCTACTTTCTCACCAACGGGAACACAATATTATTTACAATATGCTTGAAAACAGTATTATTTAGCTGTGGTCTTCTGTAAGGTCGAGGTACTACACCATAACACCAGTCTAGCTACTCCATATTTTAAGCAGGAAGTTTCCTGCTATATAAATATACTATTTCAAATATTAATATAATACAAAGAACAAAATGAAAAAAAAAACTAACAACGCTCTCCAACGACTGCTGCAACTTGGATTCTTGCACCTGCTGTATGTCGTGTAAGCGCAATGTGTTTGAATCGCGTTGTAAAGATATCAGCAAATTTTGCCTGAAATATAAAATTTGTAAAATAACATTTGTAATTTATTTTAGGATACATTTTCCTATACTAAAATAGATTTTAATTAAGTATTCCTAAAACAAAAAATTTAAGCATTATCTATCATTACGGATTCTTCAACGGTAAAAAAATAACCTGACAACTCAGTCCTCTTCTAGTCCTTCGAGCCGGATGTAAAGTGACAAATTGTAGTCTAACAGTTAGGTCAAAATTATGTTGTTTTTTTTTCATTCAGAATGATGGACCCTATGGTCTGAACTAGAGGACTGTAGGCAAGCCAGGTTGGCGCTGCCAGTAGTTGACGCCAAATTGGCAAGTAGGCTTATAATTCTGGACAGACGCCAACTGAGACAAATAACTGCGGCACTGACTGGACACGGAGCGTAGAACAAACATCTATTTAATATAGGCATTAGCGACAGTCTCCTGTGCAGAGCTTGCATGGGAACAGATGAAACGGCTACGCATGTACTTCTTTACTGTCCAGGTGTAGCGGCTTACCGGGCACAGCATCTTGGCACCCCGAGGACACTTCCGGAGATCTTCAAGAAGCCAAAAAGACTTCTGAAGTTTCTGGAGAAGCTTGGGTGGCAAGAGTGAATAAACATATTCCCACACACGCAAAATAGGCGCTGAGTCGTCGAATTGCGGACACCAGCCCGTGTTAACCATACCATACCATACCATACCAATGATGAATGGGCATGACGACAGTATCAAAAAATCGTCAATTTAACGATTTTAGGGGAACACTCATATTAAAAAAATTCAAAATACTGGTTTAGTTTTATGTAAAATAATAAGATTCATCAGCTGTCAAAAACAAAGGACGTGTTTCACTTAGCTCGTAACAATAAATTAAAAAAAAGTGGTACTGAAGTATTTGTTTGCTAGTGCATAGTGTTGATTTGTTGTGGTTGTGTTTCGTCCTCAAAAAGAAAGTGTTTTGAGTTTAGAATCTGGAGTTTATACTAGTAAAATAAGAAAATAAAAACACCATATTATCTAAGTTCTGTGGTTCTACCCTCACAAAATTTGAGATTTGCCCGACCTACGACAACATACAACTTGTCATATATTTACTCCTACAAAAAATAAATAGCAATACTTACGACTGCATAATAGTGCCGAATTAGCATCAGGAGTTTGCTTTCAACTTATTGTTAGTTGAGAAATAAGACGTCTTCAATATGTCCGCATCAAATTCCAACTTAAAATGCAAGGCTTGCATGAAAGGAATAAAAGGAAATCAGGATACTAAGGTTTGCTCTCTATGTATCGGAAGTTATCACTATCAATGCCTAGGAATAACAGCTGAGAATTTCCATAAAGAGTCGAAACAAGCGAAATCCAACTGGAAATGTCCGGACTGCAAGGGTACTGAAAAACGTGGGGACCATACACCTGTAAGCAAGCAGACTATTTCGTCTCCTCGGACTGATGATGCAATAATGGAAGATCTCAAATCCTACTTTGACAAAAGATTAAAGGAAGAAACGGCTACCATTCTGTCTCAGGTGAAACAGCAGATGGCCCTCGAAAACAAAGCTATCTACAGTGTTATCGAAGAGCTCAAGTCTAATGTCGGTACTGTATGTAATCAGTACGAGGAATTAAGAAATGCACTTAGCGAAAAGTCACAAATGATTGACAACTTAAAAACTGAAAATAGAAATCTCCAGTCGCAACTTGACGCCATTAATAGCCAGATCAACACAATGGAGCAACAATCTAGAGCTTGCAATGTTGAAATACAGTGCGTTCCGGAGAACAGGAATGAGAACTTGCTGACAGTCATCAAGCAATTGGGAAATATCATATCGAGACCTTTGGATGATAGCGAGATCATGAATATCCATAGGGTGCCTAAAATCAACCAGGCATCAGAGAGACCCCGTGCGATTGTGGCAAAACTTGTGAGCCCTCGCGTTAGGGATGAACTTCTCGCTGCTGTTAAGCAATTCAACCGGTCACATGAAAGTGAAAAATTACACTCTGGGCATCTCGGTTATGCGGACGAAAAGCATCCTGTATATGTGACTGAGCACTTATCACCGGCCAATAAAAGGCTTCATGCGGCGGTAAGAGCCGCAGTTAAAGAAAAACAAAATCAGTTTGTCTGGGTGCGAAATGGCAAGATATTTGTGCGGAAGAATACTACCTCGCGATCGTTGGTTATCAGCACCGTAGATGCTATTAAAAGACTTTAAAATTTAATTATAAAATCAGTTGTAACAAGTAATAATAATTTATCTATATACTACCAGAACGTGAGAGGTTTGAGAACGAAGTGTGAAGAGTTTTATATGAATGTACTAAAATATGATTACGATATATTAATTCTAGTAGAAACGTGGTTAAACGATAGTATTTTTGATCGTGAATTTTTGGACTCGAGATACAATATTTTTAGGCGAGACCGAAGTTCCACCTCATCCTCTCTTTATAAAAAAGAGGGAGGTGGTGTTTGTATAGCAGTAAACAAGAACATAGATGTAACTAGAAAGGTCAAATGGGAATCAGAGTGCGAGGATATTTGGCTTACCCTAAGTTTAGGCAAAGCTGACGGTACTGAGCCATTCATAAACATCTGTGCCGTGTATATACCCCCACCGATAAATCAGGACTATCTAAAAACCTTTCTATCAAGTGTAACAAAAGCCATCAGTAGTATGACAAACACACTAACAACAATTATCTTCGGAGATTTTAATATGACAAATATAATCTGGGAGTATGACGAACATTTATCAGCCTACATTCCTCTACCATGTAATAACATAACAGATAATATATTTATGGATGAAATGCAATTTAATAATTTATATCAATGTAATCATATTAGAAATAATAATAATCGAATTCTTGACTTGATTTTAACTGACTCACCGACAAGACTTAAAATTTCAGAATGTTTATCTCCCTTGGCAAATTTAGATGTTCATCACCCGGCTTTGGAAATTAACTTTAACATGATACAAGTGGAACGATCACTTAAGAGTAACAGGACCCCAAGATTGAACTTTAATAAATCGAATTACCAAAAAATCAATAAGGAAATTGCAACTGTAGATTGGAGGGATAGATGGAAGGATATGAATATAGAGGAAATGGTAGGTGACTTCTACACTATCTTAAATTCAATCATAGAAATGTACACTCCATACTCTAGGCCTCACAATGAAAAATACCCTAACTGGTTCAGCACTCCCCTAATAAAGTGTACACGGGAGAAACTAAAGTTCCATAAAAAATATAAAAAATATGGTAACCCCAGGGATAAAGACACATTTAACCTTCTTAGAAATAGATACGATGAGATGTTAAAAGAATGTTACAAAATCTTTAAAGAAAATGCTTTAAATACAATTAGAATTCAACCTAAAAGAATTTGGTCATTCGTAAAGAGTCAAAAAAATAATAGCTGTTCTATACCCAATCAAATGCACTTAGGTGATAAAGTTGCTGCAGGTGGTCAGGAAATAGCAGATTTATTTTCAGAATATTTTCAATCGGTCTATACTTCACATAATAACTACAGAGCGGGAAATTGTGACCCTGTGCTTGAAGAGAGTTCGTCATCCTTTAGTAAGTGTACATTAACCGAAACTGAAATAATAACTGCTCTTAAAAGATTAGATCCAAATAAAGGACCAGGATTAGACGGAATACCAAATAAGTTTTTAAAACAATGTGCTGAAACCTTAGCAACGCCATTAAATATTTTATACAACAAGTCCCTAACAGAGGGAATCTTCCCAGCAATATGGAAGCAGGCTCGGTTGACACCAATACACAAGAAAGGTGATGTGTCGAACATATGTAATTATAGGCCGGTGTCGATACTCCCTGCAATTGGAAAAGTCTTTGAGGGATTAATGGAGAAAAAAATTTACTGGCACATTAAGGAAATTATACACTCGGAACAACATGGCTTTATGCCCAAAAAATCAACAACATCTAACTTAATAGGCTTTATTAGTGACGTCGCTGAGGCTCTGGATCATGGAGATGAAGTACATGCTGTATATACAGATTTCAGCAAGGCTTTTGATTTAATAGACCATGTTATGTTACTTAAAAAAATATCGGCACTTGGTATTCATGGTTCATTGTTGAGGTGGTGTGAGTCATACCTACAAACAAGATCACAATTAGTAATGATACGTGGCTACTCTTCAAGAAGTAAAATTATACCTACTGGCGTCCCGCAGGGCTCGCATATGGGTCCTTTGTTTTTCGTAATATATATAAATGACTTGGCTCAGCAGTTAAAGTGCCCGTTTAAGATGTATGCCGATGATCTAAAGATATATAAATGTATCAAGACTGAAAACGATGTCAAAATACTACAAAAAGATTTAGATATGGTACAGATATGGAGTGAAAACAATAAAATGAAACTTAATATTGAAAAATGTTATCACATAAAATTCTCGCGTAAAAAAAAACCCATTACAGCCATATACTCATTAATGAGAACCCATCTAAACGAAGTTAATGAAATTCGAGATTTAGGAGTTATAGTAGACAGTCGTCTAAGCTTTATAAGTCACGTAGATAGCATTGTTAAAAAAGCCTCTAGACTATCTGGGTTTATATCAAGGCAAACAAAAATCTTTAAAGAGCCTAAAGTTCTTATCCCTATATACAACTGCTTAGTAAGGAGCATCTTAGAATATAACAGCCCAATATGGTCACCTGGGTATGCCGTGCACATCAAAAGAATTGAGCGGGTCCAAAAAAGATTTATTTATCACTTAACTTACATTAACAACAAATGCAAAAATTTAGAAACTTATGACTCTAGACTGAAATTTTATAATCTCAAACCCTTAAGTACTCGTCGAAAAATAGCGGATATTTTGATTTTATACAAAATTATACATGGACTAATGATCTGTCCAAACTTCTTAAATAAAATTTACTTAAAGGTCCCACGTTCTGGTAGTCGTCTGTCAAATATGTATAGCTTTCAATTACCACATTTTCGTACTAACATTGGACATCACTCAGTTCTATATAGAATTCTGTCATCCTATAATGATTTATGTCCAAACTTTGATATTTTCAACGGCTCCTTGGCCACGGCCAAAAATATTATTCATGGTTTGGTTAAATAGTTTATAATTATTTCTGTAATTAGTTAATTTTTTCGGTAATTAGTTAATTTGGTTAAATAGTTTGTAATTTTTCTGTAATTAGTTAATTTGTTCGGTAATTAGTTAATTTGTTCGGTATTTAGTTAATTTTTCTGTAATTAGTTTTTTTTTTTTTTTTTGTAATTAGCTTAAGCTGAACATGTCAAAATTGCATGCTGTGTTCACTGTAATGAGAATGAACATTGTACGCCTTTCAAATTGTTACACACATAAACTTTGGTATTATATTGTATCATTCAATTTGTGAACCAAATAAAAAAAAAAAAAAAAAAAAAAAAAAATTCAAACACTGCAATCGGCCATTTTGATTGAAACACAAATTACAGCGCATGACGTCACAACATAACATAATACGCTAGGCGCGCTCCAAAGAGGCGCACTCCACCTAAGGCCCCGTAGTAAGGTCCACATTATATTGCGACATCAAAGCCGAAGCCATGACACCTGCAGCCGTTTTGTCGCACTCATTGAAAACATATTAGAAAAATAGTTTTAAACTTCCTTAAAATTAAGTTTTTTACCGAAATATAGGTATTTTCGTAAATAGTAAATGTGTATCCACATTATGGAAGAGGTTTTCAAAATCTTTCGTCATGCCCATTTTCTAATATTGAGGGAGCAGAATGAGATAGACCACGATCGGGCGTCTTTTTAAGCTCCGACTATATCGACCGGCAGAAGGCCGAAGGGCCGGGCGCGCACCTGGTGGGGCACCAGTGCAGGCGGCGCGGCGGGCGCGGCGTGGGCAGCAGCAGCAGCGGGCGGGCGAGCGCGCGCGCGTCCCACACGCACGCGCACAATGAGATCTAAGCTCCGACTGTATCGGCGCGCACCTGGTGGGGCACCAGTGCAGGCGGCGCGGCGGGCGCGGCGTGGGCAGCAGCAGCAGCGGGCGGGCGAGCGCGCGCGCGTCCCACACGCACGCGCACAATGAGATCTAAGCTCCGACTGTATCGGCGCGCACCTGGTGGGGCACCAGTGCAGGCGGCGCGGCGGGCGCGGCGTGGGCAGCAGCAGCAGCGGGCGGGCGAGCGCGCGCGCGTCCCACACGCACGCGCACAATGAGATCTAAGCTCCGACTGTATCGGCGCGCACCTGGTGGGGCACCAGTGCAGGCGGCGCGGCGGGCGCGGCGTGGGCAGCAGCAGCGGGCGGGCGAGCGCGCGCGCGTCCCACACGCACGCGCACAATGAGATCTAAGCTCCGACTGTATCGGCGCGCACCTGGTGGGGCACCAGTGCAGGCGGCGCGGCGGGCGCGGCGTGGGCAGCAGCAGCAGCGGGCGGGCGAGCGCGCGCGCGTCCCACACGCACGCGCACAATGAGATCTAAGCTCCGACTGTATCGGCGCGCACCTGGTGGGGCACCAGTGCAGGCGGCGCGGCGGGCGCGGCGTGGGCAGCAGCAGCAGCGGGCGGGCGAGCGCGCGCGCGTCCCACACGCACGCGCACAATGAGATCTAAGCTCCGACTGTATCGGCGCGCACCTGGTGGGGCACCAGTGCAGGCGGCGCGGCGGGCGCGGCGTGGGCAGCAGCAGCAGCGGGCGGGCGAGCGCGCGCGCGTCCCACACGCACGCGCACAATGAGATCTAAGCTCCGACTGTATCGGCGCGCACCTGGTGGGGCACCAGTGCAGGCGGCGCGGCGGGCGCGGCGTGGGCAGCAGCAGCAGCGGGCGGGCGAGCGCGCGCGCGTCCCACACGCACGCGCACAATGAGATCTAAGCTCCGACTGTATCGGCGCGCACCTGGTGGGGCACCAGTGCAGGCGGCGCGGCGGGCGCGGCGTGGGCAGCAGCAGCAGCGGGCGGGCGAGCGCGCGCGCGTCCCACACGCACGCGCACAATGAGATCTAAGCTCCGACTGTATCGGCGCGCACCTGGTGGGGCACCAGTGCAGGCGGCGCGGCGGGCGCGGCGTGGGCAGCAGCAGCGGGCGGGCGAGCGCGCGCGCGTCCCACACGCACGCGCACAATGAGATCTAAGCTCCGACTGTATCGGCGCGCACCTGGTGGGGCACCAGTGCAGGCGGCGCGGCGGGCGCGGCGTGGGCAGCAGCAGCAGCGGGCGGGCGAGCGCGCGCGCGTCCCACACGCACGCGCACAATGAGATCTAAGCTCCGACTGTATCGGCGCGCACCTGGTGGGGCACCAGTGCAGGCGGCGCGGCGGGCGCGGCGTGGGCAGCAGCAGCAGCGGGCGGGCGAGCGCGCGTGCGTCCCACACGCACGCGCACAATGAGATCTAAGCTCCGACTGTATCGGCGCGCACCTGGTGGGGCACCAGTGCAGGCGGCGCGGCGGGCGCGGCGTGGGCAGCAGCAGCAGCGGGCGGGCGAGCGCGCGCGCGTCCCACACGCACGCGCACAATGAGATCTAAGCTCCGACTGTATCGGCGCGCACCTGGTGGGGCACCAGTGCAGGCGGCGCGGCGGGCGCGGCGTGGGCAGCAGCAGCAGCGGGCGGGCGAGCGCGCGCGCGTCCCACACGCACGCGCACAATGAGATCTAAGCTCCGACTGTATCGGCGCGCACCTGGTGGGGCACCAGTGCAGGCGGCGCGGCGGGCGCGGCGTGGGCAGCAGCAGCAGCGGGCGGGCGAGCGCGCGCGCGTCCCACACGCACGCGCACAATGAGATCTAAGCTCCAACTGTATCGGCGCGCACCTGGTGGGGCACCAGTGCAGGCGGCGCGGCGGGCGCGGCGTGGGCAGCAGCAGCAGCGGGCGGGCGAGCGCGCGCGCGTCCCACACGCACGCGCACAATGAGATCTAAGCTCCGACTGTATCGGCGCGCACCTGGTGGGGCACCAGTGCAGGCGGCGCGGCGGGCGCGGCGTGGGCAGCAGCAGCAGCGGGCGGGCGAGCGCGCGCGCGTCCCACACGCACGCGCACAATGAGATCTAAGCTCCGACTGTATCGGCGCGCACCTGGTGGGGCACCAGTGCAGGCGGCGCGGCGGGCGCGGCGTGGGCAGCAGCAGCAGCGGGCGGGCGAGCGCGCGCGCGTCCCACACGCACGCGCACAATGAGATCTAAGCTCCGACTGTATCGGCGCGCACCTGGTGGGGCACCAGTGCAGGCGGCGCGGCGGGCGCGGCGTGGGCAGCAGCAGCAGCGGGCGGGCGAGCGCGCGCGCGTCCCACACGCACGCGCACAATGAGATCTAAGCTCCGACTGTATCGGCGCGCACCTGGTGGGGCACCAGTGCAGGCGGCGCGGCGGGCGCGGCGTGGGCAGCAGCAGCGGGCGGGCGAGCGCGCGCGCGTCCCACACGCACGCGCACAATGAGATCTAAGCTCCGACTGTATCGGCGCGCACCTGGTGGGGCACCAGTGCAGGCGGCGCGGCGGGCGCGGCGTGGGCAGCAGCAGCAGCGGGCGGGCGAGCGCGCGCGCGTCCCACACGCACGCGCACAATGAGATCTAAGCTCCGACTGTATCGGCGCGCACCTGGTGGGGCACCAGTGCAGGCGGCGCGGCGGGCGCGGCGTGGGCAGCAGCAGCAGCGGGCGGGCGAGCGCGCGCGCGTCCCACACGCACGCGCACAATGAGATCTAAGCTCCGACTGTATCGGCGCGCACCTGGTGGGGCACCAGTGCAGGCGGCGCGGCGGGCGCGGCGTGGGCAGCAGCAGCAGCGGGCGGGCGAGCGCGCGCGCGTCCCACACGCACGCGCACAATGAGATCTAAGCTCCGACTGTATCGGCGCGCACCTGGTGGGGCACCAGTGCAGGCGGCGCGGCGGGCGCGGCGTGGGCAGCAGCAGCAGCGGGCGGGCGAGCGCGCGCGCGTCCCACACGCACGCGCACAATGAGATCTAAGCTCCAACTGTATCGGCGCGCACCTGGTGGGGCACCAGTGCAGGCGGCGCGGCGGGCGCGGCGTGGGCAGCAGCAGCAGCGGGCGGGCGAGCGCGCGCGCGTCCCACACGCACGCGCACAATGAGATCTAAGCTCCGACTGTATCGGCGCGCACCTGGTGGGGCACCAGTGCAGGCGGCGCGGCGGGCGCGGCGTGGGCAGCAGCAGCAGCGGGCGGGCGAGCGCGCGCGCGTCCCACACGCACGCGCACAATGAGATCTAAGCTCCGACTGTATCGGCGCGCACCTGGTGGGGCACCAGTGCAGGCGGCGCGGCGGGCGCGGCGTGGGCAGCAGCAGCAGCGGGCGGGCGAGCGCGCGCGCGTCCCACACGCACGCGCACAATGAGATCTAAGCTCCGACTGTATCGGCGCGCACCTGGTGGGGCACCAGTGCAGGCGGCGCGGCGGGCGCGGCGTGGGCAGCAGCAGCAGCGGGCGGGCGAGCGCGCGCGCGTCCCACACGCACGCGCACAATGAGATCTAAGCTCCGACTGTATCGGCGCGCACCTGGTGGGGCACCAGTGCAGGCGGCACGGCGGGCGCGGCGTGGGCAGCAGCAGCAGCGGGCGGGCGAGCGCGCGCGCGTCCCACACGCACGCGCACAATGAGATCTAAGCTCCGACTGTATCGGCGCGCACCTGGTGGGGCACCAGTGCAGGCGGCGCGGCGGGCGCGGCGTGGGCAGCAGCAGCAGCGGGCGGGCGAGCGCGCGCGCGTCCCACACGCACGCGCACAATGAGATCTAAGCTCCGACTGTATCGGCGCGCACCTGGTGGGGCACCAGTGCAGGCGGCGCGGCGGGCGCGGCGTGGGCAGCAGCAGCAGCGGGCGGGCGAGCGCGCGCGCGTCCCACACGCACGCGCACAATGAGATCTAAGCTCCGACTGTATCGGCGCGCACCTGGTGGGGCACCAGTGCAGGCGGCGCGGCGGGCGCGGCGTGGGCAGCAGCAGCGGGCGGGCGAGCGCGCGCGCGTCCCACACGCACGCGCACAATGAGATCTAAGCTCCGACTGTATCGGCGCGCACCTGGTGGGGCACCAGTGCAGGCGGCGCGGCGGGCGCGGCGTGGGCAGCAGCAGCAGCGGGCGGGCGAGCGCGCGCGCGTCCCACACGCACGCGCACAATGAGATCTAAGCTCCGACTGTATCGGCGCGCACCTGGTGGGGCACCAGTGCAGGCGGCGCGGCGGGCGCGGCGTGGGCAGCAGCAGCAGCGGGCGGGCGAGCGCGCGCGCGTCCCACACGCACGCGCACAATGAGATCTAAGCTCCGACTGTATCGGCGCGCACCTGGTGGGGCACCAGTGCAGGCGGCGCGGCGGGCGCGGCGTGGGCAGCAGCAGCAGCGGGCGGGCGAGCGCGCGCGCGTCCCACACGCACGCGCACAATGAGATCTAAGCTCCGACTGTATCGGCGCGCACCTGGTGGGGCACCAGTGCAGGCGGCGCGGCGGGCGCGGCGTGGGCAGCAGCAGCAGCGGGCGGGCGAGCGCGCGCGCGTCCCACACGCACGCGCACAATGAGATCTAAGCTCCAACTGTATCGGCGCGCACCTGGTGGGGCACCAGTGCAGGCGGCGCGGCGGGCGCGGCGTGGGCAGCAGCAGCAGCGGGCGGGCGAGCGCGCGCGCGTCCCACACGCACGCGCACAATGAGATCTAAGCTCCGACTGTATCGGCGCGCACCTGGTGGGGCACCAGTGCAGGCGGCGCGGCGGGCGCGGCGTGGGCAGCAGCAGCAGCGGGCGGGCGAGCGCGCGCGCGTCCCACACGCACGCGCACAATGAGATCTAAGCTCCGACTGTATCGGCGCGCACCTGGTGGGGCACCAGTGCAGGCGGCGCGGCGGGCGCGGCGTGGGCAGCAGCAGCAGCGGGCGGGCGAGCGCGCGCGCGTCCCACACGCACGCGCACAATGAGATCTAAGCTCCGACTGTATCGGCGCGCACCTGGTGGGGCACCAGTGCAGGCGGCGCGGCGGGCGCGGCGTGGGCAGCAGCAGCAGCGGGCGGGCGAGCGCGCGCGCGTCCCACACGCACGCGCACAATGAGATCTAAGCTCCGACTGTATCGGCGCGCACCTGGTGGGGCACCAGTGCAGGCGGCGCGGCGGGCGCGGCGTGGGCAGCAGCAGCAGCGGGCGGGCGAGCGCGCGCGCGTCCCACACGCACGCGCACAATGAGATCTAAGCTCCGACTGTATCGGCGCGCACCTGGTGGGGCACCAGTGCAGGCGGCGCGGCGGGCGCGGCGTGGGCAGCAGCAGCAGCGGGCGGGCGAGCGCGCGCGCGTCCCACACGCACGCGCACAATGAGATCTAAGCTCCGACTGTATCGGCGCGCACCTGGTGGGGCACCAGTGCAGGCGGCGCGGCGGGCGCGGCGTGGGCAGCAGCAGCAGCGGGCGGGCGAGCGCGCGCGCGTCCCACACGCACGCGCACAATGAGATCTAAGCTCCGACTGTATCGGCGCGCACCTGGTGGGGCACCAGTGCAGGCGGCGCGGCGGGCGCGGCGTGGGCAGCAGCAGCAGCGGGCGGGCGAGCGCGCGCGCGTCCCACACGCACGCGCACAATGAGATCTAAGCTCCGACTGTATCGGCGCGCACCTGGTGGGGCACCAGTGCAGGCGGCGCGGCGGGCGCGGCGTGGGCAGCAGCAGCAGCGGGCGGGCGAGCGCGCGCGCGTCCCACACGCACGCGCACAATGAGATCTAAGCTCCGACTGTATCGGCGCGCACCTGGTGGGGCACCAGTGCAGGCGGCGCGGCGGGCGCGGCGTGGGCAGCAGCAGCAGCGGGCGGGCGAGCGCGCGCGCGTCCCACACGCACGCGCACAATGAGATCTAAGCTCCGACTGTATCGGCGCGCACCTGGTGGGGCACCAGTGCAGGCGGCGCGGCGGGCGCGGCGTGGGCAGCAGCAGCAGCGGGCGGGCGAGCGCGCGCGCGTCCCACACGCACGCGCACAATGAGATCTAAGCTCCGACTGTATCGGCGCGCACCTGGTGGGGCACCAGTGCAGGCGGCGCGGCGGGCGCGGCGTGGGCAGCAGCAGCAGCGGGCGGGCGAGCGCGCGCGCGTCCCACACGCACGCGCACAATGAGATCTAAGCTCCGACTGTATCGGCGCGCACCTGGTGGGGCACCAGTGCAGGCGGCGCGGCGGGCGCGGCGTGGGCAGCAGCAGCAGCGGGCGGGCGAGCGCGCGCGCGTCCCACACGCACGCGCACAATGAGATCTAAGCTCCGACTGTATCGGCGCGCACCTGGTGGGGCACCAGTGCAGGCGGCGCGGCGGGCGCGGCGTGGGCAGCAGCAGCAGCGGGCGGGCGAGCGCGCGCGCGTCCCACACGCACGCGCACAATGAGATCTAAGCTCCGACTGTATCGGCGCGCACCTGGTGGGGCACCAGTGCAGGCGGCGCGGCGGGCGCGGCGTGGGCAGCAGCAGCAGCGGGCGGGCGAGCGCGCGCGCGTCCCACACGCACGCGCACAATGAGATCTAAGCTCCGACTGTATCGGCGCGCACCTGGTGGGGCACCAGTGCAGGCGGCGCGGCGGGCGCGGCGTGGGCAGCAGCAGCAGCGGGCGGGCGAGCGCGCGCGCGTCCCACACGCACGCGCACAATGAGATCTAAGCTCCGACTGTATCGGCGCGCACCTGGTGGGGCACCAGTGCAGGCGGCGCGGCGGGCGCGGCGTGGGCAGCAGCAGCAGCGGGCGGGCGAGCGCGCGCGCGTCCCACACGCACGCGCACAATGAGATCTAAGCTCCGACTGTATCGGCGCGCACCTGGTGGGGCACCAGTGCAGGCGGCGCGGCGGGCGCGGCGTGGGCAGCAGCAGCAGCGGGCGGGCGAGCGCGCGCGCGTCCCACACGCACGCGCACAATGAGATCTAAGCTCCGACTGTATCGGCGCGCACCTGGTGGGGCACCAGTGCAGGCGGCGCGGCGGGCGCGGCGTGGGCAGCAGCAGCAGCGGGCGGGCGAGCGCGCGCGCGTCCCACACGCACGCGCACAATGAGATCTAAGCTCCGACTGTATCGGCGCGCACCTGGTGGGGCACCAGTGCAGGCGGCGCGGCGGGCGCGGCGTGGGCAGCAGCAGCAGCGGGCGGGCGAGCGCGCGCGCGTCCCACACGCACGCGCCCGCCTCCCCGCGCGCGCCCAGCCGCCAGCCCGCCGCCTCGCACACCGCGCCCAGGCACTGCCGGCTCGTCGCCGTGCCGCTCGCCTTGTCGCCGCGCTCTGCACACAGTACATACAAACAATTACTACAATCTAACAACACCCTATTTTAGTAGACTGCGGAATTCGATACTCTCATTAACGCGATTCGATTGAAACATAACTTTAAAACACTTGACTCCGCATTGACGCAGCGGTCACAGCACTGGATTGCGATTGGCTGTTGCGCGGGCGGTTGCGGGTTCGATCCCCGCACACAACAACATTTGTATTGGCCATACAGATGTTTGCCGTAATCTGGATGTTTGTGCAGACCTTGTGAGTTTCCCCACCGTACCTCAGAGAGCACGTTAAGGCGTCGGTCCCAGTTGTTATCATGTACACCTGATAGTGATTGTTACTCATAATAGGGAATATATCCGCCAAAGCAGCGTGGTAGTCGGTGGGTTAAGCTCCGATCCTTCTCCTACAGGGGAAGAGGCCTATGCCCAACAGTGGGATATTACAGGCTGAATCGTGATCGATCCATAACTTTAAAAAGAATCGGAAAGTGAACTTTTTGCAATTTCTGTACTTTCCGTTAGTTATACGAGCGGTGTGTGCTAATAAAAATATTTTTATTCTGTTTTATTTCTAATTGCATTTTAAATTAAAAGTAGATTTGTTATCTTTTGATGATAAGCTTGACAACTACATAAGCTTTATGGGAGATTTTTACTCGCCTCTTAGATCGAATATTTTAATATGTTTTGAATTCATGGAGGCGACGAGTGTCCGGGGCGCGAACCCGCACCAAGACACGCTGTGTGCCATTTCGCCCATGCCCAGCTCGGCGATCGGTCGCGCGGGTTCTGACGTTGCATGTGACACGCCTTCTGAATTAACCAAAACAGAAACTGTTTCTTTTTTTTCGTTTTTTTATAATAACAAACATTTTTAATCTACATGTCTATGGTAGGAATGAGAACATATAGCAGGCCCATTATTTCACTAGCCTATGGCACAGAGAGCAATGACCTAGTATCTGGGTGTAATATATGTAGGTATTATGTATTATTTCTTTTATATGTATTATTTACATGTGCACATACATATCAGTAGGCTGTTACCTATGACTCAAATATTATGTTACTTATCTAAGGAACAGAGCACTGTGTGTGTATGTTACAGATATTGATTTACTTAATTAGTAAAGTTATAACTTTAAGATTGTACAATAATTACCATCATATTCATCACTACCAGTACCAGATGACTGCACGTCCCACAACAATATACAATGATCACTGCGATGCTTGTCCATTCCAGCCACTAGCAGGTTTGTCTCTGTTCGATTCCATGCCACAGAGATGCATGGTCTGGGATATCTGGCCACTAAAAAAATATCAGCTGAATTTAGATAAATTCACAATTTTTAAATACAACTGTTTTTAAGTTCATGTATATTTTTTGCAACAAAATGGTCATTATTTTGTTTATATTTCATTGAATTCAAAGTTTTGGTCTTTAACTATTTTTATACACATAAATTAAAATAAAAAAGTACCTTAAAAAAAATACTGTCAATTTTGTTACATACCAAATTCTCTTCCTACCAATCCCAAAGGGTCATAAGTTTGTTTGAGACTAGTTAATGTGACTCGACCACTGGCATGACCCAGAGCTAGTAATGGATCAGGGTGGTCTACGATAGCACTTATATCCACACATCTTACTCCACTCGCACTCTGGGATGCAACCACTGTCGCGCCTCTAGATGAAGATAGCTGAGTATCTGGTAAAATTTAAAAAAAAAATTATGAGATTTGATATCTCAGTTACTTGTAAATTTTATTTATTAGTTTATGAGATACAATTACTACGACTACAAATATACAGTTTTAGTTTGTAATGCTTATCCAATAGGCAATGGCGGATTATCCGTAAGGCAAACTAGGCACATGCCTAGGGGCGCGTAGCTACAAGAGGCGCGCGAGCTCAGAATTTTTAAATAAATAAAGAAAATAACATATCGACGATTAAGAACTAAATGCTGATCTATAATCTAAATCTATAATAGATTATATTGCACAAACATCGAAAAAACATCTGAGAAATAGAGAGCTTGAAACAATTTACCCCAACATTGACATAGCCTTAAGAATGTGCGTATCAACGGCAGTTAGTAATTGCAGTGAGGAGCGGAGTTTTTCCTGCCTCAAGAGAGTAGGCCAGTAAATACAGCCGTTTTTTTTGGTCAACCTCGCACTAAATTTCCGATCCAATTTTAATTTTTTTTAGGTCACTTAGGGCGCGCGTTGTTATTTACATAGATTTACAAAGTCGCGCGGCAGCAGCGCTGCGGCCGCGCTGCCGCCACGCGACAAATTTGAAGGCGCCCTTACTGACTATAAAAACACAAAATGCTGTCAGCATTATTTCGGAAACTATCCACTTTAGGGCAAAAATTATTCAGACCTTTTTTGTAGAAAATAAAATTTCACATCTTTTATTTTCTGTAAACTTTTTTGTAAAACTTACCGTTTACGATTTATGGCCCATTTAATGAATCCGTTTTTCATTTTTGGCCAATAACTCTTAAAATATTGGATTAATCAATAAAATGCATGTATCCATTTTTTAAGATCCGATTTCATTTTAAGGCCGAGATATCGGCCAAAAACTTTTCTTTAAGATTGCGATCGAAGCTCCACCTGGATCTGTCAGCATTTTGTGTTTTTATGGTCAGTAAGTGACCCTTAAACAAGGTTATTCACCCCGTTGTTTTACGCCAGTCTTCTGCAAGGATGTGGTACTTCCGCGATCGAGCCGGCCAGTTATGAGCTGCAGTGCAGCTGTGCTCTACCACTCATGTAAAAAACTACTAGACCAACTTCAAAAATTCTTTCACCTGTACGCTACGCTACTCCCACGGTAATGGGATCTACGTGGGTGAAATCGCGGGACGTTCCCTAGTGATATATTCATAACACACTATCATCTGTCAACACAAATATACATTAAGGCCTATTTCCCAGAGCAGAGAGGAATCATGAATTTCGATGTTCGTTCTGACGGCCCTTTTGATTTCTTCACAGTTATAACGTCATATTTAATTCGCGCATTAGCGTAAGTAAAAGGGTCCTGGTCTACTAAAGTCTAGAGTTTGATGATACAACGTCATCGTATTTGCAAAAACAACTAGTTAAAAATTATAGTATTATGATGGCCATTTATGGCCGGTACAGGGGCGCCAATAAAGTGATTGCCTAGGGCGCTCTGGACCCTTAATCCGCCACTGCCAATAGGATTTTTAACAATAATTTTCAATACTTATAAACTATTTTTTTAATCTTTTAATCAGACTGTATCAATGTTGGTCATACGCAAATTTTTGTGATACAAATAAGCAAAAAATAAATAAAGGAGGCAAACACCTTATTCTAATAAACACATTAATGTATACGTACAAGTAGACTTCTTTTCGATGTCCTGAAGACGAACTACATCGTATAAGGTTATATCCTGGCCCCAAACTATGAATTTATTATGATGAATCGGCGACCAAAGGACGTCTAGCTTATTGCCAGACATGATTTCTACTTTAAACACGCTCGTGTGTTTCTTTTATTTCATTAGCTAAGTTATTTACTTCTACTTGCATAAAAAATATTATGATATGGATGTGTCATTAACTACTAATAACTAGGGTGCGTTCGGTTTGGACGCTTTCACGCTTTGAGCGCTCACGCTTGAAAGTACTAATTTTTAGTGTTCGTCTTGGCCTATAAGCGCTGAGAACGATTTTTAAAAAAGCGTTCGTTTTGGAAAGTGTGAGCGTCAGTTGAGCAGTTGACACTTGACACTTGACTTGACAGTTAGCATCAACATGGCGAATGTGGTAAATGTTTATCAAGCAAATAATTTAATAGAAATTATCCATGATGAGTCGGATGATAGTGATGAATTTGATATGTTTGAAGATAGTGATAATAATAAGGAATGGAAGTATTTGAGTACTTATTTTAATTAAAAACGAACCTGTACCAAGAATTAAAATTAATGTTAACGATAAAATGATGAATGAAAAATTTATTTTATTTTTTACTTTTATGTTTAAACAGTTTAAATAACTATATACACAACAAAATTGTAAATTATTTATTGGATATAATGAAATAAAAGACATTTTTCTTTGTTTATAATGTTTTTAATTTTATTCAGTACCAAAAAACTTTATACGAACATATTTAGGTAGTCTTATAAACCTTTATCTTATTAAACTTTGTATCCTTTTTGTAACACTTAATAATTACATTTTTTAAAGAATTCACTGAGTTCTGTAAAAAAAAGATTGTTTATATAATAAATAAAAATATATTAAAAAAAAACACAATAATAATCTATACAAATAAATAAAATTGGAACTGTAGGTGAACAGAAAATAATTGTGGTATATTGCTTTCCATTTTTATGCGATTGTAAACAACTTAATAATTAATATTGAGAAATTAATAGAATTAGGTTAGCTTACGCTCGCATTCGTTTTGACAGATAGTACAGATTGGCGCTCACGCTTTTGCTGCCTTACCTCGGTAGCGAAAGCGTCTGAGAGCGCGATGTCAGCGTCGCGAATGAATGAATGAACGAAATGAACTCCGCCAGAAGCGTGCTTTTTTGACGCTCACAGCTCCAAGCCGAACGCTAAAAATGACGTGAAAGCGCGCTGACAGCGCGAAAGCGTCCAAACCGAACGCACCCCTACTGTCAATTACAATGTACTCACTATAAGTGTCATACTGACACTAATTACTGTCATTGTCATGTAGTACCATTGGGCGTGTTTGGCCGAAGTAAAGCCTGATTTACACCAAGGCAACAACGTTTGGCATTGTCGCATGCGACATATTGTGGCGTGCGCCATCTTGTGGCATGCGACAAATTGCGGCATATGTGGCATGCGACAGCGTATTTTATGCCAAGGCAACAGTTTTTTAGCGTCGTGCTGTCAAATTTTAGTCTGCCTACTTGATTGATAGAGATAGGTTAGAATTTCTTCAGACAAAAACACAAAAAAAGTAGATTTTATATATTTCTTTTTTAGATTTTCTGTAGTAAGGGTACAATTTCTAGAGATACCAGACGATTAGTGAGTTTGTTAATTTTTGACGTCTACGTCGGTACATTGTATTACTTGTCGATGTGATTTAAGTCGGTTTTTTTCGTTTTCTAACAAATATAATTATCATTACACCACTCCATGTCCAATTTATCTCATTTTGTAAATAAAATAAATAAGTACAATCAAAACATAACCTAGAAACTGGCTTGACGCATCAAAAATTGTCGCACGGAATCCATCGTGATCGGATACAAGCTGCGACACTCTGCCACATGACGCAAGGTGTTGCCGTGCCGCAAGGTTCTTGCCACAACGTGCGACATTTTTCATGCGTCAATGCCGCATGCCACAATGCCGCACGTTGTTGCCTTGGTGTAAATCAGGCTTTAGTTCTTACTAAATTTAGTAAGTCACTCACTATACTTACAAAATTTTCGGCCAGAACACAAAATAAGTGCTTAACTCAGTAAGCATGGCTTATTAATAAGACGCCATTTTGCTTATTTTTGATGTAAATAAAACCATGACAGAAACAGATCAACAGTTCAGAATACCTACACAAGCACTAATAAAATAATTTTAGACGTAAAAATGAGTGATAATTCTTTAATCGTATGTTCCTATGAACCGGTGTTTTGTGTTATGTTAAGTCAGTAAGTGTAAGTCTGTCCTGGCCGAAAAGCGCTATATTCGGCCTGTAAGATTTTAATTTTTTAATGCTTACTGGCTTAGTAAGTTTAGTAAGTACTTACTTCGGCCAAACACGCCCATTGTAATACGGTACGGATTTACGGAAAAATCAAAAAACCGAACTCCGATGTGACATTATTAGCCCAAGAGCCCACGACGGCCAAACCTTCATTATTTTAAAGCTAGCCCAAGAGCCCACGACGGCCAAACCTTCGTTATTTTAAAGCTGAAAATTTTTCTGTGCATGTCCCCTAATATACGGGTTTCCTATATATACAAAGTACTCTGTGTATACGGGTAAGAACGACCAGCGACTATATAGTTTTGGTTGTGGTTACTTATGTAAGTAATAGGTAGTAAAGGTGTATAAAATAGTATCATCAATTCCTTAAAATATAAAGCTCAAATTTTTTATATTTTCTTTGGGATAACTTTAGAAATCTCGTCATCTGTTGCTGAACACTTATGACAGTTGCTACTTCATGCTACTGCTAGTCCCTGCCAGACACCACTAAAGACGCTGGTTTTGAGCGTGGTCACGTGATGAGAATTGAACTATAAGCCATCTAGAAAAATAAAAAAGTTAGCGTTAAACGTTTACGTGGCATGTTTTTTATTTAAATAAAAAAAATGGGTATTAAAATCTCCCAAGTTGGCAACCCTTTTCGTTTACACCCTTTTTGTATATCTATACTAATATTATAAAGAGGTAAAGTTTATAACTTTGTTTGTATATACGGGGTAATCTTCGCAAATACTGATCTGATCATGAAAATTCTTTCGCTAACAGAAAGCTACACTATTCAGGAGTGACAAGATAAAAGTAAAAAGATAAAAATATATAAAGATTTTAAATCAGCAGGATTTGAACCTGCGCCCTCTGACGTGCCGTGTCAACAATTCAATCTAATCAAGCATTATTATTTGCCTTAGAAATTAATTGGTGATTTTAAAACATTTATATTTATCTGATTTGCTGAAAATAGTGAGAGTGTATTGGAACATATCAAATTTCACCGTACCCTTCTTATGTGAAATAGATAACGCCCAACGAAGTGGGCACGGGTCGGCTAGTATACGTATAAAGAGCGGCTTACATAGAAGATAACTATTGGCTAAAATAGTTTAATTTTGACACTCGGTTTCTGGCTGACTTATTAATTTAGAAGACAAAGTAGATTCTCAGAGGCAAATAATGCTATTAAATAGATGGCTGTTTAATTAGCACCCGATTTTTTTTGCGTCTTTGCTATAGTTTGCGCAACATAGTTACGTTGGGGTAAAAAAAAAGTTGATGAGATGTGGATCCATAGCTCAATTGGCAGAGCGCTGACACGGTATGTCGGAGGCGCGGATTCAAACCCCGCTGGATCGAAAGAATTTGATATGATTTAAAAATGTTTATAATTTCCTTGTGTGGGTAACACAAAAATAAAATTAATACGAATTAAAAATAAAGTCCGGTCGCGGAATAGAAAGAATTTCGTACACCGACCTGTCATCTTTTGTCTTTGTCGCTCGCGTATAAACATATTGCGGTTGCGCTCACACAGGTGAAGTGACCCCGTATTGTGTGAGCGCAACTGCAATATGTTTATACGCGAGCGACAAAGACAAAAGATGACAGGTCAGTGTACAAATTTCTTTCTATTCATATATTATTTCTTTATTTTTATATTTTTGGACTTTTAGCATGGTATCGTCTCTTGTCAAAGAATTAATTGTAATATGAAACTTTCAGGTGCTGTAGAGGACGCGCTATAGACGACGCTATAAGGTTTGTTTAAAACCAAATAACAATCATCATATCAAGAATTTCGACCCAGCGAGATGTGGATCCATAGCTCGATTGACAGAGCGCTGTCATGGTATGTCGCGCGTTCAAACCCCGCTGGATCAATAAATTTTGATATGATTTTAAAATGTTTTTAAGCAAGAAATTCATTACGGGGTTAGAAAAATATCAATTTATCCAGCAAATTTATTTTTTAGCTAGCTGACCAGGTGAACTTCGTACCGCCTAACAGTCGATTCTTTAATTTTTTACTTATAATAATCATCCTTCCCGGAACCCCTCCACTAATACTTAAACTTTATAGTATGGTATTAAAGTTCAAATTGACTTTTATGTATTGTTACGAATCTTTTGTATGGGAATATAGGAAAGTGTTGTTTTTAGACTTTTTCAGGCAATTTTTAAAATTTTTCTTTCTGTAAGAACCAACCTCGTACTTCAAGCAATATTATAAAAAAAAGAACTAGCGAATCGGTTCAGCTGCTCCTGAGATTTGCACTTAGCAACACATTCAGCGATTCATATATATATAGATGACCTTCAAGTAAAGTATTTAGAACAGTGTGATAACAAAAATAACAGGCATATACCTAGATCTATGGCATATACCAACAAATTTTTATTTTATTTCATAAATATTTAATGATAGGTACTTAAAATAGCAGACATCTTAATATTTTTTGTTCTAAGGAAATATTTTTTAAAAATTACACTTGTAGCTTCTCTAAAAATTATTAGGTGTCTATTAGATCCAATATCATAAATATTTACTGATACTGAAATCAGCAAACACCTGACAATAATTGTCAGGTGTTTGCTGATTTCAATTGTTTGATTCATAATAATCGTCTAGTGCTTCTCCTTCATGACGATCAGGCATCGTAGTGTCTCCATTTCATTACTAAGTAGGAGGGAGTTCCATCCTACACTCTTATGGTCCAAAGGACCATGTTGATTAATACTTTCTGCAAATCTTGGAATCAGCGGATATTGTGGAATAAGATTTACAATCTTTGCTTCAAAGAGGGCTAAGTAGGCACGATACTCTGAATGAATGTTGGGAATACGAATGTTATCTGCATATTATTTCGCAACATATGTAAAGGTGTACAGTTCCTGTTCCTATACCTCTAGTTGTAACCAACTGAAAACATACTGGCTTGAAGAGTTTGCGCTTCCGCTAATCTATTGAATTCATCTTCAACGCCTGCAAACAAATCTTTTGCGCTTCTTCTAATCTATTGAATTCATCTTCAACGCCTGCAAACAATTCTTCCTTAATCTTTTCGCGATTTGCATCTCGGACCTCTATTCCTTTCTTCTGTCTATATTTTTCCATTCGTTGGTTGTTTCGCTTTTGATTCGCTGCACTTTTATGGCGAGTTCCACGTCTTTGTCCTTGCTGTTGACTGAACTGCGAGTGGGTTTCTTCATCGTTCCATTCATTTTGCTGCATATTACCATAATATAAATTAGGTATATATTTTATTTTTTTAGAACTGTTTACTGTCTTATTTTGTAAACAAATATGGCCACAGAGTACAGTAAGTATACCGAGAAATGAATATGGCGTACTTACGACCACAGACAATTAGAATGAGTGGTAAGGTGGTAATAGCTAGGATGAAGGATACTCTGGATGTGACAAGTTTGCCACACCCATGGACGTAATACCTACCTAATGTCCATGGCCACACCCGAAAGGGACAAACATAAAAGTATATAAGATGTCAGGGTTGCCAGCCCTACCAAAATTTCCCCGTATTCTTCAGGAATTTACGATAAACCAGTAATAATAACAATAATATTATTATTATAAGTAGTAATAACTGCCGCGACAATGCGATTGACTTGCATTGCGCAAACGCCCTTATGGTTTATTCATATGAATCAATATTTTCTGATATTGCAATTTGTAAAATAATGGAATACAAATGGTCGTGCATTCGCCTTGAAATTTCACCGGGCACTGATTTTTACCCGACTGCGCAATGCAAAGGAGGGTAATGTGTTTTTCAGTCTATGTTGTATTTTGTTTTTTCGATTTTTTAATGAATTTATTTTATTCTGCTTTTGAGTTTTGATAGTTGCATGAAATACGACAGTAATATCTTGTAAGATGTGGTCTGAAAAAATGTTCTGTTTTTTAACTCTTAATCGAACCTGGGAGTTGAACGGAACATATTTAGCATGATTTCATGAAAAAAAAAAATGAAACAAGTTACTACAAATTTAAGTTTTTATTAATATACTTTATATATTCTTACAAATAAGAACAGAAGTTATTTTTTTTTAAACAAATTCAAAATGTCTAGAGCATATCCGAGTATATTTGGTTGGTTGCCAGTTTGGTCGCACAGTGACACGAATCCATAATTGGCGAATTGCAGAGTCCTTTGGAAATCTGTAACATCTGCAGGCTTACTCTTGAATTCAATCCCAATCTCACAAAAACACGAATTCAATACAGTTCCAGTTCCAATCTGTAAAATTTTGGTACTCTTGACCAAATCGAGCTTTCAATTGAATTGAAATTGGAATCGAATTGGCGATCGGTTTCCGGTGTGGCCATTATAATAAAAAATAATAAGAAAATAAAATTTAACGCATGAAATTGTATGTTTTTTTAATTATAATGTGTCTCCAATAATTAAATATTATCAATTATATTTTAATTCCTTAAATTAAACCTAAACCTGATTTTTTTAAGCATAAAAACGCAAGATATATTATACATTCTGGCATAATGAGTGTTGTTGTTAAAAAAAAGCTCACGACTGGCGCAATTTTGTTTTGAGACTTCTACTTTTCAAATGATCTCCAATTACATATATTTTCTTAAATTTTTTTATAACTAACTTATCTTCTTTACTTATTTATTTCTATAATAATTCCTATAATAATAAAAAGTTTTATTAGTTTAGTTAAAAGATATTGCAATATATACTTAAAACACGAAGAAAAGTAAGTGAAACATATTAAATTTAATAACATTCTCTTATCTCTATTAATTAAACAAAGCATATTAAAAAGTTTCTTCTACTCGTTCAAAAGAATGAGTAGGCCCACGTTTCAGCAAATGGAAGGTCTGGCAGATTTCTTGGAACAAAATCCAGGAATCGCCAAAGGTCTACTGCGCACCGCCCAAGCCAAGTTTACTACGAAAAGGAAATGGGAAGAAGTATCCATAGCTCTTAATGCGCTGGGCGGTGCACAAAAAGATGGAAAAGGCTGGGCAAAGGTGCAGTGATTTTAAAACATAACTAGTATACTCTTGTATATATATATTTATAGTAATAATTATTATTGTACAACAGTGTGTGTTCAGTGGCTATATTAATAATAATATTTTTAGTATTGGGCTGATAAAAAATGTGCCTTAAAAAAGGTTTGTGGCCAACATGTACGGTCCATGAGTCGCACTGGTGGTGGTCCTGTGGAGGCATTGCCCATTCTCACCCCAATTGACCAAAGGTTAGTTGCTGTGATGGGTGGCCCGGAATTCGCTGCAGGAGACAGCCATGTGGCCATCAACCCGTTCCCCACACCAAACATGGCTTCATTTTTACCAGTAAGTAGTAAATTTGTATGTACAATGGACATATAGGATTCCAATCTGCAGCATATTTTGTATCATACATATTTAAGCTATTATTTTTTTACTCTATTAAAGAAACCTCAACCTTATGTTAGTTTAATTATTCAGAGTTACTTTGTTGAAGTTTATTTTGTTTTATAATTTTTTTATCAATCTATAGGAATAGATTGAAGTAAATAATAATAATAAACTTTTAATTGCTGTTTCATTGGATGTTATAACTTAATTGTTAATTTACTTCTTAATTTTGTAGGTTTCAGTGCAGAACAAAGACATTTTACCTGAAACTCCGACTGTGGCAGTCACTCCTGCCTGCAGCTCGGATAATATATCAGTGCTCGATTCTGCTGTGGAGACAGTAGATTCTGAGACAGGTTTGTAATAAATTGTTTTGGTTTCTTAGGTGGATAAATCATTTGTGTAAATCTTTCCCTTCCCTTCTTTCATGAACATAAGTATTACAGTACATGACATCTAACACTTATCAAATATATTTTCACAGTACCTATATTAAGTGAACGGGAACGAAGCCCAGTAAGGACAGCACCGTCAGCAAACCGGCGATCTCGGACAAGACAACGATCCTCTCTGAACGAGGATCGCAATCAATTTGCTGCCATAGAACGGCAACGAGTTGAAGCTGAGACGGTGACAGCCGAGGCCTTGAGAGAGGCAGTTGGTAATATCTCTGCAGTTGCTGCTGCTATTAATAATTTAGCAGCAGCAGTAACCGAGGCTGCCCAAATAATTGCTCAAGCAATTATTTCGGAGAGACCAAATACTAATTAATATATTTTAATAGTTAGTTTTATAAACATAGGCTTAAATATTTATTAAACCAAATAGCGTGATTTATATTTATATATTAGAGGCCTAAATACTGTGATTTATATTCAAATATTAGAGACCTAAATACTGTGATTTATATTTAAATGTTAGAGACCTATATCTGTGATTTATATTCAAATATTGGAGACCTAAATACTGTGATTTATATTTAAATGTTAGAGACCTATATCTGTGATTTATATTCAGATATTAGAGATCTAAATACTGTGATTTATTTTTTATAAATTAAACACCTTGTTATTTGTATTATCCAAACTATTTCTATTTAATTTTTCTTCTATTAAGTTGGATAATTTTTTAATGTTGTTTTTCTTTATCTTGTCAAAAAATTTATCAAATCTATTATTGTTCATATTTATACAATTATCAAAGATGTCCAGCGGTACTACTTCTCTAATTATTTCTTTTAAATTTTGAATCTTTATCAGCAGTTGTTCAATGTCCCATATTGTTACCTTTATTTCAATATTTAAAATCGAACGATGAAAATTCTTTATTAATTTATCTACTTGTTTATTATATGGATGTTTTTCTAAAAGTAGTGGATATGTGCATTTAAAATTTTGAATAATATGTTTCGGTATAACCTTATTGAGTCTACATTGTAATAAAAAAAATTCTGTTTTTTAGTGAAGCTAATTTTACTGTACTATTGGCCCAAAGCTTAACATGTTTTACAGTTCTTTCTCCATAATTTTGTTTGATGTTATTAAAAACTAACTAACTGTGATTTATATTTAAAAATTGCTACCTTAGGTTAAAAGAGGATAAAAGGCTAATTGTTAAGTTTTTTAGTTCTATTTTAATATGCTGTGATTGTGATATTGATAATATAAAAATATACATAGGCAAATAAAAACAAACAATAATTTAACAAGAGTTTAATTATAACATTATCCAATCCAATCAATACTAAACCAATATAAACAATTAAAATTTCAATATAATAATTAAAACTACAATACAATAATTAAAATAACAATTAAATTAAAATTAATATTCAATCAATTATAAAACTTAAAAATAATATTCAATACAAAATCGAAATCAAAATCAAGACAAAAATTAAAATATAAATTAAAAATTAAAAAATTAAATATTAAAAATTAAATGTTCATTCTGACAAAGAATTAGATAAACAATTGATGAAGTAATGGATATAATTAAATCATAATGTAAAAAAAATTTTGACAAGATTAATGATGTTCGATGTAAAAATATCAACCTTTTATGAGTCAAGGGAATAAATTTAGATCCTAGAATGCTTGAATTACAAAAATTATAACATATTGTCAACAATAATAATAAAAATTAAAAAATAATAGAAGAGTTTTGGAATGTATCTGAGATTATAAAGTAATATTATATTATAAAGTATTATTACATAAATATTTACTATGTCTACAACCAACATCAATATGTGTATAAGTTTTTTCTATTGCGGGCTCAACTTATGCTTTAATTACTATTTCATATCTATCTGTGTGAATTTTAATTGGTTTTTGTAATTTTTTAATTTGTATAAACTCTAATTGTGTATTATTATAACTGTAAATTCATCTTAAAATAAAAATAAAATAAAATAATAAATAAATATTAATAAAATTATCAAGCGAAAAATAGATGTCAATTATATCAATTATAAAGATGCCTGATGAAGTTCTAATTAAAGATCGAAACGTCGCATAATTTATGATTTGATTGGCAACCTCAGTCTACTTCCCTACTAAATTTGAACAACAATAAAAACTAAGTTTAAAATCTATAAACCTATCAGAATATATTTATGCTTGCCATTAATAACGCCTCGCAGCCCATAACTCACGCACCAAACGAGATCTAGCTTCATTACCTCTGGTTAACTCAGAAAGATCCTGCCTACTTATTTCCTGGGTGCTATCTTCCTCTACTGAAAATGGTATGGTATCCTCACTGTCATTCTGACTCCAGCTTGCTTTATTACAAATGTTGTGTAAAACACAACAAGCATTTATAATTCTAGCAGCTGTGTCAGGATGATAGTGAAGGACCCTGTGGCCGAGGAGACATCTCCACCTATTTTTCAAAACACCTATAGTACGCTCCACTATATTGCGTGCCACACAATGCATGTTCGTGTAGTGCTCTTCTGGTGAGCCAGCCGGAGCATCCAAAATAGGTGTCATTAAAAAATTTCTTTGGGGAAAGCCAGAGTCACCTAAAAAGATATAATTATTGCAATTTAGCAATTTAGTATTTATGTATGAAACAATAATAATTGATCACTTATCTTATGATTTTAACTTAGACTTACCTAGTAAATAAACAAGTTCCCCTGAATTTAATAAATTTATTAGGTAGCTTTTGACAGGGTGTTGATTTAAAATAAAACTGTCGTGAGTCGCTCCACCAAAAGATGAATCAACACTTAAAATATTCATATCTGCATCACATATCTAAAAAGGAAAGAACAATTTTTTTATCTTAATTCAAAACTCCTTTTCTAAGTTTATGTTAACTAAGTCAAAAGTAAAGATAGAAGAAAAAGCATTACTAAATTATGCAGTTATAGAACCCAAGAGTCAACTTACAATTAAAACATTTCTTGAGTGAAATCCTTTTCTGTTGTAAAACCTCTCCTCATTTTGAGCTGGACGTATGATAGCTACATGAGTACCATCAATAGCACCAACTACCGATGGTATTTGGAACTTTTCATAAAATCTGAAATTAATGCAAATATGTACTTGTTACTCTATAAGTCAAATAGATTACAATAAGCACCTATTTGATTTATATGAATAGATAGGTATCACATATTGTGAAGAATAATGTCAAACCAATAAATAATAATAAACATTTTTATTACCTTTGTTTAATATGGTCTCTTTCTCGACGGGTTTGTGGGAATTTTAGCCATTTATTTATAACAACATCTGTATTGGGGGCATTTGTGACCTCTCTGATGGCTCGTGACACAGATTGTTGTGACATCAGCGTTCCGTGCGTAGCTCCCACCAAACGCTGATAGCTTCCCGTGGCGTAAAATGAAAGTGCCACTAAAACCTATAGAGATATATTTTATAAGTATCCCGCAGAGGTCGTAAAAAAAAGAATGATAAAGAGAGAAGATCAACTATAGAAGATAGGTCGATATTTCTATTGACATACCTTATAACGCGTAGATATATCGCTACGACGGGTAGTTCTAGGTAACAGCGGCACCAAATCTTTATGAACAATTTCAAATAACTCCTTGCTGAGGCGATAACATTTTTTAAACTCCTCGTCACTCATGGCGAACGCATTATCGGCATAACGCGCCATTCTTCTAAGATTCCGCCTTTGTCTCATATCTATTCTATTGGAGTTCTCTAATATATCAAAAATAAGCGCCAGTCGTGCCATTATCTTAATAAAAAACACTTTAGGATACACAAACGAACACTAAAAAGTTAACTTTATTGAATCGAGTAAATTCGATCCCAAACACGATTTCCAAGTCGATATGTCAACGTCAAAATATTGTCAAGAGTGCAAAAATGATTAGGATCGAGCTCGGGATCGAGAAATCCCAATTTCTATTAGTTACATAAAATTCCACTGTAATTGAGTCAAATCGTGCGCTAGTGTGGTGTTCAAGAGTACCGATTGACAAGTTCTCGATCCCAATCCTAAATTTCAAATAGGATCGAGTTTCAAGAGTAAGCCTGCAGTTTCATTAAGTAATATGAAATTTAAGATTGAATAAAAAATACCGCACTTTTAGGGTAATTTATCAGTTACCTCGGCTGGTATCCCTAAAAAATCTATAACCTGAGCAAATTATAAAGTACTTAAAAATGGCGGACCAGCCTAACGTTTGTTTCGAGGATGACAAATTAACCTTACCACTTAATTTTGTCGGTTAATATATATTTATTATTATGATGATAAATACCGTTTTCATAAATTATTTCTGTTTATAATAACTTGTTAATATACTAGGACTCTCATTCTGTTAATATTTTTGCCTAACAAGTCATATTTTTATCAAAAAAATTGTACTTACGTATGAAAGGTTATGTCTTGTGATTTCGTCTCCGTACGGCTTTTACAGCCGATTATATAACATATAACCATGATAACTCTTATACAACACTCAACTACGTCTTAGTTTCACAACTTAAATTACTGTAAATCACTTAAATCACATAAATTCACGAAGTAAATATCGGTCTCAACTGATTTGTTGGTCGCAAGTCGCAACTTCAGTTGTGACCAACAGAAACTCTGACAAAGACAAAAAATGTTGTTTGTGTCCTTTTCACCCCTTACAGTTTTCGTATGTTGTGGTTTCGTTCACACACGGTAATAATAATTGCGTAGCATATCCAGAGTATCCTTCATTCATCCTAGGGTAATAGTGTAGTTTTGTGAAGTGACCAAAGAGCAAATAAGTCTATCTCTATCTATAATAATATTATAAAGAGGTAAAGTTTATATTATATACGGGGTAATCTTCGCAAATACTGATCCGATCATGAAAATTCTTTCGCTAACAGAAAGCTACACTATTCAGGAGTGACAAGATAAAAGGAAAAAGATAAAAATATATAAAGATTTTAAATCAGCAGGATTTGAACCTGCGCCCTCTGACGTGCCGTGTCAACAATTCAATCTAATCAAGCATTATTATTTGCCTTAGAAATTAATTGGTTATTTTAAAACATTTATATTTATCTGATTTGCTGAAAATAGTGAGAGTGTATTGGAACATATCAAATTTCACCGTACCCTTCTTATGTGAAATGGATTATAACGCCCAACTAAGTGGGCACGGGTCGGCTAGTCTCTCTCTCTCTCTCTCTCTCTCTCTATATATATATATATATATATATATAGAGAGAGAGATAGATATATATATATAAAAATGAATCGCTAAATGTGTAATGTTGCTAAGCGCAAGTCTCGAGAGCAGCTGAACCGATTTCGCTAATTCTTTTTTTATAACATTCCTTGAAGTACGAGGATGGTTGTTACAGAGAGAAAAATTTTAAAAATTTCCTGAATAAGTCTAAAAACAACACTTTTATATATACAAGAGATTCGTATTTATATCTACTTAAAAAGTTAAAAGTAAATTTGAACTTTAATACCATACTATAAAATTTAGTGTTAGTGGAGGGGTTTCGGGAAGGATAAGTATTAAAAAAATTAATAAAAAAATTTGAATCGACTGTTAGGCGGTACGAAGTTTGCCGGGTCAGCTAGTATATATATAAAAATCAATTGCTGTTCGTTAGTCTCGCTAAAACTTGAGAATGACTTATGCGCTTATTACACCTTCCTAAATCCAGTCACTGAATTTAGAAAGCCAGTTAGGACGCTATTTAGAAGCTTCTGATCACACCTTCCTAATTTCAGTTGCTAAATCACTCAGTTACGAGAGAGCGACGAAGTCAGACGTATCTATTGAATTACGTAGTAGTCTATTCAACAAGTTAAAAAACGTGTTAAATAGAAATAAAGCTCCTAAAAATATGTGCGATAGCTCGGAATGACGTCTATAATAGAAAAATGTTTTTTAAGGGTTTTTATTAAAACGATATTTATAAAATATAGAACAATGCGACCACCAGTGCTGCCAACTCTTGAAAAAACATTTGTTCTAAATTTTTTAACAAAATTCCCTAAATTAAAAACAAAACCCCCTAAAGGCCTAAACAAGGCCTAAACCTAAAATCGAAATTATTTAAAAATAAGTCGGATCGAGTCGATCGGACGAAAAAGTTTGAGTCTTTGAGACGATGTACCTAATAAAAGTTTCACTTTCAAAAGAAAAATAAACATGGCAATCGAAATTCGACATATTAAACAGCCTATAGAATATAGCACGAATCCTAGAGCACGAATATTGGCTAGGTGCGAAGTCATGGTGGAGGTAAGCCGAATCGACACAAGCGTACGCAGTGGTGAATTTTTGAACTAAACGGAGATGTTTTATGACTCTGTCGTATAAAATACACGTAAACATTTTAATTTTTTATCAATAATAAAATTTTAATAAAATGAGCAACCGGAGTTGCTGTGTCGTTAATTGTAGAAATACTAGCAGAAAGAGTGAGTGTAAATTTTATACATTTCCAACTGCGAAATGGAAAATAAATCAAAGAAAAAAGTGGATAGTAGCAGTCAGACGGCAAAAGTAAGTAGTATCATAACCTTAATTTCAGTATTAATAATAAAAGAGTATAACAGGCATTTGGAAACTGGTAAATGTTGTTGACACAATAATAAATTATCTAAATTAGTAATTTGAAATATAAATGTTTTTACTTGTGGAATTTATCAAAATTTAATAAACTATTGTATGTATTTTATTAAGAATTTCATATAAATAATGAAAAATATTTTGCTACTCTTTAGATTAAACAACGTGTTTATTAAATTTAAAAAATTTAGGTACTATAGTCGGACTTTTAATTCGATTCCAGATTTGACAATTTCAGTGTTGCAGCGTTATGACAAGTAATAAATAGTGACGTTGCGAAATTATTCGATACGGAAATCGAATATTTCCGGATCGATTCTTCTCGTTTATAATTTTATTCTCGTAAACTAAGTATATCAGGAAATTAAATATTTCTAAATGGATAATTTAGTTATGACGATTAATTTTATTAAGGATCTGAGAGTTTTCTTTAATAATTGTGTGTGAAATAAATAAATAAATGTGATCATGAAGGAACATGAGAAATAATACAAATATAGTCGTATTTTTAATTAGACGAAGCCAACTGACAGTAGCTAATGTCACTTTGTAAAATAATGATACCATATTTAAAGTAATAGTGATGCGTTCAGTTCTCGTTCAATCAGATGAATGAGCAATGAGTGTGAATAGTCAATCACTTCAAACTATAAATGAATATATTGTTACGTGTTAGGGTTCGAACGATTTGGAGAGAAAGACCTGCTGACTCTTTTAGAGACTTTATTCACTAGCACTAGGTCCGACACAAAGCACTAGGTACAAACACTGGGTACAAACACTAAGTACAAGGTACAAACACTAAGCACACTCACTAAGCACTAACGATGTCCGAGGTCGTAGCCAATGTCGTAGGTTTCCTCGGGTATCACTCTTGATCACTAGTCTTCACTTCGAAGTCGCTTCGTCGATCACTCAAACTGAACTCTCAGCCAACCGGCTCTTTGGTCATACATTCATTTTCGTCCACAACTTCAAAGGCCTCCAATTGCGCAGAAGTTTCATTTTTCACGTACTTGTAGGCGTTGCGGATCATTACTTTTTCAGTAACAGTGAAAGCTTTTCGTGGACGCTTTTTTCTTGGGGACAAGAAAACTTCCACGTCTTTTTGTGATGTACTTGGCTGAGGATCCATCTTGATGGAAAACCAAAACAAATAGATTCACTCAAAGTTCACAAAAAACTATAAACGTAACAACAAACACAACGTAACAAAACTTTAACAAAACCCAACAAAATAACAAAATATCGATTCGTAATGAAACAAGATATTCGTGCAGTCAGACTGGGAGAATGAAGCCGAATGACAAGATAAACAAAATGGCAATAGAATACTAAGAGAAAATAGAAAACTATCTAGGCTCTTTTATTATAAGTTTTGTTTTTAATATAAATAAATTACATGTAAAAAACCTTTTTAAAAAACAAGCTTTTATTTGAATGCACTAAAACGAAAAAAATAAATTTTTACTTTAAAACTTTTACTATCTACTTATAAAGTCATTACACATAATCTATATGATAGAAAAGCTTGTCGCGAGATATGAGTAGGTACTCATATTTCCTTAGTTTGAAAATTTTAATAGTTAAAATCAATCACATCAATTTATTTAATTTACTTGTTTACAAGCAAATCTCGCGACAAGCTTTTATATCATATAGATTATGTGTAATGACTTTATAAGTAGATAGTAAAAGTTTTAAAGTAAAAATTTATTTTTTTCGTTTTAGTGCATTCAAATAAAAGCTTGTTTTTTAAAAAGGTTTTTTACATGTAATTTATTTTTGACTTTTTAGTCGGTTATCACGTTACTTTATTCGAATTATTCTTAGCAAGCCCTTTCATTTGATACCCATATTGTAGAAGTGCACTAAAAATAACTAGTCCGCACTCTTGGATATGCTGCAATATTGGATTTAAAATGACGTCACAAAGTTAACCATGCATTGTCATCCAAATTGAACCTGCATACAAAATTTCAGCTCAATTGGTTGCTTCAAAATTGGGTTGCAAGATTTCACCCGAACAAACATACATACATACATGCATACATACAAACCATGCATTGTCATCCAAATTGAACCTGCATACAAAATTTCAGCTCAATTGGTTGCTTCAAAATTGAGTTGCACGATTTCACCCGAACAAACATACATACATACATGCATATATACAAACCATGCATTGTCATCCAAATTGAACCTGTATACAAAATTTCAGCTCAATTGGTTGCTTCAAAATTGAGTTGCAATATTTCACCCGAACAAACATACATACATACATGCATACATACAAACCATGCATTGTCATCCAAATTGAACCTGTATATAAAATTTCAGCTCAATTGGTTGAAGATATCTGCTTCAAAATTGAGTTGCAAGATTTCACCCGAACAAACATTCATTAAAGTTACATACATACATACATACATACATACATACATACATACATTGCAAGTTAAATAAAAGCTTGTAAAAACAAAAATATTAACTTTTATAAAATAAAGCTAATACTAATTAATAAATAATTATTATGAATAATTATGTATTTATTTAAATAAAAATCAATAATTTAGTATTTAATTGGCACACCAATATTATGATTACATAAACATAAATCGCGATTGTTTATCGATTTTTGTGTTCATCACTACACTATTAAATCTGGTATCATTATTTTACAAAATGACAGTAGCTAATGTCAAATCTGGAATCGAATTAAAAGTCCGACTATAATTTGGAACTCAATTCGATGATTTACTGCTTGAAACTCAGTTTTGATGATGACCTCCATGTTTTCGTAACGACATAGATAAAAAAATATTAAATTAAAAAAATTAATATTTTACGTTATCTTCAAGATTCAGCTATTACATTATCTTTTTATTTTTATTCTTTACTTTTACCTTTACAATTATAATTATAGTCTTTGTTTCCAAAGTTTGTTTCATTTTAGTTTTGTTAAAATTAATTTTACAACTCATATGTACTCAGTCCGAGGTACTCAGCTATGCTTTAGAAATTAGAATTGACCACAGATTACACACAGATAGTATAAAACTATAAAGCTAGCTAGAATTGACATAATCTAATCATGTAAATATTAAATAATTTGTTTATCAATGATACTTACGTTTTTTTTAAGATATTTAATTCAATATAAAATAGCACGTAATTTCGTCAGTTCGTCACTACATTTTTTTCACATATTGATAGTTATTTTAACAATAAAAAAATAGTTATTGTCAAATATCATTAATATACTGCCAATCACAGATTATATCTGCCAATACTGTCCCCTTTTAGTTCATACCTCGAGTGGCGCTACCGTCACGCACCTAGCCAATAGATGTCGCTACCTCTACGAATAGATGCCGTTCGCCGACAAGTAGTGATGTGTCGTTATGCCTTTTTCAAATAACGAAACGTAACCGCTAAGAGCCCGCGAACAACGTTGTAAAAACTATCTATTTTGAAAACTATCTATTTCCATACCGTCAATCAAATATGGCTCTTATTTGTATTGGTGTAAAGACTATAATTGATTGATATCATTTGACGTTACAAAACGTTTACAAAGAACTTCCCTTCGTACTTTTACAGTCTTGTGATAATGATTAAATTATATTTATAAAAATATTTAAATTTTTATACAGGCGTACTTAAAATTTGCTCCTCATGCGCCTAAAGAAGTTTCACTTCAAAAATAAAAAGTTACTTAAAAAACCGATTGTGCTTTAGACTACAGTATAAATTACAGTAATACTGTAATGTATACTATACTCTAAGACTTTAGACCACACGACTGAAGTGTTACGAAACTTCCTTTTGCCTCGCCCGATCACACTTTTCGTAACGCTCTCGTTATGCACTCACCAGCTTACTTCCCAAGTCAAGCATACGTAAAAAAGTTTTACTTACTTCAAAATATCGAGTGTCGAATTGTCGATATCTACATTTCAATATCGAACTATCGATATATTATTATCTTCCAAAAAAGTATTTATTTATTTTATTGTTAAGGAACACAAACAGTTAAAATTAACAAAATAAAATTAAATTTACAAACATAAAACATAAACCAAAACTGTGCTCACAAATAAATTTAACACAATCAGATTTCGCTAAAACTAAAGGAAAAATACATTTGTTTAAAAAATTAAACATTAACAATTAAAAAGTAAATTCTAGCTACAATTACAAGCAAACGAAGAAATATTACGAAACAATATAAAACAAAAAATAAAACTTAGACGTTACCAAGATTTGTTGTTGTTAGTAATAAATAATAAATAGTAAATATTGATATTTCTAAATAGCACTAAATAATTAACTATCGTTGTCGCAACGAATACAGTGTTCAAAACAAAATGGAGACAGCGGTCGTTGTTCACGTTGTGAAAAATAGATAGTTTTGCTTCGTTGTCGCAGCGACTGGTAGCGACAAAACGGAGACAGCGGTCGTTGTTCACAGTCCGAGTTGTTCACGTTGTGAAAAATAGATAGTTTTGCTTCGTTGTCGCAGCGACTGGTAGCGACAAAACGGAGACAGCGGTCGTTGTTCACGTTGTGGAAAATAGATAGTTTTGCTTCGCTACATAACTAGCTATCGTTGTCGCAGCGAATAGATAGTTTTACAACTATCTGTGCTATATTATAGCGCACATAACTACCGACAAGGACAAGTCCATTTTGACAGATTTCAGATTTGCGATTTGCGACATTACTGCTCACAGGAGGATACGTTTGTGTGGAACAAAGTGTAATCAAACCGTGCAAATTTAAAAGGAACATCCTTCTAATCTTATTTCAACACGGGTAAGTGGACGTGTTTATTATAAATACGCTAGCTACGTCTCCTGTCGTTGAACCATATTTAGCTGTAGTGACGTGATTGTTTACTACAGTGGCAACGCCTCTCGTTTTCCCACAGTTTCACGCGCATTGTCTTACGGTTCTCACGTGCAAGCGTACTCCCCGCGACCCGGTTCCGTCGACATAGTCCACGGTTACCGAGTTACAGTTAAATCGACCAGTGTCAGTTCTATAGCACGGCGGCTTGTGACTCACATCTGTGTTTGATTTTCCTCGATTTTCTTACAAAGTTCCTCACAAAACTGTTACTGCTCAGTTCGCTCAGTTCGTTTATGTTGACACATCTGAAAGCTCAGATTTTGTAACGATCAAGACACAATTTTTGGAGCTATCTGGAGTTTAGTGACTCATAGAATGAAAATGCTTGAGACCCGTGTCGCCTGCTGTCAGGAGTCAGTAGCTCCTTAGTAATGTTCTCAGCGATAGCTTATCAACTATCATCAACATTTTTAGAAGAACAAAAGGTGAGAATATTTTGATATGCGATCTATTTCGTAAAAGACTGCTTTATTTACCTCTTAAAACGTCTTACACTAATCAACGCTTAATGAAAGTAAATTTACATAACAGTGGTTACGCTACAGTGGCTATTGATTAAACATAATAATGACATCAGCCGATCTTACACTTTTCCTAAAAGTGTTACATTTTGTCACAAAATTGTTAAATGTTTATAACAAAACAGTGTTTTCGGTCTGGAGATACCTCTCAAATTAACTTTAATAATTTGAATTTATATCAAATGTTATTTATAAATGAACATACATATACCAATAATCTGTAATAAAAAATGGAATATTTGAGATAGTGTTGCAATATAAAGTAATAAGAAAGAACTGTTACAAAATATGGTCATATTTAGCTATGCTAAACGCAATTGTTAGTGTTGTCTGTTGGTTTAATTAATAATTATTTATTTATTAAACATAATATAGGGAAAAGTCTTATTGGAATTGATCAACCATTCTGATTTCCTTATAACAAAATTATTGTCTGAAGTAAAAAAAAGTACATAAATAAATAAAAAATTTAACAATGAAAATAAAACATTGGTATGCAGTAATTTCACACCCAAGTGCAATGCCTTCAGTTTCTATTTCTCAGCAATTCATCTAGAAAATATATTCTGTGTCGAGCATTAGCTGTGAATTGTGATACAACGTTTTTTTTCCTTGAATTTTCTATTGTTATGTGTCGCCAAGGCATTGACTGACATGCTATATGATTGATTAGAAATCTGTGTTACGTAGATTAAGTATGCTAGAGGTATTCACGGTAGTGTGACCACATAATTCATAATAGCAGAGTGAATTTTACTATCTATATACAGCCCTAATTATGATGTTTTGTATGAAAACATTTCCGTGTATCACATTAAAAATTATGTACTTTAATGCTGACAACATAGTATATAGAATGAATTGATTTTTTTATAAAAGACTAGCTGACCCCGGCGAACTTCGTACCGCCTAACAGTCGATTCTTTAATTTTTAATTGTATGTTTTCTTTTGTATGGGATTATAGAAATGTGTTGTTTTTAGACATTTTCAGGCAAATTTTTAAAAAAAAATTCTCCGTAAGAACCATCCTCGTATTTCAATAAAAAAAGAATAAGCGAAATCGGTTCAGCCGCTCTCGAGATTTGCGCTTAGCAACACATTAAGCGATTCATTTTTATATATGTAGAGATAAGCTATTTAAAGCTTTCGACACAAATTCTACAGAATTTTAGGTTCTTGGTATTTCAGCACTGTTGAAAATGTCATTTGTGAAGTGTGATTTTGTGAAGTGGGGATGTGTTATAAACTCAGCATAATTAACAATAAACTTATTAAATATCCCATTTGACCTCCAAACAAAACTACATATTGACAAATAATATACTCTATTTTTTTGCCTCGGCCACTAAAACTACGTGACAATAGATAAAAACCATAAATATCTCGTGATCATTAAAGAAACATTACCGATGCAGTGGAATTTCTATTAACTGATAAACATTTAAAACTATTCAGAGCTGATAAAGTGAAAGTTATTGCCATTGGTTATCGTACAATGTTATCAAAATAAAAATTTATTTGTAATATTAAAATTTACATATTACAAAACAGTGGTGAAATAGTTACAATATACCTATATACTTTTTTTTTATACAACCTAGGCTAAGGCTCACCTGATGGTAAGCAATTACCGTAACTTTTAAAGACGCCTGCAACACGCGAAGTGTTGTAAATGCATTCCAACCGTACCCCCAATCCCCCCAGGAGCTCTGGTGACCTTACCACAGGAACACAACACTGCTTGAAACCAGTATTAATTCGATGTGCTCTTCTATGAAGTAACTTTACCAGTCAGGCTGCTTCAGAGTTAGAGCAGGACATTTCCTGATATGTCCTACCTCAGTTTAAGCGCAAACAGTAGGGATCAATAGAAAAAATATTGATAAATTGATAATATAAACAATAAAGTATGAAAATTAATTACATCAACTACATATTTATATACAGTACCTTTATTTATTTATTTATTTTATGTACTTTTTTATATAAAGTAACTTAAATTCAAATAAGCTAAATATACATACAAAAAAGATATAACTTTATTGGTAAAGGCTTAAAACATATAGATACTTAAAAAATGTTAGTTAATGTGTGTTAGGTCATATCATTGTCTGTTTTATATAAAAAAAGAAAAAGTAATCTTGCTAGGAAACTCAAACCATTGTCGGAAACTCCAGAAAATTATTGTGTAAGCAGTTATGATGATTCATTATCTTCAACGTAATATGCAAACTATGTAAAGATAGTTAAATGTCTTTATTTTAATAACGAGAATTAAAAAAATATAGGAATATGTATTAAAAATATTATTAAAATAATAGCTAGATGTGCATCACAGCTTTGCTCACTTAAGGCCACTTTCATTATGTCTGATCATATAATCACAAATTTTTTTATATTAAAAAGCTTACAACAAAGACCTTTTGGTGGTCTTTATAATTATAATATTAAATTCTTAGACCTGCCAAATATACTTTTAAAAAAAATATAATTGGTCGAGCCGTTTTGGAGGAATTCCATAAACAAACACTGTGACTCAAGGTTTCTATATATAATTTTTATATATTTTTATATACATAATAAAAAACCAAGTTTTGGTAACCCTATTTAATTCCAAAGAAAGTGAAATTTAGCCTTGTGGTTATCATCTGTTGACCTCAGTTTATTTGCATAAAAAAGCATTTCAAATTGCCATTTGTAATTTTGAAATGTGAAATAACAATTATGCTTTCGTTTTAAAATTCAATTAACTTTTTTTAATTACTTACCATACCATACTTATTTCACTTTTAATGAAATAAAGAAATACTGTAATCTGTAAGTGTAATTTACTTGCAGAAGTAAAAAAAAAAAAAAACTTTTTATTTTACATTTACTATGTACCTAATAGTAATAGGTAAGATTTACTTCAAAATAAAAAAACCGACTTCAATTACATCAATAAGTAATATAACGTAGGTAGACGAAAAATAGTCAAGTAACGTATTTATACTAATAAATATAACTACTGCGCCGATCGGAATAATACTTATACCATAAGATGCAGCGTGTTTTAGTATATGAAATGTTGGAGATTATTTGTCGTGTAAAAAAATATGGACGGACAGACGTCGCTAGTTAAGAGAGAAATGTTAGATCTCGATAAAGTTTAAATGGGACCAGTAAAAAGTTATGAGGTAACACACATAAAAAATAATTTTAAAAGTCGGTTAAAAAGGTTTTATTAAAAATTACGTCATCAATTATTTTATTTCTTCTTCTTCTTCTTCTTCTTCTTCTTGTATAATGGCTCCCGTGAGGATTTGCCAATGTCAAAGTGAGTAATAAACAACACAAACAGATATATATATAAATAAATCAATTGAAAATTTTTTTCTTATATAATGGCTCCCGTGAGGATTTGCCAATGTCAGAGTGAGTAATAAACAACAGCAATACAAACAGATATATAGATAATTCAATTATTGATAAAATGGCGGGAAAATACAAGGCGCGCGGCCATCCCAAAAAAAAAAACGACCGCGCGCCCCGAAATCTCGCCCCATTATTTTATTTTCGTGCGATGTCCTTCGACTATAGTAACGGCATTCGTATTATTTCTTGATGCTTAATTAAATATTAAATAACTAAACCTCTCTAATACCATTCTCTGATATGAACAACTCGGTTAGTCATTCATAACTGATGACTCAAACCTTTATCAAGGTCGCCATTAGCCTTTGAACTGTGACTAATTAGCGATTATTTAAGAGATTGTTATAAAAATGGTAAGTTATGCGTTTGCAAATAGCTAAAAATACCTTACAATCATTCCATAAACAGACTTCCGTTGTAAAATTTAACGTGATATTGGTACAGAAGACAGAACTGAACACATACTGGAGTAGTGGAGTCTATAAAGGACCATAAGGAGTCTTTAAGAGCATACTCCTACTTGAAAGGCCGGCAACGCGCCCGCTAATCCTCTGATGTAGCGGGTATCAATGGATGTTGGTTTCACTTACCACCAGGTGAGCCAACTGTCCGTTTGTTATAACCGTCAACTCCTATAAAAAAAAAACCACGGCTGAGCAAACCTCATATTCATATATTGATGGCCTATTTCACCGGCTTTGGATATAGTTTACGCTGCGTAATAGATAATAGAGTCTTAATATGGAAAAAAATCTCATAAACCCCATATAAACATGGATGAGGTCTATGAGAGTTTGGTCTGCATTTGTCCATAGTTTTGAGGGTTTTTTTTTATACAACTAGGCCGTAGCTCATAGACGCCTGCAACAGTAGAAGCATCGTAAGCACGTTGCCGGCCTTACCCATCCTATCCCCACCTATCCTCACCATGAGCTCTGGTCACCTTAGTCATCACAGTAACGCAACATTGCTTCAAAGCAGTATTATTTAGCTGTGATCTTCTGTAAGGTCGAGGTACTTCCCCAGTCGGGCTACTTCAGATTTTGGACAGAATGTTTTCTTCTGTGCCCTACCTCAGTTTATGGTTTTTTTTTCGATAGTGCTCGTGTTTTGTTTTTCAATGCATTAAACGTCTTTATTAAAACCAAGTTTCTAATTAATGTACCCTTATTCCCTAAACCTACATGGCTTACAGTGGTGAATCTATACCACGGAGTATATGGAGACGGCATCGAACGTTATTTGCTTCAGAACCAGCGTAGCCAACTTTTACACCCACACAATTATATTAAAGTTCGCACACAATTTACAACATTAAAATCTTAATCCTAATTGGCTACGAAGTAGTGTGCGTGTACGCATTGCTACACGTTACTACAATCATAGATGAGTCTCTAGGGCCGTGGGCATTTCGATAAACATTGCAGATTTATCGATAAATGATAACACGGACGAGTATTATTTCAATAAAATTCAATAATTATTATTATCTATGTTCACTGATTACACATTAAATACCTCACATTAATAGTCAACTGGTAGTTTCCTATTACTGTAGACTGTAGTTCTATAAAACTGTTGGGATACTAATCAAATGTCAGAAATTTATTAAAACCAATATAAAACTGAGGGTTCAAAAAAATATATACGAAAAACTATCGGGATGAAACAGTAGGAGCCAAGCATGAAATAAACTGAAAGACACGGTGAAGTGAATTTTAAAAAACATTCACTCATTAAAATTTGAAATCTAATAAAAATGGATATAAAAAATGAAATTCGAATTGTACATATAGTATACTTATGTCTTAAACGTGATAATAAACATCGAACGAAAAACCTTTTATAATAAAAAAAGATTCAATTTATCGATAAACTACGGATTAGGCATTCGTTGCTCAACTAGTAAAGTCGATAATATGGCGGGCCACTGACGCCTGGTACTCCAAGAATTAGTGCGTAGCGAGCGTAACTATAGCCGCGCAATAGATTGCGCATTACGCGCGTTGTTCCCAGACTATCGGTAATGGTTAGCCAGCAGTGTATATCGTTACTGTTACAATTATGAATTGTAAGTCAAAATCATTGTAGAGGACTGGCTTTTTTCCAAATATTAATAATTACAGTAAATTACTACTTATATGTGAAAGGAAATCATTCCTGGGGTAACTTTTAGACCTTAGCTCCCTTGTCGACACGACAATACTACACAACACGGCATTTTAATATTTTTTAAGTCACTAAATACGTCACCCGCGTCTGTACTACGACTGAGATGCGTTTGTTAACAGCATGATCGCCTGATCATAAGCTCGGTAACACGCGTCACGCCCCTTACCATGTCTATAGTATTTCTGTGGTCTGTGATCTATACTAATATTATCAAGCTGAAGAGTTTGTTTGTTTGTTTGAACGCGCTAATCTCAGGAACTACTGGTCCGATTTGAAAAATGATTTCAGTGTTAGAAATAATTTTTCCATTTATCGAGGAAGGCTATAGGCTATATATAATCACGCTAAGACCAATAGAAGCGGAGTACACGCGGACGATATCGCGGGCAGAAGCTAGTAAAGTATAAAGATAATTTCGCCAACATCATGTAGAATAAATATGCATAGGTAATAGTTGTAAATATGAGTTTAAAAGTAAACGCTTGATAACAATACTACGAGTATGGTATTACATGAACGAGAGCGACTACACTGCTAAGGCTGCAAATCTTTTTAACTTGGTGACGTTAGTAATTAATTATTATAAACAGATTATGAATGACATATTTTATCTTGCATTTGTAACTACAGACGATTATATCTGTAGAAGATAACTTTCTAATCATTTGAATTAATGACTTTCAATAGTGCCCAAATAGCACAGGTGATTTCGCCAAAGTCAAGACGATCAACTTAACTTAATATTACTTTATATCATTTATAAATGCGAAAGTTTGATGCGCCAGAACAGCCTAACGGATTTAGAAGAAGTTTGGCACTGACAAGGGACACAGGAAGGTAGGGACATCTTATGAGATAAGTTATCGTCACAAAAGTTACTTTTTATCCTTAAAAATTGTACGGTCACAAGGGAATAGATTCCTACACGAACGAAGTACGAAGACAACAGCTCGTATTTTATATGTATTCTTTGCATATAAAATATGCATGCAGATGGTTTCTGCTTCCATTCTGTGGATTTGCTGCAATTTTACACCACCCTTTTTTTCTCAATAAACAGGCTTTTAAACCCGTTGTGGTAAATGAGCCACACGTTGCAAACCGCCACGATGAAAATTGATATTTTCTTCTAATATACTTAACAGTAATTTCTAGAAATATAGTTATTTTAGTATATTTTTAGCTCCTTTTCCGTTTTTCCTCAGACATTGGGTGTGCGACGAAAATTTGTAAGCAGCGATGTGATGCTTCTTCTTGGCATTATTATCCCCAGCTATTAGTTGCCAGGGCCTACCTTCTGATTAACTTTCTTAAATTAGTTAATATTTTAAAGCTTAGACTTAGTTTTCCAAAATATGTCCGAATTGTGGCCAAAAATCGTCAAAATACTTTAGACACTTGATAAATTAAATGCTTCGTAATACGGCCAAACACATAACTTTATATTTTTTTAACTGCTGTAGGTTATATAGGTCAAAAGAATTAAAATTTACGTAGGACATCATTTGAGACCAAAATATCACATTTTAAAACGGCTAGTTACGTAGCTTAGCATGTTCCAATTGTTTCAAAACGACTTGATATTAGTATGGATTTACACAGTAGAATGTGCAAATGTAAAAATGTGCATAATAATATCTGTAGTAACAGTATAATCGTGTAATCTGTAGGTTAAGGGGTCGGGCTGTTACCGCGCGAGTCGCCTGGCGACAGACAGTTATGTTGAGGTTTAATAGGTCGATTTCGAACGACTTTCTTGTTGGTTATTATTCAAGAAGATGAAGGAATGTAGTTGCATGCTTTAGAAATTAGTCATTATTTACAATTGGGTATTCGGCCTACTCGCTGTGGAGCAGTGTGGTGGATTAAGGTCCGTTCCTTCTCCTATATGGAGAAAGATGTATATGCTCGGCAGTGGGATGTTACAGTTAGCTCAGTCTATTGCAGTCCATTGCTGGGAATAGGACTCCCCAAGTACGCGCCAGTCATCCCGGTTTCCCGCAATCCTCATCCAGCACACACCAACAATCTTACGTAGATCGTCGGTCCAGCGGGCAGTAGCACGTCCCACACTGCGTTTGCTAACACGCAGTGCTAACTCCAGGACAGTCTGCTCCAACGGCTATTGGTCCTGCGACACAGGTGACCAGCCCACTGCCACTTGACTTGCTAATTCTGTGGGCTATATCGGTTACTTTCGGTATCTCTCGAATAGTCTCATTTCTAATCCTGCGTTTGTGAGAGACCCCAAGCATAGCTCGTTCCATTGTACGTTCAGCGACTTAATACTTGTGGAAGGGACTGGTACTTCATCAGTGTTCACATCTGGTCCTTCGTCAGTGTTCACATCAACCATATGTTAACACAGGTAGGACGCATTAGGGATGATTTATGCTAGACCGTGCCGGACACGAGCCGTGCTCCGTACGAGACACGGACGACGCACGGATTCAAAACTTTACTGTATACATTTTATACGAACGGGGCGGAACCGTGCGTCGTCGGGGCACGTCCGAGCCTCGTCTGTGACGCGGACACCTCACGGTATAGCATGAACAGTATCATAATATAAAATGTATGTAAAGTTTTGAATATGTGCGTCGTCCGTGCCTCGTACGGAGCACGGCTCGGACTCGCCACGGTCTAGCATAAATCATCCATTACTCGAAGACAACCCGAACCCCAGTATGCTCTACTTACTGTGACTTAGTTTGACTTCAAGTTCGATGAGGTGATGTGCCAGCCGTAGAGTCTGTGTATTTAACAATTAATTTTAAAAACCAGCAGCCATGGTTGCAACCAACCATGGTTATCCTGCCATCGTTCGGCGTCGCCCTACCTCCTGTTGATAATGTCCTTGATAGCCAATCCTAACCAATAACTGGTGAAATTGGTACTAAAAACATCAGCAACTTAAAACGGTCTTCGAAACAGTCTCGATATCTTATACTTTCACTTACTTTATACTATCAGGATTCTGACGTCAAACTAGGTTAAACGGGTTTAGCGTTTTATCATTGAAATCATAATAGACTGACGACTTACAGTTACATTTTTTTTCTATTTTAATCTTCTCTAGATATAGAAAAAATTTAAGTTATGTTGAAACTCGTTTCAAGTTTTTGCTACCACATTTACGACTACATAACAAAAGTATTTTCTAGTGATTTTGGTCTAGTAATTTTAGAGTACGTACCCATTTCAAACATTCAAAAATACAAAATCATAAAATTTTCCTCTTATCTGTAGGTATATTTGCTAAAACACTATCTATATCTGTTTAAAGTTTAAACTATTAAATAAACAAAAAATTGGGTGTGTGCAATTCACACATGGCAGAAGAGAAACTTCTGAAAAGTCATAGGATGGTAGGCCGTTGCGATTAGTTCTATCGACGATGATAATGGTATCTTGAAAAAGTTCATAAGCGCCATGCAAAACCGTTTACCGTTTACTCACTTTTGTTTCATCGATTTTCAAATCACAACGATTGTAAAGAAAATTCACGTTACTAAAATGGCATAACAATAAATCTTAATATTAAAAACATATTATAATGAAACAACTTTTTCGGATTTTATTATTATTATATACTTTATTGCACTAAAAAAAGAATATACAGAAAATTACACATAATTATAGTTGATGGCAAAGGTGGATTTATCCCTAGAAGAGATCTTTTCCAGTCAACCAATATTTAATTTTATCAATATTATAATTACCAATATTATAATTTTATCGCGGCTTATGAAGTTTTTAGTTGGTAGTTTAAGTTTAAGTCCCCCCGTGACCATGGTTTCTGTAAAGTATCCGAAACGTCGGGCATCTAAAAAACTTAAACCGCGATAAAATCCGAAAAAGCTGTTTTGATTATAATGAGTGAAACAATATTAAAAACACAGTTTTGTTGTGTTGCAAAACGTAGAATGAATAACAATTGAAACATAACAAAAGGCCTACATTGTCGTCACAATTAACTCTTTTGTTTATTTATAATTTTGACGCGATCCTCGCCATCGTTCACCCGGAACGTGCAGATAACATATAGAATGACAAATACAAACGTGTAACGTATGCTGGAGCGTAACTGCGCTTTGTCGCGCAAAACTGAGCAAAACAATGTTGACCAACTTTGCACGGCATTGGGCACGATGGAATACTTGTTAGTTGGGTGACATATTATGTTAGATTTTAGCGTGCTTCTAGCCGTTTATGGGATACTCGCTGTCGCCGACGGTTTCCTCTTATAAAAGACTGTAGCGTTTTCGTCCCTAGCTTTGCTAACGGTAGACTTCTTCTTTTGTAGTTAGAGAGAAATAGGTTAGGTTATGCTGAAATAGGTTTTGCTGTTCGGATCGGAATATAGGTACAAGACAATTAAAATCGCAAATAATGAAATAAATTTAGCGTTTAAAAGTTAATTCCTATCGGCAGTGATTTACTGTCATAAAAGAAACCCATTTGATTAAAATAATATAATTTCAGGACTTCAATCAATTTAAAAAAAGCAGATTGTGATAAAAACTTTTTAAAAACTAGAACACTTATTTATTCTCTTATAAACAAAATAAAAAAAAAAGTTACCAAATGTTTTACGTATTTGAAAATATGTTTATGGTTCAAAAGTAACCGAACGATTACACAGTTTTTTAAATACTATCCTATTTTAATTCAGCCGGGGAAAATACCTAAAACTCTTAAAACCTTTATAGGTATGACGCTTCAGCCTGTAATATCCCACTGCTGGACATAGGCCTCTTTCCCTATGTAGGAGAAGGATCAGAGCTAAATCTACCACGCTGCTCCAATGTGGGTTAGCGGATTTTATACGTATATCTTATTTAAAATAACTATTCGCCAAATTTATTTTGTACAACGACCATCAGTGATGACGAATCAATGAGCCTGTAATCTGTGTAAATCTTGTATTTTATATATAGATAACCTTCTTAGGTTATCTCCCTGAATAAACCAACAAAACCACCGTCTGGTTAGTTCTGAGATTAACGAATACAAACATACAAATCTGGTTGTCGATAATTATATTGACTCATCACGATATCTCTGAAATCATAAGGCGTAGAGCCTTGAAATTTGGTAGGAATATTCCTTTCGCCGAGTAGAGGTCAGCTAAAAACGGATTTTACGAAATTCCACCCACAAGAGGGGGTTGCCCGGGCATTAATAACAAATATGGCAAAACAACGTTTGCGGGGTCAGCTAGTAGAATATACATATACTAAGATTACTAAAAATGCTATTGAGACCTACTTCAATCGATAGTATTTTGATTTGAGTTTTTAATTCAAACAACAATAAGTCAGACCATGTTCCTCTGCCCTTTTATACTATTGACGCTCAGCGTACGCACAGCATAAATTAAAACAATTGCAAAAATAATTAAAGTAATTTTAAACTTTAAGTACTAAGTAAAAGAGTTTAAAATACAACACGTTATTAAGTAGTACAAAGATATAAGTGCGAAATGGCATGGGAAGTAGGTTTGTATGGTAGATAATGACGCAGATATCGTACGAGTTCCCACAAATCCTCGTTTCTATTGAAACTCGACGTAAAAAAAGTGAAATTTCATTTAACAATGTAGTAAAACTGAGTGCGATTTAAAAATTTACGTTTAGTGTATTTCCGTTCTGCTTTTGTTTAATGTTCATGGGAATATTTTAAAGAAAGATTATAGATATTAATGAGTTTTGTTTTCAAGGTTAATTTGTGTTTCTTTGGCCTGTAAACGTCTCACTGCGGGCTGAAGGAGAAAAAGAGTTCGGTTGTTTTAAGTATACGCCACTGTGGTTTTACAGATTATTTCGCTACAAATACAAATGAACGCTATCGGGTCTTTGATAACAACTGATCGTGAGATTGACTATTTTATGTGATCTCTGAGACATCTGAATTTGAAATCAATATTTATACAATTGCAAATATCAGCCCTGAGCGGGAATCGACCCACGCGACCATAAAATTATAGGTCCTGAACTTCTCGCACAATTGCACCAGAAAGCTTGTCTGATTTTTAATGATATTAAGTTATTCTCTGTATTTTCAATGAGTGTGGTGTTTATTCTTATCCGTATCTATAAACCGTATATTTCGAGTTATTTATTACTTATATAATTTATTACTTAAAATGCATTTACAGCCGAGTAACAGGTGATTATAGGTAATTACCTTTTATCACTGTTAGTGGTCCGTGACGTGAATATTTAATGTTTAACTTTTTGCTGTTGTAGGGAAAACTTCGACTTCAGGATTGCGTTAGAGAATTACAAACAGCCAAACTTTAACTTTTTAAATATTTTTTGTATTTATGAACACAAAAAAAATGTTAAAAATACTAAACTTAATGTCAAGTTAAGTATTTTCTAACCTTTTTTGAACTTTAAATTCGTGAAGAATATCTTGAAATCTGTTCACAATTTACATCAATATCGTATACAATTGTGAATTTTTTTTATTAAAATTGGTTATCTCGCATTTACAGCCAAATGTCATTTTAAAGACAATCCGGCACTCCACATTATTACATAAAAATATATATTTTTTTGCTTTTCATTTACAAACAAATTTTAAGTTATCGTCACTCCACATTCCTATGTTCGTAATTCCTATGTTCCTATATACTAAGCTATATTCGTAAATTTATTTTTACACTTGTATAATTTAGTACCTAAGCCATTTAATTACCTCACTCGTAAACAGCATTAAGAAGTTCTATTGAAGCTTTACGAATATTGTCCTGGCGGCGCGGCGTACGACTAGTGGCTCAAAGCTCGCCCACTCGCTTCCTTATTAGAGAATGTCGTGTTGTTATTTTAAGCACGCGCCGTCTCTAATAAGGTCCACATTATCCGCTTTTGGTTATAATGTTTGTTACAGAATATTAATGTAACAGATGAGTGGATTAAATTCTGGTGAGTCAAAATGATATTTGTTTGTCACTTAACTTATCCAGTTAGAACAGATTATTCAAGATTTGTTTATCTTAGCTTATACCTTTGATATTATCTGCGCTGCTTATTATAATAACAATTTTATTTGTGAAAAAAAAACTATAAATATAATAGTGGTAGTCTTCTATCGTTATGAAATTAATTCTTAATCGAAGGGAGATTAAATGATATCTAACAATTAATTTATTTTCCTTGTTTGGTAATCCAATTGAGGTTGCACTTTATTTTTATCATTATACTATCTATACCCTGCGCGCGTTGCTACGCTTTTTTTTGGTCGTACCAACTCAGAAACCTTTGTTAGCTCATGCACAACACTTTGCTGAAGATCATGACATGATCAGATGCATAGTTTACGATTCTATAAAGGACATACAGACAAACATTCATTTTTATATATATATATATATAGATATGCAAACAATTTATATTCAACCATAACATGGTAACACCATGGTATACTTTGTCTAAATGTTGATATTTCGACCCAGTTACATGGTTCGTGGTATCGACTGTTGCCAAAGTGGTTCATTACATTTTTTACGCTTCTACATTTCTCTGACATATTTGGGTATGCTTATCGCATTTTAAATATTTGTGTTTTTTAGGTTTAAAACATCACAATTCTATAAGGTTTTAATTTCGACGACTCCGATCAAACTCCTTCGTCTTTTCACCATTTTACATGATACTTCCTGACAGTATATTCCATGCTGACACTGTTAGAAGCCGTTAATGCTAATTAATGAGAAATTTTAGTATCCGCTCTCAAACATCATCTTTTGAAGTTTGTAGACGAGGGCTTGTGTGGCGCCCTCTCTGTTTCCGGCTCTGTCCAAGGCATAAATTATTTGAATGTCTCCGTAGAAATATATCGAACTAGCCGACCCAGCCCACTTCGTTGGACGTTAATTATTTTTGTGATGCAAATATATAGTAGAGTTTTCACTCGCTCGCATCTCTCCGACTTGATTTAGATATACTATTATTTTTCACTGAATTTTGTTTTTCAATAACAATAAAATATAGCCTATATCACTCCTGAATAGTGTAGATTTCTGTTAGTGAAAGAATTTTCATGATCGGATCAGTATTTGCGAAGATTACCCACTACAAACAAACAAAGTTAGAAACTTTATCTCTTTGTAATATTAGTATAGATTAATCAGCGTTAGTTCACTAACGAGATTAGTTTAAGATATTCGTATTCATGTGCAGGGAAACTATTGTCTTCTAAAATTTTCTGTTCCTTTTAAATGTGATTTGTAAGATGTAAATAAGATAGGTAACAATTAATCAAATTGTTAAACTTACGAGTATGAGCGGAATAGATTAGTTCGAACTAATAAATTGTGTGTATTAATAGTGCTGAGATGGTTTGGCCATGTCGAGGGAATGAATGAAGAACGATTGACGAAAAAAGTATATAAGGCAAGTGTGAATGGAAGTGTTGGAAGGGGTAGACCTAGGCGGACGTTCCAAGACCAAATCAGAGACGTCTTGAAAAAAGGCCAGGTCAAGATTACCCTAAACCGAAGAGCATGTAGGAAAGGAATAATGAAAGTGGACGAAGCGAAACGAGTATGTAAGGATCGTAGCAAGTGGAAAGAAGTGGTCTCTGTCTACCCCCTATGGGAAAGAGGCGTGATTGTATGTACGTATGTATGTATGTATGTATTAAATTGTCCTAAACTTTGTACCCGTTGCGTTGCTAAAGGCGTCACGCTATTGAATTTTCTCAAGATTAACTAACTTACCTAATATTAACAAGCGATGAAGTCATTTGTAAACATGTCATTTATTTTACTTGGAATTGCTTATTGTTACATTTACTTGGTAGTTTTATTTTGTTCTTTGCAGAGTAATTACATTGTTTTGACTATGATGCGGTTGAGGGATTACGCTATTTCCTTGTTTAAACGTAATACACGATATATGTAGGCATCTGTAGAGCTGTATTGTTGAGAAAGGGTTCAGCAGAAGGTAGAGCCTAAGTTTTACAGCCAAATGTTATCTACTGCTCTCCAGTAGTGTTGTGTTTATATGGTTTTGGAAAAGGAACAGGGTGTTAGGTCCCTCATCCACCATCGCAAAGGGTTCCTCCGACCAGACGGGTGTTGCGTCTGGCGGGCTACTGCGTCGACGGTTGTTGTCGGGTTGTTATCTATACTAATATTATAAAGAGGTAAAGTTTATAACTTTGTTTGTATATCGGGGGTAATCTTTGCAAATACTGATCCGATCATGAAAATTCTTTCACTCACAGAAAGCTACACTATTCAGGAGTGATATAGGCTATATTTTATTGTAATTGAACATAAAATTCAGTGAAAATAATAGTAGGTGTTACGAATCGCGCCATCTCTTGACGAACTGTAGGTACCAACTAAATAAACATCGATGTAAAATAGCAGCGGACGGCGCGGCGCGCCGAACGACTGTGTTCACGACGTTTACCAAAGTATACTTCATTTAAAAATTCGTTATTATTCTGTAATAGTTAAATTTAAAAACTTGAAACATATCAAATTACTGTAAAAATCTTTTGACGCCCAACGAAGTGGGCACAGGTCGGCTACTAGGTACATATGTTTGAATCGCTTAGAAACTTCAACATGGCGATGTAGGACATATCAGTTCGTATGTAGCACGATAGATGTCGCTACATCACTCCCCTCCGAGACCAGAGGTCGATAGCATGTCGCTACATGGTGATGTAGCCAGAGGTCTTCGGGATGCGCTCTCCTATTGTAATGTTCTAGATATTTAAAGGTGTACATCGACTATGCTATAGTTTATAGTACCATCGGCTAAATCGTACGTTTGGTTGCTGACCACTTCGTGTTGCCCTATACAATCACATAGTTTTAATAATATGGTCTTAATTCCAGTGCACTCGCTTGGGTTCCGCGATGTCGAAGAAGCCGGCGGCGCAGCCCACGCTGCACAAGGTGATCATGGTGGGCTCGGGCGGCGTGGGCAAGTCGGCGCTCACGCTCCAGTTCATGTACGACGAGTTCGTGGAGGACTACGAGCCGACCAAAGCTGACAGTTATAGGAAAAAGGTATTCACCATCGCTTTTGACACCAATTCTGAAAATATTGCCGATGAATATACCAAGACTCGGAGGACATCAAACCGGGTCATTGTTAATTGCGCTAAAAAGATTTAATTTTTTTCAGTTACAAAGTATTATAGTGTAACATAATAGCTGGAATTAATCTGATGTTAATTAAGTCTCTTAAAGATAAAGATCTATATCTTCATCACTTGAGTGCATCTTGTTCATTTAATTAAGAGTCACTTAGGCACTGCTTACTCAACGTCTGAAACACCCACAAGTTTGATTTTAAACCTGATGTAATTGTAATCTAACACTTGTTGAACTTGATTATGATAAAAAATGCATTAAATTTTTAAAATCTTATTAAAGCGCTAAGATAATTTTATCTTTTCTTGATTCCATCGCAGTTGTTTTTTATTACCACACTAGATTAACACAACGTAGGTAGACGAAAAAGTAGTCAAGTAAATACGCGTCATCAAAGATTACTCAAAAAGTCGTAATTAGATCTCGGTGAAATTTAAATGTGACAACATGGTGTGACAAGAAAAAGTTATCGAAATCGGTCCACCCAGTCAAAAGTTCGTTGGAACCCGCTTGCGATGCTTCAGTTGTTGCAGGCGTCTATAGGCTACGGTAACTGCTTACCATCCATACAGGTGGGCCGTACGCTTTGACAATCACGAAAAGTCGTGTTTAAGTAAAGGTTAACAGTGACAGTTCAAAGACTTAACTATAGTTTGAGGGTGCAATAGATGCTTACACCCGAGCTAACTATTCTGCTTTACATCTCGATTGTGAGGTAAGTAGAAAAAAAAAACGGCATTACAAGAATATCCCGCCTTTTTTCATTAAAAAGAATCAAGTAAAGAACTTTTTAAAAAATTTTTTCAAGATCGAAATTGAGCTTCGCCGTTAGATATTTAAAATGGATGACTATTATACTCACACGAAGACAAGGCTGAATAGCAAAGCGACCTCTTTGGTCATTGGGCTGAATGCATGATGTCTATTGCATGATGGTTAGATGTACGCGAACTTTTTGAAACAAAGAAGTGTTGTTTTTTTTTTTAAATTACTTACCGCCCTAGGGCTTTTCTAGCTACATTATTACCCTAGAGCGCTAATTAGTCACCTACAAGCCACATTTGGAGGTAATAAGAACCTACTTACCGAACATGACAGATGTAAAATATATTTAAATGTGGAACATTTCATCACTTGTAATCGATATCAGCAAGAGTTGAGTAAACAGTTGAGTACGAATAGTAAATTATACTAGACCTCAAGGGTCACACATCACGCGTTTCTGTAACTCGATGCTCACCTTGTTGTTTTATTTGTTCACTGATTGAATGATACAATTGTCTATATTGTTGTTTAATAATTAAAATATAAAAAATTGCCTTTATTTAATCCCAGTTGATTTCCATAACTGGCGGTATTAAACTCTTCTAATAAACTAGCTGTGCCCCGCCGTTTCACACGCGTTAATTTGAAAAAAAAAATAAAAAATAGCCTATAGCCTTCCTCGATAAATGGGCTTTCTAACACTGAAGAATTTTTCAAATCGGACAAGTAGTTCTTGAGATTAGCGCGTTTAAACAAACAAACAAACTCTTCAGTTTTATTATATTAGTATAGATAAATTAATTGCTATGATAAGTCATGAATTATCGAAAGTATCGTGTAATGCCCCTATACTCAATCTGCGGCACGCGGGCCAAATGCGCATATTATAATTATTTATGTATATCTTTGTCAAAACTTATTTTTTTTATTAAAAAAGTAGCTATATTGTTAACTTTGAATTACGTTTTAATTAAAGCCTAAATAATTTTTGCTTGCGGCCCGGGACACCATGATTAAAACGTGTTTGTGGAAACTATAAAAAACAGGTTGAGTATCGCTGGTGTAATGTAATCTTAAGCAGATACGCTTTATGTCTGTGCCAAAACACTTGCAGACACGTAAACAAGCATACATACCAACGGAAACAATGTACAAGCAGAAGATAGAAAATAAAGTTGAAATAAGGAACCAAGGAACATGATGTCGACATCATGTTCCTTGGATAAAACCTCCAAGGATGTTCCCAAAAACTAATTTACTGTTTAATATTTAAAAAAAAAATCCTAGGCTAAAAAAGTAACTTATAAAATCTCAAAGGCTTAATGAATTCAAACATCGTTGTTCCCATTCTTTCATCGTAACAATTATAGATTTTATGAATACCGCATACTTTTACTACATTGTCGATTGTGACTAATTTATTTTTTTTATGAAATGTTCAACGTAGACCTCATTTATACTCTAATTATGTGTCGTACAATTATATGCATACGGAAAATTGAAAACTTAAATAGATGCAAATTTTACTTAGAATTAAAATACATTGCACGACATTAAAAACACGACAGCAAAATATTTTATTTTATGTAGTTATGGTCGTTAGCCCTGATAAACTGTTTGCCTTACGACGGTATCCAACTCATAAGCATTTTTGATAACTTTTAAAAAATGAAAACTAACTTAATCCTTTAGGTCCTGTAGCTCTTAAGCTAATAAATATAAATCACAAATACAGTTTATTGGTAAAGTAAAAAAATCATTAATTTTTACCGCTGTTATCACATAACTTAAACATCTTGAAGCTTGTTAGCATATATATATATATATATAATAATATATATGTTAGCAACAATAGAAATTGTCTTTATTCGTGTTTTTAAGTGTCCTATCCATAATAAGTAATAACAAATCAAATTGTCTCTAATTTTGATTACAACCCGGTTGCAGGTAGTGCTGGACGGCGAGGAGGTACAGATCGACATCCTCGACACGGCGGGGCAGGAGGACTACGCCGCGATCCGGGACAACTACTTCCGCTCGGGGGAGGGCTTCCTCTGCGTGTTCTCCATCACCGAGCCCGAGAGCTTCGACGCGACACAGGAGTTCAGGTAGAACTCTTTAACTGATTCGTTGCTGATGGCACTAATGTGTGTCATCGATTTTTTAACTTATGGCTTATGACACGAATGCGTGTCATTTTTTTAAACGAGTATAACACCCTCAATTTAAGTTTTAGAAGGGCCTGTCTAGAACAAAACTATCAAGATTTTCCACGTAGACCAAGCCTGTTATCTTAGCATCTGGATATTGTGTGCATTTCAAAGTTGCAGGGATTGACAACCTTTTTAAATTAAAATAAATTGCATTAAATTATTTTAAACTTGTGGCGCATGGCACGATGGCGTGTCTTTTAGAATTGATTGTAACACCCTTAAATGAAGGGTCTACCTAGAACCAAACAATCGTGATTTCGAAAGTAGTTTTCTTTTTTTCGAATTAAATAACAAATACAATGTATGTAACGATAATTACTTACCATTGAAGTGCGGTTTTTTTCAATGATGATTTTGATGCGATGTAACGTTATTATTTTATATTTTTGCTTAAGTCACCAGGGGAGTTTGTTTACAAGCACATAAAAAAGATTGCAAAAAGTGCCGCCCGGCCGGCCGTCGAACAATAGCCGGCACTTTTATGATACACGCTGTCCCTAAGCAAAGATGAACCTTATTCCAAAGGACATATGGACAATATATTCGGACAATATTCGTCGCTAGACAAAGATGCGCCGGCGCATTTTTTCTTTTTAGGGTTCCGTACCCAAAGGGTAAAAACAGGACCATATTACTAAGACTTCGCTGTCCGTCCGTCCGTCTGTCACCAGGCTGTATCTCAAAAACGGCGATAGCTAGACAGTTGAAATTTTCACAAATTATGTATTTCCGTTGCCGCTATAAAAACAAATACTAAAGACAAAATAAAATAGATATTTAAGGGCGGCTCCCATACAACAAACGTGATTTTCTTGACCTTTTTTGCTCGATATCAATAATGGCAACAGGTAGGCACTTGAAATATTCACAAAATACTCAGTTGTACTTTTACTTTTATAATAAAAAATAAAATTAAAATAAAATAAGTATTTAAGGGGGGCTGCCATACAAAAAACGTAATTTTTACCTATTTTTGCTCGATATCAATAAACGGTAAATGGTAGGCACTTGAAATATTCTCAAAATAAATTGTATATTTACTTTAATAATAAATAATAAAATTAAAATAAAAAAATTAAAATTATTAGGGGGGGCTCTTAGACAACCAAAGTGATTTTTTTGCCGCTTTTTGCCCGATATTAAAATCATTGTACCTACTGTTGTTTACAAGTCAATGGTACGGAATCCTTCGTGCGCGAGTCCGACTCGCACTTGGCCGTTTTTTTATGCACTTGTAAACAAACTCCCCTGGTGACTTAAGCAAAAATAAACTCATTCATTTTCATATTGAGTTTCATCATTGTAATGGTATTCTGTTTTACGAATGTATTTGCGTTTTCGATTTAATTCTAAAAAAATTTACCATGTGAATTCGTACCCCACAAATTGTCTTTCGTAATAAATGAATAGCTCCCAAGTCGAAAAAAATGTTTCTAGAAATTAGTTTTATTAACCAATTCCTTGAATACAACAAAAAAATGAAACAACATCACAAAAGGTTTGAAACATCTGACAAAGTAAAGTCACTTACCTTCCATTTCAGGGAAAAACGTAGTTTACCACTTCAAAACCAATTTAATTCACGTATCGTGCCGTACACTACCCCGTAGCCCGTACCGTAGTTTGATGGCAGCTCAACTTTAATCAAGTCTAAACCAGTGAAAAAGCAAAAAAAGCATGTGGTTTTATAGACATGGCTGATGGCACAAAATCGTGTCATCAACTTCTATGGCGCGTGACACGCCATCGTGTCATAGAAAATTTGTTCACAGCCATGGCGAAAAGTTTTCGAAAATGGGCGCCGCAACGAATCGGTTAATTTATGAGAGTGTGCTGAGACTGGTCCTGTGGCCATAGCCTATACAAATATTTTTTTGTGTAGGGATTCAACTCGCGACTGCAACATACATGAGCTAGTTTTTTTTTCTAACTCGACTAGGGCGGCAAATAAGCATACGGCCTACCTGATGATAAGCGGTTAGGGTCGGTACCCATACTCATCACACGAACAAAGCAGTGCACTTTAGCTGTGATCTTCTTTAAAAGTGAGGTACTTCCCCAGTCGGGCTGCTTCAGGTTTTGAGCAGGATATTTCCTGCCGTGCCCTCCTCAATGAACCACCAGCTAATAGCCGTCGTACGTGTGTAGGGAGCAGATCCTGCGGGTGAAGAACGACGAGAACATCCCGTTCCTGCTGGTGGGCAACAAGTCGGACCTGGGCGACAAGCGGCGCGTGCCGCTGGACGCGTGCCGCGAGCGCGCGCAGGCCTGGCAGGTGCCCTACGTCGAGACCTCCGCCAAGACGCGCGACAACGTCGACAAGGTAACACCCCCCACCGCACTACATACCGTTCCTACTGGTGGGCAACAAGTCGGACCTGGGCGACAAGCGGCGCGTGCCGCTGGACGCGTGCCGCGAGCGCGCGCAGGCCTGGCAGGTGCCCTACGTCGAGACCTCCGCCAAGACGCGCGACAACGTCGACAAGGTAACACCCCCCACCGCACTACATACCGTTCCTACTGGTGGGCAACAAGTCGGACCTGGGCGACAAGCGGCGCGTGCCGCTGGACGCGTGCCGCGAGCGCGCGCAGGCCTGGCAGGTGCCCTACGTCGAGACCTCCGCCAAGACGCGCGACAACGTCGACAAGGTAACACCCCCCACCGCACTACATACCGTTCCTACTGGTGGGCAACAAGTCGGACCTGGGCGACAAGCGGCGCGTGCCGCTGGACGCGTGCCGCGAGCGCGCGCAGGCCTGGCAGGTGCCCTACGTCGAGACCTCCGCCAAGACGCGCGACAACGTCGACAAGGTAACACCCCCCACCGCACTACATACCGTTCCTACTGGTGGGCAACAAGTCGGACCTGGGCGACAAGCGGCGCGTGCCGCTGGACGCGTGCCGCGAGCGCGCGCAGGCCTGGCAGGTGCCCTACGTCGAGACCTCCGCCAAGACGCGCGACAACGTCGACAAGGTAACACCACTACATACCACACCACACCGACACTGCGACATACCAGCCCACACTGTACAACATACCGTCACACCACTCCATACTGCCTTACACTGTGCTCCCAGAGAGAAATACCAGTAGCCCCATAGCTTCTATAACGTCTTGAATAGAGCGTACTAATAGATCACTTTGACCTTGTCCAGAGACGTGAACAAATGAATTAGACTATTTCGATTCAGTGATGCGTCAAAAAACTAAGCTTGAAAATTCTAAACATCTTTACTATTAGCAATCCAAAAAATACCACCATCTTTATACTGTTACAAGAATTGGATTTCAAAATACAAGCAATGAGGTAGTTTTCTGTAGATCATACAGAAAAGCCTAATTAAATTAATAACGCCGTATTTGTTTCCTTTCATAAATTACGTTTACTAACAATAGAAAAAAACATTTCCTGTCAATCATTTGAATGTTAAAAAAATTGAAATAAAAGTCTATTTCTACAATTGAATGTAATCGGTCACGACAAGTAAATCGCGTACGATTCTCGACAATGCTGAATTTGGCAGAATTTATTTTAAATATTTGATATCACACTAGCTTATAAGCTTCCTGCACAGCTCTGCTTGGCTGTCTTGGCTTTTTAGTTACTCTTCCATTAGCAGCAGCCAGGCAGCGCTATGCTTCTTTTTTTATAATATCGAAAGAGGGGACAAATATTCCAGCAGAAATTATAAGATTGGAAACTTCATTCCAAACCTGTCATTCCATTAATTTTCGTCAATTATAATTTGATCTAATTATCCTTAAAGTCTAAGAGGAAATATGAACCATTACAATGACGTCAAAGCTACCATTTTGATGGTAATAACTATTTAATACATAATATTATCGACGGTAATAGCGCTTAATCTTACAATGGTGGTGGGTGTCAGTCAGTTGTCACTGTGTCGTTTTGCTTCTGGGGTAGTTGGTGGAAGGAGGGGGGGAGGGTTTTATGTGTGGTGGTTGATTCAGTGTCTTGTTCCCAAGGTGTTCTTTGACCTGATGCGCGAGATCCGATCGCGCAAGTCGGACGACAGTCGCGCGACAAACGGCGACGTCAAGAGGACGAAGCGCAGGAAACTGAAATGCGCCATTTTGTAGGGCGGCGCCGCGCGCTGCGGGAAGGTCTCTCGTGTTCGCCCCTGGTGCTGCGGCCCCCCCCCGCGGCTGTGGGGGGGCGACACTTTGTTACTGAAGCATCGCGCTTGCATGTTATTTTCTATGTAAAACTAGTGATGTTCTATATCGAAATACAATTACATAATTTTTATCACAGTTCACTCGATACTATACTGTATGAAGTACATTTTATGTGAGAAACAGCTAATGTCACATTTTTTAAGGATCTGATTTTTCTTGTATATGTAAACTTACAGGCCTTGAAACTATTCGAATTATTAATCTCAATTTTCTACTTTATGTGAAAGTAGTGCCGTGCTGATGAGTGTTCTAGAAGGTTGTAGCCTCGCCTTATGATCACATTATATGGTTCAGTATAAATACTATATTTATTTTTAATGTTTAAGTGCTGTATGTTTTGTGTATTGCTGTAATGTTTTAATTTAGTGTTTATAGATAATAGACAAATAATCGTATCGATACGTATTAACGAATTTGTTAATATAATTTTATGCTAAAATTAGTAATAAGATGTCATAATAAAATTCTCAAATTTATCCGTTTTCTATAAACACTAAAAATAATGTATTTGTTTGCACTGCCCACGGATTGATGGTTTACTATAATTGTAATTATTCGCTTCAACAATTTAGTATCTCGCGCTTCATTACACGGTAGACCAATATTACGGTTAAACACGCACGTGGTCGTGCGCGTCATGTGCGACAGTCCATTGACCCGAGTAAAGTAATTTAGGACTACCCTCATTTTTTATTTTTAAAATACGTGTAATGAAGTGATGTTCCTTATTTATGTTACTCTATTACTATACTACACTTGCTTTATTGTATAATGTTTAGATGTAGTGTGTGTATAAGTACCGCGCTGAATGTTTCGATCCCGGCTGTACCGCGAGCACAACGTTGCGTTTGAGTGATAGTTTCGTATTAGGAATATTTATACATTAAAATTGTAGTATAAAATTAATTTTAAAAAATTTTGTGTTCCGAATTAAGAACTGAGATATTTAAAACAATATAATTTTATCGTTAGTAAATATGTGGATGGTCTGGACGGCACTTCGCCGCTTTAACATTAGGATGAATTAGCTTTTTTAATGAGGACGTTATTTATTATATGAATTGAAGGGACACAAAGTTAAGATATTTTTTTTTTATTATTTCTAATGAGAGCTTTGTACGTGCATTATACGCATTTTGTCTGATATTTGGCTTAATGTAACACGAATTGTTTAATATTTCATCTGTATAATAATTGTCGTACAATAAAAAAATATTAAATCCTATATATTCATGTAATAATAATTGTATAGAAATTGAAGGTCCAGGCCGTTACGATTAAAACTGCCAAAAGGTACTCTATTGTAAGGTAATAGAGTTTATTTTCCTCGAACGCAGATGAAAAGCCATAATCCATAAATATGTTTCTAATATTAAAATGAAATATTATTAAGAACGCCGTGTGTCACCTGGCGTTTGATGGTATTGTATGAAAACATGGCTAATTTACACTTGTGTAACTTTACTTTTTTCGTTCTTTAAAATAAAGATAAAAAGACTGTATATTATTTATTTTTAAACTAATAAAACATCTTTTTAGATAAAAATACATAAAGCAAGTAATTCAATTGTTCGAAATAAGTATTAGCAAGTGTAAAGAAAGCCATTTCTCCGAGTCGATGTCGAATAGAATCCTAAAGTTACTTAAGAGTTCGTCGCTAGATGTCCTATAGGTTACTTAGACTGTAATACCGAACTGTATGTATGCAATGTATATTATCAGCTCCCACAGATAACTTATAATGAAAAGACAAGCAAAAATTATACTGATTTGCAACAGTCTGTGTATTATTTTCCTGTTACTTTTTAATTTATAACTATCCGCGTAATTTAATTAAAAAATAAAAATAAATAAAAAATCGAGAGATCACAAGACTGAAGTAAAACTTCTTTAGTTGCCCTACAGTAATATACAAACCGTAACTCTCTCTCTTTCTATCTTCACTAACTTATGTCTCGACTAAACGAAATTGAAACAATAAGTTATTTAATTCCTGACCGTAGATCAAATTTAAAAATAAGTACATACTTGAATCCGTACAAGTTACTAATTTGCAATTAAGATATTTTTGATTACAAAATTAAGTTTTAAATTTTTAATGTTTACTCAAAAAACGAAAAAAAAAGTTTAATTTTGTACTGTGTGATTTTAATCAAAAAATATGAAAAGTTGATATATTTATCTGCTCGCCATCACAAAAAGCATGTAATTATAAACGCTCGGCCGGCCGCCATGTCCGCAGGCGTTTCTGACGCTGATCCGCGCCATGTCGGCGCAGAAGAGCGGCGCCGCGCCCGACGTCGCCTCCACCGACACGCGCCGCCGGAGACCGCCCTGCTGCTGCATCGTCTAACCAACCTGCACTAGCGACTTGGCAATCATTGGCCTAGCTAGGAGCTTAGGAAAAACCGACCTACAAGCCTAAATAAAAAACCTATGTGGTTTTATGAAACCACGGTAAAAGTGAAACTTTTTTCACATTAAAGACATTTAACTAAAAAAATTTGAAATAATATTCCATTAAGGGTAAAAAAACCGCTTTATCAATTTTACCGCGCGGCCGACCGTCACGCAACATGCAACACAGACAAAAAAGTTTGAGACAATGCAAATGTAATAAAAGTTTCACTTTAATAATATGTTAAATAAAACGTCGAAAAGAACGATAAAGGCGTAACCCGTATAGGCCAGTAAATCTATGAACCTCGATACTCATAGCTACGTCTATGCTTGGCAATTATGAACACTTAAACTATTGAGAAGGTAAAGACACGAACCTGGATATTATATAGCCTACTAAAGTTAAATGTAATAACGTAAGCAGTGTAGACTGCCGTTAATTAATAAATATAATTTTAAAGTGTGTTGATTTGAGTCTATATATGCTGATAATTTTCTAAATTATTTCTCTTAAAATTATGCAATGATATGATTTATAGTAAGAATATGATTACTAAATAACACATTTTTTAAAATAATGCCTAAATATTGAAGAACTCATTATACATTATTAGGTATTTTCTACATTATCTAAACAAAGATTAATTTTTCTATACGTTGACAAAGCTGCTCCAGTAGGTATGTGATACATACAATTAATACGATATTATTATTATATGATGCATTCAATTTGCTAATAAACATTGTTGAAATATTTCTTAAGTTTTATGAATTGTTTAATTATTTGTAATTGTTGTAACGATTATGTTATTGTTGATTTTCATGATAGAAAATACTATTAAAATGAGTAATTAAATAAGTATATAACTTGAATATTATAAGAAAAATAGGTTTACCTACCTTATATACATATATCTTGCTCAACAACCAACTTTTTCTACCTTTTGCTACTACATATAATAAAACTTAACAAATTTAAATTTTTTAGGCTTAACTAACTTTAACTTTATATTTTTGTAAATTCGTGTAGTTTTTTTTTCAAAAATAGACACTAAATGTAAATCATATTGTAACTAAAAAAATAACTTAAAGCTCCAATAAAGCTCACTATATGTTACTCTTCCCGCTTTTTCTATTCACTTATTTATATTTTATTTTTTAAATATTATTCAAGTTGACTTTTGACATGTAGCCATAATTTTCGCGCCATTTTCGCGCCATTAGTGTCAACTGTCAACAGAGAATACAATATTTATGTCATTCATTTATTTCCGAACTATATAACAAAAAAAAACTCAAAAAAAAAAATATGAAAAAAGACATTCCATAATATTTTATGCATATTTATTTATGTTATGGATAGATACAATATACTGCCAATTATAATGTTTATACCCCGTCCGGCGACTAATGATCTTTTTGACAGCCCACGCCTATAAATTACAGTTGTTTTTTTTTTCGGAATAACGTACTAAAATTCTACTGTAATGTCATACTTTATTGACGATTTGATTGATTGAGTGAAGTACCCTGTGCATAACAAACAACCACAGACTATGAAACAGTTCTTGTGAAATAATAAATCGATAATAAATCGATCATATGATAAAAATAATTTTACGTCATGTGATTATTGTTTCTATAAATTTAATAAAAAAAAGTAATAAAAATGGTATCTATGACTCCAAACCAACTAACAAAGATATAGTTAAGTAATGTACAAGCGAATTCAAAATCTATTAAAATACTACAAAAAAGTCCGCGATAGCATATCTCTATCTCTTACGGTTGACTTACAATAACCACTGTTATGTTCAAATTTTTAATTAAAAACATTTAATTAACAACACGTTATTTTTAAAGCTACTCTCCTTAGTTCAGTATTAATCTTTATCCAAATTAGTATGTTAGTTAACTTAGGAATTTAATGTAGATTAAAATTGCCCTTCACACTATATCAATCAGATGAATAGTTTTTGAGATATCGTCGTTAGAAGTAATTAGCAGCGAAATATGGCGAGCCAGCGTTATTTCCTTGAGATGCTCGCCGCAAACTGACCAATGAATAATTTGTTAAATTCGACGCGGACGAAGACGCGGGCACAGCAGCTAGTACAATATAAAATTAGAAAAACATTATTTAATCATAACTAGAGAACTAATAATGAAAAAGTTTATAAGGAACACTTATTTTGAATTAAAGTTAGATAATAATTTATATGAATTGAGGAATGGTCTAATTTAGTGTGTATAAAATGTTTGGTGATTGGAATTCTGTTGCAAGTACAGTGTTAGACATAAAACAAATCGTAATGTATCTGTGAACTGCTGGACAATTTTTGTATTTTACCCACATAAAATGTTGATATTATATTTTGTAAGTTACTGTGTTTTTAATGAGAAAATAAATATTCATTAAACCTATAATGCGCTATAAAGTTATATTATTTATATGTATAAATATTTCTATTTTACTGATTTATTATTTATATATTTCATTTATAATTAAAAAAAAACTAATAAACGAATAAATAAATAATAATTTAAAACTAAATGTATTTCATTAAATCGATTGAAAGTTCTTCTTAAATAAAATCGATTATTATTTCAAATCGAATCAATAACGTGTGAGGTAGTCACTAAAGTCAAAATTTCTTGAAGTGTCAAAAAGATCATTAGTCGCCGGACGGGGTATAATAATTATTTACTGGTGCTCTAAATCTCCCATAACAGTTTAAAATGAATACCTTGAGACTGCTTCATTCATTTATTCGCCTAACATGCGATGTCTAGTACTTAAGCATTAGCAATTGCACATCCAGTAATTTGGATATTAGAATCAAACGATAAATAATTACTAAATTTCTCATTGTATTACAACGATCTGGAATGGAAATTTTGAAGGACAACCCTTTTAAAGGGTAATCTTTTTAAATATTTATCTTATGTATTGATTGATTGGTTTAATGGCATGTATTATCTAAAAATAGGTTTTAATAAGATTGACAGACTATCAATGTCATAGATTAGGTTACAGGAAATTGTGACCAGTCTTTTAGTTTGCAATTAATTAGTAAAAATATCAGTATTATAATAGTTGCGTTTAGATGTATTGGTAAGATTTAAATAAATATATAAATCACAAAAGTTTGTTTTATTCATTTTCTCTTATAAAAATACTAAACAATTTATTAGATACAATTTCAGTCCACATATATACAAATTTGTGTTAACTTAAACAAAAAGACATGATTAATGCGCATTGCGCTAAAGTCAATATTTTTCATATACAGAATATAATTTTGTACAAAGTTAGATATTTTTATTACAAAGCTTTTATATCTCTAAAATTAAATGATCTTATTTAACAAAGATTTGGGTAAAATATTTACAATATCAGCTTGGTGCTTGTTTTTGTGCGAACCCATCAAAATGTTAGTAAAATGAATACCTTTTTTGTTGTTAAAAAGCAGACATTCTTTCTGTAAAGGTTGGATCATACAGTACAACAAATGTCAAGCTAGTTTTCTAGAATGATGTCGATGGTAGAATGTATTACTTAAAGCAGTGAAATAACATTTTGTCTGTTAATATGTACTGTCATAGTACAAAATAGTCAATCATGGTGAGTATTTAGAAGTATTGTAGCGGGTTGCAGCTGTAACAGCAAGTGACACCAATAGACTATAAATGGTATGGTATTAATGGTGACCATTTATTGTCGACGGTGGTACCTAATTTAAAGTAGTATGTAGTCTACCAGCATTGCGCAGTAATTTATATACAATTATCAGTTCCACGCAGTGTTCAATAAAACACAGCTATTTACAATATAGTCGCTGTCCATATGTAGTCGTACATAGGAGTCAGGTCAACCGAACTGGCAGGCGTGTCCGCAGCCGGCGGGGCACAGGTGGTGCCGGGCGACCCAGGCGCGCATGTGGCGCAGGTGGCCGCCGTGCGCGCAGCCCTGGCACCAGGCGAACAGGCCGCGCACCGCCTCGTGGCACACGGCGCACAGCTCGGCGGGCGGCGGTCACCCGAACTGGCAGGCGTGTCCGCAGCCGGCGGGGCACAGGTGGTGCCGGGCGACCCAGGCGCGCATGTGGCGCAGGTGGCCGCCGTGCGCGCAGCCCTGGCACCAGGCGAACAGGCCGCGCACCGCCTCGTGGCACACGGCGCACAGCTCAGCGGGCGGCGGTCACCCGAACTGGCAGGCGTGTCCGCAGCCGGCGGGGCACAGGTGGTGCCGGGCGACCCAGGCGCGCATGTGGCGCAGGTGGCCGCCGTGCGCGCAGCCCTGGCACCAGGCGAACAGGCCGCGCACCGCCTCGTGGCACACGGCGCACAGCTCGGCGGGCGGCGGTCAACCGAACTGGCAGGCGTGTCCGCAGCCGGCGGGGCACAGGTGGTGCCGGGCGACCCAGGCGCGCATGTGGCGCAGGTGGCCGCCGTGCGCGCAGCCCTGGCACCAGGCGAACAGGCCGCGCACCGCCTCGTGGCACACGGCGCACAGCTCGGCGGGCGGCGGTCAACCGAACTGGCAGGCGTGTCCGCAGCCGGCGGGGCACAGGTGGTGCCGGGCGACCCAGGCGCGCATGTGGCGCAGGTGGCCGCCGTGCGCGCAGCCCTGGCACCAGGCGAACAGGCCGCGCACCGCCTCGTGGCACACGGCGCACAGCTCGGCGGGCGGCGGTCAACCGAACTGGCAGGCGTGTCCGCAGCCGGCGGGGCACAGGTGGTGCCGGGCGACCCAGGCGCGCATGTGGCGCAGGTGGCCGCCGTGCGCGCAGCCCTGGCACCAGGCGAACAGGCCGCGCACCGCCTCGTGGCACACGGCGCACAGCTCAGCGGGCGGCGGTCACCCGAACTGGCAGGCGTGTCCGCAGCCGGCGGGGCACAGGTGGTGCCGGGCGACCCAGGCGCGCATGTGGCGCAGGTGGCCGCCGTGCGCGCAGCCCTGGCACCAGGCGAACAGGCCGCGCACCGCCTCGTGGCACACGGCGCACAGCTCGGCGGGCGGCGGTCAACCGAACTGGCAGGCGTGTCCGCAGCCGGCGGGGCACAGGTGGTGCCGGGCGACCCAGGCGCGCATGTGGCGCAGGTGGCCGCCGTGCGCGCAGCCCTGGCACCAGGCGAACAGGCCGCGCACCGCCTCGTGGCACACGGCGCACAGCTCGGCGGGCGGCGGTCAACCGAACTGGCAGGCGTGTCCGCAGCCGGCGGGGCACAGGTGGTGCCGGGCGACCCAGGCGCGCATGTGGCGCAGGTGGCCGCCGTGCGCGCAGCCCTGGCACCAGGCGAACAGGCCGCGCACCGCCTCGTGGCACACGGCGCACAGCTCAGCGGGCGGCGGTCACCCGAACTGGCAGGCGTGTCCGCAGCCGGCGGGGCACAGGTGGTGCCGGGCGACCCAGGCGCGCATGTGGCGCAGGTGGCCGCCGTGCGCGCAGCCCTGGCACCAGGCGAACAGGCCGCGCACCGCCTCGTGGCACACGGCGCACAGCTCGGCGGGCGGCGGTCAACCGAACTGGCAGGCGTGTCCGCAGCCGGCGGGGCACAGGTGGTGCCGGGCGACCCAGGCGCGCATGTGGCGCAGGTGGCCGCCGTGCGCGCAGCCCTGGCACCAGGCGAACAGGCCGCGCACCGCCTCGTGGCACACGGCGCACAGCTCAGCGGGCGGCGGTCACCCGAACTGGCAGGCGTGTCCGCAGCCGGCGGGGCACAGGTGGTGCCGGGCGACCCAGGCGCGCATGTGGCGCAGGTGGCCGCCGTGCGCGCAGCCCTGGCACCAGGCGAACAGGCCGCGCACCGCCTCGTGGCACACGGCGCACAGCTCGGCGGGCGGCGGTCAACCGAACTGGCAGGCGTGTCCGCAGCCGGCGGGGCACAGGTGGTGCCGGGCGACCCAGGCGCGCATGTGGCGCAGGTGGCCGCCGTGCGCGCAGCCCTGGCACCAGGCGAACAGGCCGCGCACCGCCTCGTGGCACACGGCGCACAGCTCGGCGGGCGGCGGTCAACCGAACTGGCAGGCGTGTCCGCAGCCGGCGGGGCACAGGTGGTGCCGGGCGACCCAGGCGCGCATGTGGCGCAGGTGGCCGCCGTGCGCGCAGCCCTGGCACCAGGCGAACAGGCCGCGCACCGCCTCGTGGCACACGGCGCACAGCTCGGCGGGCTGGGCGGGCGGGCGGCACGCGTCACACGCCCGCCCGCGCGTGCGCCGCCCGCAGCGCCCGCAGCACGCCGTCACCGTCGTCGACTGCTGCGAGATCACCCACACGCTGCTCAGCCACGCGCAGCGGATCACCTGCAAACACAGCGGACTCTCTTTGCAACTTCGAGCGTTTGAAAATTAAATTTTATTAAGTTAACCTATCTTCTGTTTTGCTGCTGATTGGGAGTTTCTTTTCTAAAATTATTCTCAAAGAAGCCCTCTTTTATTACCTATTATAGGTATGGACTTTAAAACTTGAATATTTTTAATGTTTGACCGGAAAATTATATTACCTCAGTAGCGACATTCCACAGTTTGTGTCGTTGAAGCAATTCGATGTATCCCAGTAGCCACTGTTCTTGTAGACTTTCATCTATGTACGGAAAGAGATCGTTTCTGTAAAACAAAAAAATATACTTGTTACTAGCTGACACCGCAAACATTGTTTTGCCATATATGTTATTAACCCCTTAATTCCCCCTTTTATAACTTAGAGGAATGAAAAATAGATGCCAGATCGAGCTGGCGGCCGGCAGGCTGTAGGGCGCGGGTCACCTGTGGTCGTGCAGCGCCAGGCAGACTGCGGCGGCGGTCTGCACGTCCCCGAGGTCGGCGTGCAGGCGCAGCGCGGCGGCGAGCAGCGGCGCGGCGGGCAGCGCTCCCCGCGCCGCCGCCTCGCGCACACACAGCGCCTCGCCGCCCTCCTCCCCCGCCGAGCCCTCCGCCGACCCCGCCTCGCCGCCCTCGCCGCCCTCGCCGGCCTCACCCGCCTCGCCCTCCGCCTGCGACACGACGAGAACGATTCCTGTTAGATCGTGCCGGAGCCGGCGTGCGTTCTTCTAACGAATGGCACTGTACCAGCGCGGAAAACTGCATCACGTTTCAGACAGTATAAAGCTGAATCATCCTTAAGTGTAAACGAAAACCAAAAAATTCAGTCACCAGGATTGTTGGTTCACCTGCACAAAAATTTTGCTGAATAATGCTTGTAATGTTGTGAAGTGCAACAAGCACTACACATACCAGATGCTAAATTAAATTGTTTGTTATCTTGCCAAAATTTTTCCAGCGCTGTTTTTAAGATAGAATTCCTTAATGTGCAACCCAGCCCAGCTCACCATCATAACGCATCAGAACCCGAAAAAGGTAAGGCTTCGACTTTAGAGATGTAAATTCTACTGCCGGCATCTATGTAGGACTAGTTTGGAGTGACTAGGCAGGAGACAAACCAAACGCTTGGCTTGGTTTAGTGTGAATTCGTCTCGACCACCTTTTCCTTCTAGCGTCTGGAGCGCAGTTTACCGAAGCAACTTCTCGAGTCTTGGACGCGTGAAGATTCACTTCCACGGTTTATACTCTAGTCTCAATCCATACAGGATGGTGACATCCTTTAATTATAATTCATTAAAGGGATAAAAGGTGACGGTCAATGGTGTTGATAACTGCGTAAAAAAAACTCACAGAGCTGCTGTAATTCTGACTGGCGGAGCACTGTAGGGTGGGTGAGACGGGGGGCGGGGCGGACCCCGAGCCGGAGCCCGAGCCGGACGAACCCCCCGGGGACGACGCGCCCGCCTGGCTCGACACCTGCAGCGTGGTGGCGTCTGCACCGGTTGGAAAATATCAGTTAATGTCATCAATAAAATAGGACTGGAACGAGTGGCATCAAGAGGCATTTTTTATGCATTTACTCTATATAAGGGAAATATTTATCTTTTTATTTTAAGAGTGCTGCAATGCCCATGCATGTCCATACATGCCCCCTAAATTTTCGTATCGTCAATTCAAAAGGTAAGACAGGAAGACTGATAAATACGAGCTAAAAACTAGTGTGGAAATGTCGTACAGTTGTGACAGAAGGAGACGAAAAACAAGTTAAGAAAGAAATTTAAATTGTAAGATGTTCGTAAGATCACTGGACGTCGTCAAAGTGCAAGACAATACGAGATGAAAACTATTAAAGAAATATAACGTAAGTTGTGTGAAGTCACCGAGCGTCGGCGAGGTGCACGGCACTGAGCAGTGGAACCTAGAGAGTGAAGGTCACTGACCGTCGGCGAGGTGCACGGCACTGAGCAGTGGAACGTAGAGAGTGAAGGTCACTGACCGTCGGCGAGGTGCACGGCACTGAGCAGTGGAACCTAGAGTGAAGGTCACTGACCGTCGGCGAGGTGCACGGCACTGAGCAGTGGAACGTAGAGAGTGAAGGTCACTGACCGTCGGCGAGGTGCACGGCACTAAGCAGTGGAACGTAGAGAGTGAAGGTCACTGACCGTCGGCGAGGTGCACGGCACTGAGCAGTGGAACCTAGAGTGAAGGTCACTGACCGTCGGCGAGGTGCACGGCACTGAGCAGTGGAACCTAGAGAGTGAAGGTCACTGACCGTCGGCGAGGTGCACGGCACTGAGCAGTGGAACCTAGAGTGAAGGTCACTGACCGTCGGCGAGGTGCACGGCACTGAGCAGTGGAACGTAGAGAGTGAAGGTCACTGACCGTCGGCGAGGTGCACGGCACTGAGCAGTGGAACCTAGAGTGAAGGTCACTGACCGTCGGCGAGGTGCACGGCACTGAGCAGTGGAACGTAGAGAGTGAAGGTCACTGACCGTCGGCGAGGTGCACGGCACTGAGCAGTTGAACCTAGAGTGAAGGTCACTGACCGTCGGCGAGGTGCACGGCACTGAGCAGTGGAACGTAGAGAGTGAAGGTCACTGACCGTCGGCGAGGTGCACGGCACTGAGCAGTGGAACGTAGAGAGTGAAGGTCACTGACCGTCGGCGAGGTGCACGGCACTGAGCAGTGGAACCTAGAGAGTGAAGGTCACTGACCGTCGGCGAGGTGCACGGCACTGAGCAGTGGAACCTAGAGTGAAGGTCACTGACCGTCGGCGAGGTGCACGGCACTGAGCAGTGGAACCTAGAGAGTGAAGGTCACTGACCGACGGCGAGGTGCACGGCACTGAGCAGTGGAACGTAGAGAGTGAAGGTCACTGACCGTCGGCGAGGTGCACGGCACTGAGCAGTGGAACCTAGAGAGTGAAGGTCACTGACCGTCGGCGAGGTGCACGGCACTGAGCAGTGGAACCTAGAGTGAAGGTCACTGACCGTCGGCGAGGTGCACGGCACTGAGCAGTGGAACCTAGAGTGAAGGTCACTGACCGTCGGCGAGGTGCACGGCACTGAGCAGTGGAACCTAGAGAGTGAAGGTCACTGACCGTCGGCGAGCGGCGCGTGCGGCTGCAGCGCGGCGGGCGGCGCGCGCAGCGGGAAGGCCTCGTCGGGCAGCGTCCAGTCCGCCGCCTCCACGTCCACGTAGTGCGCCGACGCGGCCGACACCCAGCCCTCTGCCGACACGAGCCGTCTTACTGCATAGTTACACTGGTTGGCTTGCGTTGGAGGATCGTCCAACGTAAGCCTTACTAGTGTAACGGCCCAGTAATATGATAACCTCAGTTCTATTGTACCTTTTTATCCTAATTGGATATAGCCTCACAGCCAATCGTCGTTGGACGGTGTTATGCAGTAATGTTTTATTTATTTATTATTATATATAACTAGATCGGCAAACAAGCGTACGGCTCACCTGATGGTAAACGATTACCGTAGCTTATAGATGTTTGCAACACCAGAAGCATCGCAAGTGCGTTGCCGACACTATCCCCAATCCCCCCAGGAGCTCTGGTCACCTTACTCACCACGAACATAGCACTGCTAGAAAGCAATATAAGGCTGCTCCATATTTTGAGCAGGAAATTTTCTGCTGTGCCCTACGTCAGTTAAAATGTAAATATGCAGAGGAGGTTGTAGTTTAAATTCAAGATTAACTTAAAAAACGACGTTAGTACATTTATTTTCATGCCCTTCCTCTTCTTCCCCCCCGCCCCCCATTAAAATACAATATACAGAATCGTTTTAAAAGTTACAAGAATTCTAATTAAATTGAAAATTAGTATTTATAATAGTGAAAGAAACTATTAGAAAAATGATTATAAGAACCCTTCACAATAAACATGCTTGAGATAGCACTTACCGTCAGAGCCGTCCCGCTTGGCGTACTTAGCTGGTGGTATGTAGATGCTGTGAGTGGGTAGTCCGAGAACTCCACTGTTTTTGTGGAAGCGGTTCTCCCACTCTTCTACCTCTTCCATCGGTTCCTCTTCTACTGCGCTGTAAGAAAGGAAATAATTGGGCATTGGTTAGTGCTTTATAGGCTTTTTATTTGTTCCATTACACAGTGTTGCTCCTCTTTAAAAGTGTATAAGAATTATTTTAAAATTATATAATTGTATACGCGGCATTTGCGAGATGGATTTTAGACAGTAATAAATACTTAATATTTTAGGATCATCAAAAATCAAATCAAAATAAAAAATTAAAAAAAAAGTGTGTGTGTCAGCTCCGACGCATGACTGGAGCGCATCCACTGCGCGTGCGCTGTACACGGCGCGCACCACCACCACACGTGCGACAGTTACCTGTAGGGCGGCGGCGGCGCGGGGTCGGCGCGGGGCGGGGGCAAGCGCGGGGGCGGCGGGGCGGGAGCCGCACGCACTGCGCGTGCGCTGTACACGGCGCGCACCACCACCACACGTGCGACAGTTACCTGTAGGGCGGCGGCGGCGCGGGGTCGGCGCGGGGCGGGGGCAAGCGCGGGGGCGGCGGGGCGGGAGCCGCACGCACTGCGCGTGCGCTGTACACGGCGCGCACCACCACCACACGTGCGACAGTTACCTGTAGGGCGGCGGCGGCGCGGGGTCGGCGCGGGGCGGGGGCAAGCGCGGGGGCGGCGGGGCGGGGCGGGAGCCGCACGCACTGCGCGTGCGCTGTACACGGCGCGCACCACCACCACACGTGCGACAGTTACCTGTAGGGCGGCGGCGGCGCGGGGTCGGCGCGGGGCGGGGGCAAGCGCGGGGGCGGCGGGGCGGGAGCCGCACGCACTGCGCGTGCGCTGTACACGGCGCGCACCACCACCACACGTGCGACAGTTACCTGTAGGGCGGCGGCGGCGCGGGGTCGGCGCGGGGCGGGGGCAAGCGCGGGGGCGGCGGGGCGGGAGCCGCACGCACTGCGCGTGCGCTGTACACGGCGCGCACCACCACCACACGTGCGACAGTTACCTGTAGGGCGGCGGCGGCGCGGGGTCGGCGCGGGGCGGGGGCAAGCGCGGGGGCGGCGGGGCGGGAACCGCACGCACTGCGCGTGCGCTGTACACGGCGCGCACCACCACCACACGTGCGACAGTTACCTGTAGGGCGGCGGCGGCGCGGGGTCGGCGCGGGGCGGGGGCAAGCGCGGGGGCGGCGGGGCGGGAGCCGCACGCACTGCGCGTGCGCTGTACACGGCGCGCACCACCACCACACGTGCGACAGTTACCTGTAGGGCGGCGGCGGCGCGGGGTCGGCGCGGGGCGGGGGCAAGCGCGGGGGCGGCGGGGCGGGAGCCGCACGCACTGCGCGTGCGCTGTACACGGCGCGCACCACCACCACACGTGCGACAGTTACCTGTAGGGCGGCGGCGGCGCGGGGTCGGCGCGGGGCGGGGGCAAGCGCGGGGGCGGCGGGGCGGGAGCCGCACGCACTGCGCGTGCGCTGTACTCGGCGCGCACCACCACCACACGTGCGACAGTTACCTGTAGGGCGGCGGCGGCGCGGGGTCGGCGCGGGGCGGGGGCAAGCGCGGGGGCGGCGGGGCGGGAGCCGCACGCACTGCGCGTGCGCTGTACACGGCGCGCACCACCTCCCACACGTGTGATACCTGAGCAGGGGCCATGTTTTATGATTTTCCAAGCAGTGTTGTGTTCCTGTGTTGAGTAAGACGACGTAAGCTCCTGGGGGATTCCCCGCAACGCGCTTGCGATGCTTTTGGTGTTGCAGGCGTCTATAATCTACGCTAATCGCTTACCAACAGATTGTATATAAAAAATTATTTACTAGTGGATCCGGGCGGGTTTACCATTGTAAAGTCAATTGCATTAAAGATATGAAAGTCATAATTATGTTGAGCTGTGGCGTAATTTTTCTCAGTCAAAGTTGTGACAGACAGTTTACACAAACAAAAATACAAAATACAGGCAATAATAAAATGGTTATATTGACAAAAAAGGTCAAATAGGATGTGAAGTCTCACCATATACCGCTTGTGCTCCCTGGCGACCTTGGCGTTGTGCTCGGCTAGCACGTGCGGCGCCTGTCCCCGGATGCGATACTGCAGCGCACACGCCACCACAGCACTGTCTGGAGACACGGGGAAGTGTCTCGCCAGGGACGAGGACGCTCCCCCCGGGAATGCGCGCTCCAGTGCCGCCTGCGCTGCTGGGGTGAGGGAACCCGCCGTCGGTTGCTTGCGACTGAATCATATAGGGAAGTTTTACTATTTCACCGGAATACATTGGAGTTGGAAATTTCATTAGTTTCGTTACATTTCTTAAACTATTAATTTTGGACGACAGAAGATTCTTCAAGAACGGATGTCCTAATGAAAATTTTGGGATATATTCAGACAATAATATTTTGCAATAAAATATAACACACATCAATATCTTGTTACCAAATCACTACCCTTATTTTTTTAAACTCAAAATTTGTCAGATTTTGGACTATTTACAAATATTAATTAAATCAGAAAATTTTACCCAAAACCAATATATATTTTGAGCAAATATTTCTCAATCAGTCGCCACAGAGCTACTCACCCCAGTCCGGGCACGTATCGCTCGGGCGCGGTGACCGCACCAGGCGCCCGCTGCGGCAGGGGACAGTCGGGCAGCGCGTGCGCCAGCTCGCCGCGCGCCGACACGCACACGCCCTGCGGGTTGGCCCACAGCACCGGGTGCGCCGCCTCGCTGAACCGGTGCCGGTACAGGCTGCAGTCCTGTACATCATATCATCATCATCATATCAGCCTATTGCAGTCCACTGCTGGACATAGGCCTCCCCAAGTTCGCGCCAGACATCCCGGTTTTCCGCAATCCTCAACCAGCCTACACCGGCAATCTTACGTAGATCGTCGGTCCAACTGGCCGGAGGGCGCCCTACACTGCGTTTGCCAATACGCGGTCTCCACTCCAGGACACGTCTGCTCCAACGGCCATCGGTCCTGCGACACAGATTACCAGCCATTTGTATAGGCCATTCATATTTTAACTGAGGTTTTAATTATTATGGTCCGGCCGCTGAAAGAATGCGTTTCTGACAGATCGTGATTGATTGGGCGATGTAACTTTGAACTGGCGTACAATTTCCGGCAAAATTTTAAATATCTTTTTTTTACCTTATTAACGAGTGATAACATTAAAATTTGAATAATTTTGCCAACTTATAATAAATGTATTGATTTTAGGCCAAAATTATTACAATTACTTAATTAAAAAATATAAAAACAATAGCTTTTAAAAGTCCAACCACGTCAAACGACGCTGCTTCAAGGTTATGTCAACTGTTTGTTTTTGTATTGTAGTGATGTGACAAAATAACGAGGCAATTGTTATCGAATATTTTTGTAATCTTAATAAAATCTGTCGGTATAATATAAAATAAAACGTTATAATTTTATATTAAAAACTTGACCGTTATTTGAAGCTTACTTGTTTGAGATAGGCCCCTCCACTGTTTTCCGTCTTATTCACCTCTCTTTCTACCCTATATGTCTGTCTCTTTCGCACACATCCCCACCTACCACCAGGCAGGGCCACGACATTTGATGTAACGGTCGGAGGCCCGCTCGCGTCATTGGCGTCCTGTTTTCCGTCGAGAAAGGAAGTCAGATTCCACCTTTATCTGTGTATTACAAAAGTGATCAATTCTGGTTGAACGTAAGTGTAAAATATCTTCTGTGCTTCAAAGTGTGTTCATTGCAGTGAAATGTAAGTACAGCTTTGAGTTTTGAGTGATTTTAGAATAATATAACGATTTTATCGTTCGGTACAAATTAATTAGTCATTAATTTGCAAAAGTTAATTTGATTGTACATGTTACTTTCTACCCTCAAAATTTTTATTTTTATTAAAATGTTATAACAAGATTTTTCAAGGCGATATTTTACTACCCGTCTTTTATATTTTTTCTTTTTTTTAACCGTACATGTGATTTTAAAGTATGTATTTAACGGAAATATTTGTATAGAATGGACGACTTTATCGATGAGCAGCAAAATGTGGAGTACGTTCCTGCATTGGCTTCGACAAGTGCAACGTCAACGCGTGAGACACGGCAACAAGCAGAAGATAGACGGTGTACTAAGCCCACGGATGCTTCAAAATCTAAAAGAGGCAGGTCAGTGGGTAGCGCGTCATCAAGAAGTAGTAGTAGTTCAAGTAGTAGTAGGTCAAGTTCGTCTACAACATCTTCCGATGCAAAAGCAAAACGATCTCGTCGCCGTAAACGCAGGCATGGTAAAAAAAGGAAGGGAGGCAAAAATAGTTATGATAAGAACCGCCTGGATAAATTAACGCAGGATATAGACGAACTGCGCCGGCATTTAAATTTTAGTGCTCCTAGCAACGAACAAAGTTCTTACAATGACCAAGAACCAATTGTAGATGATAATGTAAGTGGTATTTTGTATAACGAATTTGAACAACCTGCTGAGCAAAGTCAATCGCCTTTTCAATTTAACTTTGATTTTGAAACAAAATTAAAAGAATCTGCTATACCTAAAACACCACAACATTTCTTAAAAATTCTTGATGGTATTCAATATTTTAATAAAAGTGAATGGTCTGAAGTACGTTATGCAGAAGTACAAAAATTATACAACCACACACCGGGCTTTGTAGATTTAGAAACAAACGATGAAGTAAAATCTTATGATCAATTGCGTAATTTGTCATATAATGATAAAGCTTATGCGGCTCTTTCTTTTTGCATTCTTAAACAAAGGGAGGCCCTGCAAGCCAGCCTTAAAGACTTAATTTCCTGGGCTAGTAATGAAACGAATTTCAGTGTTGAAAATATGCATGATAAAATTAACGACTTATTCTCAAAAGGTGAATATTCCAAAGTTTCTGCGGATTTATTACAATTAGTTTGTGGACACCGTGCCGAAGCCATACAGATGCGTCGGCATGGTTTGATTAATTCAGTACGTGACCCACTGCTGAAAAACACCTTACGTAAAATACCCCCTTCCAATAAGCACCTTTTTAATGAGGAATTATTCACTACATTTCTGGAAAAGAACGGCGGTGTCAAAAAAGTCTTTATGCCACTGAACAAGACCAATACTGGCCCTGTTTCGCAAACAGGAACCAGCAGGTCAATACGCCACCCCTCGCAGGGGTCGGCTGCTTTTCATGGGCCCTCGCAGGGTACCACAAATCAAGGATGCTGCTCCTCCCGAGCTCATTCGCAACATTTTTGTAATCAACAACCCTCGCAGGGTATTTTCTGTAACCAGCCTTCGCAGGGCTATCACTATAATCGTCCCTCGCAGGGACAACCTTCGCTAAATGCAACAAATCGCACAGCACAGGCGACTAGAGGTTCCTTTCGTTCGCGAGGAGGTAACACGAGCAGCAGAGGTCAAAATAAAAACGAACGCAAGCGCCCTGGAAATAGTACCGACTTCAACTCCAATAACAAAAGACGAAAATACTGACTCGACGTTCAAGGCCGGGCGACTGCTTCATTACTACCGCCAGTGGGGAGAAATGGGAGCTCCAAAGTTTTTACTACAGATAATAAAAGGGTATCGGATACCCTTTCGCAAAAAACCTCCCTTAGTCTTCCCCAGCATCACAAGCGTAGCTTATTGCACTCCAGAATCAGATGCAATGACGGAGATAATAGAAAAGATGAAATCTCAGAGAATTTTAGAAAAAGCTCGGCTCTCCCCAAGTTTCTTGTCCACGATGTTTCTGATGGCAAAGAGCGATGGCTCGAACCGGCCTATATTCAATTTAAAAGCCCTGAACCGGTATGTTATAACCGAACCATTCAGATTGATAAATGTATTTCGAATACCAGAGTTCCTGCAGCAGAACGATTGGCTGTGCAAAGTGGATCTTTCACAAGCTTACTTTCATCTACCTATAAAAGAAAGTCACAGGCGATTTCTTCGGCTGATTTACAAGGGAGAATTGCTGCAAATGACTTGCCTTCCCTTCGGCCTAAGTACGGCTCCGAAAGTATTTGCTTCATTGACCAATTGGATTGCTCAAATTCTGAGGCAGAAGGGTCTACGAATAATTGTGTACCTGGACGATTTTTTAATAGTCCATCAGGATCGATCCACGTTACGAATTCACGTACAAATGCTCCTAGACCACCTGCGTTACCTAGGCTGGCATATAAATCTAGAAAAATGCTCTCTTGCTCCCGAAAAGAGTCTAGTCTTTTTAGGTATCCTTTGGGATCCTTGGAAGAACAAAAAATTCCTTCCAGAAGAAAAAATGAAGAATATAACCAGCAAGATACTTCCTTTGCTGAAAAGCAAACGAGTAAGACTTCGCGAATTACAGAGTGTTGTGGGGCACTTAAACTTTGCAAGTTTTGTTGTGCCCAACGGCAGGTTGCATTTTCGAGAACTCCTAATATTCCTCAACTCCTTACTGAACAAGCCTGCAGTAGTAGCACAGTTACCAGAAAAAGCTATAACAGACCTAAAATGGTGGCTCCAAAATTGTTATCAGTGTTCAGCAATTCACCTACCACCGCCGACACATTTCATAACGACAGATGCTTCCGATCTAGCCTGGGGAGCACAAATCGACGGACATTCAATATCAGGGACATGGACCGACGAAGAGAAAGCTTTACATTGCAATATCAAGGAGATGCTTGCGGTCCTGAAAGTTCTAGAGAACCAAGGTTACCTACTGCGTCAGTCGACGACGTTACTCCAATGCGACAATCGCACAGTTGTGACTTACTTGCGGAACGAAGGCGGAACAAGATCTGTTCCTCTGTTGGAGCTGACAGCCAGGGTTTTTCACCTAATCAGTCTCAATCAGATTCAACTGTCGGTTTATCACATTCCCGGTCTCTACAACAGCCATGCCGATCATTTATCGAGGCACCGGCTACCGCCGGAGTGGCATCTCCTAGAACATTGCGTAGAAAAGATATTCCGCAAGTTCGGGACACCAGTAGTGGATCTCTTCGCATCTCGTCGGGCGCATGTAGTAGCCAACTATGTGTCACTGGAGATAAACGATACAATAGCCCTATATCACGATGCTTTTTCTCAAGTATGGAACTACAGCCTAGCTTGGATATTTCCACCACCATACATAATTCCGAAAGTCCTGTCTCATTTGAACTCGGCGATCGGAGTGTACCTGATAGTGGTCCCACGCTGGGAACGAGTTTTTTGGCGAGCCGATCTAAAGTCACGAGCGCTGGCAGCTCCGTACACGATATACAAACTGGAACAGAACCTCATAGATACAACGACCAACCTTCCACCTCCCAAAGTCCAGGAGATGACCTTGGAGGTCTGGAAGTGTGGGGGTGGTCAAGGAATTTAATCGAGTGGAGTAAAAATCAAAGGCAACTACTCTTATCTTCCTGGCGTCCTTCAACTCGCAGGACGTATCGAGCAGCCTGGAATAGATGGTTAAGCTGGTCTAAGAAATATAAATTAGATCCTTTTCAACCGGATGGTTCTATATTAGCTAGATTTCTAGCTGACTTGCATATAATTGAGAAATTGTCTTATAACACAATTTTACTACATAAATCCGTAGTTGCTACACTTTGTAACGCGAACCAGCCTACTGACTTAAGTTCTCATACATTAGTTAAACACATTATCAAGTCGATAGCTTTAAAGAAACCAACTAATCGAAAGCCTCCTATATGGGACATCGACGTGCTAGTCGATTACATGCAGAGTATGCCCATAGATGAAAACAATACCTTCGATACGTCCAGACATACGGCGGCGCTACTGTTGTTATGCTCCGGTAGACGAATTCACGATCTAACATTACTTTCAATAGATTCACAGCATTTAGTCGAAAACAATAATAGTTTAGTGATGTGGCCAATTTTTGGGTCAAAGACGGATAGCTCTGAGCATAGGCAGTCAGGTTGGAGGTTGATTTCTAACTCTGAAAACAAAAAGTTAGATCCAGTTTTTTGGGTTAAACAAACTATGAAACTTCTTGAACCGAAACGTCAAGCTTGCAACTGTACAAATCTTTTCATTAATATCAGAGGCAAACCTAAAGCAGCCTCACGTACTGTAATTGCCGGCTGGTTTAAATCGTTGCTGAAAGAAGCTGGTATATCTGCCTCGGCTGGTAGCGTAAGATCAGCGGTAGCATCTAGAAATTGGGCTGATAATCTTCCTCTAGACGAAATTTTATCACGAGGAAATTGGAAGACATGTAACACATTTGCTCGGTTTTATAGGCGCGAAATCCAACCACAACCAGCTAACAGTAGTGTTACCAGTTTATTTAACCCAATTGACTGATTTGTTAAAATAATATCGTTTTAATTATTATAATTATTTTTAATGAAAATTACTGAATCACATTACTTTTTAAATACATTGAGTATTTTTTGTTTTGGTTATATATCGATTACAATATTTAAATCCAATTTTAAAGTTTATTTAACTATTAGCTTTCAAAAGAAGAACTTAAAAGATTTATTTTTGTAAAAGTTAATAATGTATAATATAGTATACTTTGTTTTCAATAAATAGTTTTTTATCACACATCCCATTTCGGGAACCTTTCTCTTGTGTTCCTTTTAATTTATGTGGCTATCATTCACATTGGCGTCCACTACCACCAGGCGATAACAAACAAATCTCAAACAAGTAAGCTTCAAATAACGGTCAAGTTTTTAATAGCAGCGTTTTACCTGAAAATAAAACGCTTATTAAATACTTACCTTATTTGAAGCTTACATTTTTAACTCTGCCTGGTGTTTTTCGATCCAATAACGCGAGCGGGCCTCCGACCGTTACATCAAATGTCGTGGCCCTGCCTGGTGGTAGGTGGGGATGTGTGCGAAAGAGACAGACATATAGGGTAGAAAGAGAGGTGAATAAGACGGAAAACAGTGGAGGGGCCTATCTCAAACAAGTAAGCTTCAAATAAGGTAAGTATTTAATAAGCGTTTTATTTTCAGGTAAAACGCTGCTAATATGTAATGTACTTAGTATTTAATAAAGTTAATAACATAATAAATGTACCGAAACAAAACTTAAGAAAAATAGTGTTACAATATCAGTCAGATGAATTAAAAAAAAACATTGAAAATAAAATTACTTACTTTACTACTTTATATTTCTGGTAAAAAATGATATACATATATTACTTAGTCTTCATTGTTTAAGGCTTAAAACAATGTATTTCCATACATTTTCCAATAAATAAAGCATTTTTATTTTTTCTCTTCGTTACCTTCAGAAATTACGATTCAATTCAATTAATTGATTCATTAAAAATTATATACATTGTGAATATTTATTGAATATGTTACTGTAAAAGCTCGAACTACGGTAAATCCTAAGATTTAAGAGTAAGTCTTAGGATTTACCGACATGAGTTGGTAAATGTAAGGATTTATGAAAATGGGTCTTTTTTGGGCTTTTACTATTATAATTTAGTACATGCTAAGTTTTACCACTGACAGCTAGTAAAAGTTGGTCTTGGGAATAAAACAAAGATTAACTCTTATTGATATATTTCAGTCAAAAACTTAAATTGGTAAGTCTTTAGATTAAGACCCGTAGACTGTTATCGCCATAGTTTCGTTACAAAAAAAATTACCCTAACCTATCTAACTTCAAAATTAGACCGTTTATCGGCATAATTTCGTTACAAAAAAAACCCTAACCTATCTAACTTCAAAATTAGACTAACGCGGGTCTTGATCTAAAGACTAGCTACGTTATAAGTTTATAACGTATCTTTTTCAACATTTACCGTGCCTTTAATGTAAATCCTATGACTTACCAAGTGAATAGTGGTAAAAGTTCAAATCGCAAAATTGTTTGGGCTTTTACCATTAAGAGTTGTTCAATCTTATGTTTTACTCTTAAATCTTAGGATTTACCGTAATTCGTGCATTTGCAGTAACAAATATATTGAAATATAAATCCTATAAAAAAATAAAAACATATAAATTAAATTGAATTAATATGCATAATGAATGCAATAAACAACGTAACTATATATTATTAATGTTATTTATTGTACATCATTAATCATGACGAATTGGCAGGTGTCAGAAACGCATTCTCTGAGCGGCCGGAGTATAAACCACAAAAATTTGACACCTAGTTTCATTAACGACACCCGAAATCATACTGAACTTTTTGGCAAGTGCTCATCGCATGTGTTTATTTGCAGTTATCACGTAGTACGGAAAATTGTATGCTAAATATATACAACACGTGGAACACTTAATTAGTGCACATGTGAACAGAGTGATTTTATAACATTTAAGATGGTGTATTTATTATCATACATACTAGCTTTCCCTTTCGTTTTTACTTGCTGGATTTCTAATATCGTGGTAATTTCATATGAATTAGATGGTATTTCAATTTTATTTTTAATGCATTTAGGATTTACAAGACACGATAATGATTTTTTTCATTTCATTTTTCATATTTGTGTGTGCACCTGAGCATTATCGCCACAGAAGGCAACGAGGCCCAGAGCTCAGCGTGTCCCGCCGCACTCACCCGGCTGGTGGAGAGGAAGGCGTGCGGCGAGGCCTGCCAGGCGATGGCGGTGGTGACGTCGCGGTGCTCCGCGAACGTGGCGAGCGGCACGTGCGGCCGCCGCACGTCCCACACGTGCACCGCGCAGTCCAGCACCAGCGCGCACGACGCCACCTGGAACCTGTCCACCCCACCCACACTGCGCGTTTAGGCAAAGGCACTAACTGATACTACATATAAAAAATTGGTATACTTAATTAATTTTTTTGAAGTGTAATTTCTTTAGGCGCATGAGGGGTAAAATTTGACCGACCGGTAACGCGGTAGCGCATGACGTTCAGTATTTGGATGGTTGACCGCCTGTTTTTTTTTGCAACTAGTTTTTTTTGTTATTTAAATTCGTTATTTTAATTACTTTTTTAATTTTTTTAAATTAGTTTGCCAAAGAAGTTTCACTTCTGACATGTGTACTTTGTACGAACGCATTTTTTTTTATTTTATAGAAGAAAATCAAATATCAAATGATAAAATGTATAACCATAAAACCAACTGACTTCTTCTGCGGTCTCCATTTAACGTGTCCCACGGACGCTATCGTATATATGGTGTGCTCCAAGTTTGGCCTCGCGTGGATGTCCCATACCTGCGTCAAAACATACTTAATTATTATTAAACCAACACTTGGACAGAATTCATTCAGCTTTTACATTAGTAGAATAATGATAATAACTTTTGTAATTATCATATTAGTAACTAACCCAACGGATTTCCTACCGTCAGATTTTTTCACCAAATTTTTTGTTAGACATTTTTCTTTTGAAAAAAACGAGTAAATTTTTTTTATTTATTTAAAAAAAAAAAACTGAATTTTTAGAGGTTGTCTGTAATATATGATGACCATTAGTGATAAGGGCCACCTTTGCACCTTTTTAAGTTACAATTATACATATTTCCTTATGTAAGTTCAAATGTGCATTTAATAAGAACTACGATATTACCTAACAGACAAACTAAGTACGTATTAAGTAATTTAACTGCTTATTAAGTTTGCGGTAGCGGGTTTCTGACCTCTGATTACAAATGTTACTATGGAGCATACGTTTGTTGCAACATTAGTTTTTAGGGTTCCGTACCCAAAGGGTAAAAACGGGACCCTATTACTAAGACTTCGCTGTCCGTCCGTCCGTCCGTCTGTCACCAGGCTGTATCTCAAGAACGGCGATAGCTAGACAGGTGAAATTTTCACAAATTATGTATTTCTGTTGCCGCTATAACAACAAATACTAAAAACAAAATAAAATAAATATTTAAGGGGGGCGATAATTATTTATTAGTCTCCAACGCCATCTATCAGAAATTAGGAAAACTTCGTAGATAGACTAATAATAATAGTTTTCTAATAGCGGCATAGATGGCGTTACAATTAAATAAATATTTTACAGAAAATTTACTTATATTTAGTTTAGTCAATGGTACGGAACCCTTCGTGCGCGAGTCCGACTCGCACTTGGCCGATTTATTGTATTGTATCCTCTGACGTATAATTCATCCCACTGAGGGACGTGGATTTTTATTTGAGTTAGAGGCTCATTAAGATATTAGTATTTACTCTTCAGATCGTTATGAGTTACCAAATCAAATAAAATCTATCGAACAATAACCCTCCCCCCACTTATACTAAATACAACTGAAAACGTGTTCAAGATAAAAATAAATAGAATCGATTAATTAGAACAGTTCATTCGTAGTAAATTAAATTACATTTGAGATAAACATTTCGTCATAATCACACCTCCTGCACGTGAGAGTCTGGCCGTTATCAGCCGACCCGAATCTGGCCGTGTGTATGTATGTGTATGGAAATATAATCATACATTGTATCTACGGAGACACGAATATGTTGCACATCTAGACAGATAGGTGCATTATAATATGCGCCATGTGTATTTGTATGTGTCTAGTAATATATTATTGAAGTGAAACTTCTTTAGGCGCATAAAGCGTATTGAGCGACCGGTAACGCGGCAGGGACGGTCAGTACTTGGATGGGCGACCACCTGGTCCACCTGGACCACCAAAAATTTTCAATTAGTTTGACAAAGAAGTTTCACTTCTGACATTTTTACTTTGTACGCACGAAATTTTTTTTATGCAAGTGTTTCTTAGTACTTGAGGTTGTTTTGCATTTAAAACAAGTCCTTTATGGGCTCACCTATTTTTACGTTTATTTGTTCGATTTCCTAGTAACGTTATGTTTTATAGCCTACGCTAAGATTTAGATAGTGTAGAGTTATACAGTCGACAAAAAAAAACTCAGCAGCTGATTACAGCGCCGTTTATGTTGTGAATTTAAAACACTCAGAAGCTTATACATTCAGAAAATTAATAAAAAAATATTATCCAAAAGTTTGTGCTGAGTTTGTCAGTAGAGTATATTGACATATATTTATATACAATTTTTTTTTATAAATGTATAAAGATTTATGTATTTTTGAATAATTGCTATAATTTTTTTTTTGAGTTTATATTTTTTTTCCAAAATTAGTACAGTTCCTTTAGAAGAAACCAAGGTCATATGTGTTCTAATGATATTGCCGTTTAGCTATTATATAATGTGTACATAAATTATTTGTTTAATTATAGTAGTATAAGGTTAATAGCCTTTGATAAGTGGCCATTAGTGTTGAAATTTAAGCGACGACGTCTAGACAGTTATATAATTGTAAACTGACCTCAATGATTTGCGTTAGGTTCAGAAAGTCTGCAGCAGTATAATGTAAGCCAAAATAACGAATTTTTGTAGTAAAACTTCTTTACGCACGCTTGACTTTGGGCACTTGGGGAGTAAGCTGGTGAATGCGTGACGAGAGCGTTACGAAAAGTGTGATGCGAACGGAAGTTGAGTGGGCGATATAAGTTAGTTAAGATAGAAAGAAAGAGTTACGTTTCGTTAGTTTTATTTCAATCGTGTGGTCTAAAGCACGCATTCACCAGCTTACTCCCCCACGTGTGAGCAGTCGTCCGCCTGGGTGGGGCGAGTTGGGGTCGCTCTAGCAGTCGCCACCTCGCCCCGGCGGTAGGCCCGGACGTCTAAACGTCCGGGGCCCGGCACAAAGTTGGGGTGGCCTCGCTTAAAACAAGGCCTCCCCGCAGACCTGTGGGGTCACGTCGTCCAGCCGGCCGAAGTCACCAGCTTACTCCCCAAGTCAAGCGTGCCTAAAGTTACTTTAATAAGGTAACAAACAATAATTATAATTATATAAATACGTAATCCCGTACCTTGATGGTCTTGTCCCGGGAGGCGGTGGCCAGCCAGGGCACGTCGGGGTGCCAGTCGCAGGCGAACACGGGCCCCGAGTGCGCCGTGAACTGGTGCAGCGCGCGCTCGTGGCGCCGCGAGTCCCATAGCTGCACCGTGCCGTTCTCGGACACCGCCGCGAACACGTGCGCCGCGTGCGGGCTGAACTGGACGTCGCGGATCGACTCCGTGTTGCTGCGGGCGCGACACGGTGGAGAGAGAGTGAGAGTTAGAGAGAGAGGGAGAGAACACGTGCGCCGCGTGCGGGCTGAACTGGACGTCGCGGATCGACTCCGTGTTGCTGCGGGCGCGACACGGTGGAGAGAGAGTGAGAGTTAGAGAGAGATAGGGAGAGAACACGGGCCCCGAGTGCGCCGTGAACTGGTGCAGCGCGCGCTCGTGGCGCCGCGAGTCCCACAGCTGCACCGTGCCGTTCTCGGACACCGCCGCGAACACGTGCGCCGCGTGCGGGCTGAACTGGACGTCGCGGATCGACTCCGTGTTGCTGCGGGCGCGACACGGTGGAGAGAGAGTGAGAGTTAGAGAGAGAGGGAGAGAACACGTGCGCCGCGTGCGGGCTGAACTGGACGTCGCGGATCGACTCCGTGTTGCTGCGGGCGCGACACGGTGGAGAGAGAGTGAGAGTTAGAGAGAGATAGGGAGAGAACACGGGCCCCGAGTGCGCCGTGAACTGGTGCAGCGCGCGCTCGTGGCGCCGCGAGTCCCACAGCTGCACCGTGCCGTTCTCGGACACCGCCGCGAACACGTGCGCCGCGTGCGGGCTGAACTGGACGTCGCGGATCGACTCCGTGTTGCTGCGGGCGCGACACGGTGGAGAGAGAGTGAGAGTTAGAGAGAGAGAGGGAGAGAACACGGGCCCCGAGTGCGCCGTGAACTGGTGCAGCGCGCGCTCGTGGCGCCGCGAGTCCCACAGCTGCACCGTGCCGTTCTCGGACACCGCCGCGAACACGTGCGCCGCGTGCGGGCTGAACTGGACGTCGCGGATCGACTCCGTGTTGCTGCGGGCGCGACACGGTGGAGAGAGAGTGAGAGTTAGAGAGAGAGAGGGAGAGAACACGTGCGCCGCGTGCGGGCTGAACTGGACGTCGCGGATCGACTCCGTGTTGCTGCGGGCGCGACACGGTGGAGAGAGAGTGAGAGTTAGAGAGAGAGGGAGAGAACACGTGCGCCGCGTGCGGGCTGAACTGGACGTCGCGGATCGACTCCGTGTTGCTGCGGGCGCGACACGGTGGAGAGAGAGTGAGAGTTAGAGAGAGAGGGAGAGAACACGTGCGCCGCGTGCGGGCTGAACTGGACGTCGCGGATCGACTCCGTGTTGCTGCGGGCGCGACACGGTGGAGAGAGAGTGAGAGTTAGAGAGAGAGAGGGAGAGAACACGTGCGCCGCGTGCGGGCTGAACTGGACGTCGCGGATCGACTCCGTGTTGCTGCGGGCGCGACACGGTGGAGAGAGAGTGAGAGTTAGAGAGAGAGGGAGAGAACACGTGCGCCGCGTGCGGGCTGAACTGGACGTCGCGGATCGACTCCGTGTTGCTGCGGGCGCGACACGGTGGAGAGAGAGTGAGAGTTAGAGAGAGAGGGAGAGAACACGTGCGCCGCGTGCGGGCTGAACTGGACGTCGCGGATCGACTCCGTGTTGCTGCGGGCGCGACACGGTGGAGAGAGAGTGAGAGTTAGAGAGAGAGAGAGGGAGAGAACACGTGCGCCGCGTGCGGGCTGAACTGGACGTCGCGGATCGACTCCGTGTTGCTGCGGGCGCGACACGGTGGAGAGAGAGTGAGAGTTAGAGAGAGAGAGAGGGAGAGAACACGTGCGCCGCGTGCGGGCTGAACTGGACGTCGCGGATCGACTCCGTGTTGCTGCGGGCGCGACACGGTGGAGAGAGAGTGAGAGTTAGAGAGAGAGGGAGAGAACACGTGCGCCGCGTGCGGGCTGAACTGGACGTCGCGGATCGACTCCGTGTTGCTGCGGGCGCGACACGGTGGAGAGAGAGTGAGAGTTAGAGAGAGAGAGAGGGAGAGAACACGTGCGCCGCGTGCGGGCTGAACTGGACGTCGCGGATCGACTCCGTGTTGCTGCGGGCGCGACACGGTGGAGAGAGAGTGAGAGTTAGAGAGAGAGAGAGGGAGAGAACACGTGCGCCGCGTGCGGGCTGAACTGGACGTCGCGGATCGACTCCGTGTTGCTGCGGGCGCGACACGGTGGAGAGAGAGTGAGAGTTAGAGAGAGAGAGAGGGAGAGAACACGTGCGCCGCGTGCGGGCTGAACTGGACGTCGCGGATCGACTCCGTGTTGCTGCGGGCGCGACACGGTGGAGAGAGAGTGAGAGTTAGAGAGAGAGAGAGGGAGAGAACACGTGCGCCGCGTGCGGGCTGAACTGGACGTCGCGGATCGACTCCGTGTTGCTGCGGGCGCGACACGGTGGAGAGAGAGTGAGAGTTAGAGAGAGAGGGAGAGAACACGTGCGCCGCGTGCGGGCTGAACTGGACGTCGCGGATCGACTCCGTGTTGCTGCGGGCGCGACACGGTGGAGAGAGAGTGAGAGTTAGAGAGAGAGGGAGAGAACACGTGCGCCGCGTGCGGGCTGAACTGGACGTCGCGGATCGACTCCGTGTTGCTGCGGGCGCGACACGGTGGAGAGAGAGTGAGAGTTAGAGAGAGAGGGAGAGAACACGTGCGCCGCGTGCGGGCTGAACTGGACGTCGCGGATCGACTCCGTGTTGCTGCGGGCGCGACACGGTGGAGAGAGAGTGAGAGTTAGAGAGAGAGGGAGAGAACACGTGCGCCGCGTGCGGGCTGAACTGGACGTCGCGGATCGACTCCGTGTTGCTGCGGGCGCGACACGGTGGAGAGAGAGTGAGAGTTAGAGAGAGAGAGAGGGAGAGAACACGTGCGCCGCGTGCGGGCTGAACTGGACGTCGCGGATCGACTCCGTGTTGCTGCGGGCGCGACACGGTGGAGAGAGAGTGAGAGTTAGAGAGAGAGGGAGAGAACACGTGCGCCGCGTGCGGGCTGAACTGGACGTCGCGGATCGACTCCGTGTTGCTGCGGGCGCGACACGGTGGAGAGAGAGTGAGAGTTAGAGAGAGAGGGAGAGAACACGTGCGCCGCGTGCGGGCTGAACTGGACGTCGCGGATCGACTCCGTGTTGCTGCGGGCGCGACACGGTGGAGAGAGAGTGAGAGTTAGAGAGAGAGGGAGAGAACACGTGCGCCGCGTGCGGGCTGAACTGGACGTCGCGGATCGACTCCGTGTTGCTGCGGGCGCGACACGGTGGAGAGAGAGTGAGAGTTAGAGAGAGAGGGAGAGAACACGTGCGCCGCGTGCGGGCTGAACTGGACGTCGCGGATCGACTCCGTGTTGCTGCGGGCGCGACACGGTGGAGAGAGAGTGAGAGTTAGAGAGAGAGAGAGGGAGAGAACACGTGCGCCGCGTGCGGGCTGAACTGGACGTCGCGGATCGACTCCGTGTTGCTGCGGGCGCGACACGGTGGAGAGAGAGTGAGAGTTAGAGAGAGAGGGAGAGAACACGTGCGCCGCGTGCGGGCTGAACTGGACGTCGCGGATCGACTCCGTGTTGCTGCGGGCGCGACACGGTGGAGAGAGAGTGAGAGTTAGAGAGAGAGGGAGAGAACACGTGCGCCGCGTGCGGGCTGAACTGGACGTCGCGGATCGACTCCGTGTTGCTGCGGGCGCGACACGGTGGAGAGAGAGTGAGAGTTAGAGAGAGAGGGAGAGAACACGTGCGCCGCGTGCGGGCTGAACTGGACGTCGCGGATCGACTCCGTGTTGCTGCGGGCGCGACACGGTGGAGAGAGAGTGAGAGTTAGAGAGAGAGGGAGAGAACACGTGCGCCGCGTGCGGGCTGAACTGGACGTCGCGGATCGACTCCGTGTTGCTGCGGGCGCGACACGGTGGAGAGAGAGTGAGAGTTAGAGAGAGAGGGAGAGAACACGTGCGCCGCGTGCGGGCTGAACTGGACGTCGCGGATCGACTCCGTGTTGCTGCGGGCGCGACACGGTGGAGAGAGAGTGAGAGTTAGAGAGAGAGGGAGAGAACACGTGCGCCGCGTGCGGGCTGAACTGGACGTCGCGGATCGACTCCGTGTTGCTGCGGGCGCGACACGGTGGAGAGAGAGTGAGAGTTAGAGAGAGAGAGAGGGAGAGAACACGTGCGCCGCGTGCGGGCTGAACTGGACGTCGCGGATCGACTCCGTGTTGCTGCGGGCGCGACACGGTGGAGAGAGAGTGAGAGAGAGAGAGAGCGGGAGAGAACACGTGCGCCGCGTGCGGGCTGAACTGGACGTCGCGGATCGACTCCGTGTTGCTGCGGGCGCGACACGGTGGAGAGAGAGTGAGAGTTAGAGAGAGAGGGAGAGAACACGTGCGCCGCGTGCGGGCTGAACTGGACGTCGCGGATCGACTCCGTGTTGCTGCGGGTGCGATACGGTGGAGTGAGAGAGAGAGAGAGAAAACACGTATACACGCACATACGGAGGGAGACAATGGGGAGAGGCGAAAGTTAGAGGAAACAAATAAAAGTGCCGAATGTACGTCGAGGGTCTTTTTGTTTTAATATGAGACACAGAACAGACGATCAAGAGAGAGTGAACACAAACAAAGAGTAAAAGAGAATAAGAAGAGTTAGGGAAGGAGAAAAGAAAGCTGTAGGATTTTATTCCAAATGATACGAATATCACTTCCATTATAACATACAATCGTTTGGACATTCAATATTAAATTCACTTCAATCACAATCACTTCAGCCTATCCCAGTCCACTGCTGGACATTGGCCTCCCCAAGTTCGCCCCAAAAATGACGCGAAGTTGTGTTTTGCCCATAGTCACCACGCTGGGCAGGCGGGTTGGAGTATTAAATTCATCATCATCATCATCATCATCATCATCATCATCATTTCAGCCTATTGCAGTCCACTGCTGGACATAGGCCTCCACAAGTTCGCGCCAATAATGGCGTGAACTCATGTGTTTTACCCATAGTCACCACGCTGGGCAGGCGGTTTGGTGACCGCAGGGCTGGCTTTGTCGCACCGAAGACGCTGCTGCCCGTCTTCGGCCTGTGTACTTCAAAGCCAGCATGGATGGTTATCCCGCCATCGGTCGGCTTTTTAAGTTCCAAGGTGGTAGTGAAACTATGTTATCCCTTAGTCGCCTCTTACGACACCCACGGGAGGAGAGGGGGAGGCTAAATTCTATGCCGTAGCCACACAGCAAAAGGAGTATTAAATTAATTAAGAAATATTAGCAACGCCTTAATTACGTTAGTGATTGAAAAAGTCATCAACTACATACCTTATAAAAGTTCTAGCCACCTCTTTCATTCGAAGGTCAAAGCATTTCATCATTCCATCTTGAGATCCAGATATAAGCAGGGCCGGCTCAGTCAAATGGAAGCTTACCTGGTACGAAGACAGATATTGGAAACTGATGACATTATAATAAACTTTTAATACTTATAATCAAAAACAGATATTGGAAACTGATAACATTATAATAAACTTTTAATACTTGTAATAAATATTGCAATAAAATTAATACCGGTACTAAGCATCTGTTAAGGTTTGCACGAATCTCAAACTTTATTTCAAAGTATCTCATCTTATATATAAAATTCTCTTGTCACAATGTTAGTTACAATACTCCTCCGAAACGGCTTGACTGATTTTTATGAAATTTTGTGTGTATATCGGGTAGGTCTCAGAATCGGCCAACATCTATTTTTCATACCCCTAAGTTACAAGGGGATTAAGTTATTGTTTATTTCAATTTAAAAGCGGTAACTCAAGAATAGTAGAATTGCTCAGCTGTTTCTTCATATATTTTGTAAAAATGATTGTTTAAAAAATAAGCTATCAAACTGTGTAAATATTTTGTCGAATTTCGGCACGAATTTTTACTATTTTGAATGAAAAATAAATTTATTAATCGCTCAGATAATAAGAACGACAAATGCCCCAGGAGGCTTCTGAGCTTCTGGACGGAGCTGGGCTGGCTGAGCTAGTCAGCCCTTTCTCACGCATAATGGACCAACATTGAGTCTAAATGCAGAAAATTGAACCCACAACTAACTATCTAAATATTTATAATTGAAATTGAAATATAATTGAAAATTTTCCAAAAAAAAAAAATTTAATCATTGTATGTCCTGATAGTTATCAAAACTGGACAACGTCTGGAAAGTAGCTAGTTATACAATTACCTTATTCACAGTTCGTTTATGGTCAGAGAAAACGTGCTCTTGTTTGGATCGTCCAGAACGACCGAGGTTCCATACAACAACTGCGCCGTTTGTTGCAGCTGTGGCTAATGTGTTTTCTGAAAATCAATTTTAATCTGTTCTGTTTTTTCTATTTTCAATTTTTTTTTAAAATCTAAAATGTATGACTATGGTTTTGGTTATGGTGTAAAAAGTTTTTAGCTGCGTTATTTTATTACAGCCATATAACAAAGTAAGCTTAAATGTTAAATATTCTTAAAAAAATCGAGTCAAAAGTCAAAATAGGTCTTATAGGAAGACTTTTATCATGTACATTTTTTAATTTGTATTTAATATTTATTTAATTACTGTGGATAATCTCTTAATCTTAAAGTGACAAATTTAATTAAAGTGACAAAGTTTATTAATTGGTGTGTGTGATTATATATTTACTTATTTTTATTTACCTTCAATAGTACTCCAAGCGACATCAATAGATGAAAAATTTAAATTCAAATTTTTTCCCACTCTCAAATTGCATACTTCCGAAAATTCATTTTCACCAATCGAGAACACTTTGAAAACTGTTGATAAAAATTTAAAAATTGAAGCACAACATTTATAAATATAAAAAAGTACTTTAAAAATAAATTATTTTAGTTACCATTTCTGCCTGCTATTACAACTTGACTACAATCTTTGTTTAGTGCTAGGGCGTTCGCTGGTCCTTCTTGAGAAACGCAAATTGTGTTAGACGGTATCATTTTGATTATTTTTTATGAAATTATTTTTTAATATACAGCTATAGCATTATTTGAACTTGGAAGACATTACAGTTTAGCGTGCACTCACGAATGATTTTCGACTAACATCCGCACTCCGTGCTGATAATATAATAATCACTCTGATGTCCTATTTTAGACTATTTATTCACAATAGATATAAAGAAATCAGCATGTTTGTATTATCATATGGCCAGTTTCTGTTTGTCAGTTGTCAACTTGTCACTTGAGACTTGTTTGGAAAATGACTGAGTTGACATTGACTTGGTCGTTTATAATCAAGTGATCAAGTCGTCTTTCTTGTAAAAAATAAAAATCTACGGTCTACCTTTATTCCTATTATAGTATATAAACATACAATAAACATTCGATTTCTATGAAATGATATTTTTATTGGTAAAATTTAAAAGAATCGGTAGAAAGAAGTCGTTTTTTTTAAAAAAATAATCTTAGTATATTTTTACATTTTTAAACTAGTGTCAAAAGTTAATTGTCAAACGATATGTCACGAGTAGAATTATCAATTTTTAGTTTTGGAAAAATATGAATAATATGCGTAGAACACTGATGAGAACTAACTAAGATTATTCTCTTATTAATATGTATCAGATGGCATATTTAAGGGATTAATTTGGTGACAATGGACGGTGGTGATAGAATTTTAGTTGCTGCTGGGCTGACCGCGGCGGTTGTGGTAGGAGCATTCGTGCTATGGGGTCCTGGAGGAGCCCCCAAGGTTCGGAAGCGCCGAGGTCAAATAGCAGGACTCCAGAATTTGGGAAGGACATGTTTCCTTAACACACTCTTGCAGGCCTTCGCTGCCTGCCCTATTTTTATTGAATGGCTAAAAAAATACGCTAAAGCCAATGGACACAATAGTATGATCACTACGCTGTATACTGTTATTGAAGGTTGGTACAGAAATTAGTTTAAGCTGTATATGTTCTTTATAAAGTGACAAATTTAATTAAAAGTATTTATATTGGATTTATTTTGTTTAATGTTTCCTAATAAAAATAAAAATATAATACCACAAAACATCAAAGGTTTGCAGAAAAAACGTAAGTAATTATATAGTGTTTATTCATATCAAGATTTAAAGTTTTTTTTTTATAATTTCCAGTTGTAAATGGTACACATGAGTCGGCAAGAGGTACGCCGGTATGCCCACTGGGAGTGTTGCAAGCTCTGCGTGCCGCTGGGTGGGTGGTCCCCGCCGATCAGCAAGATGCCCACGAGCTTCTACATGTGCTATTGTCTTGCATTGAGGAAGAAACTACTGCTATGTCTAAAAAGGTGAAAATCATAATTATATTATAAAAGAGAAAGCTGGTAATCTAATTTGTTAAGCAGGACATTCTAGTCACAAGTAATATTAATCTCTTATAAAACAGAATAAGTTATATATTACGTAATTTATATTTTAAGAATTTTTTTATTTCATTTATAATTTTGAAATATAAGAAATTATAATTTTAATACAGTTTTTAGATAAATAAGAAAGAGATTCGAGCCTCATTGAATTTATTGTCCAATATTAAAATAACCCTGAAAAATATTATCCAATTATAGAATATTTTTTATGCGTGAACTACCGATAACTGATTTTTCTGAACTTTTGTTTTTATAAAATTTATTTATTAGAAAGTTGTCAATACTTTAATTTTGTCAATTTTTTAATGTTTTTCTAGGAACACAGTGCACTGTTTAATTGTTCATTTTTTTTTGTTGTACTATCATGTAAATTGTATTTTTTTTTCTGTAAATAAATAAATAAATTATGTAATCTGCTGCATTAAGTGAAGGTCTTAAAACTTGTAAAATAAATAGATAGCATAATAAAAATTATTTAAATTTACAACAGCCTGGCTGTCTTTCGGATGCTCTGGGTCTTGGGGGTGGCCGAGCGTGGTCAGCATTGGCATCACCAGCCTCTCCTCCGTCAGCACCGCTTTCTATGCGTGATGATGGAGTGTCGAGGCCAGCTCGACCAGCTTCTGCTGCTCCTCCTGGTGAACCAGAGTTAATGGACCCAGGTATACCATTCTTTGTAATATATGAGTTCAAGTAGTTTTTTTGTACAACTATGGTAGCGGACAAGCATAGAGTCTACCTGATAAAAAGAATCTTAGGGTTAGGGGCATCAACTCTCCCCAGGAACTTCCCTTCTATCTTACTTGCCACACAAAAACGCCACTTCTTGAGAGCAGTCTTATTAAGCTGTAAATTACTAGAAAGTTGAGACTCTCCAAATACGCTGCTTCAAAATATGATATTTTGAAGGATATTTCCTGATGTGCTCTATCTCATTTAATACTAAGTTTCTTTCAAGACTAAATGAAAATTGTGAGTTGTAAGGGTTATATAGTGTAGCATTTAAATATCACAGAAGACACTCCGTCTCCAGTAAAGCTATCGAAGGGCGTGTCCCGCTCGTTCTGCCACCTCAGCTCGGTGGGGCGGCGCTGGGCGGCGGCGCCCGCCCGCCCAGCGCCCGTGCCGCCCACGCGGGGGACGCTGGCGTCTCGCACGCATTGTACTGTGTGTTCTACAAAGGTGAGAAGATGTACTACCTTTATACCTTACCTTTGTACCGTACCTTTTATATTATACTACTAGGGTTGCCACCTGATGGTAAGTGGTTACTGTAGCCTTTGGACCCCTGCAACACTAGAAGCATTGTAAGCTTGTCCCAGCCCTACCGCCGTTCCTCCTCAGCTATGACCACCTTACTCGCCACAGGTACACAACAGAATATGAGAGCAGTATTATTTGGCTGTGGTCTTCAAATTCTTCTAACGTGTTTATAATAATTTGACATGTGAAAAATGTATGTCTTCAAAAATTTCAGAGTCCAATACGATACGACAAATTCGACAGTGTCACATTATCGATGTCGAACGCTAGCACGGGACTGACAGGCACTTACAGTTTATCTGGTAAAAAAAATATGAACTGTTTTATTATTAAATAGTTTTGTTATATTTATTATACTTTTGGTATTTTCGCACGCAGTATTTTGTTAAATGATTTTTAGGTTTTGGTCTATAATTATAGTAGAAGTGTTATATTAATGTAGTTAATTATTAAATCCACTCTATTGGATACAAACCATCTAGTAAACAAATTTATTTTCGTTCGGTCGGGGTGGGGTCGGGTTCTTGTATATATGTTCAATCGTTCGGATAACTTTAATATCGCTATGTAGGATACTTAAGTGTTTAGTTCGTATGTGGCGAAATAGATGTCGCTACATGTCTATTAACATTTTTAGAAGCCGAAACTGAACAGATTTACTGTTTATAATCGCTAGCACACGATTATAGTAGTGTGTCTGTGGCAGGTCTACTGCGTGCCTTCACCGCTCCGGAGCTGGTGAACGGTCTCCGCTGCTCCAAGTGTTGCCCCGAGGAGAGCTCCCCGGCACCGCACCACACGCAGACCAAGCACATCCGGACCGTCAGCTTTGGAAAGGTCAGTTGATTCTTTGTAATGTTAGCGTATGTCTGCGTACATGCGTGCAAGTTTCCTATCGCGTATGAATGAATGAAGTTAGTGAATCTCATACATAGTGGTAGATTCTCAGTGCGTGCCATTACGACCTATAGTCAAGATCAGAATTATATTTCCTAGAAGATTGGTCCTTAGTCCTTAAGGTTTGAAATAAAAATCGATGCTAGTGCTAACTAACCGGAGTCGCCTCTGGGTCCGCAGCTGCCGGCGGTGCTGGTGCTGCAGGTGGCGCGCGTGGAGTGGCGCGGCGGCGGGCCCAGCAAGCGCGTCGAGCACGTCGCCTTCCCTGAGACGCTCTGCATGGCGCCCTACGCCACGCAGCGCGTCGCCCAGGTTGTACACACGTACACACACGTTACGCACACACGCATACGCCCACGCACATGCACACGCCCACGCACGTGCACATGCCCACGCACATGGACACGCACACGCCCAAGCCCACGCACACGTACATGCACATACACACGCACTCGCGCAAGTCCACGCACACACCCAAGCCCACGCACACGTACACGTACATGCACACGCACGCATACTCGCACGCACACGCCCACCCACATGCACACGCTCACACACACACACACAAACACACATACATAGATACATATACACATAAGACATACGTAATACACAAGTACATTTGTCTATGTATATTGTGCTTTCTATACATCTTGATATGTGTTTGACTTGTGTTTCGATACATCATGAAATGTGCCCGCGTTCTAACACGATCATACAGACGGCATATATACGTGATCGCTTCGATTTTTTTAGAACACATACCGGTCAGGTCGGGTTATAGTTTTAGAGGTTTTGTGAGTCAAACTCGGACGATGGAATCGGAAATCGATTTTTTGATACATGTCAACAATAAATATTTTACATTTGACTGATTCTGACTACAACGTATATGTCCTGACGGACGCCCCCCCCACTAACCCGTCCGCCCCCCAGCCGGAGGTGCCGGCGCTGCTGCTGCGCGGGGCGCCGCTGAGCGCTGCCCCTGGTGACGCGCGCGCCGCGTACCGCCTGGCCGCCGTCGTGGTGCACGTGGGCGGGCCGCGCTCCGGGCACTTCGCCACCTACCGCCGGGGGAACGGCTTCGAGAGCAAGCGGTGAGACATCTGTTGAAGTGAAACTTCTTTACACCCCCCCTGGTGACGTACCGCCTGGCCGCCGTCGTGGTGCACGTGGGCGGGCCGCGCTCCGGGCACTTCGCCACCTACCGCCGGGGGAACGGCTTCGAGAGCAAGCGGTGAGACATCTGTTGAAGTGAAACTTCTTTACACCCCCCCTGGTGACGTACCGCCTGGCCGCCGTCGTGGTGCACGTGGGCGGGCCGCGCTCCGGGCACTTCGCCACCTACCGCCGGGGGAACGGCTTCGAGAGCAAGCGGTGAGACATCTGTTGAAGTGAAACTTCTTTACACCCCCCCTGGTGACGTACCGCCTGGCCGCCGTCGTGGTGCACGTGGGCGGGCCGCGCTCCGGGCACTTCGCCACCTACCGCCGGGGGAACGGCTTCGAGAGCAAGCGGTGAGACATCTGTTGAAGTGAAACTTCTTTACACCCCCCCTGGTGACGCGCGCGCCGCGTACCGCCTGGCCGCCGTCGTGGTGCACGTGGGCGGGCCGCGCTCCGGGCACTTCGCCACCTACCGCCGGGGGAACGGCTTCGAGAGCAAGCGGTGAGACATCTGTTGAAGTGAAACTTCTTTACACCCCCCCTGGTGACGTACCGCCTGGCCGCCGTCGTGGTGCACGTGGGCGGGCCGCGCTCCGGGCACTTCGCCACCTACCGCCGGGGGAACGGCTTCGAGAGCAAGCGGTGAGACATCTGTTGAAGTGAAACTTCTTTACACCCCCCCTGGTGACGCGCGCGCCGCGTACCGCCTGGCCGCCGTCGTGGTGCACGTGGGCGGGCCGCGCTCCGGGCACTTCGCCACCTACCGCCGGGGGAACGGCTTCGAGAGCAAGCGGTGAGACATCTGTTGAAGTGAAACTTCTTTACACCCCCCCTGGTGACGTACCGCCTGGCCGCCGTCGTGGTGCACGTGGGCGGGCCGCGCTCCGGGCACTTCGCCACCTACCGCCGGGGGAACGGCTTCGAGAGCAAGCGGTGAGACATCTGTTGAAGTGAAACTTCTTTACACCCCCCCTGGTGACGTACCGCCTGGCCGCCGTCGTGGTGCACGTGGGCGGGCCGCGCTCCGGGCACTTCGCCACCTACCGCCGGGGGAACGGCTTCGAGAGCAAGCGGTGAGACATCTGTTGAAGTGAAACTTCTTTACACCCCCCCTGGTGACGTACCGCCTGGCCGCCGTCGTGGTGCACGTGGGCGGGCCGCGCTCCGGGCACTTCGCCACCTACCGCCGGGGGAACGGCTTCGAGAGCAAGCGGTGAGACATCTGTTGAAGTGAAACTTCTTTACACCCCCCCTGGTGACGTACCGCCTGGCCGCCGTCGTGGTGCACGTGGGCGGGCCGCGCTCCGGGCACTTCGCCACCTACCGCCGGGGGAACGGCTTCGAGAGCAAGCGGTGAGACATCTGTTGAAGTGAAACTTCTTTACACCCCCCCTGGTGACGTACCGCCTGGCCGCCGTCGTGGTGCACGTGGGCGGGCCGCGCTCCGGGCACTTCGCCACCTACCGCCGGGGGAACGGCTTCGAGAGCAAGCGGTGAGACATCTGTTGAAGTGAAACTTCTTTACACCCCCCCTGGTGACGTACCGCCTGGCCGCCGTCGTGGTGCACGTGGGCGGGCCGCGCTCCGGGCACTTCGCCACCTACCGCCGGGGGAACGGCTTCGAGAGCAAGCGGTGAGACATCTGTTGAAGTGAAACTTCTTTACACCCCCCCTGGTGACGTACCGCCTGGCCGCCGTCGTGGTGCACGTGGGCGGGCCGCGCTCCGGGCACTTCGCCACCTACCGCCGGGGGAACGGCTTCGAGAGCAAGCGGTGAGACATCTGTTGAAGTGAAACTTCTTTACACCCCCCCTGGTGACGTACCGCCTGGCCGCCGTCGTGGTGCACGTGGGCGGGCCGCGCTCCGGGCACTTCGCCACCTACCGCCGGGGGAACGGCTTCGAGAGCAAGCGGTGAGACATCTGTTGAAGTGAAACTTCTTTACACCCCCCCTGGTGACGTACCGCCTGGCCGCCGTCGTGGTGCACGTGGGCGGGCCGCGCTCCGGGCACTTCGCCACCTACCGCCGGGGGAACGGCTTCGAGAGCAAGCGGTGAGACATCTGTTGAAGTGAAACTTCTTTACACCCCCCCTGGTGACGTACCGCCTGGCCGCCGTCGTGGTGCACGTGGGCGGGCCGCGCTCCGGGCACTTCGCCACCTACCGCCGGGGGAACGGCTTCGAGAGCAAGCGGTGAGACATCTGTTGAAGTGAAACTTCTTTACACCCCCCCTGGTGACGTACCGCCTGGCCGCCGTCGTGGTGCACGTGGGCGGGCCGCGCTCCGGGCACTTCGCCACCTACCGCCGGGGGAACGGCTTCGAGAGCAAGCGGTGAGACATCTGTTGAAGTGAAACTTCTTTACACCCCCCCTGGTGACGTACCGCCTGGCCGCCGTCGTGGTGCACGTGGGCGGGCCGCGCTCCGGGCACTTCGCCACCTACCGCCGGGGGAACGGCTTCGAGAGCAAGCGGTGAGACATCTGTTGAAGTGAAACTTCTTTACACCCCCCCTGGTGACGTACCGCCTGGCCGCCGTCGTGGTGCACGTGGGCGGGCCGCGCTCCGGGCACTTCGCCACCTACCGCCGGGGGAACGGCTTCGAGAGCAAGCGGTGAGACATCTGTTGAAGTGAAACTTCTTTACACCCCCCCTGGTGACGTACCGCCTGGCCGCCGTCGTGGTGCACGTGGGCGGGCCGCGCTCCGGGCACTTCGCCACCTACCGCCGGGGGAACGGCTTCGAGAGCAAGCGGTGAGACATCTGTTGAAGTGAAACTTCTTTACACCCCCCCTGGTGACGTACCGCCTGGCCGCCGTCGTGGTGCACGTGGGCGGGCCGCGCTCCGGGCACTTCGCCACCTACCGCCGGGGGAACGGCTTCGAGAGCAAGCGGTAAGACATCTGTTGAAGTGAAACTTCTTTACACCCCCCCTGGTGACGCGCGCGCCGCGTACCGCCTGGCCGCCGTCGTGGTGCACGTGGGCGGGCCGCGCTCCGGGCACTTCGCCACCTACCGCCGGGGGAACGGCTTCGAGAGCAAGCGGTGAGACATCTGTTGAAGTGAAACTTCTTTACACCCCCCCTGGTGACGTACCGCCTGGCCGCCGTCGTGGTGCACGTGGGCGGGCCGCGCTCCGGGCACTTCGCCACCTACCGCCGGGGGAACGGCTTCGAGAGCAAGCGGTGAGACATCTGTTGAAGTGAAACTTCTTTACACCCCCCCTGGTGACGTACCGCCTGGCCGCCGTCGTGGTGCACGTGGGCGGGCCGCGCTCCGGGCACTTCGCCACCTACCGCCGGGGGAACGGCTTCGAGAGCAAGCGGTGAGACATCTGTTGAAGTGAAACTTCTTTACACCCCCCCTGGTGACGTACCGCCTGGCCGCCGTCGTGGTGCACGTGGGCGGGCCGCGCTCCGGGCACTTCGCCACCTACCGCCGGGGGAACGGCTTCGAGAGCAAGCGGTGAGACATCTGTTGAAGTGAAACTTCTTTACACCCCCCCTGGTGACGTACCGCCTGGCCGCCGTCGTGGTGCACGTGGGCGGGCCGCGCTCCGGGCACTTCGCCACCTACCGCCGGGGGAACGGCTTCGAGAGCAAGCGGTGAGACATCTGTTGAAGTGAAACTTCTTTACACCCCCCCTGGTGACGTACCGCCTGGCCGCCGTCGTGGTGCACGTGGGCGGGCCGCGCTCCGGGCACTTCGCCACCTACCGCCGGGGGAACGGCTTCGAGAGCAAGCGGTGAGACATCTGTTGAAGTGAAACTTCTTTACACCCCCCCTGGTGACGTACCGCCTGGCCGCCGTCGTGGTGCACGTGGGCGGGCCGCGCTCCGGGCACTTCGCCACCTACCGCCGGGGGAACGGCTTCGAGAGCAAGCGGTGAGACATCTGTTGAAGTGAAACTTCTTTACACCCCCCCTGGTGACGTACCGCCTGGCCGCCGTCGTGGTGCACGTGGGCGGGCCGCGCTCCGGGCACTTCGCCACCTACCGCCGGGGGAACGGCTTCGAGAGCAAGCGGTGAGACATCTGTTGAAGTGAAACTTCTTTACACCCCCCCTGGTGACGCGCGCGCCGCGTACCGCCTGGCCGCCGTCGTGGTGCACGTGGGCGGGCCGCGCTCCGGGCACTTCGCCACCTACCGCCGGGGGAACGGCTTCGAGAGCAAGCGGTGAGACATCTGTTGAAGTGAAACTTCTTTACACCCCCCCTGGTGACGTACCGCCTGGCCGCCGTCGTGGTGCACGTGGGCGGGCCGCGCTCCGGGCACTTCGCCACCTACCGCCGGGGGAACGGCTTCGAGAGCAAGCGGTGAGACATCTGTTGAAGTGAAACTTCTTTACACCCCCCCTGGTGACGTACCGCCTGGCCGCCTGGCCTCACGACATCACCAAAGGGGTAAAGGGTTAAACTGTTGCAAAAAATATCACAATTAATGAACATATACACTCAATAACTCCATATGACATTGTATGCATTTGATATGCGCATGCGCAGGTGGTGGTACACGTCGGACACGCTGGTGCACGAGGTGTCGCTACAAGAAGTGCTGCGCTGCGCCGCCTACTTGCTCTTCTACGAACGGACGCCGGCGCCGCCCCCGCCCCTCACCACACACTTCTGAGCTGTCACCATCACCACAGCACGGTGAGACAACTACCCCGTTATGGTATTTAGATCAACGATATAAAATGCATGCATATGCATATTGTCTATATCTTCTATGCGAAGTGCCATCGAAATGTTATATTGAAGTTAACAATTTAACATAACTTATAAATATTTGATATTTTCGATAATTGCAATTGTTTTGAAAGTCTTTGAAAGGTTTAAATAAAATAATTGAGAGGCTAAAACATTAAAATTTTCAAACTCTTAGAAACTGAGTATGTTATCAATCATAATTGTCAAAATAGCTTATAAATGCGCTAGCGCAGAGCTACTTCTAAATACTTCTAATTCTTCTAAAACATCCTATCACATTCTACCACTGCCTGTAACCGTTACCTCACAACCACTACCGACTACCACCCTACCACGGACCACCGTAAGTTAGAAGTTAGATGTGGTATGGTCATGACTGCTTTACTGATGAATTAAAGCAAGTGTAAGATTTTAGATTAACATGGTTACTTCTATTACGTTAAGTGTAAGATTCTTAGGTGTGTTTTAGGAATTACTAATACTACATTCGTATTTACAATGAAGGCCTAATTTTATTATGCGACAAAATATAACTCGAAATTTCTTTTTCGGATTTTATCGCGGCTTATTAAGTCTTAGATGCTCGACGTTTCGGATACTTTACAGCAACCATGGTTACTAGAGGTCTTCTCGACTTAATTAACCGCGATAAAATCCAAAGTTGTTTCATTATAATGAGTGAAATTCGCGTAAACATTCGGAATTTCTTTTAAAGTAAAAGTATACTTTGTGTATTTGAATAGTTTTCAAAATATTTGACGGTTAACGACTTTTTTTTTAATTTTAAAATTTGTGAGTTTAAAAAAAAATGCCATAAATCCAAAATAAGAAGAAGAAAATGTGTTTATCGAATATTAGAGAACTGTGTGTGTGAGAGAAATGACATAATCCTATATTATATATAGCAGTTGTATATTCCATTAAATATCTGTTGCATTCATTTTATTAATTAAAAAATATCTTACAAATCATACCATTTCTAATTGTTATTTCTTCTCTCTGACAAAATTTTAAAATTTTGAAAATCATTGTTATTTAAGTTACTAACAGATATTTAAAATAAAATAAAGAAAATGAACAAAAAATACTTTTTTAAATAATGTAGTGTAATTTTAAAATGAAAAAGAACCGTGTATCTTTTTAAATTTTATGTATAAATAAAAATTGGTTATAAAAATGCCAAAGATAAGGCTATGTTAACATTTCCCATGAGAATTACGTTTAGCTTATCATTTTAATTCAGCTTGTAACGTCCCACTGCTGGGCATAGACCTCTTTCTCCTCTCCTCTTGTTGGAGAATTGTCTACATCGGGGAGAAAGAGGCCTATGTCCAGCTTTAGCTTATCATTTAAGAATTTGTTTAAGTTATTACAAGTCATTTGTTAACTTGTTGATTTGACAGTAATATACTCATTAAAGACGTTAAATTAATTTAACAATTTTCGAAGTGAAACTTCACGAAAATCATTTGAAATTCTCGATGAAACGTAAGTGCGTCGCGATAAAGAAAGAAACACATAAATGTATAGGAGAGAATGAGATGGAATACAAATACGTTTTGCATGGCGCTTACGACCTTTAACACGAGACCATTATCATCGTCGATAGAACATCGCAACGTCCTACTTTCCTACGACTTTCAGAAGTTTTATTTCTGCCGTGTGGGAGTCACACACACACACACACACACACACACACACACACACACACACACACACACACACACACACACTTTATTTTGTACATATTTCGAATTTAGAACTTAATAAATAACATAATTGATTTTTTCGTAAAAGTTATGTACTATTTGAAATTCAAAGATATATAATCTTCCATATATATATAAAATTGGCTGTGTTAAATCGAAAATTTTATTATTAAATGTATATAAACATATGGTGATATATAAAAAATCGTTGTGAATGAGCTTCGGCTTCATATAATATCATAAAATTCTTCCATGTTATTCAAATTAATATTTCCTACTTAATTCTATATTGTATGTAAAACCAAATTGAATCGAAACCAAATTAAAAAATTATTTTATTTAGGCAGGCTTGCTTCAAAAGGACTTTTGTTTTGATTAATTAGTTATATTTAAAAGTGAAGCTACCGTCGATTACCATCGGAATGTAGATTCTGTAGAGAAGCATCGGCGAGAAACGAAAAACCAAAAAAATAATTAACGTGAAAATGACTGATTTTAAATTTTTTAACCAAAAATTTGCGGAAATATTATCTATCTATTATTATAAAATAATAGGGAAAATACAGTTTTACTTGAAGATCTTCTATTAAACAATGGTAAATTAAAAATCTGCCAGATAGTTAACACATGCACTACTTCTAAAGAGCCTAATAGGGGTTATACAGGTTCTAGTTGTATTGCCACTCATTAAAAATATTTGTATTGGCCATACAGATGTTTGGCTTGGCCTGGGCGTTAGTGTGTGTATATTGTTTTTCTGGACTCCAACACAGAAGTTAATTCTACTGGAGATCGTTGTATGAAGCATTTATTTTGTCAATTTTGGTCATTGAGTGTGAAACGTTTAGTTTGTCTCATTTTGCCATTATCAAACAATTTGGTCAAAATGGGTCGTTGAGTATGTTTATTTTGACACATTCTATCTCTCATAATGTCATCTAATGATATAAATAGATAATTTGAAATGTGACTTTATATTATGTAAAAAGATATTGATGGTTTTGATATTGTTTTGGAAATGACATTGTGACCTGAATGTGACTCGGAAATAATGATAATTTTGATAGTACATTGATATTTTATATACATTAAAAATTAAATAGGAGTGTTGTTTTTAATTATTAAACGAAATTGTTAAAGTATTGCGTTGTAAAACGTTTTTGAAGCGATTTCTTTGTTTAATGTTTACAAATATAGATCTTTCGATAAAGAGCGATTTTAGAATTTGCTAGAAAGATTTACAGAATATTTGTATGCAATATAAAATGGCGGGGCATAGGTATATTAGTTTTCATAAAGGTAGCTAGAAGGTATATAGAGATAGCTTTTTTATTAAATTAATTGCTCCCAGATATATTTCTAAAAGTCTTAGAGTTTGATTGAAAAAAAACCCCGGTATTTTCAAAATATTGCATTTACATTTGTGTATCAAGTTATACGTCACACACACACAAGCATAGACATAATTTGTGTGTATGTGTGTGACTAAGACCTATAACGTGACTTGAGCTGTTACAACCTCTTATTTTTAATAAGAATTTGGGATATTAAAACATCATAAAAATGTAATGTATTTTCTTATTCAGTTTTTAACTGTTACATATCTTAGACGCAGATTTTAAAAACTTGACTGTTTGTACTTTCCCGATACAATTTTTGACATAATTTGTAGGTATAGAGTTGATGTAATATTGTACATTTACTGAGCTAAATAATAATGCGATGTCTTTAAAAATGTAGATTTTTGATATACACTTCTGTCTGAAAATCTAACGTCCTTGTAAATTACTTAATATGAACTATAGCACTTTTTGTATAACAAGCACCTGCGCATGCGCATGTAAAGTTCGATCACGTTACATACTTGTAGTTAAAGACAGATGATTTTACGCACATGAAAATATTCTAAATTTTTCGTAATAAAATGACTTTTGAATGAACGCAGCAGTATTAGAATTATAATTATTCTGCTCGATTTATTTTTAATTTTTTTATTATCTATGTCATTGGGCTGTATAATATTGTGCCATAAGATGTTATGTATAAAAAAGACTGCACTTACCCAAATTTTTTGTCAAATCATAGTTAAATCGCTTTCGGCTTATAAAGTAGTTCGGCTATTTGAAGGAGTACGGTGAATGTTTAAAATTTTTTGCGATAAATGATAGTTCAAAGTCCCTCGAGACAATTAGGGATATTCTTCTGAAATATTAATTTTTTATCCATAAAAAAGTATTCATGCGAGTCGATGCAATAAATGAAGGCGACGATAAAATTTTGGTAACCTTGTTTATTCAGTCAATGTTTTCAAATGATATGAATTAAAAATGAATATACATAAAATCATCACTTTTTTGTGCAACCATTTTTTATTCAATGCATTTCTTCGATATTAACCCATTTATTACGAATTTGTAATAACACTTGATCAAATTGTCAACAAATAATATTTTATTTATCTGTTCTTTTGGTATTTTAAAAAAAATTGGTTTTAGAAATTTTTTTGGCTTTTTGGAATATATTTAAATAGCAATTAATTTGTGCTCTGTTGCGCGAGAAAATTTTTTACGCCCTCTATCACATTTTGTACAATTCTTTTATGTGTTGTTATTCTTGGTTTCCCATTCACTCGCACACTCAGACAGACTTCGATGCCTTTATCACCATGAAGCTTAAATTCTCTTATTAGTTCCTCTATAGTTACACCCTGCCGTGCCATTTTTTTCAACATGTTGAGGGAAACAGCACTTTTCAGAGGATGGAGAAATGGAAGTTGATTATTCTGCTTCCGCAACATTTCCTGTTGCTCTAAATATTCATTTAATGGCACAGCTTTAGTTATGAGAACTTCATTACTTATTTTAAAATGTTCCAAAAGACCGTTTAGAAGGTAGCAATCGGTTAATGCATTATGAGCTTTTTCATGAAATGATTTCCACTCCGGGCTTGTGAGGTATTGTTTTGCTAGCACGTGTAGCTTTCCTATTTTTCCTTGTCGAAGCAGTGGGATTGTGTTCGTCAAACCATATGTGATCGACCACATTTTTTCGAGCAAATCGTGTTTTTCCAACCACCGGAATATCACGCGAGCATCGTACGTGACATTGTGTCCGACGATCAAAATTTGCGAATTTAAACCGCATAAAAAGTTGACGAAGTCTTTGGCTGCTGTGACTGATGGGGTAGTTTCTACTCTGTGATTTAAATATAGCAGATAACCATCTTCGACAGAAAAACCATTTACTTCCGAAGCTTTGGCATGGATGGGCTGTTCAGGAATCATATATGCTTCAAACGATTGAGCACCACACTTTGCAGCAATATGCACGATATCAGCGTTTTCTCCAAAACCCGTGGTTTCGGTGTCGACAATGACGATTTTGATCGATAGTTGGCGTGGAGCAGGCTCAGGAGTAAACTCATTTATCGTGCGTGTTGCGTTAATAGCTTGCTTCGTTGGTTCCATTCCACTCATATTATTCCTTCTTATCTTTTGAGTACCGCTGCTATTTTCAAGAAAAAACGTTTGCTGTCGTACCGAAATTGAATTTGTTTGAGAGGAATTTCTGTCCAAATTGGAGGTAGCTTCGGCTGTTGTTTATCAATATTTCCTGAATAAATAATTAAAATATAAGAAATTGTACTCGGTGTATTTAAATTATATAAAATATTCCATACAATTAATAAAAATAGCATAAATTCAAAAGTACAAATACCTTTGAGCCTCGAGTGTAAGGTTCCTCTCTTCCACAATAGCCTTGATGCAAGATGCTTTAGCTGTTTCTTCGAAAGCTGGAACAATGTGAGCGTCAGCACGATTGATAGTGTTATGGTGAAGAATTTGAGAATTTATTTGAATTGTGAAATGAGAGTTAATGTCCGATGCCAGAATCAATGCAGAACTGCTTGAACAAAATTAGAAAATATTTTGTTTATTTGACAGTAGAGAAGATATCTAGAGATATCTTAGAGATTATCTATATTGCATGTCCTTCAATATAGTTTCCTGTATTAAACAGAGTTCTGCATTAATAATTTATTATCAGAGTTCATTGATAACATGAACATTTATCATATATTATCTATATCTTATCTAAAAAGAAATTGCTTTAAAAAATTCGTTTCCAACTTACCAGCCGCAGCGTCACAATTCACAGCCACTGTCAGTCTGCTCGGTTTCTGAGCTTGGAACTTTAATAATCCTCAAATATTTTGAGCAACGAATGTGAAACATCGATACAAGTCCTCGCTGTGTTTCTTCTTCACGATTGGAAATACGATTGAATTTTAAATTCACTGCACCACATACTTTTTCCGAGCAACACTGTGTCGACTATTCTTTGACCAGCGGTTGTTTACTTTTTTATCACCTTTTGGTCGAGTTTTGAGCTTTTTTTTAAGTTTATTTTTGAGATCGACTCACGTGCTTTAATTCGCCGAATAGCTTCGCTTTTTTTTAACGAATTGTACCCTTTTTTTCGGTGCCATTATCTTATATAATAAGTAGGTATGATTCACCGGTGTCACTGACAGATATAAATAGCGGTATGGCGGGGGTGAGGGTCATGCCCGACTTTACCCGAAGATTATTAATATTATTATAATTAAGTTGATGTGTTAATTTTATCACTTACGATATTTTAAAGCATTCGCGTGATACAAATATTTTCATTGTAATTGTCCATTTTATTGATAATTTAGACTTAAATGCAATAAAAATAAATTAATTCCCAACTTGAATAGTCTTATCACGGCCGAATTACTTTAATGATTGAATTTAGATAGCATATCAATGTTATCAGAATTCGAAAATAAAATAAAAAACTTTTACTCTTTATTTTAATTCTATTGAGAAAATTTTAAATAATGAAATACGTAATTAAATTTGTTATTTCAAAGGTTTTCAATTACAAATATGTCACATTTCTGGTATAAGTCTGGTTCCTATATTTAAATATTAAGACTTTGAAAAGTTCGTGAGCAGACCGAATTGATAGTTATCAGGCTTTAATCAGTCTTGCTAAACAGCATGTGCTTTGATGACATACAGGGCCTGTTCCACCTGTTGCCGTTAACACTATTTGTCCCGTGACGGTATCCAACACAGTGTTGCCAACTCGAATTTTATCGAGTAGGTAGATACAATTTCAAAAGTTGGTAGTTTCCAACCATCTTCAATTCCAAAAGTAGGTAGATCTACCAACTATAATTTCGAGTTTTATATACGATTCTAGTAACCTGAGATACGATACATTTAATTCATTTTTTTTTTCGTAAAAAAGTAATCATCATACAATAATTTCTATTATAGTAAAAAAGGAATAATAACTAAAAAATCATCAATATCAATTAAAAAATCGAAGCATATTATGGACTGAAGAAATTAATGTAATGATTATAATTTACTTGACAATGAGGGCCGAATACTGAAATGCGATTTGCTGTAAAAAAAAAATTTAAGAAAAAAAATTGTTTAATTTTTGAAGTGAAACTTCTTTTGGCCCATGTGGGGTAAAATTTGAGCAGCCGCTAACGCGGCAACGCGCACCACTTGGATGGGTGACCGCCTGGGAACACCGCGTGACGTTTGTTTCGTGACGGCTTTTTGTTTTTTTTTTATTTTTTTTTTGTTTTTTCAATTAATAATTAATTAAGAACAGTAAATAACAGTCGTGTAAATTTTTTTCAGGTTGTGACATAAAAAATACTTGTTTTAATCTGTTTTGACATCTCAAACCCAGAATACAAATAATTTTTTTTTTAAATTAAAGTATAAACTGCGGCTTTGATCACTTTTAGAATATTATTAAAAATCTAGTTTCAATTAATAAAGAATACTTAAATATATGTTGTCTGAACACGTCAAAGCACGTACCGGGGCACGGCTTCATAGGAAAATGGGCATTGTCCAAATCAACCAATAAGAACACGTCACGACTTCAACTTGAAATCTTGCTTGAATATATTCCAAGTGACGAGTGCGCGAACGAATACGCTGTTTGAATTTCTAGTTTAAATAACATAATATTAAAAATTTTCAAAAACTTGAAAAGTTGGTAGATTTTTCTCGTGAGGTGGTAGATTTGAGCGAGACACGGAAAGTTGGTAGATCTACCGAAAAGTTGGTAGAGTTGGCAACGCTGATCCAACATATTATAAATGTTGATGATGTATTTTTTGGAGTTTATTGGAGTTTACTCCTTAAGAATCGATTTTCATATAAGGCTCCCGGTATGAAAAATATATGAGGAGTAAAATCTATTGAACGAATGACCTCGACACGTTTCTCGTAACGCCATCTATCAAAACCCAATAGGGTTCCGATTGATTGCGTAACAACGTTTTCTAATAACGCCATCTTAGATAGATACATGGCGTTATTTGATGCGTTTATTTACCATTTGATATGGTATTAATCTTTTTTTTTTACCAGTAGGTAAGCCTTTTTGTGCTTAATTAGGCACAAGGGCGGATCCAGCTTTAGCGCCAGGGGGGGGGGGGGGTCACAGTCATGGTCAAGGCGCCAGGGGGGGGTCACATAGTCGTGGTCAAGTAAAAAAAGTTATAATTTAATTTTTATAATGATAGATACAGGTAAAAAGTAGGTATTTTATTAATCTATGTAGGTAATGTACTTAAAAATACCTATATTGTGACAAAAAATCTTGTTTAATAATTTTAATTAGTGGTCCACCTAGGTCCTAGACACAGCCCAGGGGGGGGGGGGTCATGACCCCCGTGACCCCCCACACACACACACACTTTTTTACCATCGAATTTCACAAAATTTGTGGGATATTCGCAATTGTCAATTTAAAAGTTGTAGTTCATTAATTCAAACGGGCCGTTCCTTGAAATTTTCAAATTTATTCTTAAAAATACACAAAACTGTAGCTATCAATTTTATGTTCTTTATGCGTATTTCACGGATTATAAGACGCAAAGAACGACAAGACGTCCTATATGTATATGTATGTATAACATAATATAAATATGTATAAAATAAAACTATTATTTAAGGATTTCAATAAAAGCTATATGGCATTTTTGGAACCTAAAAATCTATCTAGGCATCATATTCAGGTAGATTAATTTTTGTATTTGCACCTCCGTAGGTTTTCTGCCGCCCTGTTACTATAAAAATAATACTCAATAAGTCAATACTGAAAACCTAACTAAAACTGTTCCATCATACATGTAATTTATTTAAATTTTTATTAAAACTTGTTATATAGACATATATGTATGTTTTAATACAAGGATATCGCTTTTCCTTGATTATTATATGTTAAAAGTTTTCATACAATGAAATATACTTTTTGCATTTATTTTTATTAGTCTCGATTTTGAATTATTATCATTATTTATTATGAACTGTATGTCAGTATGTTGTAAGAAAACTGAAAGCTGACTCTTCAAAAAAGTCCACAGACTACGGAATCATATAATTAAACCATAAAATATGCACCACATATGATTTGGAAGATAATTTAAAAAATCAATCAAATAGCAGCACTTTATTGTAAGGTAAATCAATCTTGTTCCTAAATTATTGATTTAATTAGACTTATCATGGAAATGGTATGTTGTGTCTGTTTTAAGCTTCTCGCATCTATCTCCTTTATTTGTTATTACAACTAATCCTTGATAAGGAAAAGTATTTTGTAGAATTCTGTATTATAAAGATGTTGTCTACTAAACGACTATTATCAGCGTGTTGGATTAATTTTAGAATTGTTGAATGTTAAATTTCAAAAAATAATACTTTTAGTGAATGTTTAATTCTTATTGAAGGATAATATAATGCCATGATATTAAAAATCTATCTATATAAATAAAAATGAATGCTGCTAAGCGAATAACTCGAGAATGGCTCGACCAATTCGGCTAATTTATTTTTTTGTATGTTCCTTAAGGTCCATGGAAGGTTTTAATAAAAAAAAAATCAAAACAATTTTTTTTTACTATTAACTATTGACAGAACCAAATCTGTCCTGGCAGCTAGTGTTAATTAAAATTACATATTTTGTATATATGTAAAAAATAAACTATCTGTCCTCGAATGGCTTCATAAAACAAATCAAATTTAATGGATATATATTTCTTTCTCATCATCTGATTATAGCGTTGTTAAAAACTAATCATTTCTCATTTATGTTATTTACGGGTATATAGTGCGTGTAGTGTACTAATAAAAAATAAAAAAGTTTTGTGTCATTTTATCATTATGTAAATAAAAAATATTTGTAACTCATCTTTTTTTTATTTCGTATTTTTTCCTTGTGTAAAAAATGTTATTTGTAACATAGTTAGGTATTTACTTTATTTAGTTTGAACTTTTGAAGTATCTATTTAAATGTTTTAGATATTAGAAACATTACATAAAATGTAAAAATAATTAATAATTTTAGTTTGTATTATTTTTCGACAACATTGTCATGTTTTAGTGTGAATGTTTTTATCTGTCCTTTTATTGTACTTAAGTAATTCTGATAATTTTGTTAACGCCATCTATCGGTAGGCAGTCGATCTGAAGGAGTAAACTTCAGTCGTGCGTCGGAGCTGACGCACACACACACTTTGTTTAATATTAATATAGGTACTTTGGTAGACTACATAAAAGCGATATTCATTTGACTTATGTAATGCTCGTTAAATCTGTTAATAGTATTTTCTAATTTCTATTTAAATTTTATGTTATTATGCAGTATTTAGGAAGTATCAAAATTGTTTTATAATATAATATTGATGTTATTACTGGTTCGTTCCCTAAACGTTTATGACAGCGGTGTGAAATAAGAGTTTTTGCATATTGATTATCTGTACTACGTTGTCTTAAATCCGTTTCTTATATAAGAAACGATTCGTTTTGTTAATGAACGCTTGAATATTGAACATAAAAGTTAAAAAGTAATATAGATATCTTAATTACCAATACTGTGTGTATTTTACCATTTTAAACATAACCTGTTTTATTACCTGTAAAATATATCATTTTGTGGTGTTACCTATAATGTTCACAATTTTGACATTTTGTTTTTTTTTTTGTATAAAAGTTGTGACAGATATTGTATTAGTGATTTTTGTTCCTATTTTTTTGTGTCAGAGAATGGCTGAGCTTAGTTTTGATGGAACTTTTTTGTCAATGTAGATAGGACTATTTGATCTAATTGTAATTTACAAATAAAGTGTATTATAATATTATGTTTGTTTTATTTCAACTAAAAATTTATTTTATTTAATAAATTACAAAAAGAAAACTATAATGTATAACTTTTCACTGGGTATACTAATTTTGATGATTCTTGTTTTAATCGAAAGCTGATGCTTGTCTTGGATCAAGGTAATCCACAGAGTACATTGTAATAGTAGGGAAGGGTAATCTTTGATAACGCGTATTTATGTGACGATGCGTACGCGTCGTTGTCGTAACGCCATCTATCGGAACCCTATTGGGTTAAGGTAATCGATAGATGGCGCTACTAAAAATTACTTCGGTTCGAACCTCGTATAACGTAGTGAGCTATATTATCCACTAGAGGGCAGTGGCAGTTTATTGTTCATATTGATTTTACTGTTTCTATTGATGGCGGTTTTCACAATTTTGTTTCCTTATGTCGAAATTGAAATAAATATAATATGCTGGTTGCTATAGAATATTTTCAGATTTTTTTCCTCTTGCCATACTTTTAAATGCATTCTTTTGCTGGATAGGTTAGGTAAAAAAAAAATAGAAAAAAAATATGCACATTTAAAATTAGATCACGCCATTAGAATCAGTAATATTTCTTAAGTAGGGACTTACAGTTTGAATAATATGATCAATTCAGCCTATAACAGACCACTGCTAGGCACAGGCCTCTGACTACATGAAGGAGATGACTGCGGGTTAGCAGATTTGATGAAAAATAAAAAATTGTTGATGTTAATAACTAAAAATATGATTAAAAATGAAATAACTCAAATATAATATTCAAAATAAACTTTCATATAAACTTGAGTATAATTATTTCTTACAACCAAAATAAAAGCTTTGCCACAATTTTTATTTTATTTAGATTTTTTTGTAATGTTTTTACTTAGGTACCTTTAATTCTGTTTTACTTACCTTTACATTTATTTTTATTTGTTGTTACTAGCTGCTGCTCGCGACGTCGTCTGCGTGCGTTCACTGCTCGTTTCCCGTAGGTGATAGCGTGATAAAATGTAGCCTATGTTCTGACCCGACTTCTTAATAATCTTCGTGCCAAATTTGAAGTAAATCCATGCAGTACTTTTTGAGTTTATCCCGGACATACATTGACTTTCCTATCATTTTATTACATGTATAGATTATTATCATGCAACATTTCATTTAAAAAATATTGTGCAATTCTTCTATTTATTTAAGTGATATTATATTCCTGTTAAGAGAATATAACGAGTAAAATAATTATTAAATTTAAAAAAATAAAAGTTATTAAGTTTTTTTAATATCAGCAGTGCAGTCAGTATGTGGTACAAATTTCAGATAGTAAAAGGTCTTTGTAACAAATCAAAAATATCAACAAAACTTAACTACAAGGTATTAAGTATTTATTTAATATGAATAAAACAAAACAGTAATATTTATTTCCTTATTTTAATAAAATAAAAGTTGTTTGGTTGTGTCTCGTTGACACACATTAACATTTTATGTCAATATTACTGAATTATCACACATATATTTAAACCCTTATCATAGACTATTCTACGACACAGTTTAGCGTTATGACATGCTGTCGATGAGAGAGGCCCGCATCGTTGACGTGATAGCTGTGGGCTTGGCATCATTGAGTTTGAACACGCTCTCGATCACTGAGAGTTCTGTAGATGTTGTGTCCATTCCACAAAATGCACTCCAATCGTTAACGACGAGTCCGCCAGCAACAACGTCACTACCTCTGTTCACTGTTCCCGCCACCAAGGGTACTTGTAACAGTGATGAAAGCTCGTCCTGGTCCTGTATTGTTGTTTTCGGATGGACGAGACCACCTCGATTACTCAGTGCAGAGTAAGACCCCACCAATACGTTGCCTGCTACTGTTTGCCTAAATACTTCTACGTCTAATGTGTCGGCCAGAATTTCTTCAGTGTCCTTGTCTAAGTCTGGGTGTACTAATGCAACGTAGTCATTGCAAGCAATTACGTTGCCAAGAGCACTTAGCCGCTCTTCTACTCGCTGTACTTTGACTGAGTCCGGTAAACTGTTGCGGATGTGCTGAAGTTCTGTGTCAGTTGTCGAGGACGGCACGAGGAGTCCGTTCTTATTTGCAACTGTCATTCTTCCGATAATCCGGCAGCCGCCGATGCTCACATGCACCACTGGAATTGTGTCCGCTAACTCTGCTTCAAACACGCTGTAGAAGTTCTCCGAACCGCCGATAGCGACTAGGCAATATGAATTTGTTAATTTACTGAACACTCCTATTTCATTATTATTTTCGAACTGCACACGTACCGCCATGATTGTTATAACTTTTTACTGATTTACTTGAACCTTTAAAGTGTTTCACAAGTTATTTTAATCTTCACGTGGAGCCAAAAATTTAATGGGTGGTTTGTCTAATCTGTCAAATTCGCAGGATTCGCTTTTGCCTTTTGTGTTTTTAGCACAGACTAGACAGAAACCTCGTAAAGTTGTAATAGACCAGTGTTGCCACTTCTTGAAAAAACTTTTCCCTAAATCTTTTAACAAAAGCCCCTAAATTAAAAACAAAATCCCCTAAACGTAAAAATTTAAATTATTTAGAAATAAGTCAGATTTTTTTATTCATTTTTTTTTTCAGAGTTTTAAAATAGAAAATAAATTATTTTGTAAACTGCTTTAGTATGTTTATTAAATATATTATTTTAAAAATTGATAATTGAAGAATTATTATTTTTATAGTTTTTATATTAAAATATATTACGTTCTGACGAATTAAAATTCCCAAAAAAATACCCAAAAAAAATGTATCCCCTAAAACTTTCCCATTACTTGCAAAATATCCCTAAATTTAGGGGAAAATCCCCAAAATTGGCAACACTGTAATAGACTGTCAATTTCAATCGTGTTGCGCAATCGGATGCGTTCAAATTCAAATAACTGTTGTATTGTTATGAAATAATCCTTCTTTGATTTTTTTTTGACTTTTAGAAAGTCTGTAAATTTTGACTTAAATGTCTTAGATAAGTTATTATTATTATGTTCATATTAATCGTACCATGTTATAGTATTTAAAGATATATATTGACGATGCCTCCGGATTGTACAGAATAAAATGTTTAATATTGTTAATTCAAATAGTTTTATAGAATTAAACGAAGTTCCTACGTTTCGTGTTGATGCAGTACAAAATTTAAGAAAGGCTGTTCTTGCTCCAGTATTTTACACACCGACTATTCAAAAAACTTTACAGAATATCAATTTTAAATATCATAGGCCTTGCAGCGTTTCAAATCTCTCAAGAGTAATTTCGCATAGCTTAAATATTAAACTACAGCTTTCTTTTTTTTGTTAGCTTTTTTATTTTTAATATTATAATATTTTAAGGAGTGTAATGTAGCGGAAGCACAAACATTGTTAATATTTTGGGGCTCAAGAAGTTCAGACAGCAGAGTGACTATAAGTATGTCTGCTTCCAGCTGCTCTTCGTTTCATATGCCCGTTAGTAATATTATTTCTTTGATCTATTATTTAATACAGTATACGAAAATCTTCTAATATCTTCGATTTATGTAATGTCCCATATAAATAGCTATGTTTCTTTCTTACAAAATATTGTTTTAGTCAAATCTACACGTAACAAATTCACAAAGAGACAGGGACTTGCGGTCGATTGCCTTACAAACTGATATTAGTTGTCGTTATTCTCCAGGTATTGGATCACCAGGTACATTTTGATTTTAGATTTATTGAGAAGATCGTTAAGGGTTTATTTAGCTCTTACTTACGTAACCCAAATATTCGATTTCACATACCTAAATATAAAACATATTTTTCAGTAAATTTAACCGAGAGTGAGGAACAACGCCTCATGCGTTCGAGAATTGCCGATTCTCTTACTTTCTCATCCCCTGCCTCGTCAGTCTTACAACCGACGAGGCGATCTATGTCCATACTTGGTTCAGTCTGCGCTTTGCTACTAAATAAAAGGGTAATTTTCTTTCACGTGGCAACTGTAACTAATAATCAGATATTTTACTCGTATTTCATTTTGAGATAACATTGTGTAATTTCTTTCCAAAACAAAATCAGATGTTATCAAGAAAAGTAGGTATATTATTTTTTGAATTTCGACATAAACTGAAATTACCATAGGGGTCGGATGCAAAAGAAGTGCCGAGTATATCAGGCAGTCACTCTGACAATATCTGTCGCATCTGCTTCGGAGGGGAGTCCGCGGAGCGTCTTGTGAGGCCGTGTTCCTGTCGTGGAACCATCGCCGCCGTACACCGCTCGTGCCTGGAGCGCTGGCTACTGCAGGCCGCCACGTCCTATTGCGAGCTGTGTCGCCACCATTACGTGGTCACACGCAGTCACAAGTAGGTGTAGGAAATATTTTGGCAATTTGTAACGTTTCATGACTTATAATTAATTGTTCTGCCCGTAATACAGCTACCAAATTTGATTGCTTACATACCAATAGCAGCGCCACCTACCAGGTCCAATTGAGATAAAAACTGCCCTATCTCACAAACTTGGACCAAATTACAGATGCTTACAAAATTTGATACAAATTGGTTCAGTGGTTTCCGAGTTACATATATTGATAGCAGCGCCACCTACCCGGTCAAATTGAGATAAAAAGTATCCTGTGTCCGTTTCCTGGTTCTAAGCTACCTCCCCACCAATTTTCAGCCAAATCGGTTCAGCCGTTCTTGAGTTATAAATAGTGTGACTGTCACGGAGTGGCCAGCTCGCCTCGGTGCTGGGCACGTGCTCGCCTGTGTGTATGTGCTCACGTGTGTGTATGTGCTGTGTCAGACGGTCACTGTGTCAGGTGGTCGTGGGCGCGCTCGCTGGCGGAGTGGGCGCGCTCGGGTCGCGGGCGCGCGCTGGCGGCGGACGCGTGGCGCGGCGCGGCGCTGGGCGCGGCCTCGGTGCTGGGCACGGCGCGCGCGCTGCACGCCTGCGACGCGGCGCTGCAGGCCGGCGCGCGACGCGGAGGCGGCGCCGCGCTCGCCGCCAACCTCTTCTCCTCGCTGCTCATCGGGATCATCGGTCACTCATTTGTCTTTTTTTATGTTACTAAGTCGACAAACAAGCGTACGGCTCACCTGATGGTAAGTGACTATCGTAGCCTATAGACGCCTGCAACACCAGAAGCGTCGCAAGCGCGTTGCCGACCCTATTCCTAATCCCCCCCGGGAGATCTGGTCACCTTACTCACCAACAGGAACACAATACTGCTTGAAAACAGTATTATTTAGCTGTGGTCTTCTGTAAGGTCGAGGAGTACCTGGAGGGATGGAGTGGATGGAGGGCTCCATATTTTGAGCAGGAAATTTCCTGCTATGCCCTACCTCACTTGAAACCCAACCACCCAAGTTCAGTTGTCTTACTTAACTATTTATCCTCGTTTTGTTTTATCTTTGTCAGTTCTTTGTGAAGTCCCACTCGAGCTAAATACAAACCAGTCAGAAACATACCAATTACGCAATATTTTACAATTTTGTTGATAACGTGATCAATTTGTGAATCTTTTACTCTAGGAAAAACTGACCGCATATCAATTTTACGCATATTATCTTAAAATCTATCTATATTATGATCGAATACAAATTATCTATATTCGATATCATGTAGTTTAGTACCTACCTACAATATACAATGTTCGACTTCTAACTGCGTTCCTTCAAATGGGGAATCTGGTGGTATAATAGATCACGATCCACGTGAAAAAAATTCCAAGATTTTTAGAGCCCTTTTCTAAAAATTTACTTTGGAATATTAATACCTACTATCTGCCGCATATAACTAAAGAACTGCACATGGAAACGAATTCTTGTTCTCGTAGAGTGTTTTTCATGCGGAAAGAGTCTCAAACTAGCTTGTCTATTAAAAAAAGAGACTTTTTTAATCGAAAGCTGGTACATGTCATATCGTTTCAATTAAATTTGATCAAGAACTAGTAATACATAGTAGTGGAGATCTGAAGGGTTTATTATTCCAGAAATCGATAAATTAATTCTAACCGTATCCACTCCATTGCTAAGCAAAGCGCTCTTTCTACATACAGGTGAAGAGTCAAAGTCACCTGGGTGCTGGATATTCATCCATCACTCTGTTGACCTCGACGATTGTTTACGAGTTGGCGCATAATTTCTCTATCACAAGTGATCGCTATCAGGTGCCTTTTTATAACAACCGGGACCGAGTTTTATGTGCTTTTAGGGGCATAGTAAGAGATCCATAAAAAATACACCCAGACTATAGTAACTAATATAATAATAGAATTATTTACCGCGTTGCGTTAGGGTTACAAAAAGCACCACTACACCAAAACAGTTGTGATATTAGAGTAAGTACCTATAATATATTCGGTTCCCGCTCGGAGTGGGTATTTGTGTTTATACAAATATTTATTTTCGGTCTGGTTAAGTCCTAGTGGGTCACCCCACCATGCCTCGCAGAGCACGTTAAGCTATCGGTCCCGGTTGTTATCATATGCACCTGATAGCGATCGTTACTCATAGTAGGGAATATATCCGCCAACCCGGATTGGAGCAGCGTGGTGAATTAAGCTCTGATCCTTCTCCTACATGGAGAAAGAGGCCTATGCCCAGCAGAGGGAAATTATAAGCTGAAGCGTAATGTATTGCGACTGCAACGCAGGTGCTCTGAACGGTCTTCTGACGACGTGGATGCTGCTAAAGATACAGGAGCACCAGCTGTCGTGGCGCGCGTGGCGGGACAGCACGCTACACGTGCACGTGTCGCTGGACTCGCCCAGCGGGTCGTCCCTGGCCACCGTGGTACCCGACCCCGACCCCGACCCCGACCCCGACAGTAACGCCACTGACCGCGCCACTAACATAGCCGACCCCTTCATGGTGGCTCTTCCATACATGCTACCAGAACCTTAGTGACTTTTATTACAAAATTTTAGACTTTTCCGCGATCTGTTATGACAGACATAATGTCTCGATACTGAAAGTTGCTCAAAATTTATAATTTAGTGCTGCGTTGGTAAAGGATTTTTGGGATTTAAAAATTAATTTAAAAAATGTCTCAATTGTTCTTATACTTGATTATATCGACAAGTGCTTGTACAATACTGCTACTATCGGTTCTGGTAGCGAGACGGATGCGATCTTTACCCACTCTTTGATGACATTAGTAAGGGACACGATTAATATGAAATAATAAACGAATTAAAAAAAAATGTTAATCATATTTATTTCATTGTATCCATATAAATTAATTATAAATTATAATATTCAAAGTATCATTAGACATTAGATTATTTCCAAGCGGTTATAAAATTAATACGTCATATTGTAAAAAAAATTAAACAATATAAATGTTAGGATTACAGTTTCATGACGACACGGCCGCGAGGATGCATATCTCGCTTATGTAGGTAAATAAGTTAAGGAGATCCTCGTCGTAGCGCATCGGGTAGCGATAATACAATATCAGAAATACTATTACCTAGATAAACGCTCGAAATATAACTGTTAGTCAAACTTACGATCTAATATAAAGAAATCACATACATCTCGAGATTACAATAAATAGGAGGACTCTGTACGAGACGGCGCTCGGAGAAACGGCGAGTCGGGCGGACGCCGCGGATAGACATCTGACAAACATTAACACGAACAAACAATAGCAACAACAGACGCTCTTTGGACTCAAAATCTTCCGCGATACATTTGTGACTTAACGTTCAACTACTCTACGCTCCACGGACGGCGCCCCGGCCCCGGCGCCGAGACACGGGGCGGCCGGGGCGCGGGGCGGGCGGGGCGGGGCGGCCGGGGCGAGGGGCGTCAGCGCTCGTCCTTGAACCGGCGGTAGATGGACTGCACGTACGTGAACACGCACTTCCAGTCGGGCTTGCGCATCGCCACCATGTCGTCCACGTCCAGGAGGGGGTAGATGCCCGCCTTCTCACTGGAACAGTCATAGTTGCTTATAGAAAAAATTCTGCACCATTAATTATGCTATACTTTTCTAAAATAAGGTTCTGCCATTTAGTGCTATAATTTGACAATTAAGGTGGTAGCTAGAATAGTTACTTCTGTTGAAATTAGGAGTGTATCTACCGCACTGCCAACTTTATCGATTATATTGGGTCTCCAAACTATACTTTAAAACTACGCATGAATTATGATGAGAGTAGTCCCAGACCTTTGTGTGAAAATCTACTAAAATGTTATTTATTTATTGATAAATCTTTTATTAATATTACAGTGCAATAAAGAACCGTGACACGCGTTATACTTAATTCATTAATGTTATCACAAATTTAACATTGTATTGATCCCAACTTTGAAAAAACTCTATCATAGACTCGTCTAAAAGTTCTAGCCAAATGGTCCAAAGTCTAAAGCTCGTCTAAATATTTTTGGCCAATTGGTACATAGCATAATATAGTCTTACTCAGCAACTTTGAAGGCGAGCGTGAAGTTGTGCCGGCGCTTGTCGGGCGTGAGCGCGGAGTAGTCGAACGCGTCGGGCAGGAAGTGGTGCAGCAGCGCGCAGAACGCGAGCCCGTCCGCCCAGCTCGTCGAGAAGTTCTCCAGCTTCACATTCTACACACGACATACCACTTTGTAAAAGCATAAATGTGCAATAAGTGGCATAAAGCTAAACGAATAGAATATAATACAATTCTCAATCTATGGGAAATTGGGAATGACACTAACTTATTCGATATACGAAAGCTAGTGTCATTCCAATACATTGAGAATTCTATTCTATTCGTTTAGCTATTATGCCACTGGTCTACAGGGGCAGGTCTTCAGATTCACATTTACATGTGATATGTGTAATTTGTACAATTGTGTACAACTATCAGCCCAATGTGAACAGTTGAAAAGGTAAATCTTCTAAATAGATTTAGGGACATTTGAGAATGTAAAATATTGGTAGTAAATTATGGCCTCCTAAAATTTTCAGTTCTGATGGTGGACTCAAGTTAGACTAAATGAATCCATAATTATTTTGAGTTAATATTAAAATAGCAACATTGGCTTTTATTAGGAAAACAACCTTTGAAATTAAAGTTTTTAAATATGATCAAAACAATTGTAGCAGCTACCTTAATGGCAAGTAGGGGTCTTCTGTTTCTATATTGGACTTGGGAATTGGCTGAAGTTAAGGTAAAACTTTTAGGATAACAGGAATTACAAACAAAACTTTAGTTACTGTACGCTTTGATGAGCTGCCATTTTCTGGAACTTGTTTGGAATGGGGAAAAGATGGCACAAAATTGTTAAACGATTAATCTCAAACTGCCATCTCTTTACACACAAAAACCACACAAATCATGCACTGTACAAAAAATCAGCCCGTTTGTATCAAGGCTTGAATAAAACCTGGTAATTGTAACACCCAACCTCTATAAATTCTGTCATTTCTCACATTTACGCTTGTTAGTCTTTTATTATTACCGTAAAAACACTTCAATCACGGTTTTATTAAAAAATACCTTTTACATGATGGTTTTATTATTGAATGATTTAGTTTCCGTTACATTTCCGTTAGGTACATGTACATGTTTCGTAACCAAAGTGATACAATTTGGTCATAGTATATACATCATATATATAGTCTATTATATACTGAGCGATATATACAGAATAGCGTAATGAAGCATTCAAATAAGCGTGAAGTGTATGAGTGGCGTGGTGATTTGAGCTTCGTGTTACGGTGCGCACAGCGGTTCCTCATGCGACAGTGTCGGCGACTCCATCGGTACACCCGCACGCTCCCTGGTGGGCCGATGCGCATCTTGGTGGATATATACCAGGAATCAGATTTAGTTTTGCTATTCTGCAGTCATGAGCAATCAAATGCGCATCGGCTCATCCAATCCGTACTGAAACCCCGTTACGTATCGATGCAAATTCGACACGGTGGTAATATACGAGTATTTAATATATTTTTAAGTGTAAGTATATCGTGCGTTATCCGCAGCGGGGTGTCGGGCAGTGGGGGGCAGGCGGAGTGTGAAGTGTACCTCGTAATCCCGGGTCTTGTCGCGACACCACTGCAGCAAACGCTCTTTAATAGTGACGGCGCTGGCTTGCAGCGCGGGGTCCGTGAACTTGAAGTAAGGCTGCGACGGAGAGCCCGGGCTCTGCGGGCTCTTGGGCGAGCTACAACCGGGGCCTCAAGTTAGACATCCTATCGACTACGTATCGCCGAAGACCAGTCGATGTACCTCGCTACCACCGAGATATCCCCCCCCCCCCCTCCCATTTTAGAAGGGAGACACGCAATGTTGGAGCGAGACGCATGGGTAGCTAGTTGCTGTGCGTGGCGTTACGTATCCAACGAGTCGTTAGGCCTCATACGCGTTCTCATTACGCGGCTCGGTTAGTCTGTCGCGGTATTTAGGCGCCATCAAGTTGTATTAGATACTGTGCGTTCTCACAATCTTATGCGATGCGCTGTGCTGTCAGTTATGGCGGTGAACGCACTGTTATATACATTTGTATGAATGTAACGTGCTTATATGTATCTAGTAAACGACTGTCGGCCGGCGGATCTCTGAATAATGAATGTGGAAATCTAAAATGCTTAATGAAGGCTAAGTATTCACGGAGTCTGATGGTATGAAAGGACGCTCCGTAAGTACTTAGATAAGCGATGCTATGATGCTTCTAACTTTTACAGAAAAGCGTCTACTATACTTGTTACAATATCATCTATTTAAATATTAACTATTACCTAAACTTTATTCGCATCCTCTGTTATGGCTGCCAAAATAAATAAATACGTTTCAGTAAATAAATTATCAAGCAAAGTATACTTTTATAAATATTTCGCCCTGATCGTTATAGCAACAGATGTAAATAATATATTTTTAATTTACGATCTATGTATCATGTTTGTCTATAGAGTCGGAGTGTGTTTTGGAAACGTTTTAAATGTATGTGTTGAAATAAAATGTCAATAACTTACTTGGGACTGTTAGTAGAGTTCTGTTTTTCGAGTTGACGGAACTTCGCGAACGGCGACACGGGTTTTGGCGCCGGTCGAGTCATGCTCTCAATCACTGTTAGAATTAAACAATATTATAATAAGTACGCCAACTGATTTATAGTTTATATAATTATGTATAGAATTAGATACCTTTTGAAGTTTTAGTAGTTGTGGTACTGCTAACTGTTTTTTCTGACGAGTCCCTCCTCACGCTCGATGTTACCGTCGTTACTTCCTCTTCCTCTGTAAATGGAAGAAGACTATGAGAACACGATCCGACGGTTACGATAGAGTTAACAATGAAATCGGAACACTTCGAAAACAACAGCAAGACAGTACAAATAATACTTAAAAGCTATTAGTCAAAATAACACTGTTAAGGGATTCGGTGAAATGAATAACGTAATGTTTCAATATGTACATCGACGTGAGGCGCGGGGGCGGGGGCGATGGGCGGGGCGATGGGGCGCGCGGGGACATGCGACGCGACACAAGCGGCAGGCAGCCCACACACACACGACTCACGCGCGTCTCGCTTGTCTCCCTCTCCTAACTAGTGGAATGTTTGTGCTACGCGAGCGTCGACACGAGGTCCTCGAACGCGTCGTCGGCGTTGCTCTCGTCCAGAAACTGCAGCTCCGACACGGTGGGCATCGTCCGGCTGCGGCCCAGAGCGAACGACTGCGGCTGCGAGGGGCGCGACAGGCGCCCGCGTACTGGCGAGTGCGTGCTTTGTTGACTATTGGTGCGAATCGATGTCGCTTGCCCAGTGAAGTACGCCTCGACTGTTCGCTTTTTCTCCGGGAGTTCCTCGTTGGCGATTCCGCCTTCAAATAATTTCGGAACGGCTAGAAGGTGCATCGATTTTGTGCGTGCTACAACTTTTCGAGGCGAGGCTGCCTTCGGACCGAACTCTCCGAATCGGTGCCAGGATCCGGAGCGAGCTAAAGCGGTGCCAGGGCTCGAGTCGCGACTACCGGGTGACTCGCTAGAGAAAACCGATTCACGAGATGCGGCGAGCGCGGGACTTCGCAGGCCAACTGGGGAACGAGGATATCCGTCGTATTCGAATGCTTGGTTCGGGCGGGGCGGTGAGGGGGCGTGCGGGGGAGAGAGGCCGGGGCGAATAGAAGGCGGGGCCGGCTGCCGTACCTGGTTTCGTGCCATGTCACGTTTCTTTCTTTCGATTTGCGAGATGACCTCATGTTTTGGAGTGGAGATTTTGTCGAGCACCCCCCGCAGGTTGTCGGCGGCACCGCGCGTGCGGACGCCCGCGGTGATGGTAGCGGCGCCTCGCACTGGACCACGCATCACGCGCGTCACGACACTGTCGTGTTCTGTTGCCGTTCCATCGTCGCAGTGGTTCACATGGGCGACTCCGTTCTGTTGTTTTTGAGGTATCTTTGATGGCGGTTTCGATGGACTGGCGGGTGCTACACGTGTTGTTGGTGATGAAGAATAATTATAATTATTTGTTTCATTCATAACAACATCCGGCAGATAATCCACTTTGTGAGCTTTCGCCTTTTCTATATCAGGCGTCTGTTGTAGAGGCACAAATGTAGCAGTGCCATTTTGAGGCGTATAATCGACTATAGTATAAACGGGTGCCGGAGGAGCAGGCGGTTTGTGAACCGGAATATCGCGACGCTCATTTGATGCTTCGCGTCGGTTTTTTTCTCTAATTTGTCTTTCATAAAATTCAATTTGGAGCTGCCGCGCATCTACTTTCGGTACATAGGGTTCTGGGCTTAGAACATTTTTGGATTCGTCTAATTTTTTGACTAATTCAGGGGCTGCCAAATCATTCTGACTCGGTATAGGTTTAATTGGATAGTTTTGAGCTCGTGTGCGTACGTGAGTCGCAGGCGTGGGCTGGTGGTAGCCATATTGTTTGGGCACTGTTGTCTGTGATTCAAATTTGTCATTTTCAAATTTAGATACAGTCGATCCCAACGATTTTCTAGATTGGTCAAAATCGGGCGCTGTGCGAGATGGAGGTATAGTTGAAATAGGGCTAAGAGAATTTAAAATTTTTGGGGGAATTGTCGGGTTATCGATTGAAGGTGAAACAGGAACGCTTGAAGTTGGAGGGATCCACACGTTTGGTGGAGCTGATGTAGGTGATAAAATTTTCTGTGGGGGCTTAAATGCAGACATTGGTGCATGAGAAAATTGATTGACTGGTATTGGTTTTGCAACAAAAGGCTTTACAATTTGTTTATTTTGTGGCTGTGTCACGGGGGTATTGTTTAATTGTTTAGATATTTGCGCCGGCGCTGGAAATTGGTTTCGCAAGGAGTCCCTACGTTGGGATACCCACGGTGGTTTTACTATTTCAGGTGTAATATCAGCTAAGAATTTTCGAGGCCGCGGTGCAAGTGAGTGAGAAGTATCATTTGTAGTTTGCCAAAATCTTTTGGCTGAAGAGGCACTAGAAGATCTATTATTTTCCCCCTTTTCACGATTTTCGAATGCATTTTTAATGTTACCGAAACGATTGCTCCAATTAGCTTGTCCAACGGAAGCAGTGTTGCGATTATCTTGATTTTTCTGCATGAATGCTAGGAACTTTCTATCATTTTCTGTTTGTGGTTGAAATTCAGGAACCTTTGGAGCTTGATTATTAGTATTTTCATCGTCTGTATCACTATCAATTTTATATCCACCAAGAGGCCTACCGATATCTATAGTATTTGCACGTTTCATACGATTACGTTTACTATTATTATTAAATCTATTAAGTGGTTTTGACATATCGTCTGCGGGCGGTGGAGCTGCGAAATTGTACCCAGGTGGTGGAGGTCTATAATAAGAACTTCTCCTCAAATCTTCCTCATTTTTTTGTTGTATCGTGACAGTTGGTCTATTGATAGGCGCTCTTCTAACCGGAGCGAGTGTTTCTTTCTGCACTTTGGTATCAAATTTATTTGCAATGGCCATAATACTACTTTTTGTCTCAGAATTCCAACGTTCAGCGGCACTTTTCGGAAGGTCTTGGTGAGCTGTATCCGCTATAGAATGTCTAAAGAACTCCGGTTTTCTGGGTTGAGGAGCTCGTCTTTCAACGACACATGCATCTCTGTTTATTATAGGCGCGGTGTCATAGCTAGCGTTATGTACTTGAGGAGCGGTTTTATGTCGTGATTCAACGGCATTATGATAACTGACCTGATCATCTATACTTTGTTTTCTCTCAGGAGTCGATGGTTCCTCAGTGCTAGGTGCCGTTGATACTGTGGAGGATGTCGGTGGAGTTATAGGTTTCGCTGCCTCCGGTAACAATTGATCTCTGTCGACCATTCGCCGCGCTTCCTCGAGTTCCTCTCGAGTAACACCGACAGTATGTCTCAGCGTACGACTGCGGCGTCGCGGCTTTCGTTTACATCCATCGAGCCTATCAGCGGCGTCTAGAGCGTCCTCTAGTCTGTCGGCTAGGGCGAGTAGGGCTCGAGCTTGAGGATGGTCATTGGGGGGAGCGAGTGCGAGACGCAGGCGCTGCAGCGAGCGACGTACATCAGCCACCACGTCATGGGAGGCGGCCCCAAGGCCGGCCAGCAAGCGCTGTCCGCCTCCTTGCAGTAGACCCTGCAGCAGCGGTAGAAGAAGAGACTCACCGCGTTCTCCGGACTGCTCCTCCGTTTCAACCGTCTCTCCGGCCGCTGCCAACGCGTCGGTTACGGCGCTCGCACATGCTAGAGACAGAACAAAAGTAATTTGTAGTTATTTTATAATAATATTCTAGACAATGCAAGATATTTCATAGCAATGTCGAACCTTCTTGTTCAGCCATGAGTGTGCGGATGCGCGAGCGCAGTCGGCGCCGCTGATCGTAGTCAGTGCACTCGTCCAACTAGAAAACATAAATTAAAATTTAGTTTATAACAGTTTAATAAAAAAAAACATCACGATCACGATCACGATTCAGCCTGTAATATCCCACTGTTGGGCATAGGCCTCTTACCCATGTAGGAGAAGGATCGGAGCTTAATCCACCACGCTGCTCCAATGCGGGTTGGCGGATATATTCCTTATTATGAGTAACGATCGCTATCAGGTGTCCATGATAACAACCGGGACCGACGGCTTAACGTGCTCTCCGAGGCACGGTGGGAAGACCCACAAGGACTGCACAAACACCCAGATCACGGCAAACATCTGTATGGCCAATACAAATGTTGTCGTGTGCGAGGATCGAACCCGCAACCGCCCGCGCAACAGCCAATCGCAATCCAGTGCTGTGACCGCTGCGCCAACGCGGCGCAAAAAAAAATCATACAAATACATATTTACGATGTTAATTATTGAGTGGAATTTTCGAAAGCAACAAAAAAGTAGAAACAACCAACGTATGCTTCAGTTTCTTGGAATAACACTTACTAGAATCCGAAGCAAAGAATAAAATTATTATGTGAAAGAGGTAGCTGGTAAGATTTTTAATTACTGCGTAGTGTATAATTAGCGAGAACATCATAAGTTCTGTTTAATCTGTAATTGTACGGATATCTAATCCAAATTTTTACGTATTTTTTTTTAAATTATTTCACAACGTAAAATTAAAAATTCATTAAAGGCACATTTGAAAAGATTTGATAAAGCTATTTTCTGAAATTATTAAAAAGAATCAAATACATTAATTTATGTAATATGAAGTTTAATATAAGTTTTTCTCAATTTATTTTAATCTTTATATCTCCAAGTGCGAATTAAGATGAAATAATAGCTATTATAAAATAAGATGTCATGATTTGTAGCGGCAGTGCGAGTGTCATTAAATAAATATGACAATAAACTTGCCAAGAGTTGAACACTAATGTGTTGTGTGGTCAATATAAATAATATAAATTGCTATAGGTTGAATGCAGGTGCAAATGTAAGCAAATTTTTACTACGTTCTAACACTTCGAGTGAAGTTATAATAGACTAGCTTCTGCGCGCGACTTCGTCGGCGTGGACTCCACTCCTATTGGTCTTAGCGAGATGACACATAGCCTATAGCCTTCCTCGATAAATGGGCTATCTAACACTGAAATAATTTTTCAAATCGGCCCAGTAGTTCCAGAGATTACCGCGTTCAAACAAACAAACAAACAAACAAACAAACAAACTCTTCAGCTTTATATATTAAGTATAGATCACCACATAGACAAATATTAGAATTAGTGCATCGATATAATAGGTAAGTAAAGATATTCTAACGATATCAAAAAGTTTGAAAAATTTAGAAGTTACTGACAGAACTTTAAGTTGTTTTGAAATAGATTTCAAGTAGGTACGCTTAGGTATAGGTAAATTAAAACTATTTGAAATTGTCTATTACTTCTGCTATTGAAAAAATATAATTCACGTTATTATACTTTTTATTTGTGTTTCTAATAACTGTAATCATTTCTTTTCTACCGCTAAGTAAAAAAGTTTAGTACGTATTATAAGAATATTATTTAATAATTTTATTGCAGTAGCTTTAACAACGTATAATGAGTAGGTAAAGCAGTGAAAGGAAGATAATTTAGGTTGGTACAAAATAATTGTGCTTGCTAAAAAAAAAAAACCGACATCAATTACATCGACAAGTAATACAACGTAGGTAGACGAAAAAATAGTCAAGTAAATCCGCGTTATCAAAGATTACTCAAAAAGTAGCTCGTAGTTCTCGATCAAATTTAAATGAGACTACGAGACAAGCTTCGATTAAAACTAAGAGTTAAAAGTTATGCGGTATAATACAAGGTAGGTCGACGAAAAATAGTTAAGTAAATACTCATTAGTACATACTAGATAAAACTCGTAAAGTATTTCTTAGATGCTTAGATCTCAATTTATTTTAAACAATTCAAAAAAAAAAACGTCAATATCTGGTCCACCCACTCAAAAGTTCTGAGGTAGCATACACAAAAAAAAACCAATCGAATTGAGAACCTCCTCCTTTTTTGAAAGTCGTTTGAAAAGATCATACATTTTTTTGATTGATTCCTAATCGAAAGTTCTACCCAGTTAAAAGGAATTTTGAAATATTATTCCTAAGTATCTGAAATATGGTACGAAAGTCTTTGGAGATATAAATACAACACATATTTTTGGCCAGCGTCACGTCACGAGGTGTATTACTGTTTAACTTTTTTTAATCTCGAATATTTTTTTAAACCACGAGTACAACAGTTGACACTTTTAACTAGAAAAGTATATTTTATAAATATTTCATATATGTTCAACTGTGACCAAGTTAAGGTACTGGATAACATCGAGTTTACCTAAGTTCATAATGTACCTAATGTTACGATGAATTTTTAAATTGACTGTTGTTTATGCTACTTTTGTCTTTTTGTAGGATTACTCGGCGAGGAGACCTACAAGGACAGACAAGAAGCTATGTGTTATGATAAAAAAAATTTAATTGACTTATGTTTATGCTATTTGTCTTGTTGTAGGATAGGAGACCCACAACTCACAAGGACAGAGAACCAGACCGAAAATAAAAATTTGTACAAATACAAATGTCCATACTGAGCGGGAATCGAACCCGCACCCCGGTGTTTAGGTAGGTACCTACACGGCACGCGCACCTATACACCAGAGCAGTTGAGGAATATTTTATATAACTTAAATTATTATAAAGCATTTATGTAGTAAGTTATAAAAATAAAAAAACTTACGCGTGCCGTGCTTAACATTTTAGAAACCACTTGATATTTAAGTTCACACCATACAAAATCAGATTTTTGAATAAAGAATTTTGAGAAATTTATCACTAAATACAGTTAATAAAAAAAATTAAATTACAAAAGTAAATAAATTTAATTTATTAATCACAACAACGCGCAGTAAATGTTGTTGGTACGTCCACTCATCGGTCCACAATGAATTATGAAGTGAACAGTTGCTGTACTGCGTCTAGCGGTAGAGGCTCTATGGTAATGAGAGGTGATTTCTTTTTGTATTTGCAGACAGTTTCTCTTAAAGCTAATAAATCCTGCGGCTTTACACGGCATTTTTAAAACTTTGCGTGCTTCTATTCATCTTTATTAAACATTATTATTAATTTATTAGAAGTCAAGTAATTAAGTAGGTATTACGATATATGCAATTTAATTTCGGATTAGATTGGGCTTTAAAAATGGATGTTATATGTACCTATCGATAAATTAGTTTTTCGGTTTATTTTTTTAAATTTTTTTGTTGATATAACCGAGATTAAGGGATCTAGGTTATTGAAGTGCACTGTATTGTTTATCACTTTTTGAGTTTTTATTTTTATTTTATTTTTTTATTAATAAAAATCAAGATTGAGGGGAAAACTTTAAGTAGCTAATAATATTATGTTTTTTTATAAAATTTTCTATGAGATTAACTTGCACGGTAATTTGTGCGGGTCTCGCAATCACTCCCCGTCAGGCGGAAGTGGTCAGCTCCGGAAACCGGAATCAACAATGGCCTGAATCTATTGTCGTAGTGATCATTTGTAATGCACTATTAACGGTAGTTTTACTTGGTTTAGTGTATACGTAATGATTTATTTTATTATTGTCGTTTAAATGTGAACAAAAATTATGTTAGCGATTGGACAGATCTTTGACAAAAAAGTGATGAAACAATTAAAAAATTAAAACAATAAAACTTTTTTAATGTAAACTATTTAAGAATAATTTGCATTTTTAACAGATTACAAATCTAGTTTAATGGACGGTGGTCAAAGACTAAAACTTTTTTAAATTTAACGTTCCTCATTTAAAAAAAAAGAAAAAAAAAAGATTTTTACTCAATAATAGTAAATAAGTTGCGTACGCGTATATCGACATAATTTGTGAAATGTATTTAAAACTAGAGCAACAAAACTTAATTACTTCCTCTCTATTCAATACCATTATGTTTTAAAATTATATACTTACACTTAAAATGATTACAGAATATTTAGTGTGTGTACAAGCTATCGGATACAAAAAGGATCATAAATAATTATCAAAATCGGACTCTGTAAAAAGTTAGGTGTGGTCATACCTTACAATCAGTGAGTGAACAATCAATCATCCCCTGTTTTCCTACCCTTAGGATTAGATTTTTATTTTCAAATTTATATGGAATCAACTTCGCGGTATCTATACTCTTTCCAAGAAAAAAAGAATTATCAAAATTGGACTACTCTGTAAAAAGTTATGCGTGATCATACATAAAAAATATATATCCGTCGACGTTATTTTACGATGTTATTTTCCACAAGCGATTTTGCAATTATATGAGAATAAATTAAAAGCCACATATTCAAAGGAAATTATTAGCTATAGCTGATTATTCGGTGCAAGATTATACTAACGATTCTCTTAAAGATGGTCCAATTTTTGTATTAAAGTATAGTTTTTTTAAGAATAACTTGATTAGTTCTTGCCGATTCTTCTCTGCAGTATCTACAATGCGAATCGGTGGTAGCTTCACGTTAAGTATAATTGAATACAAATATAATTATAATTTCTAAAATGAAGATTCAAAAATGATTTTGAAATTCATTCTGATTTTGATTTTGATATGGTGAAATCATTAAAAACGGTACACGAACTTCGTAGTTTTATTATAAGATGCAAATTATCTATTTAAATGATTTACACAGATCAAGCAAGCGTCAATTAATTTCACGTCCACGTTACGGTAATCTCTCGCCGAGCTGGTTTAACAACAAGGATTTAATTAAATCATAAATTGACAAAGTACTTAAACGGTAACACAGTCATGTTCCATTAAATTTCTAATTGAAATAATTTATTAAACAGTCAGTACTAAATAGAAATGATTTACGATAATTTACTTTCTACGGGAATTATTTTCAATAATAATTATAAACGGTTTACGACATACAGACCTACATACAAATTATAAACCGATCTTATCGATCAATCTCCTTTCTTTTTAATCGACTTCAAAAAAAGGAGGAGGCTCTCAATCGGACTGTTTTTATATATATACTTATGTATGTGTATGTTATAACTTTTGACTGGGACCGATTTCAATGATTTTTTTTTATCAAAAGTGTGCGTCTCTTATGGTCCCATTTATATTTGATGACAAGTACAAATTTTTAGTTATCCCTAATACTGCATAGTAAATTGATTCTTTTTTCGACTACCCACGTTGTATTACGTATTGATGTAAATTCAAGTCGGATTTTTTTTCGTTTGCGAGCAAACACAATTACATATTAAGTTAGTGCTTAAATTTTCAGAGAGAGAGCTTCTATCTTCACGATCGCGACGATTCAGCCTGTAATATCCCACTGTTGGGCATAGGCCTCTTCCCCATGTAGGAGAAGGATCGGAGCTTAATCCACCACGCTGCTCCAATGCGGGTTGGCAGATATATTTCCTACTATGAGTAACGATCGTTATCAGGTGTACACGATAACAACCGGGACCGACGGCTTAACGTGCTCTCCGAGGCACGGTGGGGAGACCACAAGGACTGCACAAACACCCAGACCACGGCAAACATCTGTATGGCCAATACAAATGTTGTCGTGTGCGGGAATCGAACCCGCAACCGCTCGCGCACAGCCAATCGCAATCCAGTGCTGTGACCGCTGCGCCAACGCGGCGTCAGCTTCTATCTTAGAGATAATTTATTAAGAAGTGTTTAAAAGGTCCGTAGATAAGTTAGACAACATGTCAACAAATATATAATTCTTAGTCGTGTCTTATGATAAATGACTGATTTGTCGGTCACGATGACTTGTGGATTGGGCCGAGTTTTCACTGCTTATGATTCGGCGATAATGAAAGTGAGTTTGGGTATCTTTGCACTTATTGGATGACGAATATTGAATGATTATTTAATAATGAAAAAATAATTTATTATTAAACAAATGTAAATCATTTAAATGCGTATGACAGTTTTATTGATATAACAATACGCCATTGAATCTAAATGAATGCACACAAATTATAATATACATACTACCTAGCTGACCCCGCCATATAAAGTTAGTAACCCCCGCAACCCCCCTCTTGTGGGTAGAATTTCGTAAAAATCATTCTTAGCTGACCTACTCTACTCGGCGAAAGGAATATTCCTACCAAATTTCAAGTCTCTACGCCTTATGGTTCTAGAGATAATATACTAGCGACATCTGTCCGTCCATATTTTTTTACACGACAAGTAATCACCAACATATTATATACCTACTAAAACCTTTTCCGAAACACGCTGCATCTTATGGTATAAGTATTATTCCGATCAGTTCAGTAGTTTTTGCAGTATAACCGAACAAAAAATTTTTTTTTTAATGTTTGTTTTGAAAACATTTCTAAATACTACTGTAATTTGGAATATTTAATTTACAGGGATGAAAAATTTGATCTATATATGTACATAGTTTTGGGAAAATTCGTTTTCCCTTTTTTTTTTTTCGTTTTCACTTGTTTCGTTCCCATCTAAGAGTACCTACCTACATTATACGTAGGTACCTAAGAGTTATTTATAATACCTTATTAATGCACTCTACATTACTTTAATTATAAATCTATACAAATAAATTAAATTGGAGTGTCTGTTTGTAATATTAAAATAACCGCTTTTTACTAAATTGATATATACACGTGCATATACCAAAATAACATTTGTTAAATTTTTTGTCTATCTGTCTGTTTGTCCCGTCTAATCTCTGAAACAGATGGACCGATTTTGACGGGACTTTGACTGGCAGATAGTTGATGTAATAAGGAGTAACTTAGGCTACTTTTATTTTAGTAACTGCGAATTGAACAATAGCTATTTTGTTAAATTCCACGCGAACGAAGTCGCGGGCACAGCTAGTTAATATATAAATATAGTAATCAATAAAGTCAGTCTATGAATTTGTAAGTCGAAGAACGACGTATTTGCAAGAAGTATTTTATATAATCGGACGGGTCTGTGCGGTAATGTTACGGTGTTGCCTGTTGACATGTCTATTAAGCTTCTGTGACCAATGTACTTTGTGTTCTGTGACTAACGGTTAAATGAAATTAATCGTCGATACGCGCATGAGCGCTCTTGTTACCTCTAAAAAGTTCTTACATAATTTTGTATACTTTAATCACGAAATTATTAAATTTGCAATGCTTTGAAAGTAAATCGCGGACTTATTTAAGGCTTATGGGCCCCGTAAACGATCAAACATGTTTGTCAAACATGCTTGATCAAACTTCATGTTTTCATATAAAAACCATATCAAAAAAGCCCGTAGCCCCGCACACGATCAAATAATTTGACAAACACGTTTGTCAAACAATATGAAGTTTGATCAAATATTTGATCGTCTACGGCAGTGTTCCGCAAACTTTTTGTGTTCAAGGTACACCTAGGAATAGGAAAATATTTTGGAGGTACACCACAAATAAAAAATCATTTTTAAGTAACATTAACCAACATTTATTTATTAATCACCGAAACAATATTTATGATTAATCAATAAACGTAAAGTTTATTTTTCCGAGGCACACCAGTAAACGACCACGGCACACCAGTGTGCCGCGGTACACCCTTTGCGGAACACTGGTCTACGGGGCCCTTTACAAAAAAGAAAATAAGTTGATTGCGTCTATTCTATGACTATCACATCAGATGGCGACATTACACTTATATTTGACATGACATGACAACTTTCAAATACCTATATATATATCATTACATAGTATAAAACAAAGTCGCTTCCCGCTGTCTGTATTCTTAGATCTTACAAACTACGCAACGGATTTTGATGCGGTTTTGTTTAGTAAATAGAGTGATTCCAGAGGAAGGTTTATATGTATAGGTAATAAATGCATAATATAGTAGAGGAACACTGATAGTTTTTGCAACCGTGCGAAGCCGGGGCGGATCGCTAGTCCTTGATATAAAATAGATGAGCCTAATCTAAGGGTCTTTTTTTAGCAGTTTCTGATAAAGTTTGCCTCTCAGGTTCTATCAGAAGAAGGTGATACAGGATTCTTTCATCTTAACTAATAAACTATTATACAATTTTTAGTTTTACAGATTGCGCATAGAAGTATCTGACAAGTCAAGTAAGTATGATTTTATGGTGTAAGAGCGCGTTCCTACTATGTCGTGACGAAAGATAATCGTGTAATTTTAAGTGTCGGGACTCATATATTTAAATGGAGGTGTTCACATATAGAACGACACGATTTACTATCGTCTACGACATTTTTTGCAGTGACGACAGATTGTCATGACAGTGGGAACGGCTAGCACGACAGTCGCTAAAAGATAAAAAAATTTGACGACAAACAATCGTTATAATGGGAACAGCTAGAGACGACAGTCGTCCAATGATAAATTAATCGTTACGTCATAGTGGGAACGCGCCCTAAAGATAAATGTACCATAAACTTGTATCTATTGGATACTCTATCAGCAAGGGATGAAATAGGGGCTAGTCTTTAGATCAAGAGCCGCGTCGGTCTCATTTTGAAGTTAGATAGGTTAGGGTTATTTTTTTAAAATAAGAATAGAGTGAAAATGTTCAAGAAAACTCACGAGCTTGCGCAAGACGCGCTCGTCCCAGCACTGGTCGATGTCGAACTCCTCAATGTGGCGGCTGTTCAGCTTACCGCCGCTGCTTTGAACTGTCTCCTGCGAAAAATACAGATACATGAAGAAAGTGAAGGCAGAGGCAAGAAAAACAAAAAATTAAAGACAAGAAATGATGAATAAATAATATCATATGTATTATGTGATAAAATATTACGCTAAAACTGGTTAGATCATATATTTCACATTGTTAATTGGGATAAATTCGATGATTTAGAAAAAATATTTTGATTCAGAAAGTTTGCTTTTTAGAGAAAATCACAGGTTTTATAACATCACACTTTGAGTTACAAAAGCGGAGAAAACACAGGTAAAATCGAGTATATCACCTAGTCAATAGTAGGTATATGAAACACGATTGATTCATGCATCTTTAACGTACGTCCTATACTTTATTAAATGGTGTGAAAGGATCCTAATGAAAATGAATAAATGAATAAAGAAGTGTTTAGGCCTTTGGATTTACCTTTGATTAGGAAAATACAATAACATAACACATTAAGCAAGAATATAATACATATACAATTGACATTTAGTTACAAAGAATGTTTTATTATAAATGTACTAAATATTTAACTAAATAACGATAATACGAGTATTAATTAGTAAAAATATAATTTTAAAAGTGCTACATTAGTTCTGTATGTAGATACGATACATCTCATGTGGTATAATATTAGCGTAGAGTTGAAAAACTTTAAAGTTGAGACCTTGTCACAATGAGGTCGCCCTTGGGAGTGACAACTCTATAAATACGTGACTTTTTTTCAGAGATAATAAATGAGCTTTTAACAAGTTGACAGATCCAGTTCTGATCTTCAAAGTCAAGCGTTTTAAGTAGACGTGAAGTTCATAGCACTGCAAATTGTATTTTATATTCGAATGTGTGTATGTTTAATATTCAATTACTGGAAGTATAAAAATTTAGTTAAATTTTGTTCGGAGTAAATTCTCTTTTATATGTGACACATTGTTTTTGAGAGGTAATTTAACATTTATTCTTCCCATAAAAGCACTGCACAGCCACTGGCTTTGGTCTACAAGTGATCCCGGTATTGCACTTCGTTTGTTATCTATCCCAAGGATCCTAATACTTTTATCAATGCTCGATAACACATTCTGAAAACTCTGCATTACAGTACAAGGGGTTTCCTTAAGGAGAAACGCATATATAGCGTCTACGAAGGGTAAAATTGGACGAAAATACGTCTACCTAATTCGAAGACCTGCTCCAAGAAGGTCTCAATTTTAGACATAAATTGTATACTGTCCCCCACTTCCACCGTAGCTTAACTGGATAGTGGAAAGGGCATCACTCGTACTGTCATCAGAAGAGCAACAAATATTGCTAGTTTTCAACCGCATATCGCTAATAAGCAGAATAAACAGTGTGGGTAAGAGCACTGCGTATTGAGGAACTCCAGCGTTAACTGGTATGGTTTCAGATCAAACTCCGTCCACAGCAACATTGATGCTACGCCTATCAAGAAACCTAGTTTACCCAAGAGCATAATCCTTCAGGGAGACAATAAGGCCGTCTCTTCGAAAAAAGAACTTTGTGTCAGACCCGATTAAAGGGTTTCGGCATATCTAGGTTTACTGCCATATCTTACCCCCTTACTTTAAATGGGAGTTGCCAAGCGAGAGTCAATAGTAAAGTTTGTGCTAGCCTGTACCAAACCACTGCTGAGCATAGGACATTTCTGTATCTAATAATCTTCTTTTTTCTATGTAAGTAATCTTAACGTGCTCTTCTAGGTACAGTGAAAAAATGTAAGTATAAAGATAGACATCTTGACCAGAATAAAAATATTTATACTAATAGGTACAAATATTCATCCGGAGCGGGAATCAAACTCACGACGGCCAGTGTCCTACATGCAGTAAAGATGTTTTATTTTAGAATATAAGTAAATAACAAATATAAATCTTATCAGTAGTTTTATGATTCCATATCCATCATCATAAAATAAAATAAAAACATTTACCGAATATTCACATCGTTTCGCGCGAATGCGAATATCGAAAATTCGCGAATGGGCATGACGACAGTATCAAAAAATCGTCAATTTAATGATTTTAGGGGAACACTCATATTTAGAAAATTCAAAATACTGGTTTAGTTTTATGTAATATAATAAGATTATTGTGATTTTCAATAAAATAAAACAGTAAAATACTGCAATCGGCCATTTTGATTGAAACACAAATTACAGCGCACGACGTCACAACATAACATAATACGTCAGGCGCGCTCCAAAGAGTAAAGTAAAAAGTAAGGAGTGTAGAGTAACACTCCATAGTAAAAAGTAAGGCCCACATTATTCTGTGACGTCAAGCCGACGCCATGACACCTGCAGCCGTTTTGCCGCTCTCATTGAAAACATATTAGAAAAATAGTTTTAAAATTCCTTAAACTTAAGTTTATTACCGAAATATAGGTATTTTTGTAAATAGTAAATGTGTACCCACATTATGGACGAGGTTTTCAAAATCTTTCGTCATGCCCATTCGCAAATGTGAATGTGAAGATTCGTTACATCTCTAGTATAGACATGTGTTACTCAATCACGCTAGAATGAGTGAACGAATCCAGATGATATTTAGCACAGAGAGACTATACTTTGTAAATTTTGTAACAGTCCTACATTTTTTCGTGGAAAAGAGACGGTTTCCAGAGGATAGACTTAAACACGATTGAAATCACTGATAAATGAGATCTTTGTCATGGTTACCATGGCTATTGTTTTCTCACAGAAATAGTTAAAATAAACATATCGATATTTAATCTATTTTGTACTGGCGAAAGCGTTGGCGCAGCGGTCACAGCACTGGTTTGTGGCTGTTGCGCTGCCGGTTGCGGGTTCGATCTCCGCACACGACAACATTTGTATTGGCCATACAGATGTTTGCCGTGGTCCGGGTGTTTGTGCAGTCCTTGTGGGTCTCCCCACCGTGCCTCGGAGAGCAGGTTATCATGTACACCTGATAGCGATCGTTACTCATAGTAGGGAATATATCCGCCAACCCGCATTGGAGCAGCGTGGTGGATTAAGCTCTGATCCTTCTCCTACATGGGAAAAGAGGCCTATGCCCAACAGTGGGATATAACAGGCTAAAGCGTACTGGTTATTATTTGGTTTAATAAACCATAACGTTTATATCAATATATCTATACATATCAACGTCTATATCACAACTATACCATAACGTTTGTCCAGTGGCATTCCTGTAAAATAAAAATACCTACGAATTACAACATCACTAGATCGACTATAAAATAGGCCAGCACTCTTGTTATTCAACACTGAGTGATCTTGAAAAATATTAATGAAAGAAAAAATATAAACCAGATTGTGAATTACACAATAATTACGTAAACGATGAGAGAATATATTATACGAGAAATTGTGCCAGAGCGGTGTATGCCGGCGCTTCATGTGTTTCCACTAAATACTTTTTCGTGTAGGAGTTCATCTTCATAACAAGCGATAAATATATATAGATATACGTCTCAAATCTCCAGACCTTGAATCTTTAATACTCCACTATCGTATTTGTAAACTTTTTACGGCTCACATTAATTCATTGCGAAATAAAAATGATTTTAATACGCTTCCGCCGGTTTTATGGTGAGATCATTTATCGATTTTTTTTTAAATCAAACTTGAAAGTTATTTTCGTCAATACTTTTTAATAAAGTTCGAATGGTTTAACGGTTTGATAAATCTTCGTACTTTATGAGTTAAATGAGGAAAATGCTTGTTTGTTGTTTATTTTAGAATTTGAAAAAATAAAAGTAATAATTCTGTTTTTTTTTTTTGTTAATCTATTACTAGGTTATTAAATTTCAAACGTTTTAAATTATTTTGTACAAAAATAACATAGAAAAAAATTTATATTTAAGCATTTTAACATTTACGAATTAATCTATACTAATATATAAAGCTGAAGAGTTTGTTTGTTTGTTTGTTTGTTTGTTTGTTTGTTTGTTTGTTTGTTTGTTTGTTTGTTTGTTTGTTTGTTTGAACGCGGTAATCTCTGGAACTACTGGGCCGATTTGAAAAATTCTTTCACTGTTAGATAGCCCATTTATCGAGGAAGGCTATAGGCTATGTATCATCACGCTAAGACCAATAGGAGCGGAGTCGACGCCGACGAAGTCGCGCGCAGAAGCTAGTATACAATATTCAGCTCAATCACAACAAACCCGCAATTAAAACAGCATGTCCATTAAATTAAACAAACAGTTATCTGAAATTTCGTTCCAATTTCGATCAGACAAAGTTTTTTTGCATTCCCACAATACAAGTGACTCATTGCGTAGTCTGCGTTAACGAGTTTACGAAGAGCGATCATCCAATTCTGTACGACGACACTTTTAAGGCACATCACACACAGAAGGCTGTCAGATCACTACATATTATAAAACAGTCTCTTCCCGCTGTCTGTCTGTATATATGCTTAGATCTTTAAAACTACGCAACGGATTTTGATGCGGTTTTCTTTAGTAAATAGAGTGGAGAATTCCAGAGGAAGGTTTATATGTATAATACATGCATAATATAGTAGAGGAACACTGATAGTTTTAAAGTTTTCTAATGTGATGTCGTAAATAAACACATTTTTTGCGCTTAGATTGCAAATATTTTATATTTAGTATCAGCATTGCACCCGTGCGAAGCCGGTGCGGGTCGCTAGTCCTTTATAAACATTATTTTGGAATGGTTGTTCATTGTATCATTCACCGAACAACATATTATGTCGTGTTGCATTTACTGTGTTTATTCCTTAGCCGTACAACAGGAACAAGATTCACATCCCGTCTCGACTTTTGGTATGTCAGAAACATGTCTTTTGACGTCTGAAGGTATTTTGACAAAAAAAAAAAAACTTTAAACGCATTTATTTTTTTGTTTAGCATTAAGATTCTTCAATACTATGTTCTGTATACATATGGCATGTTATTATCGTTATATGTACTTTATAGTGGCGATAAAATTAACAGTAACTGCCGGCCTGATGGTAATCTTTGGGGTCAAAATAATTATTAAGCGAGTTTGAGTGTAGTTTCGGCTCAGTTTTTGCCTTGTTACCATGTCATTGCTTGAGAACCTGATAAATGTGAAATAAATATTGTTCTGATTACTTCTCTATGATTCAAAATACCTTAGAAATAAAGCATTATTTTGCCAATTTAGTGACAGAATATTGGAGTAGAAATAAAGGAAACTGGCACAAGATGTCACAAAATAAGAAAGCCATATCTATGGCCAGATTTGTATAGTGATGGAATTCACCTGACAGGTAGGTACTAGCAGGCGGAAATAGAAAAATATATATGACATGTTGATTCCTCGTAGAAGATCAGTGGGCCACATTTTTGGCAGGTCACCGGGCGCGCCGTCCACCAGCCCGAGCTAAAATAGCCTCGTACAATGCGCCCGAAACTAACATTAGATGTTAGATCATAGCGATGCAGGACTATGTTTAGATTCTAGATTTAAGCTCGATTCTTACATTCGATAAACACTTATGATCCGTTTGATTTACATTGCTGAGATGGTTTCGCCATGTCGAGAGAATGAATGAAGAACGATTGACGAAAAAAGTGTATAAGGCGAGTGTGAATGGAAGTGTTGGAAGGGGTAGACCTAGGCGGCAGTTTCAAGACCAAATTAGGGACATCCTGAAAAAAGGCCAGGTCAAGTGTACCCTAAACTGAAGAGCATGTATGAAAGGAATAATGAAAGTGGACGAAGCGAAACGAGTATGTAAGGATCGTAGCAAGTGGAAAGAAGTGGTCTCTGCTAACCCTACGGGAAAGAGGCGCGATCATATGTGTGTGTTAATTTACAACGAGTCGTTAGTCAAAGTCGTTGCTATATAAGCTCCTATCCTTCTCCTACATGGGGAAGAGGTCTATGCCCAAGAGTGGGATATTACAGGCTGAATCGTGATCGTGATCGTTGCTATATAAAACCATCCGTAAGATTTTTTACTGACACTTAGGTACAAGGAAACGGTCGGATAGGACAGTCATGCGGAGCCACTTCGCGTGGTTGTAGGGTAGGTAAGTACTAATCAAACCCCAAAATAGTAGGTGCCAACTCAACTTAGTTTTCGAAATAAACCTCTTGAAGTTTAGAAATTCGCTTAGGATAAGCTTGCGTTAAAGTAACAAAGAAGTTAGTCCAGTGGATAGTCAACACGAGGTCTATTTGTGCTACTCAGGTTCGACTCTCCGTTAACGTTATTTTATTTCTTTTTATTTTTTACGTTTTTTTAATGCCGTCAATTTTAATTAATAAGCTGTCCTTGAGATTTTGAAGCTAATTAAGCTTCAATCCTTCTCTTCCATGGAGAAACAGGCCAATGATTGAATCGTGATCGAGTATTTAACTATTGTTCAATTTGGAATATTTGAAAGACAAGTAGATATTTATTTTTAAATAAGAGAGAAATCAAAACTAAACAAACTCGCTATAACATAGCACTTAAAGTAATGGCTCGTAAACCCAGGCGTAGTAGGTACGTTCTTCCACCGTTTTATCGCGTGTTTACTTAGTACGCTTTTCTTAGTTTTACGTTCAACTGACCAACTTAAAGTTCGAAAGCAAAATATTGAGAAAATACTTTGTATATTATATTTAAATAATTATGAATGTTTTAAAGAAAACCATTTAATAAATAAAGACAACACAACTACGCGAATTTAATAAATGATTTGTGTTTAGAGCACGAGTTACATCCGGAGTTCTGTTTATAGTCGTGTGACTGTTGGTTTATAGTTACTATTCGCTGCTATGAGTCATAACGCTATTTAATATAGCCTATAACTTTCTTGATAAATACGTTTTTTAGTCAAACTTTGTACCGGAAAAGTCTAAAGCTTTGTAAAGTTCATATCTTAAGTTACTATAGATATATTCATTACGTCTTTACATAAATATATTCAGGAATTGTGTAATTCTGGTTTAAAGAATTTATCTTTTATTAGAAACGATGAATTTGGGTAGGTACTAATAAAACTTTATTTAAAACCACGAAGCAGAGAACACGAAATCAGTAATTAATTAAAGGCGGTAACGTTGCCAACGTCGCTGAAATATATTTTAAATAGTAAGTATACAAAAAAATCTGTGTGGTTTTATGAAACCACGGTAAAAGTGAAACTTTTTAAGTATTCTTTGCACGCCATCTATGTTTTAATAGGTAACTTATATCAGCTGTATGTTGTCATTAGTGACTTAGTTCTAGGTAACGATAAGAGATGGCCGACCATCACGCGACATGCAACACACACACGAAAAATTTTTAGACGATGTAATAAAAGTTTCACTTTAATAAAATAAACGGTACCTATAATTTTTCGACGTACTAGTTTGATTTAAAAATTCAAATTATATAACAAAAACAAATCAAAAATAACTTTATTCAAATAGTCTTCAAAAGCACCTTAGAATCGACATCATTTTACAAATTAAAGTGATTAATTATGGTTCAAAAAGAAAAAAATTCCAATCTTTTATGGAATAGCATCAGTTAGGTGATAATAAGTGGATCAGAAATAAAGGGCACTATTGCTTGGCTTCCGGCCAGGTGGGTCGCCCAAATTAATAGTATCTACTCATTGCTACGCATCTCTTTTAATTACTGTTTAATAAAGGTAACATTTAATAAGATTCTAAATCTAGATTCATCGGTAATTTATGGACTGAATGATGAACTAAGATTGCAGACATGTTAATGTGACAAAACTAAATATAAATAAATATAAATATAAATATATACAACACACACACACACGGTCGTCTGTTCCTAAAGTAAGCAATTTAATGCTTGTGTTATAGGTAACAGCCGACTGGTATAGCTACATTTTTTTTCGATAAACATACATATAAATACTACATATATAAATAAATATATATTACACCCAGACTCGGGGTGGGAATCGAACCCACAACCCCCGGAGCAGAAAGCAGGGTCACTACCCACTGCGCCAAGGGGCCAGTCAAATTAAACTATTTATTTAGTATCCTACATGACTATAATCTAGGTTATATAAGTTCAAATGAAATGTTGCTAAATCTTACAAGTTCAGGTAATGCTACATCAGTCAGTCAAGTCGGCAATCATTTTATTCGGGCCAATGTAGATTTATCAAAAAAAGTTGGTTTACGGACGATAGTTTATCGTGACAACGTCATAACAAAACATCTCCTTGGACGTAAGGCCGATCCAGTGGAAGAGAGATAGATGCAGCGTACAATGAGCGTAACGGGACAACGAGTCATCCTGTTTCGGTGTTCATCGATTTATTAGACGTTGTCACGTCAAAAATTCCATCTAGTCTATATCAGTCGAAGGAAAGTCGTCAATACGCGGTAACGGGTCCAGCACTACATCTACACTGTAATGATATGTGTAATTTATGGTTATCGTTTCCCGGACTTAATCACAATGCTCGGTACTTGCTCGGTAAATGGTCGGTAACGGCTGCGGACTCACGCGACCACAATCACGCGGACATCATAACACGCATTTTAACGGTATTGTTGCAGTTTCTTTTTCTTAAAAACGGTCAAGCATGAACTTTTTACTGAGAAACGTTTCTTCTTACTATAAGTACTTTTTGCTGACGAATATCTCTGATTTCAACAGTTAGTGCATAAAATATATCTATATATTCATACGTAAAGCAAAAATTTTCTACCCCTTTTTACGATAATTGCGCGGACGGAGGATTATGAAATTTCGCACACTTATAGTTTATTTAGAGAAGGAGTGCAGAATGCTAATATTTTTTTTATTATGTATAAAAATACATTAAAAAAAAAATTCAAACACTACCTTGTATTTGACTCACACACGTGACACACGCATACATAATTAAGTAATCTTTTGTTTAATGTCCAAATTCATAATTTAATTTAATTATGGGCGAATTTCGATCACTGGTCGACCACTAGTATTTTTAAAGAGTTATCTGCGGAGTTTCTTGCTGAATCTTCTATGCAGTATCTATGTTCCGAATCGACGGTAGCTTCGCTTTAAACATAATTTATTCTTAAAACAGGTTGGCAAACAAGCGTACGGCTCACCTGATGGTAAGACCGTAGCCTATAGACGCCTGCAACACCAGAAGCATCGCAAGCGCGTTGCCGACCCTATCCCCAATCCCCCCCAAGAGCTCTAGTCACCTTACTCACCAACAGGAACACAATACTGCATGAAAACAGTCTTACTTAGCTGTGGTCTTCTGTAAGGTCGAGGTACTACCCCAGTCGGGCTGCTACATATTTTGAGCAGTAATTTTCCTGCTGTGCCCTACCTCAGTTAGACTTATATGTAATTTGATAAAAGACGATTCAAAAGGGCTTTTAAAGCCTACTTGATATAGTAATTTTCGGTTTTCATTTTAATAGATGCACGTAAAATCATCCGTCTTAACTATGATCTTTACAGCTTATATTACTCCAAATAAAGTAGCTTTCCAATCAGGGCCGAATTTAGAGGCCTGGAGACTTCGGGGAAACAAAGTAGTGGAGGCCCCTTGGTCCCAAATTATTTTCCAAATAAAATGGATAATTTTTATAAAAGTTAAAACGCGAAAAAAAATATGGAAAAAAAAGTTGTTTACTAGTGTTTGCTAGTCTGAATTTGAAATTTAATGCCTCCCCTAAATCCCGCATGTTTCCAATACAATTTATTGATTAGGTACAGACGGACAAATCTCTCTTGTTTACAATGTAAGTGCTGATAGAAAGTACAGATTACTGATTTTCCAGATAAATGAGTATTCACGTTAAATACAGAACATTCTCTTTTTTAAGGGACACAAGTTAACTTGTGATTGGTTAGAATGTAGGTGTATATTGTTTTGAAAGTATTTTGTTTAATGATCAAAATTTAAACGGAGATTTCAATCTGTATTGAAAAAGATGTTTAATCTATTTAATTTGTATGTACTCTTCGTTGTTTTTAAAAATATTTTCTTTCTAAATAAAAAGAAATCAAAATTTGATATCAGAAATTGTCAATAAGCAAATAGACAAAGACAAGAAGAACTTTAAAGCATTTTCTGCTCTTATGAATAAAACACATAAATTGGAAAGTAAAGGAAAACATAATAAAAGGGAATATCAGCAAATACAATCAATATCTTTGTTCAAGAAGTTTTCACTGCGAAGGGCCTTTGCAGCCGAGAAAGTTCGGTTAATTGATGAGTCAACATTATCTTCGTTAAAGCATCATACATCAAGCTAACTGGGAAAATAAGTTTTGAAATTATTTAAAGACTAACTCAACCAATAAACTTCATACCGCCGTATATTTTTCAATATAGGTAATTAAAATTTTCTATAGCATTGTTTTAATTTTAAATTAACGATGTTTATTTAACTTATTTCTTTTTTCAAATGAGTATTATACAGTACAGATTAAAAAACTAGGTATTAAAAAATAAATATAATTTATTAATTAAAAATTTTGTTTTTTGTTTGTTGTGGCTGTTTATGATAATGAAAATATTTAAACATTTCTTTTGTAAATGTTAGGTATTAATTTAAGTTTACATATAAAATACACCATTTCACTATAATTTTAAAAAATATTAAGATCTCGCTCGTATAAATATTAAAAATATGATTACTTCCAAAAATAATTTCGACGCAGTTAAAATTTTGAGTGTAACCTTATTTACTAAGACACAAAGAAAAAAAAATATAATGTCTTTGTTATGATTAGCACAAAGCAAAGACGGGAGCCAACCTTGGCCTTTTCGAGGAAAGTCGGGATCTCCTTAACGGGAGAGGAAGGCGCAGAGGTCGTTCGCTCGCTGCGCACGCGTCGCCTGGCACACGACCAAGCGATTCACACTGGCGGATAGGGATAGCACGATATATCCCATTAACGGATAGAAAATATTAATTGTTTTTAGACCCGGTTCCTATATTCAAAAACGGAACGTTTTGATAAAAAAACTAATCGTTATTGGTATATCAGTAGGCTGAGGTATTCAGTTGCCTGCTTTAGGAATAAATGACTGTGTGTGTGTATCTTTAACATTTTGTCAAAACAAAACATCCAAATTTTAATAGGGAAGATAGGTTAAGAATACCCAGTATGTAGAGTCCGATGATTAGTTTATGTGAAGGTGGGTCACAGTATCGGTGCTCAAAGCCCAAGACAGACATTGTTAGTGCAGTTTATTGTAGTGAACAAGTGCATCCGTGGCCGAAACTAGCCGTCCAAAACGAAGAAGAAAGAGGGTAGACAGATTTTTCTGATCTGTCGCCATCTACAAGCATTATTCGTCAGTCTCCCCGTGATCACGGCGATTGAAACATTGCCGAAATATAGGGATCTCAGCAAAACAATAAACGTATTAAGCAATATATTTTATTTTATACTTTATTGCACAATACATTACATAATTGTACAAAAGGCGGGCTTAATGCTAAAAGCATTCTCTACCAGCCAACCTTAGGACGTGCAAGAGCGGTCGTTTGTAGGTGTGCAAAAAATGAGTTGGTACCTATGAAAATATGAGTATGGATACATACATACATAAATACAATATATACATATCTACATATAAAATACATTTAAATATGAAAACAAAATCGTCTACAAAGATTGAATGCTTGTAGAAGTTTGATATTAAGCTTATTTTATCTATTTATCTATATTTGAAGACAAATATCTTTATCTATCTAGTAAGAGAACTAGATCACAATAGATAGAGATGTGAATGTCCGTTTAAATCCAGATATGTGGAGTACCTCGCGCTGCTGAGACCACAGCGTTCACTTCTTGACGTCACGAGCGTATTTTTGGCTCCCGGAGGAACAAAAGCAGAACATAATTTGCTGTTTCATATTGCGTCACAATTTTAAACATCGGATAGTAAAAGTTTTGGTCAGCTTATACTGAATTATACCAATCTTGATATAGGATATATAATAGTTTTATATTGAATAACGAATGATAATTAAAAAAATGGTTTGTAGATAAAATTACTGAAAGAAGATGTACATATAAATGAAAATTGGGAATTGGTTGTTTAATGGTTAATGACAGTTTTAGTTCCTAGACGGAAGTGCAGATGAACTAGTTCTAGATTTAAGAATATCTTATTGAAATTAGTCGAAACAGAATCTATCTTCTTTTAAGTTTTTCAGTAAAAAGCCACGTTTCATTAACCCACGTTGAACAAACTAACAGTTTCATAACTTGAACGTACAGGTATCAAAGTATTTGACCCACTTCTGGTTAAATTTAGAACAATATTGGCGTATAATAAGGCGAGTGAACGCACTGTTTACGTGGATTATTCGCGTCGATAGTGGAACGCACAATACTTGAAGTGATAGGTGCTCTTGACTTGATTTATAACACTGGATAGATACATATTATGATTTACAGAGACCGCGACTCATTGTGTTTTTTTTTAATGTTACTAGATCGGCAAACAACCGTAGGGCTCACCTGATGGTAAGCGATTACCGTAGCTTATAGACGTTTGCAACACCAGAAGCATCGCAAGCGCGTTGCCGACTCCATCCCCAGTTCCCCCCAGGAGCTCTGGTCACCTTACTCACCAACAGGAACACAATACTGCTTGAAAACAGTGTTATTTAGCTGTCATCTTCTGTAAGGTTGAGGTACTACCCCAGTCGGCCATAATTTGAGCAGGAAATTTCCTGCTGTGCCCTACCTCAGTTATAAGGTAAGTGTAGCATCCAATGTGTTTTAGAACGTGACTTGACGGTATTAAATGGGTTACTATTGTGTTACTGTCGATTCTTCCAAGTAGAATCTACATTCAGAATCGGCAGACGCTTCATAATTAGGTACTATAACTAATTATTTCGAAATATCGTATGCTTTGTAAGATGGTTAATTAAAAGTATATTTGAAGCGAACTTGAATAGAAAAAAAAAATGGATTTTGAACGAATGTGATTGAAGGCCGTCAGCGGACTCTGGGTGGTAATTTGACAAGCTCCTTCTTCAGATTATTCTGGTGGCATACGTGTTTTGTGAAAACAAATATTGACATCTTTGTTATGTTACCAAAATGTCGATAAATCTATACTAATATAATAAAGCTGAAGAGTTTGTTTGTTTGTTTGTTTGTTTGAACGCGCTAATCTCAGGATCTACTGGACCGATTTGAAAAATTCTTTCAGTGTTAGATAGTCCATTTATCGAGGAAGGCTATAGGCTATATATCATCACGCTAAGACCAATAGGAGCGTAGCACTAATGAAGAATGTTTCAAAATCGGGTGGTCCTATTCCACGGGGACGAAGTCGCGCGCACACGCTAGTAGTATAATATAGAGCATTTTTTGCCAAAACTCTCCTAGAATAATATACGGGTATAAATGATGAAAATAAAAAGTGTTAATAATTTTCCGCGAGTTAATGAGTTTAGGAGATCGCTCCTTTCGTTACACTCTAAGGCCACTACATGGTTTTCAATATTATCTTCAGAATGAATATTGCGAGAATAAGCTGGGTAAAATATATATAAATAACAGATTACAGATTAAAAATGTCATTCATTATGTTTGGGATACTTACGAGAGTCCATAAATAGAGAAACGAATATACCGAATGAAACGAAATAGTGGACGGTGATTCTTTATTTGCAAGACTATTCTATTTAAAGTTAAAAACTTCTCACATTATGAATTTTTCAAATCTATACTAATATATAAAGCTGAAGAGTTTGTTTGTTTGATTGTTTGTTTGTTTGTTTGTTTGTTTGTTTGAACGCGGTAATCTCTGGAACTACTGGGCCGATTTGAAAAATTCTTTTAGTGTTAGATAGCCCATTTATCGAGGAAGGCTATAGGCTATGTGTCATCACGCTAAGACCAATAGGAGCGGAGTTCACGCCGACGAAGTCGCGCGCAGAAGCTAGTCATGAATAAAAATTGTAGAATCATTTATCCATGAACACATTGAGACTAAAATAAATTATGGTGAAATCGAATGTAGCATGTATAGAGTCGTCGGCGCCAATTAGTCTAGTCATATCCATGAAACGATTATTTGTCGGATAAACAAAGTACGAGCGTCGCAGGGAGTATAAATATATTTTGACGTCAACGACACGTGTGCGTAAGTTATATCTTGCTTACACTTTATTTGATACTAGCATCTGCGCGCGACTTCGTCTGCGTGGAATAGGACCAATTCTGTCATACTGGTCTAAGATCCGAGAAGGTAAATCTTCCCTCATCTGTTAATTAGATGAAACAATTTTTTATAGGCTTATTTAAATATTGTGAGTTTATAAAAACAACCTCTGCCACCATAAGCCTGCTGCAAATTTTTTTTTTTTTTTAGCTTTTCCCTCTCATGTTAATTACATGTAGTAAGCTAAAACCGTTAATATTTTACATTATATACCTGACTGTAGTAGGCAGCCATCTCTATGATTGCTACACTTATCTGCAGCCAGGTCAGTAACCTCAGTCAGAGTAACCTGGCTGCAGGTAAGTATAGCAATCATAGAGGTGGGTGCCTACTATAGTCAGGTATATAATGTAAAATATTGACGGTTTTAGCTTACTACGTGTAATTAACATGAGAGGGAAAAGATTTATTAGAAGAAAAAAAAATTTTTTTTAAGTGTTATTATTTGCAGCAGGCTTATGGTGGCAGAGGTTGTTTTTATAAATTCACAATATTGAAATCAGCCTATAAAAAATTGTTTCATCTTATTAACAGATGAGGGAAGATTTTGTTATATTCCGGATCTTAGACCATACATGATTTGTGCGAAACTTTAACCGTTTACGCAGCGAAAGCTCTCAAAAAGAAAAAAAATCCGATTTTGAAACATTATTCATTGGTGCTACGCTCCTATTGGTCTTAGCGTGATGATATATAGCCTATAGCCTTTCTCGATAAATGGGCTATCTAACACTGAAATAATTTTTCAAATCGGATCAGTAAATCCTGAGATTAGCGCGTTGAAACAAACAAACAATCAAACAAACTCTTCGGCTTTATTATATTTTTATATTATCTATACATATAATAAAATGGTAGAAAAGTCAAAACTGTACATTGAATATTTTTTTAAAAGAATACTTGGGGTGTGATCTACAATCGATACCGAAGCCAAAAATATAGTTTTAGAATTTTTGTCTGTTTGTCTGTTTGTCTGTTTGTCTGTATGTATGTCCGGGATAAACTCAGAAAGTACTGCATGGATTTACTTCAAATTTGGCACGAATATTGTTAAGAAGTCGGGTCAGAACATAGGCTATATATTATCACGCTATCACCTACGGGGAACGAGCAGTGAACCTTTATTTCTTCAAATGTATGTCCGGGATAAACTCAAAAAGTACTGCATGGATTTACTTCAAATTTGGCACGAATATTATTAAGAAGTCGGGTCAGAACATAGGCTACATATTATCACGCTATCACCTACGGGGAACGAGCAGTGAACGCACGCAGACGACGTCGCGGGCAGCAGCTAGTCTATACATATAATAAAATGGTAGAAAAGTCAAAACTGTACATTGAATATTTTTTTAAAAGAATACTTCGGGTGTGATCTACAATCGATACCGAAGCCAAAAATATAGTTTTTAGAATTTTTGTCTGTTTGTCTGTTTGTCTGTTTGTCTGTATGTATGTCCGGGATAAACTCAAAAAGTACTGCATGGATTTACTTCAAATTTGGCACGAATATTGTTAAGAAGTCGGGTCAGAACATAGGCTATATATTATCACGCTATCACCTACGGGGAACGAGCAGTGAACCTTTATTTCTTCAAATGTATGTCCGGGATAAACTCAAAAAGTACTGCATGGATTTACTTCAAATTTGGCACGAATATTATTAAGAAGTCGGGTCAGAACATAGGCTACATATTATCACGCTATCACCTACGGGGAACGAGCAGTGAACCTTTATTTCTTCAAATGTATGTCCGGGATAAACTCAAAAAGTACTGCATGGATTTACTTCAAATTTGGCACGAATATTATTAAGAAGTCGGGTCAGAACATAGGCTACATATTATCACGCTATCACCTACGGGGAACGAGCAGTGAACGCACGCAGACGACGTCGCGGGCAGCAGCTAGTCTATACATATAATAAAATGGTAGAAAAGTCAAAACTGTACATTGAATATTTTTTTAAAAGAATACTTCGGGTGTGATCTACAATCGATACCGAAGCCAAAAATATAGTTTTTAGAATTTTTGTCTGTTTGTCTGTTTGTCTGTTTGTCTGTATGTATGTCCGGGATAAACTCAAAAAGTACTGCATGGATTTACTTCAAATTTGGCACGAATATTGTTAAGAAGTCGGGTCAGAACATAGGCTATATATTATCACGCTATCACCTACGGGGAACGAGCAGTGAACCTTTATTTCTTCAAATGTATGTCCGGGATAAACTCAAAAAGTACTGCATGGATTTACTTCAAATTTGGCACGAATATTATTAAGAAGTCGGGTCAGAACATAGGCTACATATTATCACGCTATCACCTACGGGGAACGAGCAGTGAACCTTTATTTCTTCAAATGTATGTCCGGGATAAACTCAAAAAGTACTGCATGGATTTACTTCAAATTTGGCACGAATATTATTAAGAAGTCGGGTCAGAACATAGGCTACATATTATCACGCTATCACCTACGGGGAACGAGCAGTGAACGCACGCAGACGACGTCGCGGGCAGCAGCTAGTATTTGATATATGAGCAAATAAAACTTATTTACAACACGAGATATTAAGACAGGAGATGAATTGCAACAAGCATCCAACATCGCAGTATCATTCCTAAATATTTATGCCATCGTTCATGCTGTGTATCAATACGATTAACTTGTCAACATAAACATAGACAGTAAATAAGTAAACACTACTTTTGTACACGTGGAAAGCAAAAATAAAAATTTCACAATGATCAATGTTATCAAAGTACTGTTCCTCCAGAAATATATATGTCCAAGCTAATAGTCAAGCAAGCAATCAACAAGAATTTCTGACATATCTGGTATAATATGACACAGATGACACTGGATTATGGGAAATAATAGGATTTTTAAATTGAATCCATTAGTCGTTCTACGATTAATTATTACTAGCTTCTACGCGTGACTTCGTCGGCGTGGAATAGGACCAATTCTGTCATACATGATTTGTGCGAAACTTTTTTTCGCACCGAAACCGTTTACGCAGCGGAAGCTCTCAAAAGGAAAAAACCCGATTTTGAAACATTCTTAATTGGTGCTACGCTCCTACTGGTCTTAGCGTGATGATATATAGCCTATAGACTTCCTCGATAAATGAGCTATCTAACACCGAAAGAATTTTTCAAATCGGACCAGTAGATCCTGAGATTAGCGCGTTCAAACAAACAAACAAACAAACAAACAAACAAACAATCAAACAAACAAACTCTTCAGCTTTATTATATTAGTATAGATTAGTGGCTGAGAGCAATGATCTCAACAGCTCCATATATTCATTCTCCATTTTAATGAATGCCCCTATTAGAGAAGAGACAATAATTATGGCTACACAAAGTGAGATTTCTGCAAAAGTCAGGAGACAGATTTATCAAACACTTGCAATCATTTAATGTATGGAAGACGAAGTCCCATAACGTCACCGGAGTAGCATGGCCGAAGTTAGTTGGAGCAAAAGCCAAAAGGTGTAAGCATGGTAGTTACAAAATAAATTCGAAATAAAATATAACAAAGGCTTGGCGGAATGGGAGATGACGAATTACAAAGTCAAATAGTAATATATCGCTAAAAACATATGCCATTCAAACTTTACAGACTTATCTGGTGATAGGCATTTTAAAAAATATATAATTAGTTGACACTTAAACTTGGGGAGGCTTATGTCCAGCAGTGGACTGCAATAAGTTGAAGAGCGGATTGACAAAGTTTGAAACAAACGCGATTATTATTGCAGGAGTATCGTCACAAACTGAATACATTATTTTTTAGGGATTATTATTACCACTACTAATATTATAAAAACAATAACGTATTATTTAAGGGCTTTTTCAGTTGTATTTAGAGGATATTACTGATACTGATTGGCTTCTTTCCTTTCCATTAAATCAGCAATACATATTATAAAAAAACATAACCCTTCCTTGGCAGTCGGGAACAAAGTCGCTTCCCACTGTCTGCCTGTCCATATGTATGCTTAGATCTTTAAAACTACGCAACGGATTTTGATGCGGTTTTCTTTAGTAAATAGAGTGATTCCAGAGGAAGGTTTATATGTATAACACATGCATAATATAGTAGAGAAACACTGATAGTTTTTGCAACCGTGCGAAGCCGGGGCGGGTCGCTAGTTGGTTATATTATATTGAGCTTATTATTATGTATGGCGTATATGCCATTAGCTACAACATTGTAAACGCTTCACTGGATTATGCAAGGTTGTCATGTAAATGATATGTACAAGTTCATTCAAGTTAAACGATTGTTTTTTAATGGTAATGAGAGATTAACTAGGTTATTGTTTTTAAATGTGAATAATATCATATCCGTATCACGGTAAGACCTATTAAATGGGCATCGTTTAGGGCTTTAGGCGCTTGTATACTCTAATCTAGACATTCCTGCTTAGGCAAGTCAATTGTGATGAGTATGCTCAAGTGTATAAAATTAAAATACATAAAAAAATTATTGTATTGTATTGTATATTTATGGTTTATAACATGATTGATCCTCACTTTGTATAACTAGCGAAGAGAAAGCATTCAGTTTTCTTTGACGTCTGCTGTAGTCGTGTATCTTTATTGGTTTTCACATGCAATTTTTATACCATCGCTGTTTTTCTAATTTATAAATATAATCATATTAATTAATATTAACTAGAAAAGAAAAGAGAGGTATAGTTTATGATACTAGATAGCGCTGAGTTAGAAATGCTAGATTTGTATTTAATTTTGTATCTGCAATATCACTTGAAGGAAAAGTCAAAAGAATAGTTGCTCGATTTGAAAGAAATTCATAGCAATCACAGCTGCATGGCGGAATTCCAACCCTATTCTAATAAGATCTCTGGATAAGAAACTTTGTCCAACTATTAGATGCTTTAAAGCTAGTAAAATAATAAACTATTAGATACACCACAATAATTAAAAGTTAAGACAAATATACTAAATACAAGTTAAATAATTTATGGAATATATTAATACAACATAAAGTTAAAACAACTTTCTGTTACGCCAAGAGAGCGTAGATAATAGCCGAAGACACGAAAAATTTTTTTAGAGAACTATTTTTTCTAATATTAAATTTGACATTGCATCTGTCAGCGCGGTCGTAGCGCGAGGTTGCTTGCGACATCGAAAACAAGACGGATCACCAGAAAAAAATATTGTATCCAAAGTTGAATAGATTACAAACACTTTCCGCTCTGAAAACTTTGTCGCAATTCTCCCATTGTTGTATAAAATATTACCGTGTTAGTAACAAATGATAATGACAGTTAGAAAAATGTATTTTTAAACTGTTTGAATATAACGGTTATTTTTTTTCGTTACAGAATTAATAATGAAAGGGAACGCTGAAGGGAAGGGAAATTGTTTTAATTATTCAGTAGATAGTATATTATAGATATAATATACTACTGAATAATTAAAACAATTTAATTATTTAATTTAAATCTTACAACAAAAAAATTGGAACCTTAAATTATTATAATAATTTTAATTTTTTTAGCAATAAATATTTAAAAAAATTAAAATTTATTTTGGGTTCAGATTTATTTATAATTGTAAAAACTTACCTAATTGAAGAGTGAATAAAAACGCAATCCCGAAAATTACGTTTGACACTTCGCGTCGAAAATAACGTTTTACAATATCTGTGACGCGTCAGCACTGTCAAGTTTTATTTGTTGAATTTGTTGATAACCAATTATTATGGTTATGTTTATTTAAAAGTTTGATTGATTGTCACATGGGTGTAGGTGGCACCGTCCAGAGCGGGCGCTGGGATCGGACTGCGCGTGCGGCGTTTCCTGACGTCACCACACCAAATATAGCGACAAGAGAGTTGCATACGAATTTTCCCCTAAAGAATAAGCTTTTTACTATCAATACGGTTCAATTTTGCGTGTCATATTATCCGTCTTGTATCGAGTCGGTCGGCGAAAAGGAGATACGGTGTTATTTTTGCCAGCGGTTTTCTCGTTTCACGCGCGTGTCTTAAAACGGCAAGGCGGTGCGCGGGCGCATCTACCGGGAGCTTTTGTTTACTAGCCACGAGTGTAGTAGCGAGTGTTTCTAATCATAAATTGCGCCATATTTGTTTCACGTTTTTACGACTACACGCCGCTGACCACATGATCGGTACTGCGAATATGGCTTGAAACCTACATTATATATCGTTTTCCTAAGAAATGTTTTCATTTTTTTAGGGTTCCGTACCTCAAAAGGAAAAACGGAATCCTTATAGGATCATTTTGTTGTACGTCTGTCTGTCAAGACCCTTTTTCTTAAGAACGCGTGGAGGTATCAAGATGAACTTTATATCGAATACTCAGGTCTACTGTTCCTTAGAGCCGTGAAAAAATCAAACTTCTAAGGCACCGCAATCAAAAAATACAGCCGTTTCAATCAAAACCTACAGGATGCTTCCCGTGATCTCACAATCTTGAAATTTGGTACGAAACAACGTCTTATAGCACAGATAAAGGAAAAATTGCGAAAAGTATTAGTTATATCTATTACTTACTAATATATAAAGCTGAAGAGTTTATTTGTTTGTTTGTTTGTTTGAACGCGGTAATCTCTGGAACTACTGGGCCGATTTGAAAAATTCTTTTACTGTTAGATAGCCCATTTATCGAGGAAGGCTATAGGCTATGTATCGTCACGCTAAGACCAATAGGAGCGGAGTCAACGCCGACGAAGTCGCGCGCAGAAGCTAGTCATACAATAAAAATATATTTAATAATTTTTGTACGGAACCCTAGGTGAGCGAGTCCGACTTTTTTTAATTGATTTTAAAATATTGGTGATAAATTTTTACTGAAAATAAGGCTCTAATCTAACTCTAAAAAGATTTACTGAGTTATGGAACAGCAGGAAATATCCTGCTCAAAATCAGGAGCAGCCCGATTGTGGAAGTACCTCGACCTTACAGAAGACCACAGATAAATAATGCTGCTTTCAAGCAGTGTGTTCCTGTGGTGAGTAAGGTGACCAGAGCTCCTGGAGGGATTGGGGGTAGGGTCGGTATTCGGTAACGCGCGTACGCTTTTGAATATTAGTATATATGTAGTATGTACATAATTATAGAGATAATGTATATATTTAAATACTGGGAAAAGTTTATTTCGAATCATTTGAATGTCCTAAATCGACGTAAGGCTTACTGACCTACACCGCTAAACTAGGGATTTGAAACTTTTTCATTGAATTACAATGTAAACCTATATTTTTTTACTACTTTTCTCTATGTGGTACAAATATTTTTAAAGAAATTGGACAAAGACTGACGAGATTGTATTGTCAAATGTAACAATCCAAAGTTGCATCTGTTATACTATAATTTATTTTGAAACGAAAAGTTTGGACCCTGTCACCTTGTTTTTTTTTTTTAAGAGAAGAAGATGACACTCAATTCGCAAATTAAATAATTACAAAATAAAAGTGTCTTTTCGTTAAGTGATTTTTTATTAAAGTATGAAAGAAATCAACTTACAACCTTGCGATATATTCGCACCTAGGAAGTAATATCGTCTTATTTTTGGAGTGAACTTGAAGCGAGGCGAGGTCTAATGTTAATTGTTAGAAAGCTGAAGACTTCATTAAATATTGCAGTTTTATCCCAGGAAAAATATCTTACAATCTTATATTTGTATTTTTTAAGTGTTAATCTATACTAATATAATAAAGCTGAAGAGTTTGTTTGTTTGTTTGTTTAAACGCGCTAATCTCAGGAACTACTGGTCCGATTTGAATAATTCTTTCAGTGTTAGATAGCCCATTTATCGAGGAAGGCTATAGGCTATCTATCATCACGCTAAGACCAATAGGAGCGGAGTCCACGCCGACGAAGTCGCGCGCAGAAGCTAGTTTGTTCATAAAATGTTCTTACAATACATTTTTTTAAAATATAAAACTAAATTAAAACGGTATCGTGTTATTTGTACGTTATATTTATTATAACTTTACCTAAAATTACATTAAATTTGTTTTATGATTTCAAAGATTGATTAGTAGATACTAAATGATTTTGATAACCATTTTCATTTTTAATCATGCATCGTTGTAATTAATAACTATTTGGGATCAATTTAAATAATAAATATGTTCAAAACACGCACAAACATAAACAAGTTAGTTTCTTCCTAAGATTGGCAACACATGTTTCCAACTAAGGTTCTTTTTGAAGACCGGGCGAAAAAGTTAGAAGTTATCTTTATTTAAATTTAAGTATTTTACTGAAATGCTTGCATTAAAGTTATATGATATTAAGTACTTACAAGTTGTTAGTGATACCTACCCTATCTGATGGAGAGCATGACTTGACAGAAATCTTGGCAGCGCTTATGTTTACGGAAAACCGCGTGTATGTAAATGGTCAGAAATACAAGTTTTGGGTGTCAGCCAATATTAAGTGCATTTCTGATCAAAGGGTCATCAAACGATGACATTTGATTTGTGATCAATCAGATTTTAAGTGAATGGGTTTTTTCATCTTGTGTGCAATATAATAAAAATGAATGTTGCTATTGCTAAGCGCGTAACTGGAGAATGGCTCGACCGATTCGGCTAATTTTTTTTGTATGTTCCTTAAATCCCACGGAAGCTTTTTATACAAAAAAAAAAACAAAAAAATAAACATAACAGACAGAACGAAGTCTGTCCGGGCAGCTAGTATATAATATAGTAATTAAAAATACAGATATGACGTTTTTGAAATTTCTGTATGTGACTGAAATGACTGAAAATGGAAATCTTGTTAAAACATGGTTGGTACGTAGTACTACGTAGTAATCGAAAAAAGGAAAAAATCAAAAAGGCACTATACATAAATTAAGTCACATGTCAAGGGGGATTAGGGGGTCGACGGAGTGACATTGTGTGACAAGGGGTGGGGAGGGGTCCAAAGTTTTGTGACATCACATTTCAAAATATAATATAAGAAATTATAGGTGTAAAATTGGAAAATATGGTGACGTTAAATAAGGTAAGGGTGGGTCTCATAAATGTGACCATCTGAGACAAGGACGTGGGAGGGGATCCAAAAATCGTTAATTTCGTGTGACGACGTAATTTATAGATGGCCGCTTGTATCTTTCGATATAAGGTTGAGGTTTCATATGTTATAATATTTGCAAGTTATAAATATTTAGACGGATACAGAATATATAGCGACTGGAATATTCCCGCGCTAATTTATTTAGTGAAATTGTGATTCGGGAATAGAGCCAAGTTTTGGTTATAGCGAGATGTAATTTTAGTATGGACATTGACTTCTGTGACGGCTCAGACTAACGTGAACATTTGTAACTAATACTTCCCTTCAAATATTTTTTAATTTTGTAAGTTGCTAGCCGACCTGGCGAACTTTGTACCGCCTTTTTCTTGAATATGTTTATTTAGCAAATTATTTATTTAACAATTTATGTACACATAATTATAATTATATATCGAAATGAAATATAGCCTATCTTTCAAGTTGGATCAAACTGCACACGGTGTGCAAATTTGATTGAAATCGATTAAGTATATAGTTTAGGAGTCCATCGCGGTCAAACAACGAGACGCGTAATTTATATATTAAGGAGATTACACTCTTTATCTTTGTAAAATTGCATTTTTGTATTTACGTCGTTTGGTTGCTTTTTTTGGCGTATATTTTTTTATTGCAATAATTACCTAATGATACTTTTTTTTAAATAAAATCTATACTAATATATAAAGCTGAAGAGTTTGTTTGTTTGTTTGTTTGTTTGTTTGTTTGTTTGTTTGTTTGAACGCGGTAATCTCCGGAACTACTGGGCCGATTTGAAAAATTCTTTCAGTGTTAGATAGCCCATTTATCGAGGAAGGCTATAGGCTATGTATCATCACGCTAAGATCAATAGGAGCGGAGTTCACGTCGACGAAGTCGCGCGCAGAAGCTAGTCTTTCTATAAACACATACATTTTTAACATGAAATAACTTTAATTAACTTTATTCAATTTTTTTATTCTTATTTAATAAATAAATTTAAACGGCATGTATTGTAAATATTGTAATACTTTTACTTAATTTTGTCAATCAAAGGTTTTCTGAAAGGGTCAGTCTTCTAGCACTAAGAACGTCTTAGAGCCTGTCCAGAAAGCGCGATTTACGCGCGTGTCCATTCGCGCGTAGGCACTCGCGCGTTCTCGAGTTACTAGAGCTACATACATTCCGTCCAGATGCTCTCGCGCGTTACCTTACACGCGCGTAAAACGCTTGCAATGAGCGGGACTCTCGACTCGCGCGTTTCACGCGCGTACGCCGCGCGAGTCGAGATACTTCGGCGCCATTGCAGCGTCCAGTACTACGCGCGTGTCCGTGGCGAGTGGACGTATTTGGTTAAAAATGATTAAAATATATAAATAATAATGATTAAAAATTTCTATGCAGTATTATAGTCCGGGATCTCTAGTAGGTACATTTTTTTCACTTGATTACTATCAAGCTAATTTTCCGGGAGTAGCTTCATTTTGATGAGACGAACAAAAATTTCCTCTACGAAAACTCGATTGTGCTAGGTAATAGAGTTAGCAGGGCCACAATCAATGACCGTCGCACCCGTCTTAAAACACACAAAGTGGCTCAGCTCACTTATTTAAATGTGAATCTGGATCCAAACCGATTCATCATGTAAATAAAATTATTTTGTATAAAAAATGTGTATATATTAGATCTCGAAAAATAACCAACCTAACCTCACCAAATACGTCTCATCACATGCGCGCGTGAAAACGCCGCATCTGGACGTAATAAAAATCAAAACGCGCGAGTGAACTCGCGCGTAAATCGCGCTTTCTGGACAGGCTCTTAGTACATCTTTCTTGGACTGTTACAATTTCTTTCTTTTTCATCAGTGCTATAGAGTGGAACTATTTTCACAGCATACATAAAATCTAAGATTTGAGTAAGCGTTATTTTATGTCGAAGTTTTTAATTTAGTTTTGCAAGACGTATTACATGAAAGATATTAAAATCGTGTAACGTAAATCAATCAAACACATGTTTATGGTAAACATATGGGTGTAGTTAATCACATACATAATTATGTATATACGTACCTAGTGTATTACATATCGTGCGTCTGTGTAAGAATTTGAAATGACTAATCGATAATTTATGGTCTAGTTTCACCCTCTTTCGGGGTTGCACTTTATCGCGGGACATCCTGTATAGTACTAGCGACCTCTGTCCGTTCATATTTTTTTACGCGATAAGTAATCACCAACATATCATATACTAAAACATTCTCCGAAACACGCGGCATCTTATGGTATAAGTATTATTCCGATCGGTTCAGTAGTTTTCGCAGTGTAACCGAACAAAAATACGAGCTCTCCATTTATTAGTATGTAGATATCTTCTAATATATAAAAATATCGTATCATGGTATTTGTGGTCGTACATCTCTGAAGCAGCTCGACCAATTATTACGATTTTTTTTATATATATTTGGACCGATCTTTATATATTTTGTTGGTATGAGATAAGATTGTAGAGTATATTTCAGGCTCACTCACAAGGTGCTAGCCGTTTCAGTTAAGGTGACCCTATACATATTTTTTTTATTTGCGTTTGAATGTATGTATAAAATGTTACTGTATGATATAATTGAAGACGGTTTGCCTTCATAACAAAATTTGTATAGACCAATATAGGTATTTCCAGAGTTCCTACCTAGGCTTTTACTTCTACTGGGTGAAGTTATGTGAAATATTTAAAATGTAAATCTATTTCTTTTTATACACATGGTTATGGCTAAACTAGATGCGAATGTTTGTCTTTTATTATAATTTTTTCGTTTTAAATGCATTTTGTTGCTATTTTATATATTAAATTTAATTTACGCTGAGCAGTAGCATGTAGTGACTGCCTAAAGAAGTACAATGACCATTGTTTACCTATTATGTATTAAAACATTTATATTGTATCTTCTGTTGGTTGACCTTAATAAATCTATATAAATAAATAAAATTGGAGTGTCTGTTTGTAATATTAAAATAACTGCTTTTTACTAAATGCATATGGATCTATACACGGTACAAATACCAAAATATAATTTTTTACAATTTTTGTCTGTCTGTCTGTTTGTTCCGGCTAATCTCTGAGACTGCTGGACCGGTTTTGACGGGACTTTCACTGGCAGATAGTTGACGTAATAAGGTGTAACTAAGGCTACTTTGCTTGCTTTGCTTGGGGTTTCTCTCAAGGACAGAATAAGAAATGAGACTATCCGTGAGAGAACGAAAGTAACCGACATAGCCCACAGAATCAGCAAGTTGAAGTGGCAGTGGGCTGGTCATCTGTGTCGCAGGACCGATGGCCGTTGGAGCAGACGTGTCCTGGAGTGGAGACCGCGTATTGGCAAACGCAGTGTAGGACGCCCTCTGGCCCGCTGGACCGACGATCTACGTAAGATTGCTGGTGTAGGCTGGATGGGGATTGCGGAAAACCGGGATGTCTGGCGCGAGCTTGGGGAGGCCTATGTCCAGCAGTGGACTGCAACAGGCTGATATGATGATGATGATGATGATGATGAAGGCTACTTTTATTCTAGATTTTTTTTATAACTGCGAACTGAACTACGAATAACTTTTTTGTTAAATTCCACGCGGACGAAGTCGCGGGCACAGCAGCTAGTAAATAAATAAATATTGACTAACCTTGATGACAACCTTTCCCGTAGGCTTCTCGGTGACGTAGCTCTGCATCCCGGCCATGAGCACGGTGGCGCCGAGGAACTTGTTGAGCAGCGCGCGGGCTTCTGAGTCCGCGTTGGTGTCACCCTCCTCGATCACTGACACGAGATGCTTAGGTTAGACTAGAGATTACAATAGATGGGGGTTCGGACTCCAGCTTGGTTATACTGAGATTTTATGGACTTAATTTTGTCTTTTGTGTTTTTTATTTGATGACTAGCTTCTGCTCGCGACTTCATCCGCGTGGAATAGGAATAATTCTGTCATACACGATTATTTCGAAACTTTAACTGTTAACGCAGCGAACGTAGCGGAAACTCTCAAAAGGAGGAAGAAAGTTGTAGATAATTTTATTTGCAACAAAAAATGTTAAATATTTTTTTTTGTGAGACTTATAGTTTGGCAGATAAACCATAAAAACCATTTAAACCACTTTTTCCAAGATGGCGGCCGTTACAAAAGGGTTGCAACCCCACAAACTTGGATTTAACTTTAGACTAACCCCCTTCATATGTAACTTTTCAATAGACTATCCCAGTTTTTGAGGAAATCAAAATATAACTTAAATATACAATAGGTTGTTAAAAGTGTGTAAAAATATATCTATCTCTTTCTGACAAAAGACGTTTCACCGTAAAACATCACGGCTATGCAGGTTGCTTAGTGACGCAAGTGGGCAGTGACTCAGCGTTACTTGTTTTACACATGTCACTTTCAATTTTTGAAGTAAAACTTCTTTACGCACGGTTGACTTGGGAGTAAGCTGGTAAATGCGTGACGAGAGCGTTACGAAAAATGTGATCGGGCGAGGCGAACGCAGCAAAAGAAAGAGGTGCGAGCACACATTTTCTTTCTCTCTTTCTCTTATAGCCAGTTATGTTTCGTATTTCTAAGACACAATGCAGGCCTATTGATAAAGAAGTTTTACTTCAGTCGTGTGGTCTAAATCTAAAGCACACGTTTTTTTCCATATCACGGCCTTATATATCGTTTCTTATGAAGTAAACTCCAAAACACAAGCACAAACAAAAAGACAGATAATTATAAACTTACCAATATCAGCATTCTTCATCCTCGTGAGAATGTCCTGGACCCCGGTGACCTTCGTGGTGCTGTCGAGGAAGGAGCGCTCCTGACCGCGCGTGTGACCAGATCTCGTGGTCGTGGTCGTGGTCGTTCGCACGCCGTCGCCGACCTGCTCGGTGGTCGTCGTGGTCGTCATTTCCTCGTCAGATCCCAGGCTGTGTTCGCTGTCTGCGCGCATTACACCTGATCACATAATAATAATAATAAGATTTTTTATACCAATATTCCGGCAAATAGTAAGCGATTACCGTAGATTATAGACGCCTGCAACACCAGAAGCATCACAAGCGCATTGCCGACCCTACCCCTATCTCCTCTAGGAGCTCTGTTCACCTAACTTACCTCAGGAACACAACACTGCTTAAAAGCAGAATTATTTAGCTGCAATATCCTGTAAGGCCGAATACTTCCCCACTCGGGCTGCTCCAGATTTCGAGCAGGATATTTCTTGCTGTGCCCTACCCCAGAAAGCTTTGCGTACATTAGTTTTATTTTTATGAATTCCAACACCAATGACAAATTAAATCACATGATTTTGTCATCAATGTATGAAATCCAGCCATTAAATACATATGAGCACTAGATTAGATAGAATCAAAATGATAACTTTTCTGTTTTGTTAGTTTTTAACAACTGTAATTTCTTCATATTTTACGCAATGCTTCGAAAATCTCATTTAAAAACTATGTTAAAAGTCTAAAAGGTAAGTTCTCATTAAAAGCACGTGATCCGTAATATATTATTTTGCTAATCGTGTGCCTTATTCGAACCAAATCTGTAAGTGGGTAATTAGTTCTAAATATACCTATTGGAATATCTGCTTTAATTTCCAGACGTAACAACTACCTCATATATACTAAAACTACTATTATTCTATGGCCTCGTTTACGGAGACGCGGAGCGTAGTGCGTAGCGTGTGGCGTGGCGGAACGCACTAAATTCAAACGTAGGGCGTTGTATGAGTGCGTTTACGGAGAAGCGATTTTACACGCGTTCAGTTTCATACAAGCTACGCCACACGCTACGCACTACGCTCCGCGTCTCCGTAAACGATGCCTATTTTCTTCTATTATTCTTCTTACTAAGTTTTAAAGGCTATATTTTAACAGCATAAAAGGGGAGTGCTAAAATCGTGTGCTCAGAAAGCGAGTGTTCAATAAAAGTTTTGTACTATAGTGAACTCACCAGCGTGAGCTGACGAATCACTGGAGACGGTATCCTTCACTGTCGTGCGTAGGATGAGCCCCGCCTTCGGGTACACGTGGCGCTCCGATTTAGAAGTCTCGCCTTTGAATTTTATCAATGAATGATTTTTTTTAAATATATTTAAGCGTAAAGATACAAGAAGGTCTATTTAGAACAGACTTAAAAGTATTTTGCTAGGAACAAACTTCGACTTTGATAAAAAAATTTTTTGTTTTGCGACTTCACCGACCATTAGAATTATTTATAGATTTTTTTAACTGACTTCAAAAAAGGAGGAGGTTACTCAATTCGACCGTATATATGTTTTTTTTATATGTATGTTCGGGGATAACTTCGTCGTTTATGAACCGATTTTGATCATTTTTTTTTGTTGGAAAGGGGATATCCCAAATTAGGTACCATGATAAGGAAACCAGGATCTGATGATGGGATCCCAGTGAAATCGAGGGAAACCCTCGAAAATCGTAGTGACGACTAGTGCGTTTGTTAATTTATTAATTATTATTTATTACTTGCCGATGCAATTGAAGGCGGTTTTTTTCGTTTTCTAGCAAACACAATTATTATTGTAATCTTAAAACATTCCTGAATAAAAGTTTTATTAACAAAAGTAAGAAATAAAAATAATTCACAAATAACAATTCTACCAACATTAACTGATGAAAGTGACAATCGTGACAGATAATAATATCACGTAAATAATATTTATATTAATAAATTCAGTCTTGTCACGAGTTCGAAGACGGAACCATCACTTTTACTTTCCATGAATATTAATATTGAGTTTTATTGTCACAAAACAAATACGCTTCATAAGTCATCTACATGTTATTAATTTTGAAAATTTAAACGGCCTTTTCCGCATTAATAATACCGTTACTCTATATTTTTATTTCTAAGATTTACATTTAGGTACTTTTACACTTATTTTGATATTTTTTACACTATTATTTGTATAATTATTTAAATCGTTAAAAACAGTTAAAAATACTGTATACTTACTTGCATTTTTAATGAATTTCTCGGTTAGAGATTTTACGGAACTCTGTCTGACTGTTTTCCGTTCTTCCATTTTCTTCTCCAATTTCTCCTTCCCTCTTTTCTCTATTTCTACATTTCTCTCAAACTTCTCCTTCTGCATTTTATTACTATGTTTATTTACACTTTCCGTGGTTTCCGATTTAACATCACTAGTGCGTTTTACATCTGTATCTACAATTCGTTCTGACCTATCCTCTTGACCGAACCTATCTTCATTGTCGATTTCAATGACTTTGTTCTTCTGCGTGAACTTCTGTTCTCTTCTGTCCAAACTGCTGGTACCACTGGTTATTCTACTCTCAACGACTCTACGATCACTATGCGTGAACTGATCTAGGGCTGCGCGTTCTTCATTCTGTAGAAATAAAACAGAGCGACAAAAATATTACATATTTTTATATTAGAAAGATTTTCTTTTTTTTATAATATATTTTTATTATAAACATAAGAGGCTTGTTAATATACAAATACCTATAACTATACTGAGAAATTCAATTTACAAACAAATACGAAACAAAATGTCAAAATATTACATAACTAGCTGTGCCCCGCGGTTTCACCCGCGTTGCTTTGAGGAAAAAAATACCCTTCCTCCTTCATAAAACATAACCTTTCTCTTTAAATAGGCTATCCACCTCAGAGGAATTTTTCAATTCGAATGAGTAGTTCTTGAAATTAGCGCGTTTAAACAAACAAACCAACTTTCAGGTTTATAATCCATACTGATATTTATCCATACTAATATTGTAAATGCGAAAGTAACTCGCCGCGTTGGCGCATCGGTCACAGCACTGGTTTGTGGCCGTTGCGCTGGCGGTTGCGGGTTCGATCCCCACACACGACATACTATGTCCATCACGACATATATACAACATAATATGTCCATACAGATGCTTGCCGTGGTCTGGGTATTTGTGCAGTCCTTGCGGGTCTCCCCACCGTGCCTCGGAGAGCACGTTAAGCCATCGGTCCCGGTTATTATCATGTCCACCTGATAGCGATCATTACTCATAGCATAGATTAGTTCAGATTAAGATATATCAAACATATCTTTTACACTTTCGCGATGAAAATATTAATATAATATATTGACTTTGACTGGATTGACAGAATAATCTGGAATGTTTCAATGAGACCAATCAACTGAACGTTTTTTTTAAATTCATTTGTACATTTATCATTTATTGTATATTTAAGTAGCTTGATATATTTTCCTTAGATTACATACACTAAATAAATTTCTAAACGCATGCATAAATATTTGACAACCAATATATATTATGTCAATCCGTTTTTATTAATGACATTATTCTACATTTTTAAAATCTAAAATACGCCACTATCCGTATTTTGTGGATACATGTTGTCGATTCGAAATCTTTATTTAAATACGTTCTTTAATTTCGGGCAGATTTTACCATATCCACGGGATGAACATTAAATGTTTGACAGTTACGAAACACGAACATTATACATACTTCCATACAAATTTTCATTCCCACTTCTCAACACCTTACACCCTTTTCGCATTAAAAAGTAGCCTATGTCCTTTCTCAGACTCTAGACTATCTGTATACCAAATTTCATTGAAATCTGTTCAGTAGTTTTGGCGTGGTTGCGCGACAGACAGACAGACAGAGTTACTTTCGCATTTATAATATTAGTATGGACTTATTTATTTCAGGAAAATATTTTCTGGTTTTCACGTTAAATTCGACCAAGCACACGATAACTTATAGCAACGCAGGTAACCCCAGTTTCTATAGGTTGAGGCGACGACATTTGTACTCATAACATCAATTTTTGTGAACGAAACTATAGCACGATTTAATTCGACGCCACCGCCGTCTAGTTAGCAAACAGGAAACATTTTTTATATGGTGAAAAATTATAACTCATACTTTACATGATCTTAACATAAAATAAATGGCTGTGTGTGCGCAGTGTGCGTAAAAAAAAATCTAGCTAGTTCCACATCTCACTTAAGCTTATATGCGACATGAAAATATATTAATATTAAGACGCAATAATTACCGACAAAAATATTAACAGTCAATGTTTATTTTGTACTAACTCTATTACTATTTATTCTGTACTGTAAAAGAATAAGCATGTCTTATCTTTATATGGCATGCTTAATTTTTCTCTTTTTTCGTTATGTAGCTCAAATTGCATACAGAAATAGAGTGCCGTTATCGAATTTAAATTTTGTTATAAATCTATGCAGTTATTTTTGAGTTCTGTTTGTTATTACATTTTTTTTTATGTAAGTATAGACAAACTCGATGAATTTTATAAGACATAGATGAAGCAGCTTAAAACTTATATAAACAGATTTTTTTTAATTGTCTTGCTCATCTTTGAAACGAATTAACGATACCTACAATTTTTAAGAAGAAAATGCACAACTCCATCTATGACTTTTAAAAATAACAATTAACATCGCCAACATGATCATATTTAAATTATTTATATCCAAAAAGGGATTGATGATGATGTTTTTGAAATCTCATAGATGGCGCTTCTTTAAATTTGTCTTGAACTACTGATATTCATTTAATTACGTTTATCGGCCTAAAGTACTTATACTGCGTCATTTTTGTAGTGTGAAGCTAGCTTGTAGCATGGTTATTATTAACATAATAACAACAACATTCAAATATGCGTCGTTAGATTACACGTTGTTACAGAATGCGTTGAGTAATAAAAGTTCACTGCTTTCGTAGGTGATAGCGTGATAATATGTAGCCTATATGTTGACGCTACTTCTTAATAATATTCGTGCCAAATTTGAAGTGAATCCATGCAGTACTTTTTGAGTTTATCCCGGACATATATTTAAAGAAATAAGGGTTCACTGCTCGTTCCCCGTAGGTGATAGCGTGATTATATGTAACCTATGTTTTGACCCGACTTCTTAATAATATTCGTGCCAAATTTGAAGTAAATCCATACAGTACTTTTTGAGTTTATCCCGGACATACGTTTGAAGAAATAAAGGTTCACTGCTCGTTCCCCGTAGGTGATAGCGTGATAATATGTAGCCTATGTTCTGACCCGACTTTATAATAATATTCGTGCCAAATTTGAAGTAAATCCATGCAGTACTTTTTGAGTTTATCCCGGACATACATACAGACAAACAGACAAACAGATAAACAGACAAACAGACAAAAATTCTAAAAACTATATTTTTGGCTTCGGTATCGATTGTAGATCACATCCCAAGTATTCTTTTAAAAAAATATTCAATGTACAGTTTTGACTTTCCTACCATTTTATTATATGTATAGATAATGATAGGTATAATTTTGAGAGTTGTGAGAATTAGCTTGTAACATTACCTGACAAGATATAGAACGTTTTGTAGTTCAATTCATAACTATTAAATTTAAACAGGCGCTTACGTTGTGAACTTCATTTAAGGTTGTTCCGGTATCACCGCCGAACTTTTTCGTGGTAGTAATAGCGGCCAAACCATGGAGTCTTGAGGGTTTTTCACCTTGGGCCTGCAGTAACTTCTCCAAGTCCTCGGGTTCAGTGGAATACGCCGTGACGGAGACTGTGCCCTCCGGCTCGCCACCGTTCCGCGAGTGGAACTCTTGACGAATGACAGTACCTTTCACTGTCGAAGCAACATAATAGTTAGTCATCCGTTTACATAAACGAGTATTGTTATCTATGCCGCGCGGTAACAAAAAAAGTGTCTTACTAAAGTGCTACCTTTTAAGTTTGTTACAAATCCTTTGCAATTATTATAAATGTGTAAATATTTTTAATTAACCTTTTTACTCTATAGTAATAGTTAATAGTTTTTAAACAAGTAATTTGGTATAAAATACGTAAGTAAAGATGGCAGGATTCGTTTCAAAAGACGAGTAGGTAATGTATGATGTACTAAATAGGTCGCTGTACAGTTGTATAAATATTTGTAGAGTGATTAAAACGTATGATGTAAATAATACAAACAATTACTAATGTATATACCTTGGATGTTTGAAGCTCCTTTTCTTAAAGCCTTTATACCAAACAGAGGTTTACCGTCAGTATCCAGAGGGCCTGGACCGTAACTTGATGTTATAACATCGATCGGTTTTGATATCACTTTCGATGGACTCACTTGACGGTATTTTGGTTTTTCAGGTTCTATTTTTTTAGAACTGAACGTACGAGACTCTGTTGTTATTTTCTTTAAGTTCCTGTTAGTCACCCAAGACGGTTTTTCCTCTTGCTTTTGTTTTGGGGGAATTTTCTTTTCTATATCGTATACTGTTTTGATAATAGTTTCCTTACTCGATCGGGTTTTTAAGTTATTGGTTTTTGGGTGGCTTGAGTCTAGATGAGGAACTCTTTCGGGACTTTCGTGTTTGCGGGAAGGGCTATGTTGCGGTCTTTCATAGTCATGTTTAGTACGGTCAGGACTACGCTGACCGCGTTCAGGACTTTGTTTAGTACGTTCAGGAATGTGCTTTGTAGGCTCAGTACTGTACACATCACGTTCAGGACTGTGTTGAAGTCGCTCATTGTTGAGATTAGAGCGGTCAGGACTAACATGTGTGCGTTCAGGACTGTGAACTTTACGTTCTGGAGAAATCTTCCTTTGTACAGTATGAGTTCTTTCAAGTTTTGATGGCGATGGTGACCTTTTTCCGTTTTGTTGAGTAATTTCAATAGTGTCCTTTGAAGATATACGTTCGGTCTTTTTATTAGTCGACGCAAGTTTAGTTTCAATTGTATGGTGTGTTTCAATTTTCTTTGTTTTCACATCGTCAACAGGAATTTTTTTCAATTTGATGTCTACAGTTTTATCAGAGTCTTTGAGTCCAACTTTTTTCATATAAGCTGTAGCATATTCATTGAAACGATTCGATTTTGGTTTGGCTGAGGGTGTTTTATTTGGCGATATAGGTCTTGACTTTTTATCTGGACTTTGTGGACGAACTGGACTCTTAGTTTTAGTTGGTGCTTTTGGTGTTAATTTTTCAGGAGTACGCGATCTTACTTGTTTTTCAGGTACGTTAATAGTGTCTTTTACATGTCCATTAAATAAGTGTTTATCTTCTTTAGGTTCATCATGCTCTGAAGACAAAGTTCTATGTAAAGGTGACTTAATATCACGTTCAGGAGATAAGCATTTCTGTGGCATAGACTTAGGATGACGTTCCGGAGATGTAGATTTTTGAGTAGTAGTAATATTTTTACTTATTGTAGCCGTAGGAGTAGATTTATTTTGACGTTCTGGCGACTTATGTGGACGCTCAGGTGACCTTGTTTTCGTAATTTTACTAACAATGTGCTTTGTTTTTGTGATAGTATTTGTATCGACTTGACTTTTCTCTACTTTCTTTTTTGCTACTCGTATTTGAGCCCTTATTCTTCGTCTCTGCTCATAACCGACGACCTTTTCCAACTGAAAATTAAAATTGACGATAAGTAAACATGAAAATATTAAAATAAGACATTGTAAATAAACAAACATATTTTTACCAACCATTTGTTCTAGGAGGTCCAAATCGAAGATATCTTCTATGCAGGGCTGATGGTGCTCAACACTACTGCGTCGACGTTCGGCACTGACAGTCGACCTCTCAGTACTTGTTCGTCGAAGTTCAACACCAAATTTTCCGCTTCCGCGTCTGCTGCTTACTACTTCGGTGTCTTCGGTTGTTTTTATTTCTTCTTTGTTTTGGCTGGTTTTTGTTGGTCTTTGATATCCAGGTATTTTATCTTGAGGTTTTTCATGTTTTTCTGATTCATGATGATCTTTCTTCGGTATATCGGTTTTAATTTCTATTGTTTTACGAGATGGAGACTTTGCTTTAACGTTTTCAGGTGAACGAGGTCTTAAAGGCGTTGGACTGCTCCGCGGGCTCTCTTCATGACTAATGACTGACTTTTTATTCGTTACCATTTTATCCGAAGGTTCACGTTTAATACTGGTTATGAAACATTTTTCTTTCTTTTCATCATCATCTACAACTTTATTGTGGTTATCCAAAGAATGAGGTTGAACTTTGGTTGAATCTATCTTGGGTGACTTGTTGGTTAAAGTTTTATCGGTTAATTTTGACGTTTTTGAATGAGGGATCTCACTAGGCTTTTTAGGAGTAGTAGTGGCAATGTTTTCAAATAATGCCTTAGCCTTTTTTATGGCTTCATTACTTCGTAGGGTTGTTATCTTTACAGTAGAAGGTTTTTCATTGGTTTCTACGTTAGGACTAACGAAATCCTTTACTTTTGCGTTGGATGATACTGTTTCTTTAGCAAAAGAGTTTCGGCGAACACTTTCATCGACATTTGGTTTTGTTTTTGAAACTGTTTCAGCATCACCTGTCCGGCTATCAGTTTTTGTGCTTGAAAGAGTAACATCAACATTTTCAACAATTTTTCTCATAATCTTATCATGCTGCTCCTTAATCTTCTTTTCTTTTTCTTCTATTTCTTGTGTATCACTCAAAAATTGCTCAGCCGTTTTCACGAATTTATTTACTTTGTCGGAAACGCTCAGCAAACAATCATCGGTTTTCAGCTCATCATCAATATCATAAAAATCAGGGCGGTCAATTTTTTGTGCAGGTTTAGATTTTACTGTTTTGACATTTTCTGCTGTTTCAATAAATAAATGAGCTTTGTCATTAACACTTAATTTTGTGTAGTCGTCCTGATATGTTGTATGTTTATCAAATTCTTCAACGATGTTACGAGCAGGACTTCTATTATCTTTTTTATTAATAGGACGTGTAGCAAACTTGTTAACCTTTTCAGATACAGACAGTAAGCAGTCGTCTGATTTTAAATTTTCGTCGATAAAGTCGGAATGCACTTTTCTTTCGGTTTCTTTAAATTTCGCCGTTGTGTCTTTAGGTTTAGAAACGTCTTCTATTTTTGTCATAAATTTTGATACTTTACTGTTGACGCTAAGAAGGCTATCATCTTCTTCCTTTAAAAGCTCTACATTCGTTCTTTTAACAAATAGTTCGTCGTCTTCACATATTTCTACAATATCATCCACTATTGATTCAGTTTCATGAATAGCTTGATAATTACGTTTACGATATTCATCATCCGGTTCTTTTACTTCATCAGGGAATCTAGGAGTTCCTATGTCCTCTGAGTTCCCGACAGGAGTTGGGCATATACGGTCGGGAGAATTTTCACGAGATGATTTAGCTTGTTGAACATCAATAATTATATCATCATCATCAGTAGATGTATTTAAAGCTGTTGCTGATTTAGGTTTGCTTGTTGGTAGTTTTGTTTGATGATCTTTTGGCGAAGTCTTCAGCAATTTTGTGGTGGTAGTCGTTTGTTTATTAATTTTACCAGTTGTTACGTCATTAATTTGTATTTCTGGTTTCGATCTAATTTTCTGTGGCAATGTCTTTTTCGATTTCAAAGTTGTGTCACTAGCTGTTCGTGTTATTTTTGAGTCTGACTCTTTTTTCACATTATCTTTAATAATTTTGCCTATTGGTGTTCTTTTAGGTTCCTGATCTATTTTGTGTACAGTTATCGGAGATACCTTATTATTTGGGAATTTGTTAGCAGATATTTTTATAGTATTAATCTGTTTAGTCGTTGATGTTATCTTTTTTGCGTCTGACATAATACTCTTATCAGTTTTCGTTGGCGATGAAGTTGGTGAAGGTTTTCTGAGGTGGGAAGATATTTGTTCTCTTGGTTTAATTCCACTTGCTTTGGGTACCTGTGGTGACATAGGTCTTTCGGTCGGCGACACTGGTTTCTTAGGAGATATGCTTCTAGGTGGCACAGGAGATGTATTCGTAACTTTTTTCGTTGGGGATACATTTCTTGACGGAGGTTTGGTTGACATTTTTTGTTCTCTACTTTTTACAACCTTTTGTTTTCCAGATAAAGTTATTTCTTCATCGACAACTTTTTCATTTGTTATTTGCGTAACTGTTTCTGTTAAATAGTCTTCAGTGTCATCAGTTTGAGATATTATTTCTAGATCTCTTAAAGTAGTAGTTGTAGCTTTAGGTAAGTTGTCTTCTTGAATAGGAGATTTTTCTTTACGATCGGGGGAGAGTTTCCTTAAAGATTTTTGAACTCTGTCTAATACTTCTTTTTCTTTTTCAGAAGTAATAAATTCGGTGCTGTAGTCATATGTTTTTTTCAAGGAAATTGTAGGTGTCAGATTATCGTTAGTACTTCTTGTAGGTGAAGTAGATTTTTTAGGTACTTGCCGTGATGGAGATACTGAGGATCTTGGCTTGACATTGTCTGTTACATCTTCAACAATGTTTATATTTTCTAGTCTAAAATGTTCGATCGAATCTTTTTGTTCATACTCAGTTGATGTTACCGATGATTTTATTGGTCTTTTTTCAGGACTAGTTGGCCTACTCGTATCATCTTTTTTGGTTTTAGGAAATTTATCTAATTTTTCGTTGCCAACTCGTTTTTCAGGCTTACGGTCCGTACTTTGTAGAACTTTTTCTGGAACATCCCTTACAGGACTAACGTGTGAACGATTGGGGGTAACATCGTAGCGTGGCTTATCTGGAGTCTGAGTTTTTAAATTGGAATCAAACGTTTCAGTTTCATTTTCAAATTTATCAACTTTTGAGGGATACTTTGTGATATCTTGTAGTTTGGTTGGAGATGTTTCTCGAGATGGATTTTTATTTGTTTTGCGTATCGCTGAAATATTATCAAGAGAAACCGTAGTTTTTGTATCGAATATAGATTCACTGGCCAAATGTACATCCTCTTTAGTTATTTTCGAAGTTTTCTTTACAGTGTCTTTAGGAACTAAATGATCATCTGGTGCAGGACTACGACAGGGCGATACACTTGGTGATCTGAAATCAGAGTCTGGATTCTGAACAACTTTTGTTGTTTCTTTTAAAACGCTTTCAGTTTCGTTTGAATCTGTTTCAATCATGCCTAAAATCTTTCGACATCTTTCTTCATATGTTTCACGCCTTTCAAATGGTGGTTTGGGTTTGACTGGTTTATCATTTTCTATATTTGGGCAATCTTTAATTGTAACCTTATGGTCAATGAATTCTTTATTTTCTAAATTAGGGGAAACGACGAAATTTGATGGAGGCTTTTCTGTCGGTGAAATCTGGTTACTTGGTTTTTTCAAAGAACTTTTTCTTGGAAGACTTTCTTTTGTAGGGCGTCTTTCTGGTGAAGGTGATCTACGTGGAATTTTTGAAGAGAGTGGACTTTTAATATCTGTCGTTTTTTCATAATTGATTAAATCTGTTGTATTTTCAGTGTAAAATTGTTCGTCTAAATCTGTGACGATATGTTTATCTGGACGATGTGAAAAGTATTCAAAGCCACTTACAGACGTTGTTGGTGAACTTTGTCCCGAAGACGGTGCATATTCAGCAAGTTTTGGTTTTCTAGTTGGACTTGTTGAAGGCGTGATAAGCTGCCTAGGCCGTTCTTTCAGAGTGTTCTTATTCGTTTCTTCAGTTGTCTTTTCAATATCAATAAAATCAGAAGCTAGCTTGTATTTATTATCTCTAACTGGTGATTTAGTGGGAGAAGTACTGTTTCTAGGAGATTTATTAATGGATGTATGTGATGGAGCACGATTTGATTTTGGAGCATCGTGGCTTGATTCTTGTGTAACTTCGGGTTTATCGTTTTTAAAATGTTTGTTGTTGTGTGTAACATTTTTGGAGGGTGAATGTTCCCTCTTTTGATTGTTTGGATTTTTAAAGTCTGTATCAGTAAAGACTGTATCATCATTTTCTTTTGTTGTATCCTCTCTATATTTGTCAGTTTTTATTGTTTTGATGTATTTACAATTTTCTTCAGTATCAACAGTTTCTTCATAGCTACTCGCTATTTTTTGATTATTAATAGCTAATTTAGTATCTTTTGTCGGTGACGGACTACGTCCATGAGGGAAAGATTTATCATTCTTCTCAGGGCTCTTTTGTCTAGAAGTACTGTGGATACGATCAGGTGATTTTCGGTTAGGCGTATCTTGGGTAGGAGTTCCATCTAACTTCTTAAGAATATCAGATATTGGTTCATCTTTGTTCGTTATATGTCTCGTTGGTGATACAGACTTATCAGGACTAGGAGACTTACGATTTTGTGGCACAGTTTCATAACCAGTTGAAGCTATAGTAGTTTTATTTGTTTCAATTGTGCTTGTAGAAACGGAATCATTTTTCAAAGATTTGTTCCTAGTCGGTGAATAGCTAGGTCTATGGGGTTTGTCTTTCGAAGAAAGTGTGTCATTTGGAACGTCTTTAGCTGGACTGCTCCTAGGCGTAGAATGAGGGCTTTTTTGTGAATATTTAGTAGGAGTTGGCGAACGTTCCCTTAGCGATCGTTTAGACTCATTTACGTCTTTGGAATCAATATCTGTTTTAATTTTCACTTCACTTGTTTTTTTCGTGTACATTTTTGTTTCTTCATCAATAAACTTGTAATGGTCTTCTTTAACTGTATTTATTGACGTTTCATGGATTTTACGTTCCGGACTCTCGGGTGTACGATATTTAGATATTTTACTACTAGGCTGCGATGTGTTTGACAGATGGTAAGAATCATCGGTGGGTGTTGATTGACTAGCAGCAGTTGGCCGCATATAACCTGGCATATTATCATTTTCATTTCTTGTCTCTTGTGGTATCTTTCTTGATGGTGATGACTCTTTGGGTAACTTTTGAATTGGCTCAGATACACTTTTTGTTGGAGAAGACGGTTTTTGTTTAATTTTGCGCTCTGGACTTGGGCTTAGATTTCTTTTTGACTCGAAAGGTTCACTCGGTTTAGATTTAGTTGGTGACGAAGGAAACGTGTCCACTTTATCATCTTTTACTATTACGTCTTGTTCATGGTATGGTTTTCTTTCTTTCGCATCTGGAAATTGTCTTTTCGGTGATGGACTGCGTGGAAACATATCATCTGATGGAGAAGGAGAAGTTCGACTTGTCTTTATTTTTCTGTCAGGACTTATATTGGATCTTTGAGATGTATATTCATTAGGTTTGACTGGAGATTTTGATCTGAAATCATTAGGTTCGAAATCTCTGAATTTCCGGTCTGGGCTTGAACTAGGTCCTCGTGCAGGATAATGTTGTTTTTCAGGGCTTGCACTTGATCGTGGACGGTAATTATCGTGTGTTTTTCTATCTGGACTTATACTAGTTCTCGGAAATGTATTTTCATTACGATTGATTGGAGATTTCGGCCTTGAATCGTCAGGTTTGGAATCTCTAAATTTCCTGTCTGGGCTTGAACTAGGTCCTCGTGCAGGATAATGTTGTTTTTCAGGGCTTGCACTTGATCGTGGACGGTAATTATCTTGTGTTTTTCTATCTGGACTTATATTAGTTCTTGGAAATGTATTTTCATTACGTTTGATCGGAGATTTCGGTCTTGAATCGTCAGGTTTGGAATCTCTAAATTTCCTGTCTGGGCTTGAACTAGGTCCTCTTGTAGGATAGTGTCGTTTTTCTGGACTTGCACTAGATCGTGGACGATAGTTATCTTGTATTTTCCCGTCTGGACTTGCATATCTACTCGTCTTTTCTGTAACTGTATTAGTTGAGTAATCTCGAGTAGTACTCGAATATTTTTCAGTAACAGTAGTGGATGGAGAATGTCTATCTATTTTACTTGGGCTTCCACCTCGACTAGAAGGTTTTCTCTGTGATTTATCAGGACTTACGCTGCTTCTTAAAGAAGAAGTGCTAGATTTAAACGTTTTACTTCCAGGAGAAGAAGCTCTAGTCGATGGTCTTGTTGGTGTATCAGATCGAAGTGTGCTTGCCCATGCTTGATGAGCTGGACTCCACTCATTGCTTATTTTTCTCTGACTGTAATCAGACTGATATGTTGATTGATATTGATCAGAGCTAGTTTTCCTTTCCACAATAACATTTTCACGAGTAATATTATGAACACGTTCCTCGACGTTCTTCGTAGACTGAACTTCACTTATATCACGGCGTTTAGTATTTCCATCGACATGTGTAGTAAAAACTTCACGGCGCGTATTATCATCCACGTGGGTATCATATATCGTTGTATCGCGTTTGCTGTCATTTATTTTGTTTCTTGTGTCATGTTCAACAACTTTGTTATGTGAATGATCAAAATCATGATGTCTTTTGAATTCGAAATCGTCAATAGTCTTCTGTGAATCGACAATATCTTGCTTAGCGTTGTCAATAGTTTCGCGAATGGTTTTTGAAGAGGTTTCATTAACATGTGATCGTTGCTGAGTCGAAGCATAAGATGAAGATTTATTTTCAGTCCTAGTTTGATGTGAGTGCTGTTCTGAGCGACTAGTCTGCACTGCTGGGGCACGGAACTCTCTACGAGTGCTTGTAACCCTTGTTCCGTCTGGAAGACGTCGGGTCTCCACTATTACTTTAGTGTTCTCATCGGGGTACTCTACCTTTCTTGATATCACGTCACCATTATCAAAATCGCTCCTTAAATTTTGTTCGTACTCAGTTGTTTTAGTCAATCTATTCGAAGTCAAGTTTTCGTTTCGGTTAGTATCATAGCATTTCTCAGAGGAAAGGTCATAATTATCATTAGTATATGGCACAGATTCGTGTTTAGAGGAAATTTGTTCAAATTTAGACGTAGACGTCGATGAATTTTTCGTTGATGAGAATTGAGTCCCATCGTCAGTTTTGCGAACGACTTGTTCATGAGCTGCAGTGTTGGAGACATTTTCATTGCGCTTGAGGCTTGTATTTCCGTCGTCATATTCAGTGATCGCTTGTTTATTATGATCGACTGCGGCGAACTGCCCGCGGCCTCCATCGACGTCGTACTGACCCTCGATGTTGGCGTGGATTGATTTCACGTGCGTATGGCCATCGTCTGTTGTTCTGTTCTCAGATTCCACGTTCCAACCAGCATTGGATAGTTCCTTGAGATCTGAAAACGATATTTATTGGTGAATATTTGAAATATAAAATATGGCTTTTGTTACTGGTTAATAGTAGTTAGTTCGGTTAGAGTAATGTCGGTGGCAGAGGTCGGTAGGCACCTTGGCCGCGGTATGTAAATTCCTTGGGCGGGGAGCCCGCGTCCCGCACCTCCTTGCTCTTCATGGATTGGAAGCTCTGGTCAGCGAATGATTTCACGTGGCCTTGGGTTGATGAAAACTCACAACCTGTCGAAAGGGGTCAATAGAACTTTACCTTGTCTTGTTTTAATATTTATATATATAGTTTTCCAGTTTGAGCTTCCACCGAACATAATAAAACAATAATTAACACAATAGGTAATAAATAATACACTAATATATGTACTGTATTTAAAATAAAATCTGAAATATATCCCTAAACCCTGTCTGATGGGCATACTTTAAAAGGTATCTGCTGGTATTAAGGTTCTGCAATATCTGAATACTGATTCAGCCTGTAATAAACCACTGCTAGGCATAGGCATCTTTCTCCATGTAGGAGATAATATACAACGACTTAATTGGTTAAGGGTCGAGCTAAGTGACCGAGACGAGTCACTACTTTCATGACGGTGATAGTCAAACTTCTACCTTTCTTACACAATTGTATGTCCAAATATACGTATTAACGAAAAATATGTAAAATAAATAAGGACCTTTAACGTCCGCGCCGGGTTCGGGCGAGTAAAGGTTGCGGAGGCGTTCCTCTCGAAGTTTATACATGTGAGTTCGAATTTCTTTCTTCCGGGAGAAGTCTTCAGTCTGCTGCCACTGAAAATAATATTTATCAACATTTGAATAATTATTTTTTTAACTATTGCTATCTCTAAGCATATATTACGAGTATATGTAAGTATTTTTATATGCGTGTCACCATTATTACCAAATTGAGAATAAAAAATCCCAGAGATTTTTTTGAAAAAAAAGATCATGGCATTTTGTAATTATATTAAAAAAATATTGAAGAAATACAAGATACCGTTAAGATTATTGACAAATTATGTTATAAAAATTACCTAAATTATGCTTGTTAGATAATTTTAAGTTTCTTATTATATTATTTACGTCAGTGTTTCGAAAATATTTGCGACTATACAAGTAATAGTTTTTAGCTAACAGCTACATCTATAGTTTATAGTTTATGTAAACATCAGACCAGGGCCATCTTAAGCATATTCCGCGCCGGGGTGCGGATAATCAGCCCGCGCCCCTGCTGTTGTAAAAAATGAGTTTAGAGGTCAATAAAATTTCCAATTTCTAGTATTCCGCGCCCCCTAGGACCCTGCGCCCGGGTGCGCTGCACCCCTTGAACCCCCGGGTAAAGACGGCCCTGCATCAGACTAAATGCGTGTTCCATTACCGCTCGGGGCCAGAATTTACGTAGATTTGGTTCTTTGTATTTTTCTTACGCAATTGTTACCCCATCACGTCCCCTACTCTGGGTAATCCTAGTCTAATTGATTACTGCCCGAAGGTTTGCGGAAGCAGAACCAAACGTCAATCACTAGGAGAAGTTAAATATAATCCATTTTGGTAGATATTTGCAGTGTAGTAGCGAGCTTAACTCGCGCCGGGGGCGCAATACCTTTTTAGCGCCCCCCCTTATTCGAAAACCATATAATATCTCCAGCAATTTTTAGTTTTGCAGATCATTTGGCGCCCCTTTTTGAGTAGCGCTCGGGGTATGATACTCCCCCTTGCCCCCCCTCCCCGCTACGCCACTGGCTATTTGAGCTATTTTATTGCCCTCTAGACTCACAAAAATGTACATTACTATTTGTTAATCTATACTAATATATAAAGCTGAAGAGTTTGTTTGTTTGTTTGTTTGTTTGTTTGTTTGTTTGTTTGTTTGGTTGTTTGTTTGTTTGTTTGTTTGTTTGTTTGTTTGTTTGTTTGTTTGAACGCGGTAATCTCTGGAACTACTGGGCCGATTTGAAAAATTCTTTCAGTGTTAGATAGCACATTTATCGAGGAAGGCTATAGGCTATGTATCATCACGCTAAGACCAATAGGAGTGGAGTCCACTCCGACGAAGTCGCGTGCAGAAGCTAGTCTATAAATAAATCTACATCCTCACCATCCGACGTAGCACGTCTTCGTCACGAATCAAGGAAACGTCTCCTTCCGACATACTGTAAAGAAAAGAAAGCATAACATTAGTTACATTTAAATACATTTAACGATGATTAAAGAAACGTTATGTAACTTTGCGAAAAAAATTAAACCAAGGTTGGCTGGTAGAAAATGCATTATTTAGCGTTAAGCCCGCCTTTTGTACACACTTTTTTGTACAATAAAGGATTTTAAATAAAATCTTATAAAAATAAACAAAAAATATGTACAAGTATTAACGAAAAAAGAAAATGAAAAAACAAAATCGGAGTACGAAGTTCGCCGGGTAAGCTTTTACAACTACACCGGCTAACAATACAAAACAGATATGGGAAAGAACATCATAATGAAAGTTCAAGTCTTCAAAAGTTTTTGTTTTCATTTTATTTCTTGAAAGTCAATTATAAGCGATCTTTACTTAACGTGTTTACGATCGTTTTTAATTAAAGCGAGTTGATGCAAGGACTCGGACTGATTCGTTCGATAAGTAAGTTAATTTAACACAACCTTAATAATTATTCTGATGTATTCTTGTTAAATACTGTTAAATATTTAAGCATACAGTTTATTTTATGTGACCGTACCTCGGAGAGCACGTTAAGCCGTCGGTTCCGGCTGTTATCATGATGTACACCTGATAGCGATCGTTACTCATAAGGTAAGCTTTGTAGTAAGTAGCCTGGTATCCACCAGGCTACTACTACACCTGATAGCGATTGTTACTCATAGTAGGGAATATATCCAACAACCCGCATTGGAGCAGCGTGGTGGATTAAGCTCTGATCGTTCTCCTACATGGGAAAAGAGGCCTATGCTCAGCCGGCATTACAGGCTGAAGCGTATTTCATGTGAATATAAATATCATAATTATGTCTTGTTAGTTTTTGTTACAGCCTTGAATGAATATCACGATGTATGTTAACGATAAACTCCGAAACTACAGAACCAATTTTTATCAAATTTTGTAAGCATGTGTAATTTGGTCCAACTTGGAAGACAGGGTAGTTTTTATCTCAATTGGACCCGGTAGGTGGCGCTGCTATCGGTATGTAAGCAATTAAATTTGGTAGCTGTTTTCCGGGCAGGACAACGTCTGCCGGGTCCGCTAGTAAAAAAGTTTGCGATGATGGATAGATTCAAACAGTCATGTGTACGAAATTGAACGGGTTACGAGCCTTACCGTTAAATAAAGTTTATTATGTCCCATCCTATCCTACTGATATTATGAATACGGAGTGAAGATGGGTGGGTTTTTTAACTGAGGTAGGGCACAGCAGGAAATTTCCTGCTCAAAATATGGAGCAGCCCGACTGGGGTAGTACGGTAGTACCTCGACCTTACAGAAGACCACAGCTAAATAATACTGTTTTCAAGCAGTATTGTGTCTGTTGGTGAGTAAAGTGACCAGAGCTCCTGGGGGGATTGGGGATAGGGTCGGCAACGCGCTTGCGACGCTTCTGGTGTTGCAGGCGTCTATAGGCTACGGTAGTCACTTAACATCAGGTGAGCCGTACGCTTGTTTGTCGACTTAGTAACATAAAAAAAAAACTTTTACATGTAGAAATTACAGAAACGATTGCAATTAAATTTGGTTCATTAATAGCTGGATACCCCGAATGACACATAGGATGCTTTCTATCCAGACATACCTGATGGCTACTTTCTATCCGAACATACCGGATAAATCAAAAATAACGCGGGTGAAATAACGAGACGCAACTAGTCGTTTATAAATAAACTCGTATTCAATTGATTTTAATACCAATTGAATATACAAAATTCTTTTTATTGATAAATCACTCAACGTTCCCATCTAGGCTGACCCGGCGGCCATATGGCGCGCCATGTACGGATCAACTCGCCCTTGCCCCGCTAGGCTTTATATGGTATTGGTCTTGCATTTCAGCACGGACTTGTAAGTAAGGATCTTTAACAGCTGTCACTTACAATCACGTCTGTTATTGTTAATTTAATATGTACTTAGTTGACTAGTTATTTCACTCCGATATGTCTACGTGTATATAATATATAGTTCATACAAATTTTTATTCGTTGAAATTATGCTAATTTTAAAGTTCAATTAACGCCATAGGTAATGGTTTGATTTTCCCTCAGAATGATTCGTACTTATTTGTAACTAGCTGTGCCCGCGACTTCGTCCATGTGGAATTTAAAATAAAAATAAAATCTAAAATAAAAGTAGCCTAAGTTACTCCTTATTATATTAGCTATCTACCAGTGAAAGTCCCGTCAAAATCGGTCCAGCCATTTCAGAGATTAGCCGGAACAAACAGACAGACAGGCAGATAGACAGACAGACAAAAATTTAAAAAAATGTTATTTAGGTATATGTACCGTCTATATACATACATATGAGTTTAATTAAAAGCGGTTATTTTAATATTACAAACAGACACTCCAATTTTATTTATTTGTATAGATTTTGCGCAGATATTTGTTTCTGGGTGTTCGTTCTAGTGGGTTTTCCCACTATGCTTCTGACAGCACGTAAAGTCTCGGTTGGTGTTACTTCAAGCGCTTTTTTCCAGCACTTTTTCCTAAAGTACTGTCAATATAAGCTACCTGGAAGAGATCGCCATAAGCGATAAGGCCGTCTTTGTATACTTGCATATCTTTGTAATGGTTCTAAATTGTCCCATTTTTGTGGGTGATAAAGTTTTATAGATTAATTAAATAAGTGCGTTATTTATAGAGCAGTGTTGCGGTTAATAAGATTACTCGAGACACTGTCTAATTCTTTAAAATAACATGGCCAAATATGATTTAGAAACTAAATTGTTTTTATTTTACAATGAATGGCATTTATTGTAACCACTAGCTGCTGCACGCGACGTCGTCTGCGTGCGTTCACTGCTCGTTCCCCGTAGGTGATAGCGTGATAATATGTAGCCTATGTTCTGACCCGACTTCTTAATAATATTCGTGCCAAATTTGAAGTAAATCCATGCAGTACTTTTTGAGTTTATCCCGGACATACATTTGAAGAAAGAAAGGTTCACTGCTCGTTCCCCGTAGGTGATAGCGTGATAATATATAGCCTATGTTCTGACCCGACTTCTTAACAATATTCATGCCAAATTTGAAGTAAATCCATGCAGTACTTTTTGAGTTTATCCCGGACATACATACAGACAAACAGACAAACAGACAAACAGACAAAAATTCTAAAAACTATATTTTTGGCTTCGGTATCGATTGTAGATCACACCCCAAGTATTCTTTAAAAAAAATATTCAATGTACAGTTTTGACTTTCCTACCATTTTATTATATGTATAGATTAGATTTTTGTTAGTTATGGCATAACTAGCTTCTGTGCGCGACTTCGTCGGCGTGGACTCCGCTCCAATTGGTCTTAGCGTGATGATATATAGCCTATAGCCTTCCTCGATAAATGGGCTATCTAACAATGAAAGAATTTTCCAAATCGGACCAGTAGATCCTGAGATTAGCGCGTTCAAACAAACAAACAAACAAACAAACAATCAAACAATCAAACAAACAATCAAACAAACAAACTCTTCAGCTTTATTATATTAGTATAGATATAATCACAAAAAAAGTTAAAAATCAGAGAAATAACTCATGACATTACTTTAAAATAACCACACTATTATTATATTAATACATAATTTTTATTACAAAATGTAAATAGGAACTATTAATAAATTGTAAGTCAATAAAACCGCGCAAAACGAGTTTAAATAAGCGCCTACACAAAAATAATAGCAATGCGCGAACCGTCGTCATTGTGATAAAATTCAAGGTTGGTCATATATTTCACTTGAAATGAATTGTGGCTGATGTTATCTATAATCACGAGCCTCAAGAATTACTGGTTCGCTTCCCGTTTGCTAGGAATATCTTTATTAACAATAAGTTGTGGATTGACCGCTTTAAGAGACCAATCAAGATAAGTCACACTTATTAAAACCCGTTTAGGAATAATTTGATTATCCTTTTTCCAAACGAATTTAAAAAAAAGTAAAAATAGATGAAATTTTCAAAATAATCTTCCTCACAAATCTTCTGTCGTGTAAATACAGAATGTTGTTGTGACTGTATTACTCTTTTGATTTTTACGTAAATACATTAATTTGTAGGTACGTTGTTACGTTAATACAGTAAAGTTTAATTATATTTAATAAGTTTTTATAAGCATAAACTTTTATTCATCTTACGCTCTTACTTAAAATAATGTTTAGGAATTGATTTTTTTCATTCTTTCAGCCTGTAACGTCCTACTGTCCGTAGGCTTCTTGTTAGAGGGTCGAGGTTATTCCCACACTGATCACTACGGCTTTGGGCAATACACAGGGGCGTAGCTACCGCCGTATCAGCCGTATCTAAAAAAAAGGATCCCGTTTTTCACGGGTTAAGCGTGCACCCAAAAGTTAGCAACATCCTACATCGGTTATTGCGGGATTTAGTTAATCTTCATGAACAATTGCTCTGAAAACATGCTTAAAATCCGAAATTCAAAAAATTCATTCCATTAAGGAGCTCATGGAATTGTTGCTGATAAAATTCAATAGCCTTGCATCCAGTTTTAGGTTTAGTAATTACATCATGCTTTCTATTCTTGACCCTTCCTTTTAGTTATAACCGCAACAGCTGAAAGAAGTTTTTCAAAACTAAACTGATAAAAAATTACCTAAGGACTTCGACGGGACATGAACGGCTATCAGACTTGTCACTATTGTCTATTGTAGGAGGAAGTGATAACTTATAGTAAATAAATATTTATTTTAATTTAATGCAAGCATTTTTGTTTATTTTGTGAGAAATCGTTACCTTTCATTTGGGCCCCCCAACTAATTTTGATACAGGGCCCCTTCAAGCCACGCTACGCCACTGGCAATACATTTTTTAAGAAAAATTATTAAGATTCTGATATACATATATGTATATCACCATTCAAAGAAACCAACGATACAGCTTTACTGTATAAGTAGAAATTACTTCGAGCCACAATATAGACATAATATTTACTTAGATAACGAGTGTCAGACAGTGGTGTCACGACTCCGCCGCTTCGTGGTGACAATTGACAAATTAGACAAGTTTCTTGTGTTAACAAATAGGTAGACAAACAATTTGTAGTTCAGTATATTATCATATACTAGTTATTAGTTGAACAAATGAGGTTACTACTATATTTTACTATCATTTTGATAACAGAAAGCTGTTTTTAGATTTTGTTGATAAATGTCAAGATTTGCGCGGGAGACCCCGTTTTACTTTTGATCGGGATATCAAATGTAATCAATAATAATTAATGGGTAGGGTACAACAGGATATCTATACTAATATATAAAGCTGAAGAGTTTGTTTGTTTGTTTGAACGCGGTAATCTCTGGAACTACTCGGCCGATTTAAAAAATTCTTTCACTGTTAGATAGCCCATTTATCGAGGAAGGCTATAGGCTATGTATCATCACGCTAAGACCAATAGGAGCGGAGTCCACGCCGACGAAGTCGCGCGCATAAGCTATTCATTAGTATTAGCATATTAGCATTAGTATTCTATATAATATCTTAAATTAACATGGTTATTTTTATTACTAAAATTCTTCAAAAAACGGGATATTTACCATGTTTTTTATTTTATCATTTTGCGGAGCTAGATATTTCGACATTATCTATAATGTCTTGTGAACGAGTCAATTCAAAATGAAAATAAAAAACATGGTAAATATCCCTTTTTGAATAATTTTAGGATGTATCCTGCTCAAAATCTGGAGCAGCCTGACCGAGGAAGTACCACAACCATACTGAAGATGACAACTATTGCTTTTTCATAGGATAACAAAATACTTCATTTTTAAAGATCTTTAAATCATATCAAAATTTTTCGACCCAGCGGGATTTGAACCTGCGCCCTCTGACGTGCCGTGTCAGCGCTCTGCAAACTGAGCTATGGGTCCTCATCTAGCCGCGTCGAAATTCTTGATATGATGATTTTTGGTTTTAAGCAAACCTTGGCGTCGTCTATATCGAGTTCTTTACAGATCCCGACTACTTAAAGATTTCATATTACAATGAATTCTTCGACAAGAGACGAGACGAGAGCCTTGCGATTCCACTATCGTAGTATCATTTCAAAACGGTAACACTGAATGTGAATATTTCGTATTGGGATATAGTATTTGAAAAAAAAATTACATCGCATTCAGCCTGTAACATCCCACTGTTATTGGCATAGGCTTCTTTCATGAAATGTAGGAGAAGGATTTGGAGCTTAATCCACCACGATGCTCCACTGCGGGTTGGCGGATATATTCCCTAATATTGAGTAACGATCGCTTAACCGACGCCTTAACGTGCTCTCCGAGGCACGGTGGGGAGACCCACAAGGCCATACATCCAAACCGGAAAGAAATATTTGTACAAATACAAATATCTATCCCGAGCGGGAATCGAACCCGCAAACCGTCGGTGTTTTAGGCGACTACTCGAACCACTACACCAGAGCGGTTGTTACGCGCAACGAACTCTTTTTTTTTAAATCACTTTAAAACTAGATAAAAACAGATAACCTAGATTAACGAACTTAAAAGGTTCGAGCGCGGTGACCACGCCTGACTGATGGCATTTTTTGTCACAACACTAGACGCCATAGAAATCCTTACGACACATATAGCCCGGGAGCCAGTGACAGATTTACATGACCAATTTCCTCCCAAACGAAACTTCGTAACATGAATAAGGGATTTTTTAATGAATTTTCGTCTCTGTCAGAGCAGAGTCGCAGCTGACAAAGACGAAAATTCATAAAAGAAATCCCTAATGCATTTTATTAAGTTTCGATTAGGAGGAAATGATTGACCGAATTTGGACCTGGCTCCCGGACCAATGCCGTAAGAGCTATGTCACGTGAAGTATGGCGAGTAGATTAGTTTGTCGTAACATGGGTGGTCGAGACACGTTGAGTCATGTTAGTGTGTAAATCTGCCACGCGCGTAATTACTGTTCAATATTTCACTTGGAGATAATTTGTATGTGTACATTAGGTATGCCTATGTATATTGAGACATAATTACTTAAGATATACCTATATTGACGTAATGTTATTAACATATCTCATTATTGATTTTCTGTATTATACTGTGCATTCCCAAGGAGGGTTGATGTCAGGGTGGCGGCCGGTCGTAAAAAACAACATGCCAAATCACTTACAACATGAGTCTGAGGAAGAGGAGAACATGTTGTGCCAACCCTATATAAATAGGATAAGGGCAGGGAGATGATGATATATTGACGTAATTAGATATAGAAACATATAAGTATTTAGTTATTTTTTTATACTACTATGTCGGCTAACAACCGTACGTAAGCGTGATATAGGACACAGCAGGAAATATCCTGCTCAAAACCTGGAGCAGCCCGACTCGGGAAGTGCCTTGACATTTTAAACAAGATCACAGCTAAATAATAGTGCTTTCAAGCGGTGGTGTGTGTTGTGTGGTGAGGAAGGTGACCAGAGCTCCTGGGGGAGATTGAGGGTAGGGTAAGCTTCTGGTGTTGCAGGCGTCTATAAGCTACGGTAATCGCTTACTATCAGGTAAGCCTTACGCTTGTTTGCCGACCTAGTGATATAAAAAAGGGAAACCAAGTAACTTATGTGGTACTGTAATATATCTTAAGATACATCGGTGTTTGTTAGTTAAATGTGTTGTAGCATGTCCTGCTATGTTGCTGAAAGTATGTTGTAATAAATACTTTATCTAACACACCGCAAGAGAAATTCATAAAACTGTCTTTGTGGTAACTGTGTGCCATATTTCGACGTGCAATATATTTCTAACGTTAATGAATAAACACAGTCATGAGTGTTTTTTTCTCTAATAACGTAGGTTTTTGAAGTAAAACTTCTTTACGCACGAGACTGAGAGCGTTATGAAAAGTGTGATCGGGCGAGGCGAACGGAAGTTGAGTTGGAGATATTAGTGACGATAGAAAGAGAGAGAGTTACGTTTCGTAAGTTTTACTTCGGTCGTGTGGTCTAAAGCACACTCGTTTTTTTCTCACGTTATTATATTGTAATCAGAATCCAACATTTCTTTATTAAGGTTTTTTCAAAAGCGCTTTTCATTCGTCATTTTAGAATGTAATATATAATTTACTAGCATCCCGCCGGCTTGGAACGGGTATTTAACAAAAATCGCAAAATTATTTTTTCCCTAATTTTTTTTGAAAATATAAGATAGCCTATGTCACCCGCGGATAGTGTAGTTTCCCAACAGTGAAAGAATTTTTCAAATCGGTTCAGTAGTTTCGGAGCCTATTCGATGCAAACAAACAAACAAACAAATCTTTCCTCTTTATAGGTACCTAATATTAATAATATATAATTATAGATAATAACTATGATCGATTTGAAATTGAGATTCTTAAGAGAATTAACTACAAAAATTCGACAGTTACCCTTTAAAAACAACAATTTAACTAGGTATAATAAACTCAGATGACTTTGTTTATCTCTATTCGGTTGCATTCTGTGCACAATGGCGAGTCACCCTCTTCACCAGGAAAAAACCAATGCTATTTAATTAAATGTGTCCAGATCGAAGCCTATATGCTGTGATTATGTCTCGTCTACAAAAACCATTGCCGCCAAAGTGTTCTACTTCTTTTAAAAGAGTCACTTGTTTGGGAGTACTTCTCAAATCACTCAGTGTATTAAACTGCATGCTCCTGATATGGTGATATGAGTCATTAGTGTAAAGCGGAACACTTGCGCAGTGATGTCACAATTTACATGAAAGGAATTCAACCTAAAGTATTTAGTTTACTGTCGATATATAATATTACCAAAGTTTACAAGAACTTTCTTAAAATATATTGTAACAAAAATCTTGCTTAACAATTTTAATTAGTTGTCCACCTAGGTCCTGGACACAGCCCAGGGGGGTCATGACCCCGTGCCCCCCCCCCCCTCTGGATCCGCCAGTGTGCAATACCAGAAGCATCGCAAGCGTTTTGTCGATCCTACCCCCGATACCCCCCGGGACCTCTCGTCACCTTACCATTCTACTTACCACAGAAAAACAACACTGCTTGAAAGAAGTACCTATTATTTAGATGTGATCTTCTGTAAATTCGAGGTAGTAGTCGTAGTAAATAGTAATACATAGTGTACTGAGTACATGAAAACGTAAGTAACATAGTAAGTAAACAAACTTTCTTCGTTAGCCTTGAACTGTGATATGACTCAGCAACTAATGAGTGCTGACCGTGTGTCAACGAATAAGCGGTAAATCTGGCAATTATGATTGTAACGTCAATACCTACGAGGAGGATGTCTCTATGAGACAAACGGATATTTTTCAGGTTCCTTTTTATCAAATATGCATTCTATTTGCAATAATGTATTATTTTATTGATTTTTTATATTGAAGTAATATAAATACAGCTACTATATAAGTAAAATAAGACATTAATAACCTATTTTTTCTTAAAAAAATATGAATAACCTATTTTTTCTTAAAAAGATGTGGTGTAACAATGCATTCTTGTCATTAAAACTTTAATCACAACAAGAAGTAGATAGTGAAAAATACTTCAACAAAACTTCCTATACAATATTAACAGTTTAAGCCGCAAAAATTAAAAAAAATCAGAAACGCAGTAAGAAAGAAAAGTCTCTAGGCTATGTAACTGTTTTATGTACAAAACCTTGAAATTGATATTTCTACATACATTACAATATTTTTGATTGTCACGTCTGAGTCTTAAATGATCTTTGTTAACTAGAAGAGTGCAATAGTGCATTAGTATTAACTACGTAAGCACATTTCTATATTTGTTTGTTTATTAAATAACAATTTAACGATAAATTTAATAATTTATTAATATATACTTATATAGTTATAAATTTAATAATTTATTAATATAGTACCTGGGTGACCGAGCCTAGCTCGGTATTTTCATTTTATTTTTTGTTTTTTTTTCTCTCGGTATTTTTATATTTTAATTTCATTTAAATAATAAATCACGAGTGAAATTAAAAAAAAAGAAAAAAAATTAATCTGGAGACAGATTCGAAACCGGGTCAACACGATTTGACACCCGCCGATTTCCTAATTACGCTATTACAGCTATGTTGATAATTGTGAAATTAAGCTTCGTATTCTAATGTTATTTTTTCATTGCCTAAAAACAGGGATAAAACGACATTTTTTTTAAATGAATCCTAGCTAGATCAATTTTTCGCCCCCGAAATCCCCTGCATACTAAATTTCATGAAAATCGTTGGAGCCGATTCCGAGATTCAGAAAATATATACATATATAGTCTGGCTAACGAAAGATGAGACTGAAAAATCGCGGTAAATTAAAAAAAAACACACCCTGGCAACTTCAAAGATGCGCCATCTTGTTTATTTGTGACTTTTAAAGTATTACCATACTCTGATTCTGATTCTTCCCAATCTCTGTTAAAATCGCCGAAATTTATCAATGTTTATAACAAGATTAATGTTGGCCAGTAATAGTTTAAAAAAAAAAACAAATAAGATAATTTAAAATATGATGAAATAATTTAAACAAGATGTATTTTATATGTATTATATATTTGTATGTATGTAAAATTTTGTTTATGTATATGTCTAGTATAAGTATGTATTATGTCTGCATGTGCATATTGATATGAAGAAATATTATACATATAGTTATGAAAAAAAAATTATTTGCGTCGGACCACGTCCTAGCTTTACTAGGAAGTCACAGGACTGTCGATCTGCAGTCTAAAATAATAAGAATAACACCCGTTAACTAATTAAATAAAGTATATTTAAATCTTAGTAGGCTTCCGCTAGTTATTTCCCAATTAATGAGGTAATATACCCGATGATGGGAACCCACAGTGTTGTCATTTAAAAAGTATGCAAAAAAATCGAGTCTCATCTTTCGTTATATACAAGAATTGCTCGTTTAATAGTATAAGATACTTATATAGCTATTTACTAATATATACTTATATAGTTATTTTATTGATAATCCTCCTACATTGAGAAAGAACTCTATGCCCAGCAGTTCGATAGTATACGGATGCTTATATATGTTAATAGTATAAGATACTTATATAGCTATTTACTAATATATACTTATATAGTTATTTTATTGATAATCCTCCTACATTGAGAAAGAACTCTATGCCCAGCAGTTCGATAGTATACGGATGCTTATATATGGTATACGGCTGAATCAATAAAATATTACTTATCTATTATAATTATTATGACGTATATGTCATTTAGCTACATAATTATAAAGCAGATTCTGATTTAGTCTGTTGTTTATTTTAAGAAAACATGCCATTTATATTTACGAGTATAAAAAATAAATTGACAAAGTAATGTCTAAGCAGTTTGTTTTTTTCCGATATATATATATATATATGTACTTTCAAAATGAAAATATAAATCGTTAACATGATAAAGTTTATGATAAGTTGCGGGTATATCTTTAAAAGAGCAAGTTAATCTTGTGTCTGTGTGTCTGTGTGTTTGTTGGTTTGTGTGTCCTTTTTTAATGTAACTAGGTTGGCAAAGAAACGTACCGTTCACCTGATGGTAAGACCGTAGCCTATAGACGCCTGCAACACCAGAAGCGTCGCAAGCGCGTTGCCGACCCTATCCCCAATCCCCCCCAGGAGCTCTGGTCACCTTACTCACCAACAGGAACACAATACTGCTTGAAAACAGTATTATTTAGCTGTGGTCTACTGTAAGGTCGAGGTGCTACCCCAGTCGGGCTGCTCCATATTTTGAGCAGGAAATTTCCTGCTGTGCCCTACCTCAGTTGAGTTTTGTTTGTGTAAATACCTTCCAATCATTTTCCTGCCAATGACCTCAAGGTACCTACATTGCGAGGCCCTAATTACTCCTAATGATCTGTTAGTATTCATGCGTCGTTGGTTTTATACTTTAACTAATGTCAACATTTACTTTATTGATACAATACAAACTGTTACTGACCTGTTAGTAAAGAACATTATTATGAAAAAAAATATAAATCAATATGATATGTAGTAAATTCAAAGTTATTAAATACCTAGCTGTCCCCGCAAATGTTGTTTTGCCAATTTATGATATTAACCCCCGCAACCCCCTCTTGTGGGTGGAATTTCGTAAAACCCGTTCTTAGCTGACCTCTACTCGGCGAAAGGAATATTCCTACCAAATTTCAAGTCTCTACGCCTTATGGTTCCAGAGATATCGTGATGAGTCAATGGGTGGAAATCTCTTTTATATGTATAGATAGTTTAAAATAATTATTTCTATTTATATGGTTTTTTATAAAATTACTATACTATCTATGACTTGTGTTTTTATTTGCATAGCTCCCGATCTCATGGAGGTGTCAAGATAAAAAATACGTGCCAAGTTACATTGCTATCGGTTATATTTAGAATATTTGCCTGTAAGGGTAATTCAGTTTTAATTTGAAATAGTTTCATACACCCAAAATTTCTCATTTATAATATTAAGATAACAAAATAAATCATTAATTAAGGTTTACAATGTTTTATTTATAAATAATAACTACAATATTAACATATGACAATATAAAATTTAATAAGTAAAATTAACACTTAAAAATACTTCAAAACACATCTGTTCTAAAGTAATCTATGGTGTTTATGGGAAACGCAATCGCTTTCACTGGCCGGAGAACACGACGTTATTGCCAATTTAGCCATTAGGATTCTGAACACAAATTATTTGTAATTCCGAATTCCGTACACGATCCAACTTACGCTCGGAAACCCTCCGGATATGGGAATTCAGAACGAACCATGGAAACATATAAAACGTATAGAAATGTAACTTTCTTGATTTCTTCACTCCAAGCTTTCCTTTCATAGTAATTGATTGAACGTAAAAATAAAGTCAAGTTACGGAAATCTTAAATGAAATCTAATTTTATCGATATAAATGATCAAAACATATATTAAAAAAAATACACATAATTATTACAGCGTTACTGCCTTAAAATCAAGTTTAAGTATTAACAAAACAAGCAATGTTTCGCATTTATTTGACAGAGACGACGAATGGGAGAAGTGAATCGATGAGAAACCAAATGACTAGTATTTTTTAAAGCTGTTATTTAACTTGCAATCTAAATATGTATGTTTGTTGGGTGGAATCTTGCAACTCAATTTTGAAGAATACCTAATTGTTTAACCGATCGAGCTGAAGTTTTGTATACAGGTTCGGATAATAATGGATGTTTAGCTATGTGACGTCATTCTAAATCCAATATGGTGTCCACACCTGAGATAGCGGAGTTTCGAAAAACAAAGTGACGTTACTCTAAATCTAATATGGCGGACTTGTAAAGATGACGAATTATTTTTTTTATGCTTTCCTACAGTCTGGATATTGCTGAGATTAATTCGAAAAATAAAGTGACGTTACTTTAAATCCAATATGGACACAACTAAGTATCTAATCAAATAAGGACTTTGGAAGTTTTAAAGCAAAATTTTATTTTATTCTTTCGAACGCATCTAAAAATAATAAGTTTTAATTTATGTTCTTTTAATTTTATATATTAAAACTTCTAAACTGTTCTAACACAAACTATTCGTTGATTTACTAAGGACAAGACCAACTAATTTATCCATTAAATTTTAAGCTTGACGCAATCAAAATATCAAGCTACTCAACTCCATACAATTTACTAATCCAGATTGTTCTAGGACTATTAAATTTTCTAGATCACCTACGTGAATACCAAAACACCTCTATAAATCATTCTTCAAATTTACGATGCGCAGGAGTTGAACATAAAAGGTATAAAGATATTAAGGTTTTTAAACACCTACAATGTAGATAGCAATTTATTCAGTTGGACGGTACGAATCCGCGGCTTACGTCAGATACATAATATAAGTATGCTGTGATATCACGGCTACATTTGTTAACATGTAGATTGTTATCTCCATAATCCATAATCCAATCCGTAATCCTGTTTTCTCGTGACTTCCCGATTTGCTAAAATTAGAAAAGGCCGATTACTGTACTGATAGTGTTTCATAATTGGGTAAAATGTCTGGCTCTTTAAACAGGTTTAAGAAAGGAGGATGTTATTAAACATACTACTCCATATTTACTGAATCAACAATTGAATTTATTTCAAAATTAGTTTCCCGAATCAATTTTGGTCACTATGTTTTATACCAGCGAGAAATAGATGAATGTTAGAAACTTTTCGGTTTTGTAATATATGCATGCCTCTTTCCCCCTGTAGGAGAAGGATCAGAGATTAATCCACCACGCTGCTCCACTGGGGGTTGACGAATATATTTCATACTAAGTAACGATCGCTATCAGGTGTATATGATATTGATAATAACCCGGATCGATAGTTTAAATTGCTCTTCGAGGCACCGAAGGCGCCGCTGACACGGCACACGCACCATTACACCAGAGCGACGATTTTGTAAACTAATGGATATTTATCTGCGACAGTAATTTGCCAAGTTTTGTCAACATTTTTCCTCAAATTGACGCGTGTGAAACCGTAGGCTCAGATAGTATCATATATTGCTATTATACATTCCGTTATGTTCTCGCTTTGCATGACGGTAATGGACGTCGATTAGTCAATGTCTGACAAAGTGTGGAAGTTACACAGTTTGATAAAACTTACGGAAGATTTATTGATTTTCAACGATCGTATCAATCTTTTTAGGGTTCCGTACCCAAAGGGTAAAAACGGGACCCTATTACTAAGACTTCGCTGTCCGTCCGTCCGTCCGTCCGTGTGTCTGTCCACCATGCTGTATCTCAAGAACGGCTATAGCTAGAGAGTTGAAATTTTCACAAATTATGTATTTCTGTTGCCGCTATAACAAAAAATACTAAAAACAAAATAAAATAAATATTTAAGGGGGGCTCCCATACAACAAACGTGATTTTCTTGCCCCTTTTTGCTCGATATTAATAATGGCAACAGGTAGGCACTTGAAATATTCACAAAATACTAGGGAATGCAATCCAGCACCCAAAAGACAATCCGCAAATCTGCAAGATTGAGACCATTAATCCCGCGGATCCGCAAGATTTGCAGGATTGTAAAATATTTTAGAATTATTAGTCCACAAAATTATTTTCGAAGTCATTAAATGAATCAATATAATTTACTTAGAAGAAACAAATAGTATAATTATATTTTGATCAGAAATAATGACAAAAACTAAATTATTTTATGTGAATTAAAGTGTGAAAAAAAATTATACTACGTTTCGTTTTTCGTCGATTTTTTGATAAAAAAAGCGAAAACTGTCCTTTCGAGTACTGACTGCCGACTTGCGCTAATCTAAAATTGATTGATTTGTAGGTACTTTTTTTTAAATATATAACTAGGTAGACAAACAAGCGTACTGCTCACCTGATGGTAAGCAATTACCGTAGCTTATAGACGTCTGCAACAACAGAAGCATCACAAGCGCGTTGTCGATCTTATACCCAATTCCCTCCAGGAGCTCTGGTCGCCTTACTCACCAACACGAACACAACACTGTTTGAAAGCAGTATTATTTAGCTGTGATCTTCTGTAAGGTCGAGGTACCAGTCGGGCTGCTCCATATCTGAGCAGTCAATTTCCTGCTGTGCCCTATCATATCATTGTTTCACTCACACTCATACATAAAATACATCCATCCTACTTTGTCAAACGACCGATAGATAATAAAAAACCAAGTAATTTGTATACTACGTACACCAGTATACAAATTACCTACTTAGTAAAATTCATTACATAGAGATTCACCGAAGCTTCTTGACGACTGTTTGGTTTTTGCCTGATAAATAATTTCTTTATATTGAAGGGTAAACAATAAAAACAAAATGATTCGACCAATAAATGAAGTCAATCGACCTGAAGGTATAATTATGGTATTTTCGCGCGTAGTATCCTTGCTTTACGAAACTACATACTACAAGTCATGAAATAATGGTACAAATAGCATAATTATTATACTATGAAATCCAACACTTTTCGTGCCGTACACATTGTTATGCGAATTCAGGCTGGAAAAAATAAAATCTTGCAAATCTTGCGGATCCCGCAGGTGTAATCCCGCATTTGTAATCCCGCTAATTTTATGCGGGATTCCGCATTTGCGGGATTGCGGATCCGCGGGATTGCATTCCCTACAAAATACTCAGTTGTATTTTTACTTTAATAATAAATAATAAAATTAAAATAAAATTAATATTTAAGGGGGGCTCCCATACAAAAAACGTCATTTTTGTCTATTTTTGCTCTTATACAATAAAAGTGATTTTTAGCCGCTTTTTGCCCGTTACAATCAATGTACCTAGTCAATGGTACGGAACCCTTCGTGCGCGAGTCCGACTCGCACTTGGCCGATTTTTTTATGTTAATTTTGCTAAATGTAAGAAGAGCTACCTAAAATCTTCGATGACATATTGGAATCAAATATAATATCAAAATTTACTTTGTGTGTGTGTGTGTGTGTGTGTGTGCGTGTGTTAAGTGGTCGAGTATTTAATCGCGTCACCTCATTGCTGTGTCTGTTTGTAAACATGTAAGTGTAAATATTTGCACATATCTGGCCTCTGTACGGTATTATTATCAAGAAGAAATTATAATATAAACAATTTGTGCATGTATACCAAACGATGAGTAAGACGGTAGAGGGTATAAAATAAAGTGTCCATTGTGCTACTGAAGTATGGCACAGCAGGAAATATCCTGCTCAAAATCTGGAGCAGCCCGACTGGGGAAGTACCTCGACTTTACAGAAGATCACAGCTAAATAATACTGCTTTCAAGCAGTGTTGTGTTCGTGTGATGAGTAAGGCAACCAGAGCTCCTGGGGAGCATCAGTGGTAGGGCTTCTGGTGTCACAGGCGTCTATAAGCTACGGTAATTGCTTACCATTACATGAGTCGTACGCTTGTTTGCCGACCTAGTTGTAGATATATTAAAAATGTAAGTATTTCCCGTTTAGGTTTCTTCATATACCTAAGTACATGACTTCAATTTAAATTAAAAAATACAATTTAATACTGTTTGTTTTCTTTGTTAACTTTAGAATAATTTAACAAACTTCAATAATGACATAATTATATTCCATATAATGTTTTTAATTGTTCTAGATACCATTTTCCAGCATTGGGACATTTTAGACTATTACTGCATATTGCATAACTGTCAGTCCATATTGTTAAAATGATGAGTTCAATAACAGCCGGATTATTTACAGGGGCTTCGATTTAAATTTAATCAATAAAATTAAAGCATCAAAATAGCCAGAAGTACCTACATTGTCCTGGAACTACAACAGTTTAACTACAATCTAGTAGGTAATTCCTTTTTAAAGAATATTGTTTTACTTACTTTCCAACCAACTCCAAAAAAAAATTTGTTCTCAATTCGACTGTATTTTTTCTAACAAGTACATTTCGAGTTATATCTAATAATGCGTATTTACTGGACTTGTTTTTCGTCGACCTATGTTGTATTATACCACATAACTTTTTACTGGGTATACCGATTTTGATGATTCTTAATTTAATCGAAATTTTATGCATGCCTTGTGGTCCCATAAATGTAATAGAGATCTGATGACTGCTTTTTGAGTAATCTTTGATAACGTATATTTACTTGACTATTTTTTCGTTGTATGTTGTACGTTGCATTACTTGTCGATGTAATTTAAGTCAGTTTTTTTTTCGTGTGCGAGCAAACACAATTATGTACTAACATGAATATCCGCATACCGTATCTTATTTAAAAGACAAAAATAAACTTAAACTATTGTCTCAAAGCGGATGTGTTGCTGTTGGATGTGTTGTTCTAGAAAAATCGGTGTTTTAAAACATAAAAGTTTGTCCTTGCTTGGTGCTAGTTCGCACTGTGGTGCGGTGATTTTGCACCGCGGTTTCTAATTGCCAAAGGAAAACTGTTCTACAGTGGAAACCAACTGTAATACGGACTGATAAAGATAGATAAACTAAGCTACAAGTTTTTTTTTTTTAATTCTTTTACAGGTATTCTGTACGCTTGTACGGTACTAATCCTTTGATAAATTCAGTTTCTCATAAATTGATGTATCAAAATCTCTTCACTTAGTCTCAATCTGTTCATATTATAAGACGTCCTTTTATAAAACCATTAATAGGTATATTCTATTGACTTAGGGCCAGTTTCGCCAGTCGCGGATAATCCAGCACATAAGTTACTTATAGACTTTACCAGCAGGATCTAGAATAGGTCTGTTAATTAGGCCGTTTCTATTAAATTAATAAACTTTAAGTTTAAAATTCATATCTATACTAATATTATAAAGCTGAAGAGTTTGTTTGTTTGTTTGTTTGGTAGAACGCGCTAATCTCAGCTACTACTGATCCGATTTAAAATTCTTTCAGTATTAGATAGCCAATTTATCGAGGAAAGCTATACGCTATATATCATCACGCTAAGACCAATAGGAGCGGAGCACCAATGAAGAATGTTTCAAAATCGGTAGTTTTTTTTTTCTTTTTAAAGTTTCCGCTGCGTGCGCTGCGTAAACAGTTTAAGTGCGGGTTAAAGTTAGCGTTAGCCCAAAGTAACTATTAAACGCGGATGATGTCGCGGCCAGAGGCTAGTTTGTGAATAAAAATATGTAATAAATCTATATTTCACTAATTTATCTAAATTTATGACATGTTATACTGTAAAAAGTATAACATATCATAAATTTTTATCTATTGGATACCGTTATCCATCAAATAGCCTTATCTACAACTGGTGGAACAGGCCTTTAGAGAGAGTTGTGAATTAGATTAGTTGGTCCTTGTTGCTTATGCGTACAAAAAAACGCGCAGAAGCTTATCACTGTGCACGTCAAGACTTATGAGAAAAGATTAGCATATTTGAGAAGTTAAAATACTTGGAACCAATATGGATTTATTACACCGGCGCTTTTGAGATGATTGTGATTTTCGTATTGCTGTTAGAGTAATATAGATTATTTATATATGGCTGTTATTGTGGACTTGTGGATTAGTGGACTTAGTGACGCTGTATTTCATGCAAGATATTACTAAGTTTGTACTAAAACACAGTTTATAAATTATTTTCAAAAGAGTAACTGCGGAGTTTCTTGTCGATTCTTCTCTGCAGAATCTACATTCCGAATCGGTGGTAGCTTCACTTTTAAAAATAATAATCACTTTTAAAATTTTAATTTGTAAAATGATGATTCGAAAGTGCTTTTGAAGTCTATTTGAATAGTTATTTGTAATTTTGATTACAGTCACTATTTTAAAATAAAGTTCTGTAATGGTCAGTGGGTAACCGCTGCGTCAGAGTTATCGAATATGTCTCTACTTTAGTCCAGGACGAAACAAATATATAAATTATCAATAAAACCAAGAAGCGGATGTTATCACAAACATAAACAATGTTTCATAAAAACATAAATGGACAATAAATAACTCGATAAACAAGAACACTCAATTGTAGCTTACATTTCAACTCGTTGTAATAAACTGTATGCTGTCAGTAAAAACTGTCCACCAACAAATTGACCGTTAATTATGATCGTCCCAAAAGAGCCGGTTTAGTAGGCACAGAACCAAGGTTTGCTATTGAAAGTAGCAAACGCAACAGCAACCGAACCCTTAGACATACAACTAATGCAAATTTTTTGTCGATTATTATTATTATTATTATTAATTATTAATAATTAATAAACCATTTCTGATAAAGTAATTAATTCTCTTTAATTTAAAGACACAACAATTTAAATATTTTGACTTAAGTCCCTTTATGATTAACAAAGTTTGCAGTCGATAAACTTTTAATAGTTCTTTCATCATAAAAATCTACATTATCATATCTATTAATATCATTTTTATTCAGAACAAGATACAATTTGTGACAGCAGAGCGAAAAAGCAACAGCTAAATTGCAGACAAAACGACTGACAGTGTAATCTAGTTTCCTATTCATTTATATTTAGATGTAAAAATACAAAATACACTTTTTAGTCATTACAATTAGGTCTAATTAGTCTAGTTCCTGAAATAATGTACATTACTCATAGCATTATTAATATTTTAAATTGCGAATTGCTATAATATCCGGCAACCCGGAGTGAAGCAATAAGGAAGATTAAGCTACAAACACAGTTTATAGGAGAAAAGGTCATTGCCCAGCTGTGGGACGTTTACATAATATAAAACTACAGCAACTTATTATTATTTGATTATTTTCGATGGCTTTCTTCAGCCTATAACATACCTGTCATATCAGTCTCTCCCTCTTTCTACATGTAAGGTTATTTATTAACAGACATTTGATTTGTTTTCTTTTTTTTTACTAGCTTGTCCATTGTACTTTAGCTATGATACTCTAAGTGTAGTTGTGTTGTCTTAGTATTTTTGACTGTAAATAGCACAAACATTTTTTTTTTCGAAGAGATTATTTTTTTCAGTTAAGTCTTTTTAGCTTTATCAAACAGTTCTCTTAATACTGTGTTTGTGTGACTGTGTGTGTGTGTGTGTCAATGTATTTATAGTTATATCGTTTCTCCGCAGTCACGATCTTGTTGCGGCTTTTTAAAAACGCGACCGTTTCTTTAGAAGCGTTAAAAATAATTTTTATTCAAAGATTTATGATGCACTCCGAGTATTTATAACTCTCGAGACATGGGTATAACTCCAGCCCCGCAGCGCAGACAGACATACATACACGTAGATATATCCCAAACTGGTTCCACTCTGCGAATCACGTTAGGGTTACTGCTTATGGCAGTATTGGCACATTACATCTTACACTAATTATTAATACCTATTTGTATTTTTTGATGACCCTATGCTATTCCTACTTACACTGGCGGATCCAGGGGGGGGGGGGGTCACGGGGGTCATGACCCCCCCTGGGCTGTGTCCAGGACCTAGGTGAACCACTAATTAAAATTGTTAAACAAGATTTTTGTCACAATATAGGTATTTTTAAGTACATTACCTACATAGATTAATAAAATACCTACTTTTTACCTGTATCTATCATTATAAAATTTAAATTATAACTTCTTTTTACTTGACCACGACTTTGTGACCCCCCCCTGGCGCCTTGACCATGACTGTGACCCCCCCCTGGCGCCAAAGCTGGATCCGCCCTTGCCTACTTATATAATTATTTTAAATGTGTTGGTTAATTGCATTGATATATATAATCTACTTTATAGTTTATACTAGCTGACCCCGCAAACGTTGTTCTGCCATATAATTATGTTATTAACCCCTGCAACCCCCTCTTATGGATGGAATTTCGTAAAATCCGTTCTTAGCTGACCTCTACTCGGCGAAAGGAATATTCCTACCAAAATTCAAGTCTCTACGCTTTATTGTTCTAGAGATATCGTGATGAGTCAATAAATGGATGGAAATCTCTTTTATATTATATAGATATAAACATGATAAAATTGTGTTTGCTCACAATAGAAGAAACAAACCGACTTTAATTACATCACCGAGTAATAGAATACAAAGTAGGGACACGAACAAATAGTCAATTAAACGTATTATTAATTTATTATAGATAACTCAAAAAGTATTTGCCAGATTGCGATTAAATTTAAATGTTTTTTACAGGATGTACCTGTCATGTAGTTCACATAACAGGTACATCCTGTAAAAAGATATGAAGTAACATACATAAAAACAAATGAATTGAGAACCCCTCCTTTTATAAAGTCGTTAAAAAAGCCGATTTTTTAATGGTTTCGTAACTTAAATTTATATTAATAAATTATTTACTCAATTTACACTAAAATGCCTTAAATCCAATAAGGTATCATAAATTTAATTAATTTTTTTTGTATTTTTCATACAGCATTTCATACAGCAGCTTAAAATGGAAAAAATACATTTCATGATATAGATTTCTCTATTATTTGAATGTATTTAAATTTTATTGCTTTAACTAACGACCCGCTCCGGCTTCGCACGGGTGCAATGCTGATACTAAATATAAAATAAATATTTGCAATCTAAGCGCAAAAAATGTGTTTATTTACGACATCACATTAGAAAACTTTAAAACTATCGGTGTTCCTCTATTATTATGCATGTTTTATATCTACATATAAACCTTCCTCTGGAATCACTCTATTTACTAAAGAAAACCGCATCAAAATACGTTGCGTATTTTTAAAGATCTAAGCATATATACAGACAGACAGACAGCGGGAAGAGACTTTGTTTTATAATATGTGTAGTGATGTCAACGTTAAAATAATTATCAATCAATACTGTAACACTGCTTAAATAAATTAAAATATTATATAATATCGTAAATTTTAATATTTCGATAATATCTTATAGAAAGATAAACAGAGATCGTGCAGATCACAACCCTGGACCGGTCTCGCTCCACTGCCTCCACGTAATAATCGTAACAGAACTATAACATTTATATATTATTTACATTAAAAACATTTATTGAAGTAAAACTTCTTTACGCACGCTTGACTTGGCGAGTAAGCTGGTGAATGCGTGACGAGAGCGTTACGAAAAGTGTGATTGGATGAGGCGAACGGAGCGAGAGAGAGGTGCGAGGACACATTTTCTTTCTCTCATAGCCAGTTACGTTTATATCTAAGACACAGTACAGGCCTACTGATAAAGAAGGTTTACTTCAGTCGTGTGGACACTCTGGACGATGAGTTGGCGTAACGGTCACAGCACTGGTTTGCGCCTGTTACGCTGGCGGTTGAGGGTTCAATCCCCGCACATGACAAACATTTTACTGGCCATACAGATGTTTGCCGTGGTCTGGGTCTTTGTGCAGTCCTTGAAGGTCTCCCCACCGTACCTCGGAGAGCACGTTAAGCCGTCGGTCCCGGTTGTTATCATGTACACCTGATAGCAATCGTTACTCATAGTAGAGAATATATCCAACAACCCGCATTGGAGCAGCGTGGTGGATTAAGCTCTGATCCGTCTCATACATGGGGAAAGAGGCCTATGGCCATGGCCTATGTATTTTAAGACTAAGGTTTGATATCTTGGGATCGATTTTAAAAAGGTGTTTTAGCATTAGACATTGTTTATTAATAAAGGTTGAAGTAAATCAGTGTTATCACAATTCCGGAAACTTGTAGCATCTCCGAAAGTTTGAATTGTTAGACATTACAAAAGAGTCTGCAAAGATCTCGTTGCTGGGTTAAAGTCGTTCATCGTTTAGAAATGGGATGTAGATTTTTTTATTATACAACTAGGTTGGTAAACAAGCGTACGGCTGATGGTAAGACCGTAGCCTATAGACGCCTGCAACACCATAAGCATCGCAAGCGCGTTGCCGACCCTATCCCCAATCCCCCCCAGGAGCGCTGGTAAGCGATTACTGTAGCTTATAGACGCCTGCATCACCAGAAGCATTGCCAGCGTGTTGCTACCCTACCAACAATTACCCCCAGGAGCTCTGGTAACCTTACTCACCAACAGGAACATAACACTGCTTGAAAACAACACCCCAGTCGGGCTGTTCTGTATTTTGAGCAGGAAATTTCCTACTGTGCCCTACCTCAGTTAACTCAAATAGAAGGAAAACCAAAGAAGAGAAGGTAGGAAATTAAAGAAAAAGGTAAAATGGTATCCACGGTAAATGGGATATCAAACAAACAAACAAAGTTTCTAGCTTTATAATATTAATATAGATGAAAACTTCTGTGCTCTCGAGTCTCAAGGCCTATGCAAACCGCGTTTTTTAAACGCGCCGTCGACGCGCGTTTCTAAAACGCGAGTCGACAGCGCGTTTGTATCGCGACATACGCGCGTTTGCATCGCGTCTGTATCGCGTGACACGCGCGTCGACGGCGCGTTTTTATCCTACAGAGCAGTTTGTTGGCGTTTATTGGCGATTCAAACGCGCGTCGACAGCGCGTTTTAGAAACGCGCGTCGACGGCGCGATTAAAAAACGTGGTTTGCATAGGCCCTAAGAAATTACTAAATATATTGTGATTTGTTAAAGTGTTAACATTTTCAACGATCTCTAATCTAAGTTATTATTTCTAAGCTGTAAGCAATCTAAAATTACCTACGTATTGTAAGCTTGTTGCACTATCTCTATAAGCTTAAATTACTATCCAGAATCTATTAATAGCATAAAAGCATTTTCTCCACGCAATTGTACTTAAATTATTGTAACTAGTGAAACATTATCAACACTCTATTTACGCACTTATTCTTAAAGTATAAAGATTAAAATCGTGCGATGGTTTTGTACAATTTTGTGTAAAATACGGTAACAATGTTGCAGAGCTGGGGTGAGCATAATTACTACAAAATAACAATGTAGACTAATCTTGTAACGGACACCTAAATGGTGTTACACTTTGAATAACTTTACGGAAAGTCATTTTATTGAATTCTAGGACTAAAGCTTATATTGAAAATCTTTAATCGATGTAACTTTACACTGTAAAGTGTCTCAAAGATATATTTTAAGTAACGCCATGTATAATATATTATCTAATTTAATTGTAACGAATTCTTCTATAATAATTTATAGCGTTCCTTTATCCATAAGACAACTTATATATGACTAGCTGCTGCTCGCGACGTCGTCTGCGTGCGTTCACTGCTCATTCCCCGTAGGTGATAGCGTGATAATATATAGCCTATGTTCTGACCCGACTTCTTAATAATATTCGTGCCAAATTTGAAGTAAATCCATGCAGTACTTTTTGAGTTTATCCCGGACATACATACAGACAAACAGACAAAAATTCTAAAAACTATATTTTTGGCTTCGGTATCGATTGTAGATCACACCCCAAGTATTCTTTAAAAAAAATATTCAATGTACAGTTTTGACTTTCCTACCATTTTATTATATGTATAGATATTCAATTCTAGCCTCGGTTACTGTAATTTAGACCATATAATAAGTGGGTTAAGGGTAATATCGCGATGTACCTTTATGTTTAAGGAGATATAAAACCTTCACAGTTTCGCTTCTCGAAGCTGATACAGGTTTGCGATCCATTGTGCAATGTAATGTCTTAATATACATACGTATATATATAAATAAGTATTCGCGAACTTTGTACAGCTACGATTTTATTCTTAGATGAAGACTGAAGATGTATTCTTTAAATGATTTATAATCTTGATAACTTAAATGAATTCACAGTGCAATAAAAACTTATCACGTCTGTAGATTAATTTATTTATATTATTATTTTTTAATTAAATCTTATACTATTAAACGAGCAATTCTTGTATATATATATATATATATATTTTCTGAATCTCGGAATCGGCTCCAACGATTTTCGTGAAATTTAGTATGCAGGGGATTTCGGGGGCGAAAAATTGATCTAGCTAGGATTCATTTAAAAAAATGTCGTTTTATCCCTGTTTTTAGGCAGTGAAAAAATATCATTAGAATACGAAGCTTAATTTCACAATTACTAATATAGCTGTTACAGCCTAATTAGGAAAGCGACGGATTTCAAATCGTTTTGACCTGGGTTCGAATCTCAGTCTCCAGATTACTTTTTTTTTCTTTTTTTTTTTTAATTTCACTCGTGATTTATTATTTAAATAAAATTAAAATATAAAAATACCGAGAAAAAAAAAGCAAAAAATAAAATGAAAATACCGAGCAGGGCTCGGTCACCCAGGTACTATGAAATTAAAAACAGAAAACAAAACCCTGTAATTAAAGATCTATAGAGAATAAAATAGATCTAGACTCTAGAGAATAAAATGTTTTAATTTCAATTTGTTTCTTACATTTTAAAGAATAAAATACGTTATTATACCTATAGTATATAATTATTAGTAATATTTATTATTTCGGAAAAGCTATAAAAAAAAAATTAAAAAATAAACTAAAATAATTGTGTTTGCTCGCAAACGAAAAAAAACCGACTTCAATGACATCGACAAGTAATACAACGTAATAAGACGAAAAAATAGTCAAGTAAATACGCGCTATTAAAGATTACTCAAAAAGTTGTAATTAGTTTTCGATCTAATTTAAACAAGACTGCAAGACAAGTATTAGCTTTCGATTAAAGTAAGAATCATCGAAATCGGTACACCGAATAAAAAGTTATGCGGTATAATATAACGCAGGTCGACGAAAAAGTAGTCACGTAAATACGCATTATTAGATATAACTCTAAAAGTACTTGTCAGATCTCAATTAAATTAAAATGGGACCACATGACACGCAACACCTTTCATTTAAAACAAAATTGATCGAAATCGGTCCACCCAGTCAAAAGTTCTGAGCTAACATACATAAAAAAAAACATACGTGTCGAATTGAGAACCTCCTCCTTTTTTGGAAGTCGGTTAACAAGAACATTATACAAATGCTACCTATTTTACTTTCGTTTTAAGGTCTTTGAAACAATTGCATTTATTTTATCCACAGTAAGTATTAAGTTTATCATTGTTGCTGTAAATACTTATCATCAAAACATATAATAAAAATGTAACGGATCGCTGTCTGTACATGGAAGATATATGAGAAAAAATATTATTGGGGCCTTTATTAACGCCAATAGCATCCAAAAAAAATGATTGTTAGAATTTTTGTCTGTTTGTCTGTGCGTTTGAGCACGCTAATCTCAGAAACGGCTCATACGATTTATATGTGGTTTTCACTAATATATTGCGGCAGGCTTCACTTAACATTTAGTATTGTTTCATGTCAATCGATTCATAAATAAAAAAGTTATGCCAATTTAAAGAATCACGTTGAACATTTAAGTGAGGTAGGGCACAGCAGGTTTCCTGTTCAAAATATGGAGCAGCGGGGTAGTACCTCGACCTTACAGAAGACCACAGCTAAATAATACTGTTTTCAAGCAGTATTGTGTTCCTGTTGGTGATTAAGGTGACCAGAGATCCTGGGGGGATTGGGGATAGGGTCGGCAATGCGCTTGCGATGCTTCTGGTGTTGCAGGCGTCTATAGGCTACGGTCTTACCATCAGGTGAGCCATATGCTTGTTTGCCGACCTAGTTACATAAAAAAAAACATGTAGTCACTATTCCACGCGGACGACGTCGCGAGCACAGCTAGTTAATATAAGCTCGGCATATAATAGGGGTCAAGTCCCTTTTGAAACAGAATACAATTTTATTTAAGAGTGCGCATAATGCAAAATTACCATCTTCTATTTGTTTTGACATGAAAAGTTCCAGACCAAATCTTAAAATAAAAATATATGACAAACTACGTGATATTTGCAAGGGTTGACCCATATCAAAAACATAAAATAAGGAAATTTCCTCGATAAAATATAATCACGAAGTAACCTCTAATTTTTATATTTTTTCTATTTATACTCGATATGGTTATGACCATTAAGACAAAAATTTGATAATTAATTACATTTAAATATGAGTAAAGGCTATGCCAAGGCATTTAATGTAATTACTTTTAGTTTCGGAATTATATACAAAATAACATATTTGTCGTTTTTTACATTCGTAATGCGCTCAAAACTATATCGTCTATCGCACTCTGACACGAGGCTTTGTGTATATTTTGTTTCATCGGGCGCGCGGGTGAAATCTGATTTTTTGCTCGCCTTATGCACGCTCTTAAAAGCGTGCTTGGAGCGAATAAGTGCAACATAAAAACGTAATCGCATACAAATTAAAATAGTTCTCAGGCATCAATGCGTACCCACAATTACTAAATACACCGGATACAAAGGGCTCGCTTAACTAGAATCAAAGGTTCTTGAGAGCATTGGAAATTTTACCGTCTAAGTAACTTTAAAATTTAATCTATACTAATACAATGAAGCTGAAGAGTTTGTTTGTTTGTTTGAACGCAGTAATCTCTGAATCTACTGGTCCGATTTGAAAAGTTCTTTCAGTGGTAGATAGCCCATTTATCGAGAAAGGCTATAGGCTATATATCATCAAGCTAAGACCAATAGGAGCGTAGCACCAATGAAGAACGTTTCAAAATCGGGGTTTTTTTTCCTTTTAGGAGCTTCCGCTGCGTAAACGGTTAAAGTTTCGCACAAATCATGTATGACAGAATTGATCCTATTCCACGTGGACAAAGTCGCGCACAGAAGTTAGTATTCGAAATAAAAATTCTGCTGAGAAGAATTGGCTTATTTCACAGTACTGTCGCAGACCAAAACGTATCAAAATACAAAAAAAAATCTGAAATTATAAGGTAGATTTAGTAATTAAAATTCAAAACTAACAAAAAAAAACAACTTTTTACATCAATAATAATTGATGTAAAAAGTTGTTTAAGATATGAAAAAAGCTTTTTGAATTATAATCTTGACTAATATTTTTAAAACTAACTTAATGTCCGTAGATATAATAGCCAACTCTTGTACATATATAATACATAAATAAATATAATACAACTATGCACATTCCACAAGTCATTGCTAATTACGCCAGCGGGCTAGTCGCAGCAATATAGGACGTTTTCACAACTACCCGCAGAATTAATTTTAATTTAGGTAATTTGGATTTAATATCAACTAGCGACCCGCCCCGGCTTCGCACGGGTGCAATGATGACATTTTTAAATGACAGGATCTTTACGTAATATTCCGACGTGGCGGCTGAGGTACTACTCTTACAACACGTAATATTACGGCGATGGCGGTTAAAGGGTTAAATGTTTCGCTGTTAATTACTTCTAACGACGATATCTGAAAACCTATTCATCTGATTGATATAGTGTAAAGGGCAATTTTAATCTGCATTAAATTCCTAAGCTAACTAAAATATTTGTTTGGATAAGGATTAATACTGAACTAAAGAAAATAGCTTGGAAAATAACGTAATGTTTTTAATTAAAAATTTGAACATAAAAGTGGTTATTGTAAGTCAACCGTAAGAGATAGATATATGCTATCGCGGACTTTTTTGTAGCATTTTTATAGATTTAGAATTCGCTAGTACATTACTCCACTGTATCTTTGCTAGTTTACGCGGCGTTTGCGTGGAAAGCTCCCAGTTGGCCCGATTTTGTGCGACTTCTTCAACATTTATCGCCGTATTTCTGCTAATTTACATAAAACTGTACTAAATTATATACATAAACCTTCCTCTTGAATCACTCTATCTTTAAAAAAAAACCGCATTAAAATCCGTTGCGTAGTTTTAAAGATCTAAGCATACATAGGGACATAGGGACATAGGGACAGAGAAAGCGACTTTGTTTTATACTATGTAGTGAAGCTTGAGTTCATAATTAAATGACTAAGTGCCTGCATTTTTCAGCAAATAAGTAACATATTATAACAAAGAAACAAAATTTTAATGTCTATCGTTACTTAGGTCAACATAATTATGTAGGTATATGAATTAGTATTAATAATATCAAGTGTCTTCCACTAACAGTTAAGAAAAACGTTCTTGAACTTGAGTGGATGAATAAAAAGCAATTTTTGGACAACTAGCTGTGCCCTGCGGTATTACCCGCGTTGATATATAGCCTATAGCCTTTCACGGGAAATGGACTATCTAACACAAAAATAATTTTTCATTTCGAAGCAGTTGTTACTGAAATAAGAGCGCTTAAACTAATGCACAAATTCTTCCCCTTTATAATATTAATATAGATTGAAAATTTTAACTAAAAAAATTGGTTGTCTGTAAAGTTGGTTTAGGGACGATAGTTTATCGTGATAACTTCATAACAAAACATCTCTTCGGACGAATAGGCCAATCTAGTGAAAGAGAGATAGATGCATGATGTAACGGGACAATGAGCGTAACGTGACAATGAGTCATCCTTTTTCGTGCATGCCGCTGGCGTTCATCGATTTATTAAACGTGTTCACGTCAAAATTGAAGTACCTAATAGTTTGAAATGAATTATATTGATGCACCATATTAATAAATACATTACATAAAATAATGTTTTCAAAATCTTTATTAGGCGTCAAGATATCGACATGAATATGTGCATGTAGTTTTTACATGTTACATGTTTGTCTGCCCGAACAATGATGGTGACGAGGCTATTGTTAGCAATGTTGATGGAACAGTTCGACAAGAATAAGGCTTTGTAAAAATATATTCTTAAGTTTTAATATCAATTTATACAGTCAGTATTATTTTTATGGTTTTGGTTTTTTCGGAAATTTTCATGTCGACTTCGATAACTTGAAGTTTGAAATATTGTACGATTGGAGTGTCCAACTAATTACATAACCAAGATAGTCCGGGATCCCTAGTACATTTTTTTCACTTGATTACTATCAAGCTAATTTTCCGGGAGTAGCTTTATTTGATGGGACGAACAAAAATTTCCTCTACGAAAACTCTCGATTGTGGTAGGTAATAGGGGTAGCAGGGGATAGAGCAGCAATTATAATTGACCTCGTAAGGTCATCAAAAATTATTACTAACAAGGTAATTTTTTTTCTTTTAGTTAGTTCATATTTATATAATTTAATAGTAATATTGTCCTACAAATTGCGTGGTACGTTATCCCGGTCCTACGCTCACTGCTGCTCTATCTCCTGCTAGCTCTATTACCTACCACAATCGAGAGTTTTCGTAGAGGAAATTTTTGTTCGTCTCATCAAAATGAAGCTACTCCCGGACTAAGATTGTTCACAAGTTTATTCATTGTAACGTTCTTTTTATTGTCTGTAGTCTGTACACAGAACTGACTTTTTTACCTTACACGTTTCTATCATAATCTTTTGGGCATAGTTAAAAATTCAAACGCTCAAAATTCATTGAATAACAATATATTTAGATTCTAATTTGAATATTCCGATTTGAAATTAAATTCTGAAAACCAACACGAAACTCAAAGTTACTATTAAGTTTAATAAATAAAGTAATGCCCAAAAACAGCATTCGTAGTTAAGCAAACTTCCGATAAACGCGAGGTCATCTTACGTCTCAAGAAGGCTGTGACGCATACAGTTTAAATAAACTTAAATTTGCATGTCCTCAAGTCACAAGATTACAATGCATGTAAATAAATTACTATAATTCGTGTCAAGGCGGTGTATGAATCGATATGTGTATATTATTTATTTAAAAAAAGGTGTATTCCAATTTATTTGTGACTTGATTAATTTTTCTTGGTTTTATCTCTTCTGTAGGTATAGTAAAGTCAAAGATATTTTACCTTAAAGATGTAGATGATGTAGATGTCGCGTTTGTTAACTGAGGTAGGGCACAGCAGGAAATTTCCTGCTCAAAATTGGAGCACCCCGACTGGTGTAGTACCTCGACCTTATAGAAGACCACAGCAAAATAATACTGTTTTCAAGCAGTATTGTGTTCCTGTTGTAAGGTGACCAGAGCTCCTGGGCTGGCTCCGCGTGCGATGCTTCTGGTGTTGCAGGCGTCTATAGGCTACGGTCTTACCATCAGCTGAGCCGTACGCTTGTTTGCCAACCTAGTTACATAAAAAAAAAGAAGATGATTCCTATATAAATTGTCCAAGCTTGGGAGTGACACCTATTCCTCATACAATGTAAATTATTTAATTTTGTCATTTTTGTACCATAACTACATATCTGTGTAAATATTTAGTGGTGGATTGTAAATTTGCATAATAAAAGAAAAAAGTGAAAATTTTAACCGTTATGAGACAAATAAATTTATCCATATTTTCGTCACTATAAATACATTTAAAAACAGACACAGTTTTAATAAAAGTTATTTAAATACAAATTTATTAAGATCTAGTTAAAAATATTTAAATTATATAAATTTCATAGACTAATAGCTGCCACAGTTAATCATTTTCTGTGATCATAGAATTATATATCAATTTCAACGATTTCAAAGGCTTTTTAAAGATAACCGAACAAAACTTCCGTAAGGTTAGACGGCCTATTTACTAAGGAAGGTTATAGGCCATAAAATATCACGTTCACAGGAGCCAAGTGAAATCGCGAGCTCTATCTAGCAAGGAATATATTCACGAATGACATCACAAAACAATCGTCTAGAAAGGACCAATTATTGGTTCTTCGAAGAAACTGTAGGTGTCTGCGCGTTGCGTCAGCTCTTATTTATAAAATAATTAACAGTAATACCGTTGTCTGTCCGTCGATTGTTTTGTCTTCCACCTTATATTTAGTGCTTACAATTGATATAAATTTGTGTCCAGTGTAATTGTATTGAACATGAGATTGTCTCTTACGTCTATTTATTTTCATTCGGCGTCCGTCCGTCTGTCTTTTTGTTTCTTATAGTTTTTCTCTCTCTTTTTCAGTTGTTTCACTTTACGTAATGTGCGTAAGAATGTTTTGTCAATTTTGTTAATGGTTTATCATGGACTAAAAGTCTTACTGTTAATTTTTGTGTAAATATTTTGATATCAATAAAATTAAGTTGTAAATAAATGTGTAAGTTTGTAATAGTTTAGTTACTAATAGCTGTAGTCTTAGTTTAACATTAAATTTTAATTTTTGCGTTGTTTTAGGTTAAGTTGTAACAATGAAAGTGACTATTTTGTTCACGGTTGCCTGGTAGAGATCGCTTTTTAGCGATTAGGCCGCCTATTGTACAAAACTAAGACTAATCTAAATGTATTGTAATTTTTTTTTGGTGTACAAAAAAGAATATTTATTATTATTTATTATTTTGCCTGTTTTTCAAATTAAATTGAGATTGTTATCTCAACCACACCGATCCAACTCCGTGCACTCTCTACTCTACGTGACACTGACGGAATCAACAGCGCCCCACTGGCTCAACGGAAAGCAATTAAACCTAACAATCAATCAATCAATAGCTTAGTGGTGAAACATCCTGTTATTAGGATTATAAAATACTAGTTGACCCCGCAAACGTTGTTTTGCCATATTTATTATTAACCCCCATAACCCCTTCTTGTGGGTGGAATTTCGTAAAATCCGTTCTTAGCTGACCTCTACTTGGCGAAAGGAATATTCCTACCAAATTTCAAGTTTCTACGCCTTATGGTTTCAGAGATATCGTGATGAGTCAATATATGGGTGGAAATCTGTTTTATATAAATAGATAAATTCTTAGTGTTTTATTTAGAACCATTAATAAAAACTATTGATTTATAACAAAAAACTTTAAATTTAATCGAGCTTTAAAACAGAAATAATTTAATTTCAAATTGCATTTAATTAATATTTTTAATAAAAACATTGTCATATTAATACAAAAACTACACTTTATATCTAGTTTATAACTATTAATATTTAATTTTACGATATGACTCAAGGAAAACAGGCATATTATTACTATAAGTTACATCATATCAATATTCAATATTATCTTTTCTTAATTAAAAAAAAAAAAAAAACAAGCACAAAATAATTGTATTTAAAAAAAAATATAGCCACATAACTGTGTCACTCACCGATGATGTAACGAAAACGTAGCACTAGGGAAGTACCTAACTGTAGTTCTATAATATGGTCTTAGAAGTTGCGTTTGAGTCGCGAACAGCTCTCGTGAGCGCGAGAGGCAGAACTGCGAGGATGCTGAGGACCAGGCGCCCACGCGGGCTCGACTCGTGTTACTCGTTCAATTAGATCATTGAATATTTAGCTAGATATTTATTTATACTTTGAAGGTGGCAAACAAGGATACGATTCAACTGATGGTAAGCGATTACCGTAGCTTATAGACGTCAGCAACACCAGAGAAGCATCGCAAGCGCGTTCCCAACTCTATCCCCAATCCCCCAGGAGCTCACGTCACCTTATTCACTAACAGGAACACAACATTGCTTGATAACAGAGCTATTTAGCTGTGATCTTCTGTAAGGTCGAGGTACTACACCAGTCGGGCTGCTCCATATTTTGAGAACGAAATAGTTATGTAAGACCAAAGATTTAAATCTTTGTGTAAGACTGTATGATACATTGACCGGACCTGTGAGCAGGTATCGAACCTAAACAAATAAGAGGCTGTTTGGATCTCAGTCGCACCTGACACGAAAACAATATCGGCTTATAACGGTACAGATCATTATCATCTCAGTGATGAATTGTTTTAGTTATTATATTATGGGATGGGATGGAACCAGTGGAAATTCGCAACAGGTTGTTGCGCTAGAGATCCACTCTTGAACAAAATCAAAACAATTGCTTTATACAAGTTCTTTAAAAATAAATTTAGAATCGTTATTTTGCTAATTGAATTAATTTTTGGTCTTAAAAAATTAATGTTACGGCAGTAAAGAATATAGCCACCCCCTCGCTTCGTCGTAATAGTCGCGACGGATAACACAGTTCCACTACCACCTTGAATCTTAAAAGCCGACCGATGGCGGGTTAACCATCCAACTGCGGCTTTGAAATACACAGATCGAAGACGGGCAGCAGCGTCTTCGGTGCGACAAGGCCAGCCCCGCGGTCTCCAACCCGCCTGCCCAGCGTGGTGATTATGGGCAACACACATGAGTTCGCGCCATATGTTTGGCGTGAACTTGTGGAGTCCTATGTCCAGCAGTGGACTGCGATAGGCTGAAGTGAATTTGAGTGTGTGAGATTTTGGTTTTATGAATATTAATTAGTTATGATCTTTGGTTCAAATCAGAGTTTGACGAGCGTCATTGGTTCAATCGGTTCAATTAATAAAAAGTTCTGCTTTAATTATCCCACATATTATGATTGATCGACCAATTAATGTCATAGCCTCAGATTGCTACTTTAGTAAATAAACTGTACACATTAAGTTCAATGTCTTGTTTGTGATGGTACAGATCATTTTTGGCTAGTCTTTAGATTAATACCCGCGTCGGTCGGCCGGTCGGAAGTTAGATAGGTTAGGGTTATTTTTTTTGTTTCTGTAACAAAATTATGTCGATAAACAGTCTAATATTGAAGTTAGTTAGGTTAGGGTTATTTTTTTTTGTTGCTGTAACAAAAATATGCCGATAAACAGTCAACGTGTCTTAATGTTAAGACTTACCTCATTTTTAACTGTCATCAATAGCTTTAATAACAATTTTCGTATAAAGTTTATGTTAGCTGTAACTGCTCATTCTACTTCACGTGGGAGGGAACTTAAATAAGTCCGTACGTAAGTACATTTCTTACGAAAAAAAATGAGCGTGCTTTAGACACAGCTGAAGTAACACTTCGTTACAATAGGCCTGCACTGCGTCTTAGATATATACGAAACGTAACTGGCTATGAAAGAAAGAGAGAAAGAAAACATGTGCTCGCACTTCTTTCTCTTGCTCCGTTCGCCTCGCTCGATCACACTTTTCGTAACGCTCTCGTCACGCATTCACCAGCTTACTCCAAAGCTCAAAAACTTATTCAAAAACTCGCAACACAATTATAGTACCTACGTCTTTTTCTGAAATTAATGAGGTTGAAAACGCGTCACAGCTAGTCGTTAATCTATACTCATATAATAAAGCTGAAGAGCTAGTTTGTATGATTGTTTGTTTGTTTGAAACCGATTTGAAAAATTCTTTCAGTTTTAGATAGCCCATTTATCGAGTAAGGCTATAGGCTATATACCATCACGCTAAGACCAATAAGAGCGTAGCACCAATGTGGAATGTTTCAAAATCGGGTTTTTTTTCCTTTTGAGAGCTTTCGCTGCGTAAACGGTTAAAGTTTCGCACAAATCATGTATGACATAATTGATCCTATTCCACGTAGGCGAAGTCGCGCGCAGAAGCTAGTATTCCGATAAAAATCCCCATCTTTTTAAAGACTAAACAAATTCAAGTGGGTGTTAAATCGGCATTGACATTGTGACTAAATTCGATGGTGACATAACATGAGTGAAACGGCTTTGAGTCAATTGTAGACGATGGCAATCTTAATATTCCGGTGCAGTTAGACGCGGGGATTGACAAGATAAGACTACAATTTACATCCTGCTTTAAAAAACCTTAATCTTTTTATAATTTTAAGTTCATCATCATCATATATAACTAAGGTAGGTCACAGCAGGAAATTTCCTGCTCAAAATATGGAGCAGCCTGTCTGGGGTAGTACCTCGACCTTACAGAAGACCACAACTAAATAATACTGATTTCAAGCAGTATTGTGTTCCTGTTGGTGAGTAAGGTGACCAGAGCTCCTGAGAGGGATTGGGGATAGGGTCGGCAACGCGCTTGCGATGCTTCTGGTGTTGCAGGCGTCTATAGCCTACGGTCTTACCATCAGGTGAGCCGTACACTTGTTTGCCAACCTAGTTACATAAAAAAAAAATCATCACTTCAGCCTATCGCAGTCCACTGCTGGACCTAGACCTCCCCGAGTCCTAACGATAACGAACACAACGAAAGAATTATCCGATTTGGTGCAGTCGTTAGGAATTTATGGGTGTACATAGATTTCGCCGGCATTTTGTCTGTCCTTGTGGGTCTAAATCGTCGGTCCCGGTTGTTATCATATATAGATAGCGTGACATAGTAGGGGATTTATCCGCAGTGGAGTAGCGTGGTGGATTAAGCTCCGATCCTTCTCCATTATGGAGAAAGGGACTTATGCCCAGCTGTGGGATATTACAGACTGAATCTTCTCATCGTTATACAAAAACAAACCTTGCCCTGGCGATAGCGAAGACAAAAAAAAGTTATGGGCGAACGTGAACGTACACTTCGGCGGTTCATTTTGATTTATATTGAAGAAATACGACCTTCACATTTTAGCAGTAAATCAATTATATAAGTCTGTACAACCTCTCCGCTTTTTTCTCCCCACGCTGGTTGTCTGGAAGAGATCGCTGTTTAGCGATAAGACCGTTGTACATTTCTTTTTATGTGTACAATAAGGAGTCACGATTCAGCCTGTAATATCCCACTGTTGGGCATAGGCCTCTTCCCCATGTAGAAGAAGGATCGTAGCTTAATCCACCACGCTGCTCCAATGCGGGTTGGCGGATATATTCCCTACTATGAGTAACGATCGCTATCAGGTGTACATGAAAACAACCGGGACCGACGGCTTAACGTGCTCTCCGAGGCACGGTGGGGAGACCCACAAGGACTGCACAAACACCCAGACCACGGCAAACCTCTGTATGGCCAATACAAATGTTGTCGTGTGCGGGAATCGAACCCACAACCGCCCGCGCCACAGCCAATCGCAATCCAGCGCTGTGACCGCTGCGCCAACGCGGCGTCAATAAGGAGTAAATTATTATTATTATATAAACTGCATCGTGTAATACTGATAGAGATCACTCCTACGTGAATATTTCTGGTAAACACAGCGGTGACGCGCTCGACTACTGCGTAGAAGTGTTTGCTTTCATGATTTATACCGACTTTGAAGGAATAGATATCGTAGTAAATAACGCACGTTATGATTAGTCCGTTAGCACAGGTTACAGTGCCTTCTGCTCCAGGGCTGTGGGTTTGGTACTTTTTTTTTACACAACTAGGTCGGCAAACAAGACGGCTCACCTGATGGTAAGCGATTACCGTAGCTTATAGACGTCTGCAACACCAGAAGCATTCCAAGCACGTTGCCGATCCCATAAGCAATCCCCCTCCCTAGGAGCTCTGGTCAACTTACTCACCAAGAGGAACACAGCACTGCTTGAAAACAGTATGATTTATTAACATTTTAAATCATATCAAATTTTTTTCGATGGATTTGAACCCGCGCCTTCTGAATTGCCGAGTCAGCGCTCTGCCAACTGACCTATGGATCCAAATCTAGCTGGGTCGAAATTCTTAATAATTTTTGGTTTTTAAGCAAACCTTGGCGCCGTCTATAGCGAGTTCATTACAGACCCCGACTACTCAAAGATTTCATATTACAATGAATTCTTTGTTAAGAGACGATACCATTAGTTTTTTTTTTTGTATTACCCACACATGAGGAAATTATACACATTTCAAATCATATCAAATTTTTTTTGCCGTGATCTTCTGTAAGGTCGAGGTACTATCCCAGTCGAGCTGCTCCATATTTTGAGCAAGAAATTTCCTGCTGTGCCCTATATTGTATCAGTTGGTGAAACTTATAATATTGATGTTATAGTTGTTGTCTACTTTAGAAACAGACGACGCTAAAACTTTATTGTACGGATTAAACACTATATGCGCTTTGTTAATAATATAATTAAATAAATAAATAAATAAATAATTGAAGTCAGATAAGGATGTGAGAAACTACGAAAAATGTAGTTTTTAACATGATCGAGTCGAGGTGAAAAAATTTTTTTTAACTCAGATCATAAGAATTTTAACCGAGGTAGGGCACATCAGCAAATACCCTGGGCAAAATCTAGAGAAACTGACTGTGAAAGTACCTCAACCTTACAGATGATCACAGCTAAATAATGCTCTTTTCAAGCGGTGTTGTGTTTCTGTGGTAAGTAAGGTGACCAGAGCTCTTGAGGGAGATTGAAGGTAGAGTCCAAAGAGTATAATATAACCACTACGTTTTAGTAGAGTCGGTAATACGTTTGCGATGCTTGTGGTGTTGCAGGCGTCTACAAACTACGATTGCCGACTTAGTTGTATAAAAAAGATTGTAACTAGGTAGCAGTTGTACTTAAAAATTATACGTAGGTAATCGTAAATGGAATAGTTCATTAAGGAATAAGTTTCGTATAATTATTGAGAGTAATAGACGTCATCAAATACGTTAAATATTTGTAGTAAAAAATGAATAAAAGGACATAAAACTGGTTTTAGTGTTAGAACGAGACGAATTCGTCAAAAAAACTAATCTTAATGTAATCAATTATTAATTACATTTAGTAATATTTATGTTCTAAAAATCATTTTTTTTAATCAGATTAGAAATACAGATAATTTACAATTTAAATCAATCTACGGCTGCAATAAAGATATATGCAATCATAAAGAAGTTATTTATTATAATAACATATAAAATTAATAAATAAAACACATAATATTATGCTAATAAGGATAATATTGTATAATTTCCTTAAAATCTTAGTCGTCATTAGTTCGAAACAAATTAATCACTGATTTCGGAGTAAAGTAACGCATGGTCAAACGACTCATAAGGAGCCATATTTAAATGGGGCATCAATTATGTCACACGTTAAGGGGGAGGGGGTGTAGAAGGTCAATGACGTGTGACATTAAGTGACAAGGGGTGGGCCTGAGGTCAAAATTTTGTGACATAACTTTTCAAATATTTCTTGTAATCACCGAAACTTGAACGCGCGTAACTTACCCACCGAACCTAAAGACTGCATTAAATGCAATAATTCTTTTACATGTTTGTTATGGTCAGGACAAAGTTTTCATAAAAGGAAATTGAAAAAAGTCGATGTTATTATTTATTTATTATTATTTATTTATTACAGAAAAAAAATACATTGTTATGTGATAAACAGTGCAAAAAAACAATTTTCAGTTTACCAGTGCACTGTGTTTCTATAGTAATAATATCTATTAAATTACAAATTATATTAGAAAATAATATTAAAATATGCCATTACATTATACAAATAATAAGATATACCTACATTTTAATCTTATTGGAAAAAAAAGAAAATGAACATAAATTGGTTAAAATAATAATAATAATCGTAATAATAAAATGATTCATGCGGCCATTTCACTCTCTATCTATATTATGTTGTTCTAAAAAGATTTTTTTTAGTATGTTTTTATAGTTATTATTTTTTATTTTTTCTTTTAAAGCCGATGGTAAATTATTCATTAACATAGGAATAATATATTCAAGCATACGTTTTCCATAAAAATTACTATGTCTAGGCAGTTTTAATGTGTGATTTGTAATATTTCTTGTTAGTTTATTGTGACTCATTTTTATTTGAATGTTTGAATTAAAATATTGTTCTATTAATAATACATATTTTATTTTAGTATGAATTGGCATTACTTTGCAGTAGTTAAATAATTTTAATGGGTTGTTTTTGTATTTATTTCTTATGTATATGGGTACAATTGTTTTTAATATTCTTAATTGGAGCTGATAGATTCTATCGAGATGTGATTTAAATGTAAGACCGTAGGTGCTTAATCCATAAGATATAATAGATTCACCCAAAGATTTATAAAACATTAATAGTATTGAGAATGGAATTTTGGGTCTAATTATTGTTAATTTTGCTAAAAGGGCACGTAGTTTATCGCAAACATTGTTTATATGTTCCTTCCAATTGAGATTAGTGTCTATAGTAATACCAAGGTAACGCTGAGTTTTAACAAAGTCAATAGTGCTACAACTACAGGTATTAGTATATGAATTGTGAAAACATTGATGGCTATGTGCAGTGATTTGTATATCTCCAGAGAATCTATTGTGTGTAGAGCTTATATAGATGGCTTTTGTTTTTTCTCTATTTAATACGAGGCCAACATCATGGGACCATTTTGAAAGTTGGTCAAAATCATATTGAAGTTCTTTTATTGCTTGTTTTATATCACGATGTGCCGACAGAAGACATGTATCATCCGCATATTGATACATTTCACAAGTTTTTATAACGTTTTTAAGATCGTTAACATATGTGAGGTAATGAAGAGGTCCTAAAACTGAACCCTGTGCGGTTCCTTCTGTTACTGGTATTTCGTCACTGAGGGTGTCAGAAATTTTAACGCGATATGTTCTATTCGAAAGATAATTACAACACCAATTTAGAAGTGGGCCCCTGATTCCGTTATTTTCTAATTTTTCAAGAAGGATGTTATGTTGTAGAGTATCAAATGCTTTGCTGTAATCTATAAATATTATCAAAATGTGCTTTTTATCGTTCAAGTGTTTATTTACCGAATTTGAAAATATTGATAAAAGTTGTGTAGTATTTTTTTTTTTGGCTGAAAACCGAATTGATTATTATATAATATGTTATTTTCATTATAAAAATTTTGAATTTGGTGATGAATATATTTCTCTGTTATTTTATCAATTATTGGTAAAATAGTTATAGGTCTATAGTTTTCATATGAGTCAAAGTTTCCTTTTTTTATTATTGGTCTTACAATGCCTGTTTTTAAGTCTTTGGGGTATATTCCTGACATGACACTACTGTTTATAAATTTCACAAGAATGGGAGTTAATTGTACACATAGTTCTACAATATCGACTCCGCGAATATTATCTATCCCTGGCGCTTTTTTCGTATTGAGTGATTTTATTATTTTCGAGATATTACAATAGTTTGCTTTAATGAATCTACATGAAACATCAATTGAATTTTTATATATATTTTTGTCAAGTAACGGTACTTTACAAGTATTTAATATATTTTTAACGTTATTATTAAAAGATTTTGCGAAATTATTACAAATATCTTTGATCGATGTAGGTTTTTTATCAAAGGCGTGTAGTATGAATTCATCTAAAGATTTTTTTATCCTACCAGTAAGTGTATTTAACAACTGCCAAAGTTTTCTAGGGTCATTTTTATTTTTAATAATTTCATTTTTATAATATTTATTTTTAAAATAATTTATTTTATAATTAACATAGTTTCTTGCTTTTTTATACTCGATTCTTAGTCTCATATTATTAACATCTTTTTTCCATTTTCTAAATAATTTATCTCTAAATTTACATGCCTTGATTACACTTTCATTTATCCAATTATTATGACAACGCTTAGGATTGGTTTTTAATTTAATTTCGACTTTAGATTTATCATAACAGTCATTAATTTTTTTATTAAGTTGAGTGTAGATTTCTAATGGGCATTTTATATTTTCAATCGCTTTCCAGTTAATATTTTTCAAAAGACATTTAAGATGGTCATTTTTAATAATAACTTTTTTTTTAATTCTATTGACATGTATGGGTATTGTACTAAGGCACGCCATTGCAATCATTCTATGGTCGGAAAGTACTGTGTCAAGTGCTGTCGTTACAATGTCTAAAGTGCGGGATTTAACATATATGTGGTCAATGCAAGATTTACTATACCCCGTCCGGCGACTAATGATCTTTTTGACAGCCCACGCCTATAAATTACAGTTGTTTTTTTTTTTCGGAATAACGTACTAAAATTCTACTGTAATGTCATACTTTATTGACGATTTGATTGATTGAGTGAAGTACCCTGTGCATAACAAACAACCACAGACTATGAAACAGTTCTTGAAATAATAAATCGATAATAAATCGATCATATGATAAAAATAATTTTACGTCATGTGATTATTGTTTCTATAAATTTAATAAAAAAAAGTAATAAAAATGGTATCTATGACTCCAAGATTGATTATTTGCATGTAATTAAGTCGGAATCTTGAAATTTAATAGCAAACCAAGAATAAAGAGCAATAACTCTGTTAATTCATTTATTTATTATTTATATATTTCATTTATAATTAAAAAAAACTAATAAACGCATAAATAAATAATATTTTTAAACTAAATGTATTTAATTAAATCGATTGAAAGTTCTTCTTAAATAAAATCGATTATTATTTCGAATCGAATAAATAACGTGTGAGGCAGTCACTAATGTCAAAATTTCTTGAAGTGTCAAAAAGATCATTAGTCGCCGGACGGGGTATAATTTTGTTACGAGACATTTCTACCCGCGTGTAATCTGAGATCCCACACACTAGGCCTAGGTTAGACATCATATTATTATAGCTATGTTTAATATTATTATCTGATTTTAAGTCAATATTAACATCACCTATTAAAAATAGTTCATGTTTATAGTGTATATTGTTTACAAGTTTTTCTAGTTCATTAATAAATAAACATTTACTATTGTTTGGTGGACGGTAGATTGCACACAGTTTTGCAGAATAATTATTTGGTGTTTTTATAGACGCTAATATACATTCAAAGGTATTAGTTTTTGGCTTAGTGACATTCGCTTTAAGATTTTTATTAATATATATAATAATTCCACCTCCTTTACGCGCTTTACGCAAAGCTGTGTGCATTTCATAACCGTCTAAGTTAAACATATTACTTATTGAGTCCGAAATATTTGCTTCAGTTACAACTATTATATCCAAAATTATATTACAATGTTTTATTATTTGTTCTAAGGCTGCAAAATTTTTGATCATTGATCTTATGTTGACATGAATACACGATAAAGTTATATTATTATTAGTAGATAGACAAGCTATAAAGTCATTCAAATTTGAGCAATTAAATATTTCAGTTACTTCATTATTAATTTCATCCATTATAATTTAAAATTATAATTACTATACTTATATTAAAAAGAAATAATAATAATTAAAATAATCAATAGACAAAAAAAAATCTTAACTTTCAATAATCAAATAAGCTTATTTATATCCTCTAATGACCTCAAAATTATTGGATGACTATCGTTGTTTTTTCTAACACGGATAACTCCTTTTTTGCACCATATGAATTTGTACGTCTCCTTTAATTTCTCTTTAGCGTTCCATAAAAGTTTTTTATTATAGGGTGTAAGGGACTCTTTCATAAATACTGTTTTGTTAGAGGATATTTTATGTTCCTTGGTTACAAGCTCTTTTAATAGTATTTTATTAGATTTTGATGCATATAGCCATTTCTGTACAGTTTCCTCGTTTTTCATTTTAAGTTGTACTGTTCCAGGCAAATCGTTTTGTTTTGTCTTTCTTTTTAATTTTACTTGAATAATATCATCGATAGGCATTTTAAGTTTCGTTGCTATGTCCTCAACAATAAGCTTTGTTTCCTCTAATTCAATATTTGGTATATTAAAAATTTCTAAATGATCATTTATTTTATTTTGTTCAGATTCACGTTGAATTTGCTCTAAGGCGCTAATTCTAGTTTCCAAATTAGAGTTTTTATTTAATAATTCGGTATTTTTTCTTTTTAATTCTTGAATTGTTTGTTTACAGAAGTCTATACTTTCCACTATTTCGTCCATTTTGTCACTTTGATATTGTAACGACTTAATAAAATCTTTCATCTCTCTTTGTATAGCTTTTTCCATCTCTTTTGTTAATTCTTTTAATATATATTTCATATTCATTGCTAAGCTCGGTGAATCATGAGGTATTGCATCATTGTCAATATCATAATTATTGGGTGTAAAGAAGGAACTTCGTTTTAGAGAGGAATTATGGCAATCTTGACATGTCCATTCTATATTTTCAGTTGCGCGTACTGCGGCAATTTGTTTGTTTGTTAATTCTGAACATGTCGTAGTACCGTGTACCATTTTACCACATTTATTACACTCCAATACGGGGCTCCTTTTGCTAATGTTTTTCATGCATTTGTCACACTTATTCATTTTATGTTTTGAGCCACAGAATTTATAATTTTTATATTTGCAAGTCAAATATATTTTTTAAATAATTTTATTATAATATACAAGAATTAATAATATTAAAATTAAAATATAAAAATCAATAAAAATAAATTGACGTTTAACTTGACAACTTTTTTCTTCTTATGTATTCACGAAATAAAAAAAAAAAAAATGACGGATAGGTTAGCTGTTTGAATTAATCGTCATAGCCCAAGAGCCTTTGCGGGCCAGACCTTCGTCATTTTATAAAAGCTGAAAGTTTCTCAGCGCATGCTCGCAAATAAGTAGAAAAAAAAATTGTTGACGCGACTTCTAAAGATGAACATAATTATAATAAACAGTAGAATAGTCTTAGTAGCCAAGGGCTGTAAGGCATCAATTGAAGCCCGAGTGCGCTCGTGTGCGCCTATAGTTCGAGGGTGCAATTGATGCTTACACACGAGCTAACTATTCTGCTTTACATCTCGATTGTGAGGTAAGTAGAAAAAAAAAATTGTTGACGTGACTTCTAAAGATGAACATATAAATAGTAGATTAGTCTTAGTAGCCAAGGGCTGTAAGGCATCAATTGCAGCCCGAGTGCGCTCGTGTGCGCCTATAGTTCGAGGGTGCAATTGATGCTTACACACGAGCTAACTATTCTGCTTTACATCTCGATTGTGAACTATACTAATAGAAAACTAATAGAAAACTTTTATTACTACCTTTACTTACTAGTAAAGGTAGTAATAAAAGTTTTCTATTCCCGCCTTTTTTCATTAAAAAGAATCAAGTAAAGATCTTTTTAATTTTTTCTTCAAGATCGAAATTGAGCTTCGCCGTTCGATATTTAAAATTGATGACTATTATACTCACACGAACACAAGGCTTTATAGCAAAGCGACCTCTTTGGTAATTGGGCTGAATGCATGATGTCTATTGCCAGTATGATGGTTAGATGTACGCGAACTTTTTGAAAGAAAGAAGTGTTTTTTTTAAATTACTTACCGCCCTAGGGCTTTTCTAGCTACATTATTACCCTAGAGCGCTAATTAGTCACCTACAAGCCCCATTTGGAGGTAATAAGAACCTACTTACCGAAAATGAGAGATGTAATAGTAGATTAGTAGCCGAGGGCTGTAAGGCATCAATTGCAGCCCGAGATATTTAGGCGCACGAGCGCAGCGAGGGCGCCTATAGTTCGAGGGTGCAATTGATGCTTACACCCGAGCTAACTATTCTGCTTTACATCTCGATTGTGAGGTAAGTAGAAAAATACCGGCATTACAAGAATAAAACATTTTATTTGTTGTTTATAGTGAAATGAGAACAATTTTCAAATTGAGCTTCGCCGTTCGATAATTAAAATTGATGACTATTATACTCACACGAAAACAAGGCTGAATAGCAAAGCGACCTCTTTGGTCATTGGGCTGAATGCATGATGTCCATTGCCAGTATGATTGTTAGATGTACGCGAACTAATTGAAAGAAATAAGTTTTTTTTTTAAATTACTTACCGCCCTAGGGCGTTTCTAGCTACATTATTACCCTAGAGCGCTAATTAGTCACCTACAAGCCCCATTTGGAGGTAATAAGAACCTACTTACCGAAAATGAGAGATGTAAAATAATATTATATATAAAGAATACATAAAGCGGCTAGTAAACAGCCAATAACTAAATCGACGTACGTCGTTACAAAGTAATTATGTTCGCAAGACGTCGTAAAACGTTTACTTTACGCAGTGACAGTGATTGCCTTGTTTCTTTATTAATATACGACTCTGCCTCAATCCTGTTCGCTGTTATGTGCTGGTGCAGCGACGTTTGATATTATTTTTATTAATATCTTTATTTTATAAATTAGATAATAACTATTGTACATGTGGTGTCTTTCGTAAAGCCGGTTAAAAGCTAGTAAACGTCAAATTGTCTGGTTTAAGACATATTATGTTTACCTATTAGTAAAATATTTTTGGAGTTATCAGTAAAATCTACTGAACGAATAACCTCGTTACGTTTTTGTGCGCCATCTATCGGAACCTAATGATGGCGTTATTCGATTCGTTTATTCACCAATTTGGTATGTTATTAATCTTTTTCTTAGACTAGTAAGCCTTTTTTGTGCCTATTTAGACAGTCGATCTGAAGGAGTAAACTCCAGTCGTGCGTCGGAGCTGACACACACACTTTTTTAAATATTAGTCGATTTGAGTCGAGAATTATTTTAAGATTTTTATATTGAAGACGCGAAGACGCTAAAACGCTTATATGGAGTTTCTTAATACTCAGCTAAATCAAAGTTAAACCGGTGTCTTTATATAGAACTGGTTTAATATATTACAGCGATGACTTAAAAGAACTCGTAAAATATCTAATCAGATTATTGGTTTATTAAATCTAAAAAAAAATTATGCGAGTATTACAAGATAAAATATTATATGTTTTGCAGAAAATGAAACACTAAAATAATAAGTAATATTTAATGTACTTTAAATAAAATAACGTGTAAATTAAAATATTACTATTCTGACAATAATATGGCGAATTCAGCCTTTCCTGGAGTCAAATACTGAATGTTAGGTCTCATGCAGGAACCATTAACTTTCGAACGCCATAAACTAACATCTACCTTACCTACCACCCTACCCTCTATTTATTTTTTTCAAACTTTGCTAGTTTGTATACTTATAATCTGAACCAGTAACCTCATAAATCTAAAGCAGTTGGTTCTTCAATTTACGGAAATGACAATTTAAAAGTTCTTTTTATACAACTAGGTCGGCAAACAAGCGTACGGCTCACCTGATGAAACAACACTGCTTGGAAGCAGTATTATTATTAGCTGTGATCTTCTGTAAGGTCGAGGTACTACTCCAGTCAGGCTGCTCCAGATTTTGAGCAGGATATGTTCTGCTGTGCTCTCCCTTAGTTGTGTATCAGTGTATCAGAGTGAACAGATTCCAGTTCTAGACAGTAATAATCCTTTAAATTCATTGACACCTGTTTTAATTTAGGACCTCAGCCCAGTGTTGCCAGATGGGGCTATTAAGCGCCAAAATGGCTATCTTTCTTACCGAGCGGCTATAATATTTTATGCGTTGGCTACAGGTAGCCAACGGCTATAATTTTTTTTCGTCGGAAATATTAAATTACCTGCTTATTTTAATGTAGAAAAAAAATATATTTAAAATTTCCCGCTTTAGCTATCTTAGCGCCATGATGGGGCTATCTCGGGGCTACAATCGGCTACATTCGCACTAAGGCCTGGCTACTTCGGATAAAAAAGTCTGGCAACATTGCCTCAGTCCTACATCTGTTGAAGCTTAAACGATTAAAGTAATTGTTGATATTATTTTTTAATCAATGATTGTTTCGAAAAGTTTGTTACAGTGAAAGATTTACGTTTATCCGTATTTATGAGTATGCTTTTTAATGTTTTAAGCTATGTACTCGTATACTTAGCCGTTCATTCGCTTACTTGTTAAGCGTTAATTGGTTAACTTTTGTTAGTTTAACTGAGGTAGGGCACAGCAGGAAATTTCCTGCTTAAAATTGGAGCAGCCCGACTGGGGTAGTACCTCGACCTTACAGAAGACCACAGCTAAATAATACTGCTTTCAAGCAGTATTGTGTTCCTGTTGGTGAGTAAGGTGACCAGAGCTTCTGGGGGGGGGGGGGGATTGGGGATAGGGTCGGCAACGCGTTTGCGATGCTTCTGGTGCTGCAGGCGTCTATAGGATACGGTCTTACCATCAGGTGAGCCGTACGCTTGTTTGCCGACCTAGTTACATAAAAAAAAAACAGATTGGCTTTGATGTATATTACGATCTTCGATCTCCTTAACAATCGATGTTATTATGAGAAATATTTTTAATAGTCCCCGCTTTAAACCGATTACGAAAAAAGGAGGAGGTTCTCAATTTTAGTATATTTTTAAAGTGAAACTTTTATTCTATTGCCTCAAAATTTTTCGTTCATATATCGCATGTCGCATATCCCAAGTGTTCTGCGGTATTTGTAGGTTTTGATCTGTGTTTTAATGTAAATGTTTTTATTCACTGAAGTTTTACTTACATCGTGGTTTCATAAACTCAATATTATTAAAGTGAAACTTTTATTACATCGTCTCAAACTTTTTCGTGTGCGTTCTGCATGTCGTTTTGACGGTCGGCCACCTATTGTGATTTCATAGAACTAAGACACTAATGACAGCATACAGCTGATGTAAGTTACCTTTAGTTTGCATAGATGGCGTGCGAAGAATATTTATAGGATGATTGTCCCTATTTCATTTCAGTTCCTTGACAAAAAGATTCACTTTTATCTTGGTTTCATAAAACCACACAGAGGTTTTTTTATATTGTAAAGATTTTAATGATTCTTATCGCGTTCGAAAACCAGTGCTTGTCATGAGGTCTTATTTAATGAGCGATACACGACGAGAACTTTTTGAGTTATTCTTATTACTATCAATGCGCATATTGTACTACCTATACTAAGTTACTATTTACTAATATAATTGTCGTTTTTTTTTTTAAATTGAGCTTTTATATCATATAGATTATGTGTAATGACTTTATAAGTAGATAGTAAAAGTTTTAAAGTAAAAATTTATTTTTTTCGTTTTAGTGCATTCAAATAAAAGCTTGTTTTTTTAAAAGGTTTTTTACTTTTAATTTATTTTTGACTTTTTAGTCGGTTATCACGTCACTTTATTCGAATTATTCTTAGCAAGCCCTTTCATTAGATACCCATATTGTAGAAGTGCACTAAAAATAACTAGTCCGCACTCTTGGATATGCCGCTATATTTGATTTAGAATGACGTCACAAAGTTAACCATGCATTAGCATCCAAATTGAACCTATATACAAAATTTCATCTCAATTGGTTGAAGATATCTGCTTCAAAATTGAGTTGCAAGATTTCACCTGAACAAACATACATACATACAAACCATGCATTGTCATCCAAATTGAACCTGTATACAAAGTTTCAGCTCAATTGCTTGAAGATATTTGCTTCAAAATTGAGTTGCAAGATTTCACCCGAACAAACATACATACATACATAAATACATACAAATCATGCATTGTCACCCAAATTGAACCTGTATACAAAATTTCAGCTCAATTGGTTGAAGATATCTGCTTCAAAATTGAGTTGCAAGATTTCACCCGAACAAACATTCATTAAATTTACATACATACATACATACATACATACATACATACATACATACATACATTGCAAGTTAAATAAAAGCTTGTAAAAACATTGTAGAATTTCAATTATAAGTATTTAAAAACTATTTACCTTTAATTATATTAATAACTAGCTGACCCGGCGAACTTCGTACCGCCTAACAGTCCTTGCCGTAACCCCTCCACTAACACTTAAACTTTATGGTATTGCATTAAAGTTCAAATTGACTTTGAAGTATTATGAGAATACAGAAAATTTTTGTTTTTAGACTTTTTCAGGGAATTTTTCAAAACTTTCTCTCCGTAAGAACCATCCTCGTACTTCAAGAAATATTATAAAAAAAGTATTAGCGATATCGGTTCAGCAGCTCTCGAGATTTGCGCTTAGCAACACATTCAGCGATTCATTTATATATATATAGAGATATATATATTTTTATTTTATTATCTTTTTCAAAAAAGGTGAGTCATCTATTTTAAGAAATACTTCGCAATTTCGTTCGCGAGGTGAGACGGAAGGTAAAACAAACACTCCCACACACGCCTCTTCTGTCTGATCCGTTATTTAATTTATACGATTGCGAAGGCCGAGACCACAAAATACACATACATACATAGGAAAAAACTAATCAACAAATACAATAAGTGACTAAAACAATAACTTTTAATCGTATGTAATTTCTTATTTTAACAGAAACAAAAACAAGCTAAAATAAATATTACAAAAGAAAATTAACTATTTAGCTTAACTTGGTACATTTTCATGAGTCCCCATTAGTATAGATACACATTAGACGAAATATCGTCGGTTACAAATACACAAATTGCTAACCTTCAAATAAAAAAAAAACAGAAATTACTGATTGAATTGACTTTATACTGCTAACTGGCTTATATAAGTACTTTTACATTAGTGATCATATGTATGCAAAGGTCTTAGGTGCTGCTTCACCAGTTGTGGATATTGTTTCTTTAGTTCAATGTGATCAAAATCAAAATAGGTTTATTCAAATCGGTTTAAAAATCACCTTCGAATCATCATCTTACAAATTAAAATTATAATTATGGTTAAAAGTGAAGCCACCAAAACATAACCAACAACATAAAAGTTTTTGAAATATTGTTCTTTTTTGCAATCTAATTTCACTATATTTATATTTTGTGATAATTTCTATTCGTAAATATGAATCTGAAAATTCTAGTTTATTAATTACTAGCGACCCGCTCCGGCTTCGCACGGGTGCAATGCTGATACTAAATATAAAATATAAAATAAATATTTGCAATCTAAGCGCAAAAAATGTGTTTATTTACGACATCACATTAGAAAACTTTAAAACTATCAGTGTTCCTCTACTATATTATGCATGTATTATACCTACATATAAACCTTCCTCTGGAATCACTCTATTTACTCAAGAAAACCGCATCAAAATCCGGCTGCCCCATTTCAAAACCTAGTAAGTGTGATTGACAAAATTTTACAGGAGACCAAAAAAACATGTTTTGTGCTAGCCCTTCTGAACTATTCAGTACCTGTTGATGAATTGATGTTTCGTAAATAAGCTACTATGAAAGCTTTTATTTGATATATTTATTAATTTGCTAAGCCATTTAGGACAAGTTTTATAAGTCTTACTAATTTTGAAAATAAACATCTATTAAAATTTAAATTTCTTGTACAACTTTAAAACCTAGTAAGAGCTCTCACTGTGTTCTGAAATGGTTAACGTGATCAACAATGTATCGATTTTTGTAGACCAAAACCTAGCAAGAACTCGGTCACCTCCTCGTGGTGCACCCTGGGTAACGGGACGGGCAGCAGTTGGAACGGTACTGCTGCCCGTCGCGGCTAACGACCGACGGGGAGGGAGCGTAAGCGCATTGGGGTGCCGGGGCCTTTGGGTCGCGCCCCAGGGAGGCGCGAAAGCGCATAGGAGTGTCGAGGCCGTTGGGCACGCTCCTAAGGAAGGGAAGGGTCGGTCCCGGATCACCGGGGAGCGGGTCTCGCGGACTTATGGTTCGCGGACTTGTCTTTCGCTCCGGGGGTAGGTCTCGGACCCGGATCACTCCGGGTTCCGGGGATGGGTCTCGGCCCCGGATCACCAGGGCGGGTTTGCGGACTTATGGGGGTCTCGCGGACTCGTCTCTCGGCCCAGGGCGGGGCGGGTCTCGGTCTCGGATCACCGGGAGCGGGTCTTGCGGACTTATGGTCTTGCCGACTCGTCTCCCGCTCCGGGAGCGGGGTCTGTTAAGCTCTTCTTTCGGCTCGGAGGTCGTGCGCGGTGCGGGGTGGCACGTAGGTTGCCGATGGCGAGGGCTTGGCGCTGCGACGCGGCGCGGGGAGAGGACGGGGTGGGTGGCTTCGTTCGCCCGCCACGTGGCGCGGAAGCGCGGGGGTAGGTGCGCTCCGGGTACTTCTCTGCTTCTCGGAGTGGACCCGTGAGCGCAGGCGCTGTGAAGGCGCGAAGACGTGGGGGTCGGTTTTTCCTTCCCCCACGCTGGGGACGGGGTGGGTGGGTTCGCCCGTCCGCCCCGGCGGCGCGAAAGCGCTTTCCCTAGTACCGAGGCCTCGGTCCGCGGGAGTACAGGGCCGTCGCCACTCCGGTCTTTCTTGACTTACGTTGGCACTGCCCGGGCGGTACGGGGCAGCCTAAGCGCCAGGCAGAGGACGGTCGACTAGGGAGGGGGTTGGCCGACCATCAAATCTGCCCGGGTCGGTGCGCGCAGTGCCTCCGCGCGCCACCTATACGGGAAGTGTCCGTAAGGGCAACGCCGCTGGGGTTTGCAGAGGAATTTGGACTCCTGCACGGGCGACGGAGGTGGGCACCGCTGGTTTTTAGTGGGTAGTCCGGCATTGCACCACCGCCGGGAGCCCCACACTCCCGCTGCCCAGCGCGGTGGCGGGGTCAGTGCGTAAATGCATTTTCCAGCGTTAAAAAAAAGGGTAAACACCAGTAGGTACATTGATTTTAATATTGGGAAAAAATCGACACAAGCGTCATTTTCGTTGTATGAGCCCCCCAATTTTTTTTATATTTTAATTTTATTATTTATTATTAAAGTAAAAATACACAATTAAGTACTTTGTGAATATTTTAAGTGCCTACCTCTTACTATTTATTGATATCGAGCAAAAATAGGCAATAAATCGCGTTGTTGTATGGGAGCCCCCCTTAAATATTTCTTTTATTTTGTTTTTAGTATTTGTTGTTATAGTGGCAACAGAAATACATATTTTGTGAAAATTTCAACTCTCTGGCTATCGCCGTTCTTGAGATACAGCCTGGTTACAGACGGACGGACGGACGGACGGACGGCCAGCGAAGTCTTAGTAATAGGGTTCCGTTTTTACCCTAATTATTCATTTTGCTCCAATTGGCCCATAAATGACAGGTCTATAGATTTATCATTAGTTGGCAAATGATGCCAAAAGGCTCTTCGAGATTCTGGCATCATGGGCACCAACTTTTTGATAATATCATTTTTTTTTTTAATGGAAATAATACCCAGTAACTCTTTACTTTTTTAATACTTACTAAACCTAAAAAATATTAAATATCTTTATTTGACCACCCCAAAACCTAGTATATGTATTTTACCATTTCAATACCTAGTAAGTGTGCGAGACATACTAGGTTTTTGAAATGGTTTTGTGACTTACTAGGTTTTGAAAAAGTCAAGTCCATGAAGTCGTTGCACTTACTAGGTTTAGGGTATGCTGTAAAATATAAACTAAGCACGATATCGACGTAGGGGTTTCTTCATGTTGTAGGCACTTACTGGGAAATACGAGCTAAAAAACTCAAATTCTCATTTTTGGAGACATACTAGGTTTTGAAATGGGGCAGCCGAATCCGTTGCGTAGTTTTAAAGATCTAAGCATATTATATAGACAGACAGACAGCGGGAAGAGACTTTGTTTTATAATATGTAGTGAAGATTCTAAGGTTTTAATTTTCTATCCTACCTTATGCTGTTTAATTCTATTCGTAACTTATTTGCAAGATAAACCTTAACCAGTGAAACTAGCCCTTAGGCGCATCAAAAGCCTCAAGTTAGCATTGAGGCAAAAATAAAAAAGAGTGTGCTTTAGATCTCACGACTGAAGTAAAACTTCTTTAGTTGCTCCTACAGGAATATACGAAACGTAACTGACTCCTCTTTCTATTTTCACTAACTTATACCTCCCTCTCAACATCCGTTCCTCTCGCCCGATCACACTTTTCGTAACGCTCTCGTCACGCATTCACCAGCTAACTCCCCAAGTCAAGCGTGCGTAAAGAAGTTTTACTTCTATAAATACTATTTTGTTTTCTATTTGTCTCAATGCCAGCTCAGCCTGATGTGACAAGTTACTAAAGAATAAAGTTAAGATTTTATTCGTTTCGCGATTGTATGAGATCTGGTTTGTATTTAAATTAGTTTATTAATGACACCTAATTGTTCAACTGTCGGATTGTTCAGATATGGCAATATGTTAAATAGTGTATATTTATATCTTTTAATGTATTCCTATCGTGGAGATGTCTAGTAAAATCACAAAACACGTTTGCTAATATTCTGTTTAGTATGACAAAATGTTACTCAGAAATTCTGCTGAGAAGAATCGTAAAGAAATTTTACATTTACTTTTAAAACTGTCTTTAACAAACTAAAAGAATAACTGTAGTATTTGTCTATTGTCATAAATTTTGTCAACGGAATTTTCGAATCACAGATTTCATAGATATCAGCAGAAATATCATCAAATATTCAAAAATATTTTTTAAACGGTTAAAAGAAATAGTAATTACATAATTTTCAGAAGTACATGTTGTTCATATATGGACAGTAAAACATCACGTAACAAGATCGCTATAAATATCTCAACAAACTACACTATTATTTATATATGTATATGCAAATAATATCCTTGATACAGGACACAGTGCAATGAAAACGAAGGAAGTGACATTACTACGATGGCCTGCCTTAATTTTTAATTTCTATAAAAATCAAACTTATATATTATCTATAAAAATAACTGAGGTAGGGCACAGCAGGAAATTTCCTGCTCAAAATATGGAGCAGCCCGACTGGGGTAGTACCTCGACCTTACAGAAGACCACAGCTAAATAATACTGTTTTCAAGCAGTATTGTGTTCCTGTTGGTGAGTAAGGTGACCAGAGGTCCTGGGGGGGATTGGGGATAGGGTCGGCAACGCGCTTGCGACGCTTCTGGTGTTGCAGGCGTCTATAGGCTACGGTCTTACCATCAGGTGAGCCGTACGCTTGTTTGCCAACCTAGTACCTAACATAAAAAAAAATCATCCTAGAAGACTTTGATAAAGGATCTGATACAATACTTTGCATCATCTCAACGTCTAACAAACACAATTCAAACTAAGTAAGGAATGAACGACTTTAAAGTTCGTATTTGAAAAGAAATTAATAGCTAAAGCTTATTATTCGGTGCAAGATTACATAAGTAATGAATAATGATATATGTGGATTTATTGATGCTGTATTTCATGTAAAATATTACCAAGTTTTGTCTTAAAACACAGTTAATTTTTTTAGAGATTAAGTACGGAGTTTCGCGTCGGTTCTTTTCTGCAGAATCTACACCCGGTGGTACCTTCACTTTAAACGATAGTTAAAATTTTAATTTGCAAAATGACAATTCGAAGGTGATTTTAAAGCCTATTTGAATAATGTTATTTTTGATTTGACTGAATTTCGACACACTCCTTCAACAATGTAGGTATATAATTTTTAATTAAATTTATATAATTAACACCTAACGCAAATTATAATCTTAAAATAATTCCTATACATTGATATCATTTCCAAGACAATCTAAACTAAGGAATAAATAAATTAATATGTACGGAAGTGCAGCTGCCTTTTACAGTCGAGATAAAGTGAGATGAGAAATGATAACTCTGTTACAAATAAGACAATCAATTTTAACATATAGCTATGTATACAATAGTTAATTATTAGACACGGATGATAAGGCACGGCTGCAAACACGTTGCGTAGTGCAACGTGGCGCCATTTGAAATTTATTTTATTTAATTTTAGTAATATTTAAAACATCAAAAATAGATTATTGAGTCAACTGTGTCACGTTTTGTTCTATCTAGTTTTGTAATAAATTGAAACATATTTTGAAATTAACAACACAATATTCCGATAAATAAAAGTTTTTTTGAAAAGAAGGATTTTTTTATGGCATCGGCATGTTTATGTTACAATAGTTTCGTATTTAATAATTTCTAGAACGTTACTGGTTAGGCAATAAGATACTGTCAACTGTTTCCTAAGGACCCTTTCGGATATGAAAACCAAAATTGTTTCTCCAACAACTCAACTCATGACAAAATACAAAAGCTTCAAATATTCATAGCATTTTACTTAACAACAAATAATTAACCATGAGAATTTAAAAAGTATTATCAACACATTTTTCCTCTTATAAGTGCCCTTGTTTTGATAAAAACACAATAAACATTTTTGAAACGAATTTTAGGCGCCATTTTGGAGACATTTTAATCATCACGATATCCGCAAGGACGTAGTACTCTAGTGTCGCTATCTCTTGGATATTCTAATTAATCAATAAAACACGTAATTACTACGTGCTTATCGGAGTGTAAATTGTTTTAAATGTTTTCGGGGGTAATGACTTCTATTGCGTCATGAGAATGTACGTTGGAATAGGTTTTTTAAACCAAAAATAGTCTGTGGTTAATTAAGCTATAGTCTATGGTTGGTTAAGAGTATCATATGCGTAAGATTAAACGTATTTATTATTAGATATTAAAAAAAGGTTTCATACGTTTGTTTTTTTTTGCGTAGAATAATATAAGAATATAAAATCTGCGTTTCGATGTATTTATTTATAAAGAAGGTCGTATATGCCGTTCTTTTGCGTTGATTAATTTATACTGTAAATATACTTATTTGTTTATTTTTAAAATATCTGTATAAAAATTTATATATTAATACACAAAAATGATCTGTTGGTGTGTTTACTTATTCCGTTAGTACATTATACAGGTTGTCCCGCGATAATCTGCAACCCCGAAAGAGGGTGAAACTAGACCATAAATTATCGACAAAAAACATAGAAAAAACTTTTTTTAAAAAATATTTTATTTTTTATTGACGAATTAAGATTTTTATATCTTACCTAGACTCTATGTACAAAAAATGATGATTTCTTCCAAAGTAGTGGGTCGATTACTTTAAAATAAAATAAAATATTACGCCACGTACTTGGCGGTAAGGATAAAATAAAAATTAGCTGGCAAAAAAGTGGCATTATGTCTTTAATTATGCTTCTTGTGAAAAAAAATCCATTTTTTATGACTGTTTTTTTCAATGATCTCTAATTTTCTCAGAATTATGCCCCCAATACCAGGAAATTTTATGATTTATTATTATTTCTTACCATATTGCCATTCAAATAAAAAAAAATTTACGCCTGTATCCCAAAAAACACGTACAAAAATCATAATTTTTTGTACAAAGAGGCTACGTAAGCTATATAAAAATCTCAATTCGTCAGTAAAAAAAATAAAATTTTTTTTTTTAATTTTTTTAATTTTTTTCTGTTTTTTGTCGATAATTTATGGTCTAGTTTCACCGTCTTTCGGGGTTGCAGATTATCGCGGGACACCCTGTATATTTTATTTTATACAGTTGGTAGACTTTTGTTTTATATGTAGGTTTTTTTTACGTGTAATTGTACATTTACAAAGGTTGTCTGAAAGATATTGAATTTTTAGCGATAAGACTGTCTTTTGGTACAATTATTTATTTTATTTTTATTTAACAAAATATATTATCATGGTCTACAATAAGTAATATTTGTATTGTAGTAGAAATGTAAGTATTTAAAGGATGATTATCTAAAACGAAAAATCTTGATAGGTTCTCCATATCGACTTTCACATTCCTACGACCTTAACCAAAGTATAACATATCCCCGTATTAAAATATCATAAGTATAACATAACAATACACTTTATTGTACAACAAAACAGAAATAATACATATCAGATTAATTTTAGCAAAGTATCTTATGGTACAAAGGGCGGCCTTATAGCTGAAAAGCGATCTCTACTAGGACAAAACAGTTAAAATCGTGTAATTCACGCTTGCCAACCGTGAAAATCTAAAAAGCAAGTTAGTTTATTCAAATAAATAGGCTTCATAAGCACTAATGAAGTCTTTTAACAATGATATTTATAATTATTTTTAAAGTGAAACTTTTATTACATCGTCTCAAACTTTTTAGTGTGCGTATTGCATGTCGCATGACGGTCGGCCATCTCTTGTCATTTTCTAGAACTAAGACATTAATGACAACATACAGCTGATGTAAGTTACCTATTAAAACATTACCTATTAAAACCACACAGGTTTTTTATTATTAACATAGTTTGAGTGAAGCTACCACAGATTCCGAATGTAGATTCTGCAGAGAAGAACCGTCAAGAGACTCAGCTGTTCCTGTTTCGAAAAAGCACGATATAACGCAGACAAAGTAGCGTGTAATATTTAGTAAGTTAATAAGAATATTTCTAAGACATTTTCATATAAAACTTGAGCTACATAAGCGTGTAATAGTCACGCTCAGTGGCCAGCATTGTTCCACTAGCGGCGGCTCCCGGCATTGTTCGCATTGTGTTTGCAGCGTCTCGGGTGACACCGAGGTGACGTCATATGTTTAATTGAAATAATTACGCATATTATCTGTGGTTGTGGTCAAACAACCAACTTAATGGTAACTAATGACACCTGGACTAGACATTTTGAGTGCAATGACCTTTTCAAGTCTGCTGTACACTTCTAGGGCTATCCTACTACAAATGTCTTATATGGCGTAAGGATAAAAATCTGTTAATCTATTTGGTATAAGTGGAAATGGCATGCCTTTATTTGTTGAGAAATACGCATAAGCAAGTATAAGAATTTTTAAACAATATTAACAAAATATATAAAAGAGGGGCTTATGGGGTAAAGTATTCCCATTGTATTGAACTGATACAATGCCCATTTGATTGTATCAGTTCTTCTTTATGTTGGTGGTAGCGTTGTTGGTATAAATTGTTAAATTAATAAATATTTAGCTAGGCTTAACAGAGTAAAACCACAGAGTCTTATTATTTGTAAAAAAAAAAGGTTTAATTCCTTTGACTATTTAACTTAAAAATACAGGAAAGTAAAAACTCTCCAAAGTAACAGTAAATTATTGTCTACATGCTAGTGGTGAATCAAATAAATTTTTACATGTTAATTAACGCGTTAAAGAAAGTTATTTTTCACTAACAACAGGCTACTTACAGCGCTTACTAATTAAATTTGCATATTTTTAATTGATGGGAGAACAATCACTATAAGTAGGTTTATTCTTTCAAAACAAAAAATATACCTTGTGTTACGAAGAAAAAGTAGTTAGGTAATAGGTTGTATGTATGTTACTTTCGCTTGTAGTTTAGCATGTGTTTAAAAATATAATATTTAGATAATAATATATAGTTTTGCAAATAAAATTGCACTAATTGATATATCATATATATAACTGACGTAGGGCACAGCAGGAAATTTCCTGCTCAAAATATGGAGCTGCCCGACAGGGGTAGTGCCTCGACCTTACAGAAGACCACAGCTAAATAATACTGTTTTCAAGCAGTATTGTGTTCCTGTTGGTGAGTAAGGTGACCAGAGCTCCTGGGGGGGGGGGGGGGATTGGGGATTGCGCGCTTGCCATGCTTCTGGTGTTGCGGCCTCTATAGGCTACGGTCTTACCATCAGGTAAGCCGTACGCTTGTTTGCCAACCTAGTTACATAAAACAAAACATGAAAAACCTTCGTGGATGCTGACGTATATATTTTTTTTCTAATAGATACTAATTTTTACACAAAATAATTTTCTTTAATAAAATCGTAATCCATTACAAAAAGACGAAGACGTTTTTTTGTTTTTACAAACGAAAAATGTTAAACTGAAATATAATTATTCACTCTTATATTAGAGAAAATAGTTTTTTTTTTATTTATACATTGTTAATTACATACAGTTTTCTCACATGTGTATCTAATTTTTTTTAGATGCCTGATGAAGATCAAATAAACGATCGAAACGTCGCATTAATTTGCAATTAGTATATAGTTTGATTGGCACCTTATGTCCACTTTCCTGTGAACTTTAAGAATACATATAACAAATGGACGCAATGACAAATAATAATTATTTAATATTTTCTTGACAATCATGTGAAGTACAAGATTAATAGTAAATGACATTTAAAACCTAAGGTTTACAGTTTTTTTTTTTAATGTAACTAGGTTGGCAAACAAGCGTACGGCTCACCTGATGGTAAGTGACTACCGTAGCTTATAGACGCCTGCACGGCCTGCAACACCAGAAGCGTCGCAAGCGCGTTGCCGACCCTATCCCCAATCCCCCCCAGGAGCTCTGGTCACCTTACTCACCAACAGGAACACAATATTGCTTGAAAACAGTATTATTTAGCTGTGGTCTTCTATAAGGTCGAGGTACTACCCCGGTCGGGGTGCTCCATATTTTGAGCAGGAAATTTCCTGCTGTGCCCTACCTCAGTTATACCTACATACTTACAGTAATTTCATTGTTTAAAATAACAGGTAACTACGTCTTTTTGTTAAAAAAAAATATTTAATAAAGCATCGGTAAAATGATCACATCGTTACGATAATAATAACATTTACATTATTCGCGGTTCGACGCGTCCGGGATTGTTTTCACAGACTTATAATTCTAATGTTTAAAAATATAACGTCTCTTGTATACAATTTAATTAAAAGATTCACAGAAAATATATTTCTTTATTAATAGTAAACGGTGAAATGTTTTAACATTAACATTTTGACTTAATCATTAGCATAAGAAATAGTTTGACAACGACAGCCATATTTAAAATTTTAACTCGAAGTAACTTGATTTTATACTTTAGGATAGTATTGTAAATATAATATGTATAACCTTAGAGTATACATTACAGTAGTACCTACTGTACAATTCTACATACACAAACGGTCATTTGTTTTTAAGGTAGCCTGCTTCTTAGGTAACAGCCGATTTAATTTTGAATCCAACTTGAACGACGAAAGTTTTTGATTACATTTACCTAATTTGTATGCGACTGTACTTTAATAACTAAATGATTCAGCCTGAAACGTCCCACTGATGGGCATAGGCCTCGTCCTCTCTATGTAGGATGAGCATGGCAGAGTTCAGCCCGCCTGATGGCAAGCGCAATACCTTACTGTTTTTGAAATTTTACTACATTAATAAAGAAAGAAAAAAAAGATGTCGCTTCAAAAAGTTACAAATACATTGTTCTATTTCTATATCTACTTCTTACTCTTATCTTATAGGGAGAAAGAGGCCTATGTCCAGCAGTGATATGTTAAGCCTGAATATAGCCTGAATCAATCAAACATTGTCCTATTATTTTTTATAGATTCCAATGTTGCTGTTATAAAATAAACACTTTAGTTGTAGTGACCCTTTGACTTTTGAAAACCTGTTTTTAACGTTTAGTCCAGTCTAAATCATTGTGGTCTAATTTGGGTATTAGTTTGGGTTGGTGGGTTTTTTAATATAAATTGATCATTAATTATATTATGATTTTTATTACCTAATAAAAATTATTAATGAATGAATACAGCCTTTACTAGTTTCTTCAGTAAACTTAGTTTTTGTGTACAGGTATTTGTATATGTACAGCTGTTGCAGATACCCACAAGAAATTTACATTTATATACAACAAAATATAGATATACTAGCTGTACCCGCGACTTCGTCCGCGTGGAATTTAACAAAAAAGTTAAAAAAAGTTCGATAAAACGATCTTTGATATTCTTTGATTTCCTTTATTAGCATGAGCAGGCGGTCGAGCGATGCGGGGCAGAGGGCCACTCGCCCGCGCCATAGGCATCTCAAGGAAAGAACGCTAGCTCGCCGAGCATTAAATGTTTCGCCGTTAATTACTTCTAACGATGATATCTCAAAAACTATTTATCTGATTAATATAGTGTGAAGGGCAATTTTAATCTGCATTAAATGCCTAAGCTAAATATCATATTCATTTGGATAAGGATTAATACTGAACTAAAGAAAATATCTTTGAAAATAACGTAATGTTTTTAATTAAAAATTTGAACATAAAAGTGGTTATTGTAAGTCAACCCTAAGAGATAGCGATATGCTATCGCGGACTTTTTTGTAGAATTTTTATAGATTTTGAATTCGCTAGTACATTATATAACTATATCTTTGCTAGTTTACGCAGCGTTCGCGTGGAAAGCTCCCCGTTGGCGAGATTTTTTGCGACCTCTTCAACATTTATCGCCGTATTTCTGTTAATTTACATTCAAACATAATAAATTATATACCTAAACCTTCCTCAAGAATCACTCTTTCTATTGTTGAAAACCGTATAAAAATCCGTTGCGTAGTTTTCGAGTTTATCGCGTTCAGACAGACAGACAGGAGGACAGAAAGACGCGGCCGGGGGACTTATTTTTATAATAAGTATAGATAATATAACAAAATAATAATGTCTCATTATTGGACAAAGAACTCTTCTCTCCAGAAAGTTGGAACTTAATCCAGCTTAATTCGCAAAGGTGCTCCACTAACGGGCTAGCAAATATATACACATTTCAAGTTCCGAAACCAACTCCAGGCATAAAATAAATTGTAAAACCAATGTTCGCTTTGAATCCTCAAACAATTGGAATCGATTTATCTTATTCCATCAATTATTACATATGGAATATATATATCTATAGTACATATATAAGGAAATCCAATAACCATTAAAGTTACTGGATTTCTTTGTCATTTTTAAAAATTACGCATTCTAATTATTAGATTCGCGAATTTTTAAAGGCGATGTAGGCCGGACGACCAAACGAATTCCATAAGAAGACGTCGCGAAATAATTCAAATAAAAATATATCTTATGACTCACCTTAGAGCCCTGCCTCTGCTCAACACGGGACGATCGCTAACATTTATTCAAGTCAAAACTTAATAACACCGTCCTTAATATATCCACCTTATGTTAATTTGCGTTTGTAAACAGTTAAATAAGCTCACATATGTTATAGCGAAGCGGTTAGTTGTTTAAATTAATAAGTTATTTCGCGGTATCGCGATTTCGTTTCGTTCGTGCACTTGGGGTCACTCGGGGTCGGGTGGTTTTTTTTTTGTTTGTTACGAACAGGTAATACGTGTAACGCGTGTGGCGTCCGAGCGATCACTGACTGACTACTGCGCGTGCGCAAGTCGAGTCGAGGCTAAAGCGCGCGCGCACTCCCCCATCCCTCTCCTACAGGCTTTCGTGAGATAAAATTTTATCGCCCGCGTTCCAAGAAAGCAACTCGATTCTCGACGCCACCCAATACATTATAATACCATACTATCATACACGTATAATTATTTATTGTAAACGTTCCGCTTCGGACCTCGTTATTTAAAGAATTCACTTCAGTTACGGAGATTGATACGAGTTATCTTCACAAGACAGTGTTTTTAACTTCATCACTCATCATCACTTCAGTCTATCGCAGTCCACTGCTGGACATAGACCTCCACAAGTTCACGCCAAAAATAGCGTGAACTCATGTGTTTTGTCCATAGTCACCACGCTGGACATGCGGGTGGTGACCGCATCAGGGCTGACTTTGTCGCACCGAAGACGCTGCTGCCCATCTTCGGCCTGTGTATTTCAAAGCCAGCAGTTGGATGGTTACCCCGCCATCGGTCGGCCCTTTAAGTCCCAAGGTGGTATTGGAACTGTGTTATCCCTTAGTCGCCTCTTACGACACCCACTTTTTTTCGTTTTTAATTTACAATATTTGGAAGCCTGCATGGAAGAGGTGAAGCGACGGATGGCAATAGCGAGTACTACTATGGATAAGCTGAAAAGGATTTGGAGGAATAGAAACATCACGTAAGCCACTAAGCTAAGATCAGGCTCGTACGGCCCCTTATCGTTCCCATAATTTTGTATGCTTTTGAGACGTGGACGTTGCGTGAGATCAAGAAAAGCAAGAAGCTCTAGAGATGTGGTGCTGGAAGAGAATGCTTGGAGTATCCTGGACTGAATTCCGGACAAATGTTTCCATACTTGAAGAACTCGGCATAAAGCAGTTTCTGTTTGCGCTAGTACAAAATCGCATCTCAAATTCTTCGGACAAGTTTCGAGGTGAGACGGCGACTCTATCGGGCGTTTTGTCGTGCAAGGCAGAGTGGAGGGTACTCAACAAGGGTAAAAGTTTTTTTAGATGAATTGTATACCCATGCGATGGACAGACCAGATCAAATCTGCCGAGGGCTCTGGGCGGTCCATTGTAAGAGGTCGAGATGGCAAGAGACTGACACAAAACAATTCATGTACACTTTTTTGGCTTTTCTGCATACGTTTTATTTCGATGGAATCCTCCTATTTCACTGTCATTCTGTCCATCATTAGCAAGACTGTCTATGAAACAAGTTGAAAATTTCGTAGTATAGTATGCATTACATTAACTTGATTACAGTAATAAAATTGGTCGATACTTTCATGTGACATGTATTTGTATAAAGATTCAGCCTGTAATATCCCACTGTTGGGCATGGCCTATGCCGCCATGTAGGAGAAGGATCGAAGCTTAATCCACCACGTTGCTCCGATGCGGGTTGGCGGATATGTATTTGTATTTGTATAGGACATACAAAAAATGGTTGTTATCTGGGCGTTTGTGTTTCCGGACCCCAACAGAGGATCCCAGGAGGGAAAAGTTTCATTTAATGTATAGGGTAATTACAAAAACCATAATAAAAAAATAAATAAAAATAAATAAAAACCTTATACTAATGGTTGCATACGCATTACTTGTATTTTTTATAAATTTCGCTTTGCATAAAAGCCTAAAGCGATGCTATTAAGGTACAACAATATGTATGATACAATGCCTGCCAAGGTTTACATACAACAAGTATATTGTAATTGTAAATTTAAATTCACGCTTTAATGCAAATAATTTCTAGGTAATATTGTTGCTCATTATTATTTATAACGGAGGTAAAACTTTTCATGGGTTTTGTTATATATTTGTTATTTTATAATTGTTAGAATAACTTCTTTTTCTTCTTCTTTTTCAACTGTTCACAACTTCACAACAATAATAGAAGTAGAGTACAGCTGGATATATATATACAGGGTGTTAGGGGAATGGTTAGCCATAGAGGTATGTTGGGTAGGGGGGGTCATTTGGAACCTATTTAGGCTAACTTACCTATATGCAAAGTGTTACGGATTTTTTTTTATGATTATTTTTTCATTTTTCGAAAAAAGTGGCAAAAATTAGTGATTTGACCATCATATCTTTTTTGTTTATTGATATATCAACGCCATTTCTTTTTTGTTTTGATCATCAATACATTGCGCGTGTAAAATAAATGTGATTTAATTTAGAAAACATCTCCAAAAAAAATTATGGGCCAAAGAAATCTTGACAGAGACAAAAAGTAAATCAAACCTTCAAGTTTAGGTATAAATTAAAAAAAAATTAAAGTCTCCAGACAATTTAAAATAATTTAAAAAATTACTCTAGTTAATACTGTTTTAAATAATATTACTTTTCCCTTGCCTTAGGCATGGGAAAGAGCAAAGTCAACATTTTTAAACTTTCTTATTGTATTTCTTTATTATTATTACAGTAATAATAATCATAATATACATTTTTGAAATCCTTGTATTGAGCCCTTTAATTTGATACCCATATTATAGTATTCTAAAAAAACAATTATTTCTTCATTAACTACAATGGCTTCGCACAGCCGCCATGTTTGTTTTTTTTTTAATGTCACCTATCTAAGAACACTTGGGCTGCTAAGACGAATCTAACGATATCTCAATTATGCAAATCCGTTCAGCGGTTCTAGAGAAATCAGGTAATTAAGAATATTACATAGATACATACCTACAAGATACGCGCGAAAAACATACCTAACCCTTCCTTGGCAGTCGGGTAAAAACGCATAGGTAATTGAATCTTATTTAACATGCTTTTTTATGTGTATCCTTTTATATAAATACCATAAATAGTGAAAAAACCAGAAAACTAGTCACACCGCCTTGCTACCTCATAATGTCCTTAAATTATAACCTTACGCTGTTGTCAGAAAGAAATGATGTAATCATATTAGTCATTATTAGTAAAAACAACAACAAAATGTTGAACAGAAATAATTTGTTGCATCTTACTGAACTAACGTAAATAGCATGTATGATGTAAGCCTCATTCAAAAGCACTGGTTTTTGTGTGAGGCTTTCCATTTTTGAGTACGGAGTGGACACTGGTCCAATCCTGGTCAAAATGTTTCTTTATTGGAGATAGGTTGGAGTTGAACTGAGCATTGTACATCTAATACTAGGTAATATAAAATTTTAGATTAATATGGTTGTATTACTAATTAATACTATTCGAGAACGGGATATTTATGTGTACCTATTATGCGGGATGCTAGTTGGCTAATAATTTCTTCCTTGAAGAAACGATCGTTACTAGATGTGATAGTAAAAATAAGGTTCTATGCTTTATATGCTATCCAAAAGACGGTTTTAATCCCAAAAAGACATACACGCAGACTAAAAAAATATATGTGTAACAAATACAAATATCCTATCGGAGTGGAAATTTCACCAACGACTGTCGTCATCATGCATCATGATAGTTCAGTGATGCAGCTGTTTGCTGCAAAAATACTAGTCCTGTACAGTAGAAGAGGCCCAGTGACGGATTAAGACAACTTGATGCCCTAAGCAATCCACGCCTGTGGGCCCCCCTATCCGTACGTCAACTAGAATCTGTCTTTAAACTTTTACCCCCTAAAAACATCAGTTTTTTTAAAATAAGATGATGAGATTGCAATTCCGGTTCATTAGAATTGCCGAATGCTATAGTGGGCAGCGAGTGGGCAAGCAGGAGCGGGGCTATGACTCTAGGTCGGGCTCAACGCGCGAATTTTCAAATTAGTCCTAGAAGCTTTTTTTGGTCTGGTTTTTGGTGACGTGAGGTTTGGACGTGATGCCCGACGGATTTTTTGTGCTCCTTCTGGTGCCCCCCCAGACGTGATGCCCTAGGCAATTGCTTAATTTGATTAAGGGTTAATCCGTCACTGAAGAGGCCTTACTCCAACAGTGCAGTGGGACATTAAAATGCTGTTTCAGTTCAGTTAGGTTTAAGGACTTGCCTTAGTACCTTGTCTTAACTTAGTCGTGCATATTATATTTGAGGGAACAAACTTTTGTATTTCCAAAAAAATCCTAATACTTAAAATTAATTTATTACCAAAAAAATAATAAAGCTTACATACTAAGACATATTTACGAGCATGACTGGTCATCAAGTTAAAGTAATTAAAAGATTATTAACATATGTGGGTGTGAGGATAATATTATACAAATACTGTGTCAATAGCCATCGCGGCGTATTGGCTGATCGGCTGGACTCGAGGACGAGTGAATCACATCACCCACACAATGGTACTGTACTTGCAATAAAATTATAATCTACCTTTCCAGTATTTTTTTTAATATCAGTAGGTCAGCGAACAAGGTGATGGTAAGCGATTACCGTATCTTATAGACTCCTGCAACACCAGAAGCATCGCAAGCGCGTTGCCGACCCTATCCCCAATCCCCCAGAAACTCTGGTCACCTTACTCCCAGTTACTACCAGCAGGAACACAATACTGCTTGAAAACAGTATTATTTAGCTGTGGTCTTCTGTAAGGTCGAGGTACTACCCCAGTCTGGCTGTTCCATATTTCGAGCAGGAAATTCCCTGCTGTGCCCTACCTCAGTTAAAGTCTACCAATTTGATCAACAACAAATTTTAACCTCGTGGGTATAAATAAATAAAACTGTTGAGATCTGTCGCTGTGCGCGCATCATGGAAAAGCTACTGGACAGGTTTCAATTAAGTCTTCTATGTCTTATTTATTGCACTTGGTACAGGCCTGATATCGTTTCTAAAGGAGTAAACTTTAAAAACTAGCTAGGTACACCTGATGGTAAGCGATTACCGTAGCTTATTTATAGACACGTCTGCAACATCAAAAGCATCGCAAGCGCGTTCCAACCCCATCCCCAATTCCCCTCAGGAGCTCTGGTAGTTTTACACAAATAAGCTGATTAACTAAACTTTAACAAATATACAATTAAATTTGAGATTTGGTCCAGATAACACACATGTTTCACTAACGATGCTATTCACCGACCAACCGCAATATATATTCAGAAAAATCCGGTAATCCGTGGTGGTGTGTTGGTGTTATGTAACTCAAAAACTTAAAAAAAGTTTATAGTCTGGATTCACAAAGAAATGCTTTAAGGCTTTCGATGTTTACCTGTTGATTTACTAGATTACTCATTTAATCTTGAAAATTATATAATTTTTGTGTGCGACACGTCTCGGTGGTCACATTAACTGCGAACATTAGACAAGGATTCAGTTCTCGCTTATAACAAAATTTTTAAAGTTTATGCAAATATATGTTGTGATGTGACGTTTTTTATGTTTTATCTCGAACGCGTCACAAGATATCAAAATGGCGTATAACTTCTGCCTGTTATATCCCACTGCTAGGCATAGGTAGGCCTCTTTCTCCATTTAGGAGAAGGATAAGGCGTATAATTAGAGCAAAATCGATAGTGATTTTTATATTTTATTTATTTACAAGATACTTGACACGTTACAATAACTGTCAAATGCTTGTCATCGGTTGTCAAATGTGTGATGAATGACATAATGCGCGGTGGAGCTGTGGGCGACCGCAAGTAACTATCATCTATATTCTATACAATGACATTTCTAACCATTGTCAGTTGAATGTAAACATACTAACTACAATGATTTAAGTGTCTAGTAGTACTTAATTCTTGTTCATATAACATCTTCATAAACCATGTTATTGCCCTTCAATCAATCAGTTTTTATTTTAAACTACTTTGGACAATTCTAAGAATACGATTCAGCCAATAACCCACTGTTGGGCATAGGCCTCATCCCTTATGTAGGAGAAGGATCGGAGCTTAATCCACCACGCTGCTCTAATCCGGGTGGGTATATATATTTTCTACTATGAGTAACGATCGCTATCAGGTGTACATGATAACAACTGGGACCGACGGCTTAACGTGCTCTCCGAAGCACGGTAGGGAGACCCACAAGGACTGCACAAGAATAATTGACAGATATTGATTTTAAAATATAATACAACCTACCCAATACCGTATGGTTTAATTTCAAAGTCTTTATCTTGTCTTTATCCTTACGACAAAAAAGCGACGCGAATCGCGATGAGTCAATGGGCAACAATTTCGGTACAAACATTGAACAATTTAATTGCAAACATTGCCCTCAAATATCAATATTGTTGTAATGATGAAAAACATTAAAAAAAAAATTAATTCGATTCATCATTTGCCTGTCATATTTGTTGTCAATGCGTTAAAAGATCAAGAAGAAGAAAACAAGAAGCCTTCTGGCCCACTGGACCTATGATGGATGAGTACTGCGGAGGATCAGGAAGTTTGGCCCGACTTTCCTACGTCCAGCAGTGGACTGCGATAGGCTAAAGGAAAGCGAAGCGTCAAAAACGCGTATATACGAGGGTCATCAATTTTCTTTTTTTTATACGGTATATAGGTCGTCAAACAAGCCTCCTTACTTCACCTGTTGGTAAGCGATTACCGTAGCTTACCATGCAACACTACAAGAATCCCAAGCGCGTTGTTGACCCTACCCCCAATACCCCAGGAGCTCTGGTCACCTTACTCACCACAGGAACACAACACTGCTTGAAAACAGTATTTTTTAGCTGTGATCTTCTGTAAGGTCGAGGTACTTGATCAGCCGGGCTGCTCCAGATTTTGAGCATAATATTTCCTGCTGTGCTCTACCTCAGTTGTGTATCAGTGTATCAGAGTGGGACACTTAAGCAACATATTCCAGTAAATTGCTAGGTAGTAATAATCCTTTAAACCCAGGTGACACCTGTTTTATTTATATCGGCTTAAATAAAATTAAGTAAAAGATATAAATCTAAGCTCATAAATTGATCACAATATGAAAAGGCATATTTTGATACCTTATTGACCGACCGAGTTGAGACCAAATTATTACAGTGCAAATATTTTTCGATTTGGGAAAGGTAAACATTGAATGGGAGTGACGTAAGTGCGATCAGATATCCTTATACGCTGAATATCTCGACTCGGACCCATTTATTTTAATGTATTCCAAGCCACCTTGATCTGAAATGTACATAAATTTCACAAAGCGTAGGCGGGAAGGTCACTGCCAGTTGCCGTGGTTGCACAGGACCTCACTTTAAATGGAGACCTTGTCAACGGCTTGGGAAACTTACTTGTTCCATTACTACTGTACTGTATCACAACTAGCTATTGCTCAAAGTTTCGTTAACTTGGTAATTGATGTCATTCAGTCTGTTATTATATCCCATCACGATCACGATTTAGCCTGTAATATCCCACTGTTGGGCATAGGCCTCTTCTCCATGTAGGAGAAGGATGCATTATATCCCATATTAATAGTGTATTATTCCCAAGTAATACTAAAAATACCCATGTCATTTTCTGACTCCTTTAACCACCACTATGTAAAAATAGGTCAATCATTTGCTCTGTAAACAACAAAAATAAATTATTCCGCGGAAACCCTACATTTTTCTGGTACATATTACAATAGAGTCTTGTGGTCATGTACAGACTTTAACCAATCCTAATGCTCAATTTTACTTATATCTATTGAACGCTTTTGCGTGATTATTAAGAAAAAAGCATACATTGAAACTATTGCATATACAGCAGTAACTAGTCAATCTATACTAATATTATAAAGCTGAAAAATTTGCTTGTTTTTTTATTTAAACGCGCTATTTTCAGGTACTCGTTAGAAATGAAAAATTATTTTTGTGTAGACTAGCCCATTTACCGAGGAAGAATAAGCTATTTTTTTCCTCAAATTTATACAACACACACACACACAACACACACTTACAACTTGTTTGTCATAAAAAAAAAATCATACAGAATTCATTATAGGAGCTAGATTACCAAAACGGATAAAAATAATCATTATGATGTACAATTGCTACTACATGCATGTTACGTGGCGTTCACACATTAACTACTTGATAAGCTATTTGGATGTATAAAAATATGTAATTAATATTTTCCTTTAGTACCTATTACAAATCAAAATCAAAAATAACTTTATCCGAGTAGGCTTCAAAAGCACTTTCTCAATTATTATTTTTTAAAGTGAAGCTAATACCACCGATTCGGAATGTAGATTATGCAGATAAGAATCGGAAAAAACTCCGCAGTTACTCTTTTGAAAATAACAAATAAATTATAAACTGTATTTTTGTACAGAATTAGTTATATCTTGCATGAAATACAGCGTTCCTAACCTGTATATCTAGTCCTTGTACGATCCGTACCCAGTTTTACGCCACTGTCAGCAATTCAAAACCGACTCCAAGACGAAGAGGCTTAACTTATTTTTTTTTGTGCGAAAAAAGATTACTTCAATTAAGGCTGGAATCAAACCTAATGTACGTATATGGTTGTCACGATAAACCACGCCTGTCAAATAAGATGCATTCGTGTGCGATTTATTGCAAAATTCCTTATATGAAACATTTTTATGGAACTACATATAGTAACATTTTTTCAATGAAATTCTACGATTGAAGGCGATCTCTGAGATAGGTCTCTAAGAGGTCTCTTAAAAAAGCTTGAGATTCATAATAAAAATATGCGTTGACCCTTTTTTAATCTTCTCCGTTTTAAGGGATATTGTGGATACGTATATAAAAAATTTACCAATTTTTATTTCTCTTTATTCGTTACTAGCTTCTGCGCGCGACTTCGTCGGCGTGGACTCCGCTCCTATTGGTCTTAGCGTGATGATACATAGCCTATAGCATTCCTTGATAAATGCGCTATCTAACACTGAAAGAATTTTTCAAATCGGCCCAGTAGTTCCAGAGATTACCGCGTTCAAACAAACAAACAATCAAACAAACAAACTCTTCAGCTTTATATATTAGTATAGATTTAGCTGTAAGTTTCCCTGAAATAACTATTCGTTATTTATAACAAACAAATAAACACGAGGGACACTTTACTGTTTTATAGAATTAGTTCGAATATTTTGAGTCGTGAATATTAAACGATTATTAAGAAGATTATAATGTTGAAACAGGCGCTAGCCGTTGCTAACACAGTTTAGCGAGGGAATTAAATCATTGATGTATTACATTGAACACGATCCTTGCGATTTCTCTGTCTGTCAGTAAGTTACGAGATTCAAAGGTTGACACGGATGAGTAAACAGAATATTAAAAAATTATATTATAATACATTATTAATAAATAAAGCATATTATACAATTATATAGGTACCTATATAATTTTAATTAATTTTTTATTTTTAACCAATTAACCCATAGACGCCGCGCTGGCGCAGCGGTCACTGCACTGGATTGCGATAGGCTGTTGCGCGGGCGGTTGCGGGTTCGATCCCCGCACACGGACAACATTTGTATTGGCCATACAGGTGTTTGCCGTGGTCTGGGTGTTTGTGCAGTCCTTGTGGGTCTCCCCACCGTGCCTCGGAGAGCACTTTAAGCCGTCGGTCCCGGTTGTTATCATGTACACCTGTAGTGCTATTCTGTAAAAAACCATTTCGATATCGAGCTTCACCTGAGTGACAGACCTCACTTCGAAAGCAAAACCCACTTGACCTTGATTTGGAATTCTGTAAACACAGAATACCGATACTCATACTCAAACCTACTCATACTATTAATGTCAACTTTCTCACGCAACAGGGTTCGACTCGTCGCTACACTCACCAGTGTGGCGCTACCGGGACTGTCGAGTTTTAGAGAATACGAATTTGATTTCTCACCGCGGATTCCGCTGTCGAGACACGAAAATGTTCTTACAGAATAGCACTACAGATAGCGATCGTTACTCATAGTAGGGAACATATCCGCCAACCCGCATTGGAGCAGCGTGGTGGATTAAGCTCCGATCCTTCTCCTACATGGGGAAGAGGCCTATGCCCAACAGTGGGATATTACAGGCTGAATCGTGAACCCATATAAACATTATGTTAACTACAAAATACCTAATATTACTAAGGTCCCAAAAATTTAATTGAGTTATGTTGAACTGTTTTACAGATAATAAAAACTAAGTTTAATAACTATGAACTACAAAATATTTTTGAAACAACGTGTCTGTACTCTAACACAACAGTAGGTACTGTACTCTAGTACTACTGTATACAGGGATTAGGTACTCTGTCATAAATCCTTAAAATGTCTAAATGACAATAGAAAGATTATTACAGAAATATGATCTTTATTTTAAATATAATAAACACCATAATAAGAATATAAGAAAAAATTATTTTATAACGTTTCAGAGAAATATTTTGAGATGTAAAACTAAGCAGTTTCAATTTTGTTTGTTGGACCTTCGAACTTAGGTAACATAGAAATGCACTTAGAAGTCAGGACCCTGAACGAGCTCGTGATGACGAAGGCTTATCGCCGGATCAGATATAACTCATGTGTTCGCGCTGGATAGCATGGTATAGGCGACAGTTTGAAATTCGCGGCAGTCTCGGTGTGGTTCGTGATATATCGTACGACCGTTGCGAGCGCACTCGCGTCGACTCCGCGACCCCCCCCTTGACCGGCGGTCAGTCGCTTCTAGTACCCGGGCGGTGCGCACGCCGCGCTCTGTATTGGGCCGCCCCGCTGCGATTCGCAGCTAAAGTTCACTGCATACGCGTATATTCTAAATTTGCGGTTGAACCGAGATAAATTATCGATTTAATTACTCGTAATAATTTCTGCAATTGAACTTCGATAAACTTTCTTGTATATCGGCGCGAATAACTCGTGCATAGTGAAACTATTTAGCTTGACCTCGTGTATGCTTTACGGCGCGGTGTCTTTTTGTGAACCCCGAAAATGAGCGCCATTTTGATTAGAGAAGTTATAATTTGCTGGGGTCTTTTTATGATTGACGCATGATTTGTCTTAATTGTATTAATCTCGTTGTATGCCGGCGCGTTTATTTCGATTGTATGGGCAATTGATTTAACGAGTATTGAGTGATATGTTTGGCCGGGTGAATTGTGTTAGTGAGATTAAAGTGTATTTGTATTTGAAACCTGCTGTAACTGTTCCGTGTTATATGGATTTGCTTTTGACGATTAATTGTGCGTGTTGGTATTTGTGTGCCTTAACCTTGGATTTTTCTCTGCCGACGTTTTGTTTATATAAGATTATTAATTCCGTGACCGTGAGTTCGAGTGTGCTGGAGTGATCGTCGTTCCTGATTTGCCGTCGAGTCGCGGCGCTGTCTAGTGCTGTCAGGTCACTTTATTACACACCAACGTCACCACACTATTCCACTACCTACACATACCTACCCCTGACGGTACTTGACCGGATAGCCGAGCTCCTCCTTTGACGGTGAGTAATAATTTGCAATAAGTTAAAACGGGCTCGCGCAGCTGATTAATATCATCGGTACTTTGTACCCGACGCTTAGCCAGCCCGCCGGAGGTCTCTGATGGGCCCAGACCTCTGGGGCACTGCTGGGCTGTCTAGCGCCGTAACATTTGGTAAGCAGAGCGTGGTTACCGCGCCTTGAGCTGCGCGAGCTCTTTTTGATAGGGTTAGGTACCTATATTGCTGGCGGGTAGGTAGGGGAAGGTTGGCCTGTGTGCGACATCCCGGGTTTTTGTTTTGTTTTTATTACTGAATTTATTTGCTGGGTTTGTTATATTGCTGAGTTCTTTTCTCTATTACTTCCTTGTTTACTTACTGAATTTGTTTCTATTGCTGAATTCTATTACTGCCTTGTTTACTTAATTTCTCTATTACTTAATTTTGTTATTGAATTTTGTTACTGAATTTATTTGTTGAATTTGTTTCTATTGCTGAATTTGTGCTACTGCATTTGCTTGTATTACTGTATTGGGTTCTATTGCTGAATTTATATTACTGTATTTGTTTATATTGCTGAATTTGTTTCTATCACTGAATTGTTTATTTCTTTATGATGCCGCCACACAGGCAAACCAAGGCACCTGCACTGATCATTCAGGAGCAGCTGCGCTGGGCGTCGCACGCCCGCACTCTGATAGGGCGTACAGATCGCGTGCATAATTTGGTGCAGCGGGCGGAACAGATTGAGGAGCGGATGGCCATGGTCGAGGACGCGTATTCAGAGCTGATCTCTTCTGACGTGGAAGGCGGAGTCAAGGACTCCGCGCACAAGGACTACGAGCAGTTCATCGATATAACGGATGAATTGATTGAGGCAAGGGGCCAGCTGGAGCCTGAGGGCCAGATGCAAAGCATGGCGCCTCTGGTGTCTCCGAGCCGGAAGCCAGCTCCAGCGGAGCTGTTAGGTAGGTTGCCCACTCTAGACTTGCCTAAGTTCTCGGGCGCTCTGGGTGAATGGCTGGCCTTCATAGGCCTTTTCGATAGCTTAGTCGACGCCCGAGGGGACTTGTCCCTCGGTCAAAAAATGGCATACCTGCTCTCCTCCCTTGAAGGGGAGGCTCTTGCTGTCGTTGGTCATTTGACGCTGACCGACGACTCCTATCTGATTGCAAGGGACCTCCTCGAGAGGAGGTACGCAAATACCCGCCTACTGGCGGACGAGTATGCTCGTCAGCTGCTTAACCTTCCGCTACTGCAGGACAAGGCGAGACTACGCCAGGACATTATCAACCCTGTCGTAGTCGCATGCAATTCCTTGAGACGTCTGGAGCTTCCGGTCGATGAAGGGGTCGGAGGATCATTTTTATTGCTCCACCTAGTGCTGTCCCGCCTACCCCTCGATCTGCGCATCCACTTCGAGGAGAGGTACGGCGGGGACGGAGCTGATCACATCCCGTCTTTCAAGGACCTGCTGCTCTTCCTCGAGCAACAGTGTAGGCAGGTCACAAACGCGGCGGGCGCCGCCGACAACTCCCGGGCACCTGGAAGGCTGAACCCGCCAGGGAGGTCGCAGCCGACTCCGCGGAAGCCAACTGAGGCTTCTTCCGGAGAGCGCCGCCCGCTCCCTACCTATGTCGGCCTAGTGGCCAGGGAGGTTACTCCCTCCCCTGCAACCTGCAACACCTGCAACTACTGCCGCGGTTCGGATCACCGAGCCGTGTCTTGCCCTAAGCTGCGGGCTAAGCCCGCGCAAGCTAGGCGGACCATAGCGCGAGAACGCCGCTGGTGCTACTCCTGTCTGGAACGGCACCTGCAAAGGGACTGCCCGCACCAGCGGCCCTGTCCGCACTGTTCGGGCCCTCATCATGAGGTCTTGTGCCTGGGCCCGATCAGCGCTTCCCCTCGCGTCCCTCCCGACCGCGCCTCCGCCACGGGCGGGGGCGCTCATGAGCGCCCTCCTGACGCGCGCGACGCTTCTGAGTCGCGCACCAACCCCTGCACCTCTGGCCTGGACAGGGGACGTCCCCCTGATCAGTTGGGGGGTCACCCTGCCAGGGGCGGGGGGGTCTGCACCCCCCCTCCGCAGGTTGAGCGGGAATCTGCCGCCACTCAGCGGTCGTTCAGACCCCTGTCTCCTCCGCTAGCTGAGTGGCCGCGACTGGAGCGCCACCCTCCCCCCCTTGGTCGGTGTCGGCGACTCTATCAGGTCCCTGCAACTTCCTATCTGTCCCGGCCAGCGAGGCCGGGGCCCCCTGAGTTTCGGGCCTATCCGCGTAGCCCTACCTCGCCGCCGGTGGTCGGATTGCCGTCCGACTGTCGCTTCGAGGACCCCCGGCGCGAGGACGGGTCCGGCAGTTCCAGATAGGAACTTGCCGCCCTAGCTCCCACCACGGCCACCTTCACAACATTGTGGGGCCTCTACTAGGGTGGTGGGAGGACTCGGGCTCCCCTGGAGCTCTGGATCGCGCCGAGTACTAGGCACCGGAGGCGTTGAGCCTCCGGCTCCTAGGGGAAAAACTGAATTAGTGGTCCCTGCTAGCGATCATCCTAGCATACTAGTTTGAGTACATGTCCTTATGATATAGTAGGTTCTCTTCCTAACGTCCTCTTAAATGACGCGCTGGGACTTAGTGTGTAGTTAGGCGAGACCCGAGCCTCTTAACGGTGCTCTCTTGCGAGAGTGGCTCTCCATTGTGTCGCGCCTGTCGATCCCTAAGTTGGAGCTGTCCGGAGCCGCTCTTCTCCCGCGGCTCCTCGACCCCGTCCACTCGTCTCTGAAATTTGTCTCGGTCACGATTTTCTCGCGGACATAATGCCCTTCTGTCCGGGACGGGGGACTGTTCGCGCTGGATAGCATGGTATAGGCGACAGTTTGAAATTCGCGGCAGTCTCGGTGTGGTTCGTGATATATCGTACGACCGTTGCGAGCGCACTCGCGTCGACTCCGCGACCCCCCCCTTGACCGGCGGTCAGTCGCTTCTAGTACCCGGGCGGTGCGCACGCCGCGCTCTGTATTGGGCCGCCCCGCTGCGATTCGCAGCTAAAGTTCACTGCATACGCGTATATTCTAAATTTGCTGTTGAACCGAGATAAATTATCGATTTAATTACTCGTAATAATTTCTGCAATTGAACTTCGATAAACTTTCTTGTATATCGGCGCGAATAACTCGTGCATAGTGAAACTATTTAGCTTGACCTCGTGTATGCTTTACGGCGCGGTGTCTTTTTGTGAACCCCGAAAATGAGCGCCATTTTGATTAGAGAAGTTATAATTTGCTGGGGTCTTTTTATGATTGACGCATGATTTGTCTTAATTGTATTAATCTCGTTGTATGCCGGCGCGTTTATTTCGATTGTATGGGCAATTGATTTAACGAGTATTGAGTGATATGTTTGGCCGGGTGAATTGTGTTAGTGAGATTAAAGTGTATTTGTATTTGAAACCTGCTGTAACTGTTCCGTGTTATATGGATTTGCTTTTGACGATTAATTGTGCGTGTTGGTATTTGTGTGCCTTAACCTTGGATTTTTCTCTGCCGACGTTTTGTTTATATAAGATTATTAATTCCGTGACCGTGAGTTCGAGTGTGCTGGAGTGATCGTCGTTCCTGATTTGCCGTCGAGTCGCGGCGCTGTCTAGTGCTGTCAGGTCACTTTATTACACACCAACGTCACCACACTATTCCACTACCTACACATACCTACCCCTGACGGTACTTGACCGGATAGCCGAGCTCCTCCTTTGACGGTGAGTAATAATTTGCAATAAGTTACAACGGGCTCTCGCAGCTGATTAATATCATCGGTACTTTGTACCCGACGCTTAGCCAGCCCGCCGGAGGTCTCTGATGGGCCCAGACCTCTGGGGCACTGCTGGGCTGTCTAGCGCCGTAACATCATGTTAGAGTTAGAAGTAAGTTCGGACAAGTTGTATCCTTTCCACTTTGTGCCGTACTTCTCGGAGAAATTCTGTTATAAATGATGTTATTACAAACTGAAATGTGTGTTAGTTTGAAACTACAAACTTTAAAAGCTGTCAGATTATTAATTGAAAGACATTTTTGTGTAAATGTTTACGACTTGATTTTTGAAAGAGATTTCAGAAAAATAAGGGATGAATAAAGTCGGCAAGGTGACTTGCAAGTAATAAAAAGAATGTTATTATTAGAATATATAATACATACATTCTGCTTAGTACATAAAGTTACATTCAAAATAGGGAGTTTCAATTAGATATGATGTCTTGCAAATAGCTCTGCATATTTTTTTTAGTAATAGACCTTCGAAAGCCACGCCATTAGAGCTTTTTAATCCACTGGGGGCTTGGGACCAAGATTATTGAAAGCTCTTTGCGACAACGATAGACATGTTTATCTTAAATATTAGATAATAATTAATATAAAACAGAAAAAATGTGAGCCGTCACGTGACAGTTGGCAGATGTGAAACATTGAATAAACATTTATTTTCTTTACATACAAAAGTTTTCATTTCAAAAATTTATTTAAAATCATGACTGCTCAATTATTATATAGTATATTATAGTGGCTTTGTGGTTACGGCAGTAAAGAATATAGCCAAACCCTCTCTTCCCGTGGGTGTCGTAAGGGGCGAGTAAGGGATAACACAGTTCCACTACCACCTTGGAACTTAAAAAGCCGACCGATGGCGGGATAAACATCCAACTGCTGGCTTTGAAATACACAGGCCAAAGACGGGCGGCAGCGTCTTCGGTGCGACAAAGCCAGCCCTGCGATCACCAACGCGCCTGCCAAGCGTAATGACTATGGGCAAAACACATGAGTTCAAGTCGTTTTTGGCGGTTCTATGTCCAACAGTGGACTGCGATAGGCTGTAGTGATGATGTGATGTGATAGTATGCATCTCCACGGCCTGTATCGCCACGCCAACAATCAGTTTTAACCTCACCTATAGATGTTTCACACAGTAATAAATCAAAAAATTCAAATACAAATTAACACGGTTGAAGCACATTAAAGAATTGATGTTGCCAATCTGAATTACAAATCGTGTTGATATCGATTCACGTATTTCGATAAAAGCATTAGTTATTCATTTCGTTATCTCAAATAATTTGTTACAGTAAAATACGGCCTTTACTTAATGGGATTAATTGTATCAAATGTGTACATATCTTAATGTATAGGTATAAATTACGGGTCACGTTGTCCGCGATGGACTCCTAAACTACTTAACCGCTTTTACTCAGCACACCATGTTCAGTTTGATCCAACCACCATGTGCAGTTTTAACTGAGGTAGGCCACAGCAGGAAAATTCCTGCTCAAAATATGGAGCAGCCCGACTGGGGTAGTACCTCGACCTCACAGAAGATCACAGCTAAATAATACTGTTTTCGAGCAGTATTGTGTTCCTGTTGGTGAGTAAGGTGACCAGAGCTCCTGGGGGGGGATTGGGGATAGGGTCGGCAACGCGCTTGCGACGCTTCTGGTGTTGCAGGCGTCTATAGCCTACACGACTGAAGTAAAACTTCTGCACAATAGGCGTATCTTCGTTAACGTCTTAACGATGCCAAAATCAAATGTTTCTTTATTCATATAGACTTCAAAAGCTTTTTTTAGTCGTCATTTGAGACAGAGTATATAAAGTTATTTTATATTATACGAGTAGATAATATAAAGCTACAACCGATTCAGAATGTTTATTCCGCTAAAAAGAACTGCCAAGATAACAGAGTTACTGTTTAAAAAAGTTATAATCGACTAGCTCATCCAGCGAAATTAGTACTGCTAATTTTTACATTAATTTTAATGTTTTTTTTTAATTCTTTTTATAATGTTGCCAATAACGAACACAAAAAATATACATAGAAAATAAAGAAGTTCAAATATTTTTTTTTGAAAATTCGTGGATTATTTTTTATTTATATAGACATAATAGCTTCTGCGCGCGACTTCGTCGTTCGAGGACCAATTCTGTCATACATGATTTGTGCGAAACATTAACCGTTTAGGCAGCGGAAGCTCTCAAAATGAAACAACCCCGATTTTGAAACATTTTTCATTGGTGCTACGCTCGTATTGGTCTTAGCGTAATGATATACAGCCTATAGCCTTCCTCGATAAATGGGGTATCTAACACTGAAAGAATTTTTCAAATCGGACCAGTAGATCCTGAGATTAGCGCGTTTAAACAAACAAACAAACTCTTCAGCTTTATTATATTAAGTATAGATATAATTGATTATCTATACTTTCTATACAATCATTATTAGTTATAATATCTTTCGTGCGCTCAGGTTCAATATCAAGTTGAGGTAATGTTGACCGCCCCTACCCCAGCCTATAAAAGTATATTTTTTGTAATAATAAAAATACTGACCGATGTATTTTAATTAGCTCTATCCAAAAACATCGCCAGCTTAAACTGCTCCACCTTATATTTCTAATGAAAAATCAATAAAGATTTGGGAAAAAAAAATTTTATCTTAATTTTGATACAACCATATCTTTTTAAATAAACAATATTTCAAACTGCTCCAAACTGCTCCAAACTGCTCTACATCCATATAATACTGCTCCATAGTAATTTTTATCGGCTCCGCTATTGTTAACTGTAAAATAAGTAAAATTCATTTTGTCATAAATGAGCTGACTGAAGCGGGTAGCGCGCAGGCGCGGATCTCATTCATTGCCGTATTGCCGGTAGTCTTGGGTAGCACAAGTACGATGTGCTAAAAGGTAACGTTACTTTTTGAGGTACTAAATGTAATAGCACCAAACGTCAATCGCTATTCGTACCTAACCGGACTATCAGTACACTGTAACAGTACAGTACTGTTTACGTTCACCGCGGTCCGACAAGTTTACGTATTGTGTCAATTTGCCGGGATAAAGTTTAAATTAAGGTCAAGAATTCATGCGTTCGTGTCATCATAGTTTTGTTTTAAAAACATGATGTGTGGTTTCAAAAAATTTTATTTCATTAATAATTTGAAAAATTAAATAATTGTACTCGCATTTTATTCGAATATGAACTTGACTGAACTAAGTATTTGCAATTAATATTAGAAAAAAAATTAAATTTAATAATCCTTACATCGCATAAAAAATAATAAAATTGTAATTGTATACTTTTATACAAATGTGGAGCAGAAATATTTCCACCAAGATCTAAAATATAGCCGACGTGTGAGGCCTTTTTCATTATTATTAAAAAATGATACGCTATTAAAAACTGTGTTTTAGTATTAACATTAAGACTGAATTTAAGTGAAATAAGCGTTTGTGAAAAGTAGAACAGTAAAATATTGTAATATTGTTGATACCTTTATTTATATTATGTGATTAATAAACAAATAAGTATACTATAGCGGAGCCGATAAAAATTACTATGGAGCAGTATTATATGGATGTAGAGCAGTTTGGAGCAGTTTGGAGCAGTTTGAAATATTGTTTATTTAAAAAGATATGGCTGTATCAAAATTAAGATAAAATTTTTTTTTCCCAAATCTTTATTGATTTTTCATTAGAAATATAAGGTGGAGCAGTTTAAGCTGGCGATGTTTTTGGATAGAGCTAATTAAAATACATCGGTCAGTATTTTTATTATTACAAAAAATATACTTTTATAGGCTGGGGTAGGGGCGGTGTAATGTTGAGTCGCGTGCGTGGGCGCGTCTGACGTCAGCGACCACCGCGCGCCTTATAAGGGCTCTCACTCAGTAATTATCGTCCGTCAATAAAATTATCAAGCGTAGGTATACCTGAGCTACCAGTGTTATGTACAGCTGAAGATTTTATCTCGCTTAACGGGAATCAAGATCGCAAATCAGAATTAAATACGTTAAGGTACCGGATTTCGGATTTTTATTTTTCAAAAAAATTATAATTCAATTAATAGGCTTCAAAAGCACTTTTTAAGTGACTTAAAGACTTTCTTTTTAAATTATCTCGAAAAGTACTCATTTACTTGACTATTTTTTCGTCTACTTAATTGAAATCAGTTTTCTTTCGTTTGCAAGCAAACGCAATTATAAATCGATGAAATATAATATTTGTGTTTATGAGTAATGACAGTGAATACAAACGTGCACAGACGTCACTCATTGTGTTTGACAAAATTGGCGCATTGCTTCCATTGTTAGAAGGTTTGTGAGCGAAAACAAAAATATGCAATACATACATCTTTGTTTTTATACAACTGGGTCGGCAAACAAGCGTACAGCTCATCTGATGGTAAGCGATTACCGTAGCCTATAACCGCCTGCAACACCAGAAGCATCGCAGCAAGCGTGTTGCCCACCCTACCCCGATCCCCCCAAGAGCTCTGGTCACGTTACTCACCACAGGAATACAACACTGCTTGAAAGCAGTATTATTTAGCTGCGATATTCTGTAAGGCCGAGGTACTTCCCCAGTCGGGCTGCTCCAGATTTTGGGCAGGATATTTCCTGCTGTGCCCTTCATCATTTGAATACTGCCGTGGAGAGTTAGTTGTTAGTTAGATCTTCGTCCTGACTCTGTGTGTAATATAGTACCTATATGGGCTATATTTAGGTGCATATATATTTATTAAAAATATTAATATGTTGACCTTTACCCAAAACATAAGCAATTAGATTGCTTATTTTAGTAAAAGTCAATCGTATGTACCTATGTCGAAAAATTATTAAGTAAATGGATATACAATTATACATCCAGGATACTTTACAGGGGTTTAAAAGAACGAAAGTTGAGTTTCTTGGAAATTATTCTCTGCAGAATCTATGTTCCGAATCGGTGGTAGCTTCACTTTTACTATACTATATTATACCTATATTTTGAAAAATTACGGTTCATAAATTCTTTCGCCGCACACGGCAGAAGTGAAACTTCTGAAATATTTTTGCGATTGTTAGGTATAATTGCGATTTGTTCCATATCGATGATGATCACGGTCTTGTGAAGAAGGTCGTAAGCGCCATGTAAAATACTTCGCTTAAGCGTTTTGAGCACCAATGTATTCTATCTCATTCTCTCCTATACCTTTATATTATGTATCGTGACGCATTTTTCGTTTCATCGAGTTTCAAATCACAATGATTCTAAGAAAGTTTCACTTGAAATTTTTTTTTTCTTGTGATTGATGGTTGCACAACATACTTACACCTCATAGCTTGGTCATAAATACGCTACGCTTCACCCTGTAATATCCCACAGCTCTTCGTAGGCCTCTTTCCCCATGTAGGAGATGGATCTACCACGCTGCTCCTCTGCGGGTTGGGTTTTTAATGTCATTCGATAATATAATTCTCAGACTTCTGATAAACATACAAAAAAGAAACAAATATTTGATTTAAAAAAAAATTGCTATGAGCTGGAATAGCTTTTAATGTACCTTTTTGCATTAGTACGACAGAGCGCAGAATAACTGCCAATTGTATATAAACTTCAATAACATAAAAAAATGTAAATAATAATGTAACAATAAAAAAAGTCATTGCTGACATCGAACCCGCTACCCTTGTAACAGTTAAGCCTCCGTAACAATTATGTAGGTTACTGAGGCCGTTCGGTTGCTGGACAACTTATCGTGTTTTGAAGGTTGATAACGTTTTTACATTTTCAGCGCAAACAAAGTTGCAATATAAGAACCTATGGCGTTATTCGGGAATTCGTTCTCGGAAGTTGCATCATTTTTGAAATAATTCGAATTTTTGAACGAATAACTTTATTAAGAAACTGCTACTAAGATTCAGTCTGTAATATCCCGCTGCTAGGCATAGGCCTGTTTCTGCATTTTCGAGAAGGATTGGAGTTCACGTTGTTCCACTGCGGCTATCTGGTATTTAGATAAAAACCGGGACCGACAACTTAACGTACTCAGTAGTGTAACGTATTGTTAGAATTGTTTTCTGTGCGTTTGTGCACGCTAATCTCAGAAACGGCTAATCCGATTTAGATGTGGTTTTCACTAATATATTGCGGTAAGCTTCACTTAATATTTACTGTTCCTTTCATGTCAGTCGGTTCATAAATAAAAAAGTTATGTCAATTTATAGAATCACGTTGAACATGTAAATACCCAAACGACTATGTATATTCATAATCCAAAATAAACCAAAAGATATATCCAAAAAATGCTGTCCAAAGTCAGTATTCCACAAGGATGAAGTCGTCAGCACAGCTAACTGTACTAGCAAATAAAAAATGAACACAACAACAGGGTACAACTACCGATAAACGCAAATTGAGCAACGCATAAGCAATAAATAAAATTCTAATTATAATATAAAGTTGTAACAACAACTTCGTGATAACTCGTTTTGGACTCGTTCCTCTTATTTGAGTTATCTTTTAAGCTAAATGTATGTACACACCGATATAATAAACACATTTAAGTCTCCACAATATAAAAAGTAAAGTACGTCTTTTAAAACTACTGTACTCTCATCTGATGGTAAGCGATTACAGTAGCTTATCGTCGCAAGAGCGTTACGAGCCCTATCCCCAATCCACCAGAGGAGCTATCGTCACCTTACTTACCACAGGAACGCAACACTACTTGTAGGCAATATTATTTAACTGAGATCTTTCTGTAATTATAATATTATGATATGATAATTTCAGCTGTGTCCTACCTCAGACAAGTTCTGGTTTTTAGTTTTGCAGAAGAAAATTGAAGATAATTTTGAAGATAATAATTCGTATAGAATATAAATATTCAATGGTTTTCGGTAAAGACTTCTAGTGAATTCTAAAGACCAATTATTATTTTTACCAATATCCAGTTTCTTCCTTTGGAGGTATTTATAAACATTATGCTGATGGAAAACCAGTCTCATAATGGATCGTGACCCAAAATAATCCCCTGATAAGAACTTAACTCGTTAAATGTAAACAAAATTAAGGATATACGTATAATTAAGGACATATCAATTTGTTTGATAAAGTAGGCTATAAATACATAAATTCAAATTCAAAATATTTAATTCAGCATAAAATTATTACAATTTCTTACTGAAAGTCACGAGTCTACTACCAGTTCGGAAAGAAAAAGCCTCTGACCTGAGAAGAACTGGCGAAAGAAACTCAGCGGGACTAGTATCATTTCTTTTATCATGTTTTTTTTTTCCAAAGCAGATTGAAATTTACAATAATTTTATAGGTTGAAATAGCCTGGCGGCGATCACATCATTCCCAAGGCGTACTGTCTTCTATAAAATCGTTAATCGAATAATATCCTTTAGTACAAACGTTCTTTCACAATTTTTTTTAAATTTGGCAATAGAAGCTTTTTGAACGTTTTCTGGGAGCCTGTTGTCCTATACATTGTCCATAGAAAGATACTGACTCAGCGTAAGCGAGTTACAGGCATTACAAGTTTGTGTTTGTTCCTAGTATTAATGCTATGCATGTCGCAATTCCTGCGAAATTCGTGTATATTTTTATGAACATACATAACATTTTCGTACACATATTGAGAAGCAACAGTCAATATTTGTCCAGGGCCTAAACTATAAATTGTACGAATAGCTCTTTTCTATATATGAAGAAGAAGTGGATACTAAAATTAACATTGAAAATGTATGTATTAAATGAGCATAAAAAGTAAAACTAAATGGATGGTCTAGTTTTATTTATATAATTTTATTGAAGATATCTTTTGAATATCTAATAGTGATCTAGTATAGATGAGGTTGAAAGTTCACCGTTGGGATATTATCTACCATCCCACAAGCTAGCTATTTCGGATTAAGTTCCAAGCATTTCCGAATACGAAAAAGTAAATCATACTCAACAGAGGTATATTCACAGTTCAAGGTTTCCTGGAACTCCTAGATTCCTGTCATATCCTCGAACCTGTTTCAGAATTTTCATGAGGTTTTATGTTAGTCTGTGCACCTGATTAGATGTGTGCCAAAACTCCATTTGCTTAACGCCATTTGCTTTTAATTAGGTAGGTTTATTGAGATAAGTGGGGCAAAGCAGGCAATAGCTCAAAATTTGGAGCAGCCTGAATGTATAAATACTTCAACCTAATAGAAGGCACAAACCTCAACAATACTCCTTTCAAGTAGTGATTTTTTTCTCTGAGAAGTAATGCAGCCGGAGCTTCGAGGGAAGAGTAAGGAGTTAGGGTCTGCAACGCTCTTGCAATGCTCCTGGCGTTCCAGGCGTCCATACTGTTTTCAAGCAGTGTTGTGTTCTTTTTGGTGAGTAAGGGGACCAGAGCTCCTGGAGGGAATCGGGGGTAGGGTCGACAAAGCGCTTGTAATGCTTCTGGTGGTGCAGGCGTCTATAAGCTACGATAATCGCTTACCATCAAGGCCCGTAGACAAGTGGCATAAACGCTAAACGAATAGAATAGAATAGAATTCTCAATGTATGGAAAGCTAGTGTAGCTTTCGACATATAATTTGAGGCAACGAATAAGCTAGTGTCATTCCCATACATTGAGAATTCTATTCTATTCGTTTAGCGTTTATGCCACTTGTCTACGGGCTCTGGTGAGCCGTACGCTTGTTTGTACCAAGTTGCATAAATATGCTACGGTTTTCGATTACCATCAGGCGTTCAGCCGGCCAGCGTTCGCACTCGTTTGCCATCTTTATAGTATAAACAAAAATCTTACCATCAAAGTTAAACAAAGTTTCAAATAAACGAATATTCGGTGCCAGCTGTAGCTAATCATATTTCGATATCAATGCAGTGCGGTCAGTATACAGTGTAACGTTACAGATTGCAATCGGAACACAACACTCCTTGCGACACTCGCACGACGCTTGCACAATCTCGGCCTATACAAATCTACAGATATGGTCATCTCTTTAAAAGGATCTTGTTTTTTAAAACTAAAAGTACGTTCAGAATATTGTCGATAATCGATATATATATAAATAGTGCTGGGTATGATGTGTGAAGCAGTTTGTGTGAATTAGAAATTGTTTATTTATAGGGAAATTCATCATGACTAAGCCTGGTTAAATATTGAAATCATATTTTGAAATAATTTAATCGATTTTTTTTTATGTAAGTAAGTCAGCAACTAAGCGTACGGCTCACCTGATGGTAAGCAAATACCGTAGCCTATAGACGTCTGCAACACCAGAAGCATCGCAAGCGCGTTGCCCACCCTATCCCCCCAGGAGCTCTGGTCACCTTACTCACCAACAGGAACACAACGATGCTTGAAAGCAGTGTTATTTAGCTGTGGTCTTCTGTAAGGTCGAGGTACTGCCCCAGTTGAGCTGCTCCATTTTTTGAGCAGGAAATTTCCTGCTGTGCCCTACCTCAGTTAAGTTAGATGTGTCATTATATTAACCACTATTAATCAAAAATTACTTATACATAAATATTATACGTTATACATTCAAGTATTTATGTATACACGGAGGACGTCGAATCTAATAGAAACATATAACTTAAGTAACTTAAAAAGATATACAAGGATATTTTACATGTCTGCAAAAATATCTACTAAAATTAATATTATTCAATCATGTATAAAAATAAATGAACTACAATTCTTAGGATTTATTATAAAATAACATCATATATAGGTCAGGGCGTCTGACATCATGCTACTAGCTGTGCCCGCGACTTCGTCCGCACTTGGGTATTTACATGTTCAACGTGATTCTTTAAATTGGCATAACTTTTTTATTTATGAACCGATTGACATAAAACAAACACTAAGTGAGGTGAAGTTTACCATAATATATCAGTGAAAATCACATCTAAATCGGATGAGCCGTTTCTGAGATTAGCGTGCACAAACGCATAGACAAACAGACAAAAATTCTAACAATCATTGTTTTGGGTGCTATTTGCGATGATAAAGGTCCCAATAATATTTTTTCTCATATATCTTCCATGTACAGACAGCGATCCGTTACATTTTTACTATACGTATTGATTTAGAAACGGTTTTCCTCGAAGCCTACTACGAGGAACCAAATATGGGACGCGACTGACACGTAAGTTATCTGTTAATTCTTCTACTCATCGACACAAGAGTACTTAATTAATAATATTTAAGTACTGCTTATAGAACTCCCAGTTTCATCTGTTTTATGCATTAATCTATACTAATATATAAAGGTGAAGACTTTGTTTGTTTGTTTGTTTGAACGCGGTAATCTCTGGAACTACTGGGCCGATTTGAAAAATTCTTTCAGTGTTAGATAGCCCATTTATCGAGCAAGGCTATAGGCTATGTATCATCACGCTAAGACCAATAGGAGCGGAGTCCACGCCGACGAAGTCGCGCGCAGAAGCTAGTTTTATTATATTATCGCCTGTGACCATGGCGTCTGCAAGGTGGCCGAAATAGGTAGGTATCGGGAATTTAGAACAGCAATTGCAGTTTTTATAAATTATGTAAACACACTTTAAATAGTAATTGGTATAACAAATATAATATATAAACTTTAAACATGAAACAACTTTTACGTATTTTATCGCGGTTTATTAAGTTTTTAGGGTTCCGTACCCAAAGGCTAAAAACGGGACCCTATTACTAAGACTTCGCTGTCCGTCCGTCCGTCCGTCCGTCCGTCCGTCCGTCCGTCCGTCCGTCCGTCCGTCCGTCCGTCCGTCCGTCCGTCCGTGTGTCTGTCACCAGGCTGTATCTCAAGAACGGCTATAGCTAGAGAGTTAAAATTTTCACAAATTATGTATTTCTGTTGCCGCTATAACAACAAATACTAAAAATAAATTAAAATAAATATTTAAGGGGGCTCCCATACAACAAACGCGATTTTCTTGCCTTTTTTTGCTCGATATCAATAATGGCAACAGGTAGGCACTTGAAATATTCACAAAATACTCAGTTCTATTTTTACTTTAATAATAAATAATAAAATTAAAATAAAATTAATATTTAAGGGGGGCTCCCATACAAAAAAACGTCATTTTTGCCTATTTTTGCTCTCATACAACAAAAGTGATTTTTTTAGCCGCTTTTTGCCCGATATTAAAATCAATGTACCTAGTCAATGGTACGGAACCCTTCGTGCGCGAGTCCGACTCGCACTTGGCCGATTTTTTAAATTCCCGACGTTTCGGATACTTTACGTTTACAGCAACCATGGTCACGGGAGGACTGATGAGGTGTCAGACATTACGTTACAAAGTTACTCGAAAGTACCCTATGTTACATCAATATTTAACCTATAACTTATAAGCAAAAAAAAAAATTTCGTGTTTTATTTATAGATGTCGCATCAAGGAATTTTAGGATCATTTATGAAAATAAGTAATCTATCGTATAAGGTGAGGCGTGGGATTGGAATCGCGACGTTTTAGTATAGATTTTAGAGCTTCTAAGACAGATAGACAGATTTGATTTATATGAAATACTATATAAAAACTTTGATGTATTAGTAACATTAAAGTTCCACAATTAAGAAAAAAACACTTGGAGACAATAAAAAAAGTGTGTGTGTCAGCTCCGACCCACGACTGGAGTTTACTCCTTCAGATCGACTCTCTAAATAGGCCCAAAAAGGCTTACTAGTAAAAAAAAAGACGATTATCATATCAAATAGTAAATAAACGAGTCAAATAACCCAATAGGGTTCCGATAGATGGCGTACGAACGTAACGAGGTCATTCGTCCAGTAGATTTTACTCCTCATATTTTTTTCATACCGGGGGCCTTATATGAAAATCGATTCTTAAGGAGTAAACTCCAAAAAAAAAGAAGATAAAACGGCTCAATAGATCAAAAACAGTATTTGCTTGACAGTTCGATAAATAGAATGTTTTTTAATCTATACTAATATTATAAAGAGGTAAAGTTTATAACTTTGTTTTTATATACGGGGTAATCTTCGCAAATACTGATCCGATCATGAAAATTCTTTCGCTAATAGAAAGCTACACTATTCAGGAGTGACAAGATAAAAGGAAAAAGATAAAAATATATAAAGATTTAAAATCAGCAGGATTTGAACCTGCGCCCTCTGACGTGCCGTGTCAACAATTAAATCTAATCAAGCATTATTATTTGCCTTAGAAATTAATTGGTGATTTTAAAACATTTATATTTATCTGATTTGCTGAAAATAGTGAGAGTGTATTGGAACATATCAAATTTCACCGTACCCTTCTTATGTGAAATGGATTATAACGCCCAACGAAGTGGGCACGGGTCGGCTAGTATACTGTAAAGGTAGAATGTTAATGTATAATTATTTTCCTCAAGCCATAACGGATCGTGGTACAATGTGAAATATTTTGGACTGTGAGTCAGGAACATGTGTGCGGTGTCCTCGTGCGAGACTCACTGCCCTTGTCCCACTGCGGGGTGAGCGCAGGGCTGAACAAGATGAGACTCACCTATTATTTATTTATTTTTGACATGACAACGTCTAATAAATCGATGAACGCCGGCGACATGCACGAAAAAGGATGACTCATTGTAGCCTTACGCTCATTGTAGTGTTACGCTTATTATACGCTTGCGCTGCATCTATCTCTTCTACTCGATTGGCCTTTGCGTCTGTGGAGATGTTTTGTTATGACGTTTGTCACTTTAAACTATCGTCCGTAATTCAACTTTACAGACAACCAATTTTTTACTTCAAAGATGGCGAACAAGCGTACAGTTCTACTGATAGTCAGATACCGTACTTTTGGACGCCTACAATACTAAGAACATTGCATGCGTGTTGCTGACCCTATCCCAGACTCTCCCACAGAGTTCTGTCTCCCTTACCAATACCAAAGTAACACAACACTGCTTGTAAGCAGTATTATTTAGCTGTAATCTTCGGTATGGTTGATTGTTGTCATAATTCTATTGTGGTTAAATTCTCGACTGTATCCTCTAATCTTCTTCATGTTTACTTCATTCTTCGTGAAATTTGTAAATCTGTGCTAATTTGTCACTGTTGAAAGTCATTAATCCAAATTAATAATAAACTCTTTTTCTTTATTTAATACAGTAATTATATAAATAACTAGCTTCTGCGCGCGACTTCGTCGGCGTGGAGTCCGCTCCTATTGGTCTTAGCGTGATGATATATAGCCTATAGCCTTCCTCGATAAATGGGCTATCTAACACTGAAAGAATTTTTCAAATCGGACCAGTAGATCCTGAGATTAGCGCGTTCAAACAAACAAACAAACAAACAAACAATCAAACAAACAAACAAACTCTTCAGCTTTATTATATTTGCGCGCGACTTCGTCGGCGTGGATTCCGCTCCTATTGGTCTTAGCGTGATGATATATAGCCTATAGCCTTCCTCGATAAATGAGCTATCTAACACTGAAAGAATTTTTCAAATCGGACCAGTAGATTCTGAGATTAGCGCGTTCAAACAAACAAACAAACAAACAATCAAACAAACAAACTCTTCAGCTTTATTATATTTGCGCGCGACTTCGTCGGCGTGGATTCCGCTCCTATTAGTCTTAGCGTGATGATATATAGCCTATAGCCTTCCTCGATAAATGGGCTATCTAACACTGAAAGAATTTTTCAAATCGGACCGGTAGATTCTGAGATTGGCGCGTTCAAACAAACAAACAAACAAACAAACAAACAAACAATCAAACAAACAAACTCTTCAGCTTTATTATATTAGTATAGATTAATTTGAATCATTAAATAACACAAATACAAAAAAAATGTTTCTTCATATAAGCGTCTTGACATTATCACGTACAGCCCTGCACCGTATTCCCGCATTCTTAAAATGACAATTATTCCTTATAGGCGCCACGGTAAAGGTTGGATGAGCGTAGTTGCCATTCATTGCTGATTTAATTTCACATATTTTTTATCTGTCGTCTTTACGCAGATTGTTTATATGAGTACAGTATCTATATAACGTAACTCTCTCTCTCTTTCTTTTTTCACTAAGTTATATCTCCCTCTCAACGTTCGCCTCGCCCGATCTAACTTTTCGTAACGCTCTCGTCACGCATTCACAAGCTTACTCCCCAAGACAAGTGTGCGTAAAGAAGTTTTACTTCAAAAATAAATTCAGATCTCTTTATTTTTATATCTATACTTTATAACAAAAATTGTAAAGAGAATAGATTTGACTTTCTTCTTTGTTGGTATTAATAGACAAACTCATAAATTAAATTAAAAATGAAAAAAATGATATTTAAAAATATAAAAAACATTATAAATAAAATAATGTTTAAAAATGAAAAAAATTAAAAAATATTTATTTCAGTACCATCGAGTTGCCTTTACACATTGTGATTGACTCCCTCAATTAGGCGCAGAAAGCACGTGATTAAAAAAAATAGAATATTTTTATTGTATTAAAAAGAATCAGCAAGTTGAAGTGTTAGTAGGCTGGTCAAGTGGTCACCTCCATCGCAGAACCGGAGACCGATGGAGCTACTATTATTTATACTCTAAGGATGGAGCAAACGTGTCCTGGAGTGGAGACCGAGTGTTGGCAAAAGCATTGTGGGACGTCCTCCGACCCGCTTGACCGACGATCTACGTAAGATCGCAGGTGGAGGCTGGACTAGGATTGTGCGAAAACGGAATATTTGGTGCTAACTTGAGGAGGTCTATATGCAGCAGTCGACTGCGAAAGGCTGAAGAGAAATGTTGATGTGATTGTATTATAATATGATTATTGTATTGTATTATGATATTGCATTTAAAAACAGTAAGGCGTCCCTTAAACTTAATATGTACTTCGATTGTTGGCAATACCTGGTATCTGCCAAAGTAACCATGAGTAACTCCATATTGGTTTAATGTAATTCCCTAGATCTGTTGTAAATATGTTTAATTCAACGTTATGTAACCATTTTAAAATAGTCATTAATGTAACTGTACAAGCTTTAGCTTTTTATGTAGCAATCGTATGTGAAAACTTTTAAATGGTGTATTTTCTTGTTTTTTATGTAATTAGCTTTAAACTAAGCCTCTGTACACTGTCTGTTTTCCATATAAATCAAAATAAAATAAAATAAAATAAAATATATTTGGCCATTGCTTCTAACGGTGTTGGGAGTAGGCACTGAGAAATCTGTCAACTGTTTTTATGGATCGATATCGCCTGTTGCAAATAATACATTATTTGACGTTTATTATTAAAACGATTGACTGTTTTTGTTTGATATTGTGTTTGTAGTTTAATTTAAACATTGATTTATTTGTACTACAGTTTCATACGTAGTATCTACCTATATTTCGGTGCATCAAATTCTATTATGAATACCAAGTCACGTTCCATGATACTCAATTTCATTTACCCTAACCTCCAATATCAATAAAAGATTACATAATAATTACATAACAAAATCATCATAAGATTGTTCTCGCAAAACGTATGTAATATCAAGTAATTGTGTCAAGCGTGCGACGTCACAGCGGGTGAACAGCTAACAGGTTCCGTGGACAGCCTTCAAGGATCGCTGGCTCCCTAACTGCACTGACCGCATCTTGGCGCTTGCGCTACTAAAATGTTAAATCTATACTAATATTACAAAGCTGAAGAGTTTGTTTGTTTGTTTGTTTGTTTGTTTGTTTGTTTGTTTGTTTGTTTGTTTGTTTGAACGCGCTAATCTCAGGATCTACTGGTCCGATTTGAAAAATTCTTTCAGTGTTAGATAGCCCATTTATCGAGGAAGGCTATAGGCTATATATCATCACGCTAAGACCAATAGGAGCGGAGTCCACGCCGACGAAGTCGCGCGCAGAAGCTAGTCTATACTAATATTACAAAGCTGAAGAGTTTGTTTGTTTGTTCGTTTGAACGCGCTAATCTCAGGAACTACTGGTCCGATTTGAAAAATTCTTCCAGTGTTAGATAGCTCATTTATAGATGAAGGCTATAGGCTATATTATCACGCTAGGACCAATAGGAGCGGAGCACCAATGAAGAATGTTTCAAAATCGGGGTCTAGAGCTTCCGACGTTAGCGCAAACGCAAAGTAACTATTCGACACGAAGTCGCGGGCTGAAGCTAGTATCTATAAAATTGTACTATATTTATTGCTTGTTCATCACAGTTTTAGAGTTTCGAAACGTATCAAATTTCGATCTTTTTATTCTATTTATGTGATAAGGTACATAAACATTACGTAAATATTATACAGTAGCTTTTCTTGCGAATTTGTTTATGATTGCGTTCCTTTTGAGACTAAGGTTTTATGATTTTAGGTTTTGTAAACAATTACGGTTTTTAAAGTGTTGAAAGTGTCTACGATAGGCGCAGGCTTAGACCAGCCCCTCAATAAATTGGTTCACTATGTAGGAACGGATTGCTATTTTATATATTACCAAAGACCGTACATTTTTGTACATTTACTATTATTTCTGTACATTCTAGGCTTCAAGTTATTTGGACCTATGTTCAAGATTACAATGTCCGAAATTTTGAAGTATTAGAAAAGTATATTATATAAAAGTATGTTATAAGCTATCCAATTGTTAAATGTATCCAATTTGTTTTTTCTCTTTTGGCACTAAGCTACATTACATCTATCTACACGGTTACTATTCGCCTTATGGCCTTTAGATAAAGATCTCTGACAGAGTCTATCAGTACGAGTAGGTATATGCGAGAGAAATTTTACCAGCAATCGATAAGATTAAAACACAAGATGTACATCCATCAAATTATTATTAATATCATTAACGGAGGTAGGGCACAGCAGGAAATATCCCGCTCAAAATCTGGAGCAGCCGGACTGGGGTTACTACCCCTCGACCTTACAGGAGACCACAGCTAAATAATACAGCTTTTTTTCAACCAATCTTGTGTAACTGTGGCGAGTAAGGTGACCAGGGCTGTTGGGGGATTAGGGGTAGGGTTCGCAACGCGCTTGCGATGCTTCTGGTGTTGCAGACGTCTATAAGCTACGTTAATCGCTTACCATTAGGAGAGCCGTACGCTTGTTGGCTGACCTAATTTTATATATAAAAAAATATACACAAGATAAACATCCATCAATACCGAGTCATAAACAGTTATTTGAGGCAATAAATTAACCATTTCCGAAGGTTACTCGGTCCCTAAAAATCAGATAAAGTTAAATGTCGCGAGATTGTCGAGATGCCGCCTGATATGGCACCGGTCGTGACTTGTCCACGACACACATCCGAGCAACAGATGGTCAGACACACGCTTATATTTTGGCTTCATATAGCGTTTATTTTACAAATGAGACTGTACTTACTAAAACGGGACTTAGGGCCTGTTTCACCAGTCGTAGATAAATAAAAATATTAACTAAACTAGCTTCTGCGCGCGACTTCGTCGGCGTCCGCTCCTATTGGTCTTAGCGTGATGATACATAGCCTATAGCCTTCCTCGATAAATGGGCTATCTAACACTGAAAGAATTTTTCAAATCGGCCCTGTAGTTCCAGAGATTACCGCGTTCAAACAAACAAACAAACAAACAAACAAACAAACAATCAAACAAACTCTTCAGCTTTATATATTAGTATAGATATGTTAAGAAGATAATATAAAGATAAATATTAACTAACACCTGCTGTTAAAGTTTAACTTTATATGCAAACTAGTAAGAATAGGCCATTAGGACATGTTTAACAACAATTAATAAACTGCAACTTTAAAATATATGTATATTTGCGAATAGAAATGACTCATAAACACACCCCACTGCTTGACATAGGCCTCCACAAGTTCGTGCCGAAAATGGCGTGAACTCATGTGTTTTACCCATAGTCACCACGCTGGGCAGGCGGGTTGGTGACTGCAGGGCTGGCTTTGTCGCACCTAAGACGCTGCTGCCCGTCTTCGGCCTGTGTATTTGAAAGCCAGCAGTTGGATGGTTATCCCGCCATCGGTCGGCTTTTTAAGTTCCAAGGTGGTAGTGGCACTGTGTTATTCCTTAGTCGCCTCTTACGATACCCACGGCAAGAGGGGGGGGTGGCTATATTGTTTACTGTCGTAACTACACAGAATAACAATCAAAAGCTTTAATCTATTGGATATCCTTATCCGTCAAATAGCGTTATCCACAACTGGCAAAACAGGCCCTTATCGTGACTGTCACCAGTCCGTGACTACATCGTCTGCAATGTCACCCGAAATATCGGGAATTCAAAATAACAATTTGATTCTTTTCCTCTCTTATTTCAATCCTATTATTGATTAATTTCCTTTCTTTTTGTTTGGATTTAAGTTTTATTCTTAGTATTGTTTATAATTGGGAGGGCACTTTTAGCGTTTTTTTATTTATAAATTTTTATTTAACTGTAGTGTATTTTCCATTGGTGTTTCAATATAAATAAATATAAAATCGTAGAAACAAAAATGTTGATAGTTACCGTGAAAGAAACCTGATCTATACTAAGGTCGGTCGGTTGGTCTTAGCTTGATGATATATACCCTATAGAATTACTCGATAAATAGGCTATATAATACATACTGAAAGAATTTTTCAAATCGGACCAGTTACTGGTTGTAGTTCCTTTGATTAGCGCGTTCAAGCAAACAAACACACTCTTCAGCTTTATAATATGTATTATGTTATATAGATTATGGAGACGTTACGGACTTATGGTTACGTTTATTATATTAGTATGTACATACTCTCTTTGATAAATTTCACGACCATCTGTACTTTCGACTGCTGCAATCGATCTCCTTTCTACAAATATTACGAAATACAACACAATTGAAAGTCATCAAACCAAAATAAGTTGAAAGCGTGCCATGTGCAATATACATATTATGTAAGCTAAGTTCAATAAGTAGGTACGTCAAAAAGTTATTGCGAAATAAAATGGATTATCTTTTAACAGAGATTCAAGATGGTCTAGTAGGTACAGATGGGCATGACTTTAGAGTCCGGGCTTCAGTGTCATTTTATAAGCTAATATTGTAGTGTTGAATAAAACACCGGACAAAACGAGCAGGTATAAGAATACACTTTTTCAACGTATGTTTATGTCTATATAATATCTTAGGATATCCCTAATCTATATATATATATAAGAGATTTCCACCCATTGACTCATAACGATATCTCTGGAACCATAAGGCGTAGAGACTTGAAATTTGGTAGGAATATTCCTTTCGCCGAGTAGAGGTCAGCTAAGAACGGATTTTACGAAATTCCACCCACAAGAGGAGTTTTGGGGGTTAATAACATATATTGCATAACAACGTTTGCGGGGTCAGCTAGTAATATACATAAAATTATCGTGTCACAATGTTAGTTACAATACCCCTCTGAAACGGCTGGACCGATTTTTATGAAATTTTGTGTGCATATCGGGTAGGTCTGAGAATCAGCCAACACCTATTTTTCATACGCCTAAGTTATACGGGGAGGGGCATTAAGGGGGTTAATAACATATATGGCAAAACAACGTTTGCGGGGTCGGCTAGTAATATTATAAATGTGAATGTAAGTTTGTTTGTTACGCTTTCACGCGAAAACTACTTAACTGATCATCATGAATCTTTGTACACATATTCTTGGAAGTATTAGAAGTAACATAAGATACTTTTTATTTAAAAAAATTCAATGCGAGTGAGACCGCGGGTAAAAGCTAGTAATTTTATAAACATTTAAAGTAGGTATTCATATTTGTCGCAGAGCAGTATAATCGTTATCCTTCATAGAAGAAGCTTCTGTCCGGCATAGGGAGTTACCAGGTGCTTAGTAATTATTATTATATACTTTATTGCACTCAAAAAAATACATGTAGAAACAACATAATAATAAAGTTTATGGCAAAGGTGGACTTATCTCTGAAAAAGATTTCTTCCAGTCAACCCATGGTCATGAGTAAGTGCGAATATAGCGAGGCAAACAGTGCAAGAAGTATTTATTTAAGAGCAAGAAAAATAACACAAAAAAAAGAGCTCCTGGGGGGGATTGGGGATACGGTCGGCAACGCGCTTGCGATGCTTCTGGTGTTGCAGGCGTCTATAGGCTACGCTCTTACCATCAGGTGAGCCGTATGCTTGTTTGCCAACCTAGTTACATAAAAAAAAAATAGTTATAGCACTACTATCTACTACTGACTAATTTTGTATCTTATTTTCTCATCTTTACCTAATGAATTATTTTCTGCTATCGAGTTAACCTATGTATTAAAACTATCCAAAATTTATACTTACTTATTTATGTACTAACTTTGTAATTACTGTTTTAAAAACATTGACCTAATTATTCTTAAACATAGACTTATAAATATTTTGTAGCTATTTATATATTTTTTCCTTGCGTATAATTCATTAACATTACTGCAAGGTGTAGCACCAAAAATGGTTTTAAGCTTACACGGCCGACTTGAAGTAAAACACGTTATATGGCAACAAAATTAAATTTTATGATGTTATTCTTTTGTTTTTTATTAATACAATAAAATTAATATATAACGTGAATGGAATTACAACAATCAAAAATACCAGCTCAGTTAATCTACTCTACAAATACAAGCTAAAAATATAAAATAATTATGAATATATATACAATTATTTACTTAAAGTAGGTATATGACAATATTCAATATTCATTGATTTATCAATAAAATTATTACTAATTACTTATTGTTTCCTTTTTTACAATTGTTATACACTTACAACTTAGACACTTCTGTGTCAGAATGTATATGGTCATTAAAAAATGTTAAAGAAATCGTGCATTAAAAATATTATTCTCAGAAATAGAAAAAGAAAATTTACCTACTTTATACAATAAATAAAATTCGACTGTAATAAACAATTTTATACTAAGATAAATTCAGCTATACTGCGGTCGCCCAATAGAAAGAAATTCGTACACCGACCCCTCATCTTTTGTCTTTGTCGCTCGAGTATAAACATATTGCGGTTGCGTTCACACAGGTGAAGTGACCCCGAATTTCTTTCTATTGGGCGACCGGACTATACCTAGCAATTTAGCTCCTCCTCAACGTCTTAATATATATTTTTCGACTATTTCTTCGGATATTTCCAACTGTTTGATTCTATACACGTTGCTTTCTTTGGCGTGTTCTATTACTGGCACGGATCGATCTACTTCCAAAAGATGTTTAAATGTTTCCGGATCATCAAACGTTTTCTTAGCTGTTTCTGGATCCATTAATGAATACGGTAATATTGCCACTGCTAATATCATCCCAAACAACCGAGCTTTCTCACACCAAACCAAAAATTTATCAAGATCATAATTCAGTGAAGCCATTCTTCGCTTCGTATCATCATCTAACGATTCTGAGAAAACTGTGTAATAATGACGGAGTACTTCATTTTCGTGACGCTCTCGGAAACTTCTATTAGTTGTTACATGCAGAAACAGCATCATGTCGAAGGCTGGTGGAGCAAACCGCATGCATTGAAAGTCTAATAGCACGGCATTAGTAGCCACGTCTCCGGAATAACGAAACAAAATGTTATTAAACCACAAATCCTTGTGAATAAGTACATTTAAAGTACCTTCGTAATATTTTAAATCATCACAGGCCTTGATATATAAGTCAACTAAACGCTCTTCTAAATTAGTTGGATAACATTTAGAATTTGTGGAGAATTCCTTCAGAAAATTGCTAGTTAATTTAGCAGCGGCTCTTAACCATGGCGTGTCGTGAAATACTGGTTCAGTCATGACATGACCATATTCGTCGAAAAAATTATATGGCTTATTTTCAAGAACGCTTTTCTTCGTCTCGTAGTTGGCGAAGGCTGCGTGGAAGCGAGCAATGGATGTCGCAGTAACCATAACATGATTTTTGTCGAGATATTTCGACGAAGAGTAAGTTTTATATCCTTCTGCAGCAAGATCAGGCATCACTAATATATTATCCGTATAAATATAAGCTTTCGGTCGCCAAGGATTTGGATCTGAAAATTAGAAATTATCTATGTATTTACATAGGATGCTAAAATACAAAGTTCAAATATTTTTTACAGAGCAGTTGATATCTTTATGTTTGTAAGTTGGACTTTAGACATTAACAATTTTTTCTACCGAGAGTACGTGTCTTTATTCTTCATTATAACCCTAAAACCATAAGATCCTTTCCGAAAAACAGTAGAATTTTCTCCCGGGGTAGAAGTACAAACACCTATATTATTTTTAAATAAACAAATATAATTATGTATTTCAAACGATGACGATTTGTCTAAAAGTACATAAATAAGTGCTCATCTTCTTATAACAATCATAGAACAATGTGCAGTAATGAAAAGTTGTAGAAATTATTGATATTACGTGACATTTATAGTACGACATTAAAATAGTTGTAAAAAATTTCAGGTCTTGTACTCATGTCCCAATTCATAAATTAATTTCGTATTAACTTAAGAAATATCTTCACATCAGATTTTTATGCTTTTTTAATACATTTTTGAAAAGGTAGCATCACAAAACTTACCACATGTGTCATCATCTATTTCTTCAAAGATCTTATAAAGTAAAGCCTCTCTCTTGTTAAAACTATTTTGTGAAATAAAGTCAGCCTTCGGTTGGTTGTTCATCGGTAAACTTTTTATAAATAAATTTTTCTCCTTAATTAAGTCCTCCTTGACGTAAAGCTTTAGTCTTAAGTGGTCCCCAAGGAATCCAACAAGACCTTCCGAAGCTGATTTAAGATCATAGCCAACAATCTTAGCTCCTGGTTTAGCTACTTTACTCAAAATATGTTCCAATTGTTTCTCATTTAAAATGTCTTGAATATTTTTAATATTTTTTGGACACCACTCCATTTTTAAACTGTCCGCGATGCATTTGAGGATCTTAGCATATCCGCGGGCTTTATATAAAAGGGGGTATTGATTTATAAGATAGTTTTGTTGATCTTTGCCATCTGTTTATTGTTTTTACTTTAAATAATAATTGTCTGAAGTAATTTTACGATTGAATTGCACCTTAAGGTGAAAAATATAAGGTCTTAACTATTTATGTAATTCATCTTTTAATCATTCATTAGTGATAAGATCTGTGTGTTCTTTGTGTGATATTGAATATAGACTTAAGCGCTATTGTAATTTGTAAATAAAAGAATTTTCATTGTTGTCTGTTGATGAACTATGAAAGAGCTATTTTAAGCAGATATCAGTATTGACACGCAGGTTTGTCTATTAGATAACGTTAACGGATAAAAGTTTTGTTTGACAGGAAAGAGTAATTAAAAAACAATTTATACCCCGTCCGGCGACTAATGATCTTTTTGACACTTCAAGAAATTTTGACATTAGTGACTGCCTCACACGTTATTTATTCGATTCGAAATAATAATCGATTTTATTTAAGAAGAACTTTCAATCGATTTAATTAAATACATTCAGTTTAAAAATATTATTTATTTATGCGTTTATTAGTTTTTTTAATTATAAATGAAATATATAAATAATAAATAAATGAATTAATAGAGTTATTGCTCTTTATTCTTGGTTTGCAATTAAATTTCAAGATTTCGACTTAATTCCTTGCAAGTAATCAATCTTGGGGTCATAGATACTATTTTTATTTCCTTTTTTGTATTAAATTTATAGAAAAAATAATCACTTGACGTAAAATTATTTTTATCATATGATCGATTTATTATCGATTTATTATTTCAAGAACTGTTTCATAGTCTGTGGTTGTTTGTTATGCACAGGGTACTTCACTCAATCAATCAAATCGTCAATAAATTATGACATTACTGTAAAATTTTTAGTACGTTATTCCGGAAAAAAAAACTGTAATTTATAGGCGTGAGCTGTCAAAAAGCTATTTAGTCGCCGGACGCGGTATAAGTTATTTAGATATATTTTATTGGTGACACCTGGAAGCGTAACTATTGTTATTATTTTTAAAGTTATAGGTACTTCTTTTGGCGCGTTATGATGAGAGTAAATTTTTACAATGCGCGTGTAGATACGACGTAGTTCAAGCAAGCATGAATAGATGCCGCTAGTTTTGCAGACAAGAAAGTAGTCTTTATCATTTCTAAGAGATAGTGTTGTGGACTAAAAGTATTTATATAATAAAAGTATTTGTATAATTTGGAAGTATTTTAATACTCTAGCTTGAAGTATAACTTCTTACGTGCGTAAATAAGTACACACACACTTTTTTTTAATTTAATTAATAAGGGATTAGCAAGACAGAATGGCATGAAAAATGTTAGAGGAGTCTGAGGAGTTTACCTGGACAAATTGTTACAAGAAATTTAATTTTGTCTTTTTCTTCATTTGCAATAGTATATTTTTAATTTATTAAAGTTTAACTTAAGCTTTTGTTTAGGCCAATATTTTACTACTAATTTTGCTTACCAGCCCCTTGCTTGTAATTAGTTCGATTTGCTCTTTTACACTGCACGTTTCTTTGGTCTGGCTGCTGCTTGGCAGTTTTATTTACAGCTTATGTTGCCGGAGTCAGTCTTCTGACGAACACGTTTCGCTTTGCTCGATCTTGAGCATCGTTCTTGAATAGACCATTTTCTCTCGTGTCCTTCTTCACGACATCAAGCTATTGCTTTTTAGACGCCCGGAAGGTCTAGTCCATACCATCCCCGATACCGCTCCAAACTTATTACTTATTGTAACAATTTTTGAAGTAATCAAAAATCTATTAAAGTTTTTAACATTATACTTTCATAAATATTGTTTGTCTAATGAATGCAAAAATTACCAAGTAGGTACTCTTATTTATAATATATTAGTCTAAGACAATTCAACCTTAGTTTTTGTTTACGTTCGCCCTTTTGGTGAGGTTATAAGAGACCTACCTTACCAGGGGCGTAGCTACCGCCGTATCAGCCGTATCAATGATACGGGGCCCCCGGGCTACAGGGGCCCCTAACGTGTATAAAAAAAATAGTAAAATGTTATCCACGATTTTAATTAATTTCGTGCTTTCCGGGAAAAAAACATATAAAATAACTGTCATACGTGCCTATAGAGTTTTCACTTCAGAAATGACAAAAATCAAAAATAAAAGATTGACACAGAGATTATAGCACTGGCTGTTGCGCTGGCAGTCGCGGATTCGATTCTCGCTCACGACAGACATTTGTATTGGCCATATAGATGTTTGTCGTCATGTCGTGGTATGGGCGTTTGTGCTTCTGTATTGTGTGTGTTTCCGGACCTCGACACAGGAGAAAATACTAGGGGCTGTTGAGTGTGAAGCGTTAAGTGTGAATCTTAATTTCTTTTTTTAACCGACTTCCAAAAAAGGAGGAGGTTCTCAATTCGACTGTATTTTTTATGTATGTTAGCTCAGAACTTTTGACTGGGTGGACCGATTAGGATCAATTTTGTTTTAATTGAAAGGTGTTGCGTGTCATGTGGTCCAATTTAAATTTAATTGAGATCTGACAAGTACTTTTAGAGTTATATCTAATAATGCGGATTTACTTGACTACTTTTTCGTCAACCTACGTTGTATTTATTGATTTTGATGATTCTTACTTTAATGGAAAGCTAATACTTGTCATGTAGTCTTTCTTGTTTAAATTAGATCGAGATCTGATTACAACTTTTTGAGTAATCTTTAATAGTATAGTGCGTATTTACTTGACTATTTTTTCGTCTTATTACGTTGTATTACTTGTCGATGTAATTGAATTCGGTTTTTTTTCATTTGCGAGCAAACACAATTATTTGAGTTAAGTGTTCGTCCAAAACCTGAGTTATATGTTCGAAGTATTACAACCTGAGAAACTCCTATCTTCTTCAAATGAAGTGATAAAAAACACTTCCGAAAAACTATCGGCTAAATACAGTAAAGACATCTCAATTAACCTATAAGAACAATTAATTTGGTCTAAGATCCGAGAAGCTAAATCTTCCCTCATCTGTTATTCTGTTTTATTCAATTAGATGAAACAATTTTTTATAGGCTTATTTCAATATTGTGAATTTATAAAAACAACCTCTGCCACCATAAGCCTATGCCTATAAGTAACGACGATCGTTATCAGGTGTACATGATAACAACCGGGACCGACGGCTTAACGTGCTCTCCGAAGTCCGAGGCACGGTGGGGAGACCCAAAAGAACTGCACAAACACCCAGACCACGGGAAACATCTGTATGGCCAATACAAATGTTTATCATGTGCGGGGATTGAACCCGCAACCGCCAGCGCAACGGTCATAAACCAGTGCTGCGACCATTGCGCCAACGCATCAATAAATATTTATTTTCATTTAATTCAAGCATTTTTGTTTCTTTAGTGAGAAATCTTTACCCTTCGTTAGGGCCCCCTAACTAAATTTGATACAGGGCCCCTCAAAAGCACGCTACGCCACTGTACCTTACATATGTAGTGTGGTATTAATATGAATAGTCTGATGAATAAAATACAGTCTTGCTTCAACCGTGGTTTGATTCACTCGCCTATACTCCCACCGTACATGGCGACCCTGCCGAAGAAATTCGCTTAGTAAGCGACGCGATTAGTTGCGATGTAACTTAATATTGCAAAATGAATTTATATAATCGTCGTGCGCGCCAGCTACTATACGTCTCGAATAAATACATATCGCAAAACAATGGGAGGACAACAATCTAAGAATAAAGAGGAGACCATAATTGTACAAAACGCGGCCGCCGGCAATAATAATTCGCAGCTAGAAGAGTTCAGGATACATCTTTCCACCATCAGTGTATTATTGGCCGTAATTGTACTGGTCATATTTGTGGCAGCTATGTACTGCGCGTATCGCTCTTATAAGAGGTGCCACGTCAATTGGATATCGTCGGAGTTACAACGGAACACGCTGCAGAGGTCCCTATTTCGTCGGTCCCAACAACCTGTTCTTCCTGTGACCGTAGCAAGTAAGGTCGAGCAGCCAGTCCAGGCCATATCCTCAAAATATGTGAATATATAAGTGTAGTGCGGAAATAATAATACGTGTCACGGAGTGTAGTGTTAGATATAATTATTATGTTACATTTTAGAATAATACGTCTATAGAGACAGTAAGTTAAATAGTGAACTTTATTGTTTAGTATTAGTGAGTTCATTTATGTATTAATATTTTATTTTATATAACTCGCTTAAAATATTTACTTTTGAAATGTTGCTGAACATGTTAATTTTAAATAATCTACATATTGGTGGTAAGTTATGGCTATTGTTTTAACTCAATTGTATGAGGAATTAAAGAAAGTAAAATTATATTTAATTAAAATTGGCCCGAGTAGACGACAAGGCAATATATTACAAATTAAATTAAAAGAAGCTCATGTTATTTTTAACGAATATTCGAATTGGTTGGTAAAGTTTGAAAAAGAGCTAAGTGAGGGAAAAATTAAGAGTGAGGATATATCGCTTTATGAGAATTCTTGTAGAAAGTTTGATTTATTATATAAGGATATTTTATATTTGTGTTCTGAGTGTGTTGAAAGCAAAAGTTATACCAAAATGGATACTTTCGATTTAAAAACGGCTTTGACCTTGATGCCTGTTATGAAAAACGATGAAACGAGTATAAAGCAGTTAATTGATAATATTCTGTATTACGATTCCTTGCTTAAATCATCTGATTGCAAAAAGAGCTTAATAAAATTTGTATTAAAAAGCAGACTATCGCAATCTGCCAAATTACGTCTCCAAGAGGATTATTCTTGTGTTGAAGCTTTAGTTATTGACATGAAAAAACAACTATTACCAAGTAAAGGGGCGACAGCTATTCAAAAGAAATTACATAATATAAAACAAAATGACATGTCTATTTCAGATTTCGGAGAAGAAATTACGGAGTTGTTTGTGAACCTTACGATAGCGCAAGCCGATGGTAAAACAGAAAACTACAATGTTTTAAAGCCCATTAATGAAAAACAAGCAATTAAGCAGTTTTCCGATGGCTTACGAAATCGTAGGCTCAGTTCTTTGATAGCAGCTAGGAACTTCAGCTCGCTGAAGGATGCGATACAAGCAGCCAAAGATGAGGAAACTTCGTTCCCCTCTACTACAGGTGAAATAATGGGTATGTATAAACGAAATTATGTATCTAGAAATTTTAATAATAACTTTAGGTATACTCGTGGAAGACCGAATCGCCGAATGTCTTCGCATACAGGACACTCGTTCCGAGGGAAATCACAGCGCGGTTGGAATTCGCCTACATCGCGATTCCAAGGACAGCGAGGAACCTACAACCGAGGTATGTACAATAGACCGTACCGTGGAAATAAAGGGATGAATAAAAATTTCGTAAATATTATTAATGAACATGAAAAGTCCACTTTAGAATTAGAACCAAAATTAGATCAGTTTTTTCGTGAATAAACAACATCATTCTATTTTAGCTAGTAATAGCGATTGTTTTGTTCATATATCTATAGCTACGCATAATAAAACTTATTCATTTTTAGTCGACACGGGTGCTTCATTATCCGCTATAACATATAAACATGTACGTCATTTGAATATCCCATTTCATAAAGATAGTGTTACAATAAATGGACTCGGGGGCAAAGTACAAACTACCGGATATGTTTACATTCCAATGGCTCTAGACGGACAAATTATTAATCATAAGTTCTTTGTAGTATTTGATTCGTTACCAATTTTATGTAATGGAATTGTAGGACGTGATTTTTTAAAAAGATTTAATGCGCACTTAGACTTCAATAAAAATATTTTAACTTTAAATTTAGGATTAAAACAAAATGTTATTTTACCTATTATTAGTAGTTGTACAATTAATGATTTTTATATACCATCTCGCAGTGAGTCGGTACATTTTATTCGAACTGAATTTAAAACTGACTGTGTTGTTTGTTCAGAGGAATTACAGGACGGCCTTTATCTTGCCAGTTCAATTGCTAGCCCGATAAACGGCATGGTTCCAGTAAGAATTTTAAATACCACTGATAAAAATATTAAATTATCGAATATTAGCCCTAACGTACATAAACTTAGTGACTATAGTATTTGTTCCTTTGATAAGTCAGAGAATAATTCAGACAGAGTAAAAAATTTATTTTCTTTATTAAAATTAGATGATCTTAATAGTGAAGAGACAGAGAGTATAAAAAAGATTTGTGCCAAATATGCCGATATTTTTTACTTACCAGGAGATAAATTAACTGTTACAGATATTTATACACATCATATTTCTTTAAAGCCAAACGTTGTTCCAGTTTTTGCGAAACCGTATAGATTACCTAAAATTCATAAAGATGAAATTAAGAAAAAACTTAGTGAAATGTTAGAGGAAGGTATTATTGAACCTAGTAGAAGCAACTGGTCTAGTCCCGTATTGTTAGTGCCTAAAAAATGTGATTCAACTGGTCAGAAAAAATGGCGTTTAGTTATCGATTATCGGAAGTTAAATAATTGCATAGAAGATGACAAATATCCGCTTCCTGATATAACAGAAATATTAGAGTCATTGTCTGGGAGTGTCTATTTTTCACATTTAGACTTACATCAGGGTTACTACAATGTTGAATTAGATAAAACGAGTAGAAAATATACAGCTTTTTGTTCGGGGCAATACCAAATGTGTCGGATGCCTATGGGTTTAAAAACCAGCCCTAGTTCATTTTCCAGGTTGATGAATTTGGCAATGTCAGGTTTAAATAATGAAAAATGTTTAATTTACATGGATGATTTGATAGTTTTTGGTCGTAATTTAGAATGCCATAATAAAAATTTACAGGATATATTCAAAAGATTACAAAAAGTAAAGTTAAAGTTAAACCCTTCTAAGTGTACTTTTCTAAAGAAACAAATTTTGTATTTAGGTCACTTGATATCAAATAAAGGTATATTACCCGACCCAGAGAAAGTCAGTACAATCAAAAATTATCCTTGTCCACAGAATGTAGACGAAGTAAAGAGATTCGTTGCATTCGCAAACTATTACAGAAAGTTTATACCGAAATTTTCCGAAATTGCACATCCTCTAAATAGTCTTTGTAAGAAAAATGTTAATTTTATTTGGGATAAAAAATGTCAAGATGCATTCGAAACACTAAAACAACGTATTATTTCACCTCCTATTTTAGATTACCCAGATTTTTCACAAGAAAATTATTTTATATTACAAACTGATGCTTCTAATAAAGCAATAGGAGCAATCTTGTCAAATAAAAATGAACGTCCCGTAGCTTTTACAAGTAGAACTTTAAATAAAGCCGAATCAAATTACCCGGTAATAGAGAAGGAACTTTTAGCTATAGTTTGGGCTGTCAAACATTTTCGCCCTTACCTGTATGGTAAATATTTTAAAATAAGAACGGACCATAAACCATTGATATATTTATTTGGAATGAGAGATCCATCGAGTAGGCTAATGAAATTTCGATTAATATTAGAAGAATATAATTTTGATGTAGAGTATGTTAAAGGTGTGGATAATGCAGCTGCAGATGCGTTATCTAGAATCTGTTTAACATCGAAAGACTTAAAAGATATGTGTAACGATATTAATGTAATAACAAGAGCTCAATCAAAGAAAATTAACATTCCAGATTCATCGTCGTTTGATATGGTACGCACTGACCCGAGGCCTGATCAACCAAAAGTCGTGAGTACTCATATTAAACCGATAGAATCAGTAGAAATGTGTATGATAAATGCCAATGAGTTAAGGAAATTGAGAAAATTAGGACATATTTGTCATGAAAATAAGACGTTTTGTTACGATTCAAAGAAAAATATAATTTATATAAAATATCTTGGCTCAGACTCACAATTGACGCGACGCGAATTTGTGAATGAACTAGATAAATATTGTGAAAATATTAAAATAAACGAAGTATGTATAATAAAGAAGGATGGTAATAAAGAATTTATTGAGAAATTGATTAGAGAAATAAAGAGTATGAAAAATAGAAAAGGCCCACGTGTTTGTATAATAAATAATGTTAAGACAATTTATAACAATGATGATAGAAAGGTAATTTTAAACGATTTCCATCTCCTGCCTAGTAGTGGCCATGCTGGCATGAGAAGGATGACCAATAATATTAAAAAATATTATTATTGGCCAGGATTAGATAATGATGTTAAAAACTATGTTAAGCGTTGTGACAAATGTCAACGTCAAAAACATTCCTTACCAATAAAGGAACCAATGACAATAACAACAACTGCTAATACAGCATTTGAAAAGGTATATCTAGATTTGGTAGGTCCATTTGAGGTAGATAATAATAATTACTCATACATTTTAACCCTTCAATGTGAACTAACTAAGTATGTTGAAGCGTATCCCTTGATTTCTAAAAAAGCGGAGGAAGTAGCGAAAAGTTTTGTTAACAATTTTATCCTTAGGTATGGAGTACCGAGAGAAGTAGTTACAGACAGAGGGAAGGAGTTTATCGCAGCTACGTTCAAAGAGGTATGTAACTTATTACAAATAAAACAAATAAATTCTACAGCTTATCATCATCAGTCATTAGGTGCATTGGAAGTGTCTCATAAAAATTTAAATTCATTTCTTAGAATACAAACTGATAATCACCCTGAGACATGGAGTACTTGGCTTCCATTCTGGTCATTTGCTTTTAATACAACAGTTCATTCAGAAACCAATTTTACCCCCTATGAATTAGTATTTGGAAAAAAATGTTCATTACCTAGTAATTTAATTGCAGATTTAGAACCATTATATAACTTTGATAACTACCCTTGTGAACTTAAATATCGTATACAGACAACACAAAAGGTTGCTAGAAATAATTTATTAAAATGTAAACAAAATAGAAAATTAAGTTATGACAAATATACTAATCCAATTACTTACCAGCCTAATGATATGGTATTGGTTAAAAATGAAACAGGTAACAAGTTATGTTCATTGTTCTCAGGTCCATTTAAAGTAATTAAGGATAAACCTCCTAACGTAGAAATTTTAAAAAATGGAAAAACAGAACTAGTACATAAAAATCGTACAAAGCTATATATACAATAATTAATATCAAAATTTATGTATTACCTATGTCTATGGTTGATAGAATTGTTTAAAAAAAATTTGTGTTAGTATTAGTGCTTATTAGTATTAGTAATAAGAAAATGTATCTTTTATAATCTTTTTTTAAATTTTATTGTAATAAAAAAGAAAATTTTATTTTATTGATTTGATTTTGGACTTAGAACTTTTGAACTTTGAAATTTAAATTTTATTGTATACTTATTGTTAAAAAAAAATGTAACTAGTGTGTAATCATTTTTTTTTTCTTTTTGGATGGATGGTGTAGTGTGGTATTAATATGAATAGTCTGATGAATAAAATACAGTCTTGCTTCAACCGTGGTTTGATTCACTCGCCTATACTCCCACCGTACACATAAAATAACTGCTAAATAATACAGCTTTCAAGCAGTGTTGTGTTCCTGTGACGAGTAAGGCGAACAGGGCCCCTGGGAGAATGTTTGCGATGCTTCTGGTGTTGCAGACGTCTATAGGCTACGGTAATCGCTTACCATCAGGGGAGCCCTACGCTTATTTGCCGACCTAGTTTTATAAAAAAAAATTCGAAAATAAGATAGGATAGTTTTATTTTTTCTATAGACTTCGTATACGATTGAAATCCCTTTCAATTAGCCTACAAGATGGACTTAAGCTAATGAGATTTTGAGTTTGAATTTTATAAATTTTGGTATAATGCGTTTTATAAGTTATCTTGTAGCTGCTTAGGACATAATTAATAATAATAGATCTTAGATCTGATCTGATCTGAGATCTGATTTGCTGCGTGGTTACGGCATTAACGAATATAGCCACGCCCTCTCTTCCCGTGGGTGTCGTAAGAGGCGACTAAGAGATAACACAGTTCCACTACCACTATAGAAATTAAAAAGCCGACCGATGGCGGGATGACCATCCAACTGCTGGCTTTGAAATACACAGGGCGAAGATGGGCAGCAGCGTCTTCGATGCATCAAAGCCAGCTCTGCGGTCACCAACCCGCCTGCCCAGCGTGGCGCCAAAAATGGCGCGAACTTGTGGAGGCCTATGTCCAGCAGTGGACTGCGATAGACTGATGTGTGTGTGTGTGTGTGTGTGTGTGTGTGTGTGTGTGTGTGAGAGTGTGTAATAAAACTGAGAATCTCTAGAATCCTAATATTAGACTATTAGTATATTTAAAAAACCAAGGTCATAATTATATAGTTAGGTTGTTTTAGTCAATACTTTTACAAGTAACATTATAATGTAAAATTTCAAAACAATGATAACTTTACAAATGTTATTTATTACGTATGCCTGCCTGTAAATATTTTTCTCAGTCTAACAAAAATTATGTACCTACATATTTTGTACCTACTATTTACATAGTTTTATTATCATCTTATAAATATTGATAAGAGTTGGGGAATTTATAAATAAACTTTAAGTTAACACCGATGACTTGAGAGAAAACATGATTATATTATTATTACCAGATGCTGTTTACCGTGGCTTTGCTCGCGTAGGTATATAAACTGGACAGCAAAGAAAAAGGGTTGGTCACAAAATATTTAATATCTTCAAAAGTTCCTGACTTTGCTTTATGAAATAAAAACTAAATTAAAGAATATTTAATGCCACTTAAAATAACATATAAAACCTTTTCATTTATTTTGATTATTGTACAAAAAAACTGAAAATGTAAAATAATAATTGTGTTTGAATTTAGCACAAAAAAATCAAATCAATTGTTTCGCATTTGTTTTAGTTTTCCAATAAAAAAGTTATAAATTTGGTGTCTCTGCTTTATAAATTTTATTATTCTGAAGTCATCTTGTCGTTAAACCCCGAAGAATGTACCAGGATCCTGACAATGCTTGAAGGTGCCTCAGTCAGCGAAATACAGCGAGAGCTGTTGGTGTGACTCTTTCTATAGTTAAAAGTAGAAACACTAAAAAAATATTACAATACTAGCTGACCCCGCAAACGTTGTTTCGCCATATATGATATTAACCCTCGTAACCAGCTCTTGTCGGTGGAATTTCGTAAAATCCGTTCTTAGCTGACCTCTACTCGACGAAAGGAATGTTCCTACCAAATTTCAGTCTCTACGCCTTATGGTTCCAGAGATATCGTGATGAGTCAATATATCGGTGGAATTCTCTTTTATATATATATATATATATATATATATATATATATATATATATATATATAGATAAATAATAAAGGAACTTAACACTGTTACAACAATTAAATAAAATGAAAAACGCTTCAAACTCACCTGCGGACATCGGTAGCAAAAGTTAATGTACATAATGAACTTTATTTAACTTTCTTCACTGCTATCCTGTAGGTATCAAATATTTTTTTAAATTAATGTAACTACAGTGTTATCAACTGAAAGTAGAGCTGCATCGTAATATATTCTATGTAATGGACACGAAACTGCAAATCTTTAATTGTCAGTTTTTGCTCAATATTATAATACGACAAACACACCGATATCGCAAATGAACGAGACTTTATTTTAAACAACTGAAGGTCAAAAATAAAGTTTTTTGACGAAGCGTTGGCGTAGCGGTCACAGCACTGGCTGTTGCGTTGTCGGTCGCAGGTTCGATCCCCGCTCACGACAGACATTTGTACCGACCATATACCTACATCTTTGTCGTGGTCTGGGCGTTTGTGCTTGTGTACTGTGTGTATTTCCGGACCTCCGACACAGGAGAAAATCCTACTGGGGGCCGTTGAGTGTGAAGCGTTAACTTTAACCTGCTCCTTTTTCTGAAATCGGTTAGAGACAGAAGGAAAGAACAGTTAAAATGTACAGCAACGATTTTCAATTTTGTGAGTGGCTTTTGTCATCGCTAATCTTTACCAAGACGAACTTTCAGCTTAAACTAATGAGAAGGTAATTCCAAAGAGTTGAAAGTCTCTACTCAGTGCAACAGGACATTACTTACTGTCCATGACATTGTCTGTGGTCAGATACTCATCATCATTTAACTGAGGTAGGGCACAGCAGAAAATTTCCTGCTCAAAATATGGAGCAGCCCGACTGGGGTAGTACCTCGACCTTACAGAAGACCATAGCTAAATAATACTGTTTTCAAGCAGTATTGTGTTCCTGTTGGTGAGTAAGGTGACCAGAGCTCCTGGGGGGAGGGGGGGATTGGGGATAGGGTCGGCAACGCGCTTACGACGCTTCTGGTGTTGCAGGCGTCTATAGGCTACGGTAGTCACTTACCATCAGGCGAGTCGCACGCATCTAAGTACTGACCGTCGTGACGCTGCCGCGTTACCGGTCGCTCAAATTTTATCTTAACTAACTTATATCTCCCTCTCAATTTCCGTTCGCCTCGACCGATCACACTTTTCGTAACGCTTTCGTCACGCATTAACCTGCTTACTCCCCAAGTTAAGCGCGCCCAAAGAAGTTTTATTTCAAAAAGACTAGTAGAAAAAAAAGCGATTAGCCATCCAAGTACTGACCGCGCCTGACGTTGCCGCGTAAGGGGCTGTCTCCACAGGACACTTCCATACAGATTGCTGTCTCCACGAGCGAGCGTATCGCCGGCGATACGCTCGCTCGTGGAGACATCTCCATAGAGAGAGTATAGAAATAGGTGGCACGACGATACTATCGCCGGCGATACGCTCGTTCGTGGAGACAGCCCCTTAGCGGTCACTCAAATTTTACCCTTCATGCGCCTAAAGAAGTTTTTTTTTTCACTTCAAAAAATTAGCAAAAATTAAGATGGTACATACTTTATTATATATTTATACTAATTATCTTTTATTTTAGTACACCTATTATTTTATAATTATATGGGTGTCGTAAGAGGCGACTAAGGGATAACACAGCAACTGAGGTAGGGCAAGCAGGAAATTTCTTGCTCAAAATACGGAGCAGCCCGACTGGGATAGTACCTCGACCTTACAGAAGACCACAGCTAAATAATACTGTTTTCAAGCAGTATTGTGTTCCTGTTGGTGAGTAAGGTGACCAGAGCTCCTGGGGGGGGGGATTGGGGATAGGGTCGGCAACACGCTTGCGATGCTTCTGGTGTTGCAGGTGTCTATAGGCTACGGTCTTACCATCAGGTGAGCCGTATGTTTGTTTGCCAACCTAGTTACAAAAAAAAAAAAAAAAAAAAAAAAACACAGTTCTACTACCACCTTGGAACTTAAAAAGCCGACGGATGGCGGGATAACCATCCATGCTGGCTTTGAAATACACAGGCCAAAGACGGGCAGCAGCGTCTTCGGTGCGACAAAGCCAGCCCTGCGGTCACCAACCCGCCTGCCCAGCGTGGTGACTATGGGCAAAACACATGAGTTCGCGTCATAATGTCGGGCGCGAACTTGTGGAGGCCTATGTCCAACAGTGGACTGTGATAGGCTGTAGTGGTAGTGGTAGTGGATGTATATATATAACTACTAAAACAGTTTATTCCTTTGGACTCTCAAAAACATTAACAAAATATAAAAGATATTCGTTTTAGAGCCAAAGATTTTATGAGTAACAATAAATCTCATAAAGCCCGGTGTAAATACAATAATTAATATGCTTCGAGTTTTGACAAATCAACTTCATTAAAATTTTCTTCGTAAATCTTATTAAACTTATCAACTTATTCAACTTGCGATATTTGTATCGATACAGACGCGCGCTTACAGCGCGTTTCATTTGCGAAAAAAAAAACGTGTAACAAATGCCAAAACGCGATGAATACGCGCAGAGGACGCGCGTATCAAAATCGCGCGACGTCAGCGCGTAGGAAAACCGCCGTGTGAAAGGTCCCTAGTCCACACATCTTTATCAACTATGTAATCCTGCACCGAATAATAAGCTTTACCTATTAATTTCTTTTTAATAAATACTTTTAATTTATGCTGTGACAATTGCAAAATTGTTTGTGGTATTTTATTATACATGCGAATACCATAACCCAGAAAGGAGACGTTTACTTTGTACACTACGATTATTAATATCAAAACATCGACAGAAATCCTACACCACTAACGAAGTGCCAACAAAGAACTTTCATACTCTTTTAGCATTAGTTGCTTAATTAAGTGCTTTTGAACAAGGGATGGGATGTCTACAACATAAGTATAAATATTCTCTTAATCTCTACGTTTGTTACCCATCTCCAATCCAACCATTAATATCTTCACAATCAAATTTGAAGCTCTGAAGATGATAGAATCTTAAATACATAGAGACGGCTATCAGGACCTCACCACCATCCTTTTTATTATGAAATCAGCTATCAAGCGGTCTCTTCTATAGACAACTTGCCTGCTATTGTCAAATAACTGTTGTCGTGGTTGTTTTTGAATGTACTTCGCGTTTTCAGATTTTAGTTTACCTCCTCACACTTGCAACATTTTTGTATCAGGTGCCATATGCTCCGACATACATATACGGTCAGTGGCGGATTTACAAATTTGCCGCCAGTAGGCTATTTAATTTTTGCCGCCCCTGGTGATCTTAAAACTCGATACCCTATTTTCTACTGGGCAGTGGCGGATATACACATTTTGAAGCCATATGCTGTAGAGATTTTGCCGCCCTTTTCTCTATAGCAGGGAGCCCAGAATGCTAAATGTGTAGTCACTCCCACCTTTTGAAGATCTATTGGATCGTGAAGATTAGATGCTAAAAAGAAAAAACTTCATATGATGTTTACTCTTTTAGTGGTGGGGATGGCGTGTACGGATTTTCAAAAATGTAAAAAAAAGTCAAAAAAAATTCTCGAGTGCATCAGATTTTGATAGCGCATATAGACTACAAACTTCTGTTTACAGAGAGATATTAATGTGCCGGATTGCTCCGTGTGGAAAGCTGTATAAAGGTTGACATTTTGTATAATAAAATAAAAAATCTCGGGCGTGTCAGTAATTGAAGAGAGGTGTTAATTGAGCCCTAAAAAGTATCCTAATATTATTTAAAAAACTGACGATTTGACGTGTCCAAAAATACCTAGTTGATTTTTGAAAATGCAAATGCTGCAATGCAATGCAAAAATTGTTAGAATAAAAAACTCAAGCGTATCAGATTTTTATACAGACGTTTCAACTTGATAAACTAATGGGGTACCCTTAATCTAACAATTTTTAAAAGAATTTTCTTAATCTGACAAACAATTTTTGTAGTGAAACTTCTTTAGGCGAATGAGGGTTAAAATTTGAGCGACCGGTAATGCGGCAGCTTCAGGGACTGTCAGTACTTGGATGGGTGACCGCCTGGGAACACCGCGTGACGTTAGCTTTTTGTTTTTTTTTTTCAATTAGTTTTTTTTGTACTTGAAATTCGTTTTTTTTAATTAGTTTTTTTGAATTAGTTTGACAAAGAAGTTTCACTTGTGTCATGTGTACCTTGTACGCGCGCATTTTTTATTTTTGTTGCTATTTTTTTATGTAAAAATAAAAAAGTCATCAGAAAAAATATATGAGAGACGTGGAGCGGGAAATACATAATATTCGGTAGTTGTACGTATGTGCTGTGTGCTGTGTGGTTACGGCACTAAAGAATGTAGCCACCCCCTCTCTTCCCGTGGGTGTCGTAAGAGGCGACTAAGGGATAACACAGTTCTACTAACACCTTGGAACTTAAAAAGCCGACGGATGGCGGGATAACCATCCATGCTGGCTTTGAAATACACAGTCCGAGGACGGGCAGCAGCGTCTTCGGTGCGACAAAGCCAGCCCTGCGGTCACCAACCCGCCTGCCCAGCGTGGTGACTATGGGCAAAACACATGAGTTCGCGTCATAATGTTGGGCGCGAACTTGTGGAGGCCTATGTCCAACAGTGGACTGTGATAGGCTGAAGTGGTACGTATTACACTCTATTGATAATTTTAGATACTTCGGCTTATGGAAATCGTCAGAATATATTAATTCTATAATTTTTAAGTACTATTCTTTAAAAGAAAATTCAGTACTCGAGTATTTCGAGGTAAACATTTTTTTTGAAACTTTGTGACTCGATTAATTTTTTACGTCACGTTCAAATCGTCAGATTATTAAAGTAATAATTAACTTATTTTGTTCAAATCTGACGCGCCCCACTTGTTTTGTGGATCGATTTATTTTACTAATCTGACCGACTGCTCTGAACGCACACCACTATATTGAGGTATCAAGAGTGAGTAAAAGTATCTAACATGGTATAAGGATTCTCCCCTCATATTAAACTGATGCGCCGGAGTCACATAAGAAATCCCCGCTTGGGCTGCCCTATGACTACAATAGTCATTTCCCAGATTCTTTAAATAATCTAACAATTTTATTGCAATTGCATGTAAAATAGTTTTCGCGTGAATTTCTGAGCTAGTCAAAGCTCAATCATGTACGATTGATGAGGCGAAGTAATGTATGCTACTTACACAATGATGTTCAATCGGTAAACTTGAATAAAAAAACTTTATAGGAAAACAAAATTATTGCGCTCACAAACAGTTATAGTCGGGGATCAGTGCAAAGACTTAACTACTATCAAGCTAATTTTCCGGGGGAAGCTTCATTTTGATGAGACGCCCAACAATTTCCTGTACGAAAAGTCTCGATTGTGGTAGGTAATAGGGGTAGCAGGGATAAAGCAGCAGTGAACGTAGGACCGGGATAATGTACCACGTAATTTGTAGAACAATATTACTATTAAATTAGATAAATATTAGGTACCTAACTAAAGAAAATCAGCTGGTTAGTAATAATATTTGTGGCTCTACCTACCAAAAATAACATAGATTTTTTTTTATTTTATTTAAAAGAAATTCAAAATATCACGGTTGTTTCCGTAAACAGTTCAAATTAAAGCTTTCTATTTATTTTTAAATTTACCATATGTGAAATGTAAGAAATTAGTAAAGCTTCTTTGGAAAACTAATTGAAAGAGTAGGCGGTATCATAATTAAAAAATAGCCTTCGCAGACCAACATCACGCGATTCTTATTTTTTTATTTATTTTTTTTATTTATTTATTTGGGAAACAAACAATGTAATCATCACACATAAATAAAATTATTACATAACACATTTATCAGTAAAGTTTCCACTAAAAATAATAAGCAGACATGTGACAGAATACAAAGAATTAACTATCAAAAGTAAAAAATCAGGTGAATACAAAATTTGTGTTTAAAAAAAAAGAATAAAAAAATTACAATATAATCCATTCACTCATTTAGCCGTCAATGTGTAAACGCAAAAAAAAAATTATACAAAAAATACTTGTTAATAAAATCTTCACTAATACTAAATAGACAAATTGGAAAAGTTATGAAAGAAAAGTTGGTCATTAAAAAAGTCAAAATTCAAAATAATGTCATAAAATGTCATAAAAAGAGAATCAAATATGTCAATTATGTCAAATAAATTACAATTTAAAAATATGTCAATGAGATTAAAATCAACAATATACAAAAAATACAAAAAAAAAAAAAAAACTATTAAATCAACAAATGTTACATTATTATTTTTTATTTATTACGTCCCTAACATACTGCTTAAATGAAGACAGGGTACAATTAAAGATGTCAATAGAATTAAAGAGGTCATCATAGTTTCTGCAGGACCTGAAAGCAAAGATGTTTCCGGCATACTTGGTCCTAGTTACAGGGACAGAGAATAACCTTGTTGAACGCGAACTCGTCCGAGGACATCTCAAATTAATATTTTGTAACAAAAACGTTGAATCAATATGAGATTTTAATATCTTATACAAAAAGACTTGGTCTCTCTCTAAGCGCCGATCAAGCAACGATGGGAGGCCTACGGTAACTTCATTGCGACTTAAAACTTTTAAATTTAAGTGCTTTTCAAATTTTCTTTGGATTTTTTCTAAAGCTTCGATAGAGGTTTTGTATTGTGGATTCCAGACTGTGGATGCATACTCTAATATGAATCTAACATATGAGTTGTACAATAACAATAGAGTAGATCTATACCTAAAATCTCTACCAGATCGAAAAACAAAGCCAAGCATTCGGTACGCCTTTGTAGTTATATGCTCGATGTGAGAATTAAAGGACAATTTGCAGTCAAGAAGAACGCCCAAGTCTCTCACTTCAAATACCCTGTTAAGCATAACATTGTTTAAAAAATAATCGTATTTCAAAGACTCAGCCTTACGAGAAAATGAGATAATGCTACACTTTTCAGGATTCAGAGTCAGGTGATTGTTTTTACAATAGATACTCAATTCGTTCAGATCGATCTGTAGTAATTGACAATCAAGAGATGTTTTAATTTTCTTATATATTTTCATATCGTCAGCATATATTAGTAAGTCAGAATGTTTGAGGACCGAACCTACGTCATTTATAAATATATTAAAAAGAAGCGGGCCGAGATGAGAACCTTGGGGGACACCAGAAGTTACTGGCATAAATGTCGAGCAAAAGCCCTTCACTGTAACGGCCTGACTCCGTTCCCTCAAATAAGACTCAAACCATCGCAGAAGATCACCATGTATACCAATTTCAACAATCTTCCGAAGAAGTATAGAGTGTGGAATCTTGTCAAATGCCTTGGAGTAATCCGTATACGCAGCGTCAACCTGATAACCCTGATCCAAGGCCATTGATACTCGATGTACAAATTCGCAGAGGTTGGTTTCAGTGGATCTTTTGTTTACGAAGCCATGCTGCTGATCAATAATAATAGGTCGTAAGACAGGGAATATAATGTCATAAATTAATTTCTCAAATAATTTAGGTATAGTACTTATTTTAGTAATCGGTCTATAATTTTTTACATTATGTCTGTCGCCTGACTTAAAGACAGGAACAACGTAATACTGCTTCCACACACCGGGCATGACGCCGTAGGTCAAAGATAAATTAAATAAGAATGTCAACGGGAAAGCTAGAGACTTATAACAATTTTTCAAAAATGAAGGTGGGATACCATCTGGTCCACAGCCCTTAGCAATATCGAGTGATTTCAAATATTTTTCTAATAAATCAACAGTGAGAACACTGGCTGATCCAGGGGGGGGGGGGTCACGGGGGTCATGACCCCCCCTGGGCTGTGTCCAGGACCTAGGTGGACCACTAATTAAAATTGTTAAACAAGATTTTTGTCACAATATAGGTATTTTTAAGTACATTACCTACATAGATTAATAAAATACCTACTTTTTACAACTGAGTCATTTCCATGTCAAACCAACCAATAAAAAAATGTTTTCAACCTGACCCTTTCAGACTTGGCTGAAACTTTGTTTATTTATACTCTCTGACATCCTGAACTCAAATATAGTTTTCAAAAAAATTAATCCCTGATAGTTTTTTAGTTATAAATTTTTAAAAATCACAAAATCCGCGTTTTTTGACGTGCACTAAAATCTAAAATCTGCAATAACTTTGGTTCTATTAGAGATAGAGAGCTGAATGATAGCTCATTTTAAAGAGGGTTTAATGGGCTTTAATGTGATATCCAATTTGAACACATTCATGAACAAAATATTTTTATAGAGAAACTCAAAAATCGTTTTTGAAAAATCTTTGTGTTGGTGTTTTTTAGTTTTTTTTCAAATTTATATATGTTTCTATGTATAATTTTGTGCGACACCATAAAAATTTTAGAGTGGGACCATGATGGGATCGGGAGATATATTAAAAATACACCACTGAAGTAACTTTCACAAAATGTTCAGTCCAGAACCAGGCTATTAGCCTGGTTCTGATACATAGGCTATATGAAACATAACTTTGGAAATGAAATACAAAGATTTTTCTTTATTTTTAACCGACTTCTAAAAGGGAGGAGGTTCTAATTTCGATTGTATTTTTTAAATGTATGTTACTTCAGAACTTGACTGGGTGAACCGATTTCGATAACAATTGTTTTAATAGAAAGGTGGAGGGTGTCATTTGGTCCCATTTAAATTTATTTGAGATCTAAGAAGTACTTTTCGAGTTATATCTAATAATACGTTTTTACTTGACTAATTTTTCGTCGACCTGCGTTGTATTATACTGTATAACTTTTTACTAGGTGTACCGATTTTGATCGTTTTTGATTTAATCGAAAGTTGATGTTTATCATGTGGTCACATTTAAATTTCATCGAGATCTGATTACAACTTTTCGAGTATTCGTTGATAACGCGTAATTACTTGAATATTTTTTCGTCTACCTACGTTGTATTACTTTTCAATAAATATAATGTGTAATATATTTAAAAACATTATTTTTATATTTAAAACATAAGAATTAAGCCTGCATAACTTAAATTATTCAACATTAAATTGAAATAAAAAAATTGTGATATTTCAGTGATGTATTTTTAACATATCTCCCGATCCCATCATGGTCCCACTCTGAAATTTTTATGGTGTACTCACAAAATTATACATAAAAACATATATAGAAAAAATTAAAAAACACCAACACAAAGATTTTTCAAAAACGATTTTTGAGTTTCTCTCAAAAACTATTTTGTCCATTAATGTGTTCAAATTGGATATCACATTAAAGCCCATTAAACCCTCTTTAAAATGAGCTATCATTCAGCTCTCTATCTCTAATAGAACCAAAGTTATTGCAGATTTTAGATTTTAGTGCACGTCAAAAAACGCGGATTTTGTGATTTTTAAAAATTTATAACTAAAAAACTATCAGGAATTAAATTTTTTGAAAACTATATTTGAGTTCAGGATGTCAGAGAGTATAAATAAACAAAGTTTCAGCCAAATATGAAAGGGTCAGGTTGAGTACCTGGTTGGTTTGACATGGAATGACTTACCTGTATCTATCACTAGCTTCTGCGCGCGACTTCGTCCCCGTGGAATAGGACCAATTCTGTCATACATGATTTGTGCGAAACTAACCGTTTACGCAGCGGAAGCTCTCAAAAGAAAAAACCCCGATTTTGAAACATTTTTCATTGGTGTTACGCTCCTATTGGTATTAACGTGATGGTATATAGCCTATAGCCTTCGTCGATAAATGGGCTATCTAACACTGAAAGAATTTTTCAAATCGGACCAGTAGATCCTGAGATTAGCGCGTTCAAACAAACAAACAAACAATCAAACAAACAAACTCTTCAGCTTTATTATATTAGTATAGATTATAAAATTTAAATTATAATTTCTTTTTACTTGACCACGACTTTGTGGACCCCCCCCCCTGGCACCTTGATCATGACTGTGACCCCCCCTGGCGCCAAAGCTGGATCCGCCCTTGAGTGAGAACTATCTTGCCAATGGTATTTGTACCATTTACCTGTGCAGAAGCAATCTGGAGTGAAGATTATTGCGTACACTAGATGTCACTTTAAGTATTTTTATATTAATTACAACCTGAAAACAATTTAACACTAATTAAAAAAAAAAATAATTAAAAAAACGAATTTAAAATACAAAAAATAAAAAAAAACTACGCGGTGTTCCCAGGTGATCACCCTCCAAGTACGGAACGTCATGACGCTGCCGCGTTGCCGGTCGCTCAAATTTTACCCCCCATGTGCCTAAATAAGTTTCTCTTCAAAAAAATTCTGTCCCCAAATTTGCTGCCCCTAAAATCTGCCGCCCTAGGCTCAAGCCTACTCAGCCTGCTGGTAAATCTGCCACTGTATACGGTTCCCTTTTCGCGCTTGCAATTCCTAGATAACTGATGTTCAATCGGTCAGTGTTGTTTTTGTTGAGCCTGCTTGTTGAGGTTACAAATTCACCACGAAGTTTTGGGCTGTCGAATTTCGCAAATATTGATCTAGGTCGAGGTCTGGTCTCATTTTAGTCATCCTGGCGTAGAAATGTAATCTTTATTCGTTGATCGTAAGTTTAATGTCTTTTGTCATCTTTATGAGGCGCTCCAAAGCGCAATTTTTCGAAAACTAGTCTTCCCTTAAGCAATTCCCTAGCATTTCTTTGGTAATTTTGGAGATACGAACTAATCTCCTATTTTACCATAATTTCGTACATCATATTTTAAAACTTATGTAGACAAATTGATTAAGAACGTATTTCTATTTATCTCTTTCTCTTTCTGAATATATTGTGAAACAATTATGTTCTAACTATTGTGAAATATTTGTATTAGTTAATTAAGTATAATACAATAAACAATTTTGATAAAAGATAAGTATTTAATTACACACGGAAATTAAACATACTAGTGACTTAGCTTGACTTGTTTTATGCAGAATTATAAATAAACTCGCAATACCTGTAACTTTAACCCACAGCAACATACTGAATATGACCTTATAAAAATAAAAGTACGAGCTTTTTAACCGCGAATGCTGTAGAGCCAACACTGCCCGTCAAAGGTGACGAATGGTAATTCCACTGAATTTTTAGATATAGATTTAAAAATTCAGATATATATGTATTATAGGGTATAGGTATCCTCAAGTTTATTTTCTAAGATCCGAAATTGGCGTGATCATCACCCATTTACTTAATGGAAAAAAATTAAATTATTGTCTTCTTTACTTAGTATGTTAAAAATAAATCGCGAAAGGGTTGGCTGGAAATTTATTGGCCGCGATTATTTTTCTATCTATTATAACTATAGTGTTTTAATCGATATTAATAATAAATCTGTCCAAATAATTTTCGAATTAATACATTCTATGTGACTGTAATTAAAAAAAATTTAATGAGAAGGTATAGTGATCATCTATATATTAAAGCTAAAATATAAATAATATACCATCGAGAACTTTTTTGTAGACCTACCTATATAAGAGAAAAAATTCTACCATTTATGGTTTTATTACAGCTTAAGAAGTTTAGGCATATTTTCGATGAAAGCTCTCAGACAGCTTAATATAATTCCGACTTTCCTAACAATTATCGTAAGATTTTAACCAATTTAAACAATACTTTAAATAATTGTATTTCTAATCCTTTCTCAGGAATAATTTTGATAATTGGTAAAAATGGCATGAAAATGTGAGTTTATCACGAACAGAGAGACAAGAAACGCAGAGGTTGACTTTGTTCTATGATATGGTAAGATAGAAAAATATAATCCATGTAAATACATAATTATGTATAGATAAAAATATTTTAAGGCATATTTAAGTCTCTATTCAATAATTACATAAACAGAAACCTAATATATGAATTACAGTAAGAGGACCTTATTTTCTACTCCCCAAGGTTCAATTTAACCATATGTATAATTCTCACTACAATGACAACGATAAAAGAATGCAAAGATCAACAGAACTATCTCTTAATGTAATGATTTGCTCCTCTATATAAGAACTGCGCGGAAGTTAAGGTTTTCAAAAGTATCTGAAGTGATCTAAAAATGGAGAACGGTGCAAAAACTGTTGTAGAACTACAAGATATCTTAAGTGAGAAACAATTGGAAGTTATTCTCAGCAAGACAGCTAAACTGAGAGCTAAAATTGTTGGCTATGATCTCAAACCAGCTACGGAAGGTATTGCTGGATTCCTAGGGCACCACTTAAGGCTGACGCTTTATGTAAAAGAGGATTCAGTCAAGAAGATACATTTGTTTATAAAATCTTTACCAATGAATAATCAACCAAAGGTGGACATGATTAAGGAAAACAATTTTTACACAAGAGAAGCTTTAATTTATCAGCTTTTCGATGAAATGGATGACACTGAAGGTATATTTTGTAGTGATTTTTTATTTGTTGAAATTAGTTTAAAAAAGATAAATTTGATTAATCTTATGTGAAACGAGAAACAGTCAGGTAATGTAACGAAAAAATATAAATGACCAAAGTTAAGCTTACAATAAATCAATCAAAGGAATTCGTTCCCTGAAAAAATATGGGAGTAAGGTAATTATTATAAAATCTTTGAATGAGATTGAAATTTTACTTGTAAAAGAAACTGTCGATTTCTTTTTAAAAGTTATTTTATCACAGTACCTACAATAATTGCTGTGTGGCTACGGCATAGAATTTAGCCTCCCCCTCTCTTCCCGTGGGTGTCGTAAGAGGCGACTAAGGGATAACATAGTTTCACTACCACCTTGGAACTTTAAAAGCTGACCGATGGCGGGATAACCATCCAACTGCTGGCTTTGAAGTACACAGGCCGAAGACGGGCAGCAGCGTCTTCGGTGCGACAAAGCCAGCCCTGCGGTCCCCAACCCGCCTGCCCAGCGTGGTGACTATGGGTAAAACACATGAGTTCACGCCATTTTTGGCGCGAACTTGTGGAGGCCTATGTCCAGCAGTGGACTGCGATAGGCTGAAATGACTGATGATGATGACTGACCTACAATAAAATTATTTCTACGGCAATGTTATATTTGTTTTAATGACTTCTATTTGTTTAATCACTTTAATGTTTAATTACATATTTTGCAGATTCCAAACCCTGGCGACCGAAGGCTTATATCTACAATGAAAAAATTTTGGTCATGCCCGACCTTGCTATAGATGGATACAAGTCATTTCCTATTAAGGAATATTTTGACACAAACCACATTATGGTTACTGCGACATCCGTCGCTCGCTTCCACGCAGCCTTCGCCAACTACGCGACAAAGAAAACCATTAATGAGAACAAACCCTACAACTTCCTCAAGGAACACGGTCATCTCATGAATGCATCATTATTTGTCGACCCGCAATGGTGTAGGGTTACTGGGAAATTATGTAGCGATTTACTGAAGGAATTTTCTACAAATTTCAAAAAGTACCCAGCTGATCTAGCAGAACGATTAGGTCATTTATTCAACAAGGCTAATAACAGTTTGAAAGAATATGAAAATACTTTAAACGTTATTGTTCATAAGGACCTATGGGTCAACAACATCTTGATTCGTTATTCTGGAAACAAACCCATCAATGCTATTTTATTAGACTATCAATGCATGCAGTATGCTCCACCAGCCTTCGACATGATGTTACTACTCCATGTAACAACTACTAGAAGATTCCGCGAGAGTCACGAAAGCGAAGTGCTCCGTCATTATTATACAGTTTTCTCAGAATCGTTAGATGATGATACGAAGCAGAGACTGGCTGCACTGAATTATGATCTTGATCATTTCCTGGACTGGTGCGAGAAGGCTCGATTGTTTGGGATGACGTACACAGCATTTTTATATCCTTACATTTTAATGGATCCACTTGTAGCTCAGAAGACTTTTGACAATCCAGAAACGTTTCATGACCTTTTAATGGTAGATCGATCGCCACCAGTAATAGAACATGCGAAAGTGAACAATGTTTATAGAAGCAAACAGTTGGAAATAACTGAAGAAATAGTTGAAAAATATATCCTGGGAGATTAAGAAGTGGGTAAAATTGTTGATCTTAATTTTTTATTTATCTTTTATATAGTGGTGGGAAGGCAGATCTCTTCTTTTTTAAATACAAGTAACTTCGTACTTATGGAGTATGTACAGTAGAAGTATTAAATACGGATTGACTCTGCATGTCGTCTGTGAAAACTATCCATTGGACTGTAGGTTTAAAAAAATCAACGATCACCTTTTTAGTGTATAAATAGGTAATAAGTATAATAATATATTTACTAAATAGTGTCCTATCATGATCACGATTCAGCCTGTAATATCCCACTGTTGGGCATAGGCCTCTTCCCCATGTAGGGGAAGGATCGGAGCTTAATCCACCACGCTGCTCCAGTGCGGGTTGGCGGATATATTCCTTACTATGAGTAACGATCGCTATCAGGTGTACATGATAACAACCGGGACCGACGGCTTAACGTGCTCTCCGAGGCACGGTGGGGAGACCCACAAGGACTGCACAAACACCCAGACCACGTCAAACATCTGTATGGCCAATACAAATGTTGTCGTGTGCGGGAATCGAACCCGCAACCGCCCGCGCAACAGCCAATCGCAATCCAGTGCTCTGACCGCTGCGCCAACGCGGCGTCCTGTGTCCTATAACTTAAGTTAATTTTTTACATAGTTACATGTGATTAAGAGATTTAATATTCAAGAAATGTTTTAGATTTAAGAGCACTTGTTGGTCATCCATATGATGTCATTTTTAAACTGTTAAATTTTCCTTGTAAAATTTGTAATTTGGATCTGTTCTGTACGAGTATGAAAACTCTGCCAATCAAATAAAGACTTAATATGCGAGTATATATTTTTTCTGTGCGTGTGTTTGTCACTGAACTCCTCTTAAACGGCTGAACCGATTTGGTTAACATTTTGTACGTATATTTTTGTGGTTTCATGAATGGTTTGAAAACACAATTGCACCCGGTAGGTGGCGCTACTATCGGTATGTCAGCAATCAAGGGTAGCTGTATTCCGGGCAGGACAATTATTTATATTAACTAGTGGTCGCCCAAAGGTCGAAATTCCACCACAATTAAAAATTTAAATTAAAGAAAACCAAATAATTATGAAAATAAAGAACCTCTTTTTTATAATTTTTCAATTTTTCAGTTTGACTACAGGCTTTGACATGCGTGCGTGTGTGTGTGTGTGATGGTTGTGTGTGTGATGGTAGTGTGTGTAATGCTTTTTTTTATTAATTGAATGTATATTTTATGTATAATTTAAAAATATACATTAAATTTTTCATATCTATACTAATATATAAAGCTGAAGAGTTTGTTTGTTTGTTTGTTTGTTTGTTTGTTTCTTTGTTTGTTTGTTTGTTTGAACGCGGTAATCTCTGGAACTACTGGGCCGATTTGAAAAATTCTTTCAGTGTTAGATAGCCCATTTATCGAGGAAGGCTATAGGCTATGTATCATCACGCTAAGTCCAATGGGAGCGGAGTCCACGCCGACGAAGTCGCGCGCAGAAGCTAGTAAACTATAAGTGTGTGAATTTCATACTCCTCCGTACGCGCAATTTCCGTAAAAAGATATACTTATTATGATGATAGATGAACGATTAAACGTGGTCATATCATTTCAATTACTAAAGTCAATATATTTCAAATTTTCATCATGTTAAAAATACCATATTTTATTTCAAGTTGTTTCTTTTATTTTTAAACTTTGTGTAGCATTCTAGAGCTTGTAACAATGTTATATGTATTTGTAGGGATGCGAGTATTAAAACAACCGAGCAATGATACAATACTAATCCTTTATTAAACATTTATGAAATATATATAGAATGGTACACACACACACAGATACATACGCTTATAACACACTACATCTCCCCCATAAAAATAAAAAAAATGTATAATAATAATAAAAAAAAATTTTCTTAACATAATTAGACGTAAACAAAATATTAAATTTTAAATTCTAAATTAAACAACATAAACAAAGAATACATAGTAACATAAAATTAATAGCTTGATTTTAATTAATAATTAAGAACAGTATAACTTTGTTCTATTCTTATGAACTACATCAATCTTACCTTTTTTAATAATTTCTACGTTAGGCGATAGATCTCTTATTACTATATATATACAAACGGTCCAGAATATATGGGACTTAACTTGTTACCTATTATCTCTTTTAATAAAATTTGATCGTTCGGTTTGTAGTTAATAGGGTTTATATTTGAATCATAATTTACTTTCCTTATAAACTTATAATTTTTGTTTTAATTAAATTTTTACGAGCATCATTTTGTGATACCTGTAACATATATTTTAATTGTAATGGGTAACTATCATGATTATATAATGGTTCGACAATTGTTGACAAGTTACTCGGCAAATTGCATTTCTTTCCATATACCAATTCAAATGGAGTGTAATTAGTAGCGCTATGTACTGATGTGTTATACGAGAAGCACCAGTAGGGTAACCATGTGCTCCACATATCAGGATAATTATTACACTGTATTCTTAAAAATGCTCCTAATTGTTTGTGCGTATTCTCCAATGCACCAATACTCTCATGATGGTATGCAGTAGACTGTAATTTATTAACATGCAATAATTTACAAACCTCTGACATTGTTTTATTGATGAATTCTGCTCCTCTGTCAGTAGCTATGCTAGTAGGAACACCATACCTACTTAAGAATAAAGTTTTCTACAAGATTTTTTGAAATTTCATTAGCACTTTTCGTAAGAAGTGGACATGCTACTACAAATTTTGACAATTCGCATTGTATATTTAACTAGCTTCTGCGCGCGACTTCGTCGGCGTGGACTCCGCTCCTATTGGTCTTAGCGTGATGATACATATATATTATAGGCCTATAGCCTTCCTCGATAAATGAGCTATCTAACACTGAAAGAATTTTTCAAATCGGACCAGTAGATCCTGAGATTAGCGCGTTCAAACAAACAAACAAACAAACAAACTCTTCAGCTTTATTATATTAGTATAGATATGTAAGAGTAATTATTATACCTATCCATTTATACCATCTAGTGGTCCTACAATATCTAAAAATATTTTTTCAAAAGCCGTGTGGGCTGTTGTAGTCACAACCATTGGCTCTTTTACATACGTAGAGTATTTTTGTGTCTGGCACTTGTGACACTTTCTGACAAAATTCTGTAGGTATATCTCGTTCCATATTAGGCCAAAAATAATAGTTTTTTAATAGTATTTAACATTCGCCTAATACCCGCGTGGCCACTTGTAGGTAAGAGGTGAAAGTCATTTATAATAACCCTTATATCATCCTTATCAGTAACTCTTTGAACATCTTTTAAAATACATAATCGCGGTCCGGACCATGTTTTATCATGCTTTTTATTTATGTCACTATCTTTTTAATAAATTCGTCATTCGAACTATCTTTAATAAAGTAAACTTCATCAATATTATTTAAGTGACAATATTGTCCGAGCTCCCTCACAAATGCGGCTGGCGTCAATTGCGATCGGGATGCCGGATTTATAAACAACGTCATTTGAGACGGTACATACATTAATATACGCGCGTTACTTAATTGTATGCTATCGTTATTTAATAGTAACTTATTCCATTTAATATTATTTATCATTCGCATTACAATTACACCGATCATTATCCTCCGTGTCTCTTCATTTTACATATTACTAATTGACCCAGCAAACGTTGTTTTGCCATATGTATTATTAACCCCCTTAATCCCCCCCCTTGTAACTTAGGGGTATGAAAAATAGATGTTGGCCAATTCCCACACCTACCCAATATGCACATAAAATTTAATAAAAATCTGTCAAGCTGTTTCGGCGGAGTTTGGCAACAAACACCGCGACACGAGAATTTTATATATATTAGATAATGTCACGCTCACGACATTAAAGAAATCGACAGTGCCCTACACGCACAAGAGAAATCCATTAAACCTTATTAAACAATAATTAATTAATTAACAACATTTGATTATTAAAATCCAAATAAGAATTAAATTCAATTTCGTTCATCACTTCTAGAAGTGCTCTTTCATACAGCAGTTCTCTGAACCTCATTAGTTTTTAGATCGGTAAAGTTGTGTGACATCAAACATGAAGCGAGGGATATTTGTCACCACAAAACAAAACAGGACACCATACTAAAAAGTGTTCTGCACTGGAAATTGGAGGGTGATCCCATTTCGCAAATATAGGCAGAATTTCTCCCTGAACTGTTAAGGACTAGCAGAAGAATCGAAACCGTCTTTCGCAAGTTTTATTTGATAAAATATCCTATACTATACAGGATGTCCCGCGATAAAGTGCAACCCCGAAAGGGGGTAAAACTAGACCATAAATTATCGACAAAAAACATAGAAAAAACTTTTTAAAAAAAATATTTTATCTCTTATTGACGAATTAAGATTTTTATATCTTACGTAGACTCTATGTACAAAAAATGATGATTTCTTCCAAAGTAGTGGGTCGATTACTTTAAAATAAAATAAAATATTACGCCACGTACTTGGCGGTAAGGATAAAATAAAAATTAGCTCGCAAAAAAGTGGCATTATGACTTTATTTATGCTTCTTGTGAAAAAAAATCCATTTTTTATGACTGTTTTTTTCAATGATCTCTAATTTTCTCAGAATTATGCCCCCAATACCAGGAAATTTTATGATTTATTATTATTTCTTACCATATTGCCATTCAAATAAAAAAAAAATTACGCCTGTATCCCAAAAAACACGTACAAAAATCATCATTTTTTGTACAAAGAGGCTACGTAAGCTATATAAAAATCTCAATTCGTCAATAAAAAAAATAAATTTTTTTTTTAATTTTTTTAATTTTTTTTCTGTTTTTTGGCGATAATTTATGGTCTAGTTTCACCCCCTTTCGGGGTTGCAGATTATCGCGGGACATCCTGTATATATTGATAACATATAATATAAAAATTTATTTCGTCACAACAGGCAGGGTATCTTTTTTTTAAGTTTTACCCTGCATCCACAAGATTCTAATTCTAATTACACTGAGTGTGAGGCGTATACGCGAATATCAGAAAAATTATAAAGAATTTATATACCTTATTTATTATAGTAAAAAAATCATGTACGTTTTGTACTGTTTGCTTATATTTTGTTTCGTCCAATTCATGATTATACATAAAACATAAGGTGTAGAATGATACACATATTTTAAAAATTAAACAACTAAAGATAAAAATTTGAAGTATATTAAATTTGCTGTTGCTGTTGCGCGGGCGGTTGCGGGTTCGATTCCCGCACACGACAACATTTGTATTGGCCATACAGATGTTTGCCGTGGTCTGGGGGTTTGTGTAGTCCTTGTGGGTCTTCCCACCGTGCCTCGGAGAGCACGTTAAGCCGTCGGTCCCGGTTGTTATCATGTAAAACTGATAGCAATCGTTACTCATAGTAGGGAATATATTCGCCAACCCGCATTGGACAGCGTGGTGGATTAAGCTCCAATCCTTCTCCTACATGGGGAAGAGGCCTATGTCCAACAGTGGGATATTACAGGCTGAATCGTGATCGTGATCGATATTAAATTTAGTAATTAAAATGATGTCCGCCAACCCGCATTGGAGCAGCGTGGTGGATTAAGCTCCGATCCTTCTCCTACATGGAGAAGAGGCCTATGCCCAACAGTGGGATATTACAGGCTGAATCGTGATCGTGACCATTTTTAATCGTTCTTTAATATATTTAAACTAGCGGAACAGGCAGACGTTGTCCTGCCCGGAATACAGCAACCAAATTTGATTGCTGATATACCGTTAGTAGCGCCACCTACCGTGTCCAATTATGTTTTCAAACCATTCATGAACCCACAGAAATATACGTACAAAATTTAACCAAATCTAAGATTTTTTTCCAATCTCGTCAACAAGACATTGGCATTTAATGTCGAAATATCGAGCTCCGCAAAATGAAAATAATAAACATAAATATCCTGTTTTCAAATAGTTTTAACCAAATCGGTTCAGCCGTTTAGGAGGAGTTCAGTGACGACACACGCACAGAAGAAATATATGTATTAAGATATTACATTTTTATTTGATTGCGAGAGATCTCATACAGAACAGATCCAAATAACAAATTTTACAAGAAAAATTTAACAGTTTAAAAATGACATCATATGGATGACCAACGAGTGCTCTTAAATCTAAAACATTTCTTGAATATAAAACCACATAATTAAATGATTGTAACTATGTAAAAAAATTAACTTAAGTTATGGGAAAATATTTAGTAATTATAATCTACCTACTATTATTTGTACACTAAAAAGGTGACCGTTGATTTTTAAACATACACAGTCGAATGGATAGTTTTTGACAGACGACATACAGAGTATATCCGTATCTAATACTTCTACTGTACATAATCTAATAAAAGAAGAAAAAAAAAGGAGACGTCATGAACTCCATAAGTACGAAGTTATTTCTATTTAAAAAAAAAGAGACCTGCCTTCCCACCACTATATAAACGAAAAATAAATAATTAAGATCAACAATTTTAGACACTTCTTAATCTCCCAGGATATATTTTTCAACTATTTCTTCAGTTATATCCAACTGTTTGGTTCTATAAACATTGTTGACTTTCGCATGTTCTATTACTGGTGGCGATCGATCTACCATTAAAAGGTCATGAAACGTTTCTGGATTGTCAAAAGTTTTCTGAGCTACAAGTGGATCCATTAAAATGTAAGGATATAAAAATGCTGTGTACGTCATCCCAAACAATCGAGCCTTCTCGCACCAGTCCAGGAAATTATCAAGATCATAATTCAGTGCAGCCAGTCTCTGCTTCGTATCATCATCTAACGATTCTGAGAAAACTGTATAATAATGACGGAGCACTTCGCTTTCGTGACTCTCGCGGAATCTTCTAGTAGTTGTTACATAGAGTAGTAACATCATATCGAAGGCTGGTGGACCATACTCCATGCATTGATAGTCTAATAAAATAGCATTGATGGGTTTGTTTCCGGAATAACGAATCAAGATGTTGTTCACCCACAGGTCCTTATGAACAATAACGTTTAAAGTATTTTCATATTCTTTCAAACTGTTATTAGCCTTGTTGAATAAATGACCTAATCGCTCTGCTAGATCAGCTGGGTAGTTTTTGAAATTAGTAGAAAATTCCTTCAGTAAATCGCTACATAATTTCCCAGTAACCCTACACCATTGCGGGTCGACAAATATTGATGCATTCATGAGATGACCGTGTTCCTTGAGGAAGTTGTAGGGTTTGTTCTCATTAATGGTTTTCTTTGTCGCGTAGTTGGCGAAGGCTGCGTGGAAGCGAGCGACGGCTGTCGCAGTAACCATAATGTGGTTTGCGTCAAAATATTCCGTAGTAGGAAATGACTTGTATCCATCTATAGCAAGGTCGGGCATGACCAAAATTTTTTCATTGTAGATATAAGCCTTCGGTCGCCAGGGATTGGAATCTGAAAAATATGTACAAAGAAAATATGTATAAAATAAATAGAAGTCATTAAAATAAATATAACATTGCCGTAGAAATAATTTTATTGTACTGTGATAAAATAACTTTTAAAAAGAAATCGACAGTTTCCTTTACAAGTAAAATTTCAATCTGATTCAAAGATTTTATAATAATTACTAGCTGCTGCCCGCGACGTCGTCTGCGTGCGTTCACTGCTCGTTCCCCGTAGGTGATAGCGTGATAATATGTAGCCTATGTTCTGACCCAACTTCTTAATAATATTCGTGCCAAATTTGAAGTAAATCCATGCAGTACTTTTTGAGTTTATCCCGGACATGCATTTGAAGAAATAAAGGTTCACTGCTCGTTCCCCGTAGGTGATAGCGTGATAATATATAGCCTATGTTCTGACCCGACTTCTTAACAATATTCGTGCCAAATTTGAAGTAAATCCATGCAGTACTTTTTGAGTTTATCCCGGACATACATACAGACAAACAGACAAACAGACAAACAGACAAAAATTCTAAAAACTATATTTTTGGCTTCGGTATCGATTGTAGATCACACCCCAAGTATTCTTTTAAAAAAATATTCAATGTACAGTTTTGACTTTTCTACCATTTTATTATATGTATAGATCTTACTCCCATATTTTTTCAGGAAACGAATTCGTTTGATTGATTTATTGTAAGCTTAACTTTGGTTATTTTTATTTTTTCGTTACATTACCTGACTGTTTCTCATTTCACATAAGATTAATCAAATTTATCTTTTTTAAACTAATTTCAACAAATAAAAAATCACTACAAAATATACCTTCAGTGTCATCCATTTCATCGAAAAGTTGATAAATTAAAGCTTCTCTTGTGTAAAAATTGTTTTCCTTAATCATGTCCACCTTTGGTTGATTATTCATTGGTAAAGATTTTATAAACAAATGTATCTTCTTGACTGAATCCTCTTTTACATAAAGCGTCAGCCTTAAGTGGTGCCCTAGGAATCCAGCAATACCTTCCGTAGCTGGTTTGAGATCATAGCCAACAATTTTAGCTCCCAGTTTAGCTGTCTTGCTGAGAATAACTTCCAATTGTTTCTCACTTAAGATATCTTGTAGTTCTACACCAGTTTTTGCACCGTTCTCCATTTTTAGATCACTTCAGATACTTTTGAAAATCTTACCTTCCGCGCAGTGCTTATATAAATGAGCAAATCATTACATTGAGAGATAGTTCTGTTGATCTTTGCATTCTTTTTATCGTTGTCATTGTAATGAGAATTATACATATGGTTAAATTGAACCTTGAGGAGTAGAAAATAAGGTCCCTCTTACTGTAATTCATATATTAGGTTTTTTTTTCATGATAAAATCTGTCTGTTTATATAATTATTGAATAGAGACTTAAATGTGCCTTAAAATATTTTTATCTATACATATGTATTTACATGGATTATATTTTTCTATCTTACCATATCATAAAACAAAGTCAACCTCTGCGTTTCTTGTCTCTCTGTTCGTGATAAACTCACATTTTCATGCCATTTTTACCAATTATCAAAATTATTCCTGAGAAAGGATTAGAAATACAATTATTTAAAGTATTGTTTAAATTGGTTAAAATCTTACGATAATTGTATTAGGAAAGTCGGAATTATATTAAGCTGTCTGAGGACTTCTTATGCTGTAATAAAACCATAAATGGTAGAATTATTTCTCTTATATAGGTAGGTCTACAAAAAAGTTCTCGATGGTATATTTATATTTTAGCTTTGATATATAGATCACTATACCTTCTCATTATAATTTTTAAAATTACAGTCACATAGAATGTATTAATTCGAAAACTATTTGGACAGATTTATTATTAATATCGATTAAAACACTAGTTATAATAGATAGAAAAATAATCGCGGCCAGTTTTCCAGCCAACCCTTTCGCGATTTATTTTTAACATACTAAGTAAAGAAGACAATAAGTTAATTTTTTTCCATTAAGTAAATGGTTGATGATCACGCCAATTTCGGATCTTAGAAGATAAACTTGGGGATACCTATACCCTATATATATCTGCATTTTTAAATCTGTATTTAAAAATTCAGTGGAATTACCATTCGTCACCTTTGACGGGCAGTGTTGGCTCTACAGCATTCGCGGTTTAAAAGTTCGTCATTTTATTTTTATAAGGTCATATTCAGTTTATTGCTGTGGGTTAAAGTTACAGGTATTGCGAGTTTATTTATAATAATAATTCTGCATAAAACAAGTCAAGCTAAGTCACTAGTATGTTTAATTTCTGTGTGTAATTAAATATGTACTTATCTTTTATTAAAAATTGTTTATTGTATTATACTTAATTAACTACAAATATTTCACAATAGTTAGAACATAATTGTTTCACAATATATTCAGAAATAGAAAGAGATAAATAGAAAAACGTTCTTTATCAATTTGTCTACATAAGTTTTATAATATGATGTAAGAAATTATGGTAAAATAGGAGATTAGTTCGTATCTCCGAAATTACCAAAAAATTGCTAGGGAATTGCTTAAGGGAAGACTATAGTTTTCGAAAAATTGCGCTTTGGAGCGCCTCATAAAGATGACAAAAGACATTAAACTTACGATCAACGAATAAAGATTACATTTCTACGCCAGGATTACTAAAATGAGACCAGACCTCGACCTAGATCAATATTTGCGAAATTCGACAGCCCAAAACTTCGTGGTGAATTTGTAACCTTAACAAGCAGGTTCAACAAAAACAACACTGACAGATTGAACAGCAGTTATCTAGGAATTGCAAGCGCGAAAAGGGAACCGTATATGTGTGTCGGAGCATATGGCACCTGATACAAAAACGTTGCAAGTGTGAGGAGGTAAATTAAAATCTGAAAACGCGAAGTACATTCAAAAACAACCACGACAACAGTTATTTGACAATGCAGGCAAGTTGTCTATAGAAGAGACCGCTTGATAGCTGATTTCATAATAAAAAGGATGGTGGTGAGGTCCTGATAGCCGTCTCTATGTATTTAAGATTCTATCATCTTCAGAGCTTCGATTGTGAAGATATTAATGGTTGGATTGGAGATGGGTAACAAACGTAGGGTTTAAGAGAATATTTATACTTATGTTGTAGACATCCCATCCCTTGTTGAAAAGCACTTAATTAAACAACTAATGCTAAAAGAGTATGAAAGTTCTTTGTTGGCACTTTGTTAGTGGTGTAGGATTTCTGTCAATGTTTTGATATTAATAATCGTAGTGTGAGCAAGAGAAAAAATAACAAATAACAGTGCCGAGTGACAGTTGCGTCTGTTCTATAAGTATTGTAGTTTTTTTGCTATAGCGGCACGTTGCGCTCGAGAGGCGCAGTTTATCTTTTGTGTAACTTTTGTGCATTTCTTTGTAATTTTGTTTTTGCCATTTTTTGCTTATTTACGATAAATGTAAAAGAAAGTTATTGTTATTAATTGATTGAACTTGTTTTAAGGAACGTTTTAACAACATGGCGAGTAGACTAATGTTGAAAAACAGAGAAATGGTTTCTTTATTTAATGGAGAAGACGTAAGTGCGCATGATGGCGGTGACAGCGAGTTGGAAGACCACGTAAGTGAAGACAATATTCAAAGCGATACTGATGACGAGTACATAGACGAAGTAATCGACGAAAACTTGGATGACACTTCAACACCTCCTGAAAATCTTGGACATGACCACCGCATAGTCGAAATATGATGTTTGCAACTATTGCCTTTAACTAATGTTTTTGTTTAATTATTTTATGGTATTTGAGACTAATTATCGTAATTTATTAGATACTAAGACAAAATACTATACATGTTACTTATTTTTGATTTTTTTTTACTTATATACAGAAGACTACTAATTTTTGTTGTGAATTTATATAATCTTACATATTTTCTCATAATGAAAGAATAATTTTATTCATTTGTGCTTTATTTACTTATTAAATCTGTAAAACTTCATTGAAAGTATAAAAAAGAATAAAAATCAATTAATTTGTAAAATAAATTGGTTTTTAAAATCGTGCGCCTCTCAGGCGCAGTTTATCTTTTTAGTACAAAAAATAAGTCTATCTTTCTAGGGTTAAAACTATTTTAAATATCAAAAAAGTAATTATTAACTTCGACCGAAAAAATATCTTTATGTAAGTAAATTGACCGATAAAAGTGATATAATGAAACTATTTATAACTGTAGGTATTTATTTTCACACAATTTTGTAAGCTACGTCCTTGATTTTGAATGGAATAAAAACTCTTTTACCTGATGACTGGTGAGCACGTCACATATAATTGCGACCTTGTGCGTATGATAGTGGAGTTTGTTCGCAAACAAAAGAAAACCGACTTCAATTTACATTGACAAGTAATACAATGTCTGTAGTCAAAAAAATAACAATCAATTCAAATTCAAATTCAAAAATTTTTATTCAGCATAAAATTATTACACTTTCTTACTGAATGTCATGAGTCTACTACCAGTTCGGAAATAATAAGCCTCTGACCTGAGAAGAACTGGCGAAAGAAACTCAGCGGGACTAATATCATTTTTTTATCATGTTTTTTTTTTTCAAAATCAGATTGTTTACAATAATTTTAATAATTTTATAGGTTGAAATAGCCTGGCGGCGATCACATCATTCTCAAGGCGTACTGTCTTCTATAAAATCGTTAATCGAATAATATCCTTTAGTACACAAACGTTCTTTCACAATTTTTTTAAATTTGGCAATAGAAGCTTTTTGAACGTTTTCTGGGAGCCTGTTGTATAAGCGTATACATTGTCCATAGAAAGAATTACTGACTCGACGTAAGCGAGTTACAGGCATTACAAGTTTGTGTTTGTTCCTAGTATTAATGCTATGCATGTCGCAATTCCTGCGAAATTCGTGTATATTTTTATGAACATACATAACATTTTCGTACACATATTGAGAAGCAACAATCAATATTTTTATTTCTTTAAACTTATCTCTTAATGATACTCTTGAGAGATCTCGATAAAGTTTAACTGGGACCAAACGACATTCAGCTTTCGAATAACTAAAGAATTATCAAAATTGGTACACCCAATAAGGGGCCATCCATAAATTACGTCACACGAATTTCTCGATTTTTCGACCCCTCCCCCGTCCTTGTCACAGATGGTCACATTTATGAGACCCCCCCCCCCTACCGAGTGTGACGTCACATATTTTGTAATTTTGCATGGGCAAACTGATGAGAGTTTCGACATTATTTTTATTTACATTTTAATAAAAGCCAATTCGCCTATAAAACAAATAAAACTAATTTTTGAAGTTAGTTTTATTGATAGGTAGTTGAAATATCATGTTTTTGTACTTACGTTTTGATATTATCATATTTGGAAATGTGACGTCACAAAATGTCGGAGCCCTCCCTCCCCCTTGTCACACTATGTCACACTTCGTCGACCCCCTACCCCCCTCTTAACGTGTGACGTAATTTATGGATGGCCCCTAAAAAGATATGAGGCAACAGACATAAGGGAAATACAGTCGAATCTAGAACTTTCGACGACGCGTTGGCGTAGCATCGCATCGTAGCGTCGCAGGTTCGTTTGTCGTGGTCTGGGCGTTTGTTCTTGTATATTGTGTGTGTTTCTGGACCCCTGATACAGGGGAAAATCGTACTGAGGGCCATAGAGTGTGAAGCGTTAACTTTAACCTCCTCCTTTTTTGAAATCGGTTAGAGACAGAAGGAAAGTTAGGAAAGACAGCTACGACTTCCAATTTTGTGTGTGGCTTTTGTCATCGCTAATCTTGCTTTTAGCAAGACGAAGTTTCAGCTTAAACTTATGAGAAGGACATTCCAGAGAGTTGAAAATCTACACTCAGTGCAATAGGACATTGCTTATTGTCAATGATATTATCTGCAGTCAGACACTCATAAACCTCACTTCGACGATGTCTAAGTCACATTGTCTATTTGTTCATTGGTCTTCTTAATATTTCATGATGCTGTTTTGGGTGTGAGGCGTTTATCTATCCAAATAAAAAACTCACGAAGGGTTCCGTACCATTGTCTAAACTAAATATAAGTAAATTTTCTGTTAAATATTTATTTAATTGTGACGCCATCTATGCCGCTATTAGAAAACTATTATTAGTCTATCGACGAAGTTTTTGTTGTTAAGTTGGAGACTAATAATAAACAGAAATAATTATCGCTCCTTTAAATATTTATTTTATTTTGTTTTTAGTTTTTGTTGTTATAGCGGCAACAGAAATACATAATTTGTAAAAATTTCAACTGTCTAGCTATCGCCGTTCTTGAGATACAGCCTGGTGACAGACCCGTCCCATTTTTACTCTTTGGATACGGAACCCTAATTACTAAAATCATATGTATGTATACACTACATATACCAAAATAACATTGTTTATAATTTTTATCTGTCTGTCTGTCTAAATATCTGAAACGGCTGGACCGATTTTGACGGGACTTGCACTGGCAGATATCTGATGTAATAAGGATAACTTAAGCTACTTTTATTTTAGATTTTTTTAAAATGCGAACTGAACATTAACTATGTATTTTGTTAAATTCCACGCGGACGAAGTTGCGGGCACAGCTAGTTTATGATTATGAATATTAGTCCAGTCATAAAAAAAAAACATTAAATACCACAGTTTGGAGATTATGATGAATCGATAGGGGGGTGTATTCTGAGCATAAATTCCAATTTGAGGGGTTCTCCGATGGTCAGCTCAAGGTCATTTCGATGAAAACGCGTTTAATTCGATATCTCGAGAACGGTTAGTGTTAGGCAAAAAATTGTAATTACCTTTTCTCTTCTCAATTAAATTTACTAACTCTTTTATCTGAAAATTTTTTTGTACCATCAATACTTTTCAAATTATTACTTCCGAAAGGCAAAAATTTTACATTTTTTTCTCCCTGTTTAACATTTTTCGCCATTTTCTCCCTAACCGTTCAATTTTATGAAATTTTATTCATTATCAAAGTTCTAGATCTTTTAATTATGAACAAATTTTTTCTTAAATTTTTTTTCTAACTCCAATATCTTCGGAGTTATACCTTACTTTACCGCGCGAGATCCGCGCCAATGTCGCAATATCATCGACATCAGTGAGTATTCAGTACCTACTTGAAATAAATATTAAACTATTCTATGATCATTTATTAACCAACTTACCTGTATAAAAAGGTGAATTGATTAAACTAATTAAAATTTTTACTTCATTTAAATATTAAATATTGTAATTATTGAAATATAATTTAAATATTGTACTTCTTCAATTTGGGTATTTTTATTATATTTAATGGGATAATAATGTGAATAAGAATTAGAAAAAAATTAATGAATAATGAAAACTGTTTCACACATTTATTCATGGAAAATATATCCAACAATCGTAAAACGGTGCGTTCGTAAAACAGTGCGATGCCAGAATTCATTCCTATCGATTCATCATAGTCTCCAAACTGTGGTATTTAATGTTTTTTTAACCCATTTTCAGCCGTAATTTGACTGGACTATAGGTATTAATAAAATTACAAAGAACTTGTATAACTTATTTATAACATTGATCAAATCATATACGTCTTGTAGTTTTATATTTTTAACCGACTTCCAAAAAAGGAGGAGGTTCTCAATTCGACACGTATGTTTTTTTTTTTTTTTTTTTTTTTTTTTATGTATGTTAGCTCAGAACTTTTGACTGGGTGGACCGATTTCGATCAATTTTGTTTTAATTGAAAGGTGTTGCGTGTCATGTGGTCCCATTTTAATTTAATTGAGATCTGACAAGTACTTTTAGAGTTATATCTAATAATGCGTATTTACGTGACTAATTTTTCGTCGACCTACGTTATATTATACCGCATAACTTTTTACTCGGTGTACCGATTTCGATGATTCTTACTTTAATCGAAAGCTAATACTTGTCTTGTAGTCGTGTTTAAATTAGATCGAAAACTGATTACAACTTTTTGAGTAATCTTTAATAGCGCGTATTTACTTGACTATTTTTTCGTCTTATTACGTTGTATTACTTGTCGATGTAATTGAAGTCGGTTTTTTTTCGTTTGCGAGCAAACACAATTATGTCGCATTCAATTAATTTTAATACATATAACATTGTTACAAGCTGTAGAATGGTACACGAAGTTTAAAAATAAAAGAAACAACTTGAAATAAAATATGGTATTTTTAACATGATAAAATAAAAGTTTGAAAAATATTGATTGCTGTGTGATGAATATTGATTGAATATTGATTGATGTGACCACTTTTAATCGTTCATTAATTTAAATACACTAGCGGACCCGGCAGACGTTGTTCTGCCCGGAATACAGCTACCCTTGATTGCTGACATACCGATAGTAGCGCCACCTACCGGGTCCAATTGTGTTTTCAAACCATTCATGAACTCACAGAAATATACGTATAAAATTTTAACCACATCTAAGATTTTTTTTTCAGTCTCGTCAACAAGCAATTAGCAGTTAATGTCGAAATATCGAGCTCCGAAAAACGAAAATAATAAGCATGGTAAATATCCCGTTTTCGAATAGTTTTAACCAAATCGGTTCAGCCGTTTAGGAGGAGTTCAGTGACGACACATGCACAGAAGAAATATATGTATTAAGATATTACATTTTTATTTGATTGCGAGAGATCTCATACAGAACACATCCAAATAACAAATTTTACAAGAGAAATTTAACAGTTTAAAAATGACATCATATTATGGATGACCAACGATTACTCTTAAATCTAAAACATTTCTTGAATATAAAATCACATAATTACATGATTGTAACTATGTAAAAAAATTAACTTAAGTTATGGGAAAATATTTAGTAAATATAATCTACCTACTATTATTTGTACACTAAAAAGGTGATCGTTGATTTTTTAAGCCTACACAGTCGAACGGATAGTTTTTCACAGACGACATACAGAGTAAATCCGTATCTAATACTTCTACTGTACAAAATCTAATAAAAGAAGAAAAAAGGAGACATCATAAACTCCATAAGTACGAAGTTATTTGTATTTAAAAAAGAAGAGACCTGTCTTCCCACCACTATATAAACGAAAAATAAATAATTAAGATCAACAGTTTTAGCCACTTCTTAATCTCCCAGGATATATTTTTCAACTATTTCTTCAGTTATATCCAACTGTTTGGTTCTATAAACATTGTTGACTTTCGCATGTTCTATTACTGGTGGCGATCGATCTACCATTAAAAGGTCATGAAACGTTTCTGGATTGTCAAAAGTCTTCTGAGCTACAAGTGGATCCATTAAAATGTAAGGATATAAAAATGCTGTGTACGTCATCCCAAACAATCGAGCCTTCTCGCACCAGTCCAGGAAATGATCAAGATCATAATTCAGTGCAGCCAGTCTCTGCTTCGTATCATCATCTAACGATTCTGAGAAAACTGTATAATAATGACGGAGCACTTCGCTTTCGTGACTCTCGCGGAATCTTCTAGTAGTTGTTACATAGAGTAGTAACATCATGTCGAAGGCTGGTGGACCATACTCCATGCATTGATAGTCTAATAAAATAGCATTGATGGGTTTGTTTCCGGAATAACGAATCAAGATGTTGTTCACCCACAGGTCCTTATGAACAATAACGTTTAAAGTATTTTCATATTCTTTCAAACTGTTATTAGCCTTGTTGAATAAATAACCTAATCGTTCTGCTAGATCAGCTGGGTAGTTTTTGAAATTAGTAGAAAATTCCTTCAGTAAATCGCTACATAATTTCCCAGTAACCCTACACCATTGCGGGTCGACAAATATTGATGCATTCATGAGATGACCGTGTTCCTTGAGGAAGTTGTAGGGTTTGTTCTCGTTAATGGTTTTCTTTGTCGCGTAGTTGGCGAAGGCTGCGTGGAAGCGAGCGACGGATGTCGCAGTAACCATAATGTGGTTTGTGTCAAAATATTCCGTAATAGGAAATGACTTGTATCCATCTATAGCAAGGTCGGGCATGACCAAAATTTTTTCATTGTAGATATAAGCCTTCGGTCGCCAGGGATTGGAATCTGCAAAATATGTAATTAAACATTAAAGTGATTAAACAAATAGAAGTCATTAAAACAAATATAACATTGCCGTAGAAATAATTTTATTGTACTGTGATAAAATAACTTTTAAAAAGAAATCGACAGTTTCTTTTACAAGTAAAATTTCAATCTGATTCAAAGATTTTATAATAATTATCTTACTCCCATATTTTTTCAGGAAACGAATTCCTTTGATTGATTTATTGTAAGCTTAACTTTGGTTATTTTTATTTTTTCGTTACATTACCTGACTGTTTCTCATTTCACATAAGATTAATCAAATTTATCTTTTTTAAACTAATTTCAACAAATAAAAAATCACTACAAAATATACCTTCAGTGTCATCCATTTCATCGAAAAGCTGATAAATTAAAGCTTCTCTTGTGTAAAAATTGTTTTCCTTAATCATGTCCACCTTTGGTTGATTATTCATTGGTAAAGATTTTATAAACAAATGTATCTTCTTGACTGAATCCTCTTTTACATAAAGCTTCAGCCTTAAGTGGTGCCCTAGGAATCCAGCAATACCTTCCGTAGCTGGTTTGAGATCATAGTCAACAATTTTAGCTCCCAGTTTAGCTGTCTTGCTGAGAATAACTTCCAATTGTTTCTCACTTAAGATATCTTGTAGTTCTACAACAGTTTTTGCACCGTTCTCCATTTTTAGATCACTTCAGATACTTTTGAAAACCTTAACTTCCACGCAGTTCTTATATAGAGGAGCAAATCATTACATTAAGAGATAGTTCTGTTGATCTTTGCATTCTTTTTATCGTTGTCATTGTAATGAGAATTATACATATGGTTAAATTGAACCTTGAGGAGTAGAAAATAAGGTTCTCTTACTGTAATTCATATATTAGGTTTTTTTTTCATGATAAAATCTGTCTGTTTATGTAATTATTGAATAGAGATTTAAATGTGCCTTGAAATATTTTTATCTATACATATGTATTTACATGGATTATATTTTTCTATCTTACCATATCATAAAACAAAGTCAACCTCTGCGTTTCTTGTCTCTCTGTTCGTGATAAACTCACATTTTCATGCCATTTTTACCAATTATCAAAATTATTCTTGAGAAAGGATTAGAAATACAATTATTTAAAGTATTGTTTAAATTTGTTAAAATCTTACGATAATTGTTAGGAATGTCGGAATTATATTAAGCTGTCTGAGACCTTTCATCGAAAACATGTCTAAACTTCTTAAGCTGTAATAAAACCATAAATGGTAGAATTATTTCTCTTATATAGGTAGGTCTACAAAAAAGTTCTCGATGGTATATTATTTATATTTTAGCTTTAATATATAGATGATCACTATACCTTCTCATTAAAATTTTTTTAATTACAGTCACATAGAATGTATTAATTCGAAAATTATTGGGACAGATTTATTATTAATATCGATTCACTATAGTTATAATAGATAGAAAAATAATCGCGGCCAGTAAATTTCCAGCCAACCCTTTCGGGATTTATTTTTAACATACTAAGTAAAGAAGACAATAATTTAATTTTTTTCTATTAAGTAAATGGGTGATGATCACGCCAATTTCGGATCTTAGAAAATAAACTTGAGGATACCTATACCCTATATATCTGAATTTTTAAATGTATATCTAAAAATTCAGTGGAATTACCATTCGTCACCTTTGACGGGCAGTGTTGGCTCTACAGCATTCGCGGTTAAAAAGTTCGTACTTTGATTTTTATAAGGTCATATTCAGTTTGTTGCTGTGGGTTAAAGTTACAGATATTGCGAGTTTATTTATTATAATTCTGCATAAAACAAGTCAAGCTAAGTCACTAGTATGTTTAATTTCCGTGTGTAATTAAATACTTATCTTTTATCAAAATTGTTTATTGTATTATACTTAATTAACTAATACAAATATTTCACAATAGTTAGAACATAATTGTTTCACAATATATTCAGAAAGAGATAAATAGAAAAACGTTCTTCATCAATTTGTCTACATAAGTTTTATAATATGATGTAAGAAATTATGGTAAAATAGGAGATTAGTTCGTATCTCCGAAATTACCAAAAAAATTGCTAGGGAATTGCTTAAGGGAAGACTAGTTTTCGAAAAATTGCGCTTTGAAGCGCCTCATAAAAATGACAAAAACATTAAACTTACGATCAACGAATAAAGATTACATTTCTACGCCAGCCGGGCTAGCATGCGCGCCAAGACAAAAGTTTGTCTACCCCTTTTCTCGTATTATCTCTTTATGTCTACAGTAGCTAGCATGCGTGCACGTGATACTCTTCTCTTCACGACAATTGAAGAGATAACACGATGTGGAGTGTGGACGCTTAATAGAACGAGGCCAATGTAGATTAAACGTAGTGAAAATTTAGAATTTATCATCGTTGCAATGTAAAAATATTGTTTATTTTTTTGTTAAGGCAGCACGAGTTTCTCTACTCGACAAGGTGAAGTCTTCGGAAGAGAATTATGTCTCTCGTATTGCGCATGCTAAGGTAATCGAGAAAATACTCGATGTAGACATTATCTATCTCTCTCGTCAAGAGATTATTTCGTTGTACGCATGCTAGCCCGGCAGGATGACTAAAATGAGACCAGACCTCGACCTAGATCAATATTTGCGAAATTTGACAGCCCAAAACTTCGTGATGAATTTGTAACCTCAACAAGCAGGTTCAACAAAAACAACACTGACAGATTGAACAGCGGTTATCTAGGAATTGCAAGCGCGAAAAGGGAACCATATATGTGTGTCGGAGCATATGGCACCTGATACAAAAATGTTGCAAGTGTGAAGAGGTAAATTAAAATCTGAAAACGCGAAGTACATTCAAAAACAACCACGACAACAGTTATTTGACAATAGCAGGCAAGTTGTCTATAGAAGAGACCGCTTGATAGCTGATTTCATAATAAAAAGGATGGTGGTGAGGTCCTGATAGCCGTCTCTATGTATTTAAGATTCTATCATCTTCAGAGCTTCAAATTTGATTGTGAAGATATTAATGGTTGGATTGGAGATGGGTAACAAACGTAGGGATTAAGAGAATATTTATACTTATGTTGTAGACATCCCATCCCTTGTTCAAAAGGACTTAATTAAGCAACTAATGCTAAAAGAGTATGAAAGTTCTTTGTTGGCACTTCGTTAGTGGTCATAGTGGTGTAGGATTTCTGTCGATGTTTTGATATTAATAATCGTAGTGTGAGCAAGAGAAAAAATAACAAAATTGTAACTCCAAGTTTCCGAATGCGCAAAGTAAACGTCTCCTTTCTGGGTTATGGTATTCGCATGTATAATAAAATACCACAAACAATTTTGCAATTGTCACAGCATAAATTAAAAGTATTTATTAAAAAGAAATTAATAAGTAAAGCTTATTATTCGGTGCAGGATTACATAGTTGATAAAGATGTGTGGACTAGGGACCTACCACACGGCGCGGCGGTTTTCCTATGCGCTGACTTCGCGCGATTTTGATACGCGCGTCCTCTGCGCGTATTCATCGCGTTTTGGCATTTGTTACATGTTTTTTTTCGCAAATGAAACACGCTGTAAGCGCGCGTCTGTATCGATACAAATATCGCAAGTTGAATAAGTTGATAAGTTTGATAAGATTTACGAAGAAAATTTTAATGAAGTTGATTTGTCAAAACTCGAACCATATTAATTATTGTATTTACAACTACGGGCTTTATGAGATTTATTGTTACTCATAAAATCTTTGGCTCTAAAACGAATATCTTTTATATTTTGTTAATGTTTTTGAGAGTCCAAAGGAATAAACTGTTTTAGTAGTTATATATATATATATATATATATATATATATATATATATATATATATATATATATATATATATATATATATATATATATATATATATATATATATATACATATTATAAAATAATAGGAATGCTAAAATAAAAGATAATTAGTATAAATATTTAGTAAAGTATGTACCATCTTAATTTTTGCTAATTTTTTGAAGTGAAAAAAGAAACTTCTTTAGGCGCATGAAGTGTAAAATTTGAGTGACCGCTAACGCGGCAACGTCAGGCGCGGTCAGTACTTGGATGGGTGATCGCTTTTTTTTCTACTAGTTTTTTTAAGTGAAACTTCTTTAGACGCGACTTAACTTGGGGAGTAAGCAGGTTAATGCGTGACAAAAGCGTTACGAAAAGTGTGATCGGTCGAGGCGAACGGAAATTGAGAGGGAGATATAAGTTAGTTAAGAAAAAATTTGAGCGAGCGGTAACGCGGCAGCGTCACGACGGTCAGTATTTGGATGGGTGCCTGGGAACACCGCTTGACGTTGGCTTTTTGTTTTGTTTTCTTTGTTATATATTATATAAATAAAATACGAATGATATAAATTAAACACTTAAAAATTCTCCATATATAATTTGATAATTATAAAAAATATATATTTATATGAAAAATATACGCTACACAAACGCGATTTAAACGCGATTCAAACGCGATTCAGACGCGATACAGACGTGATTCAGACGCGATACAGACGCGCGTACTTGTTACGTTTGAAAAACGAGGCGCAAACGCAAGCATCGTGTGTAAAGGTTAAAACGTGCCCTCGCGTTGGCAGAGCGTTCAACTTGCGTCTGTATCGATACAAACGCGCGTCGACAGCGCGTAGGAAAACCGCCGTGTGGAAGGTCCGTTATAGTGATGCTGTGTTTAATGCAAGATATTACTAATTTTGTACTAAAACACAGTTTATATAATTCTATTACTTTCAATTTAAATTCTCTCTACCACTTATATGCGGACGACCTTCAACTTTACCTTTCTTCGAATCTAGAGAATCTTCCTAATACTATAGCGTCCATTAATTCAGATTTCTCTACTGTCTCCGAATGGTGTAAGCAATATGGTCTTACGGTTAACGCATCAAAAAGCCAAGTGATCCTGATCGGCAGTCAGAAAATTACTGCAAAAATTGACTACACAAATTTGCCTCTTATTCCTCTTGATGGCGTTAAACTACCGTTCCTAGATAGAGTGAAGAACCTTGGTATTTATTTCGATCAAGCATTATCCTGGAATTACCAAATTAGCGAAGTGAGGAAGAAAATATTTACTGCCGCAGGCTCATTAAGGCGTTTACGTAACTTTCTCGTTATTCCGACTAAAATTGCGCTTGCGAATTCACTCATGCTTTCGATTTTGGTTACTGAAATTCAGTTAAATAAACTTGAGCGACTTCAAAACACTGCAATTCGGTTCATATTTGGCCTGCGTAAATATGACCACATAACACAATTTCGTAAAAAGCTTAACTGGTTACCCATTCGTCTTCGCCGGAATTCTCATTTATTATCTCTTCTGTAGGTACCTACTGTGTACTATTCCATCCGTCAACACCTGCTTACTTAAAGGATAAGTTCGAATTCCTTGGTTTACGTAGTGAGGTTTTAAGGTCATCAGAAAACCTCAAACTGCGAATACCCCTTCACAGAACAAACTTTTATAAGGACTCTTTTGCTATTCATGCTGGAACGACTTACCCGTGGCCATAAGACGTGCTCAAAATTTATTTCTATTTAAAAAGTATTTAAAAGCATATTACCTCAGTCTATAAATTATTTTAAATCCACCAAATTCAATTAATTAAATATCATAAATTTGCCATGAAGCTATATATACGAATAATGTATGTATGTATACTCGTATATTGTATACATACATACATATAAATCACGCCTCTTTCCCGTAGGCCAGAGACCACTTCTTTCCACTTGCTACGATCCTTACATACTCATTACAACTCGTTTTTTTTTACAATAATTATATATATATAAACGAGTATATATATTGCAAATATATTATATGTGAATAATTGTTATATATTCTTTTTTTACTAATTTATTTTTATTTACCACCAGCTGCCCTTCTGGAAAGCAATATTCCTCTCATTATCAGGTTGTCTGGAAGAGATTACCTACATATTTAGTACTATTTACATAGTTTTTTATCATCTCTTAAATATTGATACCAGTTGGGGAATTTATAAATAAACTTTAAGTTGACACCGATGACTTGAGAGAAATCACGATTATATTATTATTACCAGATGCTGTTTACCGTGGCTTTGCTCGCGTAGGTATATAAACTGGACAGCAAAGAAAAAGGGTTGGTCACAAAATATTTAATATTTTCAAAAGTACCTGACTTTGCTTTATGAAATAAAAACTAAATTAAAGAATATTTAATGCCACATAAAATAACATATAAAACCTTTTTGTTCATTTTAATAATTGTATTTAAAAAAATGAAAATGTAAAATAATGGACGCGTTTGAATTTAGCACAAAAAAATTCAAATCAATTATTTCGCGTTTGTTTTAGTTTTCCAATAAAAAAGTTATAAATTTGGTGTCTCCGCTTTATAAATTTTATTATTCTGAAGTCATTCTGTCGTTAACCCCTGAAAAATGTACCAGAATCCTGACAATGCTTGAAGGTGCCTCAGTCAGCGAAATACAGCGAGAGCTGTAGGTGTGACTCTATCTATATTACAATACTAGCTGACCCCGCAAACGTTGTTTTGCCATATATTATATTAACCCCCCCCCCCCCTCTCGTGGGTGGAATTTTGTAAAATCCGTTCTTAGCTGACCTCTATTCGGCGAAAGGAATATTCCTAGCAAATTTCATGTCTCTACGCCTTATGGTTCCAGAGATATCGTGATGAGTCAATGGGTGGAAATCTCTTTTATATATATAGACTAGCTGACCCCGCAAACGTTGTTTTGCCATATATGATATTAACCCCCGCCCCCCCTCTCGTGGGTGCAATTTTGTAAAATCCGTTCTTAGCTGACCTCTACTCGGCGAAAGGAATATTCCTAGCAAATTTCATGTCTCTACGCCTTATGGTTCCAGAGATATCGTGATGAGTCAATGGGTGGAAATCTCTTTTATATATATAGACTAGCTGACCCCGCAAACGTTGTTTTGCCATATATGATATTAACCCCCGCCCCCCCTCTCGTGGGTGCAATTTTGTAAAATCCGTTCTTAGCTGACCTCTACTCGGCGAAAGGAATATTCCTAGCAAATTTCATGTCTCTACGCCTATATATAGACTAGCTGACCCCGCAAACGTTGTTTTGCCATATATGATATTAACCCCCACCCCCCCCTCTCGTGGGTGGAATTTTGTAAAATCCGTTCTTAGCTGACCTCTACTCGGCGAAAGGAATATTCATGTCTCTACGCTTTATGATTCCAGAGATATCGTGATGAGTCAATGGGTGGAAATCTCTTTTATATATATAGACTAGCTGACCCCGCAAACGTTGTTTTGCCATATATGTTATTAACCCCCGCAACCCCTTCTTGTGACCTCTACTCGGTCGCTTGCTTGCGACGCTTCTGGTGTTACAGGCTTTTATAGGCTACGGTAGTCACTTACCATCAGGTGAGCCGTACGCTTGTTTGTCGACTAAGTAACATAAAAAAGAAAAAAGAAAAACCTCACTTCGACAACGTCTAAGTCATTGTCTATTTGTTCATTAATATCCTTTATATTTCATTATTTTGTTGTAGGTTGTGGCTTAACACCGAAACTTTCGCTATTTCTCCTTTTGTCTTTTATATTTAATTGAGTTTGTACCGTTTTCAACAACTTTATATGAATTTAAATTTCTTTTCGCCTTCTTTTTATCCAACCAACGCAATGCAGTGTCAATTGTCGTATCAGACGATGCATCCTTGCATATTTTGACCAATGGGAGCGCCCGATTCACCGGCGCGCATGCAACACAAGCCTAGCGAAGCAGCGCCCGCGCAGCAAGGACACTTCTATCATCTCACCGCATGCGTCGCCATTGCGGCCATTACAAATAAAAATCAAAACGAATAATTGAGTGAAGTTTTGTGTGTGGCGGAATCATCGGAACAACAATTCATCTTAAACGTGGCCGGCCGGCATACATCTTAAAGTCGTAATAATCTTCTAGAACCATTTCGTCCTGCTATTCCTGCTGAGCAAGGTGAGTTGCATGGTATCTCATTTTCATTATATGCAGGTCGTGTATCGTTTATATACCGGCGAGTGTGGACTCATGCTCGATCCAGATTGTACGCAGATTGACATTGCATTGCGAGAATTATAATTTATAACAGAACCGCGTCCCTTTGCGTACACCTTTTTGGTGCCGAAACCCGGGACTTTTAGATACATTCGGTCAGCCTAAATACCATTTAGTTCGTAATTGTAACGAAAATAACATTGTTCTATCGTTTACTTATACTTACTTAACGCATAATCATACCATAACGTAAAATATCTTACAATTACGAAACAATTCTTTGTTCCATTTTGTCCGCTAACCGCCGCGCCTACCTCCAAAGATTTATATTTTCCTACCGCTTACTTACCGTTCCGTGATCGCGATCTTTGTACCTAGAACATCGAGTCGCTTATTATCAGTTGACACAAAATTATTTACCGTTTTTACCATTTGCAATAACAATATTGCAAATTATATCGTACCTTAATTTGTGTATCAATTTGAATATAATACGACTGAGGAGTTACGTCGATCGCTCAACATACCGATATAAATAACTTCATTCAATAACTTCATTTAACTTTAACGTTATAAGTGAAATATTTTAAGACAAATTATTGTTGAGATATTTCTTATTACAATTAGTTTTACTTTGAACGCATTTGTATTTTACCGATATTAACGTTAACGATATTAAGTAAAAATAAAACATTCCTACTTTAATAGTTTATAAAAATTAATTTTATTTATAAAATATAGCAAACCGTTCTGCGTTCTAATAAGGTTCATTTTAGTAATCATTGTGTAAGGTGTTAAACAGCTGTTGCCGCCTTAAGTACGAACATCGATTTGTTGCGTAACTACTACCACGGATAGCGAGATTGTTGTTTTTTTTTTATATAATATTTCAATAAAAGTTTAGATTTATAATATAATATTCTCAATAAAGGTTTAGTTTTAATAAACAGCTTTTTAGAATTTAGTAAAATATTTTTTAATCGTTAACGATGTCTTACCTAGTACGACGTAAATCTAAATCTGGATTAAAACGGAGTAACGAAACGAATTATACGGTTAGTAATTTGCCCAGTTTGCGACGTAAACGGACTATCGCGTATAATCGTATTAAGAAGGCTCTCGAAGTAGGGAAGTTAATCGAAACCGATGCATCACAGACCGAGTTATTTCTTTCATATTGTCAGGAGATAAAAAACATCGCGGATAGTTTTCAAGAGGCACACTTCATCATTTTGGATCTTTTAAACGAGGAAGCCGATGATGCGGATACCGAGATACAGGAGAATTTCGATGAAGTGTACTTTCAAGTCGTTGCACTTCAACGTAAATATGAACCGTGTTCGTCGCAAGATTCAAATAACGCGAGGCGTGATTCGTTCATAGGTGCGCAGAGCAATATGCGTTTACCGAAGATTTCACTTCCAGTCTTTTCGGGCGCTATTAAGGAATGGCCTGAGTTTATCGCGACTTATAACGCGTTGATTCATGAATCAATCATTTTAAGTGACATCGAGAAATTTCATTATTTGGTTTCGGTGTTGCGCGGTGATGCGTTATCATTAATTAGAACGTTCCCGGTCGCAAGTGAACATTATTTAAGCGCATATGATGCTCTCAAGTCTCGCTATGAGGACAAGCGTGAATTAGCGTTTACGTGCTGGCGCGATATTTTGGATGTCAATTTTAAAACTACACACGCTCAGGATTTCCGACATGCGTTAAATACGATCGATGAAAACTTGACTATTTTAAAAAAGTTGAAGTTACCTACCGAGCACTGGGACTTCGTGCTTTGTTACAACATTTTGTCGAAACTCGATACTAAATTGAGACGCGAGTTTGAGGAAAGACACATCGACATCGAACTGCCACAATATAAACATATTAGGGCGTTTTTACACTCTAAGAGTGAAGCGCTGATACGCGACACGCACTTCTCCGCCGTTACCACTAAAACTTCACAAGTTAGCAAGGAGGCATCAGGTGCTTTTCAAAAATCGAAGCGACCTACCGTCACACATTCGCTTGTCGCCCCCACCGCCAACATGCCTAAGAAGAAGATTGGTGACAAACAAGAGGGCACACCAACTCAGGTTGCGACAACCTCCAAACTCATTCGTAAGTGTTCATACTGCGGTGAAGAACACCACATAACGGCTTGTAAAGATTTCTTGTCTAAATCCGTGGACGAGCGCATGGCTGTGACCAGCGAACGGAAGTGGTGCTACAATTGTCTTAACTCGTCTCACTCGGTGCGAGAGTGCACATCGATATTCTCGTGTCGAAAATGTCAGCGTAAACATCACACTCTACTACATCGTGACCAAGCGCGGAACGACCCCGACAACGTGCGCGATCATTCGCAATCGGTAGCCCTAGTGACTAAAAAATCTTTAACCTCATCTAACCTGTCCGCAAATACGACCGTGCTACTGGCCACTGCCATAGTTCAAATTCGTGACACATCTGGTGAATTTCATGCGTTCCGAGCGTTATTTGACACGGGTAGTCAAAATAATTTTTTGACAGCACACGCAGCTGAGCGACTTGGGCTCAAGCCTCGAGCCACCTGTTCTGAGGTACATGGCTTGGGGGGCGCTCCTGCCTCAGTCAATGGCATCGTTACATGCGACGTCGGCACTAATGGCAACGTTAAGTTTAATCTCGAGATGCTCGTCATACCGAATATCTGCGGAGATCAACCCATCGCAAGACTCAATACGGATGGATGGAATGATGTCAAGACATTACCGTTAGCAGATCCTGGTTTTGATATCCCTGGTCCTATCGACGTCTTATTAAATGCCGATGTTTTCGCGGAATCATTGCTCGAACAGCGTTTGAAGGGAAACGTGTCTCGACCGCAAGCCCTGAATACAATTTTCGGATGGCTTCTCCTAGGGAAGTCGCGACTCGCATCCTCTTCTTCATGTTTCATGGGAGTAGCACCTCCTAGCATGGACGAGAGCTTAAATAAAATAGTTCAACATTTCTGGGAAGTCGATAACGTTCCACAGTCTTCTCGATTAACCCCGGATGAGCAAGTTTGTGAAAATAGTTTCACTCATAACCATTACCGTGACGAGACCGGAAGGTATAACGTCGTTCTTCCTTTCAAGAACAACGCGGAGCCCCTGTTTGAAGGTTCGCGAGCGATAGCCTTACGGCGCTTCCATGCCATTGAGAAGCGACTGTCTCGTGATCAATCGTTAAAACAACAGTACACCGACTTCATGACTGACTACATCGAAAGTGGTCACATGACTCTGGTACCTGCTAAGCACATGGGTCTTGGCAAGTACTACATACCACACCACTGCGTTCTGCGTCCCGATAGCTCCACGACGAAACTCCGCGTGGTATTCGATGCCTCGGCTAAGGACGCGAACTCAAAATCGCTTAACGATACGCAACTTATAGGTCCGAAGTTGCAATCCAACATCGTCGAGATCCTTCTCCATTACCGGGAACACGAAGTCGTTTTTATGGCGGATGTGCGTCAAATGTACGTCAAATGTACTATTACTTTTACCGAAGCCGAAGACACAACCGTGAAAGTTCTTGGCCTGAAATGGGAGCCTGCTTCAGACTCATTCGTTTTTAACGTCCAACCGTCAAATCAACCTTGTACCAAACGAAGGATTCTAAGCGAGGTGGCCAGGGTCTTCGATCCTTTGGGATTTCTGTCACCTCTAATAATTCAAGCCAAATGTTTAATCCAAAAACTTTGGATCCTCGGCGTTTCGTGGGATGATACTCCCCCACCGGAAATCGTTGCACAGTGGAACAATTTTTCTCAACAACTTCCACAAATCAGGGAACTTAAGGTTTCACGCAAGTTCGTTATCGAGGGCGCTCGATCGTATCAACTGCATGGGTTCTGTGACAGCTCTGAACTTGCGTACGGCGCTGTCATTTATCTACGTGTCACCGAATCTGACGGTTTCAATCGCATCTTCCTTGTCTGTGCACGAGCTCGCGTCGCGCCTTTGAAGAGGCAGTCGCTGCCCCGCCTGGAGCTGTGTGCTGCGGTTCTACTAGCCGACCTTATGAAATTCGTCAAGGAGACATTGCGGATTCCCATCCACAACACCTATCTATGGAGCGATTCTACCGTAACTTTGGCTTGGCTTCGGTCCCCATCTTCGCGCTGGGTAACTTTCGTCGCAAACCGTGTCAGTCACATCCAGGACACAGTTCCTACTGCATGTTGGAGGCATGTACCTTCCGCGACCAATCCGGCTGACGTTTGCTCCCGAGGACAGCTGCCAGCGGAACTATTAACCAACGCGCTATGGTGGGCGGGCCCCGAGTGGCTCTCTCAACCGCAGTCTGAGTGGCCAACAGACATATCTAAATGTCAGACGAAGGAGGACGGCGTGATTCCCGAGCAACGTAGTCCCGTTCTCATCGCTGATCAAACCGAGACCACTTCGAAAACGTCAATAATTGATCACCTGTTCGAGAAGTATTCATCCCTCGATAAAATTTGTCGTATCTTATCGTATATCCGTAGATTTCGCGTTAACTCGGGTGATGCTGGTCCGCGACCTGAGAGTCCTGTCGTGACGGACGTTGAAAGTCATCGTGCTCTTCTGATGATCGTCAAACATTTCCAGAACCGTTTTTTCTTTGATGTTATATCAAATCTAAGGTCGCGAAAACCATTGCCTCGCAACCTCCGTAAGCTAAATCCTTTCCTGGATGACCAAGGTGTTCTCAGGGTGTGCGGACGGCTGGCTCGCTCTGGTCTTGAATTTGAACACAAGCACCCGGCATTGCTGCCAGGGAAATGTGTGCTTACCACCGCAATAATCGAATCCATTCATCGGAAGAACCTTCATCCCGGTCTGAACACTACGCACTACCTGATCTTGCAGCAGTTCTGGAATCTGGCGGCTAAGCGTGCCGTGCGTCAGCACCTCTCGAAGTGTATACGATGCTATCGTCTCCATCCTCAACCATTGCAACCGTTTATGAACGACCTTCAAGCCTTCCGCGTTAACCAGGCAAAAGCGTTCTCTCAAGTTGGGGTGGATTTCGCGGGTCCCTTCCGGATCAAACTGGGTAGCCATCGCGGTGCTACAATCGATAAGGCTTACTTATGTTTATTCGTTTGCCTGAGCACCAAAGCAGTACACCTTGAAGTAGTGTCCACTTTATCGACTGACGGTTTTATCGCTGCGTTACGTCGTTTCGTCTCCCGTCGGGGCCGTTGTAACGTCATCCATTCAGATTGCGGCACAAACTTCGTCGGTGCAGCCTCGCAACTCGCATCATGCATGGAGGAAGCAACGAACTCAGAACGGATTGCATTTAAACGTAACCCCCCATCTTCTCCACATTTCGGAGGAGTATGGGAAATTCAAGTGAAAGCCGCGAAAAGTCATTTGTATCGGATTGTTGGTGATCAAACTCTAACCTTCAAAGAGCTTTCCACGCTCTTCACTCAAATCGAATCGATTTTGAACTCTAGACCTTTGTGTCCATTAAGCTCTGACCCTAACGACTTGAACGTTCTTACACCTGGTCATTTCTTGACGCTGGAACCTCTCACGGCGGTTCCCGATCCAGATTACTCTAAGGTTAATCTTAATCGTCTAGGCCGGTGGCAACTGATCCAATCGTTCCAACAGCAATTTTGGAGACGTTGGAAACACGAATATCTTCACGGTTTAACTCGGCGGGCAAAATGGACCAAAGACTCAACACCGTTAAACGTAAATTCGATCGTGCTTATTAAGGACGATAATCGACCTCCACTCCAATGGGCATTAGGACGAGTAGTCTCCTTACACCCTGGGCCTGATGGAGTGATTCGAGTGGCTACTTTGAAAACTAGAGATCATGTAATTAAGAGACCTTTAGTTAAATTGTGCCCTCTGCCAACCGAATAACAGTTTTTCTTAACATAGTTTAGTTTCCTAATTTTAAGATTAGTATCGTAAGTTCAACGTCGTATTCTCTTAATTTTAAAATTAGTATCGTAAGTCCAACGTAGTTTAGTTTACTAGCGTTTTTTTTTCAATCAAATTTCGGGAAAATCCCATTGGTATTTTGGTGGGCGGAATGTACCGTTTTCAACAACTTTATATGAATTTAAATTTCTTTTCGCCTTCTTTTTATCCAACCAACGCAATGCAGTGTCAATTGTCGTATCAGACGATGCATCCTTGCATATTTTGACCAATGGGAGCGCCCGATTCACCGGCGCGCATGCAACACAAGCCTAGCGAAGCAGCGCCCGCGCAGCAAGGACACTTCTATCATCTCACCGCATGCGTCGCCATTGCGGCCATTACAAATAAAAATCAAAACGAATAATTGAGTGAAGTTTTGTGTGTGGCGGAATCATCGGAACAACAATTCATCTTAAACGTGGCCGGCCGGCATACATCTTAAAGTCGTAATAATCTTCTAGAACCATTTCGTCCTGCTATTCCTGCTGAGCAAGGTGAGTTGCATGGTATCTCATTTTCATTATATGCAGGTCGTGTATCGTTTATATACCGGCGAGTGTGGACTCATGCTCGATCCAGATTGTACGCAGATTGACATTGCATTGCGAGAATTATAATTTATAACAGAACCGCGTCCGTTTGCGTACAGAGTTTGTTATTTCAATTAATAAGGATATACGGACGGAGGATAATGATCGGTATCATTACCCTCCGTGTCTTCTTCATTTTAAATATTACTAATTGACCCAAGAGCGTTGTTTTGCCATATATATCGACTGCAGCAACGAACAGTATCGAACCTACAAATCTCATACTTTACAGTAGAGCAGTTTAAAGTTGTATTTTGATCTCTAATGAAAACTAAAAATGGTATTAAAAAAGTTAAACTTTTATAAGAACAGGTAATTTTATGTGTTTATTTTGGCTTATACCTGATTATAGAATTTTATTTGTATTTTATATATATTTCATTTTCGATAATGTACCTTGTCAAAATAAATTGCAATTTCATCGAAAGTGGAAGATTCGATAGTATTCGAGGTTTATAAAATTATAGAAAATGTTGAATCTACCAGTTTCGATTCTATTCTTTGGCAATTTTTGTAGGAAACAATAAAAAGTGAGCAATTCAATAGTTGATTCATAAGTAATTTGTTTATATAGTTGCCTTCTGAAGCAAGGAGGAAGGGGTACCAAAAATAAATACTCGTTTTCTTATTTATAGTATTCATATTTATTAATAATGAAACACAATAACAGCCATCCTAGCATGAGATCCGTTACGAGTAACAAAACAGTACCTAATTATTATACAAAACTAATCAAATTGTGCATCACATAATTATTAAATCACACATTATATATTTGATATAACTATATATTTAAATTAAATATACTTTTGTACTACCTGAGATCCTTAAATCTTATTACGTACATTAAAAAATCTTATCATGTAACCTTACATACCTATATGTATATCACAATTATAAAATCAGTCTCGTAAGTTAAACCCTTGAAAGTAGATAATTATATCAAAATTAAACAAAAATCCTTTTAAAACAAAAAACGTATTTTAACAAAAAAAAATCTAACAAACAATTACCAATCAAAATAAACAATCCAAAAAATATTTTCATATAAATCAAAATAATTCAAAAACAATAACAATTAAACAAAAATAATTGAAAAAAATATAAAACTGAAGTTTAATACGAAAGTTATTCGAAAACGGGATATTTACCATGTTTATTATTTTCTTTTTGCGGAGCTCGATATTTCGACATTGACTGCGAATATCTTGTTCACGAAACTCTCACTAGTCCCTTCACCAGTGTCCACGTCTCGGCTCCGTATGTTAACACAGGCAGGACGCATTGTTCGAAGACTTTTGTTTTCAAGCATTGCGGAATCTTTGAAGGGAATACTCGACGAAGCCTGCCAAACGCCGCCCAGTCCAACCGAATCCTCCTATCGGCCTCCTTCTCGAAGTTGTTGCGGCCTAGTTGAATGGTATGGCCTAGGTAAATATAATTCTGAACAACTTCGAGAAGGGTACCATCTACAGATACCGATCTTGGTATGACCTGGTTGTTAAACTTAACTTTCGTTTTGTCCAAGTTCATACCGAGACCGACTTGTCGAGAGGACTCGTTTAGGCCGGCCAGCATTTGGCCTAGCTCATTCAACGTCTCCGCAAAGATGACGATATCGTCGGCAAAACGAAGGTGAGAGATGTATTCGCCGTTGACGTTGATGCCTCGTTCCCCCCAATCCAAGGTCTTAAATACATCCTCCGGCGCAGTGGTAAATAGTTTCGGTGATATTACATCACCCTGTCTTACACCACGTCGGAGGAAAATGGGTCTTGTTCTCTGGTCTTGGATATGAACGGTCATCGTCGCCGCGTCGTTCATACATCTCATTACTTCAATATATCGCCAGTCAATATGACATCTCTGCAGAGAGTCCAAGTCCAAGCCCAGGTTTCGAAAGAGTCGAAGGCTTTCTCATAGTCCACAAATGCCATACACAGCGGCTGATTATATTATTCTGTCTTTTGAATAATCTGCCGAATAGTCTGGATGTGGTCTACGGTGCTGTAGCCATTTCGAAACCCAGCCTACTCCGGTGGTTGGAATTCGTGGAGTCCTCTAGCGAGAGGATTCGTAACGACCCTCTAAAAAAGCTTATAGACGTGGCTCAGAAGTGAGATCAGCCTATAACTCTTTAACAGAGATTTATCGCCTCTTTTAAAGAACAGCACCACCACACTCCTGGACTACGCCTCCGGCGTGGTACCTCGGTGGATGACGGCGTTAAAGAGTCTCGCCAAGGCTTTTAGGGCAGGTCGCCCTGCGGCTTTATGTAGCTCAGTAGTAACTCCGTCATCCCCCGGGGCCCTCCCGTCTTTAAGCTGCCCGAGCGCCGCGCTAACTGTCTTCTGCTTGTGAAGTGGGAAATACATCGTCATAAAGATCTATCAATAACCACCATTCTTCTTCAGTGTAGTCGTTGTCATGTACAGGGGAGTCTTAAAACAACAAAAATAACAAAATTTAATAACTAACTTTAATTAGGAAATAAAAAATGTGATAATAACTAATTGATTGTCAACAATCGAATCCGGCAATAAATCAAATATCCGGCGTAGAACACTATAGTAACTGGTAGATTCGATAAATGTTTTCCTAAGTATACAATCGTAAGTACCACATTCGATATTTGTCAACGATACGTGCACTTGGAACACTATCGATTCTACCAGATTCGATAGTTTTACTTGTTAACCTTAATATAAATTCTAAAAAGTGCATAACTATTATTAATTTAAAAAAACAAACGACAACATAATATAATATAACTTATTTTCAATATTATTTAAGTAAATTAAACAGAAAATGTACACTTACCGGGATGATCGTCATGTTTCTCATAGGGCGTGATTTTGAAACTGTGGTGTTGTTCTCCTGTTTTCACTAAATTAATCATACGTCTACCTCGACTATTTATTTTTGAAGTTGAATTAAGTAATAACAAAACACTCATAACGAAACTATGAAAAAAAAACTACCTTAAAATTATACAAAACCAACGCCCAAATCACGACGAACACTAACGAATCGGGCAGTTACGGTGTGTGCACGCGTACCGCCACGCACGAAAACGATCGAACTTGTAATTTTCGATGATGTTAGTTGCTCAAAGTGAGAAGAATCGATTGTATTCGACCCAAAATTTGTTTAAATATTATTTTTTTCAAAAATGTTTTTAATGTTTTAAATACTATATTATATGCGCTATCGATTCGTACAATAAACGAAAAAATGAAAAATTTCAGATTCGATACTTTTCGTTGCGGCAGTCGATATTATTAACCCCCTTAATCCCCCCCTTGTAACTTAGGGGTATGAAAAATAGATGTTGGCCAAATCCCACACCTACCCGATATGCACATAAAATTTAATAAAAATCGGTCCAGCCGTTTCGGCGGAGTTTGGCAACAAACACCGCGACACGAGAATTTTATATATATTAGATAATGTCACGCTCACGACATTAAAGAAATCGACAGTGCCCTACACGCACAAGAGAAGTCCATTAAACCTTATTAAACAATAATAAATTAATTAACAACATTTGATTATTAAAATCCAAATAAGAATTAAATTCAATTTCGTTCATCACTTCTAGAATTGCTCTTTCATACAGCAGTTCTCTGAACCTCATTAGTTTTTAGATCGGTAAAGTTGTGTGACATCAAACATGAAGCGAGGGATATTTTTGTCACCACAAAACAAAACAGGACACCATACTAAAAAGCGTTCTGCACTGGAAATTGGAGGGTGATCCCATTTCGCAAATATAGGCAGAATTTCTCCCTGAACTGTTAAGAACTAGCAGAAGAATCGAAAACGTCTTTCGCAAGTTTTATTTGATAAAATATCCTATACAAATTTATTTCGTTACAACAGGCAGGGTATCTTTTTTTTTTAAGTTTTACCCTGCATCCACAAGATTCTTATTCTAATTACACTGAGTGTGAGGCGTATACGCGAATATCAGTAAAATTATAAACAATTTGTATAGCTTATTTATTATAGTTAAAAAATCATGTATGTTTTGTAATGTTTGCTTAAATTTTGTTTCGTCCAATTCATGATTAATACATAAAACATTGTTATAAGGTGTGGAATGATACACATATTTTAAAAATTAAACAACTAAAGATAAAATTATTTGAAGTTTATTTTTATTTGAAGTATATTGAATTTAGTAATTAAAATGATGTCACCATTTTATTTTTATACTAGCTTCTGCGCGCGACTTCGTCAGCGTGGACTCCGCTCCTATTGGTCTTAGCGTGATGATATATAGCCTATAGCCTTCCTTGATAAATGGGCTATCTAACACTGAAAGAATTTTTCAAATCTGACCAGTAGATCCTGAGATTAGCGCGTTCAAACAAACAAACAAAAAAACAAACAATCAAACAAACAAACTCTTCAGCTTTATTATATTAGTATAGATTTAAACTAGCGGACCCAGCAGACGTTGTCCTGCCCGGAATACAGCAACCAAATTTGATTGCTGACATACCGCTAGTAACGACACCTAGCGTGTCCAATTATGTTTTCAAACCATTTATGAACCCACAGAAATATCCGTACAAAATTTATCCAAATCTAAGATTTTTTTTCCAGTCTCGTCAACAAGACATTGGCAGTTAATGTCGAAATATCGAGATCCGCAAAACGAAAATAATAAACATGGTAAATATCCTGTTTTCAAATAGTTTTAACCAAATCGGTTCAGCCGTTTAGGAGAAGTTCAGTGACAAACACACGCACAGAAGAAATATATTCTTTATTTGATTGAGAGAGGTCTCATACAGAACAGATTCAAATAACAAATTTTACAAGGAAAATTTAACAGTTTAAAAAAATGATATCATATGGATGACCAACGATTGCTCTTAAATCTAAAACATTTCTTGAATATAAAATCTCTTAATCACATGATTGTAACTATGTAAAAAAATTAAACAGACCAATGGATAGTTTTTCACAGACGATATACAGAGTTAATCCATACCTAATACTTCTACTGTACATAATCTAATAAAACAAGAAAAAAGTTCAGTACACGTCATAAATTACATAAGTACAAAGTTATTTGTATTTAAAATAATTGTGTTTGCTCGCAAACGAAAAAAAAACCGACTTCAATTACATCGACAAGTAATACAACGTAATAAGACTAAAAAATAGTCAAGTAAATACGCGCTATTAAAGATTACTCAAAAAGTTGTAATCAGATCTCGATTTTTTTAAACAAGACTACATGACAAATATTAGCTTTCGATTAAAGTAATAATCATCAAAATCGGTACACCGAGTAAAAAGTTATGCGGTATAGTACGACGTAGGTCGACGAAAAAGTAGTCAAGTACCACCACCACCACCACCACTACACTATCACAGTCCACTGTTGCACATAGGCCTCCACAAGTTCGCGCCCGACATTATGACGCGAACTCATGTGTTTTGCCCATATTCACCACGCTGGGCAGGCGGGTTGGTGACCGCAGGGCTGGCTTTGTCGCACCGAAGACGCTGCTGCCCGTCTTTGGCCTGTGTATTTCAAAGCCAGCATGGATGGTTATCCCGCCATCCGTCGGCTTTTTAAGTTCCAAGGTGGTAGTGGAAGCATTATTAGATATTACTCTAAAAGTACTTGTCAGATCTCAATTAAATTTAAATGGGACCACATGACACGCAACACCTTTTAATTAAAACAAAATTCATCGAAATAAGTCCACTCAGGCAAAAGTTCTGAGCTAACATACATAAAAAAAAATAACAGTCGAATTGAGAACCTCCTCCTTTTTTGGAAGTCGGTTAAAAAGAAGAGATCTGTCTTCCCACCACTATATAAACGATAAATAAAAAAATTAAGATCAACAATTTTAACCACTTCTTAATCTCCTAGGATGTATTTTTCAACTATTTCTTCAGTTATATCCAACTGTTTGGTTCTGTAAACATTGTTCACTTTCGCATGTTCTATTACTGGTGGCGATCGATCTACCATTAAAAGGTCCTTAAACGTTTCTGGATCGTCAAAAGTCTTCTGAGCTACAAGTGGATCCATTAAAATGTAAGGATATAACACTGCTGTGTACATCATCCCAAACAATCGAGCCTTCTCGCACCAGACCAGGAAATGATCAAAATCATAATTCAGTGAAGCCATTCTTCGCTTCGTATCATTATCTAACAATTTTGAGAATACTGTATAATAATGACGGAGCACTTCGCATTCACGATGCTCTCGGAAACTTCTAGTAGTTGTTAGATGGAGTAGTAACATCATGTCGAAGGCTGGTGGAGCATACTGCATGCATTGATAGTCTAATAAAATAGCATTGATGGGTTTGTTTCCAGAATAACGAAATAAGATATTGTTGAACCAGAGGTCGTTATGAACAATAACGTTTAAAGTATTTTCATATTGTTTCAAACTGCACTTAGCCTTGTGGAATAAATTAGCTAACCGTTCTGCTAGATCAGCTGGGTACTTTTTGAAATTTTTAGAAAATTCCTTCAGTAAATCGCTAGATAATTTCCCAGTAACCCTTGAGTATTGCTGGTCGACAAATATTGATGCTTTCATGATATGACCGTATTCCTCGAGGAAGTTGTAAGGTTTGTTCTCTTTAATGGTTTTCTTCGTCGCGTAGTTGGCGAAGGCTGCGTGGAAGCGAGCCACGGATGTCGCAGTAACCATAATGTGGTTTGTGTCGAAATATTTCGTAGTAGGAAATGACTTGTATCCCTCTATAGCAAGGTCTGGCATTACCAACAATTTTTCATTGTAGATATAAGCTTTTGGTCGCCAGGGATTGGAATCTGCAAAAAATGTAATTATACATTAAAGTGATGTCTTTAACATGGAAGTCATTTAAAACAAAATAACATTGCCGTAGAAATGTTACTTTAATGTGATAAAATAACTTTTAAAAAGAATTCGACAGTTCCTTTATAAGTAAAAGTTCAATCCAATAACGCTGGAAAAACAGCATTCAAAGATTTTATAATAGTTATCTTACTCCCACATCTTTTCAGGGAACGAATTCCTTTGATTGATTTATTTTAAACTTAACTATTTTTATTTTTTCGTTACTTTACCCGACTGTCTCATTTCACATAAGATTAACCAATTTTATCTTTTTTAAACTAATTTCAACATGTAAAGAATCACTACAAATTATACCTTCAGTGTCATCGATTTCATCGAAAAGTTGATAAATTAAAGCTTCTCTTGTGTTAAAATTGTTTTCCTTAATCATGTCCATCTTTGGTTGATTATTCATTGGTAAAGATTTTATAAACAAATGTATCTTCTTGACTGAATCCTCTTTTACATAAAGCGTCAGCCTTAAGTGGTCCGCGAGAAATCCAGCAATACCTTCCGTAGCTGATTTGAGATCATAGCCAACAATTTTAGCTCCCAGTTTAGCTGTCTTGCTGAGAATAATTTCCAATTGTTTCTCACTTAAGATATCTTGTAGTTCTACAACAGTTTCTGCACCGTTCTCCATTTTTAGATCACTTCAGATACTTTTGAAAACCTTAACTTCCGCGCAGTTCTTATATAAAGGAGCATATCATTACTTTAAGAGATAGTTCTGTTGATCTTTGCATTCTGTTTATTGTTGTCATTTTAATGAAAACTGTACACATGGTTAAATTGAAACTTGAGGAGTCGAAAATAAGGTCCTCTTACTGTAATTCATATATTCATATACTTTTATTTCATGATAAGATCTGCCTGTTTATGTAATTTTATTGTTGAATTGGGACTTAAATTTGCTTAAAAATATTTTTATACCTGTGTATACACATGGATTATATTTATCTATCTTATGTCATAAAACAAAGTCATCCGCTGCGATTTTTGTCTCTCTGTTCGTGATAAACTCGTAATTATAGTACTATGTAAATTGGTTAAAATATGAGGATAATTGTCAGGAAAGTTGGAATTATATTAAGCTGTCTGAGAACATTCATCGAGAACAGTCTTGAGTTATAACAAAACAATACCTAAATGTTGGAATTATTCCTCTACCTATATAGAGGTAGGTCTACAAAAAAGTTTTTGATAGCATATGTCTCGACCTAAGACGCATTAGGTCTGATGTGGAAATTTACAGGTTTTGAGGAGAGCCGAAAGAAAGTTTTTGGTAAAATCGTGTCATATCTATTAAATAAGTTATGTTTTACGCCAATAAAAACAATAAAATCTATTAGATAAATAGTTTTACCTATGTATTAGTATTGCAATGAAATAAGTTATAGTATTAAAAAAATATATAATTTAGCTCAAAAACCACATTTTCGGTGACATTCGACCTTATGCCTATACAAGGCTATGACAAAACGAAACATATATTGCTTCGTACTGATACAACTTTATGCCTGAAATAGCATAAGGGCTATTTTGTTCTAAACTTTCGAGGCATAACAGCATATCACAAGATATGATGTCTAATTAATTAAAATTTAAGAGGCATAAAGTTCAAATTGAAAATACGTTTTATTTTGGCAGACAATCCTTTGGTCTAAGATCCGGAATAAAACAAAATCTTCCCTCATCTGTTAATTAGATGAAACAATTTTTTATAGGCTGATTTCAATATTGTGAATTTATAAAAACAACCTCTGCCACCACAAGCCTGCTGCAAATAATAATACTTAAAAAAAAAATTTTTTCTTCTAAAAAATCTTTTCCCTCTCATGTTAATTACATGTAGTAAGCTAAAACCGTTAATATTTTACATTATATACCTGACTGTAGTAGGCAGCCATCGCTATGATTGCTACACTTACCTGCAGCCAGGTTACTCTGACTGAGGTTACTGACCTGGCTGCAGGTAAGTGTAGCAATCATAGCGATGGCTGCCTACTACAGTCAGGTATATAATGTAAAATATTAACGGTTTTAGCTTACTACATGTAATTAACATGAGAGGGAAAAGATTACAAAAAAAAAATTGCAGCAGGCTTATGGTGGCAGAGGTTGTTTTTATAAATTCACAATATTGAAATAAGCCTATAAAAAATTGTTTCATCTAATTAACAGATGAGGGAAGATTTACCTTCTCGGATCTTAGACCATTGTAGTATAAAGTCGAATGACAAAATTGACCCTGCTTCATGTCAAAATAATTTTAAAAGCAAAAAACCTGAATTCAACTTTCGACTTTTAGATCACACTAAAATTTAAAGCATAAATTCTGTAGTTGTTTTCAGACCTTAATCGACGATGTATATAGAAAAACTTGTCTGATTCGACCTTAAGCATTTGTGAATATAACAGAAAGAAAAGAGATAGAAATATAATTCTTAGATGCATAGAAAGAGCGCAAGATGCTGGTTCCAGCCATCTATTAAAGCCATTTTGGTCGAATTTTGACATTCGACCTTATGTGTCTCAGGTCGAGATGTGTCTTTGATATATGAATGTATAGATAGTTCACCATACCCAATATAATTTTTCAAATTATAGTCACATATAATGTATTAATTCGAAAGTTATTTGGACGGATTTATTATTAATGTCGAATAAAACACTATAATTAAATAATAAATAGAAAAATTATCGCCGTCAGGAATTGTCTAGCCAACCATTTAGCGATTTATCTTTAACATGTCTACTAAAAAAGATAATTATTTAACTTTTATCCATTAAGCAGATGGGTGAAACGTCAAGTCTAATTCGGACGTTAGACTATAAACTTGGGGATAGCTATAGATTGAAAATTCAGTAGAATTCCCATTCGTCACCTTTGACGGGAAGTGTCGGCTCTACAGCATTCGTGGTTAAAAAAGTTCATACTTTAATTATTTTTAAAGGGTCATATTCAGTTTGATGCTGTGAAGTAAAGTTACAGGTGTTGCAAGTTTATTTCTTCTGCAAAAAACAAGTCAAACTAAATCACTAGTAGGATGTTTAATTTCCTTGTGTAATGAAATGCTTATCTTTTATCAAATTTGTTTATTTGTATTATACTTAAATAGCATCCGTTTAGATATTTTTGTTTAATATACAAATATTAGACAATAGTTACAACATTGCAAAAAAGTGTGCGATATCATCATTACAATAAAATTTTAGCAACTACAGCGTTACATTGGTACAATACCTAAGTACATATCTGTACTCGTATAACGTGTGTTGATAAGCCAGATGCGTTCAGAAAGAGAAAAAGCTTTATTACTTAGAAAAAAGTTATTTTACTACTGTAATGTAATGTACTGTAATGTGATGTAAGAAATTATGGTGAATTATGGAGATTAGTTCGTATCTCCGAAATTACGAAAAAATTTGCTGGTGGACCTAAGAGAAGACTATTTTTCGAACAACTGCTCTTGGACTCTGCTCTGCTCTGCTCTTCTCAAAAAATGGCAAAATACTTTAAGCCTAAATCAGCGAAGAAAGATTACATTTCAGCGCCAGGATTGCTAAATTGAGACCAGATCTCGACCTAGATCAATATTAGCAGACTTTGACGGCCCAAAACTTCGTGATGAATTTCTAACCGCAACACAAAAAATATATACGGTCGAATTGAGTAACCTCCTCCTTTTTTGAAGTCGGTTAAAAAACAACACTGACAGATTGAACAGCAGTTATCTAGGAATTGCAAGCGCGAAAAGGGAACCATATATGTGTGTCGGAGCATATGGCGCCTGATACAAAAATGTTGCAAGTGTGAGGAGGTAAACTAAAATCTAAAAACGTGAAGTACATTCAGAGAAATAAACATGACATTGAGTCTGAGTTATTTGACAGTAGCAGCAAGTTGTCTATAGACGCGACCGCATGATAGCGGACTTCATAATAAAAAGGATGGTGGTGAGGTCTTGATAGTCGTCTTGAAGTATCTTCAGACGTTTAAATCTGATTGTGAGGACATATGACATATGGGTTGGATTGGAGATGGGTCACAAAGGTAGAGCTTAGGAGAATATTTATGCTTGTGGTGTAAAGATACCACCCCTTATTCAAAAGCACATACTTAAGCAATTTATCGATAATGCTAAAAAGTATGAAAGTTCTTCGTTGGCACTTCATTAGTGGTGTAGGATTTCCTTTGATGTTTTGATATAAATAGTAATAATCGTAGTAAACATTCATGAAAGTATCCGACATAGCCCACAGAATTAGCAAGTTGTAGTGGCAGTGGGCTGGTAACTTGTGTCGCAGGACCGATGGCCGCTGGAGCAGATGTGTCCTGGAGCGGAGACCGCGTCTTGGCAAACGCAGTGTGGGACGTCCTCCGGCCCGTTGGACCGACGATTTACGTAAGATTGCCGGCGTAGGCTGGATGAGGATTGCGGAAAACCGGGATGTCTGGCTTGAACTTGGGAAGGCCTATGTCCAGCAGTGGACTGCGATAGGCTGATGTGTGTGCGTGTGTGTGTAGTAAACATGAGAAAATCTCCTTTGTGAGTTACGGTATTCACAGATATAATAATATCCCACATACGATTTTGCAATTGTCTCAACAAAAGTAGGTAACTATTTATTAAAAAGAAATTAATAGAAAAATCTTATTATTCGGTGCAGGAATACATAGTCGATTAGGATGTGTGGACTTTGTGACGCTGTATTTCATGCAAGATATTATGTTTTGTACTCAAACACAGTTTACGAGTACTTATATTATTTTCAAAAAAGTACGGAGTTTCTTGCCGATTCTTCTTTGCAGAATCTACATTCGAATAGGTGGTAACTTCACTATTAAAAATAATAATCACTATAAAATTTTAATTTGTAAAATGACGAGTCGAAGGTGCTTTTGAGGCCTATTTAAATAAAGTTATTTTGATTTTGATTGTTTCTTTATTTGAGCAGTATGAAATAATAAAAGAATTGATAGTTAGGCGCTACGAAGTTCGCCGGGTCAGCTAGTAAAAAAAAAACTTTGTGCCTTCAAATAAATCTATAATTGATTAGGATGCTTACATTCGCTCATCTTTATGCCTAACCCACTTTTTTCGTTTTCGCTAAGCGTTGAACCTGAACTTGATTTTAAGTTTTAGTTCAAGTTGTAGCCTGAATAAATAATAAATATTAAACTTTCACGGATGACTTTAAAATAAAACACTATTATTTCATACAGATAGAATTTATTATAATATTCTCATAAAATGTAATATATTCGCCATCCCGCAGCGGAGCAGCGTGATAGTAAGCGCCGACTCTTCTCCTAGATGGATAATAATTGTGTTTGCTTGCAAACCAAAAAAAACCGACTTCAATTACATCGACAAGTGATACAACGTAATAAGACGAAAAAATAGTCAAGTAAATACGCGCTATTAAAGATTACTCAAAAAGCTGTAATCAGATCTCGATCTAATTTCACTAAGACTACATGACAAGTATTATCTTTCGATTAAAGTAAAAATCATCAAAATTGGTACACCGAGTAAAAAGTTATGCGGTATAATACAACGTAGGTCGACGAAAAAGTAGTCAAGTAAATACGCATTACTAGATATAACTCTAAAAGTACTTGTCAGATCTTAATTTAAAAAAAATGGGACCACATGACACGCAACACCTTTCGATTAAAACAAAATTGATCGAAATCGGTCCACCCAGTCAAAAGTTCTGAGCTAACATCATGCTAACACACATAAGAAAAAAAAACAAAAAAAAAATACAGTCGAATTGATAACCTCCTCCTTTTTTGGAAGTCGGTTAAAAAGGGATATAAGGGTTCGTAACTTTAAAATCAGCCTAAAACATAATTTTAATTTGTCTTTTGGTTAAAACATATATGGCAAAACAACGTTTGCGGTGTTAGCTAGTACTTGTATATTATGTCGTGGTGGTGTCGTAAAATTGGTCACATCATGAAATACTCTGTCATTTTGAAATGGTCGTATTTCGTGAAATGGCTAACTTTTGATCAGCTGCTTAAATCATGAACGTGAATCGTGAACGAACGATTTTGTCATCCACGTTTGGCCATATTATTAAAATAGGATGTTACTTAAAAACCAAGGAAACACAAAATATTTTTAAGTTGTGGATAGTTTTTTAATTTATCAAAGGTCTATTTAATTTTGTATAGTATAATAGTTATGATGTGACATTGTATGGATGAGTCAGTACGAGTAAAACTTTATTTAAGGTTTAGTCTTCTGAAAAAAGTCTGTGACTTTGAGCAAGTCTCGTGGTATGAAAAAATATGAGAAGTAAAATTATGTGAACAACTGAAGGAACTTGAAAGAATCAATAGGTGAATTGTCTTATTGTTTACGCTAGCAATTTAACTAGTGAACACGAGCTATAACCATAAATACCAAAGAACTTTTTGTTTTGCACAATCATTCGAAATGACTTATTGGCAGACATTTTACTTTACTGAGTTCTCGAATAATTTCTTTAAGTACCTAAGTAAGGGACAGTAAAAAATTGGTAATAATGAATTTATGTTATAGAGTGTGCATTTTAAGTAAAACTGGGCTTTGGATTCTGAGCTTCTACTCTAAGTAGATATATTTTTTTTATTGTAGAGGTTTTTATGATATGATCAAATAATCTTTTTAAAATAGTCGCGTGTTTAGTTGACAATATCGAAAAACGATTTTTGGTATCATTGATCTAGCCAAGGCACATCATGATGTGGCCAATGCGGCCAATGGACAGTGAAAAATTGCATTTCATGAAATTCTCGAGCATTTCATGATATAGCCAATTTTATGATAGCCACGACATATACATAAATATACAAACGAAGAATCAAAAACTAATTAAAATTTTAGCTGCTTCTCAACTTTGTAAGGCATATTCAGCTACTTCTTCAAATATATCCAAAACTTTGTCTCTATAATTGGTGTTTTCTTTCGCGTGTTCAAGCACTGGCTCCGATCGATCTTTATTCATAAGATCTTTAAGCGTTTCTGGGTCGTCAAATGTTTTCTGAGCAACTGAATCCATTAAAATGACAGGAAATGCCCCCGCAGTGTAGAACAACCCAAAAAGTCGAGCTTTCTCGCACCAGAACAGGAAAGTATAAATATCGTAATGCAATGATGCCAATCTTTGTTTAGTATTGTCGTCTAACGATTCCAAGAAAACAGAATAATAATAACGGAGTACTTCACTTTCGTGACACTCTCGGAACCTTCTAGAAGTTGTCAAATAGAGTACTTGCATTATGTCGAAGGCTGGTGGAGCAACCCGCATGGTTTGATAGTCTAATAGAATAGCATTGACGGCCTTGTCTCCGGAATAACGAAATAATATGTTATTGAACCAGAGATCCCTATGAACAATAACATTTAAAGTGTCTTCATAATCTTTTATATCGTTATAAGCCTTACAGTACAAATTACTCAATTGTTCCTCTAAATGAGCTGGATATTTGTTATAATTTGCAGAGTGTTCTTTCAGGTAATTGCAAGTTAATTTGGCAGCAGCCTGTGACCACCGGGGGTCGAGGAATGCTGGCTCATTCATGAGGTGACCATAGTCCTCAAGGAAATTGTAGGGTTTACTTCTATTTTCGCTTTTCTTTGTGGCGTAGTTGGCGAAGGCGGCGTGGAAGCGAGCGACGGATTTTGCTGTAACCATAATGTGATTTTTGTCGAAATATTTCGTAGAAGGGTGTGACTTGTATCCTTCTTTAGAGAGGTCAGACATCACAAACATATTTTCATTGTAAATATAAGCTTTCGGTCGCCAAGGATTTGGATCTGCAATCAATATTTTAGATTATTTATTAATACTAATAATCTTTTAAACTAGACTACAATTTAGTAAGCTAGATACAGTTTATTATGCTCCCAAATATACGCTACAACTATAAACTCCACTAGCTAGAGTCTGTTATCAAGTCACAATAACTTTCTGTTAATATGAAGAACAAAAAAATAGAGAGGTTAATACAGACAACAGAAAAATACCAATGAGCATAATGTTACTAAACAGGTGAAATTTGTGAGTTTAAATTTCAAATTTAAAGAGAGATTGTTTTTTCTATTACCTACTAAAAACCTACCTTCACTGTCATCCATTTCTTCGATAAGTTTGTAAAATAAGGCTTCTCTTACGTTAAAATTGTTCTGTCGCATAGTGTCAACCTTTGTTTGGTTATTAAACGGTAAAGTTTTTATAAATAAATGTATATTCTTAACTGAGCCCTGTTGAACCTGTATCGTTAGCCTGAAATAGTTCCCGAGTAGTCCTGCAATGTCTGATGTAGTAAGCGGTTGGAGATCATAGCCAACAATTTTCGATCCAGGCTTAGCTTTTTGGACAATATGTTCCAATTGTTTCTCACTTAAAATATCTTGAAGTTTTGTAATATTTTTTGCACGGCACTCCATTTTAGACTATCTGAGACGGTTTTGAAATACTTGACATTTCCACGAGTTTTATATAAAAGAAAGAATTAATGCATAAGATAGTTTTGTTGATCTTTGCATTTATTACTTTTGATTTAATCGGAATTGAGTAACAAATGCTTGAAGTGAGTCTTCGGTAGTAGAAAATAAGGTCTTTATTATTTTATGATGTACCTGTTTATTCATCATATCACATTGAATGTGTGCTTAAATGCTACTCTAAATATTTATCTACACCTATATCTTATTGTCTAATAGATTACATTTATTAATAAAAGTTTTTGATGGTAGTAGACAGCTACAAAACAGCATTATTGTGGAATAATATTGTAACGGGCAATACTAAATGAAGTTACACAGAAGACAGGAGGAACCACGTGTGATATGAAGATGAGGATTGGCTGAACGCATTTTTTAAGGAAAGTGGCGTTTATATGTATATGAACGATTAAGGGGTTGTTTCTGGCAAATTAAGCTTTATTCAAATTGTAATGATGAAAAATAATAATCAAATGCGAATTCTAGTAGGTATCTATATGTTAGATTTACTCTAATTACCCTACTATCATCGTTGCAATATTTATATACGCAGAAGATTTGTCTTCTACAGAAACTATTCATAGAACTTTACAATTAATGCATGTTAATCGTGGCTTATTACAAAATGGTCTTCTTCATTATTTATTCCAATTGTATCTGGGCTCCCCGTTGGCGAGATTTTTTGCGAACTCTTCAACATTTATCGCCGTATTTCGGCTTGTACATTAAAACATATTAAATTAATAAATTATATACTTAAACCTTCCTCAAGAATCACTCTTTCTATTGTTGAAAACCGTAGCGTAGTTTTCGAGTTTATCGCGTTCAGACAGACAGACAGACAGAAAGACGCGGCCTGGGGACTTATTTTTATAATAAGTATTAAGTATAGATAGAAGAGTATAAAGCGAGCAAAAAATCAGATTTTACCCGCGCGCCCGTGACTAATTGATGAAACAAAATATACACAAAGCCTCGTGTCAGAGTGCGATAGACGATATCGTCGCTGAATAGGCAAAACTACTAACGTCCACAAGGGCTGTTTTGAGAAAAAGCAATTTAAAGTTTTTTTTTTTTTTGCTTTAACCTGTCATAACTTTTTTTCTTTTGGGTGAAAGTAAGAACTGTTAAGGAAACATAATCATGATTTAATTTTATCTACGCAATTAATCTATTACATTGTTCATATTTTAACTATTTACGGAGTTAGCTGTCACTTTAGGATAAATCCTCTGAGTCCTGAAAAAAAACCAGCAAGGGAAAATTACTAACCTCCACATTAAGTTCACGATTAGGGAGTCGCCAACTACTAAAGACTCGACTGTGTTAACATTATCTTCGGAAAAAATACTAACATTATTTAAAAAATATAATAGTCGTAAACGAAAATTACTAAGAGATAAATCTACTACAGAAAGACATATAGCAAAAAGACATTCAGCATCGGATACTAGAGAAATCTCGAAAGCTTTTTACTTTCAAGACATAGTTGCCAATTAAATAATGGGATGATTATACTTTCATCACTTTTTATCTTGTTCCAGCCTAAATATTATTACTAATGTGAGCAACAAAAATGTTTATTATGAAATGTTAACCCGTACCTATAATTAATAAATAACACCAATTTAACATACATCTTTATTCAATTAAAAAAACTGTTCAAACAAAATTAACATTTTCTCAGATTGAAAATAAAACAAAAATTGTCCTAAGAAAGTGTGAAAAAAACTTAAACATTATGAGGTGTCTTTCTTTAGTCTGGTGGGGTTCCCATCCTTATACACAAAAACTTAGATATAACGCTCTGATACGTAGCCACCTTGACTACGGATCTTTTATCCTCGAGCCATGTCACAAAACTATTATACGCGATCTGGACAAAATTCAATCAAAAGCGCTTCGCATAATACCTAATAGGTGCCATGAATATTAGTCCTCTCCTATTAACGCTCTACAGGTGGAATATGCGGAAACTCTACAATTGCGACGCCAATACCTCTCAGACCGATTTCTCTTTAAAATCCTCCAACTTTCGCCATGGTTGATGATTCTTGCTGAAAAATTATTTACTTATAAGCTTGAGTATACGTGATTTCAATCAGCAGAAACTACTAAATCACCATATATTGTAGTTTTTTCTTAAGCTCATTTGACTTAAGGGACCCGTGGTAAAAAAAAAGATTCAAGCAAAAGTTATGTAAATACCATCGGTTATCAAAAGTATACTTTCGAAAATTACTAACAAACCTGAATAGGGATAGTTGCAGCAGCATAATACTAAACCGACAATAATTATAAGAAAATGTGTCGAAGTAAGCCACACATTAGTAAAAAGTCGCAAGAAATTAGCGGGAACAAACAGATAGACAAACAGGGATACAGACAAAAATTGAAAATATGTTATTTTGGTAATGTACCGTGTCATTACATCCATATGCATTTTGGTAAAAAGCGGGTATTTTAATATTACAAACACACACTTCAATTTTATTTATTTGTATAGACAAAATGTTGTTCCCGAATTTTCTTTTTCTTTTATGAATATTGTGACACATTTCAACTCTATTTTAATAAGTTTAATTTATATTTTATGAATACATTATTAAAAGTGTATTGTATATGAAAAAGGTAAATGAAAGTAAAAAAGCAAGTTCATTTTATTAACTTTATTGACTAAATAATATTTTTAAAAAACGTAATTTCTTGACGCAACTAGAGCGTTGTACCAAAATTTACAATTTTTCTTACAAAATTTTATATTATCTATATTGAATAAACTACATTTAATACAGTAAACAAACTAAAAACCTCTTTGTTCAATTTAAAAAAAAAAGAAAAAAGTATTTTTGACACAATTGCTTTTGTACTCTACATATAAACAATATGGCTACGAAATTGACGCCAAAATTAACATCGTTTAACGACTTATAATCTATGTATTTTATACTAACAATACATCTTATATTACATATTTAAATAACAATAAAGCTTCGAAACGGAAGATCTGTTATAAAGGAAGACTTATTTGTCTATTATATAAAATATCTATATACAATATATTTCAGAGGCACGTAATGGCAAGATTTATATTATTGTGATATATTTCTATATCTGTAAATAACCGTCTTTTATGAAGAAAACCTACGTTAATAGATATTTTATCAGTCTTAAATACAAAACTAAATTGTAAAATAACAAATATATAATAATCTACGGAAGACTACAGTAATTGTAAATTAAAAAAATAAACTACTAATATGTTTTTTCCTATAAAAAGTCATGAAAAGGTGAAGTTTTGAGTTACTCATTAACTAATACGAAATGCGAAAAATAAATTTAATTGCATAACTTATCGTAAAATAAACTTTTTTTTATTAAAGAAATATCTCGAAGGAAAAACTTTTTCGAATTCTTCTACTCATTATAAATGGATTTGTTTTCTATGTATGTTTTACTTATCTCAAATAAGATAATATCAATTGTCAAGAAAATTCTATCTTTTATCAAAATTATTCATTGTAGACACACGTAACGGGCAACCATTTAAATATTTATTTAATATATTGTAATATTTGATAAGCACTATCTAGAAAACACAATATGTGAGATAATTATTATAATTGAAATTTAAGACATTAACTTTTTATTATATGTACACTCTAAATGGCATATCTAAAAAATAGCTTGTTGTTTTATATTACGACGTTGTGACAAATTATTTATAATATATTGAAACGAACAAATGAAGATCGAGACACGCGGCAGCGTGTCAAGCCAAGTTCAAGCAAAAGAACTGGCGACTCAGCGCCGTGTGTATATTTACATGAACCATTTCGAGCGACTTTTGATCCCTCCATAACTCAATACCTATTCAACAGAAACAGATCAAATTACGTATGTTTATTTATATCCATAAGGACAACTAGAACCCCAAATTTCATTAACCTAGTTGAAACGGTTACAAAAATATGAAGGTTCAAAAGTCGCAAATTTTCCACTGACTGACTCATCAAAAACCTAACCCACTTCCAGATGACCTAGGAAGTCGAAATTTGGCATCTAGCTAGGTAATTACGTGTAAGCGCAGGAAAAAATCTGAAAACAAAAGAAAGTTAAAAATAGAGGGGGTCCCCATACAAAAAAAAAACGTTTTTTAATTGTAGCGTCTGAACCGTTATAAGTGGATATTTGAAACTTGCACAAAATATGAATTGATACATTTGCTATATAAAACAAGTATAAAAATAAAATGAACTCAAAAAATAAAGGGTGTCCCCATACAAAAAACTTGTAATTATTCATCCATGTAATTCATTCATGTAATTATTCAAAATCGATATCTGGGGACATGGTTGGTCTCAGAAAACGAATCTGATAACAGAATGAGAAAAAGTAGCCGCCATCTTGAACTTTTTAGTTATTTGACCTATTGCTTTCAAAATCGATATCTGAGGATCCGGTTGGTCTCCCGAAAAAAAGAATAAATTTCAAATAAATATCTCTACAAAAAGTAATGACATCCCACCAAAAACATAAATGTGAAAAATGACAGCCAAGTTCAATAATAAGAATATGTTGTTTGTGGACTTCGCCGACAAAAGTATTGAGATCTAAATGAGCGCCAAGTTCTACAGAAAATATTAAATTAAGCTAAAGATTTGACTTGGCTAGTTTTTACCTAAAAACAACATTAAAAAGCCAAATAAAAGATGAATTATTAGTGAAAACTGGCAAAGTGAAATCTTTAGCTTAATTTAATATTTTCTGTAGAACTTGGCGCTCATTGAGATCTCAATACTTATTTCGGCGAAGTCCACAAACAACATATTCTTATTATTGAACTTGGCTGTCATTTTTCACATTTATGTTTTTGGTGGGATTATATTTAAAATAGACCATTTACCATAGCAGTGTAAAACTATATTTTTGTAATTGTATTTTTGTTAGTATAGTCATAGTGTGCGTCCACACTGCATGCGCGGTGACGGGCGCGGAGGCGGTTGCGGCGGCGGAGGCGTATGGCGGCCACAGTGACGCGCGAGCGATTGACGTATATCAGGGGTTGCAAACTATGGACGAGGATTTATTATTTTTACTAGACAGTCTAATCTTGAGATGGGAGGTGTTGAACATTAGAGATGGTGTACACGAAATAAATAAAAACAGAAATAAGTGGTGAATTTTTTAATTTATATGAAGAATTGAGATTATACCCTACAAAATGCGTATAGTGTATACTGCTATTTTACCACAAGCAATAATATTACAACTTATACTCGTCCATTCGATTATTTTCTTTTTGACAGTTCAAGAAAATTTTAAATTAGTGACCACGAAGTATAGATACAAACAGTCCGGACGTAATGTTGAACGAATTGTCTCAATTTAGGGGACAGAATTTTAATTCTAATTTTAATTTCCCCACGTAAAAAAAGGTATAAAGTACAGAAAGCGAATACATATATAGCGACAAGGCCGAAATGGTTTGATACCCCTGCCAGCCGCGCATTAGATCGCTTGCTGACTAGGCCCGTAGTGTGGACAGAACGCGCGGATAGGAATGTTTGAAAACTACGCTCGTTGTATCTTCCGCTTTAGCAACTACAGTGTGGACGCAGACGCGTTTCATATGTTCGATATTTTGCGCCCGCCGCCGCCACCGCGTTAGGCTCGCAGTGTGGTCCTAACCATATACTTTCGTATAGGACCAAATCTATATCAAAAACGATATAGTACAAGTTAAGGCACAAAGTAAATTGACTGTCCTAAGGTCCTATGTTGTTGAAGTGAAACTTCTTTAGAATCGTTGTGATTTTAAACCGGAAGGCAACTAAAAAACGACAGGGAGTCCTAAGGTCCTATGTTGTTGAAGTGAAACTTCTTTAGAATCGTTGTGATTTCAAACCGGAAGGCAACTAAAAAACGACAGGGATCTTAGAAAAGACAGCCGCTTTTGAATATATCTAAAATGTACAAAACGGATCGGCTCAGAACAGAGAATTATGAATCTTGAGAAATTACGAATACCTCATGTTTACCACGCGATACAATAGCACATTTTAAATTCATCTCTTTGAGAAATATTATAAAAAATTACAAATAATACACTTATCTACTTTAAACCACATATATGTCTATTTGTAACATGCCTTTTAAAATACGGGGCAGTAACATTTTAAAATGCTTGAATAATAGATGCTACACTCTGGTAAGTTCCGGTGACGAAGATGAAAATTCCAAGGGCTACGATTACCATATTCTTGAAAAGCATGAACACAGGTATCGTTTTATTACTTTGGTAAGTGGAGACGAGCTGGATGATGGCGGGAACATGAGAGCCAACGCCGTGCTGCTGATTGCACCCACCAGAGATATGAAGAGTTCGAGTTGTGGGATGGATTCCGCTAAGATAAAAGTAAGCATCACCATCAGAGCTCTGTAACCCAGTTCCTTGGCCACTATGAACTTGTCACCACACTTCTTACTTACGGTGGGCCAGGTTAAAGCAACAGGAGCGTAGAACTGCAACGGATAGGTCAGCAACATCGCTACGATGATCAGCAATTGGACCACTGTACTGAGCGGAGCTCCTCGTTGCAAGTTGAGGGTGAGACTCCCAGCGACATCCTCTCCCTATTTCAGGTAGCCGAAGAAACCAACAACGATGAAAATGCTAGCCACGAGGACCATTCCAACGTTCAAGACACCCAAAGGCTTTTGGAATCGTTCGCGGTTTTTCATTTCGTTCTTCAAGGGTAGGACCAAGCCAATTCCCTCAAAAGCGTAAATCGCAGTACCGAAATAGAGTGGCAATTGACTCCAGGGCGCCAGAAACTCCCTCGACTGAACTGGTGGCAGGTCTTGCATGGCCTCATACATCACTGCTCCAACTCCCAGCGCCATCAGAACGTTCGCAACCGTAGAGAATGGGGTCAGATATTTCAAGTTCCGTACCATACAAATAACCAAAACTGGTATCACCACGAGTATCATGTGGATCGACAATTCTATGTAAATACCGTAATCGTCACATATCATTTTAATATTTGTCGCTATGAATACGATGTACACACGGTAGAAGCCTAGCTGTGTGATGCAAAGGAAAGTATTAACAAGAGCTTTCATTATGGGCGCCAGGGGTCCAAGTCTTGCCGGTCCATATTCGAAAACGAGCGATACGGTCTCGGCGAACCCCGGCAACCTGTCTCGTTTCGTCTTAAAATATATTTCTTCTGAACAGCTTAGCAGTAAATGCTGGGCATGAACGCAGATTAAACCAAGTAAAGCTGTCATGACTGGGGCGAAAATAATACCGCCATTCTTGAAGGCATCTCCCATAGCCAGTAGCCCTGAGCCAATGTTCCCACGAAACAAATGTAGTAATGTCTCAGTGTACGATGTAGGATGACTGACTTGATGTTGACCATCAATTCCGTGGTCAAGGTTTATTGGGCTCTTGTTTTCATGATTAATTATTTGCTCTCTTGATAGGAATGCGTTGTATCTGCCAGGGATAGTGCTGTCACATTTAATGGACACCACACTGCCGTTGGTATGACCGATGTTGATCTTTTCTTTGGTCTTCATTTTACTTTTTATTATTTTATGAATGAAACACTTATCGCGACCGGCTTATTTGCGCGCTGAGTAACGACTGCGACTGAAGAAATGTGCGTTAACCCGTACAAATATAAATTTATAGATTTTTGCAAATATATCGTCTTATACCGTCTCTTAAAATATATTTTTTCTGAACAGCTTAGCAGTAAATGCTGGGCATGAACGCAGATTAAAAAAAAGTTGTGTGTGCGATTCGATGCGATAGAAGTGAAACTTCTCTGGCAAACTAATTAAAAAAAAACTAACTAACAATCTTAACTGGAATGCCTATATCAATGAGATCAGTCGTAAGGTATATTTTTCGCTCCATTCTCTAAAGGCCCTACATAATTTTTTACCCTTCAAGACCAAAGTTTCTCTCGTGCAAACTCTCATACATCCGATCATTGATTACGCTGATGTTACTTGTTTAGATGTCACCGAAGAATTACTTAACAGACTTGAGCGACTACAAAATTCATGCTTGCGTTTCATTTTCGGCTTAAAAAAATATGATCATGTAAGTCACTTTCGTAAGCAGCTCCAATGGCTACCTATCCGCCATCGTAGAAACTATAGAATACTTTGTTTCCTTTTTAAGACTCTTTTTGATCCTTGTTCTCCTTCGTATCTACGGGACCGCTTCTCTTTCTCTCACGCTAATGATTCTCCGTGTAGATCTCATAAACGTTCTCTTCTTCAGATACCCACTCACCGTACCGATTTTTATTCCTACTCCTTTACTGCACATTCCGTTAGACTTTGGAATTCCCTACCATACGAAATTCGAGATTGTGAAACATTATCACTATTTAAGAAAAGAGTGAGAGAATTCTATCTAAATCAATCATAACCTCAAATCAATTTAATTAAGTGTCTTTATGCGTATTAGAATATATTACCGTATGTATTATATTATTTGTATCTATGTGTGTATACTTTTTTTTTTGTATGTATGCTTTTAAATAGTAGAATAATGTATTTATCATATATATTTATATTTAGTATTTTTTAGTATTTTTTTTCTTTATTTTTATTGTACACGCTAATTTTGCGATTATTTTATAATTTTCCTGTGGCAGGACTACTGGAAGAGATTCCATCATGGGATAAGTAGTGCCTTTGTACCAGCAATGTTTTGTGATATTTGTTGTATATTACTTTCTAGTGTACAAAAATTGTTAAATAAATAAATAAATAAAATAACTTAAATTAGCGGCTTGCAGCGCGGCCCGGCAGCCCATCCCTGTCGTTTTTTAGTTAGTTTTTTTTTTTATTAGTTTGCCAAAGAAGTTTCACTTCTATCGTGTGTGAATCGCACACACACCTTTTTTTACAATTTATCCCCAATAGGGTAAGCAAAGAACTTTAATCGTCCATACAGCCTGGTCTGAATTTAGACACTAGTCATGTTAACGATTACGATTTATAAAAGATATCGTCAACAATTTTTCTATAATATTACCTATTCGTTGTAAAAATCTATTCAAAAATTCATCTAATAATTTGACCTTAATAACATCAATACCCAGAATAAAATATATAAATAACAAATAAAATATAACTATATACAAATGTGGAATGTTACAATCATTCTCAAATACAGTAATGCTTTAAATTGTTACAAATAGAAATATGTATAATCTTTTGGAAGACGACATATTTGCAAAAAATCTATAAATTTATATTTGTACGGGTTAACGCAAATTTCTTTAGTCGCAGTCGTTACTCAGCGCGCAAATAAGCCGGTCGCGATAAGTGTTTCATTCATAAATTAATAAAAAGTAAAATGAAGACCAAAGAAAAGATCAACATCGGTCATAACGACGGCAGTGTGGTGTCTATTAACTGTGACAGTAAAATGAAGACCAAAGAAAAGATCAACATCGGTCATACCAACGGCAGTGTGGTGTCCATTAAATGTGACAGCACTATCCCTGGCAGATACAACGCATTCCTATCAAGAGAGCAAATAATTAATCATGAAAACAAGAGCCCAATAAACCTTGACCACGGAATTGATGGTCAACATCAAGTCGGTCATCCTACATCGAACACTGAGACATTACTACATTTGTTTCGTGGGAACATTGGCTCAGGGCTACTGGCTATGAGAGATGCCTTCAAGAATGGCGGTATTATTTTCGCCCCAGTCATGACAGCTTTACTTGGTTTAATCTGCGTTCATGCCCAGCATTTACTGCTAAGCTGTTCAGAAGATATATATTTTAAGACGAAACGAGACAGGTTGCCGGGGTTCGCCGAGACCGTATCGCTCGTTTTCAAATATGGACCGGCAAGACTTGGACCCCTGGCGCCCATAATGAAAGCTCTTGTTAATACTTTCCTTTGCATCACACAGCTAGACTTCTGCTGTGTGTACATCGTATTCATAGCGACAAATATTTAAATGATATGTGACGATTACGGTATTTACATAGAATTGTCGATCCACATGATATTGGTGGTGATACCAGTTTTGGTTATTTGTATGGTACGGAACTTGAAATATCTGACCCCATTCTCTACGGTTGGGAACGTTCTGGTGGCGCTGGGAGTTGGAGCAGTGATGTATGAGGCCATGCAAGACCTGCCACCAGTTCAGTCGAGGGAGTTTCTGGCGCCCTGGAGTCAATTGCCACTCTATTTCGGTACTGCGATTTACGTTTTTGAGGGAATTGGCTTGGTCCTACCCTTGAAGAACGAAATGAAAAACCGCGAACGATTCCAAAAGCCTTTGGGTGTCTTGAACGTTGGAATGGTCCTTGTGGCTAGCATTTTCATCGTTGTTGGTTTCTTCGGGTACCTGAAATGGGGAGAGGATGTCGCTGAGAGTCTCACTCTCAACTTGCAACGAGGAGCTCCGCTCAGTACAGTGGTCCAATTGCTGATCACCGTAGCGATGTTGCTGACCTATCCGTTGCAGTTCTACGTTCCCGTTGCTTTAACCTGGCCCACAGTACGCAAGAAGTGTGGTGACAAGTTCATAGTGGCCAAGGGACTGGGTTACAGAGCTCTGATGGTGATGCTTACTTTTATCTTAGCGGAATCCATCCCACAACTCGGACTCTGCATATCTCTGGCGGGTGCAATCAGCAGCACGGCGTTGGCTCTCATGTTCCCGCCATCATCCAGCTCGTCTCCACTTACCAAAGTAATAAAACGATACCTGTGTTCATGCTTTTCAAGAATATGGTAATCGTAGCCCTTGGAATTTTCATCTTCGTCACCGGAACTTACCAGAGAGTAGCGATCTATTATTCAAGCATTTTAAAATGTTACTGCCCCGTATTTTAAAAGGCATGTTACAAATATACATATATGTGGTTTAAAGTAGATAAGTGTATTATTTGTAATTTTTTATAATATTTTTGTCTTGCAACCTCTTTAATTTAGCTTATTTATTACGAAATTGTTATTGACTGATACAGATTCAAAGTAATCACCTACTTAATTTAGCTTATTTCTCACAACATTATTATTTGCCGATGCAGATTTCTAATGAAATTGTTATTTGTATGAAACGTATGACGTCTGTACTTCTGCCTATATATACTGTAAATTTATCTTAATAAACTCAGTGTTGGATCGACTTTCATTGGGTTTGGTTTCCCTCATAACCTTCCCTCACATACGTCATCTCTCACTCAACCATAACTGTTCCATACAATATTTATAATTCGAAATACTTTATCAAATATAAAATTCAATAATTAGTGGAACTCAAAACTGTTGTCTGGAAGAGATTGCTTTTTAGCAATAAGACCGCCTGGTTGTACAATTTGTCATCACCATTGCTTGCAATGTACTTTTTTTTCTTTATTTAAGTGTGCAATAAAGTATATTATTATTATTATTATTAAAACTGGCTATTAAAATATCATAACTAGAGATCATGAACTTAAATACTGGCCCCATTTTAAATGTATGTTATCCATAGGCTCTCTGTCCGTGTTAAATTGAACAGCAGAGCTGAATTCAGCAATTATTGCTTGATTGTAAATGAAAAGCGACAGGTTTGCCACTAGGGAGCAATTGGCAAAATAAACATTAAAATTCCTTATCGCCAACAATTTTTTCCTTTTGTGCTAATTTAAATAAACATAAAAGTATTTAACACAAAGCGAGTGACCAGTAAATGAGTTTATAACTTTATATAATATGTTTCCAGACGACAAATAGCAATCAGTCGCACGAAGATTGTGCAATTATCGCAAAATGTTTTTAAATCTGGCCTAATGTCTAATGGCAGCACAGATATGACTTCGACTACCGATGGAGGCATGTACATACCATTTCTTCCTCTTGTACTTATTACCGGTCCTGTTGCAATTGGTGTTGTTGTTTTTGTTGTTGGTGGTGGTGGTGTTGTCGTTGTCGTTGTTGTTGTTGTTGCTGCTGCTGCTGCTGCTGCTGCTGCTGGTGGTGGTGGTGTTGTTGTTGTTGTTGCAGCTGCTGGTGGTGTTGTTGTTGCTGCTGCTGCTGCTGGTGGTGTTGTTGTTGCTGCTGCTGGTGGTGTTGCTGTTGCTGCTGCTGCTGGTGGTGGTGGTGTTGTTGCTGCTGCTGCGGCTGCTGGTGGTGGTGTTATTGTTGCTGCTGCTGGTGGTGGTGTTGCTGCTGCTGCTGCTGGTGGTGTTGTTGTTGCTGCTGCTGCTGCTGGTGGTGTTGTTGTTGCTGCCGCTGCTGCTGGTGGTGGTGTTGCTGTTGCTGCTGCTGCTGGTGTTACTGTTGCTGTTGCTACTGGTGGTGGTTGTGGTGTTGTTGTTGCTGCTGCTGGTGGTGTTGTTGTTGCTGCTGCTGGTGGTTGTGGTGTTGTTGCTGCTGCTGGTGCGGAGGGCAGCGGGCGCGGCGCGTGCGGCGGCAGGTAGTGGTGGTGGTGGCGGTGGTGGTAGGGGCGCGCTGTGCAGTGTCACGCGGAGGTGTCCCGCAGCAGTCTCGCGAGGTGCGCCAGCGCGGAGGGCAGCGGGCGCGGCGCGTGCGGCGGCAGGTAGTGGTGGTGGTGGCGGTGGTGGTAGGGGCGCGCTGTGCAGTGTCACGCGGAGGTGTCCCGCAGCAGTCTCGCGAGGTGCGCCAGCGCGGAGGGCAGCGGGCGCGGCGCGTGCGGCGGCAGGTAGTGGTGGTGGTGGCGGTGGTGGTAGGGGCGCGCTGTGCAGTGTCACGCGGCGGTGTCCCGCAGCAGTCTCGCGAGGTGCGCCAGCGCGGAGGGCAGCGGGCGCGGCGCGTGCGGCGGCAGGTAGTGGTGCGCGGCGGCGGGCGGCGGCGGGATGCTCCAGGCCACCACGTGCTCGCGCCCGGTCGTCTGCGACGCGCTCACGGTGAACAGCACGCGCCGCTCCCACGCCGCCCGCAGGGCTGCCAGCACCTGCGGACCACCCGCCCTTGTTGTCAAATACGATACTTATGAAGCGTACTGCAATAATGCACTGTCCAACTCTTAAAAAAAAATGGTCCTTCGAGCCGAACTTTACAACTTCTATTCTAGCAGAATTTTTTTTAATATAATTATTAAGGACAGGTTACCTGTCGTCCTAGTGGTGTGTCCGGTAAGAGAGAATGTCGCGGAAAGCCCACAGCGTAGTATGGCGCGCCGGGACGCGGGTGACGCGGCCCTTGACGACCTGATTGGAAGCTGAAAAGCACAAAAAAAAATAATAAACAGCAGTTAAAATGAAATGAAACAAAGCAATAGCTTTATTTAGATTAATAACTGGATGGCCACGCCACGGAGCCCGCACAGTGCACAGTGCACAGTGCTCGAGACGAGCGACACACACTCACTTGTAGGTGACGAGGATGGAGGCGGCGTGCGGGTGGCCGGGCAGCGCCATGGAGCCCGCACAGTGCACAGTGCACAGTGCTCGAGACGGGCGACACACACTCACTTGTAGGTGACGAGGATGGAGGCGGCGTGCGGGTGGCCGGGCAGCGCCATGGAGCCCGCACAGTGCACAGTGCTCGAGACGGGCGACACACACTCACTTGTAGGTGACGAGGATGGAGGCGGCGTGCGGGTGGCCGGGCAGCGCCATGGAGCCCGCACAGTGCACAGTGCACAGTGCTCGAGACGGGCGACACACACTCACTTGTAGGTGACGAGGATGGAGGCGGCGTGCGGGTGGCCGGGCAGCGCCATGGAGCCCGCACAGTGCACAGTGCACAGTGCTCGAGACGAGCGACACACACTCACTTGTAGGTGACGAGGATGGAGGCGGCGTGCGGGTGGCCGGGCAGCGCCATGGAGCCCGCACAGTGCACAGTGCTCGAGACGGGCGACACACACTCACTTGTAGGTGACGAGGATGGAGGCGGCGTGCGGGTGGCCGGGCAGCGCCATGGAGCCCGCACAGTGCACAGTGCACAGTGCTCGAGACGGGCGACACACACTCACTTGTAGGTGACGAGGATGGAGGCGGCGTGCGGGTGGCCGGGCAGCGCGGCGGGCTGTGCGCGCCACGCCATGGAGCCCGCACAGTGCACAGTGCTCGAGACGGGCGACACACACTCACTTGTAGGTGACGAGGATGGAGGCGGCGTGCGGGTGGCCGGGCAGCGCCATGGAGCCCGCACAGTGCACAGTGCACAGTGCTCGAGACGGGCGACACACACTCACTTGTAGGTGACGAGGATGGAGGCGGCGTGCGGGTGGCCGGGCAGCGCCATGGAGCCCGCACAGTGCACAGTGCACAGTGCTCGAGACGAGCGACACACACTCACTTGTAGGTGACGAGGATGGAGGCGGCGTGCGGGTGGCCGGGCAGCGCGGCGGGCTGTGCGCGCCACGCCATGGAGCCCGCACAGTGCACAGTGCACAGTGCTCGAGACGGGCGACACACACTCACTTGTAGGTGACGAGGATGGAGGCGGCGTGCGGGTGGCCGGGCAGCGCCATGGAGCCCGCACAGTGCACAGTGCACAGTGCTCGAGACGAGCGACACACACTCACTTGTAGGTGACGAGGATGGAGGCGGCGTGCGGGTGGCCGGGCAGCGCCATGGAGCCCGCACAGTGCACAGTGCACAGTGCTCGAGACGGGCGACACACACTCACTTGTAGGTGACGAGGATGGAGGCGGCGTGCGGGTGGCCGGGCAGCGCCATGGAGCCCGCACAGTGCACAGTGCTCGAGACGGGCGACACACACTCACTTGTAGGTGACGAGGATGGAGGCGGCGTGCGGGTGGCCGGGCAGCGCCATGGAGCCCGCACAGTGCACAGTGCACAGTGCTCGAGACGGGCGACACACACTCACTTGTAGGTGACGAGGATGGAGGCGGCGTGCGGGTGGCCGGGCAGCGCCATGGAGCCCGCACAGTGCACAGTGCACAGTGCTCGAGACGAGCGACACACACTCACTTGTAGGTGACGAGGATGGAGGCGGCGTGCGGGTGGCCGGGCAGCGCGGCGGGCTGGGCGCGCCGCGCCATGGAGCCCGCACAGTGCACAGTGCACAGTGCTCGAGACGGGCGACACACACTCACTTGTAGGTGACGAGGATGGAGGCGGCGTGCGGGTGGCCGGGCAGCGCCATGGAGCCCGCACAGTGCACAGTGCACAGTGCTCGAGACGAGCGACACACACTCACTTGTAGGTGACGAGGATGGAGGCGGCGTGCGGGTGGCCGGGCAGCGCGGCGGGCTGTGCGCGCCACGCCATGGAGCCCGCACAGTGCACAGTGCACAGTGCTCGAGACGGGCGACACACACTCACTTGTAGGTGACGAGGATGGAGGCGGCGTGCGGGTGGCCGGGCAGCGCCATGGAGCCCGCACAGTGCACAGTGCACAGTGCTCGAGACGAGCGACACACACTCACTTGTAGGTGACGAGGATGGAGGCGGCGTGCGGGTGGCCGGGCAGCGCGGCGGGCTGTGCGCGCCACGCCATGGAGCCCGCACAGTGCACAGTGCACAGTGCTCGAGACGGGCGACACACACTCACTTGTAGGTGACGAGGATGGAGGCGGCGTGCGGGTGGCCGGGCAGCGCCATGGAGCCCGCACAGTGCACAGTGCACAGTGCTCGAGACGGGCGACACACACTCACTTGTAGGTGACGAGGATGGAGGCGGCGTGCGGGTGGCCGGGCAGCGCCATGGAGCCCGCACAGTGCACAGTGCACAGTGCTCGAGACGGGCGACACACACTCACTTGTAGGTGACGAGGATGGAGGCGGCGTGCGGGTGGCCGGGCAGCGCCATGGAGCCCGCACAGTGCACAGTGCTCGAGACGGGCGACACACACTCACTTGTAGGTGACGAGGATGGAGGCGGCGTGCGGGTGGCCGGGCAGCGCCATGGAGCCCGCACAGTGCACAGTGCACAGTGCTCGAGACGGGCGACACACACTCACTTGTAGGTGACGAGGATGGAGGCGGCGTGCGGGTGGCCGGGCAGCGCCATGGAGCCCGCACAGTGCACAGTGCACAGTGCTCGAGACGAGCGACACACACTCACTTGTAGGTGACGAGGATGGAGGCGGCGTGCGGGTGGCCGGGCAGCGCGGCGGGCTGTGCGCGCCACGCCATGGAGCCCGCACAGTGCACAGTGCACAGTGCTCGAGACGGGCGACACACACTCACTTGTAGGTGACGAGGATGGAGGCGGCGTGCGGGTGGCCGGGCAGCGCCATGGAGCCCGCACAGTGCACAGTGCACAGTGCTCGAGACGGGCGACACACACTCACTTGTAGGTGACGAGGATGGAGGCGGCGTGCGGGTGGCCGGGCAGCGCCATGGAGCCCGCACAGTGCACAGTGCACAGTGCTCGAGACGAGCGACACACACTCACTTGTAGGTGACGAGGATGGAGGCGGCGTGCGGGTGGCCGGGCAGCGCGGCGGGCTGTGCGCGCCACGCCATGGAGCCCGCACAGTGCACAGTGCACAGTGCTCGAGACGGGCGACACACACTCACTTGTAGGTGACGAGGATGGAGGCGGCGTGCGGGTGGCCGGGCAGCGCCATGGAGCCCGCACAGTGCACAGTGCACAGTGCTCGAGACGGGCGACACACACTCACTTGTAGGTGACGAGGATGGAGGCGGCGTGCGGGTGGCCGGGCAGCGCGGCGGGCTGTGCGCGCCACGCCATGGAGCCCGCACAGTGCACAGTGCTCGAGACGGGCGACACACACTCACTTGTAGGTGACGAGGATGGAGGCGGCGTGCGGGTGGCCGGGCAGCGCCATGGAGCCCGCACAGTGCACAGTGCACAGTGCTCGAGACGGGCGACACACACACACTTGTAGGTGACGAGGATGGAGGCGGCGTGCGGGTGGCCGGGCAGCGCCATGGAGCCCGCACAGTGCACAGTGCACAGTGCTCGAGACGGGCGACACACACTCACTTGTAGGTGACGAGGATGGAGGCGGCGTGCGGGTGGCCGGGCAGCGCCATGGAGCCCGCACAGTGCACAGTGCACAGTGCTCGAGACGGGCGACACACACTCACTTGTAGGTGACGAGGATGGAGGCGGCGTGCGGGTGGCCGGGCAGCGCGGCGGGCTGTGCGCGCCACGCCATGGAGCCCGCACAGTGCACAGTGCACAGTGCTCGAGACGGGCGACACACACTCACTTGTAGGTGACGAGGATGGAGGCGGCGTGCGGGTGGCCGGGCAGCGCCATGGAGCCCGCACAGTGCACAGTGCACAGTGCTCGAGACGGGCGACACACACTCACTTGTAGGTGACGAGGATGGAGGCGGCGTGCGGGTGGCCGGGCAGCGCGGCGGGCTGTGCGCGCCACGCCATGGAGCCCGCACAGTGCACAGTGCTCGAGACGGGCGACACACACTCACTTGTAGGTGACGAGGATGGAGGCGGCGTGCGGGTGGCCGGGCAGCGCGGCGGGCTGTGCGCGCCACGCCATGGAGCCCGCACAGTGCACAGTGCTCGAGACGGGCGACACACACTCACTTGTAGGTGACGAGGATGGAGGCGGCGTGCGGGTGGCCGGGCAGCGCGGCGGGCTGTGCGCGCCACGCCATGGAGCCCGCACAGTGCACAGTGCACAGTGCTCGAGACGGGCGACACACACTCACTTGTAGGTGACGAGGATGGAGGCGGCGTGCGGGTGGCCGGGCAGCGCCATGGAGCCCGCACAGTGCACAGTGCACAGTGCTCGAGACGGGCGACACACACTCACTTGTAGGTGACGAGGATGGAGGCGGCGTGCGGGTGGCCGGGCAGCGCGGCGGGCTGTGCGCGCCACGCCATGGAGCCCGCACAGTGCACAGTGCTCGAGACGGGCGACACACACTCACTTGTAGGTGACGAGGATGGAGGCGGCGTGCGGGTGGCCGGGCAGCGCGGCGGGCTGTGCGCGCCACGCCATGGAGCCCGCACAGTGCACAGTGCTCGAGACGGGCGACACACACTCACTTGTAGGTGACGAGGATGGAGGCGGCGTGCGGGTGGCCGGGCAGCGCGGCGGGCTGTGCGCGCCACGCCATGGAGCCGGGCGGCTGCTCGCCGGCGCCGGCGCTGCGCGCTCGTCGGCCGTAGCTCTGTCCGCACACCAGGCACGAGATGTACGGTCGCTCCTGCAAAAACCACGTACCTCGCGTCAAATAATGACTAGGAAATAACATAACGGAACTTAAGAAAAAAGCTAATTGTGAGCAAATTTACACAGCCCCGCATGTTATGCTCGGTACAGAAACGCCAGCGCTAGTTAAGCGAGGAGCACGAGCAGAGTAGACAGTGCTGGCTGTGTCAAAAGAGCGAGCCGGTGCAGGCCTAGGTAAGTGGCGGGGTCACTAACCCCGTTCTCTCGCAGCCGCTCCAGGTGGTCGGTGAGGCAGTGCAGGTGCAGCACGTGGTGGCAGCCGGCCAGCGCCACGGCGCGCTGCAGGCGCGGCGCGGGGGCGGGCGGCGTGGTGGTGGCGCCGGGGGCGGTGGGGGTGGGGGCGGCCTGCTGCTCGTGGGGGTCGAGCGGGCGCGCGCAGGCCCAGCACAGCGCGCCCCACTGCGGCCGCGCCACTTCCGACACCCAGCGCCAGATGCTCTCCTCGTCCTCGCTCTCGACGTCTTCGCCGTCTGAGACGGACAGCTGGTGGAGGGCGTCGCTTAGTTTGCAATCTGTTGACGTGATAAAAGTCATTTTAATATTTACACCCAAATAGCTAATAACATCAACTTTAAAATTTGTATTCACAGCAGTATATATCCTGCTCAAAGTCTGGAGCAGCCCATCTGGGAAAGTACGCCAACCTAACAGAAAATCAAAGCTAAATAACACTGTTCTTACGTAGTGTTGCATTTCCTGTGGTAAGTTACCATGTAACGTTGTGCTAGTTACGTTACTCTATTAATAAGATTTTTATAGTTTTCTTTCTTAATTAATATCTATATTGAGACGTGTAACGCCATCTATACTTATCTTACCAACGCTTCATAACTCATTGATGTTGTTAATTCTGAATTAGCTCAATAGATGTCGCAGTTCTAATTCCATAATTGTTTTAATAATTTAATAATATTGCTAAAATAAAATGAATTTAATTGTAGAATTACTAATACTCAATTTTTAAATTAATTTGCTCTTAAAACTAATAATAAATAAAATATCTTAACTAATGAACCATAGACGAATGGAATGAAATCTTGAACGCTCTAGAACAAAGAACACGGCTTCTTCTCTCTGTTTCCGTTTTGTCATCCTAACTGCTGACCTTTGAGGCCTAACCTCAAGGATAAAATTTTAACTCGGATTAAATCCCGCTGGGGTAAGTTTCAATGATATTCCGCTGGTGTTCTCGAGTTTAAATAAAAAGATTAAATTGTATTTAGTATTTCTTAACGAGACGCTGGGCCTTAATTATGTTTCTCCCTAACACGGAACTTTCTACGTTCCAGGATTTTTTTATCTAAGCCATTAATAACCTACAATTACAAGTGGAATAAAGCAAGGGCTTTGTTACTTTTCTGGTTGGACTACAAAATGAGCAACCTCATCGTTTGATCGACCAACACCTTGGACTACCGACGACCTTCTCAGTGCTGTCACTGTTCCTAAGGTCAACCGTGAGTGCTATCGACCTTGTCGCCATCTGGCAGCAGCAGCACGGGATCTCGGGTCCAGTATTAAGAGCGACAATCCTGAGGGATTAGTGTGAAGACTGCACACGGCTACATTGTTGTCGTAGGAAGACATGAAGAGTAGAGGGACCAACACGGTTTCATTTCTCGTCAGTTCACACGCCGGGAACCTCAGGCCAGCTCTTATCATTTTTATTAAATCACTATTTTTCTAATTCCTATTTCTTATTATTTACTTAAGGTACGTTTCGCAGCCTGGGCCAGCCGAAGAAATAAAGGCTAAAATTAAGGTGCCAACGAGCCTAAGCTCGAACCCTACCTACCTTCTATCTGTTCGCGTTACTTATTATTTATTTCTAACCTAAATAGCTAATTACCTTAAACTACTAAACTATCTCTAAACCTATTTATAACGCGACAACCAGCTTTAAAAAAATCATCGAAATCTCTAAGCTTTCATAACAATGTTTCTATTTAAGTATAATTAAATATTGTGTAGACGTAAAGAAAACAATCAGAATGTGGAGAGAAAAGAATCATAACTATACTTAGTCAAACATAACAAAAACTAAGATACCTATATTCCTATCATCAGATGATGTGAGCAGGTCTTGCCTCGAGTCCGCTGGTTCGAACACGTCGTCACTGCCTGCACTGCAGTTCAGCAGCTCGCCCACTGCCGCTTGCTGTTCAAATGTTTTGCAGTATTGTTATTACTTCATATTAAGACAACATATGTTAAGCAGTATGAATTATTATGAATGGTTAAATTGTTAATAATTAAGTTTGTCAAGGTCAAGTGGGGTTGACGAAATGTGACAAAGGGTGGACAGGGGTCCAAAATTTTGTGACATCACATTTCAAAACATAAGTCATAACATATTTTCAATCGTACTTGTACCGTTATGTATTGTATTACACTAGGTAGGGGGGGAGGTCTCATAAAGGTGACCATTTGTGACAAGAAAGGGGGAGGGGGGCAAAAAATAGTGAAATTCATGTTACTTAATTTATGGATGTCCCTAAAGCTTTAAAGTTAACAAGACTGTTGCCAGTACCTGCAGACTCTCCTTGCTCTCATGGCTGAGGTAGGTCGACACAGTGTCGACACTGTGGCGCCGCGCCGAGCGCGTGCTGCTGCTCTCCGTGTCGGTGTGCCGCTGCTCCTCGCAGCGCTGTTGCTGCTCCGCTGCTGCTGCTGCTGCTGCCGCTGCTGCTGCCGCTGCTGCTGCTACTGCTGCTGCCGCTGCTGCCTTGTTGTTGTTGCCTGCGTGTCGTCAATGTTATTATAGTATTTTGAAGTCTGTCTTTTTTAACACGCTTTTATTAGCTTGACCTGTATGTATGTAACGGAATCTTTGAACTTCATTTTCACCTACTTCTAGGAGTCTGATTAACTTGGAAATTTGCACAGGGGTCAAGGGCCGATGACAATACAATATAACACGCGTTTTTTTTCTATTATCGTCTTGACAATAAAAATTCAGAAAAAAATTATAGTTAAAAATTATTTAAAAAAACACGCTTTAATAGCAATCGAACTAAAAAGCAGAAAATAGCAAAAATTCAAATAAAGTAAAAAGCGTGGGTGGGGGGTGCTTAATCATATTATTATAATAATTCTAATATTTCAAACAGTAACTAATAAAATGATCCTCACATTCGATGCCAAGCACCCCACGCTTTTTCACTTTATTTGAATCTTTGTTATTTTCTACTTTTTAGTTCGATTGCTATTAAAACGTGTTCTTTTTAGTTTTTTTTAACTATAATTTATTTATTGTGGAAGTGCAACATTCACAGGCTTGTAGTTATCTGTCTTTTTTTTTAAACATCTAGCATTTTATTGCTTACCCGCTAGAGGTTTTTTATTATATTGGCACTTCAGGCCAGCAGTCCATGACTGAATAGAAAAGCTAGGACAAGGTCTGACACTGACGGATTTTTCTGTTACTGCTTATATCTTTTTTTTTTTTCATAAGTAAACATTTTTAAATTTTCTTTTCTGAATATACCCAAGGCATTTGTTTTTTTTTTTTAATTTTTCTTTTTCATTATTTAGGAATGCTTACATAACTACATTTGGAATATTTAAATAGAAACAAACAATATAACAATAAAAATACTTACTAAATATATTGAGATTATGTAATATCTGTCGAGCTAGCCCCGGCTTCCTGTCCTTAGGGGACGCACTCCTTGCGCCGTGTCTGTCCCGACTGTCCCTCCTGTCCCGACCCTCCCTACAGTGTGTGTGTGCGGGCGCCGACTTCACCGACTGAACGGATTTAGCCGACTTCACTGACTGCACCGACTGAACTGACTGGACTGAACGTATCGACTGGACCGAGTGTACGCTCGAGCCCGTGTGCTGCTGAGGTATTCGTGTTCTTCGAGCTGTGGGTGCAGAGTTACTTTATAAATATACAGCTATTTTTGGGTCTAGCTATTTAATGTTCTTTATGGATATTTAAATTTAAAAAAAAAACACGTCGATAATATTTTATATTCAAGTACCAAAATATATAGTTCTGTTACATAATATAAGGTGTGCTATTTAATTAGGTTGCGTGTATACAATCTCGCGGTTATAACTAGACTGAGACAGAGCTCACTCCGTAATACAAATGTTACTTAAAACTATACAATAATGCTGACACAAAAATATGACATAGTGTGTCCCTACATCATTCTCCCTCTTAACAAAAAGAAGAAGAAAAATTCTTTATGAATTATGATATTTTTAAAGATACAATCTTGATACAATAAAATAAATCCTTACAACTCGATACAGTCCAATCACGATTGAATTTAACATTACTCTTACTAGTTACATATTTTAATCGAATCAACTTAAACTTATAGTACTAAAACAATGAACATGGTTATACACAACTATGAAATAAGAAATACATTTTGGTGTTGATATATATAAAAATAACATACAAAGATACTGATATAAAATAAAATGATAGCGCTTTTGCAAATTCAATGGCTTATAGCCTTATACAAACCGACCGAAAAAAAAAAATTCTGCTAATAACAATATTTGTCTATTAAAACGCTATTTATTTTCATATCTAACATCAACCTACTCCATACCTAAACGTATCCTGCATGGTTGGTTCACGTTCGCAGCCACTATTTCCTTACGAAGTCTCCTTACGGAGTCGGATGCCATAAAATATCGCGCCGATGACTACAATAACTAAAACTATTAATACCAGGCTCATGGTATTAATCCTCTGGTTTAGTTCTCCGGGTGTCCCAGAACTGACCTGAGCCTGAGCCACTGCCACGTTGTCCTTGGTTTGATAATAGGGGATCGGACAGTAATCAGATTAAAATCTATAATTATACTCTACTAGCTGACCTGGCGAACTTCGTACCGCCTTTTTTTCTCTTAAATATAATAATTACATATACCAAAATAAAATATAGCCTATCTTTCAAGTTGGATCAAACTGCACACGGTGTGCAAATTTGATTAAAATCGGTTAAGTGGTTTAGGAGTCCATTGAGGACAAACAATGTGACACGAGATTTATATATATATTAAGATGTTTATGACCTGCAATTGACGTCACGCGCTGTCAGATGTCATAACGTGGCGTTTTGGCGGGATTTTTGAACAAACAATATTAAAACATGATTTTGAGTACCTAAAAGGCTGTAAATTAATAAAATTTTATTTTTTATGGGTATAAGTATCCATAAAGATTAAATAAAAATACTTTTTGAAAATTTGTCCGATCCCCTATTACCCATAGTGATAAGATAGCTACTAGTACTACAGCTAGCGTCGAACTATAGTGACCACTCTCGAGTTCTTAGTGAATCTAACTATCATGAACTTATTTTCCATCGAATATGCAAGTTTGCGAACTATACAATAACTAGCTTCTGCGCGCGACTTCGTCGGCGTGGACTCCGCTCCTATTGGCCTTAGCGTGATGATACATAGCCTATAGCCTTCCTCGATAAATGGGCTATCTTACACTGAAAGAATTTTTCAAATCGGCCCAGTAGAACCAGAGATTACCGCGTTCAAACAAACAAACAAACAAACAATCAAACAAACAAACTCTTCAGCTTTATATATTAGTATAGATTCTGTTGAAACTGTTGCACAATAGCTTACATAGACAATCAAACATTTTGCTGAGCAACGATAAAGTTACTAGACAATACAATATATTATCTATACTAATATAATAAAGCTGAAGAGTTTGTTTGTTTGATTGTTTGTTTGTTTGTTTGAACGCGCTAATCTCAGGATCTACTGGTCCGATTTGAAAAATTCTTTCAGTGTTAGATAGCCCATTTATCGAGGAAGGCTATAAGCTATATATCATCACGCTAAGACCAATAGGAGCGGAGTCCACGCCGACGAAGTCGCGCGCAGAAGCTAGTGTTACATAATTGTATTTTAATATACCTTTTTCTAAACTAAACACATAACTTAATATTTAAACTTAACTAGCACGAAAAAAATATATAAATGCGACATTACATAAAAAAATATAAACAAGGATGTGTTAATTTAACATACTATAATATGACAACAGATGTGTAAAATCTCCCTTATTTAAATGAGTCAAACATTTCATGATAATCATGATAGTGCTATTCCGATTCTAATTATTTTATATCTAGTATGCCGAGTTCGCCTTAAATAAAAACATGCACATTCGCGATGCATCCGGGAGAGCTCAAATTTCTGTAATACAACTACTGTGTATGTAACGTACGAAGCAAATTCTATAAACTTATCGTCGAACGTGACTTTGTCTACTAAGTTCATTATTATTTATTATTAACTGTAATAAAAATAACCATCCACGCTGGCTTTGAAATACACAGGCCAAAGACGGGTCACCACCCACCCATAGTCACCCGCCTGCCCAGCGTGGTGACTATGGGTAAAACACATGAGTTCGCGTCATAATATCGGGCGCGAACTTGTGGAGGCCTATGTCCAGCAGTGGACTGTCATAGGCTGAAGTGGTGGTGGTGGTGGAAGTGGTAATAAAAATCTCACGGGTCTTTTAATTACTCTACCGCTTCTAGTTACATTCCTGGGGAAATTTTTGACTACTTGTGACGATTCTTGCGAAGTATGAGTACTAGGTGCCTTATTATTGCTACTCGACTGTTCATCATCATCATTTAGAACGAAAGCTGGTTTCAATCTATCGATTGAAATACGAGCTTCGCGTCCGGGCAATCGTATTTTAAAAACTTTAGGTCCCCTTTCTAAAATCTTAAATGGACAATCATATGGCGGTTTTAACGATTTATCTACTCAGTACTGTATCATCCCTTACGAATTACGAATACGTATTCACAAACCTTTAATTCAGAATTTACAAAAATTTTACGCGAACTCAGTTTATCCCTAGTAGGACGATAATTATTTATTAATCGTTTAACGAATTTTTTCGACCAGACTACAAGGGTCGTTCGGGTCCGCATCTCCCGCGTTATCATAAAATTGCCCACGTAAACGTAAAGTTTTACCGAAGGCTAATTCTGCTGCGCTAGTCCCACTATCTGTCCTTAGTGCTGAACGAAGGCCTAGTAACACGGTGGGCAATTCGTCAACCCAGTTAGTATTCGAACTACCTAAACTGGCCATAAGTGCTGCTTTCAGTGACCTATGCCATCTTTCTACTGCGCCATTGCTCTGTGGGCGATAAGGGGTTGTGCGACTTTTGTGAATGCCTAAAAATCTCATTAATTTTAAAAATAAATTGGATTCGGACTGACGACCTTGGTCAGTGGTAGTCCGGCTAGGACAACCATATCTGACTATCCACCCTTCATAAATGCGTTTAGCTACCTCGTCAGCCGTTATTTCTTGTACTGGAAAAGCTTCGGGAAAACGGGAAAATCTGTCTATTATAGTAACTAAATATCTAAATAGGCTATTCCACTATGTTTGAAAAAGTACTTGAAAATGTTGATTTTCTAATAAAAAGCCACAAAAAAATATATTTCGGCAAAATAAACAGGCTTTCATGCCATAAAATTGATTTTAATTTTAAACCATTTTTATTACCGCGAAAACGCTACAGCCATTTTGGTGACGTAATATGTGCAATAACAAAAGTGTTTGACGTATGTAAGAGAGTAACATAACCTACAATTACTATGACAACCATCAACAAATTAGTAATGAATGCATATTATTTCAGTTGGAACAAGATATGAAGAGTTATTATACGAAAGAACACAACTATTACTCCTTGAAGTTAAAATTGATAGATATTATTGACATAGATAGCTGTTGACAGCACTGACAGAACTTTGTTATTGCCCGTATGACGTCACACCATGGCGGCTCGTGTTTTAGGTCACGTGATATACAGATTAAAATATACGACTTTTAATTTCAATATAATAAATCAATAATGTGCTTTTATGATTCCTAATCGGAATATTTAGGTGTATTTCTCTATAAATTTTAATTTTTATCAAATTTTATAATTTATTTTTCACTACGGAAAGTACCCTATCCCTGTGGAGTTGTTGGTAAAGGACCAACGATGTCCACATGGATATGCTCAAAGCGAGCAACCTTGGAAAATTCACCTAAATTTGATACGACATGACGGCTAATCTTTGATTTTTGGCATTGTAAGCATGTCTTAGCCCAACGCCCTACGTCTGAATTCATGCCAGGCCAAAAATAACGCTGAGCAACCAATTTTCTGGTAGTTCTTACGCCTGGATGACTTAAACTGTGAATACTACTAAAAGCTATTTGTCTATATTTTCCGGGCAAATAGGGTCTTAAAACGTTATTAGAAATGTCACAAATAATCGATTCATTAGAAGTTGGTAACATAATCTTCTGTAATTTAATATTACTGTTACTATCGGAGCATTGCGTCACTTGCGAAACATACTCGTCTACGATTTGCGCGTCGGCAATTTCTTCGAAGTCGAGTACAGTCGGGCAAAAAATTGTTTCTATTTCTGATCGCGATAAAGTATCTGCTACAATATTAACTTTACCTGAAATAATTATGTTGAATATCGACCGTGAATTCGCTAATAAAAAGAAGGTGTCGAGTCCTGCGCGGTGTTTCTCTATCCTGTTTACCTAATTTTGAAAAGGCGTGACATAAAGCTTTGTGGTCTGTATACACTGTTAGAGGTTGACCTTCAAATAATTTACGAAAGTATTTAATAGACTTATAAATGGCTAATAACTCACGATCACAAGTGGAATACTTTTGTTCAGTTGGAATTAACTTCTTCGAGAAGTAACCCAAAGGCTTCCAAGAACCGCGAACCTTTTGTTGTAGAACTGCAACTTGCTAATGCAAGCTGAACATTTGGCAAAGGATGAGATAAAGTTGCGGCCTGCTGAAGACCAGCCTTGCATTTTAAAAATGCTTCCTCGGCAATGTCGGTCCAAAATATTTTTGTTTTATCATTTTTTTTTTCGCGTTAACAAAATATTATTGAGCTCACACTGATAAGAAGCTAAATTCGGCAAATGAGGTCGATAAAAATTCACCATTCCCAAAAATCGTCTCAAATCATTTACTGTCTCGGGCTTAGGAAAATTTAAGATCGCTTCAACTTTTCCATTAAGTGGCCTAATACCTTCTACACTAACTTCATGCCCTAAAATTCTATTCGCGACTGTCCGAAACAACACTTAGGTTGATAGTAATACCATAAGTATTGAACCTTTCGAATATCAACCTTAAATGTTCTCTATGTAAGGTCTCGTTTTCGCTGGCAATAATTACATCTTCTAAATAAATAAAAAATCTAAATCTCGTAAAACTGTATTATTCATGAAACGTTGAAATGTTTGAGCTGCATTTCTCAATCCAAACGTCATGCGAAGAAACTCAAAAAGCCCAAATGGTGTGATAATCGCCGTTTTTTCAATATCGTTCGGGGCTACACTGATACAATGGCCCTATTAATATCCAATTTTGAAAATATGTTTTTATTTGCCAAAATGTACGTAAAATCGTGTAATCTTGGAATAGGGTATCTGTCGGGCTTCGTAATCGCGTTTAACTGACGATAGTCCCATCAAGGTCTTAATTCCCCGTTTTTCTTGGGAACTATATGTAGTGGACTAGCCCATGCGCTTTTAGAAGGCCTACAGATCCCCATTTCTTGCATTATTCTAAATTCTTCTTTAATTTTTTTATATCGCTCGGGTGGTAGAGGTCGAGCGCGCGAATAAACAGGAGGACCTGTCGTCTCTATGTGGTGAAATATGCTATGAGATGGAGTTTCTTTAAATGACGCTGGTTTGGTAATATCGGGAGATTTACTAAGACGTCGTAATAAGGATTATTTTCTACAATAGACGTAACAGAGGGTTGTCTAATATTTACAATTGACGCTAATATATTCATGTTGGTAACCTGATCTATCAACCTACGCCGATACACATCGACTAAAATTTTATGATATGCAAAAAAATCAGCACCCAATATTGGCTGTTTTATATCGGCTATGACAAAATCCCAGCGATACGGCCTACATAATTTTATATCTAAAATCATTGTTTTTACACCGTATGTGGTAATTTCAGTGCCATTAGCGGCATATAATTTATATTCGGTACATTTACGATGCTTAAAAATATTTTTGCTTACCGGAAGTACAGATACATTAGCGCCTGTGTCAACCAGGAATCGCAGTCCAGAGTTATGGTCCGTAACTAAAAGGCGGCGACAGGGGGTGATAGCACAGGCCTCCGCCGAAGGCTGTGCCTCTCCTACTAGTCCGACGTCGTACGAATGCCGGTGTTGTTCCCGCCAGCTTCCTTGGGTTTCCAGGCACACGGTGGTGTGCACCGATGGGCATTATGACGACATCTCCAGTGGTACTTGTAGAGCCAATTAGATGCTGTTGGATTGCGACTTCTTGACCGGGAACGAGGACGTGCAGACGGTCGTACTCGGTCACCGTGCCGTCGGCTGTTTGACCGGTCTCGCTCTATGTTAGCCAGTCGGATGTTAATTTTGGCTAATTCTGCTGAAATGGCATTTATACCCTGACTGTCTTCTGAGTCTTTCTGCCCCCTTGGCTTATGTATCACCTCTGCTATGTGTGTGGTTCTTGAGGCTTCGGCTACATTATCCGCGGTTATTCAAATCCTTCGTTTCAGAAACTGCTAACACTGCACGCACCGTCTGTGGTAGGTGTCCTTGCCAGAGCACTCTTAGTGTGTGGTCGGGAATCTTATCACGAGCCAGCTCCCTCATTCGGCTGAGGAGTTGCGAGGGTTTTTGTTCGCCTAATTCCATTTCACCCATTAATTTCTCAATCTGTCTGACCATGGAATCTTCAAAAAGACTGAGTAGTTTTGTCTTCAACGCCTGAAATTTTCTTGTCTTGTCTTGCCAGAAAATCTGTTATCTGTACAATTACTTCCTTAGGCAGCTTAGAGATGACCAGATCAAATTTACTGTCATCACTCATCTTCTGAGGTGCTAAAATCGCTTCCACGCGTATGAACCATACGCGAGGTTGGTCCATCCAAAAGTCCGGGATCCGTGATGATAAAGATATGGCCATGACTTCTGAATGCGGTGTTGGCGCTGGCGGCATTTGACCATATTCGGTAGCCATACCTTTTATTTGACTTTAATAGCATACGCGACACAATGTTTATAAAACACAAGTTCATAAAATTCGAATTTCACAAAGTTCTCACGTCCGTCGGATCACGTCGGGGTCACCAGTTTTGGGTCTAGCTATTTAATGTTCTTTACGGATATTTAAATAAAAAAACACGTCGATAATATTTTATATTCAAGTACCAAAATATAAAGTTCTGTTACATAATATAAGGTGTGCTATTTAATTAGGTTGCGTGTATACAATCTCGCGGTTATAACTAGACTGAGACAGAGCTCACTCCGTAATACAAATTAATGTTACTTAAAACTATACAATAATGCTGACACAAAAATATGACATAGTGTGTCCCACTAAAATGGAGTGGCAACAACAATAATTGTATAGTAAGGCAAGAAAGTGTTAAAGGAAATTACTGAATTTTAAAATGTCTCTTCATCTAATAAGCTAGTTGTATCCCGTGGTATCACCCATATTATTTGCAAAAAAAATGTACTAAAATATTATATAGCCTATCTAGCCTTAGCCAAAAATAATAATTGTTCAATTCGAGCCAGTAGTTTCTGAGATTAACACGTTCAAACAAAATCTTCAGCTTAATATTATAATAGATATAAGATGAACTAATCTTAATATATATAAATCTCGTGTCACAATGTTTGTCCTCAATGGACTCCTAAACCACTTAACCGATTATAATAAAATTCGCACACCATGTGCAGTTCGATCCAACTTGAGAGATAGGCTATATTTTATTTCGATATAATATATAATTAATATATACAAAAAATATATAAGGCGGTACGAAGTTCGCCAGGTCAGCTAGTATTATTATAGATATAGAATGATGAATGGTAGAAACATCTGCCCAAGATTACTGCTACTAAGAAATGTACCAGAATCAAAAACAACTATATTCAAATAGGGTTCAAAAGCACCCTCGAATCGTCATTTTATAAATTAAATTGTATAAAGTGATTCAGCACACTAGTTCCATGCACGTGGCACATGTATCCTCACCGTCGAGACAGGGCCGGTCGGGCGGGGCGGGCGGGGCGGGCGGGGAGCTCGGGGCGGGCGGCGCGGTGGGCGAGCGCACCAGCGGGTAGGGCGGGGTCTGCCCGCGCCGCAGCAGCCGCAGCGCGCCGCCGCCGCGCGCCGTCATGCTGGCGCCGCACAGCAGCCAGCCCTCCCACTGCAGCGCCTCGCCGCCGGACCACGCCTCCTCCAGGCGGCACTGCACCTATACAAGAACTTCACCATTCAGCCTGCCATATCCCACTGTTGGTCATAGGCCTCTTCCCCATGGAGAAGGATCGGAGCTTAATCCACCACGCTGCTCCAATGCAAGTTGGCGGATATATTCCCTACTATGAGTAATGATCACTATCAGATGTACATGATAACAACCGGGACCGACGGCTTAACGTGCTCTCCGAGGCACGGTGGGGAGACCCCCACGTCAAACATCTGTATGGCCAATACAAATGTTGTCGTAGAAGAAGTTAAATAAATTTAAATATCTACACAATACACACACGGTCTTCTGTTCCTAAAGTAAGCAACTTAATGCTTGTGTTATTATAGGTAACAGCCAACTGATCTAGCTACATATTTTTTTGCACCTGCACACACATATGTAGGCACACAAACACATTCACTTCAATCAATCTAGACCAGCCGTCGCCACACTTTTTCAGCTAAGAGCCGCATAGAGCAATGTAGAAATCTTTGCCAGGTCACACAAAAATCGACATCGATCAACAAACACGGACGATATGAGCGACAACGTAGGTAATATGTGTAGCCAGTTATTATCTCGAAACCTTAAATCTAACGAGGCGGAGATGCGACATAACTTCTGCCTCCGCTACTCAAATACAAAAAAATATCGTATCTCTTCTGAAAGAACGAAAGTAACCGACATAGTCCGTAAAATCTGCAAGTTGAAGTGATCGTCACCTGTATCAGACTGTCGGTAATCACTGTAGCAGATGTATTCTATAATCTAGGATTGGCGGCACACTTGCGATGCTTCTGATGTTGCGGGCATCTATAAGCTACGGTTATCACTTACCATCAGGTGAGTCATATGCTTGTTTGACCTGGTTGTATAACAAAGTGCTACGTGATCATTTTACCTCCATGGGCAGCGGGTCGTACCGCAGCTCGGCAGCTCGTGGAGGGTCGGCGAGTCTCGCCCACTCCCACCGTATCCCGCGCCCGCCCGCCGACTGCACGCTGTAGCACGCGCGTCGCACTGCGCACTCGCTCACTCCTGGGGCATTCATCATTCAATATAAATTAAATAATAATATTAGCTATTTTTTTGTACCATTAAATTAATAATAATTAATTCCTAAGGTTATAAGTAGTTGTTACATGTAATCAAGTGGAGGATACTGGCTTCTACAACACAATACTACTAGTGCAAGAGTCAGGGTAATCTATTTATTGTATGAATTATAATTGTGTCCAAAAAAGATTATTATAATTATTGTTAATATAAGGAGTCATCTTTTAATCACATAAGGTTCGAAATGCGGGGGCGTTAAAAAAATCAAGAAACGTTACAAGTGGGGGGAGTAATGTGATATCATTCATATATAATGCCAATTCATATAGGTAGGGATCCCTAGTACAAATTTTTCATCTGATTAGTATCAAGCTAATTTTCCGGGAGTAGCTTCATTTTGATGAGACGAACAAAAAGTTCCTCTTCGAAAACTCTCGATTGTGGTAGATAACAGAGATAGCAGGGGATAGAGCAGCAGTGAGCGTAGGACCGGGATAACGTACCACGTAATTTGTAGGACAATATTACCATCAAATTATATAAATATTAACTAACTAAAAGAAAAAAAAAAATCAGAAAAAAAATCAATTTTTGATGACCTTACGAGGTCATCAAGTTGATGACCTCGTAAGGTCATCAAAAATTATTACTAACCAGCTGATTTTTTTTTCTTTTAGTTAATTAATATTTATATAATTTGATGGCAATATTGTCCTACAAATTACGTGGTACGTTATCCCGGTCCTACGCTCACTGCTGCTCTATCCCCTGCTATCTCTGTTATCTACCACAATCGAGAGTTTTCGAAGAGGAACTTTTTGTTCGTCTCATCAAAATGAAGCTACTCCCGGAAAATTAGCTTGATACTAATCAGATGAAAAATTTGTACTAGGGATCCCTACCTAATATATAAATAACCTGCAAAAGCGAACACAACAAACAGGCTCTAATTTTTTCATTGCGTAGCACCTACATTTCAATGAGTGTGAGCCAATCAATGATTTTAAGAATCTTTTTCAAAATATGTTTATTGTCACCAGGTCGATATGATCTACACCCTAGACTACTGGACACAACACAAGAGAAATATTTTCAAACTTAATCAATACTCTTTCTGAAATTACACTAAGTACATTAGATACTAAATCAATAACGAAACTTAGCACACTTTTCTGTACAAATAATAAGCATATCACACTCAAACATTTTCTTCAAGCTGGGACAAATTTGTACATCATTACATAGTATAAAACAAAGTCGCTTCCCGTTGTCTGTATGCTTACATCTTTATAACTACAAAACTTTTTTTTTAGTAACTAGAGTGATTTTAGAGGAAGGTTTATATGTATAATTGCATAATATAGTAGAGGAACACTGATAGTTTTGGCAACCATGCGAAGCCGGGGCAGGTCACTAGTAATTAATAATTCTTGAAATAATGTTTAAAATTTTATTTTAATTAAATAAAAAATTGATAATATAATATTGTTATCATTGTAGATCTTTTTCAGTATTTTATTCTTTATTTATGTTTTTATTTCATAAAAAGCATTCACAAGAAAAAATTACAATCTGTATGTATACTACGCTGTTATCTTATGTATGTTAAACATAGCTTATTAATTTATTTGTCACCTGGCGTATCTGAACTCTGTGTCAATGTCCGTAGGTTGACATAGTGTCCCTTTAGGGCTGGGTCGGCATCCGACAGCACAACCCTCGTTAGTTTCTTAGCATGAGCCCTTTCCAACGTCCGAGCAACGCCAGGGGAGTGTGGGAGCCACTGCCCGTCGTGCTGCCACTCCCACACCACCACGCAATGAACGGAAGACATCTCGGTTATGACCGCTGAAAAATAAATTATTTTAAAACCAAAAAACTACATAAAAAGTGTGATAAAGACCTAAGTTTAGCTCCGTGTGAAACAATCTTTATTTTTGTTTAATTTTCTGTATACACGAATTATCTTGTTGTTTACATTGAGGGATGACTAATATCGCGTCTGTTTTCTATTTTATTTAAGCTATTAAAGCAATCGAATCTATTGTTAATGAAACAATCATCCAAACGTTATAAAGTCTACAGTTCACATCAATAAACAATTTAATATAACGTACCATTTCCAATTAGTTAAAAACGGTTTGAAACTTGACGCACATTAGTACATACTTAAAAACTTATTATTTAATTAAATTCCATTGTAGACTAGTTTCACCTCGAAAAGAATTATCGATCTGATTACTATTACAATAATATATTCAGACAGGACTATTTTAAAATCGAAAACGAGTTATAAAACTCGTTATTAACATGTAAATCACAACTTTTTTCTTGTGAAAGGCGAGCGCGAGACACCAGTCAACCAGTGGCAAACCAGGAATTCAGTGTGACCGTTTTCAAAAACCGCTAAACTACTGATGTTGACTAGATTTAACTTACTTTTCTACTGAAATCTACTAACGTTTTGGAAAAAACTACTGAAATTCTACTGACGTAGTTTGTTATTTAAATTCACTTAAATTGATAATTTTTGATGAGACATAAATGATACACAAGTTAATATAATCAGGTTCAATTAATAAATTATTAGATACACACGTTATAACACATGACAATAACAATATACACATGACAAGGATGACTAATTAATTTAGTACAAATTAAAAAACAAAATTATTATCATTAATTAGTCATCATTGTCATGTTTCGGTTTTGCTCAAGAGTTTTAAATTTAATTTAATAGAAACCAAAATTTTTACACCATATGTATCTATAAACAAAAGGTAAAGGTGACCGTCAGCAAGTGTCGACACCGTTAGTGGAAAATTTTCTTATCTTTTGTTTAGATCCACACAGATGTGTCGATGAAGAAATGTTTGTAAAAGAAAGAAATCTTTGTTTCTTCGGCGGTAAAATTATAGCTACATACTAATTAATATCCAAAATACTATTCTTATTAGCTAATTGAAAATCAAAATCACGCTTCCGTGGTTATAATTATTATTCTATTCGCAAAACGGTCGGTTCGCGTAGCGATGAGCGACTTCGTTCTCCACCTCGCCCCTCGCCATAGTAATGCGCACTCGATTAATAAAATCGTCGTAACTATTAAAATATTAATTATAGTCTAAACTCTAAATGATATAATGTTCAAGACGAAGTTTAATAAAAGTATTTATTTTGTATGTATTTATAAAAATCAATTTGTTACTACCAAATGTGTATTAGAAAAATGTATTATCAATTTTTATTGTATTTATGGTTCACTGTTTTGGCGATAATGGCTTACTCATAAAAGATAGATATATGCTGTCGCGGATTTTTTGTAAGATTAATTAAGATAAACACATCTCTCATACATTATAAACATGTAAACTTCACAGTTTTTGCAGAGTACACCAGAATAGCTAGTAGTTTTTGCGTGAAAGAGGAACAAACATCTATGCAAACTTTCGCGTTTATAATATTAGTAGGATACACATACCTTCGATCAGCCACTGTAATGCTTCATTTTGTTTTCATGTTTAGTACTTGCACTATGCTCTTTAATTGACACCAATGTGCTTAAAATTTTAATACCACAAGCTTTGCAATAAGCATGATTGTTGCTGTTTTTATCTTTACACAACCACGACGAAAATATCGGATTCTGTTCCCACTCAGCCCGATAATTTTGCTCAAATTTACGCTTCATGCTGGCAATAACTTGAGAAAAATATTTGCTAAAGTTTAAAATATATCCAGGATATTCTACTGAAATCCGCTACTTTTTTAAAAAATACTGAAAATCTACTGCACTACCAATTTTACAACGAAAATCTACTGTTTCAGTAGTCAATCTACTGCAAACGGTCACACTGCAGGAATTTCGTTTTTGACGTCGTTGAGTGTTGACTCGTTGATGAAGATGATTGACGCTTTGGTTGGTTGACATTTGACGAGGGCTGCCAGATGCAAAAAAAGTGTGATCGTACGCTAACTACAAAAAAATCGTATGCCAAGGAAGTTTTGAAATAAAAAGATCGTACAGCCTTTTAAGTACTAAGTTGTTATTATAAATTATCAAAATTTATTTTAGTTTTAGAAAATTAATGCAATAAAACTATCATATTTTGTACAAAAGAATTTTTTGGTTCGTTCCTTCTTATTAATTTGCTTGGCTAATAATGTGCCCTTTAAGTGTACCATTGGATAAACCGTTTGTAAGTTTTGTTTTGATTAGATTAACTTCGCTGAATGCTCGTTTACAATCTGCACTAGAATGGGGCAAACATAACAAATTTAAAGCAAACTGAGCCAGTGTTTTATAATTTTCAAATTATTTTTTGATTACGCCCCATAACTTGTCGGTATTCATAGTTAAATAAATTTTATCCAAAATATTAGGTTTTTGACAAGTCGCAATTATTACCGAAGGAGATTTTCGTAAGAATGCAAACAAATATAGCCTTTACATGGTTGTTTAGAGAGTTTTCATTCAAGTAAAACACCTAGTCACGCGTTAGGTAGTTGGAGAATTCCCCGAAATTCATGCTTGCCGGTTGATGACGTTTGTTTCATTATGAAATGTTTCCAGGTAACAGGTATATAAAAAATCGTACATTTTGCGTACGATCTCGGTCTAGCGATCGTACATGAGTAAAAATGCTAAAAAATCGTATGAGTACGATTTAAATCGTACATCTGGCAGCCCTGCATTTGACACCTATGTGATATGTCTTTACAGTAGTGAAGGTACGTCGTCTTAATAGTTTACGGCCGCCACAGGCATGACGATCGATGGGTGTGCTGTGCAACGAACACAGAAAAGCATTCTGTCTCTTTTTCAATGACGCATTTAATTATATTTTAAAATATAACCAATTACAATGAAACGTCACTCAATATAACCAATCACAATAAAGCGTCACTCAGCCGGCGTGTGCAGTGCCCACCGCACCACTGGACCGCATCTAGATCAGAAAGTTATGAAGTTAACTGAACTATATATAATATACTAGCTTCTGCGCGCGACTTCGTCGGCGTGGACTCCGCTCCTGTTGGTCTTAGCGTGATGATATATAGCCTATAGCCTTCCTCGATAAATGGGCTATGTAACACTGAAATAATTTTTCAAATCGGACCAGTAGATCCTGAGATTAGCGCGTTCAAACAAACAAACAAACAAACAATCAAACAAATTCTTCAGCTTTATTATATTAGTATAGATATAACATTTATAATTATATATCATTGATAATTTATTAAACATTAAACATATTTACAATTCACAACTTAAGAATAAACTAAATTTTTACAGAAAGTTTTAGTACAAATCATGTCATCCGGCAGCATTTCCCGGTTCCCTGTTGAATCGCTATGCCGATTCTCTGGGCAAACAATGCGCCAGCCCTTTTGTCACCAGTAGAGGCAATAAAGCGAGGAGTAATCTCATTTAAAAAAAGAGAAACTTTTTTGACAATCTAATTTAAAAATAAAATCGTTAACGCTGCAACTTAAAATTATTTAAGTTAAAAAAAAACTTGTGTTTGCTAGCAAACGAAAAAAAAACCGACTTCAATTACATCGACAGGTAATACAACGTAAGTATGTAGACGCAAAAAATTAACAAACACTAGTTGTCACTACGATTTTCGAGGGTTTCCCTCGATTTCTCTGGGATTCCATCATCAGATCCTGATTGCCTTATCATGGTACCTAAGTTAGGATATCTCCTTTTCAACAAAAAAAAAATTGAAATTGAGAATTAAGTAACCTCCTTCTTTTTTGAAGTCGGTTAAAAAACTAAAAAAAAAACGAATTTAAAATACAAAAAAAAACTAATTGAAAAAAAACAAAAAGCCAACGTCGTGGTGTTTCCAGGTTGTCACCTCATGCGCATATAGAAGTTCCACTTCAAAATATTTAGCACTGCTACTACAAGGTCCAAGTGTTTTGACTGCAAACGGCACAAAGATGTAATTTGGAATAAGTAGGCAAATATTTGTGCCGTTTAGTCGTTTCAGCTTTTTCCCCTGCGGCTCCCGCTTTTAAGGCTGTTTCCCTGACATGAGACGGAGCAAGTTTGGCAACGCTGGTAGCATTCCTTTTCCCAGGGAACCAACGTCAATCCATCGGGTCTCGTGCCATTATCGCGACTAATTCCAGTCGGCTCGATAAAAGAAAGAAGGTCGATGGCAAGAGCTCTTTGGTACCTATCATTTAGGGAACCATGGCGGGAAAACCTACTTGAACTTGAAAGCAGTATTGTTTAGCTGTTATCTTCTGTAAGGTCGAGGTACTTCCCCTGCTCCAGATTTTGAACAGGACAGGATATTTCCTGCTGGTGTGATCCTATAAGGTCTGTGATGAGGTCGGGTACTAAAAGATACCTATATCATTTTAAATTACATGCAAGTATGTAAGTATACGAATAGAGGAATTCAGTTTTTAAAATTAAAACTATCTAATCAGAATATATACTACATATAATCTCGTAGTACTCGTATTTCCTTAGTTTGAAAATTTTAATAGTTAAAATCAATCACATCAATTTATTTAATTTACTTGTTTACAAGCAAATCTTGCGACAAGCTTTCATATCAAGATTATGTGTAATATGTACTTCTATACTAATATTATAAAGAGGTAAAGTTTATAACTTTGTTTGTATATACGGGGTAATCTTCGCAAATACTGATCCGATCATGAAAATTCTTTCACTAACAGAAAGCTACACTATTCAGGAGTGACATAGGCTATATTTTATTCACAGAGTACATTGAATATACAGGAAATTTTATTGTAATTGAACATAAAATTCAGTGAAAATAATAGTAGGTGTTATGAATCGCGCCATCTCTTGACGAACTGTAGGTACCAACTAAATAAACATCGATGTAAAATAGCAGCGGACGGTGAGCCCATCGACTGTGTATACAATATGTTTTATACAATATGTAAAAAAAATTGTTCAGTTTAGACTTTTAGAGCGAAGGACTCGTATCCAGCTCTTAATAAATTAAAAAAAAAAAAAAAGTAACTGTTTCTTTCCTACTTCTTTCCTGTTTGGGTTTGGCCCAGTGTGACCAGATTTAGCAGAATTCTGCGGTTTTAGCAGAATTAGATCCCAAATTTAAGGTTTAGCAGATTGTGTCGCAGTTCTGAAAATAAGGAAATTTTTGGCGGAATCTTATAAACCTCCGCAGAATTGTAGCAGGATTTGACAATTAACTGTGTTTCAGTTGGTTAGTAGCGCTAAAAATATGCAGGGGGTGTCGTAAATAGTGGATAATCCGTTAACTGGGGGTAGCCCTCATGTCGAGTTTCAAGAAAATATCCTTTTTATGTCAGGGTTGCCAACACTGTGAAAATTGTGAATATTTATGTTTTTTTTTTTTTTTCAAAAAAATCTTGCGCGACTAGTAATTTGGTCATGATTTTTACAAATGAAGGTTTATAGTGTAATTTTTTTATTTTACTCGGAAATACTTGTACTATCTAATGAAATTACTATTTCAGGCATCATTTATTCTAAACGAATATATATTTATTTGTTACTTTTTGTCAAGATTTAACAATTGATTGTGAAAAAAAATGTACAGCACTAGAATTATCCAGTATATGAATATGTTTGTTGCAATTCTACATTTGAAACAGGAAATTACAGAACAAAATATATGGTAAAGGCAGTACAAAGCTCGACAACTTTATATAAAACATTGACGCCGCAGAAAATTAGAAGCTATAATTGGTGGATAAATATTTGAAATAATTAACTTGTCCTTTTTTCTTTTAAATCCTCGTACGAATTATGACCTCATCGATTAGCAGAATTTTAAAATTTTTTAGAAAACCAAATAGCAGATTTTAGCAGAATTTAGACGAGTAACTGGCATAATGTTCGATTTAAATCTGGTCACACTGGTTTGGCCCCCGTATTTTATTATTATACCAGTGTTGCCAACCGTACGATTTAAATCGTATTTATACGATCTTTTTGGCTCTTGTACGATGTACGATCGAGTAATCGAAATCGTACGCAAAATATACGATCTTTTCAAATCTTACACCCATCATCATAACGAAGTAAAAATAGATGAGAATTCAAATTATTCGATCTATTAATCGATTAAAATTATCACTTTTGCAATTATTTATATCATTTTATGTACGATTTGACAATTTCAATCTCTTATATGCTCTTTGATTTCAATAACTAGCCACGAAGTATAGATACATTACTATAGCCAATAGCAAGCTGCTAGAAGCAACTGAAAGTACTGAAACTGTCAAATTGTACATACATAATCAGAAAACTTACTATTTCAATATAAACTAAAATCGATGAATTGTTCAAATTGTTGGCATTAGAGGAGAGAAAAACTTTTACCCGTATACAAATTCAAGATTTTAAAATTGTTTGATATATTTTCTATGTCTAATCCTTATTCACATTATAATACCTTAGAATAGAATGAAAAAATACCCAAATTGAAGAAGTACAATATTTGAATGACTACAATATTTAATTAAAGTACAATTTTTAATTAGTTTAACTGATTCACCTTTTTAAACAGGTAAGTTAGCTAATAAATGATCATAGAATACTTTAATATTTCTTTCGAGTACTGAATACTTACTGATTTCGATGTTAATGCAACATTGGCGCGGATCTCGCTCGGTAAAGCAAGATATAACTCCAAAACTATTGGTGCTAGAAAAAAAGTTTCAGGAAAAAATTGTTCATAATTAAAGGATCTACGACTTTGATAATAGGTAAAATTCCATAAAATTAAACAGTTGCCCGGTTGGGTAGGAAATGGCGAAGAATGAAGAATAGGAAGAAAAAAAAGTAAAATTTCTGCCTTTCAGAACTAATAAATTGAAAAGTATTAATGATAAAAAAAGTTTCAGATAAGAAAGTTAGTAAATTTAATTTAGAAGAGAAAAGGTCTTCAATTTTCTGCCTAACACTAACTATTCTCGAGATATCGAATTAAACGCGTTTTCATCGAAATGACCCTGAGCTGACCTTCGGAGAACCCTTCAAATTGGAATTTAAGCTCAGAATACACCCCCCTATCGATCCATCATAATCCCCAAACTGCGGTATTTAATGTTTTTTTAACCCATTTTCAGCCGTAATTTGACTGGACTAATTACTATAAATCTATATCTACGGAAATGACTCCTAATCACGGTTTCATCTGAGTTTTAGAAAATAACTATGTAATTTTTTTCATATTTATATATATAAAACTTCTTAATGTTAAATGTTGATTCATGTTCCTTAAATGATATATATATTATATTGATTCAAAATTATAACAGCACTAGCTGACCGGAACTTCGTACCGCCTAACAGTCGATTCTTTAATACTTATCCTTCCCGAAACCCCTCCACTAACACTTAAACTTTATAGTATGGTATTAAAGTTCAAATTGACTTTTAAGTATTATTACGAATCTTTTGTATGGGAATATAGAAAGTGTTGTTTAGTTAGACTTTTTCAGGGAATTTTTTAAATTTTTCTCTCCGTAAGAACCATCCTCGTACTTCAAGGAATATTATAAAAAAAGAATTAGCGAAATCAGTTCAGCTGCTCTCGAGATTTTCGCTTAGCAACACATTCAGCGATTCATTTTTATATATATAGAGATTACGTTTTAAAATTATTTACGTTGTTTTATTGAAATTTCATTACGTACGATTTTTTTCCTTGAAATATAGGCAAAATACGATCTTTTCTAGGATATGGTACGATCTTCTGAAAAATAAAGTTGGCAACACTGTATTATACTCTTTGGGTTTGGCTTTGGCAATTTTGATTTTTGGTTAAATTAATTATTAAAACTATATTTCTTTCGTTTTGTTTCTGGTTTTGATATTGAAAGAAGCTGAAAAGATTTCTAAAAGGCTTAGAAATGTTCAACAAATGTAAGTATTAAAAATAGCTACTCGTCGTCCTGCGCCATTCTGTTGCATACATACAATAAATCATACTTAGGGTTTTTATCCATGTTTTACGTTATTCTTCTTATTTTTCTCAGATAATACTCGCCACTCAGGTCGCTTTAACACCCCGGGACGCTTCGTATCATCTGGGGAGGTGAGCAAATTACAGTAGTAGTGCTAATTTCTTCAATATTATATTGATAATAACGAACTATGTGTTACTACAGAGATATGACGAGCCTCTAGATACCTCTGGCGCTGGCCTTAAAGTCGTCAGCCGCTCACTAAATGGGCCAAGCTTGTATTTGTCCTTATGCAAATATGGTATGAGATGACAACACGTAGTTGTACATTTCGTATTATATTTCGCTCCCACCAACGGCATTGCTTACAAATAGTATTTAGAGATTTTTAAGTACAGCCTGTGGTGTGTATGGACTAGGCGTAAGCCTCTTAGTGGGCGGCTCGAGGCTGAGAAGTCATTATGATCACGAGACGGTGGTTTCGTGCACATACCGGGTTCTCTAGACTTAGTTAGTCAGTAAGCTGCCCCGGGTTCCTAGTATGTGATGGCCTTCTGGAATTGTAACAAATGTTGACACTAAAAGAAATGCTAGGTCTCAAATATGAAATGTATGATGGGACAATTTCAGTTGGTCGAGATCATGATAGGAATGTCGTGGAACAAGGTTAATGTGCGCTCATTTTCATATTATTGATGTATGAATGTATATGTGTGTGTATGGATGAGTTTGTATGGGAGTGGGTGCACATAACCAAAACAGCTAACTGATGCCAGTTGTCGGGAGGAAGGCCAAATTACAACAATGGCAACATGGGACCACCGCAGCAGCGTCCACCGGTTCAATTCGATCAGTCTGTAAGTAACTTTGTTATATATTTTATTTTAGTCATCATTCATCATTTCAGCCTATCGCAGTCCACTGCTGGACATAGGCCTCCACAAGTTCGCGCCAATAATGGCGTGAACTCATGTGTTTTACCCATAGTCACCACGCTGGGCAGGCGGGTTGGTGACCGCAGGGCTGGCGCCGTCGCACCGAAGACGCTGCTGCCCGTCTTCGGCCTGTGTACATTATTTTAGTATTTAACATGAAAGAAATTATTTTTAAATAGAAGTACTTAAAAAAATATTTAACAGAAAAACTGATATGAAATTTGATTCTGATTAATTAGGTGGTTTGTGGGTAATTTTGGTAATAAATTCATTATAACATATTTATAAACCACATCTTAATGTACCTACTACTATTTTTGATATAAACATTAAAATAAAATTAGTTTTGAAATTGTAAGCAATAAGACAAAATAAAAAGAGCTTAGTTGTAGAGAAATTGAATTTTTTGGTTATATGGACTCTATGGTTATCATTACATAATATAAAACAAATTTGCTACCCGCTGTCCGTATGCTTAGATCCTTAAAACTATGCAACAGATTTTGATGCAGTTTTCTTTAGTAAATAGAGTGATTGCAGAGTAAGGTTTATATCTATACTAATATTATAAAGAGGTAAAGTTTATAACTTTGTTTGTATATCGGGGGTAATCTTCGCAAATATTGATCCGATCATGAAAATTCTTTCACTAACAAAAAGCTACACTATTCAGGAGTGACATAGGCTATATTTTATTGTAATTGTACAAAAAAATTCGGTAACTAAGAAAAATATTAAAATATATTATTAAAATGGCAAAGAAACTAACGCCATCTATCGCTATTAGATAACTATTTATTAGTCTATTTATTTTATTTAGTCTTATTTTAGTCTATTGACGACAAGTTTTTTCGCTTTTTGATAGATGGCGTTGAAGCAACATATTATTTATTTAAGTGCTATAAAATATGTTCTTTAAAGTATGTTATTTGGTTCTGTAATTTAAAATAATAAATACACGATAATATTACGATTTTATACGTCAAATTCTAAACAATGAACCTAATAAAACAGTAATAAGAACTACACAACATAATTGCATCACAAAGATAATTAACGCCCAACTAAGTGGGCGCGGGTCGGCTAGTATATAATACATGTGTGGCGACAATTCCACATAAACCTTATACCTAAGGACATATCTATACTAATATAATAAAGCTGAAGAGTTTGTTTGATTGTTTGTTTGTTTGTTTGTTTGTTTGTTTGTTTGTTTGTTTGAACGCGCTAATCTCAGGATCTACTGGTCCGATTTGAAAAATTCTTTCAGTGTTAGATAGCCCATTTATCGAGGAAGGCTATAGGCTATATATCATCACGCTAAGACCAATAGGATCGGAGTCCACGCCGACGAAGTCGCGCGCAGAAGCTAGTGTTTAAATAATTAGTTTAATTTTTAGCCGTAATGTAGGTGAGTTAGTAAATAATTTCTCACGCATATGTTCATGTTTTGTATAGTGTCTGTTCTTTACCGACAGGGACAATGGGTTTGTTAGAGAATATCTTTTACAACTGCTATTTTTATAATCGCTTTGTTTTCATATTTCTACAGATTTCTATTTTATTATAGTACCTATTGTATTTAGTTCTTTGCTAACACTGACATTGTCTACATTAATGTTTATTATTTAATTGTTTATTTCTTTCTGTGTTATTTGTCGTGATCAATGGTTTTATAGTTTAATGTTTATAACTCTGTCCATTGTTTCAATGTAATATAATTGTCCTTTTTTTGTGAATTTGCTTTTTGTATCTTTTGTAAATGAACCGACACTTCGACCGTGAGACTATTTCGAATAAAAAAGAAAGCTCCCAGCTCTCGAGGAGTACACGCGCAACAACGGTCCGAGGCGGTTCATTTATACCACTCAATATTGATTGTACTATTGCCGACACATGCATAATATAGCAGAGGAACACTGACAGATTTTGCAACCGTGGTCGCTAGTATGTAGTAATAATGTAGCTGCTTGTAAACATCCCACTGCTGAACAAAAATCTATCTTATGAATAGTTTGTTAATGCTAAACCATTAGTTTACAATTATTTTATAAGTGTAATTTACTTATATAATGATGTTTTCTCCTCATACCAGCAACCACCAAATCAGACCTTCAACGAACCTATTCCAGAGGCAATGCACCCACCTCCGGAGATGGTAAGGACATTAATATTATCTATATAAATATTGTAATGATTGTGTATGACTAACACGTTGGCGCAGTTTGCATTGGCCCTATTTTCTGCTCTGCGGGTTGTGGGTTCGATTCCCACATGAATCTGGGCGTAATATTTATATTACATCACTCTTCATCATCACTTCAGCCTATCACAGTCTACTGCTGGACATAGGCCTCCACAAGCTCACGCCAAAAATGGCATGAACTCATGTGTGTCGCCCATAGTCGGGTTGGTGACCGCAGGGCTGGCTTTGTCGCACCGAAGACGCTGCTGCCCGTCCTCGGTCTGTGTATGTCAAACCCAGCAGTTGGATGGTTATCCCGCCATCGGTCGGCTTTTTAAGTTCCAAGGTGGTAGTGGAACTGTGTTATCCCTTAGTCGCGTATACGACATCCACGGGAAGAGAGTTGGTGGCTATATTCTTTACTGCTGTAGCCACACATATTTACGTTATAACACAAGCATTTAGTTGCTCACCATAGGAACAGATAATCTATATACTAATATATAAAGCTGAAGAGTTTGTTTGTTTGTTTGAACGCGGTAATCTCTGGTTCTACTGGGCCGATTTGAAAAATTCTTTCAGTGTTAGATAGCCCATTTATCGAGGAAGGCTATAGGCTATGTATCATCACGCTAAGACCAATAGGAGCGGAGTCCACGCCGACGAAGTCGCGCGCAGAAGCTAGTAAAAGATAAAAAGAGAAAAGATTCATATTTTTGAATGTTTGTTATGATAGTACTCTCTTTAGTCTGTATACCTTATTTTTCTAATCTAATAGTTGTTATGTGATATATAACTGCATACTCTACATTCCTAATCTGTGGTAGCTTCGCTTTTAAAAATAACAATCACTTTTAACTTTTTAAGTTAGAAAATGAAAGCTAATATTACTGAAACTGGAAACTGGACCCATCAAAAAAATGTTTTCTATCCGTTTCATGTAAAGAATTTAAAGCACAATTTATTTCGATAAAAATCCTACTACTACTAACGATGAACTAAATTTGATGAGAATTTTATTTTTAAACTAGCTTCTGCGCGCGACTTCGTCGGCGTGGACTCCGCTCCTATTGGTCTTAGCGTGATGGTATATAGCCTATAGCCTTCCTCGATAAATGGGCTATCTAACACTGAAAGAATTTTTCAAATCGGACCAGTAGATCCTGAGATTAGCGCGTTCAAACAAACAAACAAACAATCAAACAAACAAACTCTTCAGCTTTATTATATTAGTATAGATTTTAATAACTTACCTAAGCACTGCTGAGCACATATATGTTTAAGCTTGTGTTGTCTTTGTGCAATTATGATCATTATTATTTTAGCCACAGCAAGATAGCGATATGAAGACCGAGACGATGGACACACCAGGGGAAGATTCCTCTGCCCGTCCACCATGGATGAAGTCTAAGCTGCAAGGTGGTAAGTTCATTCACCACTTGGTTCTTAATCTCAACCATTATAATTTAACTTAATATAATTTTGCATTTCATTTTAAGTTATGGTCTTAATTGTCTATTAAAATATGTAATTGGAAACCTTTAGGCTAACATAACGTTTATTAAAATTTTATATAAAAAGTAGCATCCTTTTAAATAACAATTAAAACGACTATATTTGGTCTCGGAGTTTACTTAATATTTATAAGAAATCAGATAAAATAATCTGTGAGATTTTAATATACATAAATTATGTATCTCTATTATTATATCTTTATTATAATAAACCTTAACTGATATAGGGCACAGCAGGAAATTTCCGCGCGCGCTTGCGTTGTTTCTGGTATTGCAGATGTCTAAGCTACAGTAATCGCTTACCATCAGATAAGCTGTACGCTTGTTTGCCGACCAAGTAATATATAAAAAAAATTGTACAATATGTTATTTTGATTGATTTGATTCAGCCTGTAACATCCCACTGCTGGGCATAGGTCTCTTCTCCATGTAGGAGAAGGGTCGAATCTTAATCCACCACTCTGCTCCACTGCGGATTGACGGCTATAAGTTAGTTAATGACATAGATATTAAACGCTGCCTGTTGTTGCCTTTCCCAGTTCGTAAGATCTCGAACAAGGAGAGGCGACGTCGCCAGAACGAGAACCTGCGACGCCTGCTCACACCCAAGAACGCACTCATGGTGCTCAACGAGATCATGCCTGGCGAGCAGGTGGCCAGCGTGAGTACACCCCCACCACAACCGCACTACTACTGCCCCACTACCACCACACCACTACACCCCCACCACCACCACACCACTACACCCCCACCACCACCACACCACTACAGCCCCACCGCACCACTACACCCCCACCACACCACTTCACCCCCACCACACCACTACACACCCACCGCACCACTACACCCCCTCTATACCACTACACCCCCACCACATCACTACACACCCACCACACCACTACACCCCCACCACACCACTACACACCCACCGCACCACTACACCCCCTCTACACCACTAAACCCCCACCACACCACTACACCCCCACTACATCACTACACCCCACTACATCACTACACCCCCACCACACCACTACACCCCCACCACACCACTACACCCCCACTACATCACTACACCGCCACCACACCTCTACACCCCACCATATCACTACACTCTCACTGGATATTCCGAATTTGATGATTCTTTTTTTGATCGAAAGCTGATGCTTGTCTTGTATTTTCATTTAAATTTGATTGAGATCAGATCGCTATCTTTTGAGTAATCTTTGATAACGCGAATTAACTTGTCTATTTTTTCGTTTACTTACATTGTATTACTTGTCGATGTAATGGAAGTCGGTTTTTTTTCATTTGCCAGCAAATATTTATAATACTATCATTAGTTTGTATAAATATTAAATAGTGATTGGTGTGTATTATGTCCAAGAAGCAGTTCAAGGTGGAGCCGGTGGCTACCACTGGTCACTTCTACCAGTCCAACCCCAACGCACACAGCTTCCGCGCGGACCTCACGCTACACGGACACAACTACAAGGGATTTGGTGATTATATTACATTTTATATAAAATTATATGACTCTGCAAACTTATATTGCCATATAATTTTTTTAAAGATTATATTTTTATTATATACTCTTTGTTCTGACAATAATGAACACGGAAAAAGTGTGATCTAATTTGATGTAGTAAGTTTAGGATTTATTAAACTGTTCAACTTGGTAAATGTGTTTTTAAAATTTTGAACAATGTGATATAATTTTTACGATCAAACAAGCATTAACATAGCTACAGATTTAAAAGTAACATACTGTAAAGTACCATTATGTACGTAAGCAACACGAAATTATTGAACTGATAATAATAAATTAAATATGATATTAGACTAGTGTGCTTTACATCACACGATTAAAGTAAATCTTTTTGAGTTGCCCCTCTCTCTTTCTATCTTTGCTAACTTACATCTCCCTCTCAACTTACGTTTGCCCCGCTCTATCTCTTTTTTTTTAAAGCTCTCGTCATGCATTCACCAGCGTACGTAAAGAAGTTTAACTTCAAAAAAGGAAATGTTTTCTAGTATCGAAATATGAATTAATATCATAAAATGTGATGTACATTTGCAGTGTGTGTCTCTAGTGAGTGTGTGTGTCTAATGTAACGTGCGTGTGTCAGGGGAGAACAAGCTGCTGGCCCGCAACGCGGCGGCCGAGCAAGCGATCCGCGACCTCATGCTGGCCCGCATGGCGCGCCTGCTGCACGACAGGACGGCCGCGGACGGTACGCAACACATTGCTTACATTTAGACCTAACTAGCCGATCCCGCTAACGTTGTTTTACCATATATGTTATTAACCCCCACAACCTCCTCTTGTGGGTGGAATTTCTTAAAATTTGATTGCTGACATACCAATAGCAACACCACTTACCGGGCCCAATAGGGGATCGGACAAATTTTCAAAAAGTGTTTTTAATTAATCTTTATGGATACTTATACCCATAAAAAATAAAATTTTATTAATTTACAGCCTAAATCATGTTTTAATATTGTTTGTTCAAAAATCCCGCCAAAACGCCACGTTATGACATCTGACAGCGCGTGACGACAATTGCAGGTAATAAACATAGAGTATACAAAGCACAGAGTACGTTGAACATACGGATAGAATAACCCGTGCAGTCAATGCTTGCTCTTTTCTAAAGTACTCTGTGGCTTGTACCGCCAAATGACGTCACGCACTCTAGTTGGTCTTTTAGTACAGACTAGCTTCTGCGCGCGACTTCGTCGGCGTGGACTCCGCTCTTATTGGTCTTAGCGTGATGATATATAGCCTATAGCCTTCCTCGATAAATGGGCTATCTAACACTGAAAGAATTTTTCAAATCGGACCAGTAGATCCTGAGATTAGCGCGTTCAAACAAACAAACAAACAAACAATCAAACAAACAAACAAACAAACTCTTCAGCTTTATTATATTAGTATAGATTAATAATATTGTAGATAACAACATTTTATTTTTTCATTTAAAAATATTTAAATGAATTATATTAAATTATTATTCGATAAATAATCGTAAAACAGTATACTTATTCTATCTAAGTACATTATAGATTTTAATCTGATTACTGTCCAATCCCCTATTGTGTCTTCAAACCATCCATGAACCCATTGAAATATATGTACAAAATTTTAACCAAATCGGTACAACCCTTTAGGTGGAGTTCAGTGAGACAAACACACACACAGAAGAAATATAATTATATATTAAGATATAATATTTACTTACTGTCGTAACACAGCAGGTGGAGAAATGCAGGAAGGTGAGAATGAGGAGACGGACGAGGCCCTGCCCATGATCCAGCTGGCGTCGTACGCTCTGCACAAGCTCTTCACCGAGTGGGAGTGCGAGGGACACAAGGTGCCTCAACTGAGACCGCCCACTAACTCGGTGAGTTCTAAACTGTGTTATTTAAAATAATTAATTGAATTAAATATAATTTAGAGTAGCTCGATTGGCTATGGTATGGTATGGTATCACGGGCTGATTTCCGCAAGTCGACGACTAGGCGCCTATTTTGCGTGAGCTCGATTGGCTAAGTACATTAATCGTACAGAAGATCACAGCTAAATAACAAGTTAGAGATCTTGTTGGCAACGCACTGGCAATGGTTCCAGTGTTACAAGCGTGTATAAGAGGATAACGTAGGTTATGTTATCCACTTACTAACAGGCAGTCTGCAGACGCTGCGTTGGCGCAACTGTCACAGCACTGGTTTGTGGCTGTTGCGTTGGCAGTTGCGGGTTCGATCCCCATACATGACCGATATTTGTATTGGTCGTACAGATATTTGCCGTGGTCTGGGTGTTTGTGCAGTCCTTGTTGGTGTCTTCACCGTGCCTCGAAGAGCATGTTAAGATGTCGGTCCCAGTTGTTATCGTGTACATCTCATAGCGATTGTTACTCATAGTAGGGAATATATCTGTCAACCTACATGGAGAAAGAGGCCTGTGCCCAGCAATGTGATGTTACAGGCTGAAGCGATTTTATCAAAATTAGGTAGGCTGAGGTAAACTGAGGTAGGGCACAGCAGGAAATTTCCTGCTCAAAATATGGAGCAGCCCGACTGGGGTAGTACCTCGACCTTACAGAAGACCACAGCTAAATAATACTGTTTTCAAGCAGTATTGTGTTCCTGTTGGTGAGTAAGGTGACCAGAGCTCCTGGGGGGGATTGGGGATAGGGTAGGCAACGCGCTTGCGATGCTTCTGGTGTTGCAGGCGTCTATAGGCTACGGTAGTCACTTACCATCAGGTGAGCCGTACGCTTGTTTGTCGACTTAGTAACATAAAAAAAAAAAAAATAGGTCGATATAATTAAAGAAATTTTTGCGTTTAAAGGGCCCTGTAAACGATCAAATAATTTGTCAAATTTGTTTGTCAAACCTCATGTTTTTATTCAATAAACACATCAAACAAGCTCGCACACAATAAAATAATTTGACAAACACGTAAAATTTGACAAATTATTTGATTGTTTAAGGGGCCCTTTTATATATATGGAATGTAGTTTTATATCTCTGAGTTCCTCTGATGCCACGCTGTCTCTCATGTTCCAGATATCGGAGACGGCGTCGGAGGCGGGCAGCGCGGCCGGCGGCGCGACCAAGAGCAAGGCGAAGGCGCTGCCGGAGACCGCGGCGAGCATGCACCCCTGCACGCTGCTGGCGCACATGCGGCCGCAGCTGGAGTACCGCGAGCTGGCGGCCAGCGGACAGCCGCCGCACAACACGCTCTTCACCATGGCCATCGACGTCGACGGGCACACCTACGTGGGGAAAGGTATCCATAGGACCCATATAGACACTTTATATATTATATAATTAGTGCACGCTGCTGCGCACATGCGGCCGCAGCTGGAGTACCGCGAGCTGGCGGCCAGCGGACAGCCGCCGCACAACACGCTCTTCACCATGGCCATCGACGTCGACGGGCACACCTACGTGGGGAAAGGTATCCATAGGACCCATATAGACACTTTATATATTATATAATTAGTGCACGCTGCTGCGCACATGCGGCCGCAGCTGGAGTACCGCGAGCTGGCGGCCAGCGGACAGCCGCCGCACAACACGCTCTTCACCATGGCCATCGACGTCGACGGGCACACCTACGTGGGGAAAGGTATCCATAGGACCCATATAGACACTTTATATATTATATAATTAGTGCACGCTGCTGCGCACATGCGGCCGCAGCTGGAGTACCGCGAGCTGGCGGCCAGCGGACAGCCGCCGCACAACACGCTCTTCACCATGGCCATCGACGTCGACGGGCACACCTACGTGGGGAAAGGTATCCATAGGACCCATATAGACACTTTATATATTATATAATTAGTGCACGCTGCTGCGCACATGCGGCCGCAGCTGGAGTACCGCGAGCTGGCGGCCAGCGGACAGCCGCCGCACAACACGCTCTTCACCATGGCCATCGACGTCGACGGGCACACCTACGTGGGGAAAGGTATCCATAGGACCCATATAGACACTTTATATATTATATAATTAGTGCACGCTGCTGCGCACATGCGGCCGCAGCTGGAGTACCGCGAGCTGGCGGCCAGCGGACAGCCGCCGCACAACACGCTCTTCACCATGGCCATCGACGTCGACGGGCACACCTACGTGGGGAAAGGTATCCATAGGACCCATATAGACACTTTATATATTATATAATTAGTGCACGCTGCTGCGCACATGCGGCCGCAGCTGGAGTACCGCGAGCTGGCGGCCAGCGGACAGCCGCCGCACAACACGCTCTTCACCATGGCCATCGACGTCGACGGGCACACCTACGTGGGGAAAGGTATCCATAGGACCCATATAGACACTTTATATATTATATAATTAGTGCACGCTGCTGCGCACATGCGGCCGCAGCTGGAGTACCGCGAGCTGGCGGCCAGCGGACAGCCGCCGCACAACACGCTCTTCACCATGGCCATCGACGTCGACGGGCACACCTACGTGGGGAAAGGTATCCATAGGACCCATATAGACACTTTATATATTATATAATTAGTGCACGCTGCTGCGCACATGCGGCCGCAGCTGGAGTACCGCGAGCTGGCGGCCAGCGGACAGCCGCCGCACAACACGCTCTTCACCATGGCCATCGACGTCGACGGGCACACCTACGTGGGGAAAGGTATCCATAGGACCCATATAGACACTTTATATATTATATAATTAGTGCACGCTGCTGCGCACATGCGGCCGCAGCTGGAGTACCGCGAGCTGGCGGCCAGCGGACAGCCGCCGCACAACACGCTCTTCACCATGGCCATCGACGTCGACGGGCACACCTACGTGGGGAAAGGTATCCATAGGACCCATATAGACACTTTATATATTATATAATTAGTGCACGCTGCTGCGCACATGCGGCCGCAGCTGGAGTACCGCGAGCTGGCGGCCAGCGGACAGCCGCCGCACAACACGCTCTTCACCATGGCCATCGACGTCGACGGGCACACCTACGTGGGGAAAGGTATCCATAGGACCCATATAGACACTTTATATATTATATAATTAGTGCACGCTGCTGCGCACATGCGGCCGCAGCTGGAGTACCGCGAGCTGGCGGCCAGCGGACAGCCGCCGCACAACACGCTCTTCACCATGGCCATCGACGTCGACGGGCACACCTACGTGGGGAAAGGTATCCATAGGACCCATATAGACACTTTATATATTATATAATTAGTGCACGCTGCTGCGCACATGCGGCCGCAGCTGGAGTACCGCGAGCTGGCGGCCAGCGGACAGCCGCCGCACAACACGCTCTTCACCATGGCCATCGACGTCGACGGGCACACCTACGTGGGGAAAGGTATCCATAGGACCCATATAGACACTTTATATATTATATAATTAGTGCACGCTGCTGCGCACATGCGGCCGCAGCTGGAGTACCGCGAGCTGGCGGCCAGCGGACAGCCGCCGCACAACACGCTCTTCACCATGGCCATCGACGTCGACGGGCACACCTACGTGGGGAAAGGTATCCATAGGACCCATATAGACACTTTATATATTATATAATTAGTGCACGCTGCTGCGCACATGCGGCCGCAGCTGGAGTACCGCGAGCTGGCGGCCAGCGGACAGCCGCCGCACAACACGCTCTTCACCATGGCCATCGACGTCGACGGGCACACCTACGTGGGGAAAGGTATCCATAGGACCCATATAGACACTTTATATATTATATAATTAGAGCACGCTGCTGCGCACATGCGGCCGCAGCTGGAGTACCGCGAGCTGGCGGCCAGCGGACAGCCGCCGCACAACACGCTCTTCACCATGGCCATCGACGTCGACGGGCACACCTACGTGGGGAAAGGTATCCATAGGACCCATATAGACACTTTATATATTATATAATTAGTGCACGCTGCTGCGCACATGCGGCCGCAGCTGGAGTACCGCGAGCTGGCGGCCAGCGGACAGCCGCCGCACAACACGCTCTTCACCATGGCCATCGACGTCGACGGGCACACCTACGTGGGGAAAGGTATCCATAGGACCCATATAGACACTTTATATATTATATAATTAGTGCACGCTGCTGCGCACATGCGGCCGCAGCTGGAGTACCGCGAGCTGGCGGCCAGCGGACAGCCGCCGCACAACACGCTCTTCACCATGGCCATCGACGTCGACGGGCACACCTACGTGGGGAAAGGTATCCATAGGACCCATATAGACACTTTATATATTATATAATTAGTGCACGCTGCTGCGCACATGCGGCCGCAGCTGGAGTACCGCGAGCTGGCGGCCAGCGGACAGCCGCCGCACAACACGCTCTTCACCATGGCCATCGACGTCGACGGGCACACCTACGTGGGGAAAGGTATCCATAGGACCCATATAGACACTTTATATATTATATAATTAGTGCACGCTGCTGCGCACATGCGGCCGCAGCTGGAGTACCGCGAGCTGGCGGCCAGCGGACAGCCGCCGCACAACACGCTCTTCACCATGGCCATCGACGTCGACGGGCACACCTACGTGGGGAAAGGTATCCATAGGACCCATATAGACACTTTATATATTATATAATTAGTGCACGCTGCTGCGCACATGCGGCCGCAGCTGGAGTACCGCGAGCTGGCGGCCAGCGGACAGCCGCCGCACAACACGCTCTTCACCATGGCCATCGACGTCGACGGGCACACCTACGTGGGGAAAGGTATCCATAGGACCCATATAGACACTTTATATATTATATAATTAGTGCACGCTGCTGCGCACATGCGGCCGCAGCTGGAGTACCGCGAGCTGGCGGCCAGCGGACAGCCGCCGCACAACACGCTCTTCACCATGGCCATCGACGTCGACGGGCACACCTACGTGGGGAAAGGTATCCATAGGACCCATATAGACACTTTATATATTATATAATTAGTGCACGCTGCTGCGCACATGCGGCCGCAGCTGGAGTACCGCGAGCTGGCGGCCAGCGGACAGCCGCCGCACAACACGCTCTTCACCATGGCCATCGACGTCGACGGGCACACCTACGTGGGGAAAGGTATCCATAGGACCCATATAGACACTTTATATATTATATAATTAGTGCACGCTGCTGCGCACATGCGGCCGCAGCTGGAGTACCGCGAGCTGGCGGCCAGCGGACAGCCGCCGCACAACACGCTCTTCACCATGGCCATCGACGTCGACGGGCACACCTACGTGGGGAAAGGTATCCATAGGACCCATATAGACACTTTATATATTATATAATTAGTGCACGCTGCTGCGCACATGCGGCCGCAGCTGGAGTACCGCGAGCTGGCGGCCAGCGGACAGCCGCCGCACAACACGCTCTTCACCATGGCCATCGACGTCGACGGGCACACCTACGTGGGGAAAGGTATCCATAGGACCCATATAGACACTTTATATATTATATAATTAGTGCACGCTGCTGCGCACATGCGGCCGCAGCTGGAGTACCGCGAGCTGGCGGCCAGCGGACAGCCGCCGCACAACACGCTCTTCACCATGGCCATCGACGTCGACGGGCACACCATATTTTATATAATTAGTTGGCAAACAAACGTACAGCTCACCTGACGGTAAGCGATTACCGTAGTTTATAGACACCTGTAATTGCGCTGCCTGGAAATTAGCGGGCAGACGGCGGCAGCGGCGGCGGCGCGACAGCGGCCGGGTCGTATGCGTACAATCAAACGGACCGACCCTCGACAGCGGCGGGCAGCGAGCGGTGACTGCAGGCAAGCGGTGACCGGCCGCGCGGCAGCATTGCAGTGTCGTTGTGTGAGCGCAACGGCAATATGTTTATACGCGAGCGACAAAGAGAAAGCGGCTCGACTACAGCTAGCCACGCGACCTGCCGCTGGTTTCGAGAACGGTCGGCGTTGCCCGCGCCGCCCCGCCGCCGCCCCGCCGCCGCCCCGCCGCCGCCCCGCCACCGCCCCGCCACCCCGCCACCGCCCCGCCACCGCCCCGCCACCGCCCCGCCACCCCGCCACCGCCCCGCCGCCGCCCCGCCACCACGCCACCACCCCGCCACCGCCCCGCCGCCGCCCCGCCACCACGCCACCGCCCCGCCACCGCCCCGCCACCACGCCACCGCCCCGCCGCCGCCCCGCCACCCCGCCACCGCCCCGCCGCCGCCCCGCCACCCCGCCACCGCCCCGCCACCCCGCCACCGCCCCGCCACCGCCCCGCCGCCGCCCCAAAATTGATGAATGAATTGATTTTTATATATATAGATAGAAATTAAATTAACATGGTTTATCTGATCAAAAATTACCATAAACTGACTTGATTTTAAAAAAAAAATAAAATTTACAGATAAATGACCTCTGTTTAGTGTTATTATGTAATAGATATTGTGTGTGTATATTTATATCGCTCTAGCGCACTTTGCACCAATTTTAATAATAAATTTTCATTAAATTTCAGCTGCAAACAAGAAAGAAGCCAGAAAGGCAGCAGCCAAAGCGGCCTGCGAGGCCATATTTAATATTCAGTTTGAAAACTGAAGCATCTATTACAAGCAATTATGTGTAATATTTTAATTATTAGTTTTAAGGTAGCCAGATGGATGAGAGAATTTGGATATCAGGGAAATTGCAACAGTAGAATTTGAATCCACAGCTTTTTAACTAACTGTTTCTTTAGGAAACTATTATGGATTTAAATGTCTAACGTTTTCACGAAACAACGTTTAATAAATCGATGAACGCCGGCTACATGCACGAAAAAGGATGAATCATTGTCGCGTTACGCTCATTGTCGCGTTACGCTCATTGTACGCTTGCGCCGCACCTATCTCTCTTCCACTCGATTGGCCTATACGTCCGAGGAGATGTTTTATTATTACGTTGTCACGCTAAACTGTCGTCCGTAAACCAACTTTACAGATAACCATTTTTTTAAAATTGTTCGAAAAAATTTGTAATTTTCATTATTTGATGTGTATGACAAACATAAATGTTGAATAATATAAATAAATATGTACAAAAAATTGAACAGAAAATATAATTCTGTATGTATACAAATATTTGTCAAGAGCTTTGGACCAATTTGTGGTCACGACCTCTACTCAAAACCATTAGCAAAGGAGTCTTATACTTCGGGGGCCGTTACTCATCCATCTGAACTTAGCTAGACATTAGAGATACAATACTTCAAACTATAATTTAGTTGTAAGTTTTAATTCTACTGAAGATAATGTAAGATGCACTGTTTCTTCCCTACATCGGTAGGTTAAGATATTAGTTATAGTTGGCAGAAGCGAACGCAGTTGCAATAGTATTTTTTTAGTATACTCGACCAATTGCAAATAAAAATAGTAGATTAGTAGCCAAGGGCTGTAAGGCATCAATTGCAGCCCGAGATATTTAGGCGCACGAGCGCAGCGATGGCGCCTATAGTTCGAGGGTGCAATTGATGCTTACACCCGAGCTAACTATTCTGCTTTACATCTCGATTGTGAGGTAAGTAGAAAAAAACCGGCATTACAAGAATAAAACATTTTATTTATTGAAATTTATAGTGAAATGAGAACAATTTTCAAATTGAGCTTCGTCGTTCGATATTTAAAATGGATGACTATTATACTCACACGAAGACAAGGCTGAATAGCAAAGCGACCTCTTTGGTCATTGGGCTGAATGCATGATGATGTCTATTGCCAGTATGATGGTTAGATGTACGCGAACTTTTTGAAAGAAAGAAATGTTTTTTTTTTTAAATTACTTACCGCCCTAGGGCGTTTCTAGCTACATTATTACCCTAGAGCGGTAATGAGTCACCTACAAGCCCCATTTGGAGGTAATAAGAACCTACTTACCGAACATGAGAGATGTAAAATATATTTTTCACCTTCAAGACGATATAATTACCTGTACAAGTACTTATATTAGACACTTCAAGTTTTAATAAGGAATAAGATCTTATTTTACCTTAAAAATATTTTCTTAGAATTTTTCCTTACGTTGGGAAATTGTATTGCTTATTTTGTATTTTAACTACAAAGTTATAGACTGTTTCTTAGTAAAGTAGAGATTTGATTTTGTTTTATATTAAAAAATGTAATAAATTATACATTTATGGATCAAGTACATGAAAAAAGTCATGTATATATATTTTATTTTCTTGTTAATATATGTTTAGAATGTGTTGACGTATTGACAGATAAACTTGTATTGTGAAATCATAATTTCATAATCAGAAAAAAACTAACCTATTTACATGTAAAATTTAATAACTATAAAATGAAAACTCATCAGTACAATTGGCAGAGCAACTAATATTTTTTTTGTAATGAAATCTGTGCATTATCAACTAATAACTTGTAAAATGTTTAAATATATATATGACGTAATATTTAGTTGACACGATTGCATCCAATAAAAGTAATATTAAAGATATATTGTATATTTTATTTTATCACATTTTCAATATCTCTTACCCGTATATTAATTTACTAATTCTTAAATCTTCTAACTTGTTATCTTATCAACTGAAACTAACGAAATCAACTTGGTAATGTCCCACTATTTGACATACAACTCCATAGAGAATGATCCCCTTATTTCTTCACTGCTGTGATTTCTCTACATGAGTAACAAGTACCTACTGTCCGTATTTTTATGATACTATGACCAGTACCGGAAATAAATATTTCTATATTGATAATAATATACAAGTAAAAATTATGAAAATAAATAAATCGGTCCATTATTCATTAATGTTTGGGGGTAAGAGAAACAGGGTGTAGAGTTCCTCATCCACCATTGCAAAGTGAGGATCCTCCGACCAGACGGGTGTTGCTGTTGTCTGGTGGGCTACTGTCCCGACGGTTGTACATACGCTGAATCGCTTGGATAACTTCAACATCGCGATGTAGGACACTTCAGTTCGTTTGTGGCGCGATAGATGTCGCTACATCACCCCCCTCCGAAACCGGAGGTCGATAGCAGGTTGGCGGGCCAGCCGCCAGAGTTCCAGTGAGTCGGAACCACAGAGTACATTGTAATAGTAGGGAAGTCGGAACCAGATGCCTCATAGTTCACAGTGAGTCGAAACTGTCTGCGGTGATGCCCCAGTGAGTCGGGGTGATGCTGCCAATGCCATATTTTTGTCTTTTATTCAATAACTGATTTCAACAAAAGTAATTTAAATAGGGAAATTCAAGTAAAACAACTTGTGATCGCTACATTTTATTAACATTCGAAACATGTAACTCGATTCAAAAATAATATCTTAATAGTAAATTTTAAACCTAGTCGTCGGGTTGTGCGCTCTCCATCAAATAATAATAACAAACGTTTAAAACATAACAAATTAAATAAATTAAACTACTAAGATATTATCATTATATGTATTTCAAAACATTTTGGCGTGCTTAATACTTCCATAACTAATCCGTTGACTTTTAAAACAATAAATAAATAATGAAAAATCTATTAATCTACATCATTGATATATAATATAACTCAATGATCTACATACCTTAGGTTTAACATGTTTAAAATAATAAGTACCTGGGTGACCGAGCCTCGCTCGGTATTTTCATTTTATTTTTTGTTTTTTTTTTCTCGGTATTTTTATATTTTAATTTTATTTAAATAATAAATCACGAGTGAAATTTAAAAAAAAAAGAAAAAAAAATCAACCTGGAGACTGAGATTCGAACCCGGGTCAACACGATTTGAGACCCGCCGATTAACTAATTACGCCATTAAAGCTATGTTGACGCGTAGTGAAATTAAGCTTCGTATTCTAATGATATTTTTTCATTGCTTAAAAACAGGGATAAAACGACATTTTTTTTAAATGAATCCTAGCTAGATCAATTTTTCGCCTCCGAAATCCCCTGCATACTAAATTTCACGAAAATCGTTGGAGCCGATTCCGAGATTCAGAAAATATATATATATATATACAAGAATTGCTCGTTTAATAGTATAAGATTATTTACAACTACATAGGTACATAATTATACGCACACAAATGACAAAATTATACAATTACGCGCCAAAATGTATTGAATAATATAAAATGTCAAATTAATTTAAAATATTTCACAGATTAAGTATAATTATTATGAGAATATAAATTACAGATTTTATATCAGTATGATAATATACTTAGTTGACATTTAAGGACATAAAATTAAATTTTATTAACAAAATTCAGTGCAGGGATCTTGAGCTGATCATCATTTACCTACATAATTATAAACATATTTTTGTACATTTCCTTGATGTTACAGTTTCTACACTAGGTAGGTATATCATAGAGGTAAACTTTGTACATTATTTCTAGGTAACTAAAATTATCGGTAACTTGGATTTGTGAGTATTATGTCCGTTTTTGACATAGAAGTCTTGTTATAAATCTAGTCTTGTTATAATTATATTGTTATGAGAAAAAAAATACATACAAGCGTACAATACTTAACTTACGACATAACAGATCGTTACAAAACATAAGAAAGAAATAACAAACTTAAAATTAAAAACATCAGACTTATCTATAAATATCTACTCGTCAATTGGCACTCAATTGTACCTAAAGCTTATGGACTAATGGACGCGGGAATACGCTTAAAATAATTAATATTTAAATTTGTGAGAATGTTAAAAGGAATACAACTTTATTTTGTTTTCAATATCAATCTAATAATAGCTACGAGTTTTTATGCGACTATTAATAACGCGACCCCTAAAACTACAGTCAAATAATATAATTTAATGAGTATTTTTTGCATGAATGTAATGAATTATTTATTCACAATAATATATAACAAAAAATTCAATTATTTGATCACATAAAATGTAACACAGTATCATGGGCTTAGCTAGGAGGGGTAAGAGCCTAAGAGGTAGGAGTTTAAACAAGGCAAACTTAACTGGAATTGGAAAACTTCTAAAACATTCAGAATATTTTTTTTATAGGCTGAATTCTCAACAACGAGTTAAGGAAGACGTTGAAGTAGGTATATTACGTATAGTATAAATATGATCTGTAAAGATACATTTTACTGTAGCTGTCACAGAAAAAAAAAAAACTCCAAGCTACCTCGTTAACCTCGTAGCAAGCTCCTAGCTTATAGAGTCATGAATAAAGATGTCAAAATGGCGGAATTTTGTGTAATGTATGGTTATGGATTATGGATAATGATTTTGAAACTCAATTTTAAACGGTACAGGCACTAAGTACTAATGGCTGCAGCAGCTGCATTTAAATACATCTCCTAACTAAATATACGCTGCGTTATTTTTGAACTTTTGTTTACAATATTGATAAGGGGCGTAGATTAACCATAATATAAGATAATTCACCTTTTTTTGGGAAACTTAGTTTTCTGTATTGTGATTTTAGTAAGGATAAGTAAATTTACGAATATTAGACCAGTATACACATACTTTTGTATTTAAGTCAGTGATGGATTTTCATTGTTGCCAGATTTTTTTTTCTATAATAGTTCTCAGTCATAGAAATGAACACAACAGAGTTGGCTACGTATATTTTAACCCCATTCACCATTATCGTAATTGCTACTTGAGCCCATGATTTCAATCTTCTAAAAGTCTACAATAACAGTGGCAAATATCTTTCTTTTCCTAGTTCGCTAGTTCAAACATTTTCTCATTTTATGTTTTGCCATACCTCTATCTCACTCTATAGTTCCGAAAATGGACGTCAATATTCTAAGCACATTAAATACACGTTACAGAAGCCTATAGCTCCACATCGACAGCGGACTCTGCAACAGCGCCAAGTGCGGCGGTTCCTTACCCCCTACCAGTAGTAAATGCAACTGCGTTTCTCCATTCCTTGGAACGCTTTTTGAACGTTTCGCACTCATATCTTGAAGTTCTATGTCTCCTGGACCTACACCGGAGTCTGGGGTCAGAGCGGAGCCTAGGTTCCTCACATCAGGGCCTAGGTAGTGAGGGTTACTAAAGCCTGAAGATAACCTATTGACGCGTTCCGCACTGGCGTAGTCTGACGTCGACATTTCCCCTTCATCTTCGTTCGCTGTGGTTCCAGGCGGATCTTTAGTGAAGCGTACTGATGCGGACTTGGATATCGTGACCTTTTTGCCAGTACCGTTGGTTTGATGTGAAGCCAGGTCACGTTTCAGGTCCTCTTCCTCATCGGAATCGAAGTACACTAACCTGGCGGCCTGTGTAGGAGATAGTACCGGTGTAGGTAACACCATATCTGCGAAGTCGGGTACGGAGATGGGTTCGCGGGCCAGCTCGCTGTTCCCATCGATGACATAGGCAGAACGCGACTTGCTTAGTGAAGAGCGTTCCGTACGTACTAAGCTTTCAGTGGAATCACGTTCGCCCAGCACTGAGTATGAGCATCGCGCCGCGCGCCGGATATGGAAGCTGGATAATTTGGAGATCTCGCGTAGGAAACCAACCTGACCTCCTTGCCCACCCTGGCCCCCCTGTCTGTCCTCATCGTTTGTACATTGTATGGTCGCTACTCTGCAGTGTGTTCCCTGCGTACTGCCCACTAGTAGTGCGCGGCTATCCACACGCGCTGATGGCCATTGGACGCTCTGCATTATACGCTCCCAGGTTTCTGTGGCTGGACAAAAGTTTGAAATATAAACGGTTAACCTAATTATTATTCTATAATACTTGTAGACACCAATTTTCCAACAAATATATATGTCCGTACTAATTAGTACACAACGTCTTAAACCATAAATATGCTACATAATTATTATCAAAAATAATCCTATAGATCAGTGCTTTTCAACCTTTTTCACGATGCGACCCCCCAGGTATGAAAAAATATTTCGCGACCCCCCGACCTTCGCTCTTTTATCGTGTATGTATGCGTATGTTACAGTGTTACTAATATTCATTCCATACGACGTTTTTATACGTCTCCATAGTTAGGATTCGGATATAGGAGTGATGAAAATGTCATTACTGCAATCAGAGCTTAATCCACCACGATGCCCCAATGCGGGTTGGCGGATAAATTCCCCTACCTATATTCCCTACCTACCCTACCCCCTACCCCCTACATGATAACACCCAGACCACGGCAAACATCTGTATGGCCAATACAAATGTTTGTCATGTCAAAATACACGGCTTTACAAAAAAATTTACTTGTGGTCGTCGTCTAATCCGTTTTTAAATGCAGCTATAAATGAAGCTAATTTGCCAACTAAGCTCAAAGAGAATCTGCTAGAATTATCTTCCGATGGTATGTTACACTTGGAATTCAAGTCTGCTAATTTGGATACCTTTTGGTTAGGGAGAAAAACAGAATACCAGGAATTGACAACTAATGCTTTGAAGTGTTTGATTCCCTTTGACACCTCGTACTTATGCGAGTTGACATTTTCATCAATGGCTAAAATAAAAAGTAAGCAAAGAAATCGCTTAAATTTGGAAACCGATTTAATTCTATGTGTAGCAAATCCACGATGGGAGAAATTGGTTAATCAAATACAAGCATAACCTTCGCATTAACATGAGTCTTAGGATTTTATTTTTTGTTAATTCGTTTGTATAATATCCTTTTTAAAATTCTCTTTCTTAATAAATCAATCTTTTTAATATTTATTGTTTTTTTACTAAAGTTCTCTCGACCTCTGACGACCCCCCTACAGATGCTTCGCGACCCCCAAGGGGGTCGCGAGCGCGACCCACAGGTTGAAAAACACTGCTATAGATACTACATTTCGTAAGTCGAACAAGCTCAATTTTTATCGGGTAGTCATTGTCTGAAATAACATTATTCAATACTTTTCTTATTTAGTTTTGGCATCGATATATTTGTGAGTTTGGGTTTAAACAATCGCTTCAGCCTCTACTAGTCCACTGCTGGGTATTAGCCTCTTTCCGCTAGGATCAAAGCTTAATCCATGACGCTGCTCCAATGCGGGTTGGCGGATATATTCCGGTCCGCAGCCCCGCGTGCCCCGAGCCCAAGACCTAGAGCATTACACAGTGCAGTGTTACCGAAGTGGAACCTCCAGAGCTCGTTGGTGGCGTGCCCGTCGGCCTCCCCGCCGAAGATGTACAGGTGCGCGCCGGCCCGCAGCCCCGCGTGCCCCGAGCCCAAGACCTAGAGCATTACACAGTGCAGTGTTACCGAAGTGGAACCTCCAGAGCTCGTTGGTGGCGTGCCCGTCGGCCTCCCCGCCGAAGATGTACAGGTGCGCGCCGGCCCGCAGCCCCGCGTGCCCCGAGCCCAAGACCTAGAGCATTACACAGTGCAGTGTTACCGAAGTGGAACCTCCAGAGCTCGTTGGTGGCGTGCCCGTCGGCCTCCCCGCCGAAGATGTACAGGTGCGCGCCGGCCCGCAGCCCCGCGTGCCCCGAGCCCAAGACCTAGAGCATTACACAGTGCAGTGTTACCGAAGTGGAACCTCCAGAGCTCGTTGGTGGCGTGCCCGTCGGCCTCCCCGCCGAAGATGTACAGGTGCGCGCCGGCCCGCAGCCCCGCGTGCCCCGAGCCCAAGACCTAGAGCATTACACAGTGCAGTGTTACCGAAGTGGAACCTCCAGAGCTCGTTGGTGGCGTGCCCGTCGGCCTCCCCGCCGAAGATGTACAGGTGCGCGCCGGCCCGCAGCCCCGCGTGCCCCGAGCCCAAGACCTAGAGCATTACACAGTGCAGTGTTACCGAAGTGGAACCTCCAGAGCTCGTTGGTGGCGTGCCCGTCGGCCTCCCCGCCGAAGATGTACAGGTGCGCGCCGGCCCGCAGCCCCGCGTGCCCCGAGCCCAAGACCTAGAGCATTACACAGTGCAGTGTTACCGAAGTGGAACCTCCAGAGCTCGTTGGTGGCGTGCCCGTCGGCCTCCCCGCCGAAGATGTACAGGTGCGCGCCGGCCCGCAGCCCCGCGTGCCCCGAGCCCAAGACCTAGAGCATTACACAGTGCAGTGTTACCGAAGTGGAACCTCCAGAGCTCGTTGGTGGCGTGCCCGTCGGCCTCCCCGCCGAAGATGTACAGGTGCGCGCCGGCCCGCAGCCCCGCGTGCCCCGAGCCCAAGACCTAGAGCATTACACAGTGCAGTGTTACCGAAGTGGAACCTCCAGAGCTCGTTGGTGGCGTGCCCGTCGGCCTCCCCGCCGAAGATGTACAGGTGCGCGCCGGCCCGCAGCCCCGCGTGCCCCGAGCCCAAGACCTAGAGCATTACACAGTGCAGTGTTACCGAAGTGGAACCTCCAGAGCTCGTTGGTGGCGTGCCCGTCGGCCTCCCCGCCGAAGATGTACAGGTGCGCGCCGGCCCGCAGCCCCGCGTGCCCCGAGCCCAAGACCTAGAGCATTACACAGTGCAGTGTTACCGAAGTGGAACCTCCAGAGCTCGTTGGTGGCGTGCCCGTCGGCCTCCCCGCCGAAGATGTACAGGTGCGCGCCGGCCCGCAGCCCCGCGTGCCCCGAGCCCAAGACCTAGAGCATTACACAGTGCAGTGTTACCGAAGTGGAACCTCCAGAGCTCGTTGGTGGCGTGCCCGTCGGCCTCCCCGCCGAAGATGTACAGGTGCGCGCCGGCCCGCAGCCCCGCGTGCCCCGAGCCCAAGACCTAGAGCATTACACAGTGCAGTGTTACCGAAGTGGAACCTCCAGAGCTCGTTGGTGGCGTGCCCGTCGGCCTCCCCGCCGAAGATGTACAGGTGCGCGCCGGCCCGCAGCCCCGCGTGCCCCGAGCCCAAGACCTAGAGCATTACACAGTGCAGTGTTACCGAAGTGGAACCTCCAGAGCTCGTTGGTGGCGTGCCCGTCGGCCTCCCCGCCGAAGATGTACAGGTGCGCGCCGGCCCGCAGCCCCGCGTGCCCCGAGCCCAAGACCTAGAGCATTACACAGTGCAGTGTTACCGAAGTGGAACCTCCAGAGCTCGTTGGTGGCGTGCCCGTCGGCCTCCCCGCCGAAGATGTACAGGTGCGCGCCGGCCCGCAGCCCCGCGTGCCCCGAGCCCAAGACCTAGAGCATTACACAGTGCAGTGTTACCGAAGTGGAACCTCCAGAGCTCGTTGGTGGCGTGCCCGTCGGCCTCCCCGCCGAAGATGTACAGGTGCGCGCCGGCCCGCAGCCCCGCGTGCCCCGAGCCCAAGACCTAGAGCATTACACAGTGCAGTGTTACCGAAGTGGAACCTCCAGAGCTCGTTGGTGGCGTGCCCGTCGGCCTCCCCGCCGAAGATGTACAGGTGCGCGCCGGCCCGCAGCCCCGCGTGCCCCGAGCCCAAGACCTAGAGCATTACACAGTGCAGTGTTACCGAAGTGGAACCTCCAGAGCTCGTTGGTGGCGTGCCCGTCGGCCTCCCCGCCGAAGATGTACAGGTGCGCGCCGGCCCGCAGCCCCGCGTGCCCCGAGCCCAAGACCTAGAGCATTACACAGTGCAGTGTTACCGAAGTGGAACCTCCAGAGCTCGTTGGTGGCGTGCCCGTCGGCCTCCCCGCCGAAGATGTACAGGTGCGCGCCGGCCCGCAGCCCCGCGTGCCCCGAGCCCAAGACCTAGAGCATTACACAGTGCAGTGTTACCGAAGTGGAACCTCCAGAGCTCGTTGGTGGCGTGCCCGTCGGCCTCCCCGCCGAAGATGTACAGGTGCGCGCCGGCCCGCAGCCCCGCGTGCCCCGAGCCCAAGACCTAGAGCATTACACAGTGCAGTGTTACCGAAGTGGAACCTCCAGAGCTCGTTGGTGGCGTGCCCGTCGGCCTCCCCGCCGAAGATGTACAGGTGCGCGCCGGCCCGCAGCCCCGCGTGCCCCGAGCCCAAGACCTAGAGCATTACACAGTGCAGTGTTACCGAAGTGGAACCTCCAGAGCTCGTTGGTGGCGTGCCCGTCGGCCTCCCCGCCGAAGATGTACAGGTGCGCGCCGGCCCGCAGCCCCGCGTGCCCCGAGCCCAAGACCTAGAGCATTACACAGTGCAGTGTTACCGAAGTGGAACCTCCAGAGCTCGTTGGTGGCGTGCCCGTCGGCCTCCCCGCCGAAGATGTACAGGTGCGCGCCGGCCCGCAGCCCCGCGTGCCCCGAGCCCAAGACCTAGAGCATTACACAGTGCAGTGTTACCGAAGTGGAACCTCCAGAGCTCGTTGGTGGCGTGCCCGTCGGCCTCCCCGCCGAAGATGTACAGGTGCGCGCCGGCCCGCAGCCCCGCGTGCCCCGAGCCCAAGACCTAGAGCATTACACAGTGCAGTGTTACCGAAGTGGAACCTCCAGAGCTCGTTGGTGGCGTGCCCGTCGGCCTCCCCGCCGAAGATGTACAGGTGCGCGCCGGCCCGCAGCCCCGCGTGCCCCGAGCCCAAGACCTAGAGCATTACACAGTGCAGTGTTACCGAAGTGGAACCTCCAGAGCTCGTTGGTGGCGTGCCCGTCGGCCTCCCCGCCGAAGATGTACAGGTGCGCGCCGGCCCGCAGCCCCGCGTGCCCCGAGCCCAAGACCTAGAGCATTACACAGTGCAGTGTTACCGAAGTGGAACCTCCAGAGCTCGTTGGTGGCGTGCCCGTCGGCCTCCCCGCCGAAGATGTACAGGTGCGCGCCGGCCCGCAGCCCCGCGTGCCCCGAGCCCAAGACCTAGAGCATTACACAGTGCAGTGTTACCGAAGTGGAACCTCCAGAGCTCGTTGGTGGCGTGCCCGTCGGCCTCCCCGCCGAAGATGTACAGGTGCGCGCCGGCCCGCAGCCCCGCGTGCCCCGAGCCCAAGACCTAGAGCATTACACAGTGCAGTGTTACCGAAGTGGAACCTCCAGAGCTCGTTGGTGGCGTGCCCGTCGGCCTCCCCGCCGAAGATGTACAGGTGCGCGCCGGCCCGCAGCCCCGCGTGCCCCGAGCCCAAGACCTAGAGCATTACACAGTGCAGTGTTACCGAAGTGGAACCTCCAGAGCTCGTTGGTGGCGTGCCCGTCGGCCTCCCCGCCGAAGATGTACAGGTGCGCGCCGGCCCGCAGCCCCGCGTGCCCCGAGCCCAAGACCTAGAGCATTACACAGTGCAGTGTTACCGAAGTGGAACCTCCAGAGCTCGTTGGTGGCGTGCCCGTCGGCCTCCCCGCCGAAGATGTACAGGTGCGCGCCGGCCCGCAGCCCCGCGTGCCCCGAGCCCAAGACCTAGAGCATTACACAGTGCAGTGTTACCGAAGTGGAACCTCCAGAGCTCGTTGGTGGCGTGCCCGTCGGCCTCCCCGCCGAAGATGTACAGGTGCGCGCCGGCCCGCAGCCCCGCGTGCCCCGAGCCCAAGACCTAGAGCATTACACAGTGCAGTGTTACCGAAGTGGAACCTCCAGAGCTCGTTGGTGGCGTGCCCGTCGGCCTCCCCGCCGAAGATGTACAGGTGCGCGCCGGCCCGCAGCCCCGCGTGCCCCGAGCCCAAGACCTAGAGCATTACACAGTGCAGTGTTACCGAAGTGGAACCTCCAGAGCTCGTTGGTGGCGTGCCCGTCGGCCTCCCCGCCGAAGATGTACAGGTGCGCGCCGGCCCGCAGCCCCGCGTGCCCCGAGCCCAAGACCTAGAGCATTACACAGTGCAGTGTTACCGAAGTGGAACCTCCAGAGCTCGTTGGTGGCGTGCCCGTCGGCCTCCCCGCCGAAGATGTACAGGTGCGCGCCGGCCCGCAGCCCCGCGTGCCCCGAGCCCAAGACCTAGAGCATTACACAGTGCAGTGTTACCGAAGTGGAACCTCCAGAGCTCGTTGGTGGCGTGCCCGTCGGCCTCCCCGCCGAAGATGTACAGGTGCGCGCCGGCCCGCAGCCCCGCGTGCCCCGAGCCCAAGACCTAGAGCATTACACAGTGCAGTGTTACCGAAGTGGAACCTCCAGAGCTCGTTGGTGGCGTGCCCGTCGGCCTCCCCGCCGAAGATGTACAGGTGCGCGCCGGCCCGCAGCCCCGCGTGCCCCGAGCCCAAGACCTAGAGCATTACACAGTGCAGTGTTACCGAAGTGGAACCTCCAGAGCTCGTTGGTGGCGTGCCCGTCGGCCTCCCCGCCGAAGATGTACAGGTGCGCGCCGGCCCGCAGCCCCGCGTGCCCCGAGCCCAAGACCTAGAGCATTACACAGTGCAGTGTTACCGAAGTGGAACCTCCAGAGCTCGTTGGTGGCGTGCCCGTCGGCCTCCCCGCCGAAGATGTACAGGTGCGCGCCGGCCCGCAGCCCCGCGTGCCCCGAGCCCAAGACCTAGAGCATTACACAGTGCAGTGTTACCGAAGTGGAACCTCCAGAGCTCGTTGGTGGCGTGCCCGTCGGCCTCCCCGCCGAAGATGTACAGGTGCGCGCCGGCCCGCAGCCCCGCGTGCCCCGAGCCCAAGACCTAGAGCATTACACAGTGCAGTGTTACCGAAGTGGAACCTCCAGAGCTCGTTGGTGGCGTGCCCGTCGGCCTCCCCGCCGAAGATGTACAGGTGCGCGCCGGCCCGCAGCCCCGCGTGCCCCGAGCCCAAGACCTAGAGCATTACACAGTGCAGTGTTACCGAAGTGGAACCTCCAGAGCTCGTTGGTGGCGTGCCCGTCGGCCTCCCCGCCGAAGATGTACAGGTGCGCGCCGGCCCGCAGCCCCGCGTGCCCCGAGCCCAAGACCTAGAGCATTACACAGTGCAGTGTTACCGAAGTGGAACCTCCAGAGCTCGTTGGTGGCGTGCCCGTCGGCCTCCCCGCCGAAGATGTACAGGTGCGCGCCGGCCCGCAGCCCCGCGTGCCCCGAGCCCAAGACCTAGAGCATTACACAGTGCAGTGTTACCGAAGTGGAACCTCCAGAGCTCGTTGGTGGCGTGCCCGTCGGCCTCCCCGCCGAAGATGTACAGGTGCGCGCCGGCCCGCAGCCCCGCGTGCCCCGAGCCCAAGACCTAGAGCATTACACAGTGCAGTGTTACCGAAGTGGAACCTCCAGAGCTCGTTGGTGGCGTGCCCGTCGGCCTCCCCGCCGAAGATGTACAGGTGCGCGCCGGCCCGCAGCCCCGCGTGCCCCGAGCCCAAGACCTAGAGCATTACACAGTGCAGTGTTACCGAAGTGGAACCTCCAGAGCTCGTTGGTGGCGTGCCCGTCGGCCTCCCCGCCGAAGATGTACAGGTGCGCGCCGGCCCGCAGCCCCGCGTGCCCCGAGCCCAAGACCTAGAGCATTACACAGTGCAGTGTTACCGAAGTGGAACCTCCAGAGCTCGTTGGTGGCGTGCCCGTCGGCCTCCCCGCCGAAGATGTACAGGTGCGCGCCGGCCCGCAGCCCCGCGTGCCCCGAGCCCAAGACCTAGAGCATTACACAGTGCAGTGTTACCGAAGTGGAACCTCCAGAGCTCGTTGGTGGCGTGCCCGTCGGCCTCCCCGCCGAAGATGTACAGGTGCGCGCCGGCCCGCAGCCCCGCGTGCCCCGAGCCCAAGACCTAGAGCATTACACAGTGCAGTGTTACCGAAGTGGAACCTCCAGAGCTCGTTGGTGGCGTGCCCGTCGGCCTCCCCGCCGAAGATGTACAGGTGCGCGCCGGCCCGCAGCCCCGCGTGCCCCGAGCCCAAGACCTAGAGCATTACACAGTGCAGTGTTACCGAAGTGGAACCTCCAGAGCTCGTTGGTGGCGTGCCCGTCGGCCTCCCCGCCGAAGATGTACAGGTGCGCGCCGGCCCGCAGCCCCGCGTGCCCCGAGCCCAAGACCTAGAGCATTACACAGTGCAGTGTTACCGAAGTGGAACCTCCAGAGCTCGTTGGTGGCGTGCCCGTCGGCCTCCCCGCCGAAGATGTACAGGTGCGCGCCGGCCCGCAGCCCCGCGTGCCCCGCGCGCGCGCCCGGCGCCGTCTTGCCGCTCCGCACCTGCGCCCACACGCGGGACACTGCCGCGCCACGCGACCGGTTGTATCATATATCGACACACATTTGGCCGCGTCCGAAATATTTGGGAACATATCATTTTCTAATGTTTACGCAAATTTCACTCATTATAATGAAACAACTTTTTCGGATTTAATTCGGGGTTTATTAAGTTTTTGAAAAACCCTACGTTTCGGACACTTTACAGCAACCATGACCATAGGATGATGATGGATCATATATTTGGGAACTATGGGCGCAACGACACGTTGTCAATGGAATCACCATCAAATAAGTACCAATAGTATTTTGGAAGCGCAGACGTTTGAACTAGAAAACTACTAAAAGATTGCCAGGCCTTTACAAACGGTTAAATTGAATGGAGGAAGGGCATAACAGAAAATATCCTGCTCAAAATCTGACGCAGTATCACTGACTTACAGAAGTTCACTGTTCAACAAATCTTTCAATTAGTGTTGTGTGTCCTGTGGTAAGGTGACCAGAGCTTCTGGGAAAATCGAGGGTTAGCAACTTCTGGTGACACTGGTGTCGATAAGCTACGGTTATCGCTTACCATTAGGTGGACCGTGCGCTCGTCTGCCGATTCAGTTGTTTTATTTTTACTACCTATATTAATTACTAGGTCAGCAAACAAGCGTACGGCTACCCGATGGTAAGCAATTACCGTAGCTCATAGACGCTTGCAACATCAGAAGTATCGCAAGCGCGTTGCCGACCCTATCCTCAATCCCCCAGGAGCTCTGGTCACCTTACTCACCAACAGGGACACAACACTGCTTGAAAGCAGTATTATTTAGCTGTGATCTTCTGTAAGGTCGAGGTACCACAGTCGGACTGCTCTATATTTCGAGCAGGATATTTCCTGCTGTGGCCTGCCTCAGTTAAAGTGAAGCTGTATACGCACTGGTGTCGTAGGTCCAGAGGTCGGCGCAGGCGCGCAGGTCGCACTGGCCGCCGTGCACGTAGAGGCGGCCGGCGTGCAGCGCGGCGGCGTGCCGGTGCCGCGCCGGGCCCGCCGCCACCGTGCGCACCGCCTGCCACGACTCCGACTCTACGGGACGGTGTTCCCGGGTCACTGGCGTAGCGAGCTCAATGCCCGCTTTACACGCAACAATAAGTTGTAGCAATTTATCGTAACGATCAGATTGTTACAATTTATTGTTGTGTGTAAACGAGAGATTGTAGCGATTTATTGGAGTTGGAGTGAACAGTGCTCTACTCTTTCGATTTGTTGGAGCGATAAATCGTTCAATAAATTGTTACAATTACTTATTCAAAATAATTTACTTTATTCAAATACGCTTGAAAAACACTCTTAAATCGCCATTTTACATATTAAAAAGGTAGTAAACCTGTATCCTATGACCGCGCATGCCGAGCTCACTCCGACTCTAACAGAAAATGTTTAACAGCATCAGTACAAGATATTTACCGTAATGAAAAGCCCACAGTTCATTAGTGGAGCCCCGCAAGTCTTTATATCCGCCATAGATGAGTAGACAGTCTTTGAGCGCGTGTGCGGAGTGTCCACGGCGGCCGCGCGGCGCGTTTGTGGCAGAGCGATTGTCGCGTGTACCGCGCCGTCGCTGAGACGAGTATCCTGACTGGCCGGGCAACTTGCGCCAGATTTGAGTCTGGAAATATTGAATAATGCATGATATTTCTATACTAGATGATTCTATTGAAGTAGGGCAAAGCAAGAATAACTTGCTCATAAATAATCTGGAGCAGCACGACTTTGGAAGTACCTCAACCTTACATAACACAACTAAATAATACTGCTCTGAAACGGGTTGTGTTCCTGTGGTGAGTAAGGTGACCAGAGTATCTGGGGAGGTTAGGGGATAGGGTTGGAAATACGCTTGCTATGGTTCTAGTTTTGCAGGTGGCATCCATAGACTGCAGTACACTTCAAATTTTTGTACGAAAAGCAAAAGCGTGTTGATTGTAATTGGCGAAAAAAAAAAACCGAAACCAAATTCCAAAAATATTTTCTATAAACTTTTACAAGATGGATGCTCTACCTCAGTATCATATATCCAGAGTGGGGTTTCATTAGATAGCGCTCCAGCTTCACCACCGAAGACATACAGCTTGGTGCCGTGCGTGGTCGCGGTGTGCTCCTGCAGGGAGGGCGGCGGCTCCCCACGAGCCTCTAGCTTCTCCCACTTGCTCGTCGCTGTAATAAGATTCAAATATCCATTAGCTGAGGTAGGGCACAGTAGGAAATTTCCTGCTCAAAAAATGGAGCAGCCCGACTGGGGTAGTACCTCGACCCTACAGAAGATCACAGCTAAATAATACAACTTTCAAGCAGTGTTGTGTTCCTGTTCGTGAGTAAGGTGACCAGAGCTCCTGGAGGGAATTGGGGGTAGGGTCAGCAATGCGCTTGCGATACTTCTGGTGTTGCAGGCGTCTATAGACTTCGGCAATTGCTCATTATCAGGTGAGCCGTACGCTTGTTTGCCGACTTAATGATATAAAAAAAAATTCTTACGCGCCAACAGTCAAGTATAGGATGTGGCCGCTTTAATGCAAGTCTTTTTTTATGATTGCTAAATAAAGACTTGCATTAAAACGGTCTTTATGCCTTACACATCGTAATTTTTTTAGGAAATTCATAAATTTAAAATATGTTGCAATATTAGAAAACAAATCTTAGGGAAAGAAAGACGTCATATTAAAAAAATCTCAATTAGTAGTGTTTTTGATATCATGACCACTGCCATCTGATACCTACTAATAAACTTATCAGGTTCTTTTAACAATTCCTATTCATTGTTTTTTAAGTTGGTTAGGTTCCTTTATGATTGTCTTCTCATTGTTCTGTAAGTGTAGATCAAAAACGACATCAACTACTCGAGCAGAAACAATAACAAAACGTCCCAGTGTACTTCCGCGGTTAATTGGTTCCTCGGAAGTTGTAAACTGCTCTCGACCCAATTAGCGAGTGTCCTAGAGATCTGCTGCCACTGCCGAGAGCCCTTGACACACGCCGCGGGCGATTCGCAGATAAAGATGCAGCTAGCGACGAGTCTTAAAGGAACACATAAAATATGAACTGGAACTGATATGGGACTGGAGAAAATGTTATTTTATTCACTATTTTTGTTGTTCAAGTAATATATGTATTTAATAATATTTCAATTTCTGGACACGATTAAAATACCCAGAAAATTTTGGTCATATCTAAATTATTCATAACTTACTTTTATTAAAGTGAAACTTTTATTACATCGTCTCAAACATTTTCGTCTGTGTGTTGCATGTTGCATGACAGTCGGCCGCGCGGTAAGATTGATAAAGCGATTTTTATACTCTTAATGGAATATTATTCCAAAAATTTTATAAATGCAAATCTGAAAGATAAAAGACACTAATATGTTTCGTTAATAGTACTAGTGATTATAAATTATCTACTTAACAAGATATTACCTACATGTAATGATGATTGATGTCCAAGGTACCCTATTACATTCACTTATGGGATAACTCTATTGAAACCAGACCTAATGGATTGGTTATTTGAAATCTTACTATCTAATACATTACATATTTAATTAAATTGAAATTTTGTTATAAATTAAACGTTTTTTAAGTTTATAGCATATTAGCGTTTTCTCAGAAGTACCTATTGCTGTTATTTAATTTTCTACAATTTTCCTACTGAGTCAATACTTGAAATTGCTCAATCATACATCCCGTAAAATTATTAGTTTTAATAGTTAGCAACGACGAAATTCTGACGTTACATTTGTCCAATCTCAAATGACCTTGATTGACCTGTTGGCGCATTTTTGGTTGGTTAATTAGGGTGAAGATACTTCAGATTTCCGAACATATTAGTGTACGAGCTTTTTATAACAGTTTTATATTATTCCTTATATCGTAAATAATAAACGTACTTCGATCTGGCATGGTCGCAGTGTCCCTTCTGGCTTCTATCGTGCCTCGGACAGCACGTTGAACTGTCAGTCCCGGTTGTTATCATTGCCATTCGAGAATATATCTACTAACCCATAGAGGAGCACCCTGGTGGATCAAGTTCCAAACCTTCTCTGACATGGAGAAAGAGCCCTAAGCCCAGACATGGGATATGGCAGGCTGAATCGTTAATGAAACATACTTACAACTGAGGTAGGGCACCGCAGGAAATTTCCTGCTCAAAATATGGAGCAGCCCGACTGGGGTAGTAACTCGACCTTACAGAAGATTACAGCTAAATAACACTGTTTTCAAGTAGTGTTGTGTTCCTGTGTGAGTAAGGTGACCAGAGCTCCTGGGGGGATTGGGGATAGGGTCGGAAACGCGCGATGCTTCTGGTGTTGCAGGCGTCTATAAGCTACGGTGATCGCTTACCATCAGGTGAGCAGTACGCTTGTTTGCTGACCTAGTTATATAAAAAAGACTTACCGAGACAGTACCTCCAGAAGTCCCTGAGTGGCACGGATCCACCCGCGCCTCGTCCCCCCAGCACATACACGTACCCGCCCAGCAGTGTTGCCGAGTGCTTGCCGCGGGCACATGGCGCTGGACGCACCGTGCCTCCACTCTCCACAGACTCCCACATCATCTGGAACATTTTAGAGAACTATTAGATTCAGAGAAGCTAGTAAGCCATTGTGGCCTATCCACTAAATCACATGGGACATTGTAGATGATTGAAATGTAATTTTTCTTTTTAATAATAAGAAATGAGCCCGTCGTAGCCAAGTGGCATAAACGCTAAACGAATAGAATAGAATAGAATAGAATTCGCAATGTATGGGAATGACACTAGCTTATTCGTTGCCTCAAATTATATGTCGAAAGCTAGTGTCATTCCCATACATTGAGAATTCTATTTTATTCGTTTAGCGTTTATGCCACTTTTTTTTTATGTAAGTAAGTCGGCAAACAAGCGTACGACTCACCTGATGGTAAGCAAATACCGTAGCCTATAAACGTCTGCAATACCAGAAGCATTGCAAGCGCGTTGCCGACCGTATCCCCAATTCCCCTCCAGGAGCTCTGATCACCTTACTCACCAACAGGAACACAATACTGCTTAAAAGCAGTATTATTGGGCTGTGGTCTTCTGTAAGGTCGAGGTACTACCCCAGTCGGGCTGCTCCATTTTTGAGCAGGAAATTTCCTGCTGTGCCCTACCTCAGTTGCCCTCAGTTGCCTCAGTTGCCACTTGTCTAAGGTCTTTGATCTAATGTTTCAAACTATTTCAGTGCAGGAGTTTCTGTCAAAATTATACTAAAACGTTATGATCAACCACACGACTGCAGTAAAACTTCTGCACAATAGGTCTGCATGTGTCTTAGATATATAAAACGTTTTGTTTTGTTTGAATTGAAATTGGCTATGAGAGAAAGAGTGAGAGAAAATGTGTGCTCGCACCTCTCTCTCTTGCTCCGCTCGCCTCACCCGATCACACTTTTCGTAACGCTCTCGTCCCGCATTCACCACCTTACTCCCCAAGAAGTTTTAATTCAATAAGTAATAATTTTAGACACAATTTCATCCAATTCTTTAACGTTCAAGCGCAATGCGCATTCACTTCTCAAAAATAGAAAGTAAAAATTCTTTTATTCTTTACTTCAAAGTTTCGAACATAAAAGAAATGCATTAACATCCCCTTTTCAAACTTATAGCGTTCATGGGTTTGGTGAGAGCGGCCGCCGTCCCTCAGGGCTCGTTGTCAACCCTGTAGCTACTGCGTATTGACAGTTCACCGAGGAACGTGAGGGTTGCAAGTAGGTTATCGTTAACAACTTGTAAATATTGTTCGGAGGTAATGGAATGATCGATGTAGACACTATGTGAGATTTCGTGATGTGAGCTACATAATTCTTTTTTAAACGACTTCGAAAAAAGGAGGAGGTTTATATAAATAACTCAAAAATTTGTACTGGGTGGACCGATTTCGATATTTTTTTTAATCGAAAGGTGGTACTAATCACATGCTCTCATTTAAATTTGATTAAGATCTAACAAGTACTTTTTAAATTATCTCTAATGATACGTATTTACTTAACTTTTTTTTTCGTCCATCTGCGTTGTATTATTGAACTGAAACTTCTTTAGGCGCATGAGGGGTAAAATTTGAGCGACCGGTAACGCGGCAGCGTCATGATGTCCAGTACTTGGATGGATGACCGCCTGGGAAGTGGGAACACCGCGTGACGTTGGCTTTTTGTTTTTTTTTTTATTTATTTTTGTATTTTAAATTCGTTTTTATAAAATTGACTATTTTAAAATATTTTTTAATTCGTTTGCCAAAGAAGTTTCAAATCTGACATGTTGTGTAGGTACTTTGTACGAATGCAATTTTTTTAATTTTTTAATTTATTTATTTCATAATTATGATACACCAGTGATATACCTACTGTATAGTCATTAATAATAATTATTACACTGTTGTCTATTCCATGTACAGTTACCATTACAGTTACCATAACATTAGGTACAATTTGTCCGGTTAAAACAATAACAACAAATTAGCAAGTTTACAATACAAATAAAACAGTAACAATTACATTGTTTAGATTAATTAAATAAAATAATAATTACTAGTCGATGTAAATGTTTTCTTTTTTTTTTCGTTTGCGAGCAATTATTAGTTAACTATTGATATTCTCTTGAACCTACTCATAAATTACATTTTGAATAATAATATGGAAAATATACCCAAATATAAATAATAAGAACTTCAATGCCTGTGTTTAAGGTAAAAGACGATGGTGATAGATACATACATATTTTTTATAATGTAGGTACAATCAATGAATTAAGTAACAATTTTATAACAAAAACACATTCAAGTACATTTCTAAACTTATATGCTGACGCATTTCAGAAGGCATCTAATTAGGACTTTAGGACGTCAATTTAAAAGAATCATATTTATAGTAAAGCTCCTAATTAAGCTGCAATCCAACGCCCTCCTATCATGTCTGGTTTATACAAGTAACGCACCCCGTTTCCGTATACCTAAACACAATCGTTGCTCCTCGTGGGGTTGGTTTCCGTTTTTGTTTTGGATTAAGGGCGATCGATACACCAATTGGAACATATTGGGTGATATTTTAATATGGATTTCAATTAGATATGTTATTTATTAATGGAGTTGATTTAGGATTGCGTTTCATGAAATCTTAAAATAACATCGTATTTTCTAGAATGCAAATTGAGATTATGATGATAGATTTGGTGACGTAATGATAATGATGTCTTGTTAAGGAAGATCGTCGCATATTTATATTTCGGTGCAAATATTTGTATTTGCAAAATGTATAATTTTATGGGTATTTTTCCTATTTGGGTATCCACACTGTACTTTCAAGAACATAGTTAAAAAGTCAAACCCCTTTTCTTTTCTTTATGAAATATATTTTATCTTTTCTCTTGTATAGTAGAAAAGGTAATTACTAGAGCCTCTAATCCCGCAGCCCATATTCAATGCTATTCTTGCGGGGTAAAAAATTTTTCAATACCGTCAATCTGCGAGAACCCGTACCCGTAATCCCGCAATACGCGGGACTGAAAAAAGTCGCGGGATCTCGAAATACCGAGATCTCGACATTGCGTGATTGGAAGCCCAATTATTTATTTACCAAGTTTTTTTTGGTAACTTTGTGTTCCCGATATTTTAGCACTATTGCCAGTGTCATGGTCATGTACATAATCTATATTATGAAGAGGTAAAGTTTTTAATTTTGTTTTGTTTGTAGGGGGTAATCTTCGCAAATACTGATCCGATCATGAAAATTTTTTCACGAACAGAAAGTTACATTATTCAGGAGTGACATAGGCTATATTTTATTGTTATTGAACAAAAAGTTTAGTGAAAAATAATATTATATGTATATCAAGTCGGAGAAATGCGAGCGAGATGAAAACTTTAATATTTTCATCACAAAAATAATGAACGCCCAACGAAGTGGGCACGGGTCATGTCATACAATAATGACAAAAATGAAGGATTTACTATTATGAAAAGAAAGACTTCTTGAATTTATTATGCAGATAAAATCTTCCAGCATCAAATAATTCGTTTATGGTGTACCTAAATATCACAGGATATGAAACGTTATACTACCCACACAAACGGAACGAAGCAATAATCGTAAATTTTAGCATCCGAAGTTTAACGCGGACGTTAGCGCGACGCCCATAAAATATTTACAAACAAATATAGTTAAGGGTAAAATTTGGATATATTTTCCAAGTCTTGTGGCCACATAATAGCAAAAAATTATCAAAGCAAATCATTTCGTACCAAATTCGTTTAAAGAAATATCTTTTCATCGGTTAACAAAAAAAAAAAAAAAAAAACAAAACCTAGAAAGATCAGCTGCTCGTCGCTGTTGTGTCGCTGTGTTTAGTATATACACAATGAAGTTTTCAATCCTGGTCTTAAGCACACACTCTAGTTTTTTTTTCTTTAATTTATGATGACTATAATATGCTGTACAATTATAAATTAACCAATCAAAAACATTAATAATTTTTAATCAATAATATTCCTTCAGCAAAAGTAGGTACTTCAAAAAATGTAAATATTCAAATTTTTTCACATACATAGGTATTTTGTTACCCTGACGTTTCGTACGTACCGTGTGTTGTCATTACCAGCGGTTTGACCAAGCCTTGTATTTCATTTGGGATACAATGGGGGAAGCGCCCCTACGCTAGGGGATGGAGGGTGGTAGGGAGGCGATTATACTCCCTCTCATGTCGGCAGCCTAGCGGAGAGTTTAATTGAGGGCTCTACTGCTTTGGTGCTCACTACATCATAACTAGATCCACGCGATGCATTGATGCAATGGTACACACATTTTTTATTTTTTTTGCTTTATTTTATTTTTGTATAAGAATATATATAAGTATTGATATTTTTTTTTGGTCGTACCAACTCAGAAAACTTTGTGGGCTCATGCGCTCATGCACAACATTTAGCTGAAGATTATGACATGATCAAATGCATAGTTTACGATTCTATAAAGGACATACAGACAAACAGTTATTTTTATATATAAGTATCCAACTACTCTTCATTTTACCTCCAAATAGTTGGCGGTCCGTGGCAAAAATCTAGTATCATGATTTTGTAACTAAGGGATCTAATCTTTATACCTTTTCTGTAAAATAGAGATAACCTTCTTTCAATAGAGTCAATCCTGAGATCAACGCATTTGAACAAAAAATCGGGTTTATAATATTAATAAGAAGATAAGGATATATACAATAGTCTCTTTGTTTTATGGTATACTATTTAATCCAACAGACGTTGCCCTGTCTTGAAAACTTCTTAACGCGTGAAGGTTAATTAATTATTATAGTAGGAGATCCGAACTAGAGACGAACTTCATACGTCTGTTTGGATGAAAATTATTTTATATTTATTTTAGTATATTGGAAAAATAATCGCAAAAAGATTGACTTAAAATTCCTGGCTAAGCTGTATTTAATTCAAATCTTAAAAACATATTTTTATTGAAAATGCACTACGAGTTTAAAGAATAAATTTAATATCTACCGACAGTATGAAGCCTGTAGAAAATGCCGGGTTGTCTATTATTTTCCTAGCATAACGACTGGGTGGCAACTGTAAACAGGTATATTAATTTATATTGTTCTATATACTTTCACTTACATGTTTAATAAATGAATCTAACATACCATGTCATAGGTTTGCCTGATAAAAGTCTGATTGAATAGCGGTTGCCGAATTTAATATAGCCTGGCCAGAAATTTTCCAGCCAACCCTTTCGCGATTTATTTTTATCATACTAAAGAAGATAATTATTTAATTTTTATCCATTAAGCAGATTAGTGAAGATCACGTGTAGTTCGGATCTTAGACTACTACGTTTTACTAAGCACTTTTCTTTAAGAACCTTCTATTATACAAAGTATTAGAAAACTAAAAAAAAGATGAAATCGGTCAAGTCGTTCTAAGCTTCTCAAGTTATGGCGTGACCAAGGAAATTAGAATTTCATTTTTACTTAAGCAATTCTTAGAAATGATTTTATTTAATTTTTATTATTTTTTTTAATTATGTCGACTTTTAAATTTTTTCTATACAAACTCTAACTTTGTTCTGACAATATCGACCAAAAATATTTTGTCTATTTGTGTTGTATATTTGTGAAAAATATGGACAAAACACTTTCTGAACGCACCTATAAATATTTGAAGTGGGAAGTTATATGCGTACATACATTTCGGTTATTAATTTTTATTTGTAAGTATAGAAAGAAATAAACACATATTAAATAATGTATCACTCAGACTTTTTTACGAAATTGTTTATAAATTTAACAAGCCTTTGTACATCTTCGTCTGTATTCATAACTTTTTTTGTAACGTTTCTTTATGGTTACACAATAAAGTATTTATTATTATTATTAATGCTTTTTAACTTTGGTTAAAGTTTCATTTGCATTTAACAAAAATTTCGAAATATTTTTTCCCTATTTTTTCTTGTTGAAAATATTATAATATAGCCTATGTCACCGCGGATAGTGTAGCTTCCATCAGTGAAAGAATTTTTCAAATCGTTTCAGTAGTTTCGGAGCCTATTCAATGTAAATAAACAAACAAATCTTTCTCATTTATAATATTAGTATAGATCACGGTCACGATCACGATTCAGCCTGTAATATCCCACTGTTGGGCATAGGCCTCTTCCCAATGTATAGATAACTTTGAGTAAATAATAATAGAGTAAAGCAATCTGTTGCATGTACAGGAAAACACGCAAGCTCCCTGAATGCTCGTCATTGCAATTTTCTTTGTAAGCTCTCTATGTACGTGAAGCATCCATGCAGCTGAAACGGGCTCATTTACCGCTGTTCTATACTGTACGCTCTTTTTATAATATTTTGTTTTCTATTGCAGAATATTTACAACAAAATACATACCTACATAATAATTAAAAGCTTTGTTAGTGGTAGGTAAATTGGTAACGTCTTGAGAACTGATCAGCTGCATGCCTAATTTCAAAACACAGTAAGTGACAAAAAATATTTTTGAAATATTTCAATCGAATCATGTTCACGCGACTCCATTGGAACGAAAAATGCTAAACAATCGATTTCGAAAAATTTGTCCCTTACTGTCTTTTGAAATTTCGTAAACTTTATTAAATATATAACAACATTTAAAAATGTTTTTATGTCTATTATTCTATACCTATTACATGGCTTTTTAGAGTACCGTACCCAAAGCTTCTTAACAGAATCTCATTACCATGACCCCTGCCTGTCATTCCGTCTATAAATGGAACCGTAACAGTGTAACACGTTTACGATTTTAATCTATGTAACATGAAATTTTCCGCCGAAATAGATTATAATGATTGCTACATATTGACAAAAATAATTATAAAGTCTTGTGTCTTTCAGGAAATAAAGTTTTAAAATCATTTATTACTACCTGCCTGGACGGACTTCGTTCTGTCCGTTATGTTTTTTTTTTGTTTTTTTTTGGAGTTTACTCCTTAAGAATTTTCATATAAGGCCCGCGGTATCACGGTATGAAAAAAATATGAGGAGTAAAATCTACTGAACGAATGACCTCGTTACGTTTTTGTGCGCCAACTATCTGCTACGACGTTTACGACGGTACCGGCTACGACGGTTACGACGGTATCGGTTCCGACGTTTTCTACTATTGCCATTTATTTATGATTTGATATGGTATTAATTTTTTCCTTAAACTATTAAGTCTTTTTTGTGCATATTTAGAGAGTCGATCTGAAGAAGTAAACTCCTGTCGTGACACACACACTTTTTTTGTATAGAAACCTTCCGTGGGATTTAAGGAACATACAAAAAAAATAGCCGAACTGGTCGAGCCATTCTCCAGTTATGCGCTTAGCAACATTCATTTTTATTATATAGATTTAAATTACATAATAATGATGCATGTATAGTATAACAAGTTGTGCATATATTTGTAATACAGACTTTGTATTCATGGCAATACTTTTACAAGGGGCGTCATGGTAAAATATAAAATATAGTTTCTTTAGATCTCGGGGAACGCAAATTAAAACTGTAAAAACTATAATTCACGTGCAGAAGTTTTACGTGACGATGAAAAATACTCAAGATAACAGTGTTTCTCTGAGGTAGGGCACAGCAGGAAATTTCCTGCTCAAAATATGGAGCAGCCCGACTGGGGTAGTACCTCGACCTTACAGAAGACCACAGCTAAATAATACTGTTTTCAAGCAGTGTTGCGTTCCTGTTGGTGAGTAAGGTGACCAGAACTCCTGGGGGGGATTGGGGCTAAAGTCGGCAACGCGCTTGCGATGCTTCTGGTGTTGCAGGCGTCTATAGGCTACGGTAATCACTTACCATCAGGTGAGCCGTACGCTTGTTCGTCGACTTAGTAACATAAAAAAAAGTGAGCCCATCAATTGCAATTTTATACTCCTTTAATATAGTTTTAACTCAAATATACCATCGACCAGCCATCCTTTTATATTTTTAGACTGATCAAACTCAGAGTCAACCTTTAACTTTTGTACCCTTTCATATAACATTTATAGTTTTTTTACAGCATCGCTCATTCAATGTTTCGCTCAGCAGTCTGTATGGGCAAACGGATGCAATTTAAAATTCACAACAGAGACAAGGGTGGGAGGAGGGATGGGTTAGGGTGTTAAATCGGATTTAGGCATCGACTACACTTAGCACCCTGTCTGATTTTTATTAATGACTGGAAAATAAGAAAGAGACACTGTTTTCACTCCTGGAATGTGGAATTAGGAAGGGCATGATGTAAACACGATAGCACTTAGGTATTTTATCTATTTATTAGCATTTTATACACCAAAAATACAATATTAAATCTATACTAATATTATAAAGAGGTAAAGTTTATAACTTTGTTTGTATATACGGGGTAATCTTCGCAAATACTGATCCGATCATGAAAATTCTTTCGCTAACAGAAAGCTACACTATTCAGGAGTGACAAGATAAAAGGAAAAAGATAAAAATATATAAAGATTTTAAATCAGCAGGATTTGAACCTGCGCCCTCTGACATGCCGTGTCAACAATTCAATCTAATCAAGCATTATTATTTGCCTTAGAAATTAATTGGTGATTTTAAAACATTTATATTTATCTGATTTGCTGAAAATAGTGAGAGTGTATTGGAACATATCAAATTTCACCGTACCCTTCTTATGTGAAATGGATTATAACGCCCAACGAAGTGGGCACGGGTCGGCTAGTATACTTATAATAACATAGTTACAGATTGTGTAGTACAATGGGCGAAATTATGGCTAATTAGCCATTTTTTCCAGAGAACCCAAATGTATTACGCAAATTGATAAGTCATTATTGAAGATTGGTAGCATGTGACAGAATCCAAAGGGGATTTGGGCCTCATACTAGAAAGTACGCTAAACTAGACGTTTTTAGTACAAGCAGACTAAAAGGCTCATTTTCGTCATCTATCTAGCCGGCCATCTACCAATAGGCCGGATTTAAGAAAGTCCATAAAATAATCTTAGCTCGTGGACATAATTTAGTGTAAATTTTGCTGTAAATTTTCGAATTTGTCCTAAAGGGTTTAACAAAAAAATATGTTGGAGGCTTTCATATAGAATTTTGTATACCTAATAGGATAAGTATATAGTTTAGTCAAAAATTTAAAGAACAGAAAGTTACAGCTACAGTTTAACTAAATATTATTAAAGCAATAAAATTGCCTGTATTAGTTCACAGCAGAAATGAAAATTATTGGCTCGCGTTGTACAATGACCTACCTCGTTTCTATACGTTTTCATTGAATTATATTTACAGCATAGGAGGGTCAATAACTCCCCTCCCTCGATTCGTTAACCATTGTTACGAACCTTAACAATAAATAATTGGAAAGCATCAAAATTAACGACAAAATAAGTTATTTTGAAAGTAAACTTTAAAGTTTTTATTTCTAGTAGTATCGGTTTTTATTTTCATTTTTGACATTTTTAGTTTACAAATTGGTTAAGAAGTTTTAATAAGCACGTTGTATTTATCTTTTACGACGGAATCAAAAACTTTGATCTATGAATAGACGTCGCGTTGGCGCAACGGTCACAGCACTGGTTTGTGTCTGTTGTGGGTTCGATCCCCGCACATGACAAACATTTGTATTGGCCATACAGGTGTTTGTCGTGGTCATGGCGTTTGTACAGTCTATGTGGGTCTCCCCATCGTACCCCGGAGAGCACGTTAAGCCGTCGGATTGTTATCATGTACACCTGATAGAAATCGTTACTCATAGCAGAAAATATATCCACCAACCCGCATTGGAGCAGCGTGGTGGATTAAGCTCTGATCTTTCTCCTACATGGGGAAAGATGCCTAGTAGTGGGATATTACAGGCTGAAGCGATGAGTATATTAACTATAAACTTAAAAGTACTATCTCACGCTAGTGATCGAAATAAACAAATTTAAAAAGAAAAGTACCTAAGTACTTAAACGACTATATTTTCGTGAGAATTATGAATATATTAAAATTTGTAAATCTATACTAATATATAAAGCTGAAGAGTTTGTTTGTTTGTTAGGTGTTTGTTTGTTTGTTTGTTTGTTTGTTTATTTGTTTGTTTGTTTGTTTGTTTGTTTGTTTGTTTGTTTGAACGCTGTAATCTCTGGAACTACTGGGCCGATTTGAAAAATTCTTTCAGTGTTAGATAGCCCATTTATCGAGGAAGGCTATAGGCTATGTATCATCACGCTAAGACCAATAGGAGCGAAGTCCACGCCGACGAAGTCGCGCGCAGAAGCTAGTCAAAAATAAATGCCAAGTAGCTCTGTTTTGGAATATTATTAGTGGCATCATGCTTAGTCGACAAGCACGAACAGCCGCTCCTCATCCGTCGTCCTACGTGAGTGTCAAACGCAGAAACGCTATGCCATCGGAAGCGACGTGAAAATATGAAAATATAAATCTAGAAGTCATATCTATAACAGTACTCTTTAGAGCATATCACTAAGAAAAGAACAGTCATTGTAACAAGAAAGATGTAACAAGGTTGCCGAATCTCTGGGCAAAATATGCTCCAGCTCTCTCATCGCCAGTGGAGGTAATGTCTTTGCCTTTTATTACAAAAGCCATAAAGAATAATAGGCTATCATTAGAATTTTCATGTGATAGAAACTTGGCAAACTTTTACTTTGGTGTTAATGCGGAGCCACAAGCCCTTTCCTAGAGCGTTCAGTGAATAAGTGGAGGTTGGGTAACCTACAGCAAGGGACACAATTTTATAATGGCACCACACTTGACCCGCCTCATTTCACCAGCTTTTACGTTTGTAATGTAACTAACTCAGACCGTGCCAGTCATAATAAAATGTTTTGTACACTATATATTCTATCTCTGTAAATAGGTTTTCTAAATGACTGTTCAGATATTGGCAGAAATGCGATTAAAAATACATATGTAGATATAATTATAATGTTTTTTTATTTTTTTATGTAACTAGGTTGGCAAACAAGCGTACGGCTCACCTGATGGTAAGACCGTAGCCTATAGACGCCTGCAACACCAGAAGCATCGCAAGCACGTTGCCGACCCTATCCCCAATCCCCAGGAGCTCTGGTCACCTTACTCACCAACAGGAACACAATACTGCTTGAAAACAGTATTATTTAGCTGTGATCTTCTGTAAGGTCGAGGTACTACCCCAGTCGGGCGGCTCCATATTTTGAGCAGGAAATATCCTGCTGTGCCCTACCTCAGTTAAGTTTTAATAATGTTATGGATATGAAAATCGTAAATGGATCCGGATATAAGAAAAGAAAGGTATTACATTATATTATTGTATCGGTTTAGATAAACTTTAGAGTATAGTTACGGATATGATAATTCGGTTTATTCGTTCATTTCGGATAGTTTCGATTACGGATAAGTTTTACGGATAAGTTAGAACGCACATAAAAAATATATATAGGTGATGATGTTCTCCAAGACGTATCCGTCTACGGCGACCCTCTGTTAGCGCCTGGCGTGCGCTCTGAGATTATATATATAGGTACGGTTCAATTAAAGAACCTCCTCCTTTTTTGAAGTAGGTTAAAAATTACAAGCATCCTAAGGAATTCTTTGATTTCATTTTAAGATGTAGGTACTAAAAACGGGTACATAAGCAAGTACCCATTTTTTAGTTAGACCAAGTTTAAAATAAATCTAGCAAATTTTGTAACCACATCACCGCTTATATTTAAAAATATAATTTTCATCACGTAAAAGGTATTCCAGCTATTGATTGCACGTCGATACAAAATTCATATCTAACATACGTTATAATATTTTGAAACATTTTTCTTCCCAAAAATTTTTTATAGCTACAAGCAAAAATCAACTCAAAGAATACGATAATAGTGTTATTAGTTGTATAATTTTAAAAAGTCCCTTAAAATATCATTTTTTACGTTACTTAATGGAAATTAAACTGTAGGTCCTCGAAATAGAGTATGTATTTGCGATGTAGTGGTTTTACGAATCTTAGAAGGAGGGTTGAACGACCCTCGCGTACCTAGTTCAGTGTTACGCAACAGACTGAGGTCGACAACTCCACAGCTTGTCAAAGGTTTCGTGAAACGGTGAAAATTTACACCGTAGTCAACACGTACTGAATTCTTAATAATTCGATTTGTTTTAATGAATTCAATTTAATACACATATTAATTATATTTTAGTGTATAGTTTTGTACTACACAAACACCGCAGTCCTCGCGGGTCTCCCCACCGTGCCTCGGAGAGCACGTTAAGCCGTCGGTCCCGGTTGTTATCATGTACATCTGATAGCGATCGTTACTCATAGTAGGGAATATATCCGCCAACCCGCATTGGAGCAGCGTGGTGGATTAAGCTCCGATCCTTCCCCTACATGGGGAAGAGGCCTATGCCCAACAGTGGGATATTACAGGCTGAATCGTTATCGATCGATCGTCGATCGTATAGTTTTGTAACATAATGATATTTTTTGGGTTTCATACCTCAAAAGGAAAAAACGAAACCCTTATAGGATCACTTTGTTGTCAGTCTATCTGTTAAGAACCTTTTTCTCAGGAACGCGTGGAGGTATCAAGCTGAAATTCATATCAAATACTCAAGTCTACTGTCCCTTGGAGCTGTGAAAAAGTCAAACTTCTAAGCCAGCCCGATCAAAAGGTACAGCCGTTTATGCTGAAAAATTTTCGACACTCGCTCTCAAAACCTACAGGGTATTTGGAATCTTGAAATTTGGTACGAAGTAACATCTTATAGCACAGACTAGCGACCCGCCCCGGCTTCGCAAGGTTGCAAAAACTATCAGTGTTCCTCTACTATGTTATGCATGTATTATACATATAAACCTCTGGAATCACTCTATTTACTAAAGAAAACCGCATCAAAATCCGTTGCGTAGTTTTGAAGATCTAGGCATATATAGGGACAGACAGACAGCGGGAAGCGACTTTGTTTTATACTATGTAGTGATAAAGGGAATAGCGAAAAGCATACATTTTTAGTTACATCATATAATACAAATATTTTTAATAATTTTTGTACGGAACCCTGGGTGCGCGAGTCCGACTCGCACTTGGCCGGTTTTTACTTTAAAAGTTGATGAATAATTTATTTTAGCCGAGGATTAATTCCTCATAACATACCTAGTCATAGTTCATTTTGATGGCTTTTATAATAAGTAAAATACATCCATTACCTATCTGGTTATTTGTATGTTCTTACAAAGGCTTTTAAGTAATTTATTTCAATTTGTGGTGTTAGGAAGACATTATTGTTATTATGGCTTTTCGGTAATAAGACACCACTGTACTATACAATCATCTTTAATATAATTATGATTGATAAATGTGTTTATGATTTTCCAATCTTGTTATCATTAATATCTGATAGCGATCGTTACTCATAGTAAGGAATATATTCGCCAACCCGCATTGGAGGAGCGTGGTGGATTAAGCTCCGATCCTTCTCCTACATGGAGGCTCAGCAGTGGAATGTTACAGGCTGAATGCAAATGTTTTTCCAAAAAGTCGATCGATTCAGCCTGTAATATCCCACTGTTGGGCATAGGCCTCTTCTCCATGTAGAAGAAGGATCGGAGCTTAATCCACCACGCTGCTCCAATGCGGGTTGGCGGATATATTCCCTACTATGAGTAACGATCGCTATCAGGTGTACCTACATGATAACAACCGGGACCTACGGCTTAACTTGCTCTCCGAGGCACGGTGGGGAGACCCACAAGGACTGCACAAACACCCAGACCACGGCAAACATCTGTATGGCCAATACAAATGTTGTCATGTGCGGGAATAGAACCCGCAACCGCCCGCGCAACAGCCAATCGCAATCCAGTGCTGTAACCGCTGCGCCAACGCGGCGGTTTCCAAAAAGTATAAAGAAAATAAATCAAATTTTGTCAATTTAAAGATGATTTAATTCAAGTAATAAAAACATATTTTGAATTGTCAGCTAAATGTATAGGTATAACAATTTAAAAAATGTTTATCTCATCATAACTTAGTGTTTTCTAATATGTAATCTAACTCTTATAACATGACTGTATTAGAGGACTTAAGTCATAACAATGAAACCATAATAAAAACAATTAAAAGACTGTTATATCCAGACAATGGGTGTTTGAGCGTTAATTACGCTTTTCCTAATGTCCGTTACGTCCATTTATTCCATAATTAAAATTCAAAGTGACTCATCTAAGTTTCCCATATTTACTTTCGTCGAATGGAGTTCTTGAAAAACCTAGTTCGGTCATTACCCTCTCTCACGCACGTATGGAAAAAATGTCGCATTCTGGAATGTTCTCCTACATTTCAAGAGGATTTTCAACTTTGCACAATGTGTGTTACTGAGGTAGTTCTGCAGATGAGTATTGTCTGTAGGTTATGGGGAGAAATCTACTGAGTCGAGTACTTTTCAGCCAATCTAAATATTTTTCTATTGAGGCTAAAGTATGGATTTCGCTAAATGCATTTTAACGCAATTATTATTATTATATTTTATAATTCTTGTCTAAGGTATTTTTTTTTAAATTTGTTTGCAATTATTTTAATGCTCAGCTTATAGGAATCATATGCGTGTCGCGCCTTTTATGGTTTTCATAAAAGAGGTTCTTTCTAAATTAATTTTTAAAACTTTATTTATTAAAGCCTAAATAAATTAAGTATGGCTAGTGTAAAAGATATTTGGGTATAACATTATCCAAGAGAGTAAAATGAAGATTTAGGGAGAAGTCTGTAATTTTTGGAAATAAAAGGGCTACTAGGGTTTCTAGAATAGGGCGCCAGACCATAGACTAAATTAAAGTTTACAATAGTTACAGATAATAATAAATACGAAATAGCTATAAAAGGGTAATAACAGAGTTGATAATTATTTATCACATTATTATTTTTATATCTTAAATAAAACTAAAAGTATAAGATTTTGTAACTACCGAAGCCTTGTTAAACATAATTAACGTAATAATATGCAAGCTTCTTAATTTTCTTTTTCTTAATCCAACCTTATTTCAGTGGAAGCCAACCAACTGCTGTAGGTCATGTCACTAGACGTGTAGTGATCACGCCCGTACACTTCTAACTAGAACCACAAAAAAGTTGCCGAATGAAACGGGTCTAAGACAGTAGAAAGGAAGCAAAGATAAGGATATAGAGTCAACACAACGTAGAGACTTCCAACTCTTCTTTCACTCACCACAGGAAACTTTGCCTTATCAAAGATACTTTTCTTCTGCGAGAGTATAGTAAAGTTTGAGTTGAGCCAGCTTTACAAGACCTGTATACTAAAGGCTACAGCTCATTTCTTTCATAATAAAAGCTTCCTAGAACTTAACTGAGTAAAGTAGGCAAAGGCATACTAAAGTATAATGACTAAGTATGTTGGCCATTAATCAGACAGAGCTTTGTTGGGATAGCTGTTTGTTAGGTATTTAGCTTTTAAAAGTACGATTAAGCTAGTGGAATCTTATGGTCGTGCAAAAAGTGGCCGAGCTAAGCCGAGCTCGTTTGTATGTTCCATCGCGGTAGTCTGTATAATAAATGCTTTAATTTTACTTTTATTTATATACTAGCTGCCCGGACAGACTTCGTTCTGTCTGTTATGTTTTTTTTTAGTATAAAAACCTTCCGTGAGATTTTTAAGGAACATATAAAAAAAATTAAAGGAATCGGTCGAGGCATTATCCAGTTATGCGCTTAGCAACATTCATTTTTAGGGTTCCGTACCCAAAGGGTAAAAACGGGACCCTATTACTAAGACTTCGCCGTCCGTCCGTCCGTCCGTCCGTCCGTCTGTCACCAGGCTGTATCTCAAAAACGGCGATAGCTAGACAGTTGAAATTTTCACAAATTATGTATTTCTGTTGCCGCTATAACAACAAATAATAATAACAAAATAAAATAAATATGTAAGGGGGGCTCCCATACAAAAACGTGTTTTTTTTTGAAATTTGTGTACCTACTGTTGTTTACGTAGTCAATGGTACGTCGGAACCTTTCGTGCGCGAGTCCGACTAGCACTTGGCCGATTTTTTTTATTATATAGACTAGTTGACTCAGCAAACGTTGTTTTGCCATATATATTTTTAACCCCCTAATATCTCCCCGCCTTTTTACCTTAGGGGTATGAAAAATAGATGTTGATGATGTTATGCACATAAGATTTCATAAAAATCGGTCCAGCCGTTTTGGAGAAGTTTTTTTTTAGATAAATAATAATAATAATAAAATATACTCTTTATTGTACACCATAAAGAAACATTACAAAAAGTGATAAATACAAAGAAAGATGTACAAAGGCGGTCTTATCGCTAAGAGCGATTTCTTCCAGATAACCTTTAGATATTTGTGTTTAATCATTATAAATCTGAATTGTTACTGTTACTATTACATTTGTGTAGCTAGGGTAGGAGCTCATTGTTTTTGCTGTGCCCTTTTAAAACTTTTTGTATTATTTGTTATTCTACTGATTAAGGTTGCTTTCCAATTAAAACTCTTCAACTAACTCTCTCTAACTGAGGTAGCACACAGGAAATTTACTGCTCAAAATATGGAGCAGCCCGACTGGGGTAGTACCTTGACCTTACAGAAGACCACAGCTAAATAATACTGCTTTCAAGCAGTGTTGTGTTCCTGTTGGTGAGTAAGATGACCAGAGCTCCTGGGGGGGTGGGGGGATAGGGGATAGGGTTGGCAACGCGCTTGCGACGCTTCTGGTGTCGCAGGCGTCTATAGGCTACGGTAGTCACTTACCATCAGGTGAGCCGTACGCTTATTTGTCGACTTAGTAACATAAAAAAAAAATTATACATGAAGCGACGATGCGTAACGCAGTGTCCGACAAAGCTCTTTCCATCAACGACACTGTCGTACACAGATGTACACTGTTCGACACTCGAATAAAAACGATTATGCTTTAGACCACACGAATGAAGTATACTCACGAAACGTAATTCACTCTTTTTCTATCTTCATTAATATCTCCCTCTCAACTTCCGTTAGTCTCACCCGATCAAACTTTTCGTAACGCTCTCGTCACGAATTCACAAGCTTACTCCTCAAGTCAAGCGTGCGTAGAGAAGATAGAAAGAGAGAGAGTTACGTTTCGTAACTTTTACTTCAGTCGTGTGGTCTAAAGCACAATCGTTTTTTTTATTTTATTTACACAACATTTCTAACTTATATACCACAACCAAATATTGGCATGTTTATAAGCAAAACAAGACTCTTTAAAAGTAACAAGAAAAACCCTGAACGTTTCATGAGTTAGAAGTAAACACTTGAAACAGCCGCTAAGTTAACAAACAGCAAATATACCCTGTAAAGGGAAGGGTGGATTGTGGGGAGAGTAATTATCGGCTAGAGTCTGGAGTCTGGACCTGCCTCACCCCCAGGGCATGTCTCCCCCTGCCCGTCTGACCGGAATGGTAACGTTTTTTTGTTACTTGCTATTTAGTTAATTAATGTATCTATTTGCTTGAATGTATATTTTAGTAAGGAATGCAGGTTTTGTGTGTTTTCAAAGTTTTTGTTCGCTTTGTTTCACCTGTATATTGATTCTCGTTTAGTATTGTACTTTATAGTAAAACATAATGTTTAGTAGTAATACATGTAAGGTTCTGTGGCTGTCCCATTTTTGGACAATCACTTTATACGTAAAATTGAGGATTTGAAAGTTAATTTAAGCCTCTCCACATCTTAATTTTTTTTTGACTCAGCACTGATTTAAATCCGTTTTTTAGGGTTCCGTACCCAAAGGGTAAAAACGGGACCCTATTACTAAGACTTCGCTGTCCGTCCGTCCGTCCGTCCGTCCGTGTGTCTGTCACCAGGCTGTATCTCAAGAACGGCTATAGCTAGAAAGTTGAAATTTTCACAAATTATGTATTTCTGTTGCCGCTATAACAACAAATACTAAAAACAAAATAAAATAAATATTTAAGGGGGGCTCCCATACAACAAACGCGATTTTCTTGCCTTTTTTTGCTCGATATCAATAATGGCAACAGGTAGGCACTTGAAATATTCACAAAATACTCAGTTCTATTTTTACTTTAATGATAAATAATAAAATTTAAATAAAATTAATATTTAAGGGGGGCTCCCATACAAAAAAACGTCATTTTTGCCTATTTTTGCTCTCATACAACAAAAGTGATTGTTTTAGTCGCTTTTTGCCCGATATTAAAATCAATGTACCTAGTCAATGGTACGGAACCCTTCGTGCGCGAGTCCGACTCGCACTTGGCCGATTTTTTTCTTTGATAAAATTAATGACAAAATTAAGTAATACAATTGAAATTGTAAGTGACTGAAAAAAAATTAAATTAACGAAGTGGTAATTTTTTTCAAATGAAACTATTTAGTTTGATACAGTATAAGTTCCTAAATACTTTAATGTAATGGAGCAATAAGTAATAATAATCACTGCAGGGCAAAAGCTTTTTCCAAAGATTTCGTCTGAAATACGCAATTAGTCTGGTAAGCTTTCTCATCCTTGTTGAGCCTTTGCCTCTGATTCGCCTTCAAAATAAAACTCATATTAAGGCGAGTTAACATTCGGAAGTTTAATGACTTTGTTGTTTGTTGTTTAAATCTGAGTTCAAGGCTGTCTGATGTTCAACTTCTGGTATATCTTACCTAATACAACGTACCATAGCTTTATTAAAAATACAGTGTACGCGCGACCTCATTCCGGTACACGTTTTAACATTATTCATCTCAAGAGAACTTCTTCGGGGTAAAAAGTATTCTATCTCGCCGTACAACATCAAATCATACCATGATTCATTATAATTTATTCATTAATTTTTGTCGAATGTGCGGGTAGGATACGAATAGAGAAAAATTCGGTTTTGTCTATTGAATTGACTTGATATCGAGAGTGATACTGAAGCTTAAAGTATTTTAATAATTTCTTGAATATGAAGAATTGGTACTATTATAATAGCATTATAAATATATTGTTATCTATCTATACTAATATTATAAAGAGGTAAAGTTTATAACTTTGTTTGTATATACGGAGTAATCTTCGCAAATACTGATCCGATCATGAAAATTCTTTCGCTAACAGAAAGCTACACTATTCAGGAGTGACAAGATAAAAGGAAAAAGATAAAAATATATAAAGATTTTAAATCAGCAGGATTTGAACCTGCGCCCTCTGACGTGCCGTGTCAACAATTCAATCTAATCAAGCATTATTATTTGCCTTAGAAATTAATTGGTGATTTTAAAACATTTATATTTATCTGATTTGCTGAAAATAGTGAGAGTGTATTGGAACATATCAAATTTCACCGTACCCTTCTTATGTGAAATGGATTATAACGCCCAACGAAGTGGGCACGGGTCGGCTAGTATTTTATATTATAAAGAGGTAAAGTTTTTAACTTTGTTTGTCTGTAGGGGGTAATCTTCGCAAATACTGATCCGATCATGAAAATTCTTTCACTAACAGAAAGCTACACTATTCAGGAATGATATAGGCTATATTTAATTCTTATTGAACAAAAAATCAGTGAAAAATAATAGTATATGTAAATCAAGTCGTAGAAATACGAGCGAGATGAAAACTTTACTATATATCAGTGTTGCCAGATGGACAATCTGATAATACGGTGTAACCTACTAAAAATTACAGTGTTTTTGTCATAAATACAGTAAAAACAAAAACAAAATGCAGTGTATTTTACAGTGCAAATAAAACAAAAAAAAAATTCGCGATTTAATGTTCCGCCTTGAATGCCGCCAATTTGATTTCAGCCATTCAGCCGTCTTTTCAAACACTGTGGTAATTGATGGGTGAGATGGCAATGGTTTAGATTTTTTTAATGTTTATTTCCTTCGCCATGCCTTTAAGCAATTCTGTCAGCTAACATTTTTGTATCACATAACACAAAAATTGCACGATAGGGGTCGTTTGGATCACGCTGAAGCTAGTTTTTAAGGTTAATGTCACTGAGCCACTCATTTCAGAATTTTTGTTTCAATTGCCGTTTCTTAGCTTTTTTGGGAGTTGACGGTACACTATTATTGTCTTCCGAAGAAGTAATGATTTATTTAGAAGTTTTAATTAGATAAACAAATTAAATCTTTTTTTACACGCTTGCACGTACGTATAACAACTGAAACTAATAAAAACAATACTTCCCTCGCCGATCCTCTAAAACTTAACTAATTTGAAAAAGACACACTATTTACATCAAACTGTAGTTGTTAAGTTGTTTTTTCCTTCTAGCCGGGTGATATACTGTTTTGTTAATGAAAAACTGAATAGGGATTCCCCTACATTTACATACCTACTCGTACTTTTGCGATAAGTCGCGTTCATGATTTTAAAAATTTCAATTACAGTGGCACTCATTATTACAAAATTAATGAAACTTGTTTCCTAAAAAATACAGTGTTCTCCATACACTGTATTTATAACAATACAGTGTACAGTAGACGGCTTGAAAATACGGTAGATCTACTGTAATTACAGTGCATCTGGCAACACTGCTATATATTGGCATCACAAAAATAATTAACGCCCAACGAAGTGGGCACGGACCGGCTAGTAAATAATAAAACAGAACTAAAACAAGTATGCTAAGTCTTTCTCGTATATTTTAAGAAAAACCGAAGGATAAGTCTTATCCGAATAATAATTTATTCCATCGTACATTGTCTTTAATAAAATTTTAAAAAAGCCTTTGATGCGATACAATAGAGAATTTTCATCTGTTCTGATCAAACGGAGGGTGTTGCAATATGTCTGGCGTCCCCACCTCGCCACATTCAATTTGCGACGGTCGGGAGATGAAATACCCCACCTGTATGTAGTTGGGTAGAGAAATACGTTACTCGATTAATAGAGGATTTATTTTGCTGTTTAGTGATAGTAGTTTTGTCAATATTGATTAAGGACTGACCGATAATGTGGGAAAGTTTTGTCTGAAAATTGTCTTGTTGTGTTAGGATACGTAATGAATAATAATTATTATGGAAATAGCTGAATAGTCATAAGTCTGCCCAATGTAATACACAATCTGTAACTATCATAAAACTATGTTGAATGCTTATCATGTACTTAGTTGTGGTGAACAATAAACTATAGAATTTCGATACGTAGGTACGTATTCCGCTCTGACTGAATCCAAATAATTTTGGAGGATATTGGAATAGCAATTTTTTATTATTACAGGTGGTCGTAAATTTAGGATAAAATTAGTGTATCCATTAAATTTGGTCGAGTATCTTTCGGAAATATTATTTCTATCTCGCGACTTTACCCTCGTCACGATTTCTGGAAATTTCGATAAACCGTACCTTTAAATATATCCTCAGAAAGGTTTAGATGTTTTATACTAACAGTTTAATTTAAACATCTTATTCTTATATTTTACTAGCGGCCCGGTACGTGCTTCGCTACGTATAAAGTGAAATAATAAAAATAATAATAATAATTGGAATATCAAATTTATTTAACACTGAAAAAAGTTTCAAATTGAGAGCACAATCCCGGTTAACAAAATGATCGGCCATTTATTGAATTCATTTGATAACTGAAAAACCGCCCGACGGATTTTGTGCAAACTTCACATAAACCATCTACTAAATCGTCCGAACAAAGCCTAAATATTTGGTTTGGATATGTGAGCCCGTTCTTGAGTTATAAGATTACAACGAAAAGTGGCATTGATTTTTATATATATAGAGATATATTAGATACTTTTTAACTTTTTCTTCTGTTTCCAAAATAAGATCATTTATTTCACATTTTTCCTTCCAAAGAACTTGCCATAAACTTAATTTTTTTCTCACTTTACACTTTAATATCGTCTAAAAACTTATAATTAATAATAAGTTAATAAATTAAAAGTTTTTAGAGCATATAAAATCATATAAAAAGGTTTCGTGTAGAGTTAATTCCCATTGTATTTTATATAATGCTCGTTGTTTTTCTTCAGAGGCAGTCACGCGTGTTTGTCGTTGAACAATATTCACCCCTACGCTGCATTTTGGTGTGAATATGACTTGTTTGTGCGAGGTTGATGGGCATTTTGCTTGTGCAACGTGTGCCATTTGTGTAGGTGTTTATTTAGGTAAAAGCTGCTGAATTTCCGTATTATTTATAATCATTTTGAGACACCTAAAAGTGGGAGCTGAGCAGGAAAATATTATCAGCCGGAATTGTGACTTTAGTGCGTTGCTCATCATATAATAGTTCTTATAATTTTACAAACAGAAATCAAGACTATAGCGAAGTCTAGATGTACGTATTAATTCACAATATGATCAATTAGGTAATACACGTAAACTGAGTGAAATAAATTTATTTATACTAGTGGTCGCCTAGTGGTCGAATTTCGACTATAATTAAAAATTTAGATAAAACCAAAAAATAATGAAAATAAAGAACCTTTTTTTAAAAATTTTCAATTTCACTAATCTTTAACAATCAACAAAAGAGTATAATATGCGCGTGTGTTTCAAATAAATGATAGTGTGTGTAATGTTGTTTTTATTGATTTAATAGATTTTTATGCATAATTTCAAAAAAATATTATCATTCTACACTCCTTCTCTATATAAATTACTAGCGACCCGCCCCGGCTTCGCACGGGTGAAATGCAGATACTAAATATACTACACACTTTGAATTTCAAGTCTCTTACTTCAAAAACATAGGAATTTCATGCAAACTTCCAACCCCCGTTTAACCCCCTTAGGTATGGAATTTCGTAAAACCCGTTCTTAGCGGATATCTACTCCCTATAAGGGACCTACCTGCCTAATTTCAAGGTTGTAGGTGTATTTTTCATTCGACTTTCATACAAACTATCATCCCCTGTTTTAACCCCAAGAGGGGGTTGATTTCTCAAAATACATTATTAGTACACCTCAACACCGTCTATAGAGCATACATTTTGAATTTCAAGTCTCTTACTTCAAAAACATAGGACTTTCATACAAACTTCCAACCCCCGTTTAACCCCCTTAGGGGTGGAATTTCGTAAAATCCGTTCTTAGCTGACCTCTACTTATCGAAAGGAATATTCCTACCAAAATTCAAGTCTCTACGCCTTATGGTTCCAGAGATATCGTGATGAGTCAATGGGTGGGTTACTCTTTTATATATATAGAAGATAAGTACTTATATGAAATTTCATACTCCTCCGTCCGCGCGATTTTCGTAAAAAGGGGTACAAAGTTTTTGCTTCACGTATTAATATATAGATAAGTAGATTTAAATACATAAAAATGTTTAACATACATATACACATTGTCATCTGTTATTCAGGTAGGCAACTTAATACCTGTGATATAGCTAACAGCCATCTGATGTAAATACATTTTTTTTTAAAATCTAATATCCATTACACCCAGACTCAGGGCGGAATACGAATCGACAGATCCCGAGCAGGTAACATTGTCATTACAAACTGCGCCAACGGGCTAGACAAAATAGATTATATAATGCGATTTTATATATTGAGATGTCGTAATAAGTCTTAAATATTAATCGAATCCGTGTCCCACGTCGGGCGCCAAATCTTTCGTCAATTTATTACGTCGACTAATCCAATCATCGAGGTGCCGCGGTCCCCCGGGTTCGATCAATGACTTACAAGTCTCAGATAAGGGACAATAAATTACTGAATTTATCATGTCTTAGTATAAGTTATGTAACAATATTTACGTCACTGATAATTTCTTTGTATGCAAATTAAAATAATACAATAATCTACCTAAACATAATTAAATAATATTACTTAAATCAAATAATAAATTATATTGTATACTAGCTGACCCGACAGACGTTGTCCTGTCTTAACTTTTGTATGGGAATATAGAAAAGTGTTGTTTTAAGACTTTTTCGGGCATTTTTTTAAATTTTTCTCTCCGTAACAACCATCCTCATACTTCAAGGAATATTATAAAAAGGAATCAGCGAAATCGGTTCAGCTGCTCTCGAGATTTGCGCTTACAAACAAATTCAGCGATTCATTTATATATATATAGAGATAGAGATAACGCTTAATATAATATAACAGAAACAATAAAAAATACAGAACATACGTGCTCACTTAAACTACACTCTTCCTAAACACGAAATTCGTCTTACTATGTACATTTTTTTATCAAACATTTTCATAACAATGCATAAGATTAATCGAAGCGATATTAAAGCCCCTTTGCGATCAAATATTTTCGTATTTATCTCCTAGGTGTACAACATCAGGGTACAAATCCGGACACGCGCCGTGGTTATTGCCCCATTGGCATCACGAGTACCATTATTAAGTGTACATAAACAAAGTACTCACCGGTCCTCAAGCATCTCAGATACAACTGGAACAATTATGTCCTTTCTTACTTCTAATAACTTATAATACAATCAACACTGGTGATATTCCTTGCTGTCTTAAGATATATTTCATTTATGTTAAGCTTGTACGCTTCTGTGTCGTTTTAAAATTAAATTGTTTGTAAAGTCACATCATGCGACACGCGTGCGGCCGTTGCGGTGTTTCGCAACGCACTGATCCGGGAAAACAGGAGCTTTAAGGGAATGCGAAAAGATTTCGTTCAAAAATATTAGCTTTTGTTATTATTTTTTATATTAAATTTTTTTTTCTATTTCCTACAACAGCATAATAAGCATACCATTGTTTTAATGTTCGGTATTATTATAAAGAAAAAAAGAAAAAAATATTTTTATTTGTAAGCATAAGTTTTCAAAAAAAGACCATAACCATTTTAAACGTTTTTCTTGTAATTGGAATATCTATACTAATATAATAAAGCTGAAGAGTTTGTTTGTTTGGTTGTTTGTTTGTTTGTTTGAACGCGCTAATCTCAGGATCTACTGGTCCGATTTGAAAAATTCTTTCAGTGTTAGATAGCCCATTTATCGAGGAAGGCTATAGGCTACATATCATCACGCTAAGACCAATAGGAGCGGAGTCCACGCCGACGAAGTCGCGCGCAGAAGCTAGTTGTAATATATTTTTGGAATCGAATAACCTTATTCGTGTAAGTGAGTTTTTTTTTCTTTGTATGAAACAAGGGTAGCGTGCTGGGTGTCGTGAAATTAATGTATTGAGTACTTTACATAACATTACGTTATTGGGGTCGTTGACCCGTAGCGTATACGGATTTTTTGAACAAAGAAATAATGAAAGTGATTAACGTGACAAGTGCGATTTTATTACATGTTTATAAAATGCAAAAAAAAGAACTTATAAAACATTGATGTGTTTAGAACTATGCCTAATAGTAAAATAGTAAAGAATAGCAATTTTTATCAAAGTAATATTAATTTAAATAGCTCTTATAAAAAAAGTTGTATGTCGTTGCGATTTTCGAACGCAACTGGATCGATAGAGCAAAAGGCGGGGAAAGCGCGGGAAGCCCGCTGTGTACTCCATCTTGGAAAAGCGTTGCCATAGCAACGGCCAGCGCGGCTATATTCAAAATACTGAATGTTTATATTAAACTTTTACCACTTTTCTTTGAGAAAAAAGTAGATTTTATATGACATATATTCGATTTTAGCACCACTGTATACACTACATAATATTACGAATAATGTTTCTGATAAATATTTTTTAAGATGTGCAAAACAAACATGTGAATTTCTGTATGTTCCTTATAACTTACATAATATAGGTACTAGTAGATACTATAATTTAAAAAAAGTTTGATCACGATCACGATTCAGCCTGTAATATCCCACTGTTGGGCATAGGCCTCTTACCCATGTAGGGGAAGGATCGGAGCTTAATCCACCACGCTGCTCCAATGCGGGTTGGCGGATATATTACCCTACTATTAGTAACAATCGCTATGAGATGTACATGATAACAACCGGGACCGACGGCTTAACGTGCTCTCCGAGGCACGGTGGGGAGACCCACGAGGACTGCACAAACACCCAGACAACGGCAAACATCTGTATGGCCAATAAAAATGTTGTCGTGTGCGGGAAACGAACCCGCAACCGCCCGCGCAACAGCCAATCGCAATCCAGTGATGTGACCGCTGCGCCAACGTGGCGTCAAGTAAAAAAAGTTATGTACAAAAATTCCATTAATAGAATCACTAGTTCAGGGTCGATTCGATATTTGAACATTTTTTTTTTATACGACCAGGTCGGCTAACAAGCATTGGCTCACCTGATCGTGAGCGGTAGCCTATAGACGGCTGCAACACCGGAACGCGTTGCCGACCCTATCCCCGACTCTCCCCAAAAGCTCTGGCCACCTTATTCACTATAAGAACACAGCATTACTCGAAACCAGTCTTATTTAACTGTAATCTTCTGTAGTTCCCCAGATAGGATGCTGAAGATTTTGAGCAGGATATATTCTGCTGTGCCGTACCTCAAAAGTTAAGCTATTTCTTATACACAACTGCATTTCCTATGAAATATCTGCCGCTTTACAGTCGAACAGTTACAACATACTGTTTTAAAATTTTCATAAAAGATAGGAGATTTTTACTTATTTGTGACACTTTTTATGTTATTTAATTAATTTGGTTGATTTATGTCACGGTCACTTGAGGTCAATTTAAAAAAGTGGATCAGTTGATTGTTGGATCACACACAATACCTACTAAATGTTCTGTCCCACTGTAACGTTTAATCTTCTATATACCTATATAAAAGAGATTTCCACCCTTGACTCATCACGATATCTCTGGAACGATAACGCGTAGAGACTTGAAATTTGGTAGGAATATTCCTTTCGCCGAGTAGAGGTCAGCTAAGAACGGATTTTACGAAATTCCACCCATAAGAGAGGGTTGCGGGGGTTAATAACATATATGGCAAAACAACGTTTGCGGGGTCAGCTAGTAATAATAGATATGTATTTGTTTGAACTGAATTAAAAAATATGTCGAAAACACGATTACATAATATAGTATCTAAATTAGCGTGTTAACGTCCCACAGCTGGGCAAGGCCTCTTCTCACTGTAGGCAAGGGGTTTAATCTACCACGTTATTCTACTGCTTGACAGATAATTGATAATAATTTACTGCTACTTATCAACCAACACCAGAAACAATTTGTACAAACAAAATATCTGTCCACATAAAAAGCTAATTTAATCTGGTTTAAAACTTATATTCTAATCGAATATAAGACACTCGATTCCTAGTGGGAAGTTAAATGGTTTAATCAATCAATTAGTCAAAAATTTACTGTTAATTAATAAGCCCATTTTAAATTTTATTGTTATATCTAAATATTAACTAAATTCTGCATACAATTTCACTTTTTATATACCCTTTGGATACGGAAACCCGAACAACCTTTTGATAAAATACTCTTAAAAAGCTTAATTTCATTCAAAACGAGCAGACGAAAGTTTTCGTAACTTCAAAATTAGTTTTTTTCTTTTCTTTTCTATTCGTCTACCTCCCCAGGGAGGCAGTCGCTGAGGTACCGAGACGAACGGTTTGAGATGCACTCTCAAACTCGTAACTTACATTAATTTTATTTGAAAAAGAAAAGTGTGTGTTTACTTATGTACGCACGTATAAGAAGTTATACTAGAGTATTAAAATACTTCCAAAAAAACCTACCATTTAATAATTAATAGACAATAAGTCCACAACGCCATCTCTTATAAATGATAAAGACTACTTTCTTGTCTGCAAAACTAGCGGCATCTATTCATGCATGCTTGAACTACATCGTATCCACACGCGCATTGTAAAAATTCACTCTCATCATTTTTCTCTAACGCGCCAAAAGAAGTATAACTTCAAAAGATTGGGGAATATTGAGAGCTGCTGAAATGTTAGGAGAATTGGTGTTAGGCCCGATCCACATTGCACTGATCTCAGTTCGTTCTCGGTGCGATCTCGATCCGGTAAACAAGAAACAATAGACGTATCGTTGCTGGAGTGTGATTTGAACGGAACTTGACTGTTAGGGATAGTGTGAGTACACTAATTGCTTCTAGTTTAACAATATTTTACCGGATATACCCGATATTTCTTTTTTTATGTAACTAGATCGGCAAACAAGCGTACGGCTCACCTAATGGTAAGCAATTACCGTAGCCTATAGACGTCTGCAACACCAGAAGCATCGCAATCGCGTTGCCGACCCCATCCCCAATCCCCCCAGGAGCTCTGGTCGCCTTACTCACCAACAGGAACACAACACTGCTAGAAAACAGTTTTATTAGGATATACCGGAAATAGTTTAAAAGTTTATTAGATATGTCAGAACAATTTTAAAAACGATATATTTGTTATAACTTTATTAAATGAATTAAGCTACTTGGGTTACCAGGGACTAACATATTTATTATCTATACAATTGGGTGTGGAAAACAAACGTCCAGTTCGCCTGATGCAACCTCAGCAACTCGTTGTTCTGCCTGCGGTCGCGGGTTTAGCCTTAGATGTTTGTTGTCGATTAGGCGTTTTGATTATACATATCATTCGAACGTTTATGACCCCTGACGCAGGATTCACATACTACCTACTGAGAGTCACCGAGAGAAAAGCGTTCATTAAAAACTTAACTTTTTGCTATAATTTTAAATGTTAACATTCATAGTTTTTAAATTAAATTTTTCCTTGACTTGACTTGAACTCAATCTAACACATTTTTATCTAACAAACACCAATTTTATTGAAGAAGCTGATGACACCTTAAAGCAGGGTTTCTTAACCTTTTTCTAGTGATGGACCCCTTTAAAAATTTCAAAGAGTCCACGGACCCTTTCCAAAAAAGAAAAGAAAAAAAAACAACGATGTTTTACTTCAATCACCTTTTATTGTTTGCGATCATACTTTACATATAAATAACTAGTGTGACGGTTGCTGCTGCTTATGTTGGATTAGAACAGTGGTCGGCAACCTTTTGGTAGGCAAGGGCCACGAGGTGGCCAAATAAACTAAAGGCGGGCCGCACTTATGATTTAAACCCTAGACTCTACCTGATACCTACAATATAATTGGTCATATCCCATAGAAAAAATGAAAATGCTATTAAAATTTTTAAAACATATTAGAGCAAGATCCCAGGGCCACCAGACGTCACGTATTTTCTGACAAAGGAAATGTGGACGATTGAGTAATGTTAGTATGTACTAAGAACGCATGCCTACCTGCTAGCTTGCTCAGACGGCCAATTTTCAGGTATCAGGTAATCAAGGTACATAAAAACCTCACGTAAATTCTCCAAGCTGATTTTTACGTATATTTTAGGCAATATCCTTAAAAATAAGTCGCCAATACTCCCAGACACTTTCCGTCGGCCGTATTGCTTTGCAGACCCTTTAAAGCTCCCAAAATAATTACTTAACTTCACGTAAATTCTGATGCTCTATTTTTATATATGTCTACCAGATAACTATTTTAAAATCTTTTACAAGAAGACCAACCGATCCAAGGGGCCAATCACCCCCTAAGCTCAATTTTAATGCCTCTGTGGGTAGGAGCGCGAGGGCGAGGAAAATTGGCCGTCTGAGCAAGCTAGCAGGTAGGCATGCGTTCTTAGTACATACTAACACTACTCAATCGTCCACATTTCCTTCGTCAGAAAATACGTGACGTCTGGTGGCCCTGGGATCTTGGACTATATGGAATTTAATACGTACACGTAATACTTACATTATACAGCACAACAGCATTTTTGTTGTATGGTTTTTTTTATGAATCTAGCTGCATTTTCTACCGTAATTCTAAATTTGTACTCAGATTTTTGCTAGCAGCTCTACATTTTGAGATATGAAGGGTAGCTATTTTTGTCAAAAAAACATGGTTTCCCGTCATATAACAATTTATATTTAAACAACATTTTCTTTTATGTAACCTTCTTGAATAAGTTGGAGTTTTACTACTATTCTGGATAATCCAACAGTAGTCAGCCATCATACTTTCACTCCAATAGCCCTGGTAGCGCTCCTCCATGAAGCGAATATCCTGATGAAAGCGTTATCCCTGCTTCTTGCTTAAATGTCCAAGATTTACAGAAAATCGATCAAGGTAGCAAGGGCTATAAATGAAATGCATCTTAATGCTCATGTTGTATCCAAGGTGCTGAACGTATAATGGTAACTGCTTGACGTGGTCAGGAAAGTCGACGGACTTCTTATTTCCCGAAAAGTTTTTTACAAGCCAAAAAAACTAATTCCAGGTATTTTTTCAGCAGTTGTCATACTTTCAGTAAAATTTACATCGTTTATTAATTTTCTAATTTGTGGTCCTTCGAAAATTCCAGCTTTTAAATTCTCAGCACTAAATTTTGGAAACGATCTGGATATACAGTGGCGTGTAAAAGTTTTGGGCCACCCTGTTTTTTTCCATATAACTGACAAAATATTTTGTTCGAGTTGTTTGAGAGGACCACAATAAAGATTATAACGTTAATAATTATATAAAATATAATATTGTACAACGGTAAATGATTTTCAACAGTGTGCAAAAGTATTGAGCCACCGCAATTCACGAATTTGCTGGACCTTACTGCACAAGATTTTTTTGATATTTTTTTCTCATTGGTTTCTAAAAACGCTATGCACAAGGAATATGTTAATAATTAATATTATTTCTGCCTCAATGCCGAAAAATTTTAACAATAAAACTTGAAATATGCAAACATTAAGCTCTGTGAAATTTTGTTCAAACCACGATCAAACTTTATTCAGAAAAAAATTTCACACGTTTTACACACTATATTGGGTATCCAGTGCTTGTTGTTTGTTTCCAATGGCCGTCGATAGTACTCCATGTAAGCATTATTAACGAAGTCTGACACATTTAAACAGAATTTTTTGAATGTATATTTGCCACAAATGTAACAAAATCTATTTGGATTGTTTACACAGGTCTTTCTAGACGCATGTTGTGATTGATCTGCAATGTAATGACATTGCAGATCAATCACGTTCATTTGTAAATGACTCGGTACTTCCTGAATATCACAGGAAAAGGGGTTTGCAAAAATCTTCTTTGCTTGAAACTTTTCAAACTCACCAAATCTGTCGCTGAATGAAAAATGTCACATCATATATCTGCCAGTTTGGTTTTAATTCTACGTGTTACGCGATCGCGGTTCGTTCATGCATTTATGTTGATATTTATTAACTTATTTACAAAACATTCGCGGGCCGCAAGTAAAACCTCCGCGGGCCGCATGCGGCCCGCGGGCCGTGGGTTGCCGACCACTGGATTAGAATATCAAATTGAGGAGTTGTTTTTGATTACGCACAAAGTGAAAATATTTAATCACAACATAAGTAGGCTTGCCATGGACCCCCAGCGTTCATGACACAGACCCCTTAGGGGTCCATGGACCACAGGTTAAGAAACCCTGCCTTAAAGATATAATCTTGAAAACGATATTATACTTAAACAAAACGTCTATTTCTTCTAAAAATCAAGATTTTCAGCCGCCAAGTCAACAAACTACCGATTTCATTCACGCATCCCCGCAATCTCGTTAGCACTTCACCGCACGTAGCTAGTGTGCTTAGCGCGTAATTACGACTTACGAGGGGCACGGAGATTTATAGCTAACACACCGAGACACCGACAACATGTAAGTATTCTAAATTATTATTTACGTAAAAATAGGTAACTACTAAGTGTATTTAGCGACTTTCCGGTTAGTTTGCGCAAAAAAGTTGTGACATTTGGGTAAAAATGTGGTAAAATGGTCAGTTGGGTGTTACGTTACGTTTATAGGGTGGGGGGGGGGAGTACAGGAAAACGTTACAGCGCGTTACATGGGGGGAGGGTCAAAAATCTTCAAAATTTGCGTTACGTAATACTTAATAATAACTAATAATAATAATTAATAATAACGCTCCCCACAATGCTATTGATGTACGAAAAAACCTTCTCAAAATTTTAAGTAGCAGGACTAAGGAAGTATACTTAAAACTAACAAGATGACAGCTAAATAAATAAGCAGTGTTGTATTGTTGTGGTAAGTATGGTAGCCAATGTTTATAGGGAGTTTCGGGGGTAGAAACAACAACCAACGCGCTTGCAGTGCTCTCGTTACCTACTACAGCCACTACAGGCGTCGATCAGCCCCACCATACACTTGCTTGCCGCTATTTCGATAAAAAAATTAAAATTATAATAGTTTACCAATATTTAGAAGTATATTTATATAGGTACACAATAAAAACTACTAACACACAAAAAATTGCATTACCGAGTCATCAAAAAGTTCAAATATCAAAATCGAAATTTAAACCAGTTAGCAGAAAAAAATCTTTATTTTTCTTACTTCACTATTGTACCTATATTCGGAACAAGACCTATTCAGCTTAGTTATCAAATAATATGCAATGTAGCAAATCGTGGTGAATACCAAACCATAGAATATAGGACAACAATGTAAATTGTTTAGTCAGCAGGAAATGATCGAGCCATATTCAGTAAAACAAACTAGGTCGCGAGGGTTATGAGCTCATTGTGAGGTCCATATTAGATAACAAATAACGGTAAAATTTGAAGCAAAATGTTACTAAACCAGTACCTATACCTACAGAGATTTCTAGATAAGGATTTTTTTTAATACACTACAGAAAAAAAGCGGTATTAAATTAAAACGAATATAATATTATACCTATACTAGCTTCTGCGCGCGACTTCGTCGGCGTGGACTCCGCTCCTATTGGTCTTAGCGTGATGACATATAGCCTATAGCCTTCCTCGATAAATGGGCTATCTAACACTGAAAGAATTTTTCAAATCGGACCAGTAGATCCTGAGATTAGCGCGTTCAAACAAACAAACAAACAATCAAACAAACAAACTCTTCAGCTTTATTATATTAGTATAGATAATATACCCTTTCAAAGTTGTATGTACAATAATTGTTTGTTGTCAAACAGAAAAAATAGGAGTAATAATACAACTGGCTCTATACTATGAAGTAGCCCAAATGGGGTAGTACCCTCGACCTTACAGAAGATCACAACCAAATAGTACTGCTTTCAAGCAGTATTGTGTTCCTGTTGGTGAGTAAGGTGACCAGAGTTCCTGGGGGGAATTGGGAATAGGGTCGGCAACGATGCTTCTGGTGTTGCAGACGTCTATAGGCTGCGGCATTTGCTTACCATCAGGTCAGCCGTACGCTTGTTTGCCGACGTAGTTATAGGTATAAAAAAATAAAAATAAAGAATAAAAAAGCAGGAAATTTCCTGCTCTATACTTATGAAGTAGCCCGATTGGGGTAGTACCTCGACCCACAGCCTCAACCTTACAGAAGATCACAGCTAAATAGTACTGCTTTCAAGCAGTGTTGTATTCCTGTTGGTGAGTAAGGTGACCAGAGCTCCTGGGGGGAATTGGTTTTAGGGTGGGCAACGCGATTGCGATGCTTCTTGGTGTTGCAGACGTCTATAAGCTACGGAAATCGGTATTCGCTTACCACCTGGTGAGTCGTACGCTTGTTTACCTACCTAGTTATGTAATGTAAATAAACACTGCACTTAAACTTGTCCCTTTTGGATCTTCTTTTTTATTTTTGATTGATTTCAACTTTAGGGTTTATTCAGAGCTGTATTTTCGATATTGATTAACATGAACTATTGCGACAAATACTAGGGGGTCGTTCAAGTATTACGTAACGCAAATTTTGAAGATTTTTGACCCCCCCTCCCCCCCATGTAACGCGCCGTAACGTTTTCCTGTACCCCCCCCTTCCCAGCCCATAAACGTTACGTAACACCCCAACTGACCATTTTTACCCAAATGTCTCAACTTTGTTGCGAAAACTACCGAAAAGTCGCTTAAAAAAATCGCGTTTGCTGTAAGTATAAATATATTATATAATATACAAAAAGGGATATAAACGAAAAGGGTTGCCAATTTGGGTGATTTTAGTACACTAGTTTTTTTTATTTGAATAAAAAACAACGTTACGTAACGCGTTGTTCGAGATCCCCCTCCCCCCCTGTAACGCATCGTAACGTTTTACAAGACCCCCCACCCCCCTAATTGCGTTACGTAATACTTGTACGGCCCCTAGGTACTAATACATAAATCTACATTAATCTTTTTTTAAAACCTAAGTAATTACGGAGCAAGATAGTGGGACCACTAGCGCCAAACGAAACAACATTGTTTGATTAATCAAGTTCTTTGATCAGAAGCAGTCAGCTGTGAATGAGTGCAGATAATGGCTGCAGATACGTAGTGGTTATATACTCTTTGGCAGATGTTTACATAATGAAAGTTTTACAAAAGCGACCATTGCAAGCTTTATTTCTATTCTAGATTTGAAGTGACGCTGGAAACTGGCCAGTTATTTGAAAAAGAAAAATAACATTCGTATTATGGTCTAAGATCCGAGAAGGTAAATCTTCCCTCATCTGTTAATTAGATGAAACAATTTTTTATAGGCTTATTTAAATATTGTGAGTTTATAAAAACAACCTCTGCCACCATAAGCCTGCTGCAAATTTTTTTTTTTTTTTAGCTTTTCCCTCTCATGTTAATTACATGTAGTAAGCTAAAACCGTTAATATTTTACATTATATACCTGACTGTAGTAGGCAGCCATCTCTATGATTGCTACACTTATCTGCAGCCAGGTCAGTAACCTCAGTCAGAGTAACCTGGCTGCAGGTAAGTATAGCAATCATAGAGATGGGTGCCTACTATAGTCAGGTATATAATGTAAAATATTGACGGTTTTAGCTTACTACGTGTAATTAACATGAGAGGGAAAAGAATTTTTGGAAGAAAAAAAAAAATTTTTTAAGTGTTATTATTTGCAGCAGGCTTATGGTGGCAGAGGTTGTTTTTATAAATTCACAATATTGAAATCAGCCTATAAAAAATTGTTTCATCTTATTAACAGATGAGGGAAGATTTTGTTATATTCCGGATCTTAGACCATTACAGTGTGCTTACTTTAAAATATTTTTTCTTTAAATTAAAATTGGTTTATAATTTAGTAAGAATAGGTAAAGCAGTGTTAAAAATTATAGTTAACTTCTATACGATTTAATTTACAATCTATCATATAAGTAGCAATTATAATAAAAAGTTTTTATTTGTAATTAATGTACCTAATACAAATTAAAACTATATTTTCAAGGTTTTGTATGTGAGAAATTACTAAATAATCGGATTTGATCTATTCTAGTTTTTTTAGCAAATCATATGTTTTTGACAGTTACATATTTCTGCGTTATCTGTACTCACCTGTCTAATGTCTATCTTATTTCTTATGTCACCATCTGTTACGTATGTGATATGTCAGTTGCATAGAAAAAAACTTACGGGAAAATTCAGCCAGTGACGATCCTATTGTTTGTAAATTCGCGATATTATATTTTTGATTTTGAGCACTAATTCCATAAATTCCGTCCACCGTGGGTGTCTCATTCCGTCCGAGAAAAACACAAAACACGTGCAAAGCGATGAGGTAAGGTTTTTAAATACGATTTTGGTCCATCGCCTGTCGGAAACAAGTTGGGCGTAGGACGATTGTAACTGTACTGTGGTACTGATCTTACATTCTAACAATCTAATTGTCTACTGCTGCAGATAATAAGTGTTTTTGAGCGTCAATCGCTCGAACCAACTGAGTTTTTGAGAGAAGTAAACATGACCCGACCCGGCCCTCCGAGTGAAAACCTCCCTACCGTGAGTAAAAGAAAAAAATAATTATATCAATTACCATTGTTTTCTTTTAATATTAAGTAAAGAAAAAAGTTTGTACATTTTTTGTCACTAATTATCAGTTTTTATGTATATGTTCAATATTCTATTTGTTTATTAAGTTTTAATTTATTTTTTTGTTTTAATTTATTTAAGTACTTGATATTGAATATGTATTAAATTAGTAATGTATAATTTTTTGCGTATTATCTATTTGTTTATTATTTAATTTCACAACTAAGCCATGAGGTAATAAAATAAAAGCCTAGTCTTTAGATTAAGACCTGCGTCGGTCTAATTTTGAAGTGAGATAGGTTAGGGTTATTTTTTTTTGTAACGTAATTATGCCTATAAACGGTCTACGGGTAAAGACTAACCAGATGAAATTTATGCATTATTTTTGTTTGATTTTAAATAATTAAGTGCATATTAAATGAAAAAAGCTATTCGTTGTAATGTTATTTTTCAGAGATGATTTGCAAAGCACCATGGTGTCATTATTCAAAGATTGCGACAGTGTATGTTTGCCTATGCCTTATGTTGCCAGTCTATATTTTGTGTTTTTTTGTAGAACAAAAAATTTATTTGTCCGCTAAAAACTTCCAATTATTGAGCATAGCTACTTTACAGTATGAAATATTTTTAAAAATATCATTACAGTATAATTATTAAATTATCTTTTAATTTATAAGCCCATCCATTGACTTCTGATATTTAATATCTTCTCTATTATTTTACATATGTTTAATTAAACAAATAATTATATTGTGTTTGCTCGCAAACAAAAAATAATAGTAACTAAAATTTTTTTATGTTAAACGGTTTTATTGCAATAAAAATGATGTATTTAGGTTATGGACTAAAAGCTAAAAAATAATTCGGTAAGTCCTAGCTACCAGATGGCACCAATCTTCTCATCAATCTGGGGTATTGATCAGACAAATATAAAATCGTTGGGCATATAGCGTATCCAGAGTAAACATTATGATAGAAATTTCACGTGCTCAATGATTTTATATTTGTCTGATCAATACCCCAGATTGATGAGAAGATTGGTGCGATCTGGTAGCTAGGACTTACCGAATTATTTTTTAGTTTTTAGTCCATAACCTAACTAAGTACATCATTTTTATTGCAATAAAACCGTTTAACTTATAACGTTTATTACTTTATTTTATTTTCAAGTTTTTAGTTTTGTTGAGTAGTTTTTAGATTAGTAATAAATATACCTACACAGTCTAATAAACTATATTCTACCAATCAAGCCCTTTCATTTGATTCCCATATTGAAGTATTTGTGGAAAATATGTAAGCCACCATTTTGTGGCGGCAGCCATCTTGGATGTTTCATAGTCAGCCCTATTCTACCAATCGAGCCCTTTCATTCGATACCCATATTGAGGAATTTGTGGAAAATGTGTAATCCGCCATTTTATGGCGGCGGCCATCTTGGATTTTTCATAGTGATTTCTATTCTACTAATCAAGCCCTTTCATTTGATACCCATTTTGAGGTACATATTTGTGGAAAATGTGTAATCCGCCATTTTATGGTGGCGGCCATCTTGGATTTTTCATAGTGAGCTGTATTCTACCAACCAAGCCCTTTCATTTGATACCAATATTGAGGTTGTTGTGAAGTTATATGTGTAATGTGATCCGCCATTTTGTATTGGCGGCCATATTGGATTTACAACCATAAGAAATATATTATGTTGTATTGTCTTCAAGATTAAGAGTGTGTACCAAATATCAGATCAATCTATCATCAGGAAGGGGGTAAAATTCCAATTACTTACTTTTGACCCAAACACACTAATAAACATAAAAATAACACTCAAGTCAAGCTAAATAAAACCGTTTAAAAACCGACTTCAATTACACCGTCAAGTAACACAACATAGGTAGACGAAAAAATAGTCAGTAAATACGCGTCATTAGATATAATATAATAAAATGGTAGAAAAGTCAAAACTGTACATTGAATATTTTTTTAAAAGAATACTTGGGGTGTGATCTACAATCGATACCGAAGCCAAAAATATAGTTTTTAGAATTTTTGTCTGTTTGTCTGTTTGTCTGTTTGTCTGTTTGTCTGTATGTATGTCCGGGATAAACTCAAAAAGTACTGCATGGATTTACTTCAAATTTGGCACGAATATTGATAAGAAGTCGGGTCAGAACATAGGCTATATATTATCACGCTATCACCTACGGGGAACGAGCAGTGAACCTTTATTTCTTCAAATGTATGTCCGGGATAAACTCAAAAAGTACTGCATGGATTTACTTCAAATTTGGCACGAATATTATTAAGAAGTCGGGTCAGAACATAGGATACATATTATCACGCTATCACCTACGGGGAACGAGCAGTGAACGCACGCAGACGACGTCGCGGGCAGCAGCTAGTTAGATATAACTCTAAAAGTTCTTATTAGATCTCAATTAAATTTAAATAGGACCACACGACACGCAACACCTTTCAATTAAAACAAAATTTATCGAAACCGATCCACTCAGTAAAAAGTTCTGATCTAACATACATTAAAAAAAATACAATCGAATTGAGAACTCTTTTTTTTGAAAGTCGGTTAAAAACAGGATGTAATGGGACCCATGGTCATAATATTTGTATTAATACCTAATATCGGGAACTCCGTAGTAAACAATGATAAAAGTGCTGAACATCCTGTTTGAGATATCAATCATAATTTGTTAATGAATTTGGAAATTGTACTTACAACTTCTTTGTTTTAAATTGACAAATTGTACATGTATTATATTGTAATTATTTAATTACAAACACACCAATACATGTGTGAATGTTTTTATTTATATATAACATATAACACAACAACTTCTCTGGTGTAGTGGCACAAGTGGTTGCCTAAAACAGTGTTCCGCAAACTTTTTGTGTTCAAGGTACACCTAGAAATAGGAAAATATTTTGGAGGTACTTACACCACAAATAAAAAGTAACATTAACCAACATTTATTTATTAATCACCGAAACAATATTTATTATTAATCAATAAACGTAAAGTTTATTTTTCCGAGGCACACCAATAAACGACCACGGCACACCATTGTGCCGCGGTACACTCTTTGCGGAACACTGGCCTAAAACACCGACAGTTTGTGGTTTCGATCGGGATGGATATTTGTATTTGTACAAATATTTCTTTCCAGTTTGGATGTCCCTCATAGTGGGTCTCCCCACTGTTTTGTTATCATAAATACCTGTTAGCGATCGTTACTCATAGCAGGGAACATATTCCCCAACCCGCATTGGATCAGCATGTGGATTAAGCTCCAATCCTTCTATATGAAGAAAGAGGCCTATGCCCAACAGTGGGATATTACAGGCTGAATGCGAATGTGACACAACATCCACGGGCTCCTCGTTGCCTTTATTTAAAAACATCTAGTATTTTATTGCTTCAACCTCTAGTACAAAATAATTAAAAAATTTCCGCAATTACTGAAAAAAAAATAAATTAATACTATGCAATTGGATGGCTTGTAAATTAAAATGTCAACATATATCTTTATATTTGTTTTGGACTATGAAAAATATGTTGTTAGAATTGAAATCATCATCATCATCTCCCTGCCCTTATCCTATTTATATAGGGTCGGCACAACATGTTCTCCTCTTCCATTCCTCTCTATTATTCGTAACTTCAGCGCATACTCCTTTCTTTCTCATGTCCTCACTCACACAATCCATCCATCGCTTTCTTGGCCTGCCGATCGCTCTTCGTCCTTCGACATTCATCCCTAACATTCTTTAGAATATATATTGAAATATAAATTATAATTTTAATACATTAAAACTAAAGTCTATGCTCTTATATCTATGTTTGTTGTTAGATTGTCTGTATGTTGGTTAATATGTGATGTGGTAGAGAATTAAATGTTTTTTTTTTGTAATGCTTGATATCACCTAAAATACCCCCGTAAGAAATGTACCAACACGTACAGGGAAAAATATCACAAAAATCATCCAATATAAATTATAAGTATGCAACAATAACCCAGAAATGTATGTGTATTGTACTTGTTTCATTACAATTTCAAACATGTTTTATATGTTCAACATACGCACACAGTCATCAGTTTCTAGGGTAAGCAACTTAATGATTGTGTTATAGGTAACAGCCGACGAATATAGCTAAAAATACTTATATACAAATAGTACATATATAATAACACCCAGACTAAGGCGAGAATTAAACCTACAATCCCCAGAACAGAAAGTAGGGCCATTACAAACTCCACCAACGGGCTAGTCAATTAGTCATATCATACATAAAAAAATAATATTCAAATTGTAAGATTTGAAATCAACATGGTTATTTCTATTGCTAAAAATTATTCAATTACGGGATATTTAGGTACCATGTTTCCTATTTTCATTTTGCGGAGCTCGATATTTCGACAATAGCTAAATGTCTTGTTAACGAGACTCGACTAGTCTCTGTTAAAAGTATAAATAATCTATACTTGCAATTATCAATTTATTCAATAGATATACAAATTGAAATGAAGCAAGAGCATTAATGTATACAATCCAACGGCCCCTTAATTTGATACAAGACCCTGACACAATCTCCAATGATATGACATCCCTTAAATCTCCAAAGCAGTGGTTCTTAACCAGCGGTCCGCGGACCACTGGTGGTCCCTGGAAACACCTGAAATGGTCTACGAAAGCGGAGTGCAGAGTAAGTTTAGAACTAATTGGGAATAACTAAGTACTCCACATTTTTCACCAAATTAGTTTAAAACATACATTTGGACAAATGCACTCGTAACTAAAAGGTTCAGAACTACTACTCAACAGTGATGATGACTAGTAATTTGAATGTCTCTAATGTTACAGGTGAAACTAGTAGTTGTGGGTGACGGCGGTGTCGGCAAGAGCGCTATAACTATACAATTCTTCCAGAAATTATTTGTCACTGACTATGATCCTACCATTGAAGATTCATACATTCAACACACGGAGGTGGACGGCCAATGGTGTATACTTGATGGTATGTATATTAGTTTATCCCTGTCGTATCCCACTGCTGAAGAAGGATCTCCTCTATGGAGTAAAGGGCTTAATCCTTTTCCTTCTTGCAGAAGTCTTGCACATGTCTTTCTGTGTTGGTACAATAACAGAAAACATTTTTGTACATATATATTTAACCACTGGACATTTTTAGTCAAAATTCTCGTGTTGCTGTGACTATCTCTCGTTTTTTAAACAGTTATAAATTTGATCTTCCAGTTTTGGACACAGCCGGTCAAGAGGAGTTCAGTGCGATGCGCGAACAATACATGAGGAAAGGAGACGGTTTCCTGCTCGTGTACTCTGTCACGGACAAGCAGAGCTTTGAAAACATTCGCCACTTCCACACGCAGATATTGCGGGTTAAGGACCGGTAAGATATTATTCTAATTATAAATTATCAGGTAGTAGGCCACATTAGGCAATATCCTGCTCAAAATCTGGAGCAGTCCAACTAGAGAAATACCTCGAGCTTACAGAAGGTCACATCTGGATAACACTATTCTCATGTAGAGTGAGTAAGGTGGCCAGAACTTCTGGGGGAGGTTGGGGATATTACCGTAGATTACAGACGCCTGCAACACCAGAAGTATCGCAAGAGCCTTATATATAGTATTGGAAGTTTTTTGTTGTTCTCAGTTATGTTAACTGCTTCGGTAGCCTGATACACTATCGAAGAGTCTTCGGTCGCATATTTCAAACTTGTCAACCCGGGTATTGACAAGCGCCAGGGGTCAGCCGGGTCGCCCGACATAACAGCATTTCTATCGTTGACCTTTTCCATGGAATTCTCTTGGGAGTTTGATCGTAGGGGTTCCCATTACCTTCTACGGCGGGTTGTTTTGGGGGTATTTAGTCCCCATGGCCTCCGGAGCCTACATGGTTGAGTAGGTAATTTCACCGCCGCCTACTGCTCGGCGTTGGCGTATTTTACGGCTGTCTTCTTCTCTGTTGGTGTTGGGTATACGCCGTTCACTAGCCAACCCTCCTCCTTTCGCAAACCGGGCTTGGGACCGTATATGGCGGAGTTAAATGAATAACAATCGCTATTAGGGATTTATGATACAAAATCCCTCTCTTCTCGTGGGTGTCGTAAGACTGAGGACTGTGACCGAGGGATAACACAGTTCCACTACCACCTTAGAACATGAAGGGCCAGTCGATGGCGGGATAACCATCACACTGCTGGCTTTGAAATACACAGGCCGAAGACGGGCAGTAGCGTCTTCGGTGCTACAAAGCCCTGCGGTCACCAAACCGCCTGCCCAGTGTGGTGACTATGGGCAAAGCACATGAGTTCACGCAATTTTTGGCGCGAACATGTGGAGGCCCATGTCCAGCAGTGGACTGCGATAGGCTGAAATGATGATGATGAAGTGATGATAACAACTGGGACCGACCGCTTAACGTGCTTTTCGAGGTACGGTGGGCAGACCCACAAGGAGAGACATCCAAATCCGAGCGGGAATTGAACCCGCAAAGCGTCGGTGTTTTAGGTGACTACTCGAACCCCCCGTTTATTGTCCCCCCCTGCAGCGAGTCGTACCCCATGCTGGTGGCGGCCAACAAGGTGGACCTGGTGCACGCGCGCGTCGTGAGCGAGGACGCGGGCCGCGAGCTGGCGCGCGCGCTCGCCGCGCCCTACATCGAGACCAGCGCCAAGGAGCCGCCGCTCAACATCGACGCGGCCTTCCACGAGGTAAGTAGGCTCACCTGATGGTAGTACAACAAGGTGGACCTGGTGCACGCTCGCCGCGCCCTACATCGAGACCAGCGCCAAGGAGCCGCCGCTCAACATCGACGCGGCCTTCCACGAGGTAAGTAGGCTCACCTGATGGTAGTACAACAAGGTGGACCTGGTGCACGCTCGCCGCGCCCTACATCGAGACCAGCGCCAAGGAGCCGCCGCTCAACATCGACGCGGCCTTCCACGAGGTAAGTAGGCTCACCTGATGGTAGTACAACAAGGTGGACCTGGTGCACGCTCGCCGCGCCCTACATCGAGACCAGCGCCAAGGAGCCGCCGCTCAACATCGACGCGGCCTTCCACGAGGTAAGTAGGCTCACCTGATGGTAGTACAACAAGGTGGACCTGGTGCACGCTCGCCGCGCCCTACATCGAGACCAGCGCCAAGGAGCCGCCGCTCAACATCGACGCGGCCTTCCACGAGGTAAGTAGGCTCACCTGATGGTAGTACAACAAGGTGGACCTGGTGCACGCTCGCCGCGCCCTACATCGAGACCAGCGCCAAGGAGCCGCCGCTCAACATCGACGCGGCCTTCCACGAGGTAAGTAGGCTCACCTGATGGTAGTACAACAAGGTGGACCTGGTGCACGCTCGCCGCGCCCTACATCGAGACCAGCGCCAAGGAGCCGCCGCTCAACATCGACGCGGCCTTCCACGAGGTAAGTAGGCTCACCTGATGGTAGTACAACAAGGTGGACCTGGTGCACGCTCGCCGCGCCCTACATCGAGACCAGCGCCAAGGAGCCGCCGCTCAACATCGACGCGGCCTTCCACGAGGTAAGTAGGCTCACCTGATGGTAGTACAACAAGGTGGACCTGGTGCACGCTCGCCGCGCCCTACATCGAGACCAGCGCCAAGGAGCCGCCGCTCAACATCGACGCGGCCTTCCACGAGGTAAGTAGGCTCACCTGATGGTAGTACAACAAGGTGGACCTGGTGCACGCTCGCCGCGCCCTACATCGAGACCAGCGCCAAGGAGCCGCCGCTCAACATCGACGCGGCCTTCCACGAGGTAAGTAGGCTCACCTGATGGTAGTACAACAAGGTGGACCTGGTGCACGCTCGCCGCGCCCTACATCGAGACCAGCGCCAAGGAGCCGCCGCTCAACATCGACGCGGCCTTCCACGAGGTAAGTAGGCTCACCTGATGGTAGTACAACAAGGTGGACCTGGTGCACGCTCGCCGCGCCCTACATCGAGACCAGCGCCAAGGAGCCGCCGCTCAACATCGACGCGGCCTTCCACGAGGTAAGTAGGCTCACCTGATGGTAGTACAACAAGGTGGACCTGGTGCACGCTCGCCGCGCCCTACATCGAGACCAGCGCCAAGGAGCCGCCGCTCAACATCGACGCGGCCTTCCACGAGGTAAGTAGGCTCACCTGATGGTAGTACAACAAGGTGGACCTGGTGCACGCTCGCCGCGCCCTACATCGAGACCAGCGCCAAGGAGCCGCCGCTCAACATCGACGCGGCCTTCCACGAGGTAAGTAGGCTCACCTGATGGTAGTACAACAAGGTGGACCTGGTGCACGCTCGCCGCGCCCTACATCGAGACCAGCGCCAAGGAGCCGCCGCTCAACATCGACGCGGCCTTCCACGAGGTAAGTAGGCTCACCTGATGGTAGTACAACAAGGTGGACCTGGTGCACGCTCGCCGCGCCCTACATCGAGACCAGCGCCAAGGAGCCGCCGCTCAACATCGACGCGGCCTTCCACGAGGTAAGTAGGCTCACCTGATGGTAGTACAACAAGGTGGACCTGGTGCACGCTCGCCGCGCCCTACATCGAGACCAGCGCCAAGGAGCCGCCGCTCAACATCGACGCGGCCTTCCACGAGGTAAGTAGGCTCACCTGATGGTAGTACAACAAGGTGGACCTGGTGCACGCTCGCCGCGCCCTACATCGAGACCAGCGCCAAGGAGCCGCCGCTCAACATCGACGCGGCCTTCCACGAGGTAAGTAGGCTCACCTGATGGTAGTACAACAAGGTGGACCTGGTGCACGCTCGCCGCGCCCTACATCGAGACCAGCGCCAAGGAGCCGCCGCTCAACATCGACGCGGCCTTCCACGAGGTAAGTAGGCTCACCTGATGGTAGTACAACAAGGTGGACCTGGTGCACGCTCGCCGCGCCCTACATCGAGACCAGCGCCAAGGAGCCGCCGCTCAACATCGACGCGGCCTTCCACGAGGTAAGTAGGCTCACCTGATGGTAGTACAACAAGGTGGACCTGGTGCACGCTCGCCGCGCCCTACATCGAGACCAGCGCCAAGGAGCCGCCGCTCAACATCGACGCGGCCTTCCACGAGGTAAGTAGGCTCACCTGATGGTAGTACAACAAGGTGGACCTGGTGCACGCTCGCCGCGCCCTACATCGAGACCAGCGCCAAGGAGCCGCCGCTCAACATCGACGCGGCCTTCCACGAGGTAAGTAGGCTCACCTGATGGTAGTACAACAAGGTGGACCTGGTGCACGCTCGCCGCGCCCTACATCGAGACCAGCGCCAAGGAGCCGCCGCTCAACATCGACGCGGCCTTCCACGAGGTAAGTAGGCTCACCTGATGGTAGTACAACAAGGTGGACCTGGTGCACGCTCGCCGCGCCCTACATCGAGACCAGCGCCAAGGAGCCGCCGCTCAACATCGACGCGGCCTTCCACGAGGTAAGTAGGCTCACCTGATGGTAGTACAACAAGGTGGACCTGGTGCACGCTCGCCGCGCCCTACATCGAGACCAGCGCCAAGGAGCCGCCGCTCAACATCGACGCGGCCTTCCACGAGGTAAGTAGGCTCACCTGATGGTAGTACAACAAGGTGGACCTGGTGCACGCTCGCCGCGCCCTACATCGAGACCAGCGCCAAGGAGCCGCCGCTCAACATCGACGCGGCCTTCCACGAGGTAAGTAGGCTCACCTGATGGTAGTACAACAAGGTGGACCTGGTGCACGCTCGCCGCGCCCTACATCGAGACCAGCGCCAAGGAGCCGCCGCTCAACATCGACGCGGCCTTCCACGAGGTAAGTAGGCTCACCTGATGGTAGTACAACAAGGTGGACCTGGTGCACGCTCGCCGCGCCCTACATCGAGACCAGCGCCAAGGAGCCGCCGCTCAACATCGACGCGGCCTTCCACGAGGTAAGTAGGCTCACCTGATGGTAGTACAACAAGGTGGACCTGGTGCACGCTCGCCGCGCCCTACATCGAGACCAGCGCCAAGGAGCCGCCGCTCAACATCGACGCGGCCTTCCACGAGGTAAGTAGGCTCACCTGATGGTAGTACAACAAGGTGGACCTGGTGCACGCTCGCCGCGCCCTACATCGAGACCAGCGCCAAGGAGCCGCCGCTCAACATCGACGCGGCCTTCCACGAGGTAAGTAGGCTCACCTGATGGTAGTACAACAAGGTGGACCTGGTGCACGCTCGCCGCGCCCTACATCGAGACCAGCGCCAAGGAGCCGCCGCTCAACATCGACGCGGCCTTCCACGAGGTAAGTAGGCTCACCTGATGGTAGTACAACAAGGTGGACCTGGTGCACGCTCGCCGCGCCCTACATCGAGACCAGCGCCAAGGAGCCGCCGCTCAACATCGACGCGGCCTTCCACGAGGTAAGTAGGCTCACCTGATGGTAGTACAACAAGGTGGACCTGGTGCACGCTCGCCGCGCCCTACATCGAGACCAGCGCCAAGGAGCCGCCGCTCAACATCGACGCGGCCTTCCACGAGGTAAGTAGGCTCACCTGATGGTAGTACAACAAGGTGGACCTGGTGCACGCTCGCCGCGCCCTACATCGAGACCAGCGCCAAGGAGCCGCCGCTCAACATCGACGCGGCCTTCCACGAGGTAAGTAGGCTCACCTGATGGTAGTACAACAAGGTGGACCTGGTGCACGCTCGCCGCGCCCTACATCGAGACCAGCGCCAAGGAGCCGCCGCTCAACATCGACGCGGCCTTCCACGAGGTAAGTAGGCTCACCTGATGGTAGTACAACAAGGTGGACCTGGTGCACGCTCGCCGCGCCCTACATCGAGACCAGCGCCAAGGAGCCGCCGCTCAACATCGACGCGGCCTTCCACGAGGTAAGTAGGCTCACCTGATGGTAGTACAACAAGGTGGACCTGGTGCACGCTCGCCGCGCCCTACATCGAGACCAGCGCCAAGGAGCCGCCGCTCAACATCGACGCGGCCTTCCACGAGGTAAGTAGGCTCACCTGATGGTAGTACAACAAGGTGGACCTGGTGCACGCTCGCCGCGCCCTACATCGAGACCAGCGCCAAGGAGCCGCCGCTCAACATCGACGCGGCCTTCCACGAGGTAAGTAGGCTCACCTGATGGTAGTACAACAAGGTGGACCTGGTGCACGCTCGCCGCGCCCTACATCGAGACCAGCGCCAAGGAGCCGCCGCTCAACATCGACGCGGCCTTCCACGAGGTAAGTAGGCTCACCTGATGGTAGTACAACAAGGTGGACCTGGTGCACGCTCGCCGCGCCCTACATCGAGACCAGCGCCAAGGAGCCGCCGCTCAACATCGACGCGGCCTTCCACGAGGTAAGTAGGCTCACCTGATGGTAGTACAACAAGGTGGACCTGGTGCACGCTCGCCGCGCCCTACATCGAGACCAGCGCCAAGGAGCCGCCGCTCAACATCGACGCGGCCTTCCACGAGGTAAGTAGGCTCACCTGATGGTAGTACAACAAGGTGGACCTGGTGCACGCTCGCCGCGCCCTACATCGAGACCAGCGCCAAGGAGCCGCCGCTCAACATCGACGCGGCCTTCCACGAGGTAAGTAGGCTCACCTGATGGTAGTACAACAAGGTGGACCTGGTGCACGCTCGCCGCGCCCTACATCGAGACCAGCGCCAAGGAGCCGCCGCTCAACATCGACGCGGCCTTCCACGAGGTAAGTAGGCTCACCTGATGGTAGTACAACAAGGTGGACCTGGTGCACGCTCGCCGCGCCCTACATCGAGACCAGCGCCAAGGAGCCGCCGCTCAACATCGACGCGGCCTTCCACGAGGTAAGTAGGCTCACCTGATGGTAGTACAACAAGGTGGACCTGGTGCACGCTCGCCGCGCCCTACATCGAGACCAGCGCCAAGGAGCCGCCGCTCAACATCGACGCGGCCTTCCACGAGGTAAGTAGGCTCACCTGATGGTAGTACAACAAGGTGGACCTGGTGCACGCTCGCCGCGCCCTACATCGAGACCAGCGCCAAGGAGCCGCCGCTCAACATCGACGCGGCCTTCCACGAGGTAAGTAGGCTCACCTGATGGTAGTACAACAAGGTGGACCTGGTGCACGCTCGCCGCGCCCTACATCGAGACCAGCGCCAAGGAGCCGCCGCTCAACATCGACGCGGCCTTCCACGAGGTAAGTAGGCTCACCTGATGGTAGTACAACAAGGTGGACCTGGTGCACGCTCGCCGCGCCCTACATCGAGACCAGCGCCAAGGAGCCGCCGCTCAACATCGACGCGGCCTTCCACGAGGTAAGTAGGCTCACCTGATGGTAGTACAACAAGGTGGACCTGGTGCACGCTCGCCGCGCCCTACATCGAGACCAGCGCCAAGGAGCCGCCGCTCAACATCGACGCGGCCTTCCACGAGGTAAGTAGGCTCACCTGATGGTAGTACAACAAGGTGGACCTGGTGCACGCTCGCCGCGCCCTACATCGAGACCAGCGCCAAGGAGCCGCCGCTCAACATCGACGCGGCCTTCCACGAGGTAAGTAGGCTCACCTGATGGTAGTACAACAAGGTGGACCTGGTGCACGCTCGCCGCGCCCTACATCGAGACCAGCGCCAAGGAGCCGCCGCTCAACATCGACGCGGCCTTCCACGAGGTAAGTAGGCTCACCTGATGGTAGTACAACAAGGTGGACCTGGTGCACGCTCGCCGCGCCCTACATCGAGACCAGCGCCAAGGAGCCGCCGCTCAACATCGACGCGGCCTTCCACGAGGTAAGTAGGCTCACCTGATGGTAGTACAACAAGGTGGACCTGGTGCACGCTCGCCGCGCCCTACATCGAGACCAGCGCCAAGGAGCCGCCGCTCAACATCGACGCGGCCTTCCACGAGGTAAGTAGGCTCACCTGATGGTAGTACAACAAGGTGGACCTGGTGCACGCTCGCCGCGCCCTACATCGAGACCAGCGCCAAGGAGCCGCCGCTCAACATCGACGCGGCCTTCCACGAGGTAAGTAGGCTCACCTGATGGTAGTACAACAAGGTGGACCTGGTGCACGCTCGCCGCGCCCTACATCGAGACCAGCGCCAAGGAGCCGCCGCTCAACATCGACGCGGCCTTCCACGAGGTAAGTAGGCTCACCTGATGGTAGTACAACAAGGTGGACCTGGTGCACGCTCGCCGCGCCCTACATCGAGACCAGCGCCAAGGAGCCGCCGCTCAACATCGACGCGGCCTTCCACGAGGTAAGTAGGCTCACCTGATGGTAGTACAACAAGGTGGACCTGGTGCACGCTCGCCGCGCCCTACATCGAGACCAGCGCCAAGGAGCCGCCGCTCAACATCGACGCGGCCTTCCACGAGGTAAGTAGGCTCACCTGATGGTAGTACAACAAGGTGGACCTGGTGCACGCTCGCCGCGCCCTACATCGAGACCAGCGCCAAGGAGCCGCCGCTCAACATCGACGCGGCCTTCCACGAGGTAAGTAGGCTCACCTGATGGTAGTACAACAAGGTGGACCTGGTGCACGCTCGCCGCGCCCTACATCGAGACCAGCGCCAAGGAGCCGCCGCTCAACATCGACGCGGCCTTCCACGAGGTAAGTAGGCTCACCTGATGGTAGTACAACAAGGTGGACCTGGTGCACGCTCGCCGCGCCCTACATCGAGACCAGCGCCAAGGAGCCGCCGCTCAACATCGACGCGGCCTTCCACGAGGTAAGTAGGCTCACCTGATGGTAGTACAACAAGGTGGACCTGGTGCACGCTCGCCGCGCCCTACATCGAGACCAGCGCCAAGGAGCCGCCGCTCAACATCGACGCGGCCTTCCACGAGGTAAGTAGGCTCACCTGATGGTAGTACAACAAGGTGGACCTGGTGCACGCTCGCCGCGCCCTACATCGAGACCAGCGCCAAGGAGCCGCCGCTCAACATCGACGCGGCCTTCCACGAGGTAAGTAGGCTCACCTGATGGTAGTACAACAAGGTGGACCTGGTGCACGCTCGCCGCGCCCTACATCGAGACCAGCGCCAAGGAGCCGCCGCTCAACATCGACGCGGCCTTCCACGAGGTAAGTAGGCTCACCTGATGGTAGTACAACAAGGTGGACCTGGTGCACGCTCGCCGCGCCCTACATCGAGACCAGCGCCAAGGAGCCGCCGCTCAACATCGACGCGGCCTTCCACGAGGTAAGTAGGCTCACCTGATGGTAGTACAACAAGGTGGACCTGGTGCACGCTCGCCGCGCCCTACATCGAGACCAGCGCCAAGGAGCCGCCGCTCAACATCGACGCGGCCTTCCACGAGGTAAGTAGGCTCACCTGATGGTAGTACAACAAGGTGGACCTGGTGCACGCTCGCCGCGCCCTACATCGAGACCAGCGCCAAGGAGCCGCCGCTCAACATCGACGCGGCCTTCCACGAGGTAAGTAGGCTCACCTGATGGTAGTACAACAAGGTGGACCTGGTGCACGCTCGCCGCGCCCTACATCGAGACCAGCGCCAAGGAGCCGCCGCTCAACATCGACGCGGCCTTCCACGAGGTAAGTAGGCTCACCTGATGGTAGTACAACAAGGTGGACCTGGTGCACGCTCGCCGCGCCCTACATCGAGACCAGCGCCAAGGAGCCGCCGCTCAACATCGACGCGGCCTTCCACGAGGTAAGTAGGCTCACCTGATGGTAAGTGATTAACGTAGCCTATAGAGGTCTGCAACACCAGAAACATCGCAAGTGCGTTGCCGACCCTATTTCTAATCCCCCCCAGGACCTCCGGTCACTGTACTCATCAACAGGAACACAAAACTGCTTGAAAGCAGTATTTGACGACGCGTTGGCGTAACGGTCATAGCACTGGCTGTTGCACTGGCGGTCGCGGGTTCGATCCCCACTCTCTAAAAACATTTGTATTGGCCGTATAAATGTTTGTCGTGGTCTGGGCGTTTGTGCTTGTATATTGTGTGTGTTTCCGGACCCCCGACACAGTAGAAAATCATACGGGGGTCGTTGAGTGTGAAGCGTTTATTTTGTTTATAAACACAAATGCCTCGATCACTACGACCCCAACCGCCTTGTTCCCCACTACCCCAACTGCCTTGTTCCCCACTACCCCAACTGTCTTGTTCCAAACTACCCCAACTGCCTTGTTTCCCACTACGCCAACTGCCTTGATCCCCACTACCCCAATTGCCTTGTTCCCTACTACCCCAATTGCCTTGTTCCCTACTACCCAAATTGCCTTGTTCCCCATTACCCTAACTGCCTTGTTCCTCACTACCCCAACTGCCTTGTTCCCACTTCCCCAACTGCCTTGTTCCCCACTACCCCAACTGCCTCCTCCCAAACTGTCCAAACTACTTCCTCCTCAACTGCCACAATCAATCGCTCAATCACTCAGTCCTGCAACCAGTGTCACGTCTTTTAGACTGGATTGTGACACTGGTTTTTTTTTTGTTAATAAAAAACCAGTGTCAAAATCTAGTCTGAAAGATACAATCACCAAGAGATATGAAATGAGTAATTATAGACAACATAAAGTTTAAGACTTACCCTGATGCTAATGTGGCGCCACCCTTATTTAATCCATTTCGACGGACACTTTCTGACACCTATATAAAGATTATTCTCCTCCCCTCCATAATTTATTTGTTTATTGTTTGATAATTACTAATAATATCTATTTATCTGTGTTCAGTTGGTCCGAATCATCAGGAATCACCCACAACAGGAAGAGAAACAGAGACGCCGCAGGAAGTTTGGAAAATGCACATTGCTCTGAAGTTTGCTAACTAGAAGTCCTAACATTGGGTCCACATTGTACAGACGCGTACAGACATCTCTAGAAAATATAAAATGTGATTTAAAATTATGCTGATATGGGTTACTCGGGATTTTTGTAAATTTTTGTTGTAAAAAAAACCTGTGTGGTTAATGAAACCACGGTAAAAGTGAAACTTTTTTTCACATTATAGACATTTAACTAAAAATTTTTGGAATAATATTCCATGAAGGGTATAAAAATCCGTCACGCGACATGCAACACAAACACGAAAAAGTTTGAGACGATGTCATAAAAGTTTCACTTTAAAAATTATCTGTTTTGTAATAGTATATGATATTCTGTTATAATGCTTAACACGGCACTGACTTATGGTTATTGCGTTGGCGGTTGCGGGTTCGATACCCGCACGTGGCATAATTGGCCACAGATGTTTGCCGTGGTCTGGGTGTTAGTGCTTGTGTATTGTATGTGTTCCCGGACCCCCACACAGGGGTTAATCCTAGTGGGGGCCGTTGAGTGAAGCGTTTATTTATGTATTGGATGATAGATTAATTTTTGAAGTGAAACTTCTTTAGGCGCATGAGGGGTATGAGAGAAAGTGTACCGCGGCAACGTCGGGTTCGGCTAGTACGTGGATGGGTGACCGCCTAGGAACACGGCGTGACGTTGGCTTTTTTGTTTTTTTTTAATTAGTTCGCCAAAGAAGTTTCACTTCTGACATGTGTACTTTGTACGCACGCAATTTCTATTTTATTATGTAGATTAGACACATTAATGAGGATTTTTTTTTGTTTATATCCGTTAATTTATTTAATAGTTGTTATTTACACTACAATATTTATTTAAGCATACTAAGATATACATATGTGTACACATTGATAAAAACAAATTATACAGTAAGATCTTTAATACATATTTCAATAACCAGAATATACATAGAAGAATACAATAATAATAATAATATATAGATGAAAATAGCATTGTTTGACAGTCCCGGTAATTGTAAAGCTTTTTGAGAAAAACAATTATAATATAAGATTGTATGTTAATATATGTGTAGATTGTTCATAATGTTAAGTCTGACAAATAACCAAAGACAATGGAAACAAATAAAGAAATTGCACAATGTGTTATAGATAAGGTATAACTGCGGTTAGGGTTAAAATATAGATAGTGGTGTCAGTGCATTTTGTGTAAATTGTTGTTGTTTTAAAATTTATCCCCAAAAGGGAAAGGCAAAGGACTATAGTCCATACAGCCTAATTTTGTGTAAAATTATATGACAGATAAATGTTGGGGTCAATAGGAAACTTATTTAAAATTGAAGGCCAGAGGAAAAATGGGTGAGGTCACTTTTTTTTTCTGAAAAAATGCGTTTTGATTGGTTGATAGCTTTTGATAAGTACTGTCATTTAGAATAGTAGTATGTGAGAAAAGTCTGTTAAAAACTAGTTTAAAAATAGTGGCACATAGGACCTTTTCCCCCATTTACATCGATAGCTTGTTTAAATAATGACCTTTTTTAATACAAAAAAAGTGTGTGTCTGCTCGGACGCACAGATACTGTCTAAATAGGCACAAAAAAGGCTTACTAGGTTAAGAGAAAGATTAATACCATATCAAATGGTGAATAAACTAATCAAATAACGCCATCTATCTATATAAGATGGCGTTATCAGAAAACGTCGCTACGCAATCAATCGGGACCCTATTGGATTTCGATAGATGGCGTTACTAGCAACGTAACGAGGTCATTCGTTCAATAGATTTTACTTCTCATATTTTTTTCATACCGGGGTTCTTATATGAATATCGATTAGGTAAGGAGTAGTCTAAAAAAATATATATATAGAAATAAATAATAAATTAGTAATGGGGTGACTTTGTCACGGTACCCCTGTCTACTATGGTAAAAAAATAAAAACGACAGGGATCCATGCAAATAATTTATTGAAGTAAAAAAAATTCGACCCGGTGCGGTGGAAAAAAAAAAAATCAACCGGTGGGGGTCGAGCACTTAATTCACACAAGCTCTTCCTTTTGTCGGCTTAGGTACTCTCCTGTGTCACGCCGTGCAGATGGTGATCCCGGGAGTCGCGTACTGGAATCCGCTGACGAGCGGTGGCGGCAGCAGTGGGTAACCAAACCCGGCGGAGAGCACTCCCGTCGTTGTGGTGAAAGTAAGGGGCGTGAGGGGATACCCGACAAAGCGGTAACCCGAGCGTTGAACCCTGGAACGCGCCGTCAGAATATAATAAGAAGCGGTCCAGTACTTTGGCTTTTAGCGAACATCCACGACACTGCGTTATAAAAGAAAGCACCCAATTGTAGTAGTAGTGCCGTGGAAGCATAAAAGTCAGAATCGGAGATAAACATTTTAAAAAATAGCTAATTTACGATCAAATTTACAATTATATGAAAAAATTATTAAAATGAGGGTGGAATAAAAAAAATGATGCAATAAAGTAACTAAGAAAATTTAAATTATGTGTGATTTAAATTAATTAACACAAATATAAGTTTTTTACCAATTAATGATTTCTTGCACTAAATAAACTAAATACGAGTAAATTGATGCGACATTAATACATATCCCACTTACCCAGATTGGGGGCGATCAGCACTCACTTATTTAATATTCAAAATTTATGTAGGTAACGCCTAGGGACGACACGAAATATGGTTACGGTTTTATAAGAAATCGTATTAGAGACCAAAGTATTTTAAACGTGTCGTGCGTTAACACAAACAATATTAAGAAAAAAGATGAGTACGAATGGCGCGGTGATCGGCACGGCCGTTAATGTATTCACCGAAACAAAAGATCCAATTGGACCGCTAAAGTGTTGCCGCTTGATGACTTATTTATTGTTGCAATTATAAAATGTATATAGTTTATTATTAATTTATTAGATATATTTATAATACTATATTATTATGTTTGAAAGAAAAAAAATAAGTTGTAATAAAATTTTGTTTTATATTTAAGCGTAGTTTTTAATTAGTTTTAGCTATGTAAATATTAAGTTTAAGTTTATTTTATGGTAAGTATACACATTTTGTACGTACAACGTTACATATACCCCTCCTCGTCTGGAAAAGGGTTTTGTTCTTAAATAAAACCCGCCTTAGACTGCTCCTAGCATTAACTCATTCATTCTTCAACTTTCATTCTATCACTCACAAAAAAAAATATCTACCATAAAAGCATCAACGGCATTATTTACACCATTGGCGCGTCCTGTCAAACTTAGAGTCAGTAGATAATAGATATGTATTATAAAGCTATTGACTCATGCTAAAAGAACAAGATGTTATAGAGGATTCTACCATTTTATTATATGTATAGATTATTTTTTTTTATTCAATATTATTACCGAAAAGTTTTAATATAGAAAGTTTTATTTATTATGATTACCGAATAGTTCTGATCCGAAAAGTTTTTACCGAGAAGAAATTTTGACGATAATTTAACAATTTGTTTACGTAACTCCTCAACAGAAAACGCCGCGGTAGCACTATGAAACCGAACCACATATTCGAGCTCTGATTTTTGAAGTGAGAGATATTTCACGGGTAACATTGTGACAATATTATTAACCAAACGGGTAAGTGGTACAACAGCAAGCAAAAAATTAAACAAAATAAAATAAAAAAGCAAGCAAGAAAAATCACAAATCAACAAATGTAACCGTTCTCCAATCTGTTACAATATACACTACAATCAACGTTGGTTTTTTTTTTAATTTCAAAATAGATTATAAGCAAAAGCAAAAAGAAAAAAAAACAGATAGCAAAATAAAAATAAAAGTGCTACTAATGTGTACTTTCCAATAAAAACGAATCAAAAAAAACTAACAACAATTTTAAATAATAAAGAACGAACAAATACAATATTTAATGTTTTTATCATAAAATGTGGGTAGAAATAAATTTGTGTAGAAATTAAATCGTTAATTAGAACAATGAGTACAATAATTTAAGCTAATATTACAATATTTAGTACACTTCAGTAGCAATTAAAAAACCAAAAAACAAATAAAACGTTTTACAAAAATAAGCCACAAACACACTAACTACAAAAAAACCGAAAGCAAAAAGAACTTGTGTGAATTTAACCACGTTGAGGCGCCAGTGTCACGGTACCCCTGTCTACTATGGTAAAAAAATAAAAACGACAGGGATCCATGCAAATAATTTATTGAAGTAAAAAAAATTCGACCCGGTGGAAAAAAAAAAATCAACCGGTGGGGGTCGAGCACTTAATTCACACAAGCTCTTCCTTTTGTCGGCTTAGGTACTCTCCTGTGTCACGCCGTGCAGATGGTGATCCCGGGAGTCGCGTACTGGAATCCGCTGACGAGCGGTGGCGGCAGCAGTGGGTAACCAAACCCGGCGGAGAGCACTCCCGTCGTTGTGGTGAAAGTAAGGGGCGTGAGGGGATACCCGACAAAGCGGTAACCCGAGCGTTGAACCCTGGAACGCGCCGTCAGAATATAATAAGAAGCGGTCCAGTACTTTGGCTTTTAGCGAACATCCACGACACTGCGTTATAAAAGAAAGCACCCAATTGTAGTAGTAGTGCCGTGGAAGCATAAAAGTCAGAATCGGAGATAAACATTTTAAAAAATAGCTAATTTACGATCAAATTTACAATTATATGAAAAAATTATTAAAATGAGGGTGGAATAAAAAAAATGATGCAATAAAGTAACTAAGAAAATTTAAATTATGTGTGATTTAAATTAATTAACACAAATATAAGTTTTTTACCAATTAATGATTTCTTGCACTAAATAAACTAAATACGAGTAAATTGATGCGACATTAATACATATCCCACTTACCCAGATTGGGGGCGATCAGCACTCACTTATTTAATATTCAAAATTTATGTAGGTAACGCCTAGGGACGACACGAAATATGGTTACGGTTTTATAAGAAATCGTATTAGAGACCAAAGTATTTTAAACGTGTCGTGCGTTAACACAAACAATATTAAGAAAAAAGATGAGTACGAATGGCGCGGTGATCGGCACGGCCGTTAATGTATTCACCGAAACAAAAGATCCAATTGGACCGCTAAAGTGTTGCCGCTTGATGACTTATTTATTGTTGCAATTATAAAATGTATATAGTTTATTATTAATTTATTAGATATATTTATAATACTATATTATTATGTTTGAAAGAAAAAAAATAAGTTGTAATAAAATTTTGTTTTATATTTAAGCGTAGTTTTTAATTAGTTTTAGCTATGTAAATATTAAGTTTAAGTTTATTTTATGGTAAGTATACACATTTTGTACGTACAACGTTACATATACCCCTCCTCGTCTGGAAAAGGGTTTTGTTCTTAAATAAAACCCGCCTTAGACTGCTCCTAGCATTAACTCATTCATTCTTCAACTTTCATTCTATCACTCACAAAAAAAAATATCTACCATAAAAGCATCAACGGCATTATTTACACCATTGGCGCGTCCTGTCAAACTTAGAGTCAGTAGATAATAGATATGTATTATAAAGCTATTGACTCATGCTAAAAGAACAAGATGTTATAGAGGATTCTACCATTTTATTATATGTATAGATTATTTTTTTTTATTCAATATTATTACCGAAAAGTTTTAATATAGAAAGTTTTATTTATTATGATTACCGAATAGTTCTGATCCGAAAAGTTTTTACCGAGAAGAAATTTTGACGATAATTTAACAATTTGTTTACGTAACTCCTCAACAGAAAACGCCGCGGTAGCACTATGAAACCGAACCACATATTCGAGCTCTGATTTTTGAAGTGAGAGATATTTCACGGGTAACATTGTGACAATATTATTAACCAAACGGGTAAGTGGTACAACAGCAAGCAAAAAATTAAACAAAATAAAATAAAAAAGCAAGCAAGAAAAATCACAAATCAACAAATGTAACCGTTCTCCAATCTGTTACAATATACACTACAATCAACGTTGGTTTTTTTTTTAATTTCAAAATAGATTATAAGCAAAAGCAAAAAGAAAAAAAAACAGATAGCAAAATAAAAATAAAAGTGCTACTAATGTGTACTTTCCAATAAAAACGAATCAAAAAAAACTAACAACAATTTTAAATAATAAAGAACGAACAAATACAATATTTAATGTTTTTATCATAAAATGTGGGTAGAAATAAATTTGTGTAGAAATTAAATCGTTAATTAGAACAATGAGTACAATAATTTAAGCTAATATTACAATATTTAGTACACTTCAGTAGCAATTAAAAAACCAAAAAACAAATAAAACGTTTTACAAAAATAAGCCACAAACACACTAACTACAAAAAAACCGAAAGCAAAAAGAACTTGTGTGAATTTAACCACGTTGAGGCGCCAGTGTCACGGTACCCCTGTCTACTATGGTAAAAAAATAAAAACGACAGGGATCCATGCAAATAATTTATTGAAGTAAAAAAAATTCGACCCGGTGGAAAAAAAAAAATCAACCGGTGGGGGTCGAGCACTTAATTCACACAAGCTCTTCCTTTTGTCGGCTTAGGTACTCTCCTGTGTCACGCCGTGCAGATGGTGATCCCGGGAGTCGCGTACTGGAATCCGCTGACGAGCGGTGGCGGCAGCAGTGGGTAACCAAACCCGGCGGAGAGCACTCCCGTCGTTGTGGTGAAAGTAAGGGGCGTGAGGGGATACCCGACAAAGCGGTAACCCGAGCGTTGAACCCTGGAACGCGCCGTCAGAATATAATAAGAAGCGGTCCAGTACTTTGGCTTTTAGCGAACATCCACGACACTGCGTTATAAAAGAAAGCACCCAATTGTAGTAGTAGTGCCGTGGAAGCATAAAAGTCAGAATCGGAGATAAACATTTTAAAAAATAGCTAATTTACGATCAAATTTACAATTATATGAAAAAATTATTAAAATGAGGGTGGAATAAAAAAAATGATGCAATAAAGTAACTAAGAAAATTTAAATTATGTGTGATTTAAATTAATTAACACAAATATAAGTTTTTTACCAATTAATGATTTCTTGCACTAAATAAACTAAATACGAGTAAATTGATGCGACATTAATACATATCCCACTTACCCAGATTGGGGGCGATCAGCACTCACTTATTTAATATTCAAAATTTATGTAGGTAACGCCTAGGGACGACACGAAATATGGTTACGGTTTTATAAGAAATCGTATTAGAGACCAAAGTATTTTAAACGTGTCGTGCGTTAACACAAACAATATTAAGAAAAAAGATGAGTACGAATGGCGCGGTGATCGGCACGGCCGTTAATGTATTCACCGAAACAAAAGATCCAATTGGACCGCTAAAGTGTTGCCGCTTGATGACTTATTTATTGTTGCAATTATAAAATGTATATAGTTTATTATTAATTTATTAGATATATTTATAATACTATATTATTATGTTTGAAAGAAAAAAAATAAGTTGTAATAAAATTTTGTTTTATATTTAAGCGTAGTTTTTAATTAGTTTTAGCTATGTAAATATTAAGTTTAAGTTTATTTTATGGTAAGTATACACATTTTGTACGTACAACGTTACAACTTATTTTTTGGTTGAATTTACATTTTTTTTGTTGTTGTTTGGTTCTTAAAATAACATTCAACTTTATAATGACTGGCCTGAAAATTTTTATTATAGTGACGACCCCGTTTTTCCTCTAGCACTTTGTTTTAACTTTGACGGCAGTATATTTGTAAAAATTTGATTAATATAAATCGATTAATTAGTTCTTAATTGTGATATACTATTAAAGCTTTATTCGTGAAGTATTATAAGTTATTAAGTTATTATTAAGTAGACATATTGTATGACAATTTTTTTTTTTTTTTTTGATACTTTTAGGCTGGAAACAGTGCTCGACCGACGGTCAGCGCTGACCGTCGGTCGGCGTAGCTCTATCTGTGCAAGTCATGCGCACACAGCTACGCTGTCGGTCGCGCGCTAAGACCAAGAATACTACCGTGAACGCGTTCGTTTACTCAAAGCGCCGCAGTCGCTCGCGTCGCAGTTCGCCGTCAGCGTAGCACTGAATGCATTCTCGCAACCGACGGTCAGCGCTGACCGTCGGTCGAGCACTGTTTCCAGCCTTACTGCTGTAAGAGATATTTTTATTAGAAAAATAACAAATTCTTTATTTTTTCCTGATTTATAGTCTAAGATCCGAGATTGCTAAATATTCCCTCATCTGTTAATTAGATGAAACAATTTTTTATAGGCTGATTTCAATATTGTATATTTATAAAAACAACCTCTGCCACCATAAGCCTGCTGCAATTTTTTTTTATCTTTTCCCTCTCATGTCGATTGCAGCCAGGTCATTAACCTCAGTCAGCAGTAACCTGGCTGCAGGTAAGTGTAGCAATCATAGAGATGGGTGCCTACTACAGTCAGGTATATAATGTAAAATATTGACGGTTTTAGCTTACTTACATGTAATTAACATGTGAGGGAAACGATAAAAAAAAATTGCAGCAGGCTTATGGGGGCAGAGGTTGTTTTTATAAATTCACAATATTGAAATCAGCCTATAAAAAATTGTTTCATCTATTAATTAACAGATGAGGGAATATTTTGTTATATCCCGGATCTTAGACCATATTATGTATATGCTAATTGCCGACTTAGTAGTATAGTAACAGTATGTCAAACCTTTATCTTTTGTAAGAAATGTCACAGATACATTAGGGGCCATCCATAAATTACGTTATATCTTAGGGGGAGTTTAGGTTAGTCCACGAAGTGTGACATTGTGTGACAAGAGGTAGGGAGAGGTCCAAGATTTTACGACAACAATACAAATTATAATATATAGTATTAAAATAAATTTATTTTTTACACCTATGTTGGATTATAATTTTATTGAAAAATAATTTAAATGTAAATAAAAATAATGTGAAAGTGATGTTTTAAAGTATTAAATAATAATTAATAGGTGTAAAATTGTAAAATATGTGACGTCACACTGGGTAGGTGGGGTCACATAAATCTGTGACAAGGACAGGGTCGAAAAATCGTGAAATTCGTGTGACGAAATTTACGGCTGGCCCCTACGGTCTAGTTTCTATAGAAAGTGACTGTCAGTAAGTAAAATAATTTTATGTGACACTTCCATTTATTCTTAACAAAAATTTATACTTATGTAAAAATATAAAAAGCCAATAAATAGCACATGAGTAATAGTCAATAAGATTAATAAGTTGTTAAGTTAACACGGACGAATGTAAATGTTTTATGATGTCACAACAGATGTTTTAAACGCGCATGTCGATACCAGAAGTATCAATTAATGTAAGGGACAAACCACGGTTTTTCAGGAGAGCCAAAAAACGATTTTATTTTTTTAAATCTGTCCATAACTTTTTACGGTTTGCTCCAATTTTAATTGTGTCTAGAGCAAAGTTTCTTAGAATTTCCTCTTCTTTTATGCTATAAACGAAGGATTTAGGAATATCCAGTGGTTTAAAATTTAGCATGTCTCTTACATTAAAAAATTATGTTTAGTTGTCCCTTACAATACTAAAAATTTATGTGTAAACCGTCGAGCATACTGTAAGAAGCAAGATAAATAAAAAAAAAATGTGTAATGCTATTGTAAAGGACTTCAACAGTGTTGCAATTTGATGTAACTATAGATTATCTACTAAAATTGATAGTATTTTAACACCATGGAAATAAGTTCTTTGGATGTTTATGTTAGTATGAAGCAACATTAAGCAATCAAAGCAAATTTATACGTTAGTTTCATGTTTTACATCTTAGCTATCACAGATTTTAATGAAATTTATGTAGGTACGATCACGATTCAGCCTGTAACATCCCACTGTTGGGCATAGGCCTCTTCCCCATGTAGGAGAAGGATCGGAGCTTAATCCACGACGCTGCTCCAATGCGGGTTGGCGGATATATTCCCTACTATGAGTAACGATCGCTATCAGGTGTACATGATAACAATATAACTATTATAAATTCAATACACTAAACAGTCTTTAAAGCTTTGTGTTAAGTTTAGAAGGTCTAAAAAGAAGTGTCTTACAAACCTTGTAGTTAGCAATGTTAAAATAATTAGTTTAAGTTAACTATATGGATATGGACTCTACAAACTCTGGACTTTTATTAATTATGTTTAATTAGTTTTATAATTGTAAATTTATAATCATCATTTGAACCATCACCAATTGAATACAAAAAAACCTCAGACCTAATCAACAGTTTTATTTCATTTGTAATTGAATGAATGAATTGGAAACGAAAGACCCAAGAAGAAAACAGAATATGAATTATGTGAAAGATGATTAGTATGATGGCAGTGAAAGTTGAAATGACGAATAGAAGGAACGAATAGATGTAGGTAAGGGAAGAAGATCGAATAAGAGGTGCATGAATTGTGTGAAAGACGAATGAATAAATATAAATGACATATTTTTGCGTCTTTAAAATAGTTTGAACAACTTTTTCTATTTAGCATTTTGCGTAGTCGATCATTAGCTGTAATCAGGTCATCTTCATCATCGTCGGTTTCATTGAGGGTATCTTTAATTGGCGATATATTCGGAAAGGTCAAATATTCTCCATGAAATCACACAATTTTTTTAGGTCTTTGTATTTTGGAATGGAAATTTGCAGCCTCTTTATATAGAGATGGAAAATTGTCTGTGTTGCTTTGACTTATTTCAGTACTTTCCTAGTCGTCTTTTCCAGTTCATTCAATTAATTACAAATGAAATAAACCTGTTGATTAAGTCTAAGATTTTTTTTGTATTCAATTGGTGATGGTTCAAATGATGATTATAAATTTACAATTATAAAACTAATTAAACATAATTAATAAAAGTCCAGAGTTTGTAGAGTCCATATCCATATAGTTAACTTAAACTAATTATTTTAACATTGCTAACTACAAAGTTTGTAAGACACTTCTTTTTAGAACTTTTAAACTTAACACAAAGCTTTAAAGACTGTTTAGTGTATTGAATTTATAATAGTTATATTGTTATCATGTACACCTGATAGCGATCGTTACTCATAGTAGTGAATATATCCGCCAACCCGCATTGGAGCAGCGTCGTGGATTAAGCTCCGATCCTTCTCCTACATGGGGAAGAGGCCTATGCCCAACAGTGGGATGTTACAGGCTGAATCGTGATCGTAGCTACATAAATTTCATTAAAATCTGTGATAGATAAGATGTAAAACATAAAACTAACGTATAAATTTGCTTTGATTGCTTAATGTTGCTTCATACTAACATGAACATCTAAAGAACTTATTTCCATGGTGTTAAAATACCATCAATTTTAGTAGATAATCTATAGTTACATCAAATTGCAACACTGTTGAAGTCCTTTACAATAGCATTACACATTTTTTTTTATTTATCTTGCTTCTTACAGTATGCTCGACGGTTTACACATAAATTTTTAGTATTGTAAGGGACAACTAAACATAATTTTTTAATGTAAGAGACATGCTAAATTTTAAACCATTGGATATTCCTAAATCTTTCGTTTATAGCATAAAAGAAGAGGAAATTCTAGGAAACTTTGCTCTAGACACAATTAAAATTGGAGCGAACCGTAAAAAGTTATGGACAGATTAAAAAAAATAAAATCGTTTTTTGGCTCTCCCGAAAAACCGTGGTTTGTCCCTTACATTAATTGATCAAAAAATGAATCAAATTAATTTAAATACTCGGTATTTTAGCAATGATCTTTTAAATAAATAAAATAAAGCAAATACGAACTTAATTTCTACTTGTTATTTCATAGGCATATTACAGTAAGGAGCATATATTGAAGAAAGTTTTGTGAGATATTAATGTAAGAGAATTTTTCTTAAAAAATTCTAACCATGAATTAAAGTAAGGGACATGTTATTTAAATTGACTGATGTGAGGCTTAAGGTAAGGGTGTAAACTATTTAATACGATGACTTACTTTATTTTTCTGCGAATAAATTTTTTTAATGACCGTTAAATCAATTTTTTTGTCTTAAATCGTTTTACGCAGTGCAAAAATTTGTAATGTAAGGGAATTTTTTTTAACGATAGAAAAATTTCAATAATACCATTCGATAGAGCGGAAAATTCTGAATCCAATGATATATATAACTCATTTTCGCCAAAATGTCCCTTACGTTAATTGATACTTCTGGTATCGATGTGCGTAATAGATACAGTGTGTGCGTCAAGACGTACGTATAAATACAGATAAAAAAATCCATGTTTAAAATGTTTTTTTTTTTATTACTACAAATTTAATCGGCTTAAATTATAAAATGTGGTTACAGCAGTAAAGAATATAGCCACCCCCCTCTCTTCCGTGGGTGTCGTAAGAGGCGACTAAGAGATAACACAGTTCCACTACCACCTTGGAACTTATAAAGCCGACCGATGGTGGGATAACCATCCAACTGCTGGCTTTGAAATACACAGGCCGAAGACGGGCAGCAGCGTCTTTGGTGCTAAAAATTCAGCCCTGCGTCACCAACCCGCCTGTCCAGCGTGGTGACTATGGGCAAAACACATGAGTTTTTGCCGCCGTTTTTGGCGTGAACTTGGGGAGACCTCTGTCCAGCAGTGGACTGCAATAGGCTGAAGTGTGTGTGAGTGAAATTATACAAAATCTCTATATCGAAATAGTGGGGTTAATTTGATTCAACGACTATAAAACAAATAAAATTTCCATTCGGTTGCATTTTTTTGTTATCTCAGAATTTTACAGAAAAATTCACTCTTAAATTATGGGGAATGGAACGATAATGGGTACCATTAAGTGGGCCGTAGGTACTTATCCCAAAACATTTTAAGAAACAAGAAATTGCACTAATCGTTTGTCCTAGTAAAAATGGACAACTATATATTTTTTAAGTTAAATAAAAAAAAGACTATGCTTCTTTATAATAGGCATTTAGCTAGACCATTAGGGTGAGGCCAGACGAGCGTAATTTTGTGAGTCGCGTAAATTTCGGTCGCAGAAATTTTGCCTAGCAGAAATTCTGTTGAACTGCCAGACGAGCGTAATTTTGTGAGTTGTGAGTTTCGCTAGCAAAATACTTTACCTGACTGACGGCTGAGTCAGCGAGCTGCTCTGCGAGCGATTGGTCGGATTATGCGTGTGAGTCGGCGCACAACTCATTTTGCGTCGCCGTGTGGCACGAACTGGCCGAATGTATGAAACCGAATGCAACCGAAATTACGCGACTCACAACTCACAAAATTACTCTCGTCTGGCCTCACCTTAAAATATGACGTGTTCACAGCACAATATAATAAAAAAAAAAAAAACTAAATTCGTTAAACGATGTATACCTATTTTGTGGCAATTAAAAATTTATTACCAGCCATTAGCGTAGCTCATAAGCGTCGATTACGTCTTGAAAATTGCAAATACATACAAAAATGAATTAATTAATAGTTTTTAAAATTAAATTTTTTAACAGATTTGTTCTTTAAGAGAGCAACGAACCAACGAATTTTATGGGTCACCATGCCAACTTCCTATAGTATAATGACTTTTGTTAAATTACCTACTACAATAAAGAATATTATATAATATACCTACCTAAAATTTAAATATAAATTTTATAAAAAAATTAAAATTTTGTCCAGTAGGTATGCTCCAAAATCACTTTGAATCATTATTTCACAAATTTGGTACTTATTGTATTTATTAGTTGTAGTTTATTTAATTTAATTTATTCATTATTAATCCGTGAGAAGTCGCGCCGTTTAAAATTACACGGATAGGCACGCGCGAGCAAAATGCCTACGCACTCGATAAAATTAATTTTTTGTTAAGATCATAATATCATATCAAAAAAAAAACAACAAAAGAACTCGCTATACACAGCGCCACGGTTGCTTAAAACCGAATAAAAATCACGATTCAGCCTATAATATCCCACTGATGGGCATAGGCCTCTTCCCCATGTAGGAGAAGGATCGAAGCTTAATCCACCACGCTGCTCCAATGCGGGTTGGCGGATATATTCCCTACTACGAGTAACGATCGCTATCAGGTGTATATGACAACAACCGGGACCGACGGTTTAACGTGCTCTCCGAGGCACGGTGGGGAGACCCACAAGGACTGCACAAACACCCAGACCACGGCAAACATCTGCGTATGGCCAATACAAATGCTGTCGTGTGCGGGAATCGAACCCTCAACCGCCCGCGCAACAGCCAATCGCAATCCAGTGCTGTGACCGCTGCGCCAACGCTGCATCACAGGGGATAAAAATCATCATATCAAGAATTTCGATCTAGCGGGTACATCGTTCCATAGCTTAATTGGCTAGAGCAGTGTTTTTCAACCTTTTTCATGATGCGACCCCCCTGGTATGAAAAATTTTTACGCGACCCCCCGACCCTTCGCTTTTTGAAGTGAAACTTCTGTAGGCACATGAGGGCTAAAAATTAAAATTTGAGCGACCGGTAACGCGGCAGCGTCATGACGGTCAGTACTTGGATGGGTGACCACCTGGGAACACCGCGACGTTGGCTTTTTGTTTTTTTTTTAACTACTTTTTTTGTATTTTAAATTCGTTTTTTTTAATTACTTTTTTTAATTAGTTTTTTTTTAAATTAGTTCTCCAAAGAAGTTTCACTTCTGACATGTGTACTTTGTACGCACGCAATTTTTTTATAATGTATGTATGTGTATAGGGCGAGATGAAAATGTCATCAGTGCAAAAGACAAAATACATGGCTTTACAAAAAAAGTTGACTTGTGGTCGTCGTCTATAAATCAAAATAGCTTCGATTCATTTTCTTCGACACTATCTTTTACTGAAGAAGTCGGATGTGAGATAAACATCAAGGCATATATACCTGGTATGAAAATGGTCTTAGATAATTTGAAAGAAGAATAATAATTGTGTCATTACTTCTCAGTGCAAGAAACATCGGAGAACACTGGGCTCACCGATCACCGTAGCTCATATACGCTTGCAACACCAGAGGCATCGCAAGCGCGAGGCCGACCCTACCCCCAATTGCCCCCAGAAGCTCTGGTCACCTTACTCACCAAAAAGAACACAACACTGCTTGGAAACGGTATCATTTAGCTGTGTAAGGTCTTATCTTCTGTAAGGTCGAGGTACTACCCCAGTCGGCTGCTCCATATTTTGAGCAGGAAATTTCCTGCTGTGCCCTACCTCAGTTTAAAAATCTTAAATTCGTTTTTAAATGCCAACTAAGCTCAAAAAGAATCTGCTAGAATTATCTGCCGATGGAATTGGAATCCAAGTCTGCTAATTTGGATACCTATTTGGTTAAGAAGAAAAATAGAATACCCGGAATTGACAACTGAGGCCTTGAAGTGTTTGATTACATTTGCCACCTCGTACTTATGCGAGTTGACATTTTCACCAATGGATAAAATAACAAGTAGACAATGAAACCGGTTAAATTTGGAAAACGATTTAATTCTACGTGTAGCAAATACAGATCCACGATGGGAGAAATTGGTTAATCAATAATTGTGTTTGCTCGCAAACGAAAAAAAACCGACTTCAATTACATCGACAAGTAATACAACGTAATAAGACCAAAAAACAGTCAAGTAAATACGCGTTATCAAATATTATTCAAAAAGTAGTTATCAGATCTCGATCAAATTTAAACAAGACTACATGACAAGTATTAGCTTTTGATTAAAGTAAGAATCATCAAAATCGATAAACCCAGTGAAAAGTTACGTGGTTTAATACAACGTAGGTCGACGAAAAAGTAGTCAAGTAAATACGCATTATTAGATATAACTGTAAAAGTACTTGTCAGATCTCAATTAAATTTAAATGGGACCACATAACGCGCAATACCTTTCAATTAAAACAAAATTCACTGAAATCGGTCCACCCAGCCAAAAGTTCTGAGCTAACATACATAAAAAAAACCGAATTGAGAACCTCCTCCTTTTTTGGATATCGGTTAAAAACAAGCACAACCTTCGCAATAACATGAGTACCTATTAGGATTTTATTTTTTGTTAATTTGTTTGTACTAACAGAAAAATGTTTGAGTATATCCTTTTGTTAAAATTCTCTTACTTAATAAATCCATCTTTTTAATCTTAATTTTTTTTACTTACGTTCTCTCGACCTCTGACGACCCCCCTACGGCAGCTTCGCGACCCCCCAGGGGGTCGCGACCCACAGGTTGAAAAACACTGGGCTAGAGCACTGACACGGTCTGTCGGAGGTGCGGGTTCAAACCCCGCTGGAGCGAATTTTTGATATTATGATTTATATTAAAAATATTTAGAATTTCGTCATGTGTAGGTAACACAAAAAATAAAAATTATACGAATAAACAATTAGCCGAGTCGTCATTTCGCAGTGACTTCGTTGGAAGGTAGGTACTAGCAAGATGAATATTTTTCTACTAGGCCTATGCTCATTAGGAAAACCCGTGCGTATTTATTTTTTAGGGCAAAAACATTTGAAGGTTCATAAATTTTAGTTTCGAGTGATTAACATTAAGACGAATTAAAGTATTTAATGTTTTATTACATTTTAAAATCAAAAATTACCTTTTTTATGTAGGCATTATGACCACTATTGAATCGTTATTCTACACATTAAAATTAATGAATGAATTAATAGTGAAGCTGTTGCCGATTTATTCCGTGTAAAGACCAGTGAAGACCAACATCTTGAGGATATTCGCATATTTTGGTAGAAATTTTAAGATTGTTACTTAATTCGTTCCTATCGACGTGTATATATAAAGTTTCAAATCCTATTTTTTTGTTGAGAAATGAGGCTTTATTTTTGACCGACTTCAAAAAAGGAGGAGGTTACTCAATTCGACTGTATATAAGTATATATATATATATTTTCTTATGTAGGTATGTTCGGGCATAACTTCGTCGTTTGTGAACCGATTTTGATAATTTCTTTTTTTGTTGGAAAGGAGATATCCCTAGTTTGGTACCATGATAAGGAAACCAGGATCTGATGATGGGATCCCAAAGAAATCGAGGGTAATCTTCGAAAATCGTAGTGATGACTAGTGCGTTTGTTAATATTTTTCGTCTACTTACCTACGTTGTTTTACTTGTCGATGTAATTGAAGTCGGTTTTTTTTTCGTTTGCTAGTTTTTTTTTAGAAATGAGGCTTTATTTTTGTTGTTTGTTTTGTATTTGGTTCGTTGTTGCTGTGTTGTTGTGTTTGTTGTTCGTATTGTGCTGGTTATTACAGTTTCACAGTCCATCTTATTTGTCTTCATTCATTCGTAATAGTAAGAAGAGATTATAAACATTTCATAGAATTTAGCCCGTTTGCAGTTTGTAGTGGCCCTGCTTTCTGAAACGGAACCCTTATAGGATCACTTTGTTGTCCGTCTGTCTGTCAAGACCCTTTTTCTCAGAAACGCGTGGAGGTGCACGTGGTGTCAAGCTGAAATTTATATCAAATACTCAAGTCTTTAGTCTACTGTCCCTTATGGTCTAAGATCCGGGATATAACAAAATATTCCCTCATCTGTTAATTAGATGAAACAATTTTTTATAGGCTGATTTCAATATTGTCAATTTATAAAAACAACCTCTGCCACCATAAGCGTGCTAAGTTGCATCTTATTATATTATCATAACAAAGTTGCATCTATAGTTCAAAAAGTAAGAGTGATGTTTGTCACCGTTTACTAAAATGATAGGTTGTTCGGGAGAAATACAAAATGTATTTTTATCTTTTGTTTATTTTTTTGTTATCTATAACACGCTAGATTTAATTGTACAAAATTCGCGCTTAATGCTAATAGCATTCCCTACCAGCCAACTTTAGGACGTAAAGAACGGATGTTTCGTTTCAGCCTGTTGCCCATACTGCATGAAGGATCAAAGCTTAGGTAATCCACCACGCTGCTCCAATGCGGGTTGGCGAATATATTCCCTACTATGAGTAATATACCAAAGCGGTCGTCTAAAAGAGCGGATGTTTGTAAAATGACAACTATAACAATAAGATATTTATGACAATGGGAAATGAACCTGCGAACGTCGACGTTAGAACTACTACTTGCACCACTACGGACAAGAACGGTTGACGGGTCTACGTCTCTCTCTATATATATATATAGAATATATATATATATATATATATATATATATATATATATATATATATAAATCAATTGCTGTTCGTTAGTCTCGCTAAAACTCGAGAATGGCTGGGCCGATTTGGCTAATTTTCATCTTGAAATGTTTGTGGAAGTTCAGAAAAGGTTTAAACGGTGACAAACATAAATAATATCTAACGGAAAATACTAAAAACGACGATTTAATTTTCCAATACAAAATGTTCCTAGCGGGGAAATTTAATGTCTTTTGTCAATAACGTTGTCAATTGGTTGTCATATTATATTTATAAGTGCGGTTAGAAAGTGTTTTGTGTGTATTTTTCACAAATATATGTAGGTGATACGTAGTTCACCGGGCCATCTAGTTATGTATAATTTTCCATTTCAATAAAATATGCAGATAATTCTAAAAATGTGACACTGACATATTTAGTAACCAGTTACCCAGAGTAGCGCCTATTACGTTACAAGTATGTAATTATGTATTAATTGACAGTCAAGTGCGGTTGTTTTGAAGGCGAACCAGGATGCCAGCGTAGTCCATTCTTAACAGAGCTGGGTGTGTGCAGGGTCAGCTAGCGGTTACCAGATGCGTAATCACTTGACCTGACTTATCATTTTTGAAGTTATACTTCTTTTGGCGCGTTAGAGAAAAATGACGAGAGTAAATTTTTGAAGAACTTAGCAACGTGAAATTAGCTAGCCAATGAAGTATAACTTCTTACGTGCGTACATAAGTACACACGTATTTTTTCCAACAGACCTTTTTCTACATGTAGGAGATGGGTCGGCGCTTAATCCACCACACTGCTCAACTGCGGGTTGGCGAATATATTTTCCTTACTATGAGTTACGATCGCTATCAGGTGTCTACGATAAACCGGAAGTAGTATAAAATAATAAAAATCAAGCAAAGAATAAAGCTGCTAAGCTCTAAATATGCTACTATATGTGATCGCGCTCTGATAATATAACCGCAGTTCAGTTGTTTCATAAATATAATTGTATCTCTTACAAATATTTTATTACATTATAATATATTAATAATATACAGGATGTCCCGCGATAAAGTGCAACCCCAAAAGGGGGTGAAACTAGACCATAAATTATCGACAAAAAACATAGAAAAAACTTTTTTTAAAAATATTTTATTTCTTATTGACGAATTAAGTTTTTTATATCTTACGTAGACTCTATGTACAAAAAATGATGATTTCTTCCAAAGTAGTTGGTCGATTACTTTAAAATAAAATAAAATATTACGCCACGTACTTGGCGGTAAGGATAAAATAAAAATTAGCTCGCAAAAAAGTGGCATTATGTCTTTAACTATGCTTCTTGTGAAAAAAAAATCCATTTTTTATGACTGTTTTTTTCAATGATCTCTAATTTTCTCAGAATTATGCCCCCAATACCAGGAAATTTTATGATTTATTATTATTTCTTACCATATTGCCAATCAAATAAAAAAAATTTTACGCCTTTATGCCAAAAAACACGTACAAAAATTATCATTTTTTGTACAAAGAGGCTATAGGAGGTGTGTGTGTGTGTGTGTGTGTGTGTGTGTGTGTGTACAAAGAGGCTACGTAAGCTATATAAAAATCTTAATTCGTCAATAAAAAAAATAATTTTTTTTTAAATTATAATTTTTTTTTTTAATTTTTTTCTGTTTTTTGTCGATAATTTATGGTCTAGTTTCACCCTCTTTCGGGGTTGCACTTTATCGCGGGACACCCTGTATTATGACGACGTGTTATCGCAACGGTCACAGGACTAGTTTGTAGCTGTTTCGCTGGCGGTTGCGGGTTCGATCCGTGCACATAACAAACATTTTTATTGGCCATAATTATAGATGTTTTTGCCGTGGTGTTTGTGCAGTCCTTGTGGGTCTCCCCACCGTGCCTCGGAGAGCACGTTAAGCCGTCGGTCTCTGTTGTTATCATGTACACCTGATTGCGATCGTTACTCATAGTAGGGAATATATCCGCCAATCCGCATTAGAGCAGCGTGGTGGATTAAGCTCTGATCCTTATCCTACATGGGAAAAGAGTCCAGCAGTGGGATATTACAGGCTGAAGCGGGACAAATATTTTATTTCAATCATAAGATCTTACGTCAGCCACGTATATTTACATATAAGCATACAAAAACAACGGAATGTTTTAACCATGACTTTATTAAAAGGAAGCGTACTCTTGACTGCGTTCACTACACATTACTAAAGCATGTGAAATGAATATTTCACATTATTTGCTCTACTCTATATCATCAATACGTGTAATAAATTAAAAAGAAGTTAAAGTTATTTTACGTATATTATTAGTAATAATGCTGATCGCTGAGCCAAAGCGTCCTCAAAAATTCGACGGCATTTTTTATGCGTGTTACCTCAGTACTTTTTACTGGGTGTATCGATTTTGATGATGCTTTTTTTAAACGAAATCTGGTGCTTGTGTGTTGCCATTGATTGAAATCTGACGAGTAGGTACCTACTTTTTGAGTTATACATAATAAAGCGCATTTAATTGACTATTTTTTCTATTACCTACGTAGCATTACTGGTCAATGTAAATTGAAGTACGCTTCAGCCTTTAATATCCCACTGTTGGGCATATGCCCCTTTCTCCATGTAGGAGAAGGATCAGAGCTTAATCCACCACGCTGCTCCAATGCGAGTTGGCGGATATACCTATTCCCTACTATGAGTAACGATCGCTATCAGGTGTAAATGATAACAACCGGGACCAACGGCTTAACGTGCTCTCCGAGGCACGGTGGGGAGACCTACATGGACCAACAACCACACCAGAAATAAATATTTATATCAATACAAATATCCATTCCGAACGGGAATCGAACCCGTGACCAACATTGTTTAGTCGCCGTCGACACGACCACCATTACACCAGAGTGATCGTCATAAATCGATGAACGCCTGCTGCATGCAAGAAAAAGGATGACTCATTGTCCCGTTACGCTCATTGTACGCTTGCGCCGCATCAGTCTCTCTCCCACTCGATTGGCCTATGCGTCCGAGGAGATGTTTTGTTATGACGTTGTCACGTTAAACTATCGTCCGTAAACCAACTTTACAGACAACCAATGTTTTTTTACATTTATGTTGGTCTAAGATCCGAGAAGGTAAATCTTCCCTCATCTGTTAATTAGATGAAACAATTTTTTATAGGCTTATTTCAATATTGTGAATTTATAAAAACAACCTCTGCCATCAAAAGCCTGCTGCAATTTTTTTTAATCTTTTCCCTCTCATGTTAATTACATGTAGTAAGCTAAAACCGTTAATATTTTACATTATATACCTGACCGTAGTAGGCAGCCATCTCTATGATTGCTACACTTACCTGCAGCCAGGTCAGAAACCTCAGTCAGCAGTAACCTGGCTGCAGGTAAGTATAGCAATCATAGAGATGGGTGCCTACTATAATCGAGGTATATAATAATAATAATAATAATAATAATTTACTCTTTATTGTACACAAAGAAGAAATTTACAAGGCAATACACAAAAATAAATGTACAACAGGCGGTCTTATCGCTAAACAGCGATCTCTTCCAGACAACCAGCAGCGTGGAGGAGATAATGTGAAAAAAGCGGAAAGGGTGTACAATATTAAAATAAAATAAAACAGGAAGACAATTAAATAAACATACATACATACAAATATACACATATAATAAACAATATTAACTATAATAAACATTACATAACGTATTGCATAAAAATATTAAATACACTACATAATATTATATAAATACATATAAGTATATATATATATATAGATAAATACATATATATAAATATATACACATATATATATAAATAGCAATGATTAATGACGAAGTAGACGACAGTTATTTCAGAGACTCAAATAGTGCTTATATTAGTATTATTATATAATGTAAAATATTGACGGTTTTAGCTTACTACATGTAATTAACATAAGAGGGAAAAGATTTTTTAGAAAAAACAATTTTTTTAAGTATTATTATTTGCAGCAGGCTTATGGTGGCAGAGGTTGTTTTTATAAATTCACAATATTGAAATCAGCCTATAAAAAATTGTTTCATCTAATTAACAGATGAGGGAAGATTTTGTTATATTCCGGATCTTAGACCATGTGTTTTACTTACTGCTCCAGCGGGAAGTTCAATTACATTGAACAGATTTTAGCAAAATTAATTAGACATAAAAAAAATAAACCCCAGTTTCAACTGTACTTAATATTATTTGATAATTCTTTGTACATAATAAACCAATGAGGATCATTGACTTATAACAGTTCAAATAAGTTACTTACCTGTGGTGATGAGGAATATTTTCTTAATCAGATTGTTTATACCTATGCTTTGTATTAATGCAACTGTATAAGCGAAAATGAGATGTGTATACGCAGCCAGATTCCCAAACTCAAAGGTTAATTTGCCACAATAATGTTTAATAATCCGTAAACTTTAAGATGGAGATTATAATTTATACGATGCTTTTAATGTTTTTGTTTTTATCTTTTATTTTTCTACTCAATTAATAAGCAACAACAAAAAATAGTAAAACAAAACTGTGAGAAGTCAATTTAGAAACAGCAAGTTTAAGTGGCAGTGGGCTGGTCACGTGTGTCGCAGAACTTATGGCTCCTAGAGCAGCCGTGTTCTGGAGTGGATACCACATCTCGATAAACGCAATGTGGGACTTCTTTTGGCCCGCTGATGATGGCGGGCAACCTGGGTATTGGCGCGAACCTGGGGATATCTGTGTCCAGCAGGCAGCAGTAGATTGCGATAAGGTGAACTGAGAAAGAGAGAGATAACAAATTCGATATCTATACTAATATTATAAAGCTGAAGAGTTTGTTTGTTTGAACACGCTAATCTCAGGATCTACTGGTCCGATTTGAAAAATTCTGTCAGTGTTAGATAGCCCATTTATCGAGGAAGGTTATAGGCTATATATCATCACGCTAAGACCAATAGGAGCGTAGCACCAATTAAGAATGTTTCAAAATCGGGTTTTTGTCCTTTTGAGAGCTTTCGCTGCGTAAACGGTTAAAGTTTCGCACAAATCATGTATGACAGAATTGATCCTATTCCACGCGGGCGAAGTCGCGCGCAGAAGCTAGTCACGATATAAATGGCTACTATATCATTCGATTGCTTCTATTAAACAATTTAATATTTAATATTATAACCTCCAGCAACATTACCTATAGGTAAAGCCCCTGAATGGGCTTCTGTTCAAAATTTTAATTTGACTACAGATGTTGACAATCAACAAAAGAGTAGGTATAATATGCGTGTGTGTGTCACATGTAACTATGTACTAATCTGTGTACATGGTAGTGTGTGTAATGTTTTTTTTATTGATTTAATATATTTTTATGCATAATTAAAAAGAAATATTAGTATTTTGCATTTCTTTTCTCTATATAATCTTTAGGTTTAGGTTTAAAGAATTTATTCTCATAAAAAGATTACATTCAATCCACTTACATGAGAACAATACATATGATATAAGTACTTAATGAAAACAACAGTCACCGCATTTTAACAAAAGTTCATTACAATTAGTAGGTAAAGATGCACATACACATAAATACACATACACATAATATACATACATTTGACATTATTACTCGGAGTAGTTTACAGTTATGTAATTGCGTAATTGGGACTTGAACATGTTAAGGGAGTCTAGATTTTTTATATCTGATGGTAGTTTATTATAGAAATTTGCTCCCTCAAAGGTTATACTTTTTTTCCCCAATTTGGTACGAATTTTTGGCAACACGAGCAAGCTTGGCCGTCGTAAACTGCGATTGGAAACTTGTGATTTTTTAATGAAAGATAGAAGATTAGTGTGGATGGTTTTACTTATAATCTTCTTAATTAAAATGCAAGTACTGTACATGTAAAGTTGCCGAATGTTCATTATTTTTGTCTCCTTGAAAATTTTATGACTTGGTGTTAAATATGGGTAGCAGAAAAGTGTTTTTATTACTTTATTTTGAGCTCTTTGTAGTTCTTGTAGTCTTGTTTTGGCAGCATTTCCCCATATTTCTATAAGATATAACAGATGAGACTTAACCAGGGAATTGTAGATATTAAAGCGTAGTTTTCTAGGTATACATTGATTTACATTGTGAAGTGAACCCGCAAGTGATGATAATTTGTTTTTTATGTATATTTTTTATGTATATTTATTATTATTTATTATCTATTTGCTTATTCCAAGTTAAATAATTATCCATTCTGAGGCCGAGGTATTTCTCGCAAGTTTTTTGTTTAAGTGGGGTGTCATTTATTGTTAAAGGATCGTGTATTGGTATTTTTTTGTTTTTAGTCCTAAAGATAACGTAGCATGTTTTAGATATATTTATAGTTAATAAATTGTACTGGAACCATTCGAACAACATATTGAGATCTTCTTGAGCTTGTGAGATAATTTTATTCATGTTATTGTCAAAGTAAAAGAGACAAGTGTCATCCGCGTACAAAGTAACATGACCATGAAGATTTAATTTTGCTATATTATTTATATAGATAAGAAATAGCAGTGGTCCTAATATGGACCCTTGTGGGACGCCATGGGTAATGATTTCAGTGTTGCTTTGGGTGTTTCCAATTTTGACTATTTGTGCTCTATTTGTTAGGTATGACCGAAACATTTTAAGGGCATTACCTTTAATACCAATACACTGTAGCTTATGTAACAGCAGACTATGGCTGACGGTATCAAAGGCTTTTTTTAGATCAATAAAAACGCCCAAAACCAGTTTTCCTTTATCTAAGTTATCTTTTATTTTGGTTGTTAGATCGAGTATTGCTGCAGTAGTGTTACTTTTAGATCGAAAGCCATACTGGCGTTCAGATAAAAAGTTAAAGGAGTCTAGGTAATTTGTTAAGCGGTTATAAATTATTTTTTCTAATATCTTCGATAATACTGGTAGTACAGATATCGGGCGGTAATTACCTGGGTCGGTTGGAGGTCCAGATTTATAAATTGGTGTCACCTTTGCAACTTTCAACGCATCAGGGAATTCGCCGTCAGTCATGAGCCTATTAAAGCAAAGTGTCAATGTCTCCGAAATCAGATCTTGCAAGCATTTTACCACTTTTATACTAATTCTATCTATGCCGCTACTAGAATTTGCATCGAGATTTTGAATGATTTTCTTTACTTCATTTACACTACATGGAGTTAAATTAAGCAGTTCGAGGTCATCTATATTTTCTGTTGTGACGAAAGGATTCGATATATTATTATGATATTTATTTGGTATTTTCTCAGCCAAGACGGAACCTATGGTGGAAAAATATCTGTTAAATATCTCACATATTTCATCTAGGTTAGTAACGTGTTTAGTGTCTACTAAGAGCTTTGTAGGAGCACTATTTTGTTTAAATTTGTTAAGAGCTAGGTTGTTTATGAGAGTCCACATTTTTTTGGGATTTCGAGAACATTTAGCGAATAAGTTGTGATAGTAAATTTTTTTGGTGTTTTGAATTAGTTTAGATACTATGTCTCTTTTTTGTTTAAATTTGTTTTCTAAACTCTTATCGTTCTGATTTGTTTTGTGTTGAATCCATAAAAAATTTCTTTGTCTAATTGCAGTTATTATATCACTGTTAATCCAGTCTTTTTTTGGTGTGTTTAATATTTTGGTTTTTAATACCCTGTTATGTGCTATACATTGTTTCAACTTGAGTTCAAAATCGTCATAGTTGTCTGCAGTGTCTTTTAATCCACAAGATTCAATCTCAGCATGAAGTTTCTTGTAATCTACAGCTTCATAGACTGATCGTATCTTCTGAGGTGGTTTATATCTATTCAATTGTAAGAAAATCTGCTTATGGTCTGACATTGACGAATTAATAATAGCGAGATTGAATGGTTCACATTTAAGATTGGTGCTAAGGTGATCTATAATAGATTTTTTTGTCCCTGAATCTCTTGTACAGTAGTCTTTGTTAGTTTTATTTAATAATTCATATCCTGATTCCTTTATAATTTGTCGGTATTTAGTTAATGTCTTATCCCTTGTTAGCAGGTCGATGTTGAAGTCGCCAAATATAATTGATCTTTTACGCTGTTGTAGTTGTGTTCCATATACTTTTAAGAAGTTCTCGAGGTTGGTATGTCCGGGTTTATATATAACGCCTATATTGAGTGCTAATTTCTCCAAATATATCCATAGGTAGTTATTTCCTTCTTCATATGTTGATTCGATTGGGTAATGTTTTATGTCGTTGTGTATGTACGCCGACACTCCTCCTCCTCGTGTATCACTCCTGTAGTTGTAATGATGGGTGTAGTTTTCAATTCGTAATTGTGTGGCTTGATCTTCATTTTGTATCCAAGTTTCCGTTAATAAAATTATATGTACAGTTGTTGGCATTGATTGCAAAATACATTTTAATTCGTCCAGTTTTCCTTTCTTTTTAATACTCCTCGCATTCAGATAGAGAAACGATATTGCTGATTTTCTTGTTTCAATAAGTTTGTAGTCGTTAACTATTTGATGGATTATATTTTTTGGATTTTTTAAGGTATGTTTTATTGGCAGATGGAGTTTTTTGGCATCAATTTTACAATCTTCGGTATGCCATTTATGTATTTTATTGTTATGTCATCTTCTCCATTGCTTTTGCGTTTTGTGAGTTCGTCCTTTATAGCTAGAAAGTATTTTAGTTGAGCCGAAGTTTGGTCAGAGAAAATTCTTACATTATCAGGCAATTTATCTTTGTTACGTAATAATAGCATTACAGGCTCCCGCCTATCAAAACAGACCTTAAGTTTACGATTCTTTTCAGCATCGTACTTGCCAATCCGAAAGATCTTAACAGGTTTAGGAATATCTTTGGTTATTAAGGAAATTATGTTTAATACCTCAGCTTTGTCTCTTTCTATTCTTTCCTTGGTGTTAGTGTTACATTGTTCTGACATGCCAACTAAAATTATATTATTCTCTCTCTTTTTACGCTCTTGAATTTCGTGTATTATTTCTTCGTTTTGTTTTATTTTATTCGGCTCCAATATAGAAGTTGTATTATATGAGTTAAGATCTGATTCGATAGATATAAGCCTTTCTTCATGGGTAGAAATTTTAGCAGTTAAATCGGATATACAATTTTTTATGCTAACCTGGTCTTTCATAATCCCAGAGATCGAGGCTTTAATTTCCTTTATCTCCCCACTCAAAGTTGCAATATTTTCACGCATATCGTTCATTAGTTTCTCCTGTGATAACACAAAGTTTTCCAGCGTAGTATTCATGCGAGATATCTCACTGCGTAGCCCTTGTATCTCCTTCGTGTAATCAGAATCGGGGTCTGGCTGCTTTCTTGCCGCTTTTTTGCGAAAAGTTATTGCGGGTATTTCTTCTGTCATTCCGGATAAGTTAGGCTGTGAGTTACCCTTTGATTCGTTGCTTTTAGGTGATCGTATCATTTTAAATAGTAAAAATTTACAAAACTAAAAGTTTTAAGCGTTATTATGCACTTTATTATTACTTAGATTGTAAATAACAATTTTGTTTATATGCGCAAGCGCCGGCAAATATTATTTAGTCACTATCACCTCACATTCACTGTTTCACTTTAACTCCGCAAAAATAGCATACATGCGACAGAGAGCTAGCGAGTCACCACTGTACTGTTCCGAGGTAACCAGACGAACGTGACACCGAGCGCCCGGGCTTAGCGCCGTAAGCTGGAGGTCTTGTTGGTTGGTTTTGTTGATATGACGATGTCCAACGACTGTAGACTCGGCGGTTCTGTGTTGCGCGTCGTAAGGCAGGGGTCTATATCACTGGTTTTGCTAAGAGATTCACGTACATGCGTCCGTATGCAGTGGCTGTCGTATGACAACTGATAAGTTTACGAAATTAAAATTTTTTAAATGTTAGTAAGTCGACAAACAAGCGTACGGCTCACCTGATGGTAAGTGACTACCGTAGCCTATAGACGCCTGCAACACCAGAAGCGTCGCAAGCGTGTTGCCGACCCTATTCTCAATCCCCCCAGGAGCTCTGGTCACCTTACTCACCAACAGGAACACAATACTGCTTGAAAACAGTATTATTTAGCTGTGGTCTTCTGTAAGGTCGAGGTATTACCCCAGTCGGGCTGCTCCACATCCACGTAGTCCTCAGTCCGCGCAATTTTCGTAAAAAGGGGTACAAAGTTTATATTTCACGTATTAATATATAGATTTATGATAAATAAAACCTTCGAGTCATATCGTTTAACTTTTTATACATTGACGGCCATAACTCCGTTATATTGTTTTATTTAAAACATTTTTTATCGACAACAAGTAATACATTAACATATCCAAGAGCGTGTCGAAATAATTCACGTTTAATCTCTTAATGACATAGAACACATGCTAATTATTATTAATTTCAAAGTGATTATAACGCTTATAAACTTCTACAAATTAGATTATTATCATTCAAATTGTTTTTATATATACTTACTAGCTGCTGCCCGCGACGTCGTCTGCGTGCGTTCCCCGTAGGTGATAGCGTGATAATATGTAGCCTATGTTCTGACCCGACTTCTTAATAATATTCGTGCCAAATTTGAAGTAAATCCGTGCAGTACTTTTTGAGTTTATCCCGGACATACATACAGACAAACAGACAAAAATTCTAAAAACTATATTTTTGCCTTCGGTATCGATTGTAGATCACACCCCAAGTATTCTTTTAAAAAAATATTCAATGTACAGTTTTGACTTTCCTACCATTTTATTATATGTATAGATATACCTACTAGCTTTGCCCCGCGGTTTTTGTACGTCTTAGCTTGAGGAAAATACTTACTAAAATACTATATAGCCTTTCTCGGTAAATGAACTATCCAAAACAAAAAGATTTTTTTTCAGTTCGGACCGGTAGCTCCTGAGATTGGCGCGTTTAGACAAACAAACAAACTTTTCAGGTTTATAATATTAGTAGATTATTAATTATTTTTAATTAATAGTCCATTGAAATGATACATTTTTTGGGCTTAGCGTGCGTTTGTCGGAGGACGCAATTGTATTTTTTAGATATGGAGGGGGTTAGTGTAAAGTTAAATCCAAGTTTGTGGGGTTGCAGCCCTTGTCCCACGGCCGCCATCTTGGAAAAAGAGTTTCAGACTGATGGTTTTTATGGTTTATCTGTCAAACTATAAGTCTCACAAAAATTATTTCAATTTTTTTGTTGCAAATAAAATTATGTACAACTTTTGTTCAGTAACTTTTAGTCGTAAATAAAAAAGTTATAAGCGAAAATCCATAAAAATTTGTGAAAAAAAAAATCTATATATTTGTCGATATAACTTTTATTCTAATAATTTTACAAAAAAATAATATCAGACCATTTTTATAGACGGTGTTTTAAGGAACAATTTTTAATATGAATATTTTAATTTTTTTTATTAAGTATTTAAGGTTTTACAGCGCAGCGCTGCGAAACGAACACTATTCTTCAGTATTCATAACTATTACATGAATATAAATATTAATGATTTGCCATAATTTTTAATCATATTGTTATTTTTTTGTGATAATCTTTTTAATTCCCCCCTTCATATCTAAAAAAATAAAACCTCTGACAAGTGCAACCCCAAATGTAACTTTTCAATGGACTATAAGTCATTTGTTCATTTGTGATTGCTGTCTAGATCCGGGATATAACAAAATATTCCCTCATCTGTTAATTAGATGAAACAATTTTTTATAGGGTTATTTCAATATTGTGAATTTATAAAAACAACCTCTGCCCCCATAAGCCTGCTGCAATTTTAGGTTACTGCTAGGGAATGCAATCCAGCACCCAAAAGACAATCCGCAAATCCGCAAGATTGAGACCATTAATCCCGCGGATCCGCAAGATTTGCAGGATTGTACAATATTTTAGAATTATTAGTCCACAAAATTATTTTCGAAGTCATTAAATGAATCAATATAATTTACTTAGAAGAAACAAATAGTATAATTATATTTTGATCAGAAATAATGACAAAAACTAAATTATTTTATGTGAATTAAAGTCTGAAAAAAAATTATACTACGTTTCGTTTTTCGTCGATTTTTTGATAAAAAAAGCGAAAACTGTCCTTTCGAGCACCGACTGCCGACTTGCGCTAATCTAAAATTGATTGATTTGTAGGTACTTTTTTTAAAATATATAACTAGGTAGACAAACAAGCGTACTGCTCACCTGATGGTAAGCAATTACCGTAGCTTATAGACGTCTGCAACAACAGAAGCATCACAAGCGCGTCGTCGACCTTATACCCAATTCCCTCCAGGAGCTCTGGTCGCCTTACTCACCAACACGAACACAACACTGTTTGAAAGCAGTATTATTTAGCTGTGATCTTCTGTAAGGTCGAGGTACCAGTCGGGCTGCTCCATATTTGAGCAGTCAATTTCCTGCTGTGCCCTATCATATCATTGTTTCACTCACACTCATACATAAAATACATCCCTCCTACTTTGTCAAACGACCGAAAGATAGTAAAAAACCAAGGAATTTGTATACTACGTACACCAGTAGCTATACAAATTACTTGGTAAAATTCATTACATAAAGATTCACCGAAGCTTCTTGACGACTGTTTGGTTTTTGCCTGATAAATAATTTCTTTATATTGAAGGGTAAACAATAAAAACAAAATGATTCGACCAATAAATGAAGTCAATCGACCTGAAGGTATAATTATGGTATTTTCGTGCGTAGTATCCTTGCTTTACGAAACTACATACTACAAGTCATGAAAATAATGGTACAAATAGCATAATTATACTACGAAATCCAACACTTTTCGTGCCGTACACATTGTTATGTGAATTCAGGGTGGAAAAAATAAAATCTTGCAAATCTTGCGGATCCCGCAGGTGTAATCCCGCATTTGTAATCCCGCTAATTTTATGCGGGATCCCGCATTTGCGGGATTGCGGATCCGCGGGATTGCATTCCCTAGTTACTGCTGACTGAGGTTACTGACCTGGCTGCAGGCAAGTATAGCAATCATAGAGATGTAATGTAAAATATTAACGGTTTTAGCTTACATGTAATTTACATGAGCTTATTACATGTAATAACATGAGCTTATTACATGTATTAACATCACAATATTGAAATCAGCCTATAAAAATTGTTTCATCTAATTAACAGATGAGTTAATATTTAGCTATCTCGGATCTTAGACCATATATTTAAGTAGCTTGATACATTTTTCCAGTTTTCCTTATATTGGCCATATAGATGTTAGTCGTAGTCTGGGCGTTTTTGCTTGTGTATTGTGTGTGTTTCCGGACCCCCGACACAGGAGAAAATCCTACTGGGGGCCGTTGAGTGTGAAGCGTTTTTTTATAGGATATTTTTTTCGTCAATTTTCTAATGTATTAGCCGACTTTGTTTTATAAATTAAGATAAGACTCACATGATGGTAAGCGATTACCGTAGCCGAACCATGACCATCCTTACTCTATACTATATTACTAAATATTATCTCGAAGATAACATTACTGTGACCATCAACAAATCTGTCAAAAGATTTATTTATTTATTGAGGCAGGCAGTTACATGATGACAGACATTGGCTTTCGATTAAAAAAGAAGAGCATGGCATCCGCATTGGAGCAGCGTGGTGGATTAGGCTCCGATCCTTCTCCTACATGGGGAAGAGGCCTATGCCCAACAGTGGGATATTACAGGCTGAATCGGCAACGCCCTTGCTTAATCATACATTAAATTTGAACTGGAATAACACAATATCTTTATTATATTAATAAAAATCGAGCAATAAATTAAAAATAACCTCATCATCATCATCATCATTTCAGCCTATCGCAGTCCACTGCTGGACATAGGCCTCCACAAGTTCGCGCCAATAATGGCGTGAACTCATGTGTTTTACCCATAGTCACCACGCTGGGCAGGCGGGTTGGTGACCGCAGGGCTGGCTTTGTCGCACCGAAGACGCTGCTGCCCGTCTTCGGCCTGTGTACTTCAAAGCCAGCAGTTGGATGGTTATCCCGCCATCGGTCGGCTTTTTAAGTTCCAAGGTGGTAGTGAAACTATGTTATCCCTTAGTCGCCTCTTACGACACCCACGGGAAGAGAGAGGGAGGCTAAATTCTATGCCGTAGCCACACAGCAACCTACCAGATCTCAATTGTTTTATTATCTCAATCTACTGTTTTATTTATTTATTACCACCGCAAACGCGATTAAAACAATAACAAAAGTAATTTAGTGACTTTCCGGTTAGTTTGCGTAACATAGTTGTGGCATTTGGGTAAAAATGGTCAGTTCGAGGTTACGGCACGGAAAACGTTACGGCGCGTTACATGGGGGATAGGGGGGGTCAAAAATCTTCAAAGTTTGCGTTATGGATATCAAAAATCAAAAGTCAAAAATCTTCAGCGTTACATAATACTTGAACGCCCCCTAAGTATGGAGAACTTTAATGTATTATTTCTATTTTTGTGTGAAAATCTTAATGCGGTTCACAGAATACATCTACATACCAAGTTTCAACAGTATAGTTCTTATAGTTTCGAAAAAAATGGCCGTGATATACGGACGGACAGACAGACAGACATGACGAATCTATAAGGGTTCCGTTTTTTGCCATTTGGCTACGGAACCCTAAAAAGTCATCGTAATCTGTCCACCCAGTCAAAAGTTCCAAGGTAACATACATAAAAAATACTGTCGAATTGAGAACCTCCTCCTTTTTTGGAGTGATTTAAAAACAAAACAATAAGCCTGATGTAAGTGGAAAATACGTGTAGGTAAACACCACGCTTGACTCCGGCTCGGGGGGTGGATATTTTTATATTATGTACAAATATTTCTCTCCGGTTTGGATGTCTGCCCTTGTGTGTCTCCCCACCGTGCCTCGGAGAGAACGTTAAGCTGTCGGTCTAGGTTGTTATCATAAATTCCAGATATACGATTGTTATTCATAGTGGGGAACATATCCGCCAACCCGCAGTGTAGCAGCGTGTTTGATTACGCTCCAATCCTTCTCCTACATGGAGAAAGAGGCATATTCCCAAACAGTGAATGTTACAGGCTGAATCGTAGTTAATAAATTTGTAGTTTTCCAAATAGCGGCGAAAGATAAGCTACTTACATTAATAAACCTTAGATATTTTTTGAAAAAAAAAGGTATTGAACAAGGGATGATAGCTTATAGACTTCGTAAATGATTTTTGAAGCGAAACTTCTTTAGGCGCACGAGGGGTAAAATTTGAGCGACCAGTAACGCGGCAGCGTTATGACATTCAGTAATTGGATTTTTGTTTTTTTTTTGTTTAATTAGTTTTTTTTTTGTATTTTAAATTCGCTTTTTGAATTAGTTATTTTTAATTTTTTTTATTAGTGTTTTTTGAATTAGTTTGCCAAAGAAGTTTCACTTCTGACATGTTACTTTGTACGCACGCAATTTTTTTTAATATTACACGTAACTTGGCAGTAGTCGGACTTACGACGAATCTGGCACAACTTAGGTGATATACTGTACAAATGTTACCTACTCATTTATTTATTAAAATATATGAAAAAAGGAAATTAAATTACGTATGCAGATAGACACGAAAAAAAGTAATTATATGGTTTTTATATTTTCATTTGACGTTAAAACGAACAATATTTTTTTACCTAAGCCCGGATGAGATTATATCTCAATTAGGTTGTAACTTTATAAAGGTTTACGCGTTGGTTTATACTTGTTTAAATGTTCAACAACTCTACGGAGGCAGTTGTTTATAGTCTTAGTAGTAAGGGTTGGTTGAACAGCTCAGAGGCAGACAACGGGCTGCTGGCAATAGTCTCTTGCGTTGTAATTATTGCTTATATTGTTTTTGAACGTAAAATATAAAAAAATAGTTTGAAGTTCAGTGCAGCAACATGGACGAGCTTAAAAGGTATGTCATAATTATATTAGTTGATTTTTTATTATTTAAGTTGTTTAGTTTAATTTGAGTGTCAATTAAAGAATTTTAGTTTTTATAACATTATAGTGGCGCAATGATATGAAAAAAAGATTTAATTTAATTCTGTGTAATTTAATTGTGTTTACAATGACATACATATTATCACTATGTTTTTTTTGGTTTGTGATTTATAAGACAAGCCAAAATACACAAAGTTTTAAACGGCTCTAAACGATTTTTTTTAAATGAATTTTTAATTTTATTTTATAGCATTAAATGGCTCAGGGATCAATTTAATAAAGTTGCTGACCTCTTGAATTGTTCAATATATTATTATTTTCTGCTTAATTATGAAGTAGTTTTGATCGATATAAATACAAATAACGCACAATGTCGCGTTATTTGTGTTTTAGCTCTTATTTATGAACATTAATATTCAATTACGAACATTTTCGTAATAGAAGTAACCATGTTAATCTAAAATCTTATATTAATATTCAATAATACTAAATTTAATAAAAAAATATTAAAAATAAATCACCGTAATGACTGGATCAAATGGGTAAGGAGCATTTTTATTAATTTTTTTTTATTTTTTTTTTAATTTTTTTTTTGTATTTTTTAATGTTCTGTTTAATTAATTATATTATAATTAATTAAAATAATACTGTTTATATTACATAAAGAGCTAAAGGCGCGGTAAAACATCACTCACAGCGTCACTAGCCGTCAGCGTCAGTTGTTTCATAGAATCTCACCCCCCTTCATGGGGGATTCATCATCATTGACATAAACGTAACATTCAATTGTACGAATTATTCAAGAGACAAAAAATAGCCCTTAAAATCAAGATGGCGGATGAAGCAACCAGTCTGGTACCCCTATTTTATAAATTTACACTACCAGTTATACCCCCTAACGAATTCGGAAGGAAAATTGCTGCTTCCAATTTTTGTAAATCTTAGCCCGTTTTTGAACTAATTCGACTGGGCTATTTACTATCCATGTGTCTTCCTAACAAACTCAAAAAAAATGATACGAAAATTATTTATTAATAAAATTTCCACTAATATTAAATATTATACAGGTAAATTGGAAATGTCAAAATTTAAAATAATGTCTTGAAATGTCATAAAAGGAGTCGAATGTGTCAATTATGTCAAATGAAAGAACTATATTTTAACCGACTTCCAAAAAATGAGAAGATTCTCAATTCGATTGTATTTTTTATGTGTTACCTCAGAACTTTTTACTGGGTAGACAGATTTCGATTATCCTCTTTTTAATCGAATACTGATGCTTGTCTTCTAATCTTACTTAAATTATATATTTTGATCGAGATCTGATAACAGATTTTTGAGTAATCTTTGATAACGAGCTCCTGGGCTCCTGGAGCGATTGGGGATAGGGTCGGCAACGTGCTTGCGACGCTTCTTGTGTTGCAGGCGTCTATAGGCTACGGTAGTCACTTACCATCAGGTGAGCCGTACGCTTGTTTGTCGACTTAGTAACGTCAAAAAAAAAACGAGTATGTACTTAAATATTTGTTCGTCTACTTAATTTAAATAATGTAATTAGAGTCTGTTTTTTTTTGTTCAGAAATGACGGACTTTTACACTATTCTACACAAAAATTTTTTGTCCTGTTTTATCATCTAGAATTTCTATAAACACTGGAACATGTATTTACTCATTCTCGATCAGTTGCCCAAAAACAAAGTGTCTCTAGTTTTAAAAATGACGGACACAGTACATTTTCATGACCATTATTTAACCTACTTAAGAGGAAAGGGTACCCGAGATACTTTTGAAAAATACGTATTAATTTGAATAAAATGTTTCTGTCTCGCTATATGCCGCTGCGCCCCGAGCCAAGAAAGACACAACTGCAGCTCCGACCGTTTTAGGTAGATAATAATTATTGACCAACAGCATTTCTTGACCAAAACAGCATTTCGTAGTCGACTATTTTCTCCCCAAAACATGCCATTTTTTATGTAACTAAAAAAACCTTCAGCTATTGTCCCTATGTTCTCGTTTTTTTTTGTAAATGTGCGTAATTTTTTTTAATGAGTGTCTGAAAATGTACCAAAAATTAGTCAATATTTCTAGTTTTTGAAGACTCGTACTACCTAAAATAATAAGAATATGAAAAAACCAAGACATAGAGGCATGGTCATGGCATTTAAAGGTTTTATGTTACAAAAATATTTGATCTAGTGTCATTATCCAGGGAGAAAACAGTCAACTACGTTTGTATAGAGACAGGGCCGGTATCCTTTCCTCTTAAGGGTGGAAATCCCAACAATGATAAAAAAGGTATTTACTTATTTTCCACGTGTAGCCTTAAAACAAAGTTTTGTGTTCTAATATTCAAGTGACCAAAATTTTATACAAATTTTCAACCCCGCTTTCGCCTCTTTCAGGGTAGAAAGTCCAAAAAACGTCAGGTATTTTCTTATTTCTGACCAGCATATACTAAATAATGTAAATTATTTTTTAACAAATACATCAAGACACTCTTTTGTACAGAAAAGATCTCAATGATTAGTTGACGAAGTATTATTCATTGCTATTATTTAAGAGATTAACAATATATCTATGTGAACGTAACCTATAATCCATTTTACATAAGATGGGTACGGTGACATTTTTGATATGTTCAATACTTTACTTACTTTACTTCACTATTTTCAGCAAATCAGATAAATATAATTGTTTAAAAATCACTAATTAATTTCTAAGGCAAATACGAGTAATAATGCTTGATTAGATTGATAGATAGATTAGATTAGATAACTGAGGTAAGGCACAGCAGGAAATTTCCTGCTCAAAATATGGAGCAGCCCGACTGGGGTAGTACCTCGACCTTACAGAAGACCACAGCTAAATAATACTGTTTTCAAGCAGTATTGTGTTCCTGTTGGTGAGTAAGGTGACCAGAGCTCCTGGGGGGGGGGGGGGGGATTGGGGATAGGGTCGGCAACGCGCTTGCGATGCTTCTGGTGTTGCAGGCGTCTATAAGCTACGGTCTTACCATCATGTGAGTCGTACGCTTGTTTGTCAACCTAGTTACATAAAAAAAAAAGATTGAATTGTATTTAATAATACGCAATATATTGCGTTTTTACATTTTTCATCATCATCATCATTTCATCTTTCATTAGTAATCGGCAAAAACAAATAAGAATTCATTCAGTCTAAATAGCTAATTAATAAATTACTCGTAAGACGCTAACTGGAATTTTTGTGTGAATTTTTATAATGTTAAAATTATGTACTTTGTTTTATTTAGTGATAAACTTTGTAATTACGACGCACTTACCTACGATTTTTTACATATATTTCCCCATTTAAAGGTTTCTACGTGAGATCGCTATTCGCTACTTAGAGATAAGATCGCTTTTGTACAATTAATATTATTTATTCTTTATTTCTTATTTATTCTTATTATCCTATTTTATGTTTAAGCTAGTAAAGTGTTTATTAATTTTAAATGGAAAAAAAACTCATTTTCATTAAATACAAGTTTCATTTGTAATAATAAAAATTGGCCAAGTGCGAGTCGGACTCGCGCACAAAGGGTTCCGTACCTTGACTACGTAAACAACAGTAGGTATAAACATTGATTTTAATATTGGGCAAAAATCGGCAAAAAAATCGCTTTTGTTGTATGAGAGCCCCTAAATATTTTTTTAATTTTAATATTATTATTTAGTATTAAAGTAAATATATAAATTAATATATTGTGAATATTTCAAGTGCCTACCTATTACCATTTATTGATATCGAGCAAAAATAGGCAAAAATGGCGTTTGTTGTATGGGAGCCCCACTTAAATATTTATTTTATTTTAATTTTATTATTTACTAGCTGACCCGGCGAACTTCGTATCGCCTAACAGACGATTCTTTAATTTTTTTTTAATACTTATCCTTCCCGGAACCCCTCCACTAACATTTAAACTTCATGGTATGGTAATAAAGAATCTTTTGTATGAGAATAAAGAAAAGTGTTGTTTTTAGACTTTTTCAGGGATTTTTTTAAATTTTTCTTTCCTTAAGAACCATCCTCATATTTCAAGGAATATTATAAAAAAAAGAATTAGCAAAATCGGAGCAAAGCCGCTCTCGAGATTTGCGCTTAGCAACACATTTAGCGATTCATTTTTATATATATAGAGATTATCAAATTAAAAATGCAACTGTATTTTGTGAATATTTCAAGTGCCTATCTGTTGCCTTTATTGATATTGAGCAAAATATGGCCAATAAATCGCGTTAGTTGTATGGGAGCCCCCTTAAATATTTATTTTATTTTTTTTGTAGTATTTGTTGTTATAGCAGCAACAGAAATACATAATTTGTGAAAATTTCAACTGTCTAGCTATCGCGGTTCTTGAGATACAGCCTGGAGACAGACGGACGGACGGACGGAGGAACGGAGGGACGGACGGACGGACGGACGGAGGGACGAAGGGACGGACGGACGGACGGACGGACGGACGGACGGACGGACAGACAGCGAAGTCTTAGTAATAGGGTCCCGTTTTTACCCTCTGGGTACGGAACCCTAAAAATGACGGATTTTTTAAAAAAACTCTAAACTTCTATTTCACCCATTAAGGGTAGAATTTCTACAAATGAAAAAAACCCCTGAGCTACTTTGATAGACTCGTTCTGTACGATATCTTTTGTGAGCACGTAAACAAGTATTTAAAAGGAAAATTATTACTAACTGACGAATACAACTAAAGAACTGCGTATTGGGAATAATTCTTTTCCTCGTAGAATGTTATTCATTGTAAATCCATGCTTACGCGCTCATTGCACGTTTATGCAGAAGTACCTACCTTATATATTAAGACAAAGTGATATTTAAAAGTTGTTATCATGTATACCTGATAGCGATCGTTACACGTAGTAGGGAATAATTATATCTGCCAACCCGCATTGGAGCAGCGTGGTTGATTAAGCTCTGTTCCTTCTCCTACATGAGGAAAGAGGCCTATGCCCGACAATGGGATATTACAGGCTGAAGCGAAAATTTAAAAAAGGGCTAGCATATTTTTACATGGTATGTGTTCTATTACACCTACATAGCCCCCCATATTATTGAACGTAGTTAGTAGTCGAACGCACTATGCATATAACATACACACACGGTCGTCTTTTCCTAAGGTAAGCAACTTAATGCTCCTGTTATTGGTAAAAGGCGATAAATAACGTATAATATATTTTTTTTGATAAATATACACGATGTGGTGGCTGAATGGGGTTTGCGGAAAACCGGGATGTTTGGCTTGAACTTGGGGAGGCCTACGTCCAGCAGAAGACTGCGTTAGACTGAAGTGACAAGTGACATATAAATCTCTACATATTATAAAACAAAGTCGCTTCCCGCTGTCTGTCTGTCTGTCTGTATGTATGCTTAAAATTTTAAAACTACGAAACGGATTTTGATGCGGTTTTCTTTAGTTGCTATAGTGATTCAAGAGGAACGTTTTTATGTATAATACATGCATAATATAGTAGAGGAACTAGGGATTGCAATCCGGTGTCGTTTTCAATCCGGCCGGATCCGGTCAAATTTTTATCAATCCGGCCGGATCCGGCCCGGATCCGGGCTAGATTTATCAAACCATAATAACCTAACTTTTCTTTTTAATTCAAACGTATGTTGACCGTTAATGAAGTGAAAAAATTGTACAATTTAATTAAATATTTTTTTTAAAATTAAATCTCAGTTTCAAAACAAATTATATCTATATCTATCAGATGAAAAGATAAAAATGTTTAAATCAACTTTAAAGAGCTTAAAATGTAGCCGTGGGAGTTATTTCTCAGTATTCATATATGTCGAATTTATTGATACAAATTGAACTAAGCCAAGTTCCAATTTCGACCGCGTCGTATTAACACGCGGTGAGACGGCTCAAAGAGCTAGATTTGTAATTTTAATTAGTCCTGTAATATTAAATTTTTTAGTGATTGTAGATCTTCGTCTCTACTTTTCCTTTCACAAGTTTCACGCTATCTATCAGGTTATTACTTGGTGAAGGCTTCGGCTACGGATATATATAAGTACGAATATTTATAGATATGACATGGTTCCAAATATAAGATTTAGCCCGTAACATCTCACTGCTGGGCATAGGCCTCTTTCTCCATGTTGGAGAAGGATCGTAGCTTAATCAGCGGATACGTTCCCTACTATGAGTAACGATAGCTATCAGGTATTTATGATAACAATCGGGACCGACAGCTTAACGTGATCTCCGAGGCACGGAGGAGTGGACCCACAAGGACAGACATCCACCCTGGAAAAAAATATTTGTACAAATACAAATATCCATCCCAAGCGGGAATCCACCCAGCAAACCGTCGATGTTATGATATTATGGTTACAAATATTAAATTTGTTCGGATTATCCTTTAGTTTCGGTTACAGATATTCGATTTTGCAGGAAATGCCACAATACTTTATTTTTTTTCCTATGATAAGTTAATAATTAACGTTTATTGTATTAGTTACTGTTACAAATTCTGAGTACTCTATATTAAAGAGCGATGACTCCCACTATGATTTAGTTGCAAAATTGACTGACTTTATGATAATGAAGAACGCGCTCGGCTAATGTTATTTAACCAAAAAATGTAAAAACATAGCAAAAAATTTAGTATTTAAATTACCTCTGCGATAGATCCCTGCGAAATCATACGAAACTTTAATATCGGTTTATGGTACGGTTACAGATACATTTTTTTATTACGTATATCCAATAGTTTCGTTACGATAAAATAACATCCCTAGTTTGAATCTTAATATTTCTAGGTATTCTGCAAGTAACGGCAATGTCAGTGTCAGTGCAACTTCAGTGTTTTTTCAGCTGTAAATAGAGTTGAATACCTTCACTGTAATGCATCTATAACTAATTTAAATGGAAAAATCTATCAATCAAGTCTTTAGTCTTAGCGTCAAAGGACTCGTGTATGCCACGCTCTTTCTTTTAAAAAGAGGTAATTTTCTCAAAAAACGCCAACACCGGATCCGGTCACCGGATCCGGCATTTTTTACCGGATCCGGTAACTGTAAAATGATGCCGGATCCGCCGGATTACCGGATCCGGTTTTCCGGATTGCAATCCCTAAGAGGAACACTGATAGGTTTAGCAAACGTGCGAAGCCGGGGCGGGTTGCTAGTAATACATATACAAATAAATATATATAATATACCCAGGCTTGGGGTGGGAAACGAACCTACAACCGCCGGAGCAGAATGCGAGGTTAGTAAAAACTGAACTAACGAGCAAGTCATATAAGTACTTGTCCAAGTTCAACTACAGATTTTAATTTATTGTAAAATTCGTAATGTATTCAACTACTAATGTATTAAGATTTTTTGCAAGTGAATATACTCGTAATTAATTTACTTAGAAATGTGACGCGTTCTCCGTGATTCTTTATTCGAATTGTATGATTTATAATGCATTTTTTAGGGTTCCGTAGCCAAATGGCAAATAAACGGACCCCTTATAGATTCGTCATGTCTATCTGTATATGTCTGTCCGTCCGTATATCACAGCCATTTTTTTCCGAAACTATAATGACTATACTGTTGAAACTTGGTAAGTAGATGTATTCTGTGAACCGCATTAAGATTTTCACACATATAGAAGAAATCGGCCAAGTGCGAATCGGACTCGCACACAAAGGGTTCCGTACCAGTGACTAAATTAGATATTAGTAAATTTTCTGTAAAATATTTATTTAATTGTGACGCCATCTATGATGCTATTATAAAACTATTATTAGTCTATTGACGAAGTTTTCCTAATTTCTGATAGATGGCGTTTTAGACTAATAAAAAACAAAAATAATTATCGCCCCCCCCCCCTTAAATATTTATTTTATTTTGTTTTTAATATTTTTTGTTATAGCGGCAACAGAAATACATAATTTGTGAAACTTTCAACTGTCTAGCTATCGCCGTTCTTGTAATACAGCCTGGTGACAAACGGACGGACGGACGGACGGATGGACAGTGAAGCCTTAGTAATAGGGTCCCGTTTTACCCTTTGGGTACGGAACCCTTAAAACAAAACAATAAATTTTTGGGGTTCCCCATACTTAGAACTGAAACTCAGAAATGTTTTTTTTTCATCAAACCCTTACGTATGGGGTATCTATGGATAGGTCTTCAAAAGTGATATTGAGGTTTCTAATATTATTTTTTTCTAAACTGAATAGTTTGCGCGAGAGACACTTCCAAAGTGGTAAAATGTGTGTCCCCGCCCCCCCTGTAACTTCTAAAATAAGAGAGTGATGATGATGATGAAAAAAAAATTTTTTCACCGACGTTTTTTTCCTTCAAGTGTCTAGATTACACCATAATTTATTAAATTTTTTAAATTGTTATATAATACCTACTATAAAATATTTTAGGTGATATACCGGCTTTTTAGACGGCACGCCTAAAAAGCTTATGAGCTTTCAATAATAACTACGTACACTTGAGTATTATATGCCTCACAATACTCGTATATTATTTGACTAGCCCGTTGGAGCAGTTTGTAGTGACCCTGCTTTCTGTTCCGAGGGTTGTAGGCGTATCGACCTCGCAGAGTACTATTTTCAGCGTTAAAATAAATTATAAATAATAGAGATAGAGTTCTTTGAGTTTGGACTTTTTATTATTGGAAATTTCCTCTTCTTTCTGGATATTTTTTTAGAATTACTAAAATATGATTATTTTAGAAATTATTAACGGAAAACTAAATACCTTCTTTTTTTCTTATTTTGTTAATAACAATCGCATTTTTTTTTGTGCTAATAAACCCTTAAAAACATTTTTCTAGACATCATTCCGAATCGAATGAGCTATCGCCCATATTTTTAGGAGCTTTATCTCTATTTAACACGTTTTTGAACTTGTTGACTAGACTATATAGCGAGTAGCGACGGACGGTCACGAAACGGGCGACGGCGAAGCGGGGCGATCGAGCGATGCACGGGCGACGACGCGGACGATGGAGCGACGGCGACGCGGAAGCGACGAGATCAAACTAGTTTGTTTCGTCGCTTGCGCGGGTACACAGTGTTGTATTGACCACCAGCTTGTTTCGCGCCCGCGCGAGATATCGCTGCCTGATCGCTCCGTGTCGCGTCGCTCCGCTGCTGTCGGCATCGCTCGGCCGTCGCAAGTTTCGTGTCCGCGGCCTTATACCTATATCTAAAATTACCAGCAAAAAATTTAGTCCGTGTAAATCTCGAAATTTTTCTACTTTATGTACAATATTATTGAGATCAAAGAAAGACCCGAAAATTTACTTAAAACCACAAGTTCCGATCATATCACACCTCATCATGGATCCGTCTATTGTTTCTTGTTTTAGCGGCTCGAGATGAACTAAGATCGACACTGTAATGTTGATCAGGCCTTAAAATCTTTAAAAAATAAATAAATATTAGAACGAATACGACGTTCGCGATTCCAAAAGATATAAGACTTTTACTATAAAACCTAAAAAACATAGTAATTGATACTCTTTCATCACAAAAGATTGAAAAGATATTATCTTCTATCTATCCATAGTAAATGGAGAGCCGGTTTTTAACCGACTTCCAAAGAAGGAGGAGGTTCTCAATTTTTTTTTTTGTTTATGATAGCTCAGAACTTTTGACTGGATGGATTTCGATCAATTTTGTTTTAATTGAAAGGTGTTGCGTGTCATGTGGTCCCATTTAAATTTAATTGAGATCTGACAAGTACTTTTAGAGTTATATCTAATAATGCGTATTTACTTGACTACTTTTTCGTCGACGTACGTTGTATTATACCGCATAACTTTTTACTCGTTGAACTGATTTTTATGATTCTTACTTTAATCGAAAGCTAACACTTGTCATGTAGTCTTGTTTAAATTAGATCGAGATCTGATTACAATTTTTTGAGTAATCTTTAATAGCGCGTATTTGCTTATAATATAAGCAAAACAACGCAAAAACTTCATTAATTGTAAATGTGTTTCAGTAATTTTTAGTTTTAAGTTGAACCGAAGAAATCTGTTTCATTAAGTCGTATCCAAGTACAATAAACGCAGTTAACCTTTTAGTTTTCACAATGTTAAACGACAAGGCAATGCAAGAAGGCTTCGGCTATGAACACTGCTCAACTTTTAGAGTCTTTTTTATTATATTGTTTCTAATAGGAGTGTTGCAGATAGTTCAAACTTTTTTTCATACAACTAGGTCGGCAAACATGCGTACGCATCACCTGATATTTCGGAGTACTAGTTTTGATAGTTTAGGATTTTTTATATAAACATTAATTTAAAATTGCCATTATTTCAACACAAGACTAAAGTTATGTAATTTTAAGGGACAGACAGAAAGACGGGGACTTCTTTTTATAATAATTATAGATAATAAAATTAAAATAAAATAAAAATATTTGCCCGGGCTCTCATACAGCAAAAGTGACTTTTTTTGCCGCTTTTTGCCCGATATTAAAATCAATGTACCTACTGTTACAGTTGTTTACCTAGTCAATGGTACGGAACCCTTCGTGCGCGAGTCCAACTCGCACTTGACCGCTTTTTAACACTTTTTGTTTAAGGTGTTTAAGAAAACATGGTTTCCTAATTAACTCAGTAGGTACCTACTTATCTGCAAATCTATTGAGTAGTAAACAAATTTAACTTGCTAATATCTTGTACAATACTATTGTTAATGGGATAATAAAATTAAATTATCTGAAACTTAACTGCGAAAAATTTAAAAATTAAAGATCTTTTGAGATTTTTTTGTTCAGATGTGAACTGAGTCGTAAAGTTGTAGGCGATGTTTTCATAGGTTGGTTTGGGTCATATAGAAACAATTTAATCGTACACAGAATATTACAAAACCCTTGAGTCTACCCTTGTCTTTTATTTAAAAAAAAAAAAAAACTAAATGATCTATGGGGACATTTCAGTTAAATTAATGAGTACTGCCATTGATGACCTCGCTCCGTACTTAGCATTATTAATTTTTAACGATGGAACAGGAAGTTTAAATTGCAAACGTAAAAAAGACAATCTCTTTAAAATAATGTATAATATTGGGTTGTCTGGAAGAAATGGCTAAATAGCCATAAGTCCACCCATTGTGTACTTCACAGTCTGTAAATGTCTTTAAATGTGTTTGATGCTTAAAATGTAGTTGTGGTGTACAATAAAGTGTAAATAAATAAATAAATAAATAATAGGTATGTTTGACAGAATTATTCCTTGCTTTTGCTAAAAATATCTGCGTTGCTATATAAGTTTATCTTTTAAGGAAAGCTTATGCTACGATACGATTAGAGTCGATGGTCTTCATTGGATATGATTAACTAATTTAAGAATACTATATATTATCACGATCACGATCACGTTTCAGCCTGTAATATCCCACTATTGGGCATAGGCCTCTTCCCCATGTTAGGAGAAGGATCGGAGCTTAATCCACCATGCTGCTCCAATGCGGGTTGGCGGATATATTCCTTACTATGAGTAGGTAACGATCGCTATCAGGTGTACATGATAACAACCGGGACCGACGCACAGTGGGAGGAAACGATCAAAACTACGTGCGAAGTAGTAAATCTAATCCAAATGCAATCATTTTTGTTTTTAAATACTCGTAATTATGTCTGCTTTCTTGTACCACTGCGGAAATTCACTTTTTAGGGGTAGAAACCACCCCTATCAACCCCTAAATTTTCTAACAGAAAAGAGTTGATTAAACTCGCTCTATCCAGAGCTAGGTGTATTAGCCTGCTTGGGGGTTGTAAGGGGTGGTTTATGAGATTGTAAGGGTAAGTGGAAACGAAGTATGTGAGGGTTAAGGTGGGTTAGCCTATCTGTAGTTGAAATCTCAATTTATTTACAGAAAAGTAGTTGATTAAATTCGCGAGCTAGGTGTGTTAGCCTGCTTGGGGGTTGCTAGGGGTAGTTTATGAGGTTGTAAGGGTATGTGGGAATAAGGTGTATCGACGTTGAGGTTATAAAATAATATGTAATTGATCGAACTCGTTTTACCCATAATCCGGTGGTTTAGCTTGCTTAGGGGTTGATAGGGGTGGTTTCTACCCCTAAAAAGTGAATTTCCGCAATAGTACAAGAAAGCAAACATAATTACGAGTATTTTAAAACAAAAATGATTTCATTTAGATTAGATTTACTACCTCGCACGTAGTTTTGATCGTTTCCTCCCACTCTGCGACGGCTTAACGTGCTCTCCGAGGCACGGTGAGGAAACCCACAAGGACTGCACAAACACCCAGACCACGGCAACATCTGTATGGCCAATACAAATGTTGTCTTGTGCGGGGATCGAACCCGCAACCGTCCGCGCAACAACCAATCGCAATCCAGTGATGTGACCGCTGCGCCAACGCTATGTGTTATACTTTAGAAAATTAAAATTGGTTTAAATTCCAATTTCAATAAATAAAATGTTTCTTTTAATTTAATCAACTTCTAACATAGCTGAGTAAACAATAAAGTAGTTTAATCAATAAGCAAATTTTACTAAATAAGAATTCTGAATGTATTTACTATAAGTATTGGAATGTAGACATTTGTGTGCAAGTTTATTATACATCTACACCGCCTACCCAATAGTTTTCTTCTTATGTCTGGGTTGTCTGGAAGAAATGGCTAATTAGCCATAAGTCCGCCCATTGTACTTCACTGTCTGTAATTATCCTTATAATTTGTTTGTAATATTTTTCTGGTGTACAATAAAGTATAAATAAATAAATAAAAATAAGAATTCGTCAAATCGTAGTCCCGCAAAGTCTAGCCTCCTTCATAGGCAAAGGCCTTTTGTTGACGCATCGAATGCTTACAGGCTGTTATAACGCAGATAAATAATTAGCGTTAATCACCAATTAAGCTAGATCTCATATCAAAACTATTAAAATTTGTGTGAAGAAAACTTGGTTATAATTGTATTTTTTATCTTGCTAGAAGTCTGAATTTTAATGTGTATGTACGTAAATCTGACAATTAATTAAGATTGTTAGTATCCACTACGTGAGCTAAACCTTAAATTATTCATTTAAATCTGAAACAAAAAATTGTTAATGAAAATTTTATTTAGTTTTTGAGCAAGCGTATTCTTTGTCACTCATTCAATTCATTGACACCTTATTATGATAAAATGTTTCTTGGGAATGAGGCCAGTGCCCAGCAGTGGGACTTTACTCAATCAATCAATCAATTAGCTATATGATAAAAACCGCATAGCGAACGGTAGAGCTCTAAATTCGTTTTTATTTTTATTTTTGTGTTACCCACACATGAGGAAATTATAAACATTTTAAATCATATCAAAATTTTTTAGACCCAGCGGGATTTGAACCCGCGCCCTCTGACTTGACACGGCTAGATGAGGATCCATAGCTCAGTTGGCAGAGGTAAAGATCTTGCTCAAAATTTAGAGCAACCCGACTGAGAAGTACATCAATATTACAGAAGATAACAGCAAAATAACACAGCTATTTATTTATTTAATATTAACATCAACAAGACATACACTGATAAGATCAAAAAAGAACGTCTCTTTATAAAAATAATAAGTATAGTTAGTTCAAGTCATCTTTGCGCGCGGCTCTATGTGTGCGTGCGCTTGTAATTATACAACTTTAATTTGTGTAGCAGACGGTCAGGGACAGGGCGACGGTCGCGTCACTACGCGAGACCGTCGCACCCACACATATACCCGCGCGCAAAGATGAGTTGAACTTACTATACAAGTGTTGCCTTAATTATAGGTGTTACACACATCGCACAACATACAAATAAAGTTATATATATAACAAATTCATATTAAATTAAATCACAAAAAAATACTATAAATCATAAAAATATGACAATTAAATTTAACATTAAAATTTATCACCAAATCACGATTCAGCCTGTAACATCCCACTGCTGGGAATAGGCCTCTTCCCCATGTAGGGAAAGGATCGGAGCTTAATCCACACACGCTGCTCCAATGCGGGTTGGCGGATATATTCCCTACTATGAGTAACGATCGCTATCAGGTGTACATGATAACAACCGGGACTGACGGCTTAACGTGCTCTCCGAGGCACGGTGGGGAGACCCACAAGGACTGCACAAACACCCAGACCACGGCAAACATCTGTATGGCCAATACAAATTTTGTCGTGTGCGGGGATCGAACCCGCAACCGCCCGCGCAACAGCCAATCGCAATCCAGTGCTGTGACCGCTGCGCCAACGCGGCGTCACCGCATTCATTATCACCAAATAATGAAAAATTAATAAGGAATATATCTATCAAGTAGCATTATTTTCCTCGTGAGTAAGGTGACCAGAGTTCTTGAGAGGATTGGGATAGGGCAGGCAACGCGCTTGCGATGCTTCTAGTATTATAGGCGTCTATAAGCTACAGTATTTGCTTACCATCAGGTGAGTCGTACGCTTGTTTGTCGACCTTGTATAAAAAAAAATCTAAGCATAAACTTTATTTACTTGTAAGTGCATCGGGTACGCGTCTACTATAAGTATTTCATTATCTTAAAATATGTCTGATTAAGCGTGAATAACATTACCTACTAAGTGATGAATGAGTATTATTCTTTGTATTCAAAGCATGCACATTCCAGTAACTTATTTTACTTTGAATTATATGACTGTGTGGCTTCAACTTCCGGTGTTCTTTCGCTTGAAGTAAGTAGATATAAGTATAAAAGAAGACTCAACTGATACACCTTTTGAGGGCAAAGCACTCAGGTGGAGACGTCACAACATGTGTATTATTTTGTTTTTATTTTTTGTAAGGAGTTTTTGTTTATTTTCTAACCGGATTCTTGAATTTAGACACAAAAATGTCATAGCTTATGTAGATACGATTCACGATTCAGCCTGTAATATCCCACTGTTGGGTATAGGCCTCTTCCCCATGTAGGAGAAGGATTGGAGCTTAATCCACCACGCTGCTCCAATGCAGGTTGCGGGAATATATTCCCTAAATATGAGTAACGATCGCTATCAGGTGTACATGATAACAACCGACGGCTTACGTGCTCTCCGAGGCACGGTAAGGAGATCCACAAGGACTGCACAAACACCCAGACCACGGCAAACATCTGTATAGCGTATAGCCAATACAAATGTTTTCCTATGCGGGGATCGAAGGATCGAACCCGCAACCGCCCGCGCAACAGCCAATTTATTGCAATCCAGTGCTGTGACCGCTGCGCCAACGCGTTTTTTTTTATGTAGGTAGCATGATTATAAACATGTACGTAACGTATATGCGAGCGAGTCAGTGTACGGGTTAAATTAAATTGGCTATAAAGCCTTAATAAAGCCAACTGAATAAATGTGTTTGCTTGCAAAAGAAAAAAAAATTGACTTCAATTACATGAACCATTAACACAATGTAGGTAAACGAAACAATAGTCAAGTAAATACGCGTTATCAATTGTCAAGTAAGGGCCTATGCAAACCACGTTTTTTAATCGCGCCGTCGACGCTCGTTTCTAAAACGCGCGTCGACAGCGCGTTTGTATCGCGACACACGCGCGTTTGTATCGCGTCTGTATCGCGTGACACGCGCGTCGACGGCGCGTTTTTATCCTACAGAGCAGTTTGTTGGCGTTTGTATCGATTCAAACGCGCGTCGACGGCGCGTTTGTATCGCGACATACGCGCGTTTGCATCGCGTTTGTATCGCGTCACACGCGCGTTTGCATCGCATCTGTATCGCGTTTAAAAAACGCGGTTTGCATAGGCCCTAAATAGTTAAATACCCATTATTAGCGATAACTCAAAAATTAAACACTCAAATATATTATTTTGGAATAAACTGTCACTGCCCTCTAGTGGAAAATAAATCTAACTGCGTAATCTATACATATAATAAAATGGTAGAAAAGTCAAAACTGTACATTGAATATTTTTTTAAAAGAATACTTGGGGTGTGATCTACAATCGATACCGAAGCCAAAAATATAGTTTTTAGAATTTTTGTCTGTTTGTCTGTTTGTCTGTTTGTCTGTTTGTCTGTATGTATGTCCGGGATAAACTCAAAAAGTACTGCATGGATTTACTTCAAATTTGGCACGAATATTGTTAAGAAGTCGGGTCAGAACATAGGCTATATATTATCACGCTATCACCTACGGGGAACGAGCAGTGAACCTTTATTTCTTCAAATGTATGTCCGGGATAAACTCAAAAAGTACTGCATGGATTTACTTCAAATTTGGCATGAATATTATTAAGAAGTCGGGTCAGAACATAGGCTATATATTATCACGCTATCACCTACGGGGAACGAGCAGTGAACGCACGCAGACGACGTCGCTGGCAGCAGCTAGTAGTAGATATGGCCATAATTATAACATCATTAATTTGAACGATAGTCACCGAAGTAGTTTTACCGGATTCCGATAGATGGCACCGCGACAAAGAATCATGTAGGTATTAATTTGTTTCATGTAGGTATGTGTAGTATTTTGGTATGTAGCTTGTAGATAGTTTTGTTAATCGTTGATAGATGGCGTTGTTGTAATAATATTTAATGGGTTGACTGAGTTTTTCGTTCGTTTCCTTTGAGGATATACATAATATGAACAGGAATTCTCCAAACAGTTTCTTTTGCACTTTTTCCTTTCCTGAATATTAAATATCTGGTCCTGTTTTTTAACTTAATGGGTTGCTTTCTTCAATATTTCTCAGGTAGAAGGTTCGAAGACTGAATTTAGTTGTCTACAAATTGTAGTTATTGATTGTAGTATATATAGTTGTTGAATTGTAAAACGAAACTACATGACAAGTATTAACTTTTGATTTAACATATAAACTCTGACCAACCCGCCTGCCCAGCGTGGTGACTATGGGTAAAACACATGAGTTCACGCCATTATTGGCGCGAACTTGTGGAGGCCTATGTCCAGCAGTGGACTGCGATAGGATGAAAAATGATAAATGATGAAATGATATAAACTCTAAAAATAGAATCAAAATCGGTGGCCCCAGTAAAATGTTATAAGGTAGAACACAACTTTGGGTGACGAAAAAATAGTAAATACGCATTATTAGATATAACTCAAAAAGCAGTTGTCAGATCTCGATTAAATTTAAATGGCACCACATGCCAAGCAAACAAGCATCATCGAAATCAGTTCACCCAGTAAAAAGTTCTGAGGTAACGTACATAAAAAAAAATACAGTCGAATTGAGAACCTCCTCCTTTTTTTAAGTCGGTTAAAATTGTATGCAGCTGTGAGCTGATCGAAGTTCACCTCTCCCTGAAGAAGAAAAACGGAGCTCAATTCGCTTAACTAATCTTTGTGGAATAATATTCCTAACAATAAAAACGATCATTGTTATTAATTTATTTAACATTTATTAGAATTATGCATTGTTTCATTTTTAATTCTAAAATTCTATTCACATAGTGAGAAAAGGTAATAAAAAAATTTGTATCCGAGCGTAGCTTTGACCATATTTTTTCAAAAAATAAAAAAAATTCGCGGAATCTTTACGTTATGCTTAAGCTATGTATACAATACAACATTATAACAACATTGTGTAGGTCAAGCCAGGAATACATTAGGGAACATTTTGTCCCGCAACATGTTGCGCAACACGTAACATACGTGTTGCTGCAACGTTGCATAGTGTCCCGCAACATACTCCGCAACATATACGTGTTGCAGGACATCTTGCTTGCTCCCGCCTCGAGAGCAAAAACATTTGTTCCGCGTCGGCCCCAGCTACACACGGATTCTCAACAAATGAACAAATGTTTTCGCTCTCGAGGCTGGAGCAAGCAACATGTCCCGCAACACGCATATGTTGCGGGGTATGCTGCGGGACAATATGCAAAGTTGCAGCAACACGTATATTACGTGTTGCGCAACATGTTGCGGGACAAAATTTTCCCTAGTGTATTCCTGGCTTAAACTTGTAAATTTGTTTGGTAATAATATTCAAGTTTAAATTTTTAATTATACGTTTTAATTATTTTATCAATTTTTTGTATTTCACACGTAAGAATTTATATTATGAATTTTATTGTGTACTTTACTCATAGCAGTCGTTAACGTTTTGGTAAAGGGATTACAAAGGCGTTATTAAAGCCGATGGTAGTAAATCGATTCCCGCTAGGAGGGGGTTTCTAGTCAGAGCTAGTAACCGACACCCTGCCTTGAGAGCACATAAAACCATTTGCCCGGGCTGTTACTGTTGGTGAAGAAAGAAAGTATTCTTTTAAAGAAAGTAAAGTTTGCTTGAATGTTGAATGTTGAATATAGGAAAGAAATAATGACAATAGGGAATAAAGATCCTTCTCTTACATGGATTAAGAGAGATCTTTGCCCAGCAGTGGGATGCTACAGGCTGAATCGTAATTGTAAGGGAATGATTATTCCGTTGCCAATTGAATTTTAAGTATTTGAGAGCTTTTTGATAGAAACATAAAATATGGTATCGTAACACGCGTCAGCGCATATAGTTAGAATTCGAAATTAAAAAAATCTTATTATATTCTCTTAATAAATTTTTCTTTAATAAAATAATTACATATACTATGATACAATCGGGACCGACGGCTTAACGTACTATCCGAGGCACGGTGGGGAGACCCCGCAAGGACAGACATCCAAACCGGAACGGAATATTTGTACAAATACAAATATTGATGCCGAGCGGGAAACGAACCCGCATACCGTCGGTGTTTTGGGCGACTACTCGCACCACTACACCAGAGTGGTTGTTTTACAAGCGTGTAAGTGCGAAATAGCCATAACCTTTTAAGGTTCTGGGACAAAGTACCTACGCGTCTGCTTAGTGAAGACAAGTTAGCAATGACTGTACTATTACATAATTATATATATAAAGAAATTCTTAAAGAATCTCTTTAGTTTATTATATGACGCCTGGCTGGATGTCATTTGATTTTAAATTTTAAATAGATAAGATGTCAGACGGAACGTTATAAAATGTATATAGCTATTTTATTAAATTGTTAGAATTTGTAAATAAGAGTACGTATAGAATAATAAACTTGAAATGTCGTTTCTTTGATTTCAGGTATGATGTATATTAATTATGTTATTATTGTATATAAAGCTAGAATATTTAATTGTAATGAATAAACTTTGATTTCAGAGCAACGTCATCTTGTTATTTTGATACTCTCATACAAATAGATATATAATCTTATAAAACGACATTTTTGTTTATAAGATTTAAATTGAAACAAATATGGAGAAACTTCGTTTTGAATTTGCAATTTTGCCATCAAGCGACGGAAAATCTAATGCATATTATATCACCTCAATATCTACACACGAGGGAAAAGTATATGCTATCCCAGATGAATTTCAATCTGTTGGTTATCACAAAGACATAATAAAAACGGCTGCTTACACCAAAGTAAAAAACAGTCTTAAGAAAAGATACCAGACGCGAAGGGTTTGGATAACTATGTCAGAGGAACTAAAAAAAACCTATATAGATGAAGATGGCAATTTACAATTTGCAGACCAATACTTAGAAGAAATTGATCAAAAAGAAACTGCGACTGCACAAAATAATGAAACAGATGTACTAGAAAAACTATTTGAAAAGCTAGTAAAAAATACAGAAGAAACTAAACAGAATTGGAAAAATATAACAGAGAGGTTTGTGATTGAGAAATTTACAACTAAAAATTTTAATGCGAGCCAATGGATTGACACATTTGAAAAAGAATGCCTTCGCCTTAATGTGATACAGGATGAGAAAAAAATTGAAATACTCCGGTTATTTATGGATAAAAGTTGCTTAGACTGGTACAGTTCTATGATGTCAAAATTTACCATGAATTCGGAATGGTCAGTATGGAAAGACAAATTTTGTGCATCATTTGTAAACAAAGGTTGGAACAAAATTACTTATGCATTATCATATAAATATAAAGATGGATTATTATTAGATTATGCTATAAAGAAGGAAAAGTTGTTACTTGATATGAGAAACTCAGTTGATACAGGGACATTGATAGATCTTATTGCTGCTGGTTTGCCAGAATTCATACTTACCAAGATTGATAGAGAAATATTAATAGATACTGTTGACCTGTTTAATGAGTTAAGTAAGTATGAACATATGGTTAGCAAAAGTAATGGTTCATTCTACAGAAAATATGGAAATCCACTAAGCATAAATAGAAATGAAAATAAAAGCCCATGTAATATTTGTATAAAATTAAAAAAAGGAACTCGCTATCATCCCGAATCTACATGCTGGTTTTTAAATCAAGATGATATAATAAAAGAAAATAAAAGCCCATGTAATATTTGTAAAAAATTAAAAAAAGGAACTCGCTATCACCCCGAATCTACATGCTGGTTTAAAACAAACGAAGATGATATAATAAAAGAAAATAATATTAAACCTATTAATAATTCTGTTATAGAAGCCGAATTAAAGGAAACTAATCAAAAAAACGAATAGTGACACCATTAATAAAAGTCAAACTGCTATTGAATAATATGTTGCATGTATATGGAATCTATGATTCAGGTTCAAACGTTTCCCTCATAAATTCAAAGCTATTAAAACTAAAAGGGAAAATAAACAATATAAATGTAACGAATTTAATAACAATTAATGGTGTCAAAAAGACTAGTGGTTTGACAAATCTGAAAATTAAAATATTTGAGATAGAAAAAAATGTAGATGTATACATTATTGATGAAAAATGTTTTAACTATGATTTCTTGATTGGATTAGACATTATAAAGGAATTCAAACTAGTACAAAACGAAGATTTAAAAATAACTCAAAAAGCTCATTTTTTAGCTCATTTCAATGAGAACATAAAAACAAATAGTGAAGGAAAAGAAAGCACAGATAACAGAGATATAAAACAACACAAAATTAACTTCAATGAACATGTAAAAGAAGAAGATTTTGAAATAAAGATAGATCATTTAGATGATATAAAAAAATCACAAATTAATAAATTAATTGAAGAATACAACACAGTATTTGCAAAAAATAAATATGATGTTGGTACTGTTAGTGGATATGAAGCTAGAATAGACTTATTGGTAGACAAATATTGCTGTAAAAGGCCATACAAATGCACTATGGAAGATAGAAAAGAAATAGAGAAGCAAATAGCAAATTTATTAAATAAAAATCTTATAGAAGAATCCTACAGTCCTTTTGCTGCACCTGTCACTTTGGCTTTTAAAAAAGAGGAAAACAAGAAATCCAGATTATGTATAGATTTTAGGGAACTTAATAAAATAGTAGTGCCGGAGGCCCAGCCATTTCCTTTAATAGATGATATAATGACAAAAACGAGAAATTGTACATATTACACAACACTAGATATTAATTCTGCATTTTGGTCAATTCCTTTGAGAATAGAAGACAGAAAGAAAACTGGATTTGTGACTCAAGAAGGACATTTCCAATGGACTTGCTTACCATTTGGCTTAAAAACAGCACCAGCAATATTTCAAAGAATATTGAGCAATATACTTAGAAAATACAAACTTACAGAATTTGCTGTAAACTACATAGATGACATTCTAGTATTTTCAAAATCTTTTGATCAACACATTAGTCATCTGAAGCAATTATTAGAAGCAATTAAAACAGAAGGTTTTAAATTGAAATTTACAAAATGCACATTTGCATCAAATTCAGTAAAATACCTGGGTCATATTATACAAAATAATTCTATAAAACCACTAAAAGATAATTTGATTTCTATAAAAAATTTTCCTATTCCAAAAACACAAAAAAATGTAAGACAGTTTCTAGGAAAAATAAATTATTATCATGAATACATTCCAAAAAGTGCAATAATATTAGATCCATTACATAATTTACTCAGAAAAAATCAAAATTTCATTTGGACTGATAAATGCCAAGAGACATTTGAAAAAATAAAAAAAATTCTTTGTTCTCAACCAGTTTTGGAAATATACGATAAAGATTTACCAATAAATATTTATACAGACGCGTCTATAGAAGGAATTGGAGCCATTTTAAAACAGACGCAGCCAGATGGAATAGAAAAGCCAGTTGCTTATTTTTCAAAGAAGCTAAATGAAGCTCAAAAAAAGAAAAAAGCCATATATTTAGAATGTTTGGCCATTAAAGAAGCGGTACGATACTGGCAATACTGGTTAATAGGAAAATCATTTACAGTTTATTCAGACCATAAGCCATTAGAAAATATGAATGTGAAATCAAGAACCGATGAAGATCTAGGTGACTTGATGTACTACTTATCCCAATATGATTTTAAAATAAAATACGCTCCAGGAAAAGATAATTTGGAAGCAGATTGCCTTAGCAGAAATCCAGTATTAGAATCTGACGAAAATAAAGATGAACAGCTTAAGATTGTGAACTTAATTGATGTCGAAGATATTTTAATGGATCAGAATGGAAATGAAGATATACAAAATAATAAAAATAAAATGATTAAGAAACAAAACATATATTATAAAAAAGTAAGAAATAAAGAAAAAATAATTTTATCAGAGGAATTCAGCATACAATTTATAAGAAATATACATGAAAATCTATGTCATATAGGAATTCAGCAGATGCAAAAAACACTTGGTCCACTATACACTGCTAAAAATTTAACTAAAAATATCAAAGAAATATGTAAAAACTGTAAGATTTGTATAAAAAATAAATCAAGAGGACAGGAGAAAATTGGATTTATGTCTCATCTGGGTCCAGCCAAGAAACCTTTTGAAATAGTCTCAATAGATACAATAGGAGGTTTTGGAGGCTCAAGATCTACAAAGAAGTATCTACATCTTTTAGTAGACCACTTTACGAGATACGCATTTATACTAACATCGAAAACTCAATGCGCAGATGATTTTATTAAACTTGTTTCAAAAATATCAAACACTGAAGATATTAAGATGCTTCTTACAGACCAGTATCCCGGTATAAATTCAAAAGAATTCAAGAAATTTTTGGACGAAAAACAAATAATTATGGTGTTCACTGCAGTAAATGCACCATTTTCGAACGGTCTAAATGAGAGATTAAACCAAACATTGGTGAATAAAATACGATGCAAATTTAATGAAGATGGAAATAAAAAAGCTTGGACAACGATAGCTCATGAGTGCGTAGATAAATATAATAAAACTATCCACTCAGTAACTGGTTTCTCTCCAACTTATCTTTTATATGGTTTAGATTTTACTATTTTACCAAAAGAATTGAAGACAGAAAAGACTGAAAATAATTGGATAAGAGATAGGACAACAGCATTAGAAAATACAATAAAATCACATAACTACAACAAAATGTTATTTGATAAGAACAGAAAACACCATGAATTTAATGTTGGAGACATGGTGTACATAGAAAATGGAAATAAACTAAACAGAAAAAAACTAGATGAGCTGAAAATTGGTCCTTTTCAAATCATGGAAAGAAAATCTAAATCGATATATAAAATCGACACTGGATATAGGAAAACAGAGTCTAATTTATTTCATATTACAAAAATTATTCCAGCAACCAAAATAGAAGATGAGGGTCTTTATTTTTAAATTATCTTTCTCCAGGGGGGGAGATATAAAGAAATTCTTAAAGAATCTCTTTAGTTTATTATATGACGCCTGGCTGGATGTCATTTGATTTTAAATTTTAAATAGATAAGATGTCAGACGGAACGTTATAAAATGTATATAGCTATTTTATTAAATTGTTAGAATTTGTAAATAAGAGTACGTATAGAATAATAAACTTGAAATGTCGTTTCTTTGATTTCAGGTATGATGTATATTAATTATGTTATTATTGTATATAAAGCTAGAATATTTAATTGTAATGAATAAACTTTGATTTCAGAGCAACGTCATCTTGTTATTTTGATACTCTCATACAAATAGATATATAATCTTATATATATAACCTAATTTAAGTTGTTACTATAATTATTGTCTACTGGTTTAGAGATAAATGCATGAACTTTATATAATTTGAATTAATTTGTTACCTTAAACAGCGGCGACATAGTTTCGTAGTAATTAATTAGTATTAAATTGCTGATTCATTCTTTTAGGTCAAAGACAGCTGGCAACTATACTGATATTATAAAGATGTGGTATGTTTGTTCGAAAGAGACAATCTTAGGCGTTATTAGTTAATTTGAAACTAATTATGCAAGACATAGGCTATAAAAGATCACTTAATGGGTTATAGAACTAATCATAAAAATCAAATGATAATTTTCGTTGACTTCCTATATGCATTTAGTACTTTTATATATTTTGGACATTACAATTTTTCATAACGGCTGGAATTAATACTAATTAATGGATTATTACAGCCTTTGATAATAAGGATGGGTGGATGATTAAAGCCTTTTCACGCCAAAAGTCAGTTAACTTTGACAATACACTTTTTTATAGGCTATAAAGGTGGCGAACAAACGCACTGTCTAAGCTTACAGTCACTTGCAATAGCAGGAGCTTTACAAGGGCTTTCCCCATGATAACCTAAACCCTTTCCAGGAGCTCTGCCTACTTTACTCACCACAGGCACACAACACTACTTATAAGCATGTACTATATAGATATGATCTGCTGTAAGGTTGAAGTATTTTCGCAGTCGAACCGCTCTCTTTGAGAAAGATATTTCCTTTTAAAGATATTTTCTTTATTATTTTTTATATTTCTTTCTATGATTGTTTAGTTAATTTGTTTTTTTTTTGTAAATGATATAAAATTTTATTTTTTTGGCTTTCGTTAAGTGTGTGTATCACCTTATGGCGAAATAAATGTTTTCATTTTCATTTTTCTGCTGACGCTGTGTGTATACGGCATAGAATATACCCCCTCTCTTTCCATGGGTGTCGTAGGTGGCGACTAAGGGATAACAAAGTTCCACTAACATCATGGAACTATTGAAGCCGACCGATGGCGGGATAGCCATACTATAGCTGGCATTTTAAATAGACAGACCGAAGACGGGCAGCAGCGTCTTCGGTGCAACAAAGCCCTGCGGTCACCAACCCGCCTGCCCATCGTGGTTACTATAGGCAAAACACACGAGTTCACGCCATTTTTGGCGCGAGCTTGGGGTGGCCTATGTCCAGCAGTGGATTGCGATAGGCTGAATTGATGATGATGATGACGATTTCTTGCTGTGACTTACTTCAATAAAATTGAGGGTTTTTGATTAACACAGGCTACTAGATTATTCTCAAGACTTTTGCAAGTCAAACTACGCAGTATAACTAGTAGTATACAAACTTATAATGACGTAAATAAATTAATTGTACATAATTGTTAAATTTCTATTTAATCCCTGAACATGTTGATATTCCGATATATATTGTTGATGTTAGGGGTTGTCTGGAAGAAATGGCTAAATAGCCATAAGTCCGCAAATTGTACTTCACAGTCTGTAAATATCTTTAAATGTGTTTAATGTTTAAAATGTAGTTGTGGTGTACAATAAAGTATAAATAAATAAATAAATATTCCTGCGCACGGACCAAGTTGGTCTTCTTAGTATAATGACACTACGAGCGTAGTAATAAAGGTATCTGCGCCATCTTGTGTACTCGACTTACCTTTTACGTAATATTAATTACTATGAGTTGTAAATAACTCTGTTTTGAATTTCTTACGCGCTTGAAACATCAACATTTGCTTTATTTTTAACTAAAAATAATTTACTTTGACTTAATAAATTAATATAAAAAATTTAAATCATGAATTGTTTCTAGGAAAAACTTGATGAAACATCTGGACACATGTTACACGACAAATCCTGAGGCTGAACCAGATTTGAAGAGGAAGAGTGTCGTACTCAACTTATTTTTTTTCGGTAAGCTGGCTTTTTTATACTACAAGGATGACAAACAAGCATACGGCTCACCTGATAGTATATAGTATTTTTGACGTGACACCGTCTAATAAATCGATGAAAGCCGGCGGCATGCACGAAAAAGGATGACTCACTGTAGCGTTACGCTCAATGCTGAATGCACGCTTACGCCGAACTATCTCTCTTCCACTGGATTGGACTATGCGTCCAAGGAGATGTTTTGTTATGACTAGGGACCGGATTATATGCATTTGCATATTTGCATAATATGCATTTGCTTATTTAAGCCATTCTCAGTGGTAATAGCATATTTTACCTAAGATCTAGTTATGATGCATATTATCGGTACATTTACAATATTACATAGCCGTGATTTGCACTCATTTTTCCTACATACCTGAAAGTATTAAAAAGCTTGAAACTCGCGGTCTGGCATTGGCTGCATCTATCATTGCCGCATAAACTTAAAAAAACTTTGAAAACAATTACTTATATTGAACAATAACCCAGGTTTTGAAAGTTTGTGTCTAATTGATAGTTTTATTAATGGGACGGCAGAACTTTTGCCAGAAGCTGTTATATAAATAAACTATAAATATAGAATATTTAACAGTCACAGAAGTTAAACATAAAATTAAAAGTAGGAACTTTATAAATATTAGTTTAAAAAAATTCAATTTTTTATTTAAATGTATTAATATTAATTTAAATAATTAAATTGTCGACAAAAAAAATTATAAACGTAAAACATACAAAGCAAAATAATAAATTCTTTTCTCGCAAATGAAAAAAACCGACTTCCATTACAAACAAACATAATTATTGTATTTATTGTAATAAAACCTCATTTCCGCTATACTATTTGTTAGATATATTTTATACGACAATTGCTCTTTAAAAAAATATTTGTTTTCTTAATTAAGTCTAATTCCTCAGTCTTTAATAAACGGATTCCGTGATTTCAATACATAATTTTCAACCGACTTAAAAAGGAGGAGGTTCTCAATTCGACTGAATTTTTGAAGTGAAACTTCTTTAGGCGCATAAGGGTAAATTTTTTACGGATGAAACGGCGAAGTTTTGCCTACTTCGTCCAGTACAGGCGTCACCCGTCTCGTGCCCCGCTTCACCTTAGTTTTCAATTAGTTTTTAATAAATTTTTTTTTCAAAGTTTGCCAAAGAAGTTTCACTTTGTACGCACGCACTTTTTTATTTTAAATTTTATCTACTTATACCTCGAGTTATATCATTTTCAACTAGAGTCAACTCAAGTTAGTAAATAAAGTTGACACATCACTAGTGTATGTTGACTAAGGTAATAATAATAATAATAATATAAGGTAAATCCACAGACTACATGTAGTCTGTGGGTAAATCAAGTACTGAACGCAGCTGGCATGCCTATTATAAAATATCCTGGCTCTGTTATTTATTTATCAGATTCTAGCTAATAATTAACACAAAAGCTCGTAAGAATTCAACAAATTGTAAACATACTAGCGACCCGCCCCGGCTTCGCACGGTTGCGAAAATGATCAGTGTTCCTCTACTATATTATGCATATATCTATACTAATATATAAAGCTGAAGAGTTTGTTTGTTTGTTTGTTTGTTTGAACGCGGTAATCTCTGGAACTACTGGGCCGATTTAAAAAATTCTTTCAGTGTTAGATAGCCCATTTATCGAGGAAGGCTATAGGCTATGTGTCATCACGGTAAGACCAATAGGAGCGGAGTCCACGCCGACGAAGTCGCGCGCAGAAGCTAGTTATACATATAAACCTTCCTCTGGAATCTCTCTATCTATTAAAAAAACTGCATCAAAATCCGTTGCGTAGTTTTAAAGATCTAAGCATATATAGGGACAGACAGACAGCGGAAAGCGACTTTGTTTTATAATATGTAGTGATGATCATTATGCAGACACTACGTACCAAATGTAACAGTTGTTTTTAACTTTTAATAATAAACTAAAACCAGTTCACAAAAAGTTTGAATAGCTTATAATATTTATTTTAGTGCACGTAACCGTTCTCTCTTTTCTGGTTCTGGTTCGCTGACGACGCGTTGGCGGTCACATCACTGGTTTGTGGCTGTTGCGGTTGCGGGTTCGATCCCCGCACATGACAAACATTTGTATTGGCCATACAGATGTTTGCCGTGGTCTGGGTGTTTGTGCAGCCCTTGTGGGTTTCGCGCCGTGCCTCGGAGAGCACGTTAAGCTATCGCTTCCGGTTTTTATCATAACATTAAATGTCTTGATATTTAATTTAAAAAAAAAAAACACCAGTTAGTAATAAAATTATAAGAAACGTCAAATAAGTGTTTCATCCCTGCTACCCTTGTTTAGCTAACCACAATCGTTCTCAGAGAAAAAGTTGGGCCTCTCGTCAAAACTGTCGGAAAATAAGCTTGATGGTAATTAGTGGTAAAAATGGACCGTGGATCCCCGAGTAATCTATACTAATATAATAAAGCTGAAGAGTTTGTTTGTTTGATTGTTTGTTTGTTTGTTTGTTTGTTTGTTTGTTTGTTTGTTTGTTTGAACGCGCTAATCTCAGGATCTACTGGTCCGATTTGAAAAATTCTTTCAGTGTTAGATAGCCCATTTATCGAGGAAGGCTATAGGCTATATAATATCATCACGTTAAGACCAATAGGAGCGGAGTCCACGCCGACGAAGTAGCGCAGAAGAAGAAGCTAGTATTTAATATTTTGGATATTGATAGTGTGCTAAGTAAATAAGTATGAGGAAGAAAGCTTGTTATTTTATAATTTTTTTGTCATCCTTTTGTAAATCGTGTTTTTGTTATTACTACCATTTTTATTATTGTATAAAAACCTGTCTACCTCAACAATGTTCTTTCTGTTTTTGTATGTGCTAAGGTTGACTGGTAGATAAGGCTATATGGTTTTAAGCACTCCTTTAGCGTAACATACTGTTTTTAACCGACTTCAAAAAAAGAGGAGGTTTTAATATAATACGCGGTTCGGAGTAATGGAGTTCGGTAAAGGTTAGCTATGCCGTCTTGTTTACCAATAAATTGAAGCACCAACAAATATCTAGAGCAGGGTTTCTTAACCTGTGGTCCATGGACCCCTAAGGGGTCCGGGTTAGAATATCAAATTGAGGAGTTGTTTGTGCGTAATCAAAAACAACTCCTCAATTTGATATTCTAATTATATAATATAATAAAAAAGGAGTTGTTTGTGCGTAATCAAAAACAACTCCTCAATTTGATATTCTAATCCATCATAAGCAGCAGCAACCGTCACACTAGTTATTTATATGTAAAGTTTGATCGCAAACAATAAAAGGTAATTGAAGTAAAGCATCGTTGTGTTTTTATTTTCTTGTTTTCTTTTTTGGAAAGGGTCCGTGGACTCCTTGAAATTTTTAAAGGGGTCCATCACTAGAAAAAGGTTAAGAAACCCTGATTTAGAGTAAATTCAGCGCGACTCTACTGTTCGGTGAAAATTCACCAAAAAATAATGATCTCACTCTTGTTCGCATTCTACAGTTTTTTTAAGAAAATATTCAGAAAATTTGTACTCGCCACACTGTCGGACGATAATTATTAACCGACTTCCAAAAAAGGAGGAGGTTCTCAATTCGACACGTATGTTTTTTTTTTATGTATGTTAGCTCAGAACTTTTGACTGAGTAGACCGATTTCGATCAATTTTGTTTTAATTAAAAGGTGTTGCGTGTCATGTGGTCCCATTTTAATTTAATTGAGATCTGACAAGTACTTTTAGAGTTATATCTAATAATGCGTATTTACGTGACTACTTTTTCGTCGATCTACGTTATATTATACCGCATAACTTTTACTCGGTGTACCGATTTCGATGATTCTTACTTTAATCGAAAGCTAATACTTGTCTTGTAGTCTTGTTTAAATTAGATCGAAAACTGATTACAACTTTTTGAGTAATCTTTAATAGCGCGTATTTACTTGACTATTTTTTTCGTCTTGTTACGTTGTATTACTTGTCGATTTAATTGAAGTCGGTTTTTTTTCGTTTGCGAGCAAACACAATTATTTCAAATACAATGACGATTCGAAAATGCCTTTGATGCCTATTTGAATAAAGTTGTTTTTGATTTTGATCTTGAATGATTAAAAATCGTTTTATACATTAATAAAAATTATATTTTTCGGTAACAATGTGGCGGTCGTTCAATAAAATAATATTTTTTACAACCAAAAAACTATATTAAATAAATGTAAACTTTTTGCTTTAATATAACAAAGGTTACATTTTCCTCTTATTTTTTGTGTTTTTATAATGACTATAAGAATAATTTAAATAAAAATTTAGATTAATATACTGTATACAACGTATTATAATATAATATATATTCACTGTCACAGTCGCCCACAGTTTGGCCGAATTAAGACGTTCGCGATAGTTTGTATTCGTGGCATCTATATTTCTCGTTCGCGATGGTATTCTTCAGGGATGGTAAGTAGAATAATTGTCCCATACTTTGACGTCACAGGACTGGTTCTTGTTCGATCTCCGCATATGGCAAACATAATACAGGCCATACAGATGGTTGTCGTGATCTGGGTTTTAGTGCTTGTGTATTGTGTGTCTTTCCTGAATCCCTGAAACACAGGTGTCAATAGGTAGGGCCGTTGCGTTTAAGGCGCTATTTATACATAATTAAATTAAGTTTTTCGGACAGTTCGGAATACAATTGTAGCTAAAAGTTGTGAAAATTGTTTTGTTCCATTGCTAATATATATTTCAAGTGATGAAGTATGTTTGAAATTCACCACGTGCTCGGAACGTGGTCTCCTCGTGAGAAAGTCGAACTCAGGAGGAATATTCTACACTAGCTGTGACTCACCCGCGTTAATTTGAGGAAAAAACGTACCACATTTTTTTAAAACCATTATTAAAGAGGGGTTCTCTACTCCAGTGTTCCGCAAACTTTTTGTGTTCAAGGTACACCTAGGAATAGAAAAATATTTTGGAGGTACACCACAAATGAAAAATCATTTTTTAAGTAACATGAACCAACATTTATTTATTAATCACCGAAACAATATTTATGATTAATCAATAAACGTAAACTTTATTTTTCCGAGGCACACCAATAAACGACCACGGCACACCAGTGTGCCGCGGTACACCCTTTGCGGAACACTGCTCTACTCGACTGTATTTTTTATACATGTTACCTCAGAATTTTTTACTGGGTGGACCGATTTCAATGATTCTTTTTTTAATCAAAAGATGGTGCTGGTCATGTGACCCCATTTAAATTTAATCGAGATCTAGCAAGTACTTTTTGAGTTATATCCAATAATATGTATTTACTTCTTGTTTTATTGATTTCGATTTTAGCCAATTTAAAAAAAGGAGGAGGTTCTCAATTCGACTGTCTATTTTTGAAGTAAAACTCATTTACACACGCTTGTCTTGGGGAGTAAGCTGGTGAATTCGTGACGAGAGCGTTACGAAAATTGTGATCAGGGGTGAGAATGGAGCAAGTGCGAGAGAGGTTCTCTCTTTCTCTCGTAGCCAGTTACGTTTCGTATATCTAAGACACATGCAGGCCTATTGCTAAAGAAGTTTTACTTCAGTAATGTGTGTGTCTTTTTCATATTTACTTTATTATTTATTGTGATAAACATAATCAAACGATAATAATACAATCTTGAAGGTGAAAAAATTTGGTAAAAATTGTGTAGTAGAATATATAACTAGTCAGATTTTCTTCTTGATATATTAATATTATGAAATACATACCTATATACATCTATTTATTTACGTTTTTCTTTCCAGTGGTGACGGTGGTAGTCGCACTGTTCGTGGGCGGTCAGTTGCGCGACCTGAGGTTCGACGGGGGTCGCCCCGGGTTTTTATACGGCGATAAAATTTCAGGTAATTTAGAAGAATACGCGATACTGAAGCAAATATACTTTTGGCTGTTATCACGACCAAACGTTTTTTTTTAATACAACTAGATCGGCAAACAAGCGTACGGTTCACCTATTAATGGTAAGCGATGACCGTAGCTTATAAACGTCTGCAATACCAGAAGTATCGCAAGCGCGTTGCCGACCCAATCCCCAATTCCCCCAAGAGCTCTGGTCATCTTATTCACCAACAGGAACAAAACACTGTTTGAAAGCAGTATTGTATAGCTGTGATCTTTTGTAAGGTCGACGTACTACCCCAGTCAGCCTGACTCAGTTAACTACTCAAATATTTTTTTTTTTTTAATAAATACAGTTTATTTAACTCATTAAACATTATAAATATTTACAAGTCGCAACTTAAGAACTAAATATTTACAGATAGTTTTGATACAAATCATGTCCGCGTGGAATTGTGCCAAGAATGCTGGCAGCATTTCCCCGTTGAATCGCTATGCCGATTCTCTGGGCAAAAAATAATTAAAATAAAACTCTATATCGTTAGAGTTTACACATAGTTTACATCATATCAGATGTTTGGCGCGAATTTGAGGAAGCCTATGTTCAGCAATAGACTGTAATAACTTGAAGTGAGAGAGATACAGAGAGAGATACATTATATAGGAATCAGTCTATTAGCAAGCGCGTTGCCGACCCTATCCCCAATCCCCCCAGTAGCCTATCCCCTACATTTGTAATGTATTTACGCCTAGTCCGATTCATTCATTCATTAAAGACGACGAGAAAACCTTTTTGCTTGGTACGAAATATAAAGTAGTACGAGATGTAACGCCTACGCCCAGTGGAGGAATTTTTACCTAGCCTGTTTTAGTTAAGTTTTCCTATGTTGGTATGTATCGTTACTACCATATCTATTAATATAATCATTGTGCCAATTCTTCTCTGCAGAATCTACATTCCGAATCGGAGGTGGATTCACTTTTAATGATAAATAATTAAAATTGGAATTTGTAAGATGCTTTTGAAGCCTATTTGAATAAAGTTATTTTTGATTGAATAATATATTTTTCAGATGGGGATGTGTACGATTATATCGTAGTCGGCGCAGGGGCTGCAGGCAGTGCGGTCGCCGCGCGCCTCGCGCAAGCAGGCAGACGCGTGCTTCTCATAGAGGCGGGTGGGGACCCACATTTACTGACCAAGGTAAAATCTACAATTCGATTCACGATTCAGCCTGTAATATCCTGTTGTTGGTCATAAGGCCATAAGCCTCTTCCCCATGTAGGAGAAGGATCAGAGCTTAATCGACCACGCTGCTTCAATGCGGGTTGGCGGATATATTCCCTACTATGAGTAACGATCGCTATCAGGTTTACATGATAACAACCGGGACCGACGGCTTAACGTGCTCTCCGAGGCACGGTGGGGAGACCTTCAAGGATAGGGAGGGTAAAATCTACACACAGTATAAAATAATGTCTGAAGTCTCTGAATAACAGTATAAAATAAAATCTGAAGTGTTTATTTTCTTGTTAAAACGTGATCATCCCACGGTCTACTGATCTTAATTCAATAAAAAATCTTCCCACGTTATTATAAAAATCGTTAGGCCATTGACTCATTACGAAATCTCAAAAATCTCAGATCGACCGTAATGTATTTTTCCTTTCATTTTCGTTACTTCTCTATCTTTTCCAATGTGTTTCATCCTAATATGATTTTCTTTGGTTTTTACTATTTTTAAAGGCTAAAAGCACTGGTCTATTCATTAAATCCAGTGCTTAAATATTAAAGATATTTCTCTATTTATAATGTTGGGCGATGAGTTCTGTGAAGTCAGTTGCTAGATTTAAACTAAGCGTTGGAAGAAATTATTATTAATTAATTTAAATACCAACGATTTATGATTATTAATAATGTACGAATTGTTAATATGTTTCAGATACCGTCTGCGGCGATAACACTGACCGCTTCGTCTCTTGACTGGTACTACGACACAATACCGAACAACAAGTCCTGTCTCTCGTCCAAGGGCAAGAGGTGTCACTTTTCGCGAGGTCGATGCCTCGGAGGCTCAACTAGCATCAACTACATGATGTACACCCGCGGTAACAGGCAGGACTACGACTTCAACCTCACCGGCTGGACCTGGAAAGACATCGAACCCTACTTCTTGAGATACGAAAAACTTGCCAGTTTAAAAAATCTGCCAAAGTCATCAGCGCCCTACCATAACACTTCAGGAGTCGTTCCAATCAATTATTTCGGAGATTCTAATAATCCATGGCATAAAAGGTTGGTACATGGTTTGGAATCTCTTAATTTCCCATACAATCCGGATGTTAACGCTAAATCACAAATAGGTGTTTCTCATATTTTGGGTTACACACACCGTGGTGAGCGGATGAGCACTGCTACCACGTATCTAGAAATGAAGAGTGTTAAGAGAAAGTTGAGGATAGCAAAGAATACGCAGTGTACAGGAGTCATCATTGACGAGAACAACGTAGCGCGAGGAGTCACAGTACACAGAGGAGGAAATAAAACATTGCGATTATACGCAAAACACGAGGTCGTTCTCAGCGCCGGATCCATTGGAACAGCTCAGTTATTAATGCTTTCAGGTGTAGGGCCGAAAGACCATTTGAAAGAATTTGGGATACCTGTCAAATCAGATTTATCAGTAGGCGACGACATGTCAGACCACGTTTTACCGTTGGTGTTTATCAAAGTTGATCACGATCATCGACCTTTATCGGATCTTGCGGTGCTTGGATCCAAAATTGTCGAAATTTTACAGTGGCTTTTGACAAGAAGTGGACCTTTGTCTTCGAACAGTTTGACTGATATCACTGCCTTTGTAAACACAAACTGTTATAACTACACCCTCAGGCGCTTAGTGAATGATAGACCGGAGTGCGAGCTGCCAACGTTGCAGTATATCTATGCTTATTTAAATAAAGGAGCAGGCTCTATAGCTCCAAATTTTATCAAACTTGCAATTTCACAAGACAAGGATATTTTGCAACAAATAATAACTGAAAACAGTAAAAGTGCTTCTATTTTGGTATCGTCGGTGGTTCTGCAGCCTAAATCTCGCGGTTGGGTCCGTCTAGCGAGTTTGGATCCACTTACGCCACCCGCCATTACTCCTAATTATTTAGATGATGAGAGAGACGTTGACGAAATGGTCAGAGGTATAAAGATAATCGAACATATGGTAGATACACCACTTTACAAGAAATACAATGCTTCAATTCATCGAATGAAGATTTCTGGTTGCCCTGGCGTCGAAGAAGATGGCTACTGGCCGTGTTACGCAAGGCACATCACGCTTTCGGTGCAGCATGCAGTAGGGACGGCCGCGCTGGGCCGAGTAGTGGACGAGCGGCTGAGGGTTAAGGGAATAAAGAACCTTCGGGTCGGCGATGCCTCAGTTTTACCTAATGTACCTCGTGGTAACACGGCCGCTGCAATCATCGCTATTGGAGAACGTTTATCGGATTTTTTGATACAAGACCATGGCTTAGAATGATCTTTCTTACCGTTATACGACGGTGAAGATGCTGCATGTTATGAAGAGTGAACCATGGTTCTTGGACCTGAGATATTTCGAATGAATGCTGATTCAAAGAGGTGGGCGAGCAGATACAATATAAACTTGCATTAGGAGGTGATTGATACAAGCGACAAGAAACTGTGATTCCTATTTTAGTAAAATTTATTCAATTGTTTATAGTAATTTATTAATTAAATATTTTTTTTAATAAACATGAATACAACCGAGTTTTGTATTTTATTAATGTAGGTTAGTGGATCGGTTAACCTGCAAAAAATTTAATTTAATAATTATTATTTTTTGTATTAATTCAGCCTGTAACGACAGCTTCCTTCTCTGGGCTGCTCCTTCCTTCGTTATTAGGGAAGGCTCGAAGGTGGATTACAACCACGCTCCTTCTCTGCTGGTTACCGGACATTTTTTGTTGCAAAGGTGGTAAATAAGTGTATGGTCTGCACGTCGCCTGAAATGCCAGGAGTATTGCCTGCGTATTGCCGACCCTAACGTCTCTGGCAACTAACATGAACTTAAGGGCTGCTCCATATTGTCCTGCTCAAAATATGGAGCAGCCCGACTGGGGTAGTACCTTGACCTTACAGAAGATCACAGCTAAATAACACTATTTTCAAGCAGTACACAACAAGAGCACTATATCTATATCCAATGAATGTTCAGTTGAAGCGCTCAATATCCGTGCTAATCACCTCACCAATGTGATATCGATTTTGTACCATACATTATTAATAATGTATCAAGTGGCTTATCGACATTGTGATACTTTATTAAGCAATAGTTAACTTGGAGAAAGAGAATATTGGCCCTAAACCATAGTATGATTCAAAATACATGTTACACCATCTATCAACATTCTGAACAAGTACCAACATTGAGTACCCTGGTACTCAAGTTTGCAGCTAATTTTAGTCAGTTGAAGAGAGCAAATACAGCATTAAAGAAATTCTTTTATTTTACAAAATACATCAGTTTTGTCTAATTCTTTTGACGGTAATATTTCAAATTCTTCTCGTATATCTTGTACATGAGATCCCAGAAAATGAATCTCGCGTGGAAGGGTCGCTTCTTCATGGACAGTTCCTTGTCGATGCTAAGGTAATGGAAGGTGTCCAGGGTCATTGGTGTCCATTTGAAGGGTAGCAGGTCCGATGTCTCAGGAGTAGGGTCTCTGAAAGTTTAGAATGGATATTTTAAAGGCTTGATAATCCTACAGAAACAATAAAATGCACTGGCTAAGCCGACAGACAGCCTTGTTAATTGTCAAACGCGATTCAAATAATTGGTATGTTTTCTGAAGTTTTACAATTTTCTAAGCAATTATATTTAGTATAATCAATTTGTTAAAGTAACTGCGCAGAAAATTAGTGAATTCCAGAAAACATAATAATAATTTCAATTTTTAGACAGATTGAGTTCGCAACACAGGAAACTGTCAGTCGGTTCTGTTAGCTCCTATTAAATAGGTAAATATTAATAGTTACGCGTATTTGACGAAATTTGTCCAAAGCGTAGTCATTTGATCGATGATCCTCTGGTCATTTTGTGAGGGCGTACTTTTATCGTAATAGTCAAAGAGGTAGCCAATTTCATCAGCATGAGCCGCGCCGTCTGCTGTTATCCTCTCCTTGTTCTTCACATAATTTCTCCCTCCGCTGTAGGAGAATAGATATCTAAAGACATTCTGAGCTCCATTCTTGAGGAATCTTTTCATACTCATATCGGAGAGATGCCCGTATCTGAAGTCTGAATTGAAATCTAAAAGGTCCCATCTTAGATTTGGGTTAATTTTTTCATCTCCAATGTAAAAGTGGCGGACGGTGTCCACGATTTCGGTAAATGCTTCATTGTTCTTAAACGCGGTCGTCAGTACGTCTCTAAATACGTTCCAGTTTTCGAAAGTGTTGTTTTGTCTAGTGGCGAATGCGACCAAAAGTTCACGGTTATTGAAACCGGAGAGGACTGGCATGTTTTTTACTTTGGGAACATCCATGTTGTAAGGATGGTTGTTTAGGAAGCTCACAACGCCATCGTATTTGTTCTCTACACATACACCATAGGACAGGCTTAGTGTTGAAGAGGCTTCGATTACTTTTTTAGCGTCAGCGGTGTTTAGAAAGTTTAGAGCTTCGGATAAATTTGTGGTTTCAAAGCCAAGTTGCTTTGCGATCCTGATAGGTACTGTGTCATCTATTTCACTGACACTACGTAGTGCAGAACCACTTTGTAAAATAATCTGGTTGAATAGCTTTGGTTCTGTTTTGGAGTATAGGTGATACTCCACAGAGGCACCACCAGCACTCTGGCCCATAAGCGTAGTTTTGTTGGCATTACCACCAAACGCTTCTATGTTGTGTTTGATCCAACGCAGTGCCAACTCTTGGTCCTTGAGACCTTGGTTTCCAGGGACCTCTGGTTTGTCGAGACACATGAATCCGTATGGACCAAGTCGGTAGTTAAGAGTGACCAGTATAACGCCATGCCGTACCAAATATTTTGGTCCAAAGACGTATCTGTTGGAGAAACCATAGGAAAAGAAACCGCCGTGAATCCAGATCAGTACTGGCAGTTTGTTCGTGCTACTGGCTTGCTTGGGCACATATATATTCAAATGTAGGCAGTCCAGGTCTCCGGCAATCGTTCGATTGTATTCCTCAACTTGCGGACACATTGCTGAATCATCGTCGGCTACGAAAACGCTGTCAAACTTGGGGTTAGGAATGGCAGTCTGGAACAAATTTCAAATAATTAATTATTTTATTTATTTTATTTTACTTTATTCAGGACAACACACAATTGTATAATAAAAGTTTACATACTATAATTAAAAAATGTGCCTAAAATTTATTGGCTGTAGGTATATTTCAAATTTTGTGTCGAATTTTGGGATAAAAAGATACTAGTGTCCTAGCTCGTATTTAAAATTCATCTAAGTGATCGAAATGAAATGAAATGAAAATAAGAATGAAATGAAAGTTAAAAAAGACAACAGTCAACTTAAAATTGCAATGCATTAGGTACATTACAAATTTTGTAATGTGCGCAATGTTATCTAGCAACCTTAACTTAACGATCTTATCGAACTAATCTACTCACTTCTCTTTACTTATATATAGAATAAAATTCATTTACACTGTGTTATAATCACAGAAAATCAATATTTCTATAAATAGATACTAATTTATTATAATTACGACATACGTGATTTTATTTGATTATGTCAATCTATTAATTATCCGTTGATGATAATGTGATGTAATGATTCGATAAAAATTTTATCAGACCGGACGAGGCTAGGATTTTTATTTTCTTTTTTTTTTCTTTTTTTTTTTCATGTTTAAGATTTTCGTACAGTCGGACGATTTGCGTGTATAAAGTGCATGCTTCCATTTGATAAAGATGTAACATATCAAATTCTGTTATATTTGAATATACTAGTGGTCACAGAGAGGTCGAAGTTCTACTATAATGGGCATGACGACAGTATAAAAAAATCGTCAATTTAATGATTTTAGGGCAACACTCATATTTAAAAAATTCAAAGTACTGGTTTAGTTTTATGTAAAATAAGGTTCGGTTTTTTTTTTTTCTTAAAATAATAAGATTATTCTGATTTTCCATAAAATAAAACATTAAAATACTGCAATCGGCCATTTTGATTGAAACACAAATTACAGCGCATGACGTCACAACATAACATAATACGTCAGGCGCGCTTCAAAGAGTAAAGTAAAAAGTAAGGCCCACGTTATATTGTGACGTCAGAGCCGACGCCACGACACCTGCAGCCGTTTTGCCGCTCTCATTGAAAACATGTTAGAAAAATAGTTTTAAACATCCTTAAACTTATGTTTATTACCGAAATAGGTACCTATTTTCGTAAATAGTAAATGTGTACCCACATTATGAAAGAGGTTTTCAAAATCTTTCGTCATGCCCATTAAAAATTGAAATTAAAGAATACCTACCAAAGAATAATGAAAATAAAGAACCTTTTTTAAAATGACTACAGAATTTGACAATCGAAAAAAGAATTATAATATGCGTTGTTGTGTCCAATACATGGTAGTCAGTGTAATTTTTTTATTGATTTAATATATTTTATGCATAATTTTAAAATTTATTAGCATTCTGCACTCCTTCTCTATAATATATTAAACTCCTTTTTAACCGACTTCCAAAAACGGAGGAGGTTCTCAATTCGACTGTATTTTTTTATTTTTTTTTTTATGTATGTTAGCTCAGAACTTTTGACTGGGTGGACCGATTTCGATCAATTTTGTTTTAATTGAAAGGTGTTGCGTGTCATGTGGTCCCATTTTTTTAAAATTAAGTACTGACAAGTACTTTTAGAGTTATATCTAATAATGTGTATTTACGTGACTACTTTTTCGTCGACCTACGTTATATTATACCGCATAACTTTTTACTCGGTGTACCGATTTCGATGATTCTTACTTTAATCGAAAGCTAATACTTGTCTTGTAGTCTTGTTTAAATTAGATCGAAAACTGATTACAACTTTTTGAGTAATCTTTAATAGCGCGTATTTACTTGACTATTTTTTCGTCTTATTACGTTGTATTACTTGTCGATGTAATTGAAGTCGGTTTTTTTTCGTTTGCGAGCAAACACAATTATTTTTTTAACGGTACGCCTTTGACAGTTCACAAGAGATGACAACGTTTGTCGGTCGTTACAAATAATAAAAATAAAGCCTTACCCCAAATGGATTGTCCATATTGACCTTCGCGTACGGTATACCCAAGAACATGGAGTAGTCTCCATCATTGGCGCTGAGACCTTGTATCTGACCCAGCTTCGTGGTCACCAAGGGTCCTCTCCTCAACTGACCCTGAGTTAAACCAACGGCCAATAGCAGAAACCACCCGACCTGCCACATTTTGCGAATGCAATACCAAAATAGCTCGAGCTCAGAACTATTTAAAGAAAATTTGATTAGTGATAGATTTTATCATCGTTAAGCCTCGCATCAATTATATTTATTGATTATCATCTGAATCAATTTCAATCATTAAAAACCAGATTAAAATGTTTGCGATTAGGTACGTTAGGTATCAAGGCGCGATATTCAATTGGTACATAATAATGAATTTTTCAATTATGTTTTGAATTAATGAATTAGTTAACTAACTTCATTTTAATTTACCATTGTTATAACATTATTAAGTAATTAAGAATCAAAATCAAAAGTTTTAAGGAAAAAAAAATAGTTACAAAAATCTATATTGCACGTATAGTCCATTGAAATGTTACATTTTTTTGGGCTTACCTTGCGTTTGTCAGAGGACGCAATTTTATTTTTTAGATATGAAGGGGGGGCTAGTCTTATGTTAAATCCAAGTTTGTGGGTTTGTAGTCGTTGTGCAACGGCCGCCATCTTGGAAAAAGAGGTTCAAATGGTTTTTATGGTTTATCTGCCAAACTATAAGTCTCACAAAAAAAATTATTTACATTTTTTGTTGCAAATAAAATTATCTACAACTTATGTTCAGTAACTTTTAGTCGTAGAATCATAAATAAAAAAGTTATAAGCGAAAATCCATAAAAATTTGAGAGAAAAAAATATCTATTTGTTGATAAAACTTTTTTTTAAATCATTTTACAAAAAAATAATATCAGACCATTTTTATAGACGGTGTTTTAAGGAACAATTTTTATTAGAAACATTTTTAAATTTATTTATTATTTAAGGTTTTACAGCGCTGCGAAACGAATACTATTCTTCAGTTTTCATAACAATACGTGAATATAAATATAAATATTCATGATTTGCCCAAATTTTTAATCACCTTGTTATTTTTTTATGATGATCTTTCTAATCATTGGTAGTAAAATATTGTTAATATATAAATAATTCTTGACTTGACACTTTACCTACGAGGTGGAGTCTGGAGTAGTGGTGGTTAATATAGCGTATAGCATAAAAGTATAGCATGCTAAATGTTTATAGCATATAGCATTTGCTATACCGACTATGACTTCGCGCTAAATTTATAACGTCTAAAACGCTAAACGTACACAGCGCGCTGCAGCGAGGCTAGAGCGAGATAACATTACTTTTTAGCGTTTTCGAACTTTTACGTATGTCCACTCACGAAAAAAAACTGTTATTACCAATTTTTATTTTTATTATAAATCAATGTACGAATAAAATTTCCCTAATACAGTGACCAATAAAATAAACATCATAACACTTTAAGATGCTACAAAAATAACTTATAAATTCAAAATTCAATTTCAATACCTCACCTTTCGATAGTGGCAGATTTTTATCACAAACAACACAATAATATTTACACTTAATACTTTTTATACACATTACCACTTATTATTATTTAACACATATTTACACTTACCTATTATTAATTATTATTTAATCACTGTCGTTGTCGCTGCAAAATCAAATCACACTTAATACTAACACTAAATAAAACAAAATTAATACTAACACTAGATAAAACAATTAAAACTAAATAAAACAAACTGAATACTATAACACTAATAAACTAATTACTAATACTAATAATAAAAATTAACAACAATAAAAACGAAAACTTTTGTAGCCGATAGTGTTAAAGACAGAGATAGTGGCACGAATACTAACGTGTGATTGAGACAGATTACCGTATACCGAGCATTTCCGAATAAGCACGAAGCTGTATGAAGTAAGCAAGAAGGGATGTGCAATACGCGCGCCTGAGGGTGTTGTTTAATCGATTTTTATTGAAATCGATTAAAATTAAGTCATAAAAATACATTTATTTTTAATTTTAAAAGGTTTTAAATTTTCTCAAATAGTTGTTACTTAAGTAGTCGTTAATAGATAACTGATATTCAAGTGAAGGAGAATCTTCCTTCAAATAAAACAGCCGGTACTGATACTTGTTTATTTCTGTCCAATTACAATCGGGTAATTACAAATACTGTAACTAATCAGTCAATTAGTTAAGCTGTACTCGTCTCAAAATCCAAACGAGAAGTGCCCCCACCGTGGTGGTATCATGGCTTTTATAATAATCGATTAATATCAAAACAGCAACTAAAGTCAATAGCAATACTTTTTAATTAACAAAAGTCAATTACACTACTTTTTAACGAAATAATTATTAACAAAATAATTTAAGCTAACAGTTCGGCCATCCTCTAAATAACGAGTCCCTTCGTTATTAGAGTTATACAAATTTATACAATAATTTAATATCGACAGAACCTTCTCGGCCATCTTGCAATTATTCTCAGCAAATTACATAATTATCTATATTTCACAATTGTTTAAATTTATTATTCCATTTATACAAGGTAATACATGTAGACATTTATAATGTTATATAATACAAATGCAATAAATTATATATTTTTTTTTTTCAATAAAATTAATAATCATACAAACAATAATCATATAAACAAATAATAATCTTAATAATATCAATTGCCTTTTCAATTCACAGAATCAATTCATCATCAAATCTGTTGCACTCCTTAGTTGGCTTATCGGCCTCATGTGCAAACAGAATATCATGCGAGCTTGGTACACTCATAGTTGACCTATCGGTCTCATGTGCACCAGACTCTATCATTATCCATATCCAATTCCTAAATCCAGTAATTTCTAATGACATAGCTAATTTTATCTTATTTATCGTTATCATTATTGTCTCTGTCAATTACTTCATTACCTAATTCATTATTATTCATCTCACTTGTAGTAATCATATTGTCATTCCCTTCATTGCTAGAATTATGGACTGATTGGTCAGATAAGTCATCGTCAGTATCATTAAGATAATTTTGAGTATAAGTCAACCAAGGAAACATTTTATCTACGGATATTACACCCTCATATTTCCTATTGTTTTTCTTTGTAAGAGGAGTATCCTCTACTACATACCTATCGTTGTCTAACACTTTCAATACTCGATACGGTCCCTGAAGCTTGGGTAAAAGTTTTTTTGATTTTCCTTTATTACTAGAAATATCGCGTTCAATTCTGACTAAATCACCTATTTTATATTTAAGAGATTTTTTTCGATTTTTATTAAACGTATTTTCTTGTTTTCTTTGCTCTTCAATTATTTTTGAATTAACATCTTCTCTTACTTTCACTACATCACGAATGCTATTACCATCTTTATCCAATAATGAGGACACGATACTATCGCCTTTACTACGCAATCGTAGTCCAAATAAAACTTCTGAAGGACTTTTCCCTATACCCTTGTTTATAGTAGTGTTTAATCCTAACTGAATTTCTTCCAAATGCTTATCCCATTCATTTTCCGGTTCATTATGATTTTTAACTGCTAATGATTCTAAAATTGTACGATTATATCGTTCCACTTGTCCGTTTGCTCGCGGTGTGGCTACTGCATTTAGTACATGCCGTATGCCATTTTTAGTGACAAAGCTTTTGAAACTTTTACTAGTGAATGATGTTCCTCTATCACTTATGATTCGAAAGGGGACACCAAACAAACTAAAGAATTTGTTCAATATTTTTAAAGTTGTTTTAGTCCTAGTATTTTTAACAGCATTAATCGTAATATATTTAGTATATGCATCTATTATAACAAGTATATAAGTATTTTTTGACTTACTTTTAACAAACGGACCAATGTGATCCAAATGAATAGTATGGAATGGTTCGTCAACCTTTGGAATTGAATGAAGCATTCCTTGTTTCTTTCCAGCCGGTATTTTGTGATAGTTACATTCGAGACAAGATCGTACATATTTTTTTACGAATTTATTCATTTTAGCAAACCAGTAAAGAGATTTTAATTTTTCTAACGTCTTATCTACTCCGAAATGCCCTAACTCATCATGATTCTTTTTTAATAATTGCCACCTTACTCCTTTTGGTACAACCCATTTTAATTCATTGTTGACTAACCTATAAACTTTCCCATTTTTCAGCCTATAATTCTTATGTATATCAATTATTGTTATAGTTTCCGGGTCTTCTAAAACGCGTTTTATTTTTATAATTTCATCGTCTGTTTTTTGCATCGTTATTAACCAATCTTCTGTTTCTATAACCAGAACATCAAATACCGATTCTGGCTCATTAGAGCTAGGTATAGCATTTCTGCTTAAAGCATCTACATGATTCATTCGAGTCCCAGGTCGATATTCAATATTACAGTCATACTCTTGAATCTGAAGCCACCATCTACTAACTCGCGGAATTAAATCTCGTTTAGACAGAGTCGTTCGCAACGCGTTACAATCAGTAATTATTGTAAATGGAATGCCTAACACATAAACTCTAAATCTATTTAGTGAAGCAATAACTGCAAGTGTCTCTAATTCAAATGAGTGATATTTTTGCTCTTCTATTGTAGTTTGGCGACTATAATAAGAAACGGCCCTATAAATGCCATTATTATCTTCTTGTAATAAAATTCCCGCTATCCCTTTACTACAAGCATCCGTATGAATTTGAGTTTTTGCTTTTGGATTGTATAACGCTAAAATCGGCCTATTAACTAATTCAGCCTTCAATTTATTAAATGATTCTGTCTGGCATATTCCCCATTCCCATTTAACATTGTTTTTTAAAAGTCGTGTTAAGGGATGAGCTATTATCGCAAAATTTTTTACGAACCTTCTAAAAAAACTAGCAAGGCCTATAAATTGACGTACTTCATGTTGATTTGTAGGGGTTTTAAATTTTTCCACTGCTTCTATTTTACTTTTACCAGGACAAACTCCCGTTTCAGATATCTCGAAGCCCAAATAATCAATTTTAGAAAAGAAAAATCTACATTTTGAAAGCTTCAATGTTAAGCCTGCTTTAAATATTAATTTAAGGACCAATTCTAATCGCTCCATACCTTCTTGAAAACTATTTGATGGAATGATGATGTCATCCATAAAAGCATAAGCTATATTTTTTGATTCCAGTAACATTTTGTTAATAGTTTTTTGGAATACTGATGGAGCATTGGCTAAGCCAAAAGGCATTCGCGTAAATTGATATTGCCCATCAGGAGTCACAAAAGCAGTTTTATCTTGGGATGATGGAGCAATTGGAATTTGGTAATACCCCGAAGCCAAGTCTAAAGTTATAAAATATTTATTCCCGCCTAAACAATCTATTTGATCTTCTATTCGAGGTAAAGGATAATGTTCTTTAATTGTTTTTGAATTTAGTGCACGATAATCAACGCACAACCGTTGATCCCCCGTTTTCTTTTTCACTAGTAGTATTGGACTAGCATATGCGGACGATGACTCGGTAATAATGCCACAGTTCAAGAGTTCTTGAATCATATCCTTAACCTTTTGTCGTTCGGTAAATGCTAAACGGTACGGTCTATATACTACTGGGGTGGAATCTTTAAGGTTTATAGTCATTTCCGTCAAGTGTGTAAAACCTAAATCCATTAAACTAAAAGAAAAACATTTATTATATTTCAAAAGTAACTGTTCTAATTGATGTTTTTTTTCTAACCCCAACGCCTCGCCTGTAACTAATTGATCTTTGAAATCTTGACTTTCAATTTTGTTTATCATTAATGTATTATTATTTGTCATATCAGTATCTCCTACCATACGAGCCCTAGTTACTAACTGACCTTTCAAGAAACTTAATTTACGTTCACTTAAATTCATCAACACAATACAACCCCTTCCATTATTAATTGTATATACGCCAGGTAAAACAAAATACTTAACTTGTTTCGAAATCTGAAGAGATTCTTGTATATACACTTTATAAGACCCTACATTACTTTCTGTTTGTATAGGTATTGACGACATTGCTTCTATATCAAAATTTTCACTAATAACTAAATTCACCTTTTTACCTATTTCATTGCATTTTTGTGTTTTATGTATAATTAATTCCTTGTCCGTTTTTATGATAGTTATACCATTTTGTTCCGTAAACGAATGGCCCAACAATATGGGATACTTTAAAAGATTGTTTTGAACGATAAGAACTTCAACGGTAGTGCTAACGTTCTGAATTTTAAAATTCAGTGTGGCTTTTCCTATAGGTTTTATTAAAAAGTTGCCGAAACCTTTTAAGGACATTGAATTGACAGGCTCAAAGTCGATTTCTAATTCATTAAAGTCACTTTCCCTAATAAGCGTACATTGACTGCCCAAATCGACGTAACTCAATTTAGAAATCGCATTATTAATTATTACTGGTAATATGTATTTGTCATCTAAATTGCCCGTTAATTTTACTTCAGAAATATTTTTATCATTTTGATTGTTGAATTTCGCTTGTAAACGTTTACAACTGGGAGCTGAATGACCTAGACGTTTACAGATTGTACAAGTTATCAAAGGCTTTAAACATTTAAAACTAGGATGACCTTCTTCACCACAGTTAAAACATGTTATTACGAAAGGTCGTGGTTTGACATTGTTAGTAAAATTTTTATTTACCAGTATCCGTTTATCTTTGTTGTCATCAAATTTGTTAACAATGCATTTGAAGTAAGCTAACAAATCTTCAGGTACCGAAAAATTTGCGGCTTGGGCCCCTAATCGAATACTACGATTAGGGCATCGAGCCCGGGTTTACCCGGACCGAAAAAACCCGGGTTTTCCCGGGTTTTGAGGATTACAAAAAACCCGGGTTTGATTTTTAAAACTCGGGTTTTTCGGGTTTTTTTATTATACTTTTGTTTTTGTTATTTATTAAGTTTAAGCCACCGAATGCAATAATAAGTAAATGGAATAAAAACACGCTTTGATAAATTATTATTTATTACGTAAAAAGTAGCTTTGTTGCTACGTTCCTACCATTAAAACAAGCCATGTAAGTTAAATGGAACGCGCGCGTCCATCTCAGGACATGAATGGGTAAATTGTATGCAAAAGTGTTGATTGAAATGGTTGTAAATGAAACAGACGAAAGAGTATGGGATGCACAATTGCACAAGCGGGATTTAGAAAGGGATTTGGATGTACGGATCAGGTCTTTTCTTTGCGGTGCATAGCCGAAAAATGTTTGGCTAAAAATAAGAAGGTCTATTGCGCGTTCGTAGATCTAGAAAAAGCCTATGATAGTTAGTTAGTTCAGCCTATTGCAGTCCACTGCTGGACATAGGCCTCCCCAAGTTCGCGGCAGACATTCCGGTTTTCCGCAATCCTCATCCAGCCTACACCGGCAATCTTACGTAGATCGTCGGTCCAGCGGTAATAGAGTGGTGAGGAATGAATTGTGGTCAGCACTGTCCGAGTACGGTGTGAGCAGTACCCTCATACGAGCACTGAAATCTCTTTATAAAAATTCTAGTGCTTGTGTAAGGATAAACGGGGCGTACACTGAATGGTATAATATCGAAAAAGGTGTTAGACAGGGATGTGTAGCGTCACCGTGGCTACTTATTCTATTAATGGACAATTGCTTGACAGATTTAAAAGAGAATGAAAGTGGGTTGAGAATGAATAAGTTACTCGTCAAATATCTTCTCTATGCTTATGACCAAGTATTAATTGCGTCTTCGGCCAAGGAGTTGCAGGAAATTATAGTAACTGCTGTGAGTGGAGCTATTGTTAAAAAGGGAATGAAGATGAATATCGTCATCTTTGCGGAGACGTTGGTTGAGCTAGGCCAAATGCTGACCGGCCTAAACGGGTCCTCTCGACGAGTCGGTCTCTGTATAAACTTGGACAAGACGAAAGTTATGTTTAACAACCAAGTCATACCGAGACCGGTATCGGTTGACGGTATAATTCTCGAGGTTGTTCAGGATTATGTCTACCTTGTCCACACCATTCAACTGGGCCGAAACAAGTTCGAGAAGGAAGCTGATAGGAGGATTCGGTTGGGCTGGGCGGCGTTTGGCAGGCTTCGTCGAGTCTTCACTTCGAAGATTCCGCAATCCTCGAAGACAAAAGTTTTCGAGCAATGCGTCCTGCCTGTGTTGACATACGGAGCCGAGACGTGGACACTGACGAAGGGACTGTCCACAAGCTTAAAGTCGCTCAACGCGCAATGAAACGGGCTATGCTTGGGGTTTCTCTCAAAGATAGGACTAGAAATGAGACTATCCGCGAGAGAACGAAAGTAACCGACATAGCCCACAGAATTAGCACGTTGAAGTGGCAGTGGGCTGGTCATCTGTGTCGCAGGACCGATGGCCGTTGGAGCAGACGTGTCCTGAGAGTTTAGTGGAGACCGCGTCTTGGCAAATGCAGTGTGGGACGTCCTCCGGCCCGTTGGACCGACGATCTACGTAAGATTGCCGGTATAGGCTGTATGAGGATTGCAGAAAACCGGGATGTCTGGCGCGAACTTGGGGAGGCCTATGTCCAGCAGTGGACTGCAATAGGCTGAACTGACTGACTGACTGAAGATGAATGTAAAGAAGACGAAAGTGATGGTGTTTGAAAGACATGAGACAGTGACAGACTGCAATGTCGTGATTGGAGATGAACAAATTGAACAGGTGAATGAGTTTGTGTATCTGGGTTCAAAGTTTACAAGAGATGGAAAGTGTGAGAGTGATATTGAAAGAACAATGAATGCAGGAATCATGATGAATGGAGCTTTGCACTCCTTCATGAGCAGTCGGAAGGTGTCTAATAAGGCTCGTTTGGCTGTGTATAGGGGGGTGTTGGTTCCGACACTCATGTATAGAAGTGAAATTTGGGTATGGCAGAAGAAACATGAAAGTAGAATAAATGCAGTTGAGATGAGAGCGTTAAGAAATATGATAGGAGTTAAACTGAGTGACAGGATAAGAAACAGTGGGATAATGAAACGTTGTGGTCTGAAAGAAGATGTAGTAACAAAAATTGAGAAAGTTATGCTGAGATGGTTTGGCCATGTCGAGAGAATGAATGAAGAACGATTGATGAAAAAAGTGTATAAGGCGAGACCTAGGCTGACGTTTCAAGCCTCAGAGACGTCTTCAAAAAAGGCTAGGTCAAGACTTCAAGAGTACCCTAAAGGCCCTAAACCGAAGAGCATGCATGAAAGGAATAATAAAAATGGACGAAGCGAAACAAATATGTGAGGAATGATCCTTATCCTTGATGCTATGAAGCAAGTGGAAAGAAGTGGTCTCTGCCTACCCCTATGGGAAAGAGGTGTGATTGTATTTATGTATGTAAAACTGTTTTTGTAATTTGTAAAGTATTGTTTCATTTATTTAAATTATTCCTCATCCTTTATATTTTGCACTCATTGTAGGAAATCGATATATAAACGCAGATTAGTGTATTTAAAAAAAAATACAATAAAAAGATCGAAATGCTCGAAAAAACCGGTCTACCCGGGTTTTGATTACTCTTAGACCCGAAAACCCGGGTTTTCAAAATTGAACCGAGTTTCGATGCCCTAACTACGATCGTCTATAGCGGCAATTATACAATCTATTGCTTTCTTGCCGTAAATTTCACATCTGTTTAATAAATTAATTTTGTGATAGAAATACGTCTCTAATGATTCATTATACCTTGGTTTCCTATTTAACATTTCATGTAAAAGGTGTGCATAGTTTTGGACAGTTGGGAAGGTTTTATGCAATTTTTCTTTCCATTCAGTCCAACTATAATTTACAGAAGGGAGGCCCTGATACCAGACTTTAGCTACCCCCGTTAATTTAGGCAGGGTATAATGAAGTAACTGAGTCTCTGACCAATTATATAATTTAGAACATTCTTCTACCTTAACTAACCACGTATCTATTGTTTGTTCTTTGTTCGCGGGATCGAATTCAGGAACTGCGTTTGAAGTCATCGAAAAATGATTTTGATTATGTGACGATGTTGAAGGTAATGCCTTAATTAAATTTATTATATCTTCTGCGGTAAATGTTGGATCTACTTTGTCAGTCGTAGTCTCAAGTTGTGGAATAGTATTCCTTATCAAATTCGGGCGGTTAAGCTCAAGTTCATTTTCACTGTTAGAATCCGAAGACTCACTCACCAGTATTCGTCTTCGCTTTCTATAGTTTCGAGGACCCACCGATCGATGCATCGTAGAACTGGCTTCTAAAGGTGTCCTCGAGGCTCTCAGGTGTGACCTCGAACGATGCCTGCTAGACGAACGTCTCCTACCCTCATCTTCCACCAGGTCACGACGGTGTGACATTGATTTTCGATTACGCCTTAACTGGCGATCATAATTGCTCCTTCTTTCACTCATTATCTGAAACTTAGAGACATCTGTTTTAGTTTCCTTTTTTTTGTATTAAAACAATAGATAACATATTTTTCTCAATAATGAAGTGAACTTCATGAAATATTTAAAAACCGAGTGTAATAATTAATCACTTTACTTCACATCACAATACTAAATAAATGTAGAAAGGATAGAATAAAATGGTTATTTTACAACTAAATATCACATGTGTAATCTAAAAACTTTCAAACATATGTTTTAATTTCTTTGTTCTATTAAAATAATTATAACCTATTTATATCAATAATGAAGTGAACTTTCTTAATATATTTGTAAAAAAAAAAAGAAATAATTGTAATAATTAAACTCTTTACTTCGCAATACTAAATGAATTAAAAATAAATACCTATCACATCATTATATTTTGGTAATCTTTAAACTTTCAGATATCCATTTCAATAATAATAATTGTGACCTAATTTATTCCAATAATGAAGTAAAGCTTCTTAAAACATTTTTAAAAAATGCTTGTAATAATTAATCTCTGTACTTCAAAATGCTTATTAAATGTAACAAAAAAAAAATGTTATAAATATTACAAACAAATATCTTTTATAAATTATAATATCACAGCCATATGTACATATATTTTTAATAAAAATGGTAATAAATTAATGAAAATCATACTGACCTTATTAACTTCTTGAACGCAGAGAGTTATCCCACTTCTGAACTGAAGGAGAATCTTCCTTCAAATAAAACAGCCGGTACTGATACTTGTTTATTTCTGTCCAATTACAATCGGGTAATTACAAATACTGTAACTAATCAGTCAATTAGTTAAGCTGTACTCGTCTCAAAATCCAAACGAGAAGTGCCCCCACCGTGGTGGTATCATGGCTTTTATAATAATCGATTAATATCAAAACAGCAACTAAAGTCAATAGCAATACTTTTTAATTAACAAAAGTCAATTACACTACTTTTTAACGAAATAATTATTAACAAAATAATTTAAGCTAACACAAGTAAATCGTGTCTTTCAACTGAGAACATTAATAATTTAATTTTTGTAGTTTTTTTTATTAATGTCGAAATCTCGTTTATCAATGACAAAATTAACTATATTTGTAAATCTAATAATATCTTATATCGTTTAATATCTTATATAAACAAAAATCAATAAATCCTAAATAAAACTAATCGATTGCGCAATTCGGTTGATTAAAGGATCGATTGTGTTTACATATGGTTAACAATGTGCTATAAAGATAGCATATAAAATAGCATGCTAAAAAAATTTAGCATTTAGTCTATAGCATGTTTTTAGTTTATAGTAGATTTGAACATCACAGGTCTGGAGGCGCGGTTTTTTTTTTACGTGGTATCCGCAGTAGGCATAATCCACGGTGATTTTCTAAATCACAACTGCTGTCCTCGATCTTGCGACGAGTGGCTGGTTGGCTTTCTATATTAAATACTTGAGGGAGAACCGAAGAAGAAAGTAGCGTAAATATCAAAATGTGTGTAAATCATTCTCTTCAATTAATTTCGAGAGTTCCATTATTTTGCTGCAAGATTCCCCATAAATAATGATAAAAAAAACGTTCACCAATGACAGTGAGCAGTGCAGGGTCAACTCTCTTGTTGAGGAACAACGCTGTTCCACTTGCTAACTCTAAATGTTTCTCCAGGGTTTTCAGAAATTTGAGTTTACCCATATTGTAAGCACCTGAAGTTGTGTCACATCCTGAAAAAGCATGGAGAAACAGCAAGTTATACGCAATAACGTCTCCATACATAAAACCACTTCACACTTCTTGCTAACTTCCTTCTCCGGCTCCCCCTCAAGTATTTAATATAGTAAGCCAACCAGCCGCTGAGCCGCAGCTTGGTCCATCATAAAGACCGAGGACATAGTAGTTGTGATTTAGAAAATCACGCGCGTAAAAAAACGCGCCTCCACACTCCACCTCGTAGATAGAGTGTCAAATCAAGAATTATTTATACATTAACAATATTTTACTATCAATAATTAAAAAGATCATCATAAAAAAATAACAAGGTGATTAAAAATTATGGCAAAATATACGAGTATTCATGTGTAGTTACAAATACTTGAAGAATAGTATTCGTTTCGCAGCGCTGTAAAACCTTAAATAATAAATAAAATTAAATATGTTTCTGATAATAATTGTTAATTAAAATATTATCTATAAAAATGGTCTAATATTATTTTTTTGTAAAATGATTAGAAAAAAAGTTTTATCGACAAATAGATTTTTTCTCTTAAATTTTTATGGTGTTTCACTTATAACTTTTTTATTTATGATTCTACGACTAAAAGTTACTGAACATAAGTTGTAGATAATTTTATTCGCAACAAAAAATGTTAAATAATTTTTTTGTGAGACTTATAGTTTGGTAGATAAACCATAAAAACCATTTGAACCTCTTTTTCCAAGATGGCGGCCGTTGCACAAGGACTACAAACCCACAAACTTGGATTTAACATTAGACTAGCCCCCCCTTCATATCTAAAAAATAAAATTGCGTCCTCTGACAAACGCAACCCCAAATGTAACTTTTCAATGGACTAGTATCATAAGCGAAGCGTTGAAGTGGGTACCTACAACTGTCACATCCAGCAAAACAACTGATTTTTAAAAGGAACTTAAATTGTATCTATTTATCATAATTATACCCACTAGTGGTCGCCCAGAGGTCGAAATACGACCATAATTAAAATTGTAATATAAAGAAAACCAAATAATTATGACAATACATAAAGAACCTTTTTTTAATTTCTTTTTAACCGACTTCAAAAAAGGTGGAGGTTTCTCAATTCGACCGTATATATATATATTTTTTTTATGTATGTTCGGGCATAACTTCGTCGTTTATGAACCGATTTTGATAATTCTTTTTTTGTTGGAAAGGAGATATCCCAACTTAGGTACCATGATAAGGAAACCAGGATCTGATGATGGGATCCCAGAGAAATCGAGGGGAACCCTCGAAAATTGTAGTGACGACTAGTGCGTTTTATCACTTTTTCCTTAACTACTATAAAGCACTACTATTTAATGAAGGTCTGGAGTCGATCTGATGATGGAGTCAAAAGACAGTTGAGGGAAATCTTCAACTATTTACAGCAATCACCTGCTGTTTGAGCTTCATTCATTTCTATTGATGAGAACTTTGCACCCATATGAGTTAAAAGTGCCATTACAGGTCTGATGATGGAGCCCATAAATAGTCGAGGGAAATCTTCAACTATTTACAGCAATCACCTGCTGTTTGAGCTTCATTCATTTCTATTGATGAGAACTTTGCACCCATATGAGTTAAAAGTGCGTTTACAGGTCTGATGATGGAGCCCATAAATAGTCGAGGGAAATCTTCAACTATTTACAGCAATCACCTGCTGTTTGAGCTTCATTCATTTCTATTGATGAGAACTTTGCACCCATATGAGTTAAAAGTGCCATTACAGGTCTGATGATGGAGCTAATAAATAGTCGAGGGAATTCCTCAATAATTTACAGCAGTTACTTTTTGTTGTTTGACGACCGCTTTGATATAATGGTGGATGTGCCGTGTCGGCGGCGCCTAAACACCGACGGTCGCGGGTTTGATTCCCGCTCGGAGTGTATATTTATGTTTATACAAATATTTATTTTCGGTCTGTAGGTTTCGGTTCGGTCCCGGAGAACACGCTAGGCTGTCAGTCCCGGTTGTATATCACGAACACCTAATTGCGATCTTTACTCATATATAGTAGGTACTTATGACGACGCGTTAGCGCAGCGGTCACAGCACTGGCTGTTGCACGTCGGTGCCAAGTAAAACAATAACTAGGTATAGGTATTATCAATTTTTCTCACCCCTCAAGCTAATATTGGCAGGTAATTATTACGGAATATCTATCCTGTAGTAATTAATTATCTTCTTATAATAGTATTCGGAGACCGCGCACGGCATGAAGTTCACAAATTCGGTGAATATCTGTGGTGGATATAGTACTGAAGGCACAGTTCTGTCTTGGACATCCGTGTGTCTGTATGTGCGGATCCTGTATGTTATCACGATAACGGCTGAAATACTTTAATAATCGAGTTTTTTTTCTTACGCTTCAGTATGATTGGGAATATAACCCTATCACTTTACAGGGTCTGATTCAATGTGGTTTAATTGTTATTAAATAAACAAAAAATAAAAATAGAATCGACTGTTCTTCAAAGTTGATTATGAGGGGTGCACTTTCAGATTTTCCATTTTTTTTTTGGAGTTTACTCCTTAAGAATTGATTTTCATCTAAGGCCCCTGGTATGAAAAAAATATGAGGAGTAAAATCTACTGAACGAATGACCTTGTTACGTTTTTAGGGTTCCGTACCCAAAGGGTAAAAACGGGACCCTATTACTAAGACTTCGCTGTCCGTCCGTCCGTCCGTCCGTCCTTCTGTCACCAGGCTGTATCTCAAGAACGGCGATAGCTAGACAGTTGAAATTTTCACAAATTATGTATTTCTGTTGCCGCTATAACAACAAATACTAAAAATAAAATAAAATAAATATTTAAGGGGGGCTCCCATACAACAAACGCGATTTATTGCTTATTTTTGCTCGATATCAATAATGGCAACAGGTAGGCACTTGAAATATTTACAAAATACTCATTTGTATTTTTACTTTAATAATAAATAATAAAATTAAAATTAAATTAATATTTAAGGGGAGCTCCCATACAAAAAACGTCATTTTTGCCTATTTTTGCTCTCATACCATAAAAGTGATTTTTTAGCCGCCTTTTGCCCGATATTAAAATCAATGTACTTAGTCAATGGTACGGAACCCTTCGTGCGCGAGTCCGACTCGCACTTGGCCAATTTTTTGAAACGTTACGTTTTTAAATAAAAACGAACGTTGTTGCGCGAGGCCCCTGCAAGAGCGAGGCCCCGGGCGATTGCCCTGTTTGCCACCCCCTAAGGCCGCCATTGATTATTAAGATAGTATGCATGTCTATTACAGGTACATACGGGAAGTATGACAAATCCCAACCCCTTTTGATCTCATCTCACCCTTAGAGCTCCTAATCCTGCCATGTTTATAATAAACTCAGAAGTATCTTTCATGTGATTTAAGAGAAATGTTAATAAATAATACTGGAAACTTTTTTCAAACAAAATCAGCACGATTGTGGCGCGGCGGTTGACTCTGCCCAGCACACCCTCGAGGTGTGCCCGAGATGGGCGGCACTAACATCACAATAGTTTAGTGATGTCACGGGCATTTTCGGGGGACGCTTAACTTTATGTGATTGAGTAAATCCACGCAGTCTATATGCCCTGACAAGCCTATGCCCAGCAGGAGGATGTTAAAAACTGAATCGCTGCAATTAGGTATAAATAATTAAAATTTTATCAACAAAATTAGTAATCCTCTTAATTGATGAAAATATCGATAACGCGATCTATAATTAAGATAAGGTGTGTGAAGGATTGGTGTGCAACCATTCTTTGAGGACGTGCCAAGATCAAGTATGCAGATATATTTTAATACCTCACAATAAGTCAGGATGTCAAGTTGCGCTTACAATATTATGGTATTGTTAAAGAAATGTTGTTTCGAAATGTTAGCGGTACTTGCTGATCTCTATTCTACCCTAGTCTGGTGTAAATGTGTAATACATTTATGTCTATTTATATTATAGAAGATTATTACAAAGCGCAGAATTCCACAGTTTCACTCGCGTTTATTTTAGGAAAAAGTACACTAAGATAGTATGCAGCCTGATTAGGTAAACTGAGGTAACTGAGGTAGGGCACAGCAGGAAATTTCCTTCTCAAAGTATGGAGTAGCCCAACTGGGGTAGTTCCTTGACCTTACAGAAGATCACAGCTAAATAATACTTTTTTAAGCAGTGTGTCCCTGTTGGTGAGTAAGGTGATCAGAGCTCCTGGGGGGAATCGGGATTCGGTTACGCGCTTGCAATGGTTCTGGTGTTGCACGTCTATAAGCTACGGTATTCGCTTACAATCCGGTGACCCGTAAGCTTGTTTGCCGACCTAGTTATAAAAAAAACAATTTTGCTAAATAACACGACTGAAGTTAAACTTCTGCACAATCTCTATATATATAAAAATGAATAGCTAAATGTGTTGCTAAGCGCAAATCTCGAGATCGGCTGAACTGATTTCGCTGTTTCTTTTTTTATAAAATTCCTTAAAGTACGAGGATGGTTGTTACGGTGAGAAAAATTTAAAAAAACTCTCCGAAAAAGTCTAAAAACAACAATTTTCTATACTCCCATACAAAAGATTCGTAATAATAGGTAGTCAATTCAATTTGTCAATTTGAACTTTAATACCATACCATAAAGTTTAAGTATTAGTGGAGGGGTTACGGCAAGTATTAAAAAAATAAAAAATTAAGGAATCGACTATTAGGCGGTACGAAGTTCGCCGGGTCAGCTAGTAGAGAATAAAAATTTGTGCTCGCACCTCCCTCTCTTGCTCCGTTCGCCCATTTTCGTTCAGTCGTGTGGTTTAAAGCACACTCGTTTTTTTATTTTAAATATTAGTAAATATAAAATATGTATAACTGACTAATACCTACTTAAAACATAGGTATTAGTTTACTGTCTTAGGAGCCGCCGACCGTGTGGCTAGTGCTTAACATAATATTATTATTTGAAGCAGTAATTTTTTTGCTAGAGCTATATTATTAGGTAGGGATCCCTAGTACATATTTTTCACCTGATTAGTATCAAGCTAATTTTCCGGAAATAGCTTCATTTTTATGAGACGAACAAAAAGTTCCTCTTCGAAAACTCTCGATTTTGGTAGATAATAGAGATAGCAGGAGGTAGAGCAGCAGTGAGCGTAGGACCGGGATAACGTACCACGTAATTTGTAGGACAATATTACCATCAAATTATATAAATATTAACTAACTAAAAGAAAAAAAAATCAGCTGGTCTGTAATAATTTTTGATGACCTTACGAGGTCATCAACTTGATGACCCCGTAAGGTCATCAAAAATTGATTTTCTTTTTCTGTTTTTTTTTTTCTTTTAGTTATAGCTCGGGAGGCAGCGCTATAGTTGAGCAAGTCATTTTATACCGGCTGAAAATCATAACAATAATAGTTTTCCCCTAACACATAACAGCTCTGAACGTCAGCTGCTCTGATAGCGGTGGAGCTAAAGGAGACAGCATGAGAAAGTCATTGGAAAAAAATCTCCTCCAATGAATTTTATACCGAGCGAAAATGTGTTATATTATTGTTTCAATCACATACTTTCAAAAAATAGTCGTCAGCTGCATTGATGAAGGTGGGTTATTTGTCAGTCACGTGCATGAACATCATTGAAAATTTGACAAAAAAAGTAATTTTATACCTTATGAAATTTGTAGATCTAAATTTTTATACTTTTAAAATAATAAAGAAAACCGTCAGCCGTATTTTTAATGGGGGAAAGACCGTCAGTCAGCGTGATAAACATTTTGCGCGCTCAATGCATTTGAGCGTTGCATAGTCTCTTTGGAAAATAAACTGATGATCTTTACACCCATAAACATTTTTTTTACATTCAAATTGTCTTATGCTTTGAATTCAATAAGTATAATATCAATTTAGTATAAAAAACACCACATTTTATTTATTCATTTTGTTCCGGTTTCAAATTATATGTATATACAGAAATATATATTTCACGATCACGATCACGATTCATCCTGTAATATCCCACTGTTGGGCATAGGCCTCTTCCCCGTGTAGGAGAAAGATTGGAGCTTAATCCACCACGCTGCTCCAATGCGGGTTGGCGGATATATTACCTATGTACTATGCGTAACGATCGCTATCAGGTGTACATGATAACAACCGGGACCGACGGCTTAACGTGCTCTCCGAGGCACGGTGGGGAGACCCACAAGGACTGCACAGACACCCAGACTACGGCAAACATCTGTATGGCCAATAAAAATGTTGTCGTGTGCGGGGATCGAACCCGCAACCGCCAGCGCAACAGCCAATCGCAATCCAGTGCTGTGACCGCTGCGCCAACGCGGCGTCACAATATATATTTATTCGAAAAAAATACTAATTATTTAAAAAAAAAATTGTTAATGAACATAAATAAGAAAAAAGCTCAGATTTCTATTGATACATAAAATCTTCTTCTGTGTCTGTGTGATATCCATCACTTTCCTCACAACTATCATCGGAGCTGTCGACGATGAGAACTTCAATGTACTGTAGAAACCATAGATGGTGATGGTGGAACTTGATCACCGTCGAACCATTTCAAAGTGTATTCATTATTTTCTTCTTTCCATCCGTAGTATAACGGTGATAATACTGATGAAACTGACTGATGAGCATGACTCGAATGATGCGCTATATAGGGTGTACGTATTACGTGCTGATTGCTGGTATAATTCAGATTGACGTGCAGGGAATATTGCACAGTCAAGTGTACTTTTAAGTGTGAATTTGTCTTTTGGACTTCATTTTATATGTTTTGATGAATGTCTCTACTCGTGCTTTATTCACTTTATCTATTGCTTTCAGACCACACATTCTGCATACAAATTCTTCGATCTTTTTTAGAAGTTGATGTATATTAGAATCGTTTATATGTGCTATATCTGTAAATGTTCTTATTAATGACTCTGACTTTCTTAAAATTTCGAATGGTTTTTTCCTCTCCTACAAAAAGCGGGATTAAAGTCGTATCCTGTGAATGCATGAAATCCTGGCAACGATGCGCACAAGCTAGGTCCTAATACTTCGTACAGTTGAGTAACATCGATATAATGTTGTGCATTTCCAGTTCCGAATAATAAATAAATTTTAAGATTGCTCTGAATATGACTCATAGTCTCCAATAGAATCATTAAAATATCTGTATCAGAACATCTTATTACTACGTTTGTTCTTTGCTTCTTCATGCGTTGTATAATTTAAATTGTGCTCTACGCTTCTTTCTATTTTTTCATTATTTTATAATTCTACCAGAAGGCTAGAAAAATAACTTTTAGGCAAGGTATGTTAGAGTAGTGAGACCTTTACTGCTTGAAATTCCTTGATGCTACAGTACATATTAATATAATATGAAACCGATACAAAATGAATAAATAAAATGTGGTGTTTTTTATAGTAAATTGATATTATACTTATTGAATTCAAAGCATAAGACAATTTGAATGTAAAAAAAATGTTTATGGGTGTAAAGATCATCAGTTTATTTTCCAAAGTTACTATGCAACGCTCAAATGCATTGAGCGCGCAAAATGTTTATCACGCTGACTGACGGTCTTTCCCCCATCAAAAATACGGCTGACGGTTTTCTTTATTATTTTAAAAGTATAAAAATTTAGATCTACAAATTTCATAAGGTATAAAATTACTTTTTTTGTCAAATTTTCAATGATGTTCATGCACGTGACTGACATATAACCCACCTTCATCAATACAGCTGACGACTATTTTTTTAAAGTATGTGATTGAAACAATAATATAACACATTTTCGCTCGGTATAAAATTCATTGGAGGAGATTTTTTTCCAATTACTTTCTCATGCTGTCACCTTTAGCTCCACCGCTAGTGCGACAACTGACGCTCACTTTACCGATGTCTGACCATTAAACAACTATTTGAAATACAATTTATTCGGTATAAAATTCCTAAAAAAATTACTACGCTACCTCCCGTACTATTAGTTAATATTTATATAATTTGATGGTAATATTGTAATGATGATGAAAAAATATTTCGCTTTCGATAAAATAATACATTAATCTTTTTTTTTAATTTCTTTTTGTATTGTTGCTGGCGTAGGCGTATGCTGGCCAATAGCTCGACTCACAAGGTCACGAACGTGGAAGTTCAGTCTGCGACGCATCAATCAGAAACGCGAACTTTTGCAGACCGTCAAGATGAGAAAAGTTGCATGTCTGGGACACGTGCTTAGGCACGATAGATACGAACTGCTACAACTTATCATAATGGGAAAAGTTGCTGGAAAAGGAGGCGTAGGTCGCAGAAAAAAGTCCTGGCTACGCAACATCCGCGAGTGGACAGGCATCGCGAGCGCCGCCGAACTCTTTCGCCTCACGAAGAATAAAACAGAGTATGCGAAGCTGACTGCCAACCTTCGCTAGTCGGAGAGGCACCGCAAGAAGTAAACGTCTCCTTGAAGATAATATATTATGTTGTAGTCACAAACAAAAACCAATACTTTATCATGAGACCCATTTTTATGATTATAAACATTGCTCTCAAGTAATGTTGTGTTTCTGTGGTGAGCTTGGTAGCCAGAACTCCTGGGGAGGGCCACTTGCGATGCTTCTGGTGTAACAGACGTTTATAGGCAACGGTAACCGCTTACAGTCAGCTGGGGCCGTACTAGAGATTGCCACCCCACGATCACGATCACGATCACGATTCAGTCTGTAATATCCCACTGTTGGGCATAGGCCTCTTCCCCGTGTAGGAGAAGGATCGGAGCTTAATCCACCACGCTGCTCCAATACGGGTTGGCGGATACATTACCTACTATGAGTAACGATCGCTATCTGGTGTACATGATAACAACCGGGACCGACGGCTTAACGTGCTCTCCGAGGCACGGTGGGGAGACCCACAAGGACTGCACAGACACCCAGACTACGGCAAACATCTGTATGGCCAATAAAAATGTTGTCGTGTGCGGGGATCGAACCCGCAACCGCCAGCGCAACAGCCAATCGCAATCCAGTGCTGTGACCGCTGCGCCAACGCGGCGTCACAATATATATTTATTCGAAAAAAATACTAATTATTTAAAAAAAAAATTGTTAATGAACATAAATAAGAAAAAAGCTCAGATTTCTATTGATACATAAAATCTTCTTCTGTGTCTGTGTGATATCCATCACTTTCCTCACAACTATCATCGGAGCTGTCGACGATGAGAACTTCAATGTACTGTAGAAACCATAGATGGTGATGGTGGAACTTGATCACCGTCGAACCATTTCAAAGTGTATTCATTATTTTCTTCTTTCCATCCGTAGTATAACGGTGATAATACTGATGAAACTGACTGATGAGCATGACTCGAATGATGCGCTATATAGGGTGTACGTATTACGTGCTGATTGCTGGTATAATTCAGATTGACGTGCAGGGAATATTGCACAGTCAAGTGTACTTTTAAGTGTGAATTTGTCTTTTGGACTTCATTTTATATGTTTTGATGAATGTCTCTACTCGTGCTTTATTCACTTTATCTATTGCTTTCAGACCACACATTCTGCATACAAATTCTTCGATCTTTTTTAGAAGTTGATGTATATTAGAATCGTTTATATGTGCTATATCTGTAAATGTTCTTATTAATGACTCTGACTTTCTTAAAATTTCGAATGGTTTTTTCCTCTCCTACAAAAAGCGGGATTAAAGTCGTACACAAGCTAGGTCCTAATACTTCGTACAGTTGAGTAACATCGATATAATGTTGTGCATTTCCAGTTCCGAATAATAAATAAATTTTAAGATTGCTCTGAATATGACTCATAGTCTCCAATAGAATCATTAAAATATCTGTATCAGAACATCTTATTACTACGTTTGTTCTTTGCTTCTTCATGCGTTGTATAATTTAAATTGTGCTCTACGCTTCTTTCTATTTTTTCATTATTTTATAATTCTACCAGAAGGCTAGAAAAATAACTTTTAGGCAAGGTATGTTAGAGTAGTGAGACCTTTACTGCTTGAAATTCCTTGATGCTACAGTACATATTAATATAATATGAAACCGATACAAAATGAATAAATAAAATGTGGTGTTTTTTATAGTAAATTGATATTATACTTATTGAATTCAAAGCATAAGACAATTTGAATGTAAAAAAAATGTTTATGGGTGTAAAGATCATCAGTTTATTTTCCAAAGTTACTATGCAACGCTCAAATGCATTGAGCGCGCAAAATGTTTATCACGCTGACTGACGGTCTTTCCCCCATCAAAAATACGGCTGACGGTTTTCTTTATTATTTTAAAAGTATAAAAATTTAGATCTACAAATTTCATAAGGTATAAAATTACTTTTTTTGTCAAATTTTCAATGATGTTCATGCACGTGACTGACATATAACCCACCTTCATCAATACAGCTGACGACTATTTTTTTAAAGTATGTGATTGAAACAATAATATAACACATTTTCGCTCGGTATAAAATTCATTGGAGGAGATTTTTTTCCAATTACTTTCTCATGCTGTCACCTTTAGCTCCACCGCTAGTGCGACAACTGACGCTCACTTTACCGATGTCTGACCATTAAACAACTATTTGAAATACAATTTATTCGGTATAAAATTCCTAAAAAAATTACTACGCTACCTCCCGTACTATTAGTTAATATTTATATAATTTGATGGTAATATTGTAATGATGATGAAAAAATATTTCGCTTTCGATAAAATAATACATTAATCTTTTTTTTTAATTTCTTTTTGTATTGTTGCTGGCGTAGGCGTATGCTGGCCAATAGCTCGACTCACAAGGTCACGAACGTGGAAGTTCAGTCTGCGACGCATCAATCAGAAACGCGAACTTTTGCAGACCGTCAAGATGAGAAAAGTTGCATGTCTGGGACACGTGCTTAGGCACGATAGATACGAACTGCTACAACTTATCATAATGGGAAAAGTTGCTGGAAAAGGAGGCGTAGGTCGCAGAAAAAAGTCCTGGCTACGCAACATCCGCGAGTGGACAGGCATCGCGAGCGCCGCCGAACTCTTTCGCCTCACGAAGAATAAAACAGAGTATGCGAAGCTGACTGCCAACCTTCGCTAGTCGGAGAGGCACCGCAAGAAGTAAACGTCTCCTTGAAGATAATATATTATGTTGTAGTCACAAACAAAAACCAATACTTTATCATGAGACCCATTTTTATGATTATAAACATTGCTCTCAAGTAATGTTGTGTTTCTGTGGTGAGCTTGGTAGCCAGAACTCCTGGGGAGGGCCACTTGCGATGCTTCTGGTGTAACAGACGTTTATAGGCAACGGTAACCGCTTACAGTCAGCTGGGGCCGTACTAGAGATTGCCACCCCACGATCACGATCACGATCACGATTCAGTCTGTAATATCCCACTGTTGGGCATAGGCCTCTTCCCCGTGTAGGAGAAGGATCGGAGCTTAATCCACCACGCTGCTCCAATACGGGTTGGCGGATACATTACCTACTATGAGTAACGATCGCTATCTGGTGTACATGATAACAACCGGGACCGACGGCTTAACGTGCTCTCCGAGGCACGGTGGGGAGACCCACAAGGACTGCACAAACACCCAGACCACGGCAAACATCTGTATGGCCAATACAAATGTTGTCGTGTGCGGGGATCGAACCCGCAACCGCCCGCGCAACAGCCAAACGCAATCCAGTGCTGTGACCGCTGTGCCAACGCGGCGTCACAGCACTGGACGCCACGTGCAGCGGCAGCTGGCAGCGGGGCGATTGCCACCCCACTTATATAAAAAAAAATCGTAAACGGTAAATAAAGGCACTCTGTTTTATCATATCTAATTAATTATTTTATAAAACGCCAAAAATAGAAGTAATTATGTCGCAATCTGATTTATTTAAATATGTTTATCATCAACATTTATCTAATGAAGTACATACTGTTATGATTTATAAGTTATCTTTTAATCAGACAAATAATGCAGCTATAAATTAGTACTTGTTGCTGTGGTTACTACTGTATGGCTACCTTACAGAAGATCACAGCTAAATAGCATGGCTATCGAGGAGTGTTGTGTTCCTGGGTGAGTGACGTGAAGAGCTCCCGGGGAAGGGGGTGGAGGGTAAGATCGGTAACGATGAGATCGACAACACATAAAAATACGGTCGAATTGAGAACCTCTTCCTTCTCTCTTTGAAGTCGGTTAAAGAACATAGAAATTTTGGCATCGCTCAACGATTAATTCCAAATAACTTCCGAATTTTATATTTGAAAACTTCTATAATGTTCAGACTTAGACCTGTTATAGTTTTAGAATAAGTGTCAAGAACCGCGCCATCTCTTCATGAAGTGGACATCGACGTGAAGTTGCATCGGACGGCGCGCCCAACTAGCGACGGTGTTCACTGCATTCGACGGAGTATATTTTCATCAAAAAGTCATTGCTCATTCATTCGTTATAATTTGATCTGTACGCGTTAAAATTTAAAACTTATTCGAATCATTGTAAAATTCAAAGAAATATACGTTATAGAATTTGTCTTACATCTTATTTATTCACGAACATAATTTTTGGTCCTACGATCCGAATAAAAATTTGGAACCAAGCTACACGTGGCAACAGAATACGGTCTGGAAGAAAGGAAGAAGATTCGTCAGCCGGTATTGGTCAGGTCAATCGTTCCTATTCGTTCCTATCCTTTCATAATTTGCGTTAAAATCGTTACTCGCGTTGCAGATTCGCCAGTTTCGTGCTTAGAGTAAACATTCCTCTGAGGTTTCGACGCATCTGGTCTTCAAGACTGTAAGTACTTACTTGTTTTCTATAGCTTACCGAAATGAGTGAGGGTGCGAATGAATGTAAGGGGTCTATCCAAGCACAAAGGTCAGGCAGGTCAAAGTCGCCTAATCCATTAAGTTCTATTAGTGTACCTGTACCTGAATCTGAACGCATTCCACTGCTAAAAAAGCAAAGGGGTGCTGTAAAGTGTCGATTAACTCTTTTTGAAAAATATTTTAATAAATTGTTAGAAGGGGGTAGATTAAGCTCAGAACAAACGGTCGAGTTACAATTGCGATACGTTGCTTTAACTGAATTATTTAAAGAATTTAATAGTATTCAAGTTGAAATTGAGAATATTGTTGATGAGTGTGATCTTTTACCGCATTTAGAGTACCGAGAACAGTTTGAGAGTTCATATTACCACGTGGTGGCTGCTACAAAGCAACTATTACGTGACGAAAATAAAGATATTGGGCCTCAAACGTTTTCAAATAATCCTGTGTCGATAAAATTGCCCGAAATAAAATTACCTACATTTGATGGCTCCTATGACCGGTGGCTAGAATTTCGTAATTCTTATAAGACTATGATTCATTCTCGCGATGATTTAAATTCGATTCAAAAATTCCACTATTTAAAATCGTCATTGAGTGGCTCTGCCCTTCAAGTAATATCTGCTTTAGAATTTACTGCCCCAAATTATTTTATTGCTTGGGATTTATTAGAAAATAGATTTCATAATAATCGTTTGCTAGTTCAGAATCACGTTAAGTCGCTATTTACTATACCATCGATTACTAGGGAATCGCCCACTCAAATCCGTAAACTGATTGATACAATTTTACGCAATTTACGTGCATTAAATTCATTAAATGAGCCTACGAACTATTGGGATACCCTCATTATTTATTTAATTGTGTCTAAGCTCGATTGTTCAACGGAACGCGAATGGGAGACGCACAAGGGTAATTTTAATGTTAGTCGAGATAATGTTAATAGTTTAAAGTTAGATGATTTAATTTCATTTTTAAAAAACAGAGCTGATATGTTAGAAATGATTCAAAATTCAAACCCTAAGCCTAGTAATTTACCGATAAAATCGAGCCAAGACTATTCGCGAAGTGTAGATCATAAAAAACATTTAAATAAGTCATTTAGTTACGTTGTGAGTAAAGGTTTTAATAATAATCAGAGACAGAATAAAAATCCAATGCGTAATTGTTTATTGTGCAATGATAATCATTATCTTTACACGTGTCCCAAGTTTCTTACGTTATCGGTGTTAGACAGACTTAAGTTTGTAAGGGATAAATCAATCTGTACTAATTGCCTACGCACGGGAGGTCATACGGCAGAGTGTTGCACGTTCAGTCAATGTAAAATCTGTCAAATAAAACATAATACATTGCTTCACGTTGATAACAGTGTAGGTAATAGCGATACTTCGGACATGGGTCCTCGGGTCGCATCATTTACAACAAAAAATAATACGAGCAACGTTACTCGCACCAGTCATGCACTCGCATCGAAAACATCGATCTGTGCGACTGAACTTAAATCGGTTCTCTTATCAACGGCGCTTATAGAAATAGCCGATGCAAATTATAATTTTCAAACGGCGCGCGCACTTCTCGATAGTGGCAGCCAACATAGTATTATTACCGAAAGGTTATGTAATCGTTTAAATATTACTCGTATACAGTCCACTATACGCGTTTGTGGTGTAGGACAAATGATTTCGCATTCGAATGATTCGTGTAGAATTAATATACGTTCAAAAACATGTTCTTTTAATACCCACTTACAGTGTTTAATTTTACCTACTATTACTTCAAGCTTACCCTCTATAAAATTTAATTGTAATTACTTACAAATACCTAATGATATTAAACTTGCAGACCCTACATTTAATATTCCCGCCGATATCGATATATTACTAGGCGCTGACATGTTTTGGGAATTATTAAATGACAATAAAATTAAGCTTAAAAATGGCCCAATTTTACAAGATACTAAAGTAGGATGGATAATATCAGGGCCTATTTATAATATGCGTTATACAAATAGTCAGGTACAATGTAACACTGTCAGTATTATCGATTCACAGTTAAAAAAATTTTGGGAATTAGAAGAAATTACGAATAGGTCAAACGTTATTTCCAGTGAAGACGAAATTTGTGAAAAAATCTTTACAGATACAACGGTACGAGACGAGCATGGCAGGTTTCACGTACGCATGCCATTACGGGAACCCGCATACGTTTTAGGCGATTCGTACACTCGGGCAAGGAATAGTTTTTTTTCGTTAGAAAATAAATTAGAACGTTCTCCTCAATATAAAAAATTATATATTGATTTTATGAAAGAATACGAAGAGTTGGGACATATGTCGTTATGGACAGGGGATATAAATAACATGAAAACTCCATACTATTTTTTACCCCATCATGGAGTATACCGCGAGAGTAGCTTGACAACCCAATTGAGAGTCGTTTTTAATGCAAGTGCTGCTACAACCTCTAATTATTCGTTAAATGACATACAATACGTTCCCATATAGCATTTTTTGGTAGCCGTTACGAAACAATTCAACACTATTGTGTCGACACTTATTAATTCTAGTAACATATTTTGGTCGCCGAGTCGACTTAGTTCCGTCGCAACGACTAAAAGTGGGGAACAGTCGACACAGTAACATTTGGTTTTTAAGTTACGTGCAGTGTGGTAACATTGTTCTTAGTCTGCAACCACTTCTCAGAAATCATTCGTTCGTTCATTCGTTTTCGTTCTCTTTTTGTTCTGCGACTGGCGTGAAGTTAAATGGGAGTTAAAAAAATAATAAGAAGAAAACATCAGCCATTACTGTAAACTAAGGAAATTTTTTATTCATATTTTAATTCGTTTTTAATGTTCAAATCTATGTGGGAAATGAATTTCATTGTGTAATTTGTTCAATTAGTTTGAAAATTTCAATGCGCCACTGTAAAATTGTGATTTAAGCTGTGTAGTATAATATAAACAAAAGTTTGCAAAATCAATTAATAGTTTCACTAACAAGTCTTTACATTCCTAGAGCTGGGAAGCTTTTGCTATTATACATTTAATACGAACTATATGTTATGGAACCAAAAATGAACCACAAAATTGTTAATTAATTAGAAAACGTATTTTTATTTAGAGGAAATATTCTAGTCACAACTGGTCAGGAAGTTACTAGATTGTGTCGACATATGTCGACGTGAAACCAGAAGTAGTTACAAAGTTACCGAATTCACAAAATGGTTTATTGCTTCCAGCGATTCTCAAACGTTCGGACAGGCATGTTTAGTATAGTATTAACTAAAGAGGGCTCGTCCCACCTTATATCGGTTGCCTAGCACATGTGCTGGTCAGCAACCAAAATCCATAGTAATGTAATTAATTATTGTAATTGTTTGTGACATGCTCAAATTTGTGACATGCTCAGAATACCCGTGGGTATAGCTACAGCAGTTATTTCGCATTATCGTGTACAGCAGATGAAAATCTTGTAGGAAGGTAGTTTTATTATTTTGCTCTCACGTTTTATAAAGCACCTCGCAGGTGTATCACATATGAAGCAACGAATTTTGATAGGAACGATTTGCCTAATCCATCTTGAAGTATGATCTTAAGCTCGTTTACAAATGGACGCAAAAATAATTCCAGACACGGTTTTGTACTTCCGAAAAATATTGCTATAACTAATGGAGCAACATCCATGCCGTCAATTTTACACAAAATTGGCCAAAATTCATTTTTTGTGCGGCAAGCCGTCTATGTTAAAAGACAAAAATATTATGCATGTCGGCAACTCTGAGTTCATTTGAGAAAAAACTTCTTTTAAACAATTCTCTATACCATTATACCAATATTTTCCATTTCCCATTGGTACTATGTTATTAAATTTTGGCGTTTTTAATAGACTTCTACTGTCTTTTGGTAAGAATTTTTTGGAATTCTCGTTTGAATTGTCTCTCAATATAGTAAGTAATTTATTCCCCTAAGGCATTATGAGGAATCTGGTACTTTAATGCCCATTGCTGAATTTGGTCTCTTATATTTATATGAGACGCGGACTGCGTCGCATTCTTCAGCTTCTGCTGCGGAACTACTGGTATCCAGCCCCTCACTGACCTCACATATATTATGAGAGGTCACAACTGCATCTAATTGCACGTTTGACACTTCGGAAGTTGGTCCACCGGCACTAGTTCGTTTGGAACTATTCTCTTGAATTTTAAATGACGAAGACGATGCATTTGATATGTGGTCTGGAAGATATTAATTCTGAATTTTAATGCTGACTTAGACTTATGTGATTAATTACAATACCCACCAAATTTTAAGTGCATCGTGCGCTCTATTAGTTGGTTTCTATTATTTTTTTCTAATGATTATAACATTATGATCATTAGAAAAACAACAAAGACCTTTTTAATTTTATAGGCTGCGATAAAAAAATTCAGGTGGATAACCACTCAGTAACACTCTCTTACATGAACAAATAATGGAAATAAGTAATTAATTTTGATACAATTTCAAGTAAACAATTTAAGATTTTGTATAGCAAACACAATTTATACCGAATAAATTTACCATCTGAAAAATTATGTACTTACTTGGAGATAGATCTTGTGGAACCAATAATTTGTTAACTTTTCTGTAGAAAGTCGATGTGAGACGGAATCTTTTCGGTTCTTTACTCATTTTCAACTGCAATCATTTGGTCACTTGTCGAAACAGTTTGAGAAACAGTGTCTTATTGTAACTTTTTTATTCACATTTCAGTAATATATTGTTTAGTAATAAGGATGTAACATTACGACACCTCGTGTAAATATAAATTTTAAGTTATTATTCTAGTAATATGGTGACCACACCGCTACCACGCATTTTTACTCGATTGTACACATGTTACAAACTGAACACTTAGTGTTTAAAAATAAGTCTACACAAATGTTTACGTTACGTGTAAACACAAAGACTACTCAAAGTTACTGAAATGTTTTCCGGTCAAATTGTGTACGAACTATTACCACACTTAAAGACCAAACCCCACACAGTCACCATGTTTCGTAACAGTTACGAAACTGTTGCTACTTGTTACGTCTTTATCATATCTGCGACCAAAAAGTGCTATATGGGTTGGTCCCATTCTTCAGAACGATGTATTCTCAATATTGTTACGTTTTAGACAATATAGATACGTAGTATGTGCGGATATTCAAAAGATGTATCGTAATATCGGTATTCACTTAGATCAACGAGATTTGCAGCTTATTGTGTGGAGATCGAGTCGAAATGACCCATTACGTATTTATAAATTAAATACAGTTACGTACGGCACCGCGTCTGCGCCGTACCTTAGTATACGTTGTTTACACCAACTAGCTTCGGAGTGTAATAATAAGCGCGTAGCTCAAGTCATTACCGACGATATGTATGTTGATGACGTACTCACCGGTGATGATCAATTGGATAACTTATTAGATATTTGCAATAAGACATCGGAAGTGTTACGAAGCGGTTGTTTTTTATTAAGAAAATGGACATTTAACTATGACGTTGACCTTGATATAATAAAACAGTTAGGCGGTGATGAACTATGTCAGTCTAAAACTTTAGGGTTAGGCTGGTCTAATAAAAATGATGAATTTAGTTATACTACAAAATTAGAAAATTGTCATTCTAAAATTACTAAACGTTTAATGTTGTCAGTTATTTCTCAAATTTATGACCCTTTAGGTTTATTAGCTCCGGCTATAATTCAGGCAAAGATTTTACTTCAGAATCTTTGGCTATGCAAGTTAGATTGAAACGATCCCGTTCCCGCCAACATTGCACAAACCTGGAATAATTTCGTTTCAAAATTAGAATATTTACCTAAAATTAGGATACCGCGTCACGTTCTAATAGAAAATGCTACAATAAAGGAATTACATATTTTTTCTGACGCTTCACAAAACGCATACGGCGCATGTGCATATATTCGTTCATTCGTTAATAATAATTCGCTACCAAACGTTAGGTTATTATGCGCTAAATCTAAAGTCGCCCCAATTAAACCAATAAGTATTCCCAGACTTGAACTCTGTGGGGCATTGTTAGGTGCAAAATTATATAATAAAATAAAAAATTCATTACGTTTAACATTTGATAAAATTTATTTTTGGACGGACTCCACTATTGTTTTAAGCTGGATCCGCATGTCTCCTCATTTACTTAAAACGTTTGTGCAAAATAGGGTCACACAAATAAACGAACTCACAGGAGATATGGTTTGGCGGCATGTAAAAGGTGCTTTAAATCCGAGTGATATGTTAACAAGAGGAGTAGATTTAAATTCTCTTCAATACGATAAAAACAGTTTATGGTGGTGTGGTCCTCCTTTTTTGAGTGATCCGTATAACTCAAACTGGAGTTGCACTGATTACAATGAATACGATCAAATAACTTCTTTCGATGTACCCGATTTAAAGGTTTCTACGGTCAACCTATGTAACGTAAATTATTCTAATGAATTTATTGATTTTGAACGATTCTCATCCTTTAATCGCTTAAAGCGAATGGGTGCATACTTATTGCGTTTTATATATAACACTCGCGTGGATAAATCTAAACGTAAAACCGGTTCGTTAAGCGTAGATGAAATCAATGAGTCACTGCAAATGTTGACGAGCATAGTTCAACAGCAATCGTTTCCCGATGAGTATCATAATCTTAAACTAAATTTACCTATTAAAATAAAAAATAATAAAAAAGTTAATAAAATTGCCGGGTTAAATATATTTTTAGATAAAAATTCAATAATGCGAATAGGCGGTCGTTTGGGTAACGCTGAATTTAATTATGATAAAAAACATCCGATATTATTATGCTCTAAACATCGATTCGCGTGGCTTATATTTGCTTCTGAACATAAACGTTTACTTCACGCGGGGCCTCAGTTGTTGGTATCCACTACGCGCGACTCGTGGTGGACTCTGGGAGCCAGGAATTTGGCAAAAAAAGTTACGCATAACTGTGTCACTTGTGTTCGCATGAAAGGAAAAACGTTAACACCAGTTATGGGTAATTTACCCCCCGAACGACTGGAGGCAGGTTTTGTATTTATGAACTGCGGAGTAGACTTCGCGGGTCCTATATATGTTTTAAATAAAAAGGGCAGGGGTGCTCGATTGATTAAAAATTACATTTGTTTATTTATATGTTTTTCAACACGCGCAATTCATTTGGAATTAGTTAGTGGTTTATCTACGCAGGATTATATTCTGGCGCTCAAAAGATTCATTTCTCGTCGTGGCAAGCCACATCAAATATTTTCAGATAATGGTAAAAATTTCGTTGGAGCAGAAAGGGAATTATTAAGGAATATTTTTCAAAATTCAAATGATATTATAGACTTTGCTAGCAATAATAATATAAAATTTAAATTTATTCCACCATACGCCCCTCATTTCGGTGGGTTATGGGAAGCCGGGGTGAAGTCCTGCAAGTACCATTTGCGTCGAATTGTAGGAAATGCCAGATTAACGTACGAGGAGTTGAGCACGGTTTTAACGCAAATTGAAGCCGTCCTCAACTCCCGTCCCATGTATCCTATGTCCGCAGATCCTGATGACTTCCAGGCCCTTACTCCCGGTCATTTCCTGATTGGCCGGCCTTTGACTGCGCTTGTCTACGAGGATTTGACCGTGACGCCTTACACTCGTCTTGCTCGCTATGACCGAGTCGAGCAACTACGTCAACACTTCTGGCAACGGTGGTCTAAGGAATACGTGTCTGAACTACAAAAAAGAACAAAATGGTTCGATAATAAATTACATATTTCTCTCAATACACTTGTCATTGTCAAGGACGACCATCAACCACCTCTTAATTGGAAATTAGGAAAAATCATAGGATTGTATCCCGGCAACGATGGTGTTCCCAGGGTGGCGGATATCAGGACAGCAAATGGAGTTATACGACGAGCTCTAACTAAAATCTGTCCACTTCCTATATCATCTGATCACGAAGAGACGAGGAGCTCCTGCAAATCGATCTAATATTAATACAAATAATCAACCTATCATTTATGTCTGTATTAATTGAAAGCCGAGTCTTTCAAGGCGCCGGGCATGTCAAGAACCGCGCCATCTCTTCATGAAGTGGACATCGACGTGAAGTTGCATCGGACGGCGCGCCCAACTAGCGACGGTGTTCACTGCATTCGACGGAGTATATTTTCATCAAAAAGTCATTGCTCATTCATTCGTTATAATTTGATCTGTACGCGTTAAAATTTAAAACTTATTCGAATCATTGTAAAATTCAAAGAAATATACGTTATAGAATTTGTCTTACATCTTATTTATTCACGAACAATAAGTATAAATACAGAATAACATACTTGTCGGGGAATCAATACAGATAGTTATTAATGTCGGTACCTGCGATATTCACCTACCCTACATCATTTAATTTTTCGAGTCATTCTGTCATGCATAAAACGAACGGTGCAACCGCGGCTCAGGCAGTCTTGGCTCTGGCTTGGCGCGGTGCACTTGTGTATCCTGCTAGTAGCTTAACCTCGACTCTTCTAATAGTTAGTTTGTGTACACGAATTAATTGTTACTGATTGGGCAACTCGACCGGTGGTGGTGAGTGCCAATGCGCATTGTTAGGCGGCGCCGCCGTAAACCAACACTCGGGTCACAAGTCCCGGGCACTGCGTCGAGTTGCCTCTCTGCCACGCGATAGACGGTACCCGCTCGGTGAGTCCATTGAATACTAAGTAGTGTAATTATCTTGTTTTAAATTACATTGTGAATTAACCAGGCCATCCGTCATCCTCTCCTCACTTCTGATTCCTACATCAGAAGTGGGATACTGTTCTCGTGCCCACTAAGAGTGTTACTAGTGAGTAATTTATTTCACGATGCCACGAGAATCGCGTTCGCGTAGTCCCGTGTAGATCGAAGCGCAAGTCGAGTCGTCATCATTTAAACCGATTTAGTAGTAATAGTAACCTGTCTCTTCATAAACTTTTACTTAGTATGACTGAGGAATAGACTAAGCTCAGAGTTAAAAAAAAAATTTAATATCGCGAGCGTAGTCGTGTACTTAAAGTTAATTCGGAGTTTGGGTTTCTTTGTTTAAGTTCTATTTTTAGCAAGTGTGCAAGGTAGTTGCAACATTTGGTGATGAAAATATCGATGTACTGTATTTTACTGTATTTTAGTTCTTTTCGGTCGTTCTGTTTTATTCTTACCGGTGTACAAGTGGTTTTTGTTCAGTGTTCGATTACGTAATTCGAGTTACCGGTTATTTGTTGAATTTAGTTTTATTGTGATACGTAAGATAGTTGTGTGGTGATTAATTTTGCTAATAGATTTTGCGATTCAGTTTTTGTTTCGATTCAGTCACAATGTCAGACCGTAAGCGTAATTGTAGTGCGAGCCGTCGCGGTGGTCGCAGCGACAGTCGTTTAAGGAAGATGCCAGAAGGTCATGTACCAATTAAGTTTATAGATGACGATCATAATGGTGAACATTTTAGTGATGTGACAGAAAACTGATGTAAGCGCTCTAAAGACTGTAGTGTGTAGTCATCAAGAGGATGATACACTGTGATGAATGTGTGATCCAGGAGGGATACACTGTGACGTGATCCAAGAGGGATACGCGTGGATTGTGGAGCAATTGTAATTGCTGGTTGGAAGGGTGGCTTACATAGTTGTTAGTGTTGTAGAAAATGAATTGGTTATTGAAAGTTTGATTTACGTTGGTACATGACTCTGCGTAGCTATATTTTCGTTAAGTTTTTGTGGTTACCCACTTGTTTGTGATAAAGTGTTAATATCGTCTTAGCTTGAGTATTTCCGATTACCCTCTGTAACGGATATTTTTGTCTTTACGTCTACTATCTTACACGATATTTTAACTAATATTATTTGTCGAAGTACCGAGAGAGCGTAAAGTTAGAGACACCATCTTCCGAATAGTTAATATTAATTTTCTGATTAGTCAGTCACCATTTTTATCATCTATTGATGGGATTATTGTAATTTGTAATTCTATGAGCAGCTATTGTTTAGTTACGTAGTTTTAATTACGTGGCATATAAGTGATTACTGTAATAATAATTAATTCGATATAGTTAAAAGACACACGTATCGTGAACTATAGATTAGAAGTGAGAAATGAGTGTTTCATTGAGGGTTTTAGTCTTTTTCTATCTTTGATTGATTTTTTTAAAACTGTTTAAAAGTTGTTTTAGTTGTTCTGTTTAAGAACGTTTAAATTACAGAGAGTTAATTGATAACACCTAATTGGTGCAATCGTAAACTTGTTACAACAATAGTTGTAGGTAGGTAACCTCAGATTAATAATTTTGTTTATGAGTAGGTGACCATTAAAAATTCTTACTATATTCTGTCCATTCGTTTGTTTTCTGTTAACAGTTCAAGAAAGTTTGAAATTAGAGACTCCCTCACACGATACCACTTTGATTTGAAATAATAATCGATTTTGTATATAAGAAGAATTTTCAATCGACTCAAGGAAATATTTTTAGTTTAAGAATATTAATTATTCCTTTAGATACTAGTTATTTTAGTTAATTACGTAGCTAGTTTGTTAAATAAGTAGACAGGTATGTCATTTTCTAAGTATATTTACTCATACCTCTTGATGTAGAATTGATTTAGACTTTGTTAACCACGCGTTTTAAAGTTAAATGTCACTAACGCGTGAGCAGTTATATTTTAAGGCAGTCGTTGTAGGTAACTGTTAAAAGTCTTGATACGAGTATGTTTCCATCTGTTCTAATAATTATTGTGTAACTTTGGGAAGCAAGGGTTGTAAATGGAGCTATATGATTTCGCTACTTCCTTCATAGGGACAGTTAGGCTTTTTAATATCCTATTGGCGATTTTGTTCTGTTACAAAATGAGGACCGTCATCAAACGAAACTTGATCCGAAATATTGAGGCCCTTTTCGCGTATTAGAAGTTCTCGAAGGTAATCGGTATACCCTTAAAGCTTAAATTGTCAACGTACCTACAAATTTGCTCACGAAAAGTTAAGAGAAATGCCAGCACGTCATGTACCAGACGATATTGGTGTAATTTATGATCTTGTTGATAATGATGATGTTCAAGTTTAAGTAGAGGGAGAGACTCGAGTGAACGACTCTATCGACCGTAATGTGTTCAAACGTACCAGTGTAGTTATTTAGTAGTCGTAGCCCTGTTTAACTCTGGCGGAGGTCGTGGTGTTTGATACCGTAGCGTGTAGTCACAAGAGGTGACTGACACGGGTGATCCATTCGATGGATATGTGTACTGAGATGTATGTGACTGACACATGTACTGTGATTGCTCTTCGTCTAAAGAGCCGTGGTGTTAGAGGTCTTTACTCGAGGACTTTGCAAGCTTGGTTGTAACTTGTTGTAGAAGTAAACGTGCGTGTATAGTTTTGGTTGTGATGACGTCGATGGTACATGGCTGTGGTATTTGTGTAAAGTGATTAGTTATAATTGGTTTAACGACATTTATGATTCAGATTAAAGTTCTTGAAACATTTAAAATAGTTGTCTGGTAATAGAACCTATAGGTATGTTCACGTCTTCACGATCATTTACGAAAGATTCCTCTTACTTATGTACGTTGTTAGATTTTTTAAATGTTGATGAGTAAATAGAGCACATACTATGGCTATTTGGTCGTATCACATGAGATGATGACGATATGTATTGGTCGTATCATAAGAGGTGATGACGATATGTGTTGGTCGTATCACAAGAGGTGATGACGATATAGGTGGTAATAGTAGTTTTCGTTTGTTGAGCGTTGTATGTGATCTTAATGTGTCAATAATAAAACTTTATTTTTTTAATTACGGCTAGAGGAACCTTTCGTCTGTGAAGGGATAAGATCGATTGGTAGTTTTTTTTAATTAAAGATTGACTGATGAAGCAAAGAATGTAATTTCACGTTAAGGACAGGTAGGCCGAGATTCTAAAGATGCTTTAAATTTGATCGTCTTGTTTACATTCACACGAGGGCGTGTGCTATCAGGATGGTCGTGACTTGCCCTTTATTACTTATATAGTTTATTAATTGAGGTGAAACAGGTTCACACTGACCTATACTGGCCTATTCTGATAATAATTAGTTAATTCTTCGGTCTAATGGCTTTCAGTTGTGCCAACAAAGAGCATTGTCGATTTTGCTAATAAGTAATCACATATGATACTATGATTGTCAACTGATACTATGACTGCCAACTGATACTATGACTGTCAACTGTGATACTATATACTATGTCTGCCCTCTCATACTGACTCGGAACTAACGACGGTACTTAAGAGATGAATAGTAAATTGAGTGAAAAAAAAAGTGAGGTGGTTAAACATTTGATGGACAAACAATCCGGGCTAGTAAGGTCTCTCCTGCTGTTCTGGGAGACGATCCATGTTACGCTGTAGGGGTCTCGCCTGCTTTAGTGGGCGATGATTCCGACCAGCCTGTTTTACATTAGTATGGTCTCTTCTGCTGTTGTGGGAGACGATCCATGATTCACTGTAGGGGTCTCGCCTGCTTTTAGTGGGCGACGACTCAGACCAGACTTTTTGTAATGATGAGTGTAACGCTGTAGTAGTCTCGCCTGCTTTTAGTGGGCGACGACTCAGACCAGACTGTTTGTAATGATGAGTGTAACGCTGTAGGAGTCTCGCCTGCTTTTAGTGGGCGACGACTCAGACCAGACTGTTTGTGATGATGAGTGATGCGCTGCAGGAATCTCACCTGTTTGAACTATAGGGGTTTTTATATTTTAAACCTAGATCAGTGATACTTACCATATTGATATGACTGTAATGATTATGATGATAACCATATTAAATGTGACTGGTGTGACTGAGTGACTTAGTCTTTAGTCCAAAGGGTCAGTGTGTACCGGACCAGATATTAAGATGTTGAATAGATTTTTGTCAGGATAGTCGAGCGATATTTTGTTTTTTTGATTAAAAATACCTAAGGTTGTAATAAATAGCGCGCGAGGACGCGCGCACGTCAGAATGGCCGTGTCGGGGAATCAATACAGATAGTTATTAATGTCGGTACCTGCGATATTCACCTACCCTACATCATTTAATTTTTCGAGTCATTCTGTCATGCATAAAACGAACGGTGCAACCGCGGCTCAGGCAGTCTTGGCTCTGGCTTGGCGCGGTGCACTTGTGTATCCTGCTAGTAGCTTAACCTCGACTCTTCTAATAGTTAGTTTGTGTACACGAATTAATTGTTACTGATTGGGCAACTCGACCGGTGGTGGTGAGTGCCAATGCGCATTGTTAGGCGGCGCCGCCGTAAACCAACACTCGGGTCACAAGTCCCGGGCACTGCGTCGAGTTGCCTCTCTGCCACGCGATAGACGGTACCCGCTCGGTGAGTCCATTGAATACTAAGTAGTGTAATTATCTTGTTTTAAATTACATTGTGAATTAACCAGGCCATCCGTCATCCTCTCCTCACTTCTGATTCCTACATACTGATTCAAAGGGTATGTTTGTTTGTTTATAAGTTCTTTTTTATAAGACTACATTTGGCAAACAATTTGGTAGACGAATGCTGCACCAGAAGCATTGAAAGCGTGTTGCTTCCCCCGACCCCCTACAGGAGCTCTGTCACCTCACTCACAACAGCAATACAACGCTGCCTGAAAGCAGTATTATTTAGCTGTGATCTTCTGTAAGGTCGAGGTACTTCCTTAGACAGGCTGCTCCAAAATTTGAGCAGGATATATGCTGCTGTGCCTTACCTCAGTAGATAACTTCATCGCTCAGTTAATCAGATTAAAAAAAAAATCCTTGCGTACAAAGTAGGTACACATGTCAGAAGTGAAACTTCTTTGGCTAACTAATTAAAAAAACTAATAAAAAAATTAATTTAAAATACAAAAAAAAACTAATTAAAAAAAAAACAAAAAGCCAACCTCACGCGGTGTTCCCAGGCGGTCACCCATCCAAGTACTGAACGTCATGACGCTGCCGCGTTACCGGTCGCTCGAATTTTACCCATCATTCGCCTAAAGAAGATTTTTGTATTCTATTATTTATCTTTGATTTTAATCAAAACGCTTTTTTATCACCTAGAACAGATTGCGATCAGATAGAAAAAACATCTTTTACTATAAAAAGAATAATATTGATAGTTCAGCATTGTTAGTTCGATTTCTATAATAGAAAAGCTTTTTGAAGGTCTATATTTTTATCAACGAGGCCATGTCGGTTATACTTGTTTGTTGAAATAGACCGAACTGAAACTTACCGTGAGTGTGTAACTTGCAGATAAAGGTAAAAAAATCAAATTTTAGCTCAGGGAGGGATTCAAGATCGTAAATGTTCTCGTTACTAGAGCGACTGATATTTTTAAATATCATGAATAAACCCGCAAGGTTTTCGTGGTACTTAAACTGTAACAATATTATATTTGCATGATGTAATGGCCAATAAAAAAATTCTAGATTCATTATATATGTATTTATGTTTAATTTTCTTAAAAAATATATTTTACTGTGATCTGCAAATAAGACTGATAAAGTTCCTAGGTAATAAAAATATTAAAAGGCAGTGTAATAAAGATTACGATAAGTTGTTTCCCATCTGTAAAATAATACCGGTAGATAAGAAAGTAGTTTATAATAGGCTTACAGTATTATCACAAAGATACATATAAAATTAAGGTTAAAAATAAGTACAACACCCGTAGGGCTTGAGAAAATAAATTAATTAAACCAAAGATACATAATTACTATGGGGCAAGAACATCTCGATAATTATCTGGTTCCTAAAGTATTTAATAAAATAGATTTTCTAAGACAAGATTTGGAAATTAGTCATCATCTCCCTGCCCTTATCCTATTTATATAGGGTCGGCACAACATGTTCTCCTCTTCCTCAGACTCATGTTGTAAGTGATTTGGCATGTTATTTTTTACGACCGGCCGCCTGCCTGACATCAACCCTCCTTGGGAATGCATAGTATAATACAGAAAATCAATAATGAGATATGTTAATAACATTATTATGATAATTCGTCAAGTTGCAATGTGTTTCCCATTTCATATTGATTAATTATCTTCATTTTCTAGTAAATAAAGATTTGGAAATTAGTATAGGTTCACTTAAGAAAAAACTTAAACAATATATTTTGTAAAGTTAAAAAATACTGTTAAACAATCTGTAATGATATAAAAATTCTATTTCGTTTTCAAAAATTATATTTCATTTTTTTTAATGTTTTAAGTAAGCATAGTTTGTAGTTGCATTAAGTCTATTTACAATGTCGTTATGTGTTAAATAAGAGCGTGTCTCGGCATCAAACAGCAAAGTTTGGCGAGGACAATCAAGCTGTAAGACCATTGTAATTATTAGTCTTGAAATAAAGAAATTAAAAAAAAAATCTGTATATATTATTCTTGTCTTTTTGTGCATACGGTAAAGAAGTTATTTTTCATATCTTTTAAATTTGTGATGCTTATATTGTTGCCAAAATATATAGGTAATATTTAATTCCAAATGTAATCTAACAAGTATTTAATAATGAAAAAAAAATAGTATAATTTATTTCTTCTAACAAAGTATAAAACTTACAATAACTGTTTTTCCTCATAAAAAAATTATTACACAGAGAGCACGTTTTTAATTTTTCTTATCATTAAGCAAAATTCGTATATCTCAGATGAACTTGTCAGAGAACCGCGAGTTCTGAGATGGCGTGGCCGGAAGAATTATGAGAGAAAAAAAAAATTATAACCGAGAAAAACAATTTCCTCATTCATGTTTTATGAGCTGCGGACTTTATTTCTGTTTATTTTCTTTTACGAAGTGTTAATTACTGTAACGGCTTCGAGAGTAAAAAGCGACCTTGTTACCATAATTTATTAATAATATTTTAATTATAAATAAAGATGAGTTGGTGTTATAATGTAGATAATATTATTACAAGGTTATTAAATAATTTTCTTATAATTAAATCAGTCAACACTTACATTTTTTATCATAATTTGTAGATGTTTTATAGTCAAAATTAAATTACCATTATAAGAAATTTTTGAATTCCGCCATCGCACTATACCTACATAATTAGGTGATTTCATTTATTATTTACACTACTTATAAGTAGTATTATTTAGCTGTGATCTTCTGTAAGGTCCAGGTATTTCCCCAGTTGGGTTGCTACAGATTTTAAGCAGGGTTTATCTTGCTGAGTCCTACCTGAGTATTACATGGACCAGGTATAAAAACAAACACACTAAATTGCCTACCTTAGTAATTAGATAGACGACCGTGTTGTTAACCTCCTGGATGCTAGCGTCATACCTATATTACGTAAAGAATTAAAAATTCGTCCTAGAGCTATTTGTGAATCGCTTGCGGAACTTATCGTTTTGCGGTAGCTAGGTAACCTTTGTTAACTGGCAACGCTAATCAAAACACCGATTTGACTTTGACACATACGTGAAATGAGTTATTCTTTGAAGTGCCACGACAAAGATGTCTCTTCGCTCAGATGCATGCGGTAAGAAATCTAAAAATTATAATTCTATCACCTGATATTTCATAATAACTTTGCTTGATTTGTATTGATAATGTACCTGCGTAACTAATAAACGTATTATTATTTCACATGGTTATCAACTTTTTGTTTTATGGCCAGAAACTTTTTAATGTCATACTGATACTACACGAGTTTTCAATCTGAACTATTACTTATTGTTTATGTTATATATTTATTACATTGGTTCTCAAAAAGATATTTTTACAGCGTTAAGCGAAGATGAAATTATATCACGACTCGAAGAATCGGACATAGATCTCTCTGATAATGAAGAAAAAGATGACACTGCGTAGGTATACACCGATACCTGAAGAAGACGAGGGATCAAGTACCTCATCTTCCAGCTCTTCAGATGAGGAAGCAGATTCACAATCAGAGGTCTCTTTGCAATCTTCAATAGTAAGGAGAGGAAGGAGCCGAGGCCGAAAAAAAACAAATACAAAATACCACAGCTACGCGATTTTAAGCTGGATCTCGGTACCAGTCTAATAGAAAAAAATACATTATCATCGGATTCTGAAAGTGTTGACAAAATTGATGAACTGCAGCCTAAGCACAAGAAAAGGAAAGTCCTCATAACACCTGTAACGTCGGCAACAGTAAGACATCACGAGGCTGAACATTTAGTTCATTACACTTACAGTGACAAACAAAAAAGATGTCGATTTCTAAAATGTTCCAACACTACAACGGCGTTTTGCACTAAATGCAAATTATTTTTATGTAGCACACCAAAAAGAAACTGGCACCTAAAATTTCGTCAAAAATGATTTAGAAAATATGCCAATGATAGTAAGAAGTTGATTTTATTTTAGAAGTTTATTTTATTTTAGAAAAAGTTGATTTATTTTAGAAAATTTTGACCTTGTTCATTGTTATCGAAATTTTGATTACTTTTGTAAATTATACTTCCAGTTCCTATTTTCACGTAAAGACTGATTGTTACGTTTATGAGTCCCTGATAGAGGCTATATTATGACTAAATATTTTTGATAATTAAATATTACTTCATAATTCATGCATTTTTATTTGTAGTAGTAAAATTCCAATGTAATACACATATGACGTAAGAGTCGCTACTGTTTTACTAACTGAGAACCAGTGTAATATATACATGACATTAGTAAAATCCATATTTTAATAGAAATTATTTTTATTGTATTTTTTTGGCATAAACAGATCCATAATATAACAAAATATGTAACTTTTAGTCCAAAAGCAAAACATTTTTTTTCTGGAATCCAGGAGGTTAAATATATTTAGTTATTATTTTTTATATACACGATCACGATCACGATTCAGCCTGTAATATCCCACTGTTGGGCATAGGCTTCTTCCCCATATATAGGAGAAGGATCGGAGCTTAATCCATCACGCTGCTCCAATGCGGGTTGGCGGATATTACAACTATAATATTATTTGACAACCGTTTGTGATTGTTTTGTGTTCATCCAATCACACAATTTAATCTTACATCTAATCGAGTACTTGTGAAATTTTTTTAATACACAACAAGCATCAGCTTAAGAATCCAAAAAGAATCATTAAAATCGGTACACCCAAGTTACTGAGATAATTATATTCTCATATTGAGGAATCTACAATAATCTTAGCGTCTATTACAACGATATTCTGATTTCCGTAGGCAGTTGATTCATAAGCTAAGCTAGATTAAAACGCTTGAGCTAGATTTTAGATAGAAAGAAAAAAAAAGGTTTTTTTTTTAAATATAACTAAGTCGGCAAACAAGCGTACGACTCACCTGATGGTAAGCAAATACCGTAGGCTATAACGTCTGCAACACCAGAAGCATCGCAAGCGCGTTGCCGACCCTATCTTCAATCCTCCCCCCCTCCGGGACCTCTGGTCACATTACTCACCAACAGGAACACAACACTGCTTTTAAGCAGTATTATTTAGCTGTGGTCTTCTGTAAGGTCGAGGTACTACCCCAGTCGGACTGCTCTAGATTTTGAGCAGGAAATATCCTGTTGTGCCCAACCTCAGTTAAACATTACGTTACGTTTATTTTGATAAAAGTATATAATATAATAAATTATAGTTTAAAAAAACTAAAAAAGCACGCTTTAATAGCAATCGAATTAAAAAGTAGAAAATAATTAAGTGAAAAAGCGTGGGGACTTGGTATCGAATTCGAGGATCATTTTATTAGTTACTAAGCACCCCACGCTTTTTCACTTAATTATTTTCTACTTTTTAGTTCGATTGCTATTACGGCGTGTTTTTTTTTTTTGTTTTTTTAAACTATAATTTATTTTCTGAATTTTTAGTGTCAAGACGACAATTCAAAAAAAGCGTGTTATATTGTATTGTCATCGGCCCTTGACCCCTGTGCAAATTTCCAAGTTAATCAGACTCCTAGAAGTAAGTGAAAATGAAGTACAAAGATCCCGTTACATACATACATACATACAATCATACATACATACAGGTCAAGCTAATAAAAGCGTGTTAAAAAGAAAGTAACAGAACAGTTAGTTACTCATATCATGTATTATATTACTACTTAGGTCCTATAAACTTTAGACAAGTACATTCACACGTTGTTCACTGGACGCCTGCCTTCAAACCCCGGCAGCCGGCTTGCAGTTAACTAGTTTACTGTTCTAATAAGATCCGAGCGCTGTTTAACGCCTTCAGTGCATATTAAAGCAATTAAGTTTACACGTACATACATCGAGGTGTATTCGAAACTAAATTTCATTAGCTTCGTTTTTAATTACTTAATGCTGCTTGAAATAATCGTATTCTTAGGTTATTTTGTAAGTCTTGAAGGGTGAAAAGAGAATTTTAAAAATGGGGTTTCTATGGCTATTATACGTAATATAATTAGGTATTTCATATTTGTTGCTTTTCGTTAATAGTCTAATCATCTAATATAATTATCAGAAATAGTATTTTTATTTTTATTTGACGGCGATGGGCTTTAGACCAGAGCTAGTGTAATAAAAAACATGGTAAATATGGCGTATTAATAATAATTTTAGCAATTTCTAATGTTTAGAATATTTATAGCACCAAATAACTCGACAACACTGTGAAAAATAAGTACTTAAAAATACTCATAGATCAATACATATTATAAAACAAAGTTGCTTCCCGCTGTCTGTCTGTCCCTATGTATGCTTAGATCTTTAAAACTACGCAACGGATTTTGATGCAGTTTTTTTAAATAGATATAGTGATTCAAGAGGAAGGTTTATATGTATATATAATACATGCATAAAATGGTAGAGAAACACTGATGATTTTAGAGTAGTTATTTTAGAGTAGTTAATGGTAGAGAGTAGTAGTTTTTCTTTTACTAGAAACATATCAAATTACTGTAAAAATCTTTTAACGCCCAACGAAGTGGGCACAGGTCGGCTAGTAATACCTATATATACAAAGTACTCTGTGGTCTTACAGCTACAACATAAATTAGGGACGCACTAGCCATGAAACTGTAGTAGTAACTAGGTTTGACGGGACTTAGTAGTCCTTAGTAACGCAATTTATTGTGTGTTCGCCGATGCGAGCCGTTGGACACCTAGCTCCTGCACTAAATATTATTCTCAGTGGCTATTTTTGTTTACACAATTTATTAGTGATTTGGTAAGTAAGCGGTTTGGTATAGGTATATAATTTCACTTTTTTCAATAATTCGTTTTAATCTTTGTATATTTAGGTTACTTTGTCGAGTCCTTCGAAAGTACAATAGTGTAATAAAATTTTTTCTCAAACTTTCTCTTTTCTTGTCTTTTGAGTAGTGTTAGCGCAGTTTTGTTGTGGCCCTGTTTTCTGCTCCCAGGGTTGTGGGTTCGATTCCAGCTTGATTCTAGATATATACCTACCTATTATTGATGTATGTGACGAGTGAAGCGGTAACTCAAAAATAACTTTTACGCATTGATAAAATGTGTTTGTGATTGTGACAGGGTTTGTGGATTTTATATTGACGCTGTATTTCATGCAATATATTACTAATTTTATAAAACACATGTTTTGAAGTTATACTTCTTTTGGCGCGTTAGAGAAAAATTATGAGAGTAAATTTTTACGATGCTGGCTAGCTAGAAGTAGGTATGGAGTGTAGAGTAAACATTCCATAGCTAGAAGTTAGCTAGTTTATCATAGTTCAAGCTTTCATTAATAGATGCCACTACTCTTGCAGAACGTTCGTAGTTCCATAAAGTAAACATAGATGTCAATATCTTTAACAAGAAAGTAGTCTTTATTATTTCTAAGAGATGGCGTTGTGAACGTGAAGTTAGCTAGCCAATGAAGTATAACTTTTTACGTGCGTACATAAGTACATACACACTTTTTTTTAAAGAGAGGAGGTACTCACAGATTCTTCTCTACGGAATTTACATTTCGAATAGGTGCTAGCTTCAGTTTTAGCTATAACTAGCTTCTGCGCGCGACTTCGTCCCCGTGGAATAAAAGGAAAAAAAACCCCGATTTTGAAACATTCTTCATTGGTGCTACGCTTCTCTTTGTCTTAGCGTGATGATATATAGCCTATAGCCTTCCTCGATAAATGTGCTATCTAACACTGAAAGAATTTTTCAAATCGGACCAGTAGATCCTGAGATTAGCGCGTTCAAACAAACAAACAAACAAACAAACTCTTCAGCTTTATTATATTAGTATAGATTAATTAATAGTCAAATATAATTTTATTTATTAACATGACGATTCAAAAGTAAAGCTTATTTTATTTGCTCCTTAGTGATAATATTAAAAAAAGTAGTAATACAGTTGAAATAAACATTATTTATTTACTATTGTTAGTACAATCCCTCGCCCAAGTTCTTGCTGTGCGGAGATAACATAACAATAGATGTTAACCTTTACACTCCCGTTAAAATCCAATCTGAAAGTTTATTGATTCTGTCACTTGGGATCACATCAAAATTACGTTATTCGTTCAGTTTCAAAAAATAGAATTAAATGATTTTATCTTTGAAATTGGATTATCGGGTCTTCGGTGCGACAAAGCCAGCCCTGCGGTCACCAACCCGCCTGCCCAGCGTGGTGACTATGGGCAAAACACATGAGTTCGCGCCATTTTTGGCGCGAACTTGGGGAGGACTATATCCAGTAGTTGACTGCGATAAGCTGAAGTGACAAGTGACATATCTTTGTACGATTTTGGTTATTTACGGTGGGAGAGATCAAACAGTTTGCAAAATATTAAAAATCTAAAGTTTAAATAAATTAAGAAAGATGTTGTAATGATACTCCTATGGTGCTCCGATGACTAATCATCATGCTTATGATAATCCTGGTCACGGCACCAATTGAAACGTTCTCCTATGCAATGGGATGTGATGAGAAAGACCCCAACATATATAAATTTATAACATCCTGGTCACGGCACCAATTGAAACGTTCTCCTATGCAATGGGATGTGATGAGAAAGACCCCAACATATATAAATTTATAACATCCTGGTCACGTGGACCATTTTGTAACACTATCATGGTTGTGGCATTACAAGCTAATATTAAGCTTAAGAGGATATCAATTATCTTTGGCCTTATAATTGTGATCGTCTAGTATAAAGGAAGGACTCTACGTTGTGTTGTTTTTTGTTTCAGAGTAACTTCAGTTCTTTTTTGTGGTATGCCGAAGGAAAGACATAGTATATGTTATTAGAAGCCTTGATTTCTATATAAACTCTAACTAACATCCTATCTAGTTATTAATTTAAAATAACATCTCTGCACAATGACATTAAATTACTGAAATTAATTTATCCTAAGATTTAATTGAAAGATATTTACTCTTCCAGTGATATAAATACTATAGATAACCAACTTCTGGAATACTATTAAAAGGAAAGAAAGAGATAACACCTTATAATTAACTTATTTAGAATTAATAAGACTTAGTAAATTACACTTACCAGTGATTTAAATACTAAAGATAGCTAACTTCTGGAATGCTGTTAAAAGGAAAGAAAGATATAACACCTTATAATTAACTTATTTAGAATTAATAAGATTTAGTATCCTAAAATTTAATTATAAAGATATTTACACTTACCAGTGGTATAAACACTATAGATAACTAACTTCAGGAAAATCATTATGAAAAGGAAAGAAAGATATTAAACTTTATAACACCTTATTAGTAAATTATTTAGGAATTAATGAAAATTTAGTAAATTAGAACCGTTAAGAATAAATAGTAATAGACTTATTTATTTAGAAATAGCTATCACCTATTGTTTAACTAAATATCTGACGTCTCCTTAAGAATGTGTAAATTATAATTGCTAATATTTTTAGTAAATCTAGATAGCTAAAATAGAAATAAAGTTAAATAATTATATATAGGATATTCTATAATGACATTGATTAATTGAATAGTGTCTAAGTTTCTTTTACATGTATTTTTAGCTCAAACCTGATATAATAGATAGATTCTAATAACTCTAACCAGATGAAATAAATAAAAATATATAAGTAAATGAAATAATGATTAAATACATATTATATAGTTATTAATTATCTTGAAATAATTTATTCAGTTAATAAATTATCTCAGATAATTGTGAAAAATAATGTGTAGTGTTTGTTTGTATGTGTTAATCTGTTAGGATAGGGTTTATAGGCATTAGGGAATTAAAAGGCCGGGTTCAGCTGAACCCGGGGGGTCGCTTCCACCAAGCCCCTCCGACCCCAACCGATCCACACCGTGCTGAAGGCTCTAAATTAAATTAGGCACAACGTTGGTGCTATCAAATCAAAAGAAAGGTAGCAGGTAGGAAATGAGAGGTCCCAATTTTCTACAATAAGTTAGACGGAAATATATCCTGTCTAACAAATGCTTGTTTCATATCGCTGCAGCACATCATGCAATGACTGTATTTGAGTAATCCCTTGGGACGTCATATAGACATAGCCAGTGAATTACTAGAGTTGATGTAATTACCAAGCTGTAATCAGACATGGTATTAAGATGTGTTCCACGTGAACAAAAGGAGATCGTGTCTACTGATCTTTTCATTGTGTGCTTACTAGCCCATACGGGAACTTCGGTCACACAACTACTTTGAAATTCGATCACGAAACCTACAACTTTTGCCACAATTGGATTGTGTAGTGTAATTTCCCATAGGAGAGACCTACTGAGTTACGGGTCTATAGTCAGCTATATTGTCAAGCCTCGCCACCATTGTGAGATGGGTCGTCGGCGACTAGCGACAGGCGACAGCGCAACCTTTCGAGTGCCCTATAAGGAAGTAAAAAATAATTAAAGGTATAAGACCAACGTGTAAAGTAGGTGTATTGTGTAGGTTTGTCCTTGCATGACTCACAGCATTCAATGAAACAGCATTCATTAACCAGAATAGGTTGTTCAATTGAAACATTGAACCAGTAATTAAGTTGTTAAACATTTGATTATATCAGGCTCTCTTAGGAACTGAATGGATTTATCAAAGGACATGGTAGTGTCGAGAGATAAATAAAACAATTAAAATATAACATATTCATTTACTCAATCAGAATCTCTGAGAGTATCTCATTTTCACAAGGAAGAGAGAATGTATATTTAATAGGTTTTATGATCCATCAATGTTTGTATGTTTGAAAAACACAAGAGGACTTGATTAAGGCTTGGCTTAAATCTCAGTAAATCCGCCTTAGGACTTAACAGAGACTGTCCACAAAAATTAGCAATAAATTAATTGGAAAAGTGAATATGTTTCTCTATTGGTCTAAAATAGAACTTCATACCACTGTCCAAAACTAAATTACTAACCTTTGTTGCAGTTCAAACATCGACCATACACTAAGTGTTTGGTGGAGTTTGTCCAATGTCTCTCATCAAAGATGAGGAATTCTTATCAAAGATAAGCAAACATACGTATAGTATTTACCAAGAACATAGTTCAGTTAGGCAAACACAAACGCAGAGGTTGGTAGGAAGTACTCGCAACTTTCTTTACTAGATAGACCTAGATTAGGAACTACCTAGCATCGATGACGCGAAGAACTGTGGCTTAGACAGGCCTTGCCTTATAGGGGAAACCTATAATAAAACACTGGCGAATACAAACATTTATGGATTCACCTTAACATAGTTTATATAGTTCAATGAAAGTCATCGTGAAATTGAGACACTCCAGTCTACCAGATACCTCGTTTTGACACTTATTTAAGAACATAAGTTCTTAGATCAATGTTCAAAACTACAATAGTTGTGTAATGTCAAAGTTCAGTGTGTAATTACCTCATCTTAGAATGTATTCAAGAGCTAAAAGTATCCTTGAACTCATTCAAGACTACAAACCACCTGTGTTACCTCGCTCCAACATATATTTAAGATCTACAAATTCTTAAATTAATGTTTGAACTACAAAGTTTGTGTAATGTCAAAATGAAGTCAAATACACACATATATATATATATATATATACATATATACATATACATACAATAGAAGCATATTTATATGTAGAGAATATTCAATAAGATACGACAACTAATCATTAGTTTGTTTATAGGTCATATTTTCCTAGAATTATTCACCACTCTATTTACTTCCAAAGTAATGACATAGTAAAATCTCATTTCATTATTTAAATACACCCTAACGAAAATCTATTTAACCCTTAATATCTAATATGATAGTTTTAACCAAGATTAATTCAATTTATATATGTACCTTAAAGTATAACGGAAGTAATTTCATTTTATTCTAACAACATCATATTGTGGTTATGTACTTAAGTTAGATTTTATTTTATTAGTTAAATTCAATATAATTATGGTCTTAAGGCTTATTTCATAATAATTCTATTCATTAATCAATCAATAATTAATATTATCAATGTAACCTTTTCATAATAATTTCATTCAGTAAATAATCAATAGTTAATATCAATGTAAACCTAGATAATAATTCCTTTCAATAATTAATAATTAATAGTTTCGATGTAAACCTAACTAATAATTCATTAGATATATTTTATTCAATAATCAATTGATAATTAATAATATCAATGTAAACCTAGATAATAATTCCTTTTCAATAATCAATAATTAATAGTTTCGATGTAAACCTAACTAATAATTCATTAGATATCTTTTATTAAAAATCTCCGTAAAAGTTATAAAAATCAGAAAAAAAAAAACACAACATGCAGAAACCCAAACATGCAAATAAATAAAAAAATTAATGCATTCGAACCAATCAGGAGCGCTTCTTCACAGGTCTTTCACTGAATTTATTTAGCGGATTACAATTAAAATTTATAATAAAGAATTGCACTTAATATTAATCAGTAAAATTAAATTAAAACTATTTCGCGGACTACACTGAAGTTACATAGCCACTCGGCCAGCTTACGCTAAAGAAATCCCTGAATCAGATCTAAAAAATACTTTTTAGGTATTTCTATCTTTAATCTAAGTCAGAAGTTCCATAGCTTCGCTGGCCAAGAGGCCGCGGCGGCCGCGGAGGCCTACCACTTCGAACTCCGAATTCAAATTTGAATGTCAAACTGACTCCCTCTGAAATTGACTGCCATCGTATTTATTTAAAAATCTCGCGTCTGTTTTTCCCCCACCCTAACACGTTTACCAATGCGCTCTGCAGTGATACCATACACTCAGCAATACCCGTGTCACAAGGAAATTCGGTGATAACCGCGGTACACAGCAGTACGTTCATTGCTGTGTTCAAAATACGACAATCCAATGTGTAATTGTTTTTCCTAATAATTTAATCGATAATTTATAAGTCATTATAGTGCAACACAAAACAAGGAATAAAATTATTACTTCCTCAATAAATTGAGCTTTACTGGCTGTAACCACTTTTATCCGATCCAAAGGAAATTGCATAAATCAATTAAACAAAACCACAATAAAAGATAAACAATAAAAGGGAAAAACAAATACACATTGAATAAAGCTGAAGAAAAAAAAATTGTTAGTTACGATAAATTTGTATGACGGTTGTGGAGGATAATGTATTATTCAACCGATTTCGAAAGGGAAATTATTTAACCGATCATTGTCATTTTTAACCTTATGTGTTAATGTAAAGTAAATACACGTCAATTTTGTAGTTTTTAATCCAAACACGGTAATTGAAAATCTTGCGATGGCAACCCTGGCGTAATGTGAGTCCAACAAAAAACTGTATCCAATGGATACCCAATGCTTAGGACCGGGTTCCACCATTTAATAAAGCTATGTTTCGCTTAATCGAATTTATAGTTCGATTCTAATATTGGTTTTCGTTTAATTATTATTATGAATCATTCGTACGGGCACACAGCAAAGTGCTGTTTTAAGACTTTTTTCAGGCAATCCCTTTAAAATTCCTCTCCGTAACAAACATCCTCATACTTCAAGGAACACAAAAAAAAAAGAATTAGTGCAATCGGTTCAGCCGTTATTCTCTAACTGCGTTTAGTTTATGTTAGTGAAATGCAATTTCCAGCTCTAAACTTTGTTAGATGCGTAAACCGACTTTATGTCGAACTAATCGCGATTATATTAATCAGTGGAAACTGGCCCTTAGAACATTCCCTCGCATCTGTCAACACAAAATTTTAAGCCTGTCTCGAATATAATATTTATTACCTAATATTTCAACAGGTTAGTCAAACTGTTTGAGTTCCCAGGCAATAAATTCCTATTCTTAAGTACAACTTAAAATTTGAGTCCCTTAATGGATTAGGGCAATTTTTGTACATTAACTTGACTGTTTTATTTTTACGTGTCAACTCACATTTCAATTTATGCGTTTGTTATCTTAAAATTTATGGCACTAATAAATTAGAACTGAATTGCGTTTATTTGTTACGTTACAATCGCCCCTTAATTATATAATGTAGTTTATCGTAATTATTAATTAATCACAACAACGTAACCAAATAACACAATTCTGTATCATGTTACTTCTCAATTGAAAGGACACTCATGAATCTTTACATTCAACTTCAATCAACAGCACTTAGAAGCATACTCTTCTCCCAAACATCCAACCTCTCATCAATCATACTACTAGCGTTATATTCAATGGTTAAAATCAAAATAATCAATTTCAACCAACCATTCCAGCTCCTTCACCCACTCTCACACTCACATAGATCCAATTTGATTTGAATTCCTACATCTAGGCTCAATTTTATCTTATAACAATACACATATTGTTTTTAAAATATAAAATCCGGCTCTCAATGTTAAATATACAACTTAACAGAGTGCAGTTCATCTTATTTTAGAGGAGATGGGGACTTTTAGGCTAAAATGTATTAAGTACAGATATGGTTTTAAAAAATTGGTCATATATATATATATATTTTTTTTATAAAATATAAAATATCAGCTCAATTCTGAATCTGGAAGCTGAGAAAAATGAAAAAGATAGTTTTCGTCAAATTAATTGGGTTTCGATTTAACTATAATCGATTATAGAATTTAAAAAAATTTGCACTAGTTAATTAACTCAAAGTATTCAGATACACAATTGAAGTTATAAACAATAAAGTGTATTTAAATAAAGTTACATTAATATCGAAAATAAAAATTAATATCTGATAAACCCAAATTATTATCGATTTCGTATCGATTAAAATTAAATCATAATTATTTTTAATAACAGCTTTGACAGCTGACTGATATTGAAACTGTGTGCCCCGTCATGGTCCCGTCACTGTCACTTGTTTCATGTAATCATGTTTATAATTGTTTAATGTTTTCAGTGTATTCAGATGCATCCTGAGTCCATTCCTGATATTTATTTATGGTTTCAAGTGATTGATATTTGTAATGACATAATATGATAACCTTTAGTGCTTCAGGAACTTAGTGATTTTCCATAGACATTGTAACATAACCTCAATTTTACAAAACGTCTAATAACTCCGCTCTTAAATAGCCAAAATGTACAGAATTTCAGCAAGGAATCAATAAGCGTAAATACATTAATTGGTACTATTTCATTACGTTATATTTTACATTGCATTTCGGCCCAAGAATGTATGGAATCGTATCCGTTTCCTTTCAGAATGAATAAATTAAAATATTTGAATACAGTTGCACAATTCATATCTAATACTAATATGAATTGGTGATATGTTATTTAGTATATTGCAGTACTTGGACAACTTGTATTGCAAACAGTCAAACTTTAAGGTCTGACCTATATTTTTGCAATTCAATTTAGATTGAATATAACTTAAAATGTTCAGTTAATTTTGTGAAGAAATGACCGCCCTACTCCCCACCAACTATTTTTATTAAGCTAGCGCTTAATAAGTATTTGATGAAAGAAAAAAAAATTTATATATGACTTAGTAGTCCGTTGAAAATTAAATTATTATTTCTATTAAGCTAGCGCTTAATAGGTTAAGTAATGATGGAAAAAAATTAATATATGACTTAATAGTCAATTGAAAATTAAATTGTTATATAATTATGTGAGAACTTTTAAGCGCTCCAATAAAATTAGTTGAGTCATTTCCCTGACCCATCATTACCTTAATTTTTATTTTATTCATAACTAAACCTAATTACAATTACACTTATCTAACTTATTACTATCTATTTTAATCATTTAATTACTATCTTAATAACCTAATCTTTTACTAATATATCTAACTTATTTAAGTGCAATTCATTTTATAAAATCATCTATAGTTTCGACATTAAATTATTGTGAAATATAATAAATCTTCGATAAAGTTTATTGATATTCTAGTTTAAAATCTATCCTTTTCAATTCTACATTATTAATTCTAATGTTTGTATCAACAGTTAAACATTGATAACATCTATAATTGATCGTGATCAATTTATTATTGATAATATCTATTTAAATGTATTGTATTAAAGTTTCCTCTAATTTCTTTAGTTATAGGGTCCATTAATGTGTAAACATTTGCAAATGGAATTGCACTAACTACATAAGGTCCTTCATACAGCAATTGAAACTTTTTTATAAGTTTCTTTTGAGCCTCTGACTTATTTACCTTACGAATCTTTACATAATCTCCAATCTGAAATTCAATTAAACGATGGGACCTATTAAATTTAGTTTGTCGTTTAATACTGTTATCTTTTAAATTTTTCCTAACTTGAATTCTAATTTGATTAATATCTTTAGACTTATTTAATTGAGGCAAACAACTATCAAATGACATGTCATTACTCAATCCATATAATATTTCATTAGGAGTAAATCCCGTACTTTCATGAAATGTGTTGTTATATAATGTTTCGATTTTATTTAATATCGTTACCCAACTTTTATGATTTTTATGGCAATATGTTCGAAATAAACGTCCTAGCTCTCTGTTAACCCTCTCTGTCGTATTAGGTCGAGGATTTCTTACAGTTGTAAATATAGGTTTTATACCCATATCTTTTAAAGTTTGTTTCCAACTTTCAGATGAAAATTGACTACCATTATCAGTCATAAGTACTTTAGGCTTAATTATTTTAACAAATTGTTTTAATTTTGTAATAACTGAACGAGAAGTGGCTTTAGACAAATCATATAATTTAATAAGTTTACTAAATGAATCCTGAATTACAAATATATAAGCAGAACCAAACCGTCCTTTCGGCATTGGTCCATATAAGTCTGCCATAACTAAGTCACCTATTTCTTCTGTCACAATAGATTTACATTTGCCTACATATTTTATATTATCACTTTTAGAAACTTGACAGAGATGACAAGTCTTTAATAATACTTTAACTGTTCTATGCATATTAGGAAAATAAAATCTATCCTTAAGATATTTGAGTACCTTAAAAACCCCTTGATGTCCCATTTCTTTATGAATTTGAGAAATTACTTCCTCTCGTAACTGAGAGGGTAAATAAATTACATGTTTATCTGAATCGATTTTAAAATATAACACTCCATCCTTGATATAACAGCGCTTAGCAATATTATTTATTCTACCACTATGATTATTACTAATATTATTTATAATATCCATTATCAACTGTACTTCATTATCGTTAGATTGAAAACTAGGTATATTTTTTAAGTTTGTTATTAATGTTTTATTCCTTTTAATTTCCATATAATGTATTTCAGGACAATAGATTCTATCTTCTTGTATCATTGATGAATCAGGTGGGAACCTAGATAACACATCAACAGCGACATTATCTCTACCTTTTATATGTTCAATACTATAATCGAATTGTTCAAGAAACAATATCCACCTAATTATTCGACTATTATACAATTTCCATGTCCTAACAAACGTCAATGCTTTGTGATCAGTTCTAATTATAAGCTTTGCGCCCCTCAAATAGGTTTCAAACTTCCTTAAACAATAGATTATAGCCCAAAACTCTTGTTCAGTAATAGTCCATCTTAATTCGGCGCCCCTAAGAGATCTGCTACAATAGCCTAATATTTTCATTTCCTTTTGTTCATCGTACTGAAATAAAACCCCCGCAAGACCTACTCCCGAACTATCTGTTTGTAAATAAAAAGGTTTAGACATATCCGGATGATGCAACATTATTGTCTTTAAAAAACTGTTTTTCAATTTTTCAAAGGCTACTTGTGCTTCTGAAGTCCATGTCCATCCTTTACTCTTTTTTAATAATTGGCATAAAGGTTGAATCATACTATTATAATCAGGAATGAACCGCCTATAATAATTACAAAGTCCTAAAAATGCTCTTAAATGTTTTATTTTCTTGGGAACTGGGAAATTCTTAATTGACTCTATTTTCTCTGGGTCAGTTTTAATTCCTTCGGTAGAAATAATATGTCCTAACATTTTAACTTCTTTACATATGAATTTACATTTTTCAAGATTACATGTTAACCCCGCTGACTTTAATTTGTTTAGTATTATATCGATATGTTCTAAATGTTCATTTAACGTTCCTTGAGTTAAGATAGCAAGGTCATCTAGATAATTCACGCAAAAATGTCTAACTTCAGTCCCTAATATTAAGTCCATAGCTCTACTGAAACTACCTACTGAAGTCTTAAGTCCTTGTGGTAAAACATTGTACATATAAGATTTTCCATTAAATGTGAATCCGGTATACTTTTTACTATCCTCAGAAATGGCAATTTGAAAATATGCATTATTCAAGTCTATTATACTAATATAATTAACCCCATGAAATGAATTTAAAACATCTATTTGCATCGGAGGTGCTTCCGACTCAGCTATCATGTATTTATTGATTTCACGTGCATCTAATAGAACTCTAATTGAACCATCAGATTTTAAGGTGTAAGTTAACGGACTACAATACGGTGTTGAACCTCTAGATATTATTCCCATATCAACCATTTCGGCTAATTTTTCTTCCATTTTTTTGTCTATACGCGTACGGAACGGGATAAGACCGTTTAATTATTGGACTATGGTCCATCATTTTGATAATATGTTGATAACAATTTGCTCTACCTAACCTTTTAACAAATACTTCGCTATATTTAATTAGAATCTGTTTTAATTTATTTAATTGAGTTCCTTTAAGAGGTGTACCCGTCTTTATTTCTTGTAAATATTTATTGAAATCAAAGCTATTATCTACCTTTGTAATATCACAAATTCTCTTTTCCTCAAAATTATATTTAATAAACGGAATTAATACTTGTTGATCTCTATGTTCGATAACTAACCCTATGGATGGCTCTTGTAATTTAATATTAACATTATTTGCCATAAGCCAGTCAAATCCTAATATCATTGAATGAACTAATTTTGGTACTATAAAAAATCTAATCTCTAAATCAACTACCCCAAATCTTACAGGCAATAAAACCATTTGTTGTATTTTAGCACTCTTTTGTCCTACTGCTCCACGTATCTGAATCGGCTTAACAGGTAACATGTCTAATTTGTTCCCAGTTAATGATTTTAAAGATTCCCAAAATGATTCTGAAATGCAGGTTATGTCACTCCCTGTATCGACTAAACATATGACTCGTTTACCAGATACTATCACTTCAATCTCAGATTTAATTATTTCTAATTTATCCGCGGTAATATTATCTTCCTCGTCAAATAATGAAAAGACTGCTTCGGTTTGCACTAACGACTCATTATCTATTTCCGATTGATTTTTTAAAGTTTGTATGATTTTATACTTGAAATCTATTGAATTATTTTTATTTAATCCTGAGCCTAACCCTGATTTACAATATTGTCCCTTAGCTATGATTGGTTTACGTATACCATTATTATGTCTACCTAATGTCTGTCCAGGTTCCCACCCGAGTTTAAGCATAATTCTTAAAGCTACTGATGTACTGTTCGCCCCTACTAACGTTGATGTACCGGGGTCTGTCACATCAACACTTATTAGTTTAAATTCTCTGTTGATACAGAGTTTTCTATAGAAACATTGTTATCATTATCTACTCTATTCGTACCATTAATGCTATTCTTCTTGTTTGGTATCACCTTACTCATTGATCTAGTGTTCATAATTCGCTTCCGGTTGAGACCGCCTCTGCCATTCTGCTGTTGAACTGCCTTATCAGATCTTTGAACGCTGCTAGAATGGGCATTAATGCCACTACTGAAGTTATTTTGCTTATTAATGTTATCTAACTTTCGTAGAAACTCCGTAGCTTGAAGAATCGATGTGTAATTACTTGTTGACCAAGCATATTGAACATCCTTAGGAAAATGATTCATAATGTCGTTTATTAATTGTCTCTCTTGAATAGGATACGTCAACATCTTCGCTTGTCCACATAAAGTAATGAAATGGCTTAACATAGACTGGACTCCGTCCCACGAATTCTGACTGATTCGTCTTCTTAATTCATTCTGCTCAGCCTCGCCCCAATATGTGTCTAAAAAATCCCTTTTGAAGTCTTCAAACACTGTCCATCTATCTCTATAAATACGCGCCCAATTTCGCGATTCATTTTCAAGACAATCCATGACAATGTCTATTATATCTCTCGCCTCTGGTGCAGACCTTCTTAAATAAACAGTCAGGTCTTCGATGAACGTCACAGGATGTTTTCCTTTAAATGGAAACTTAGGTCTTTCCGTAGGCATCTGCGCCACTGGATAGTATACCGTTGATGTTCCCGGCTGTATGATAGGTTGAATACAATTTTCTCTCGGCATAACATTGTCCGATGATCCACTAGAAGTAGACATTCTATTTTCCAACTCCGAGATTCTATTATTGATGTTATTCATTGCCTTTTCCACCATTCGAGATATGTATCGTAAAGAATTAATCTTCCTTACTTTAGTAGCAGGTCTAACTGCAGACACTCGCTTGTTATTAGAATTGGTTGTCTTGGTTCCAACAGGACTAGCTTTAGGTTGACGCCTAGGCATTGTTATAGATTTAATTTGCTTCAAATGTAACACTGATAATGTTTATCTAAATTTTAATTAATTTATTCTAATTCAAAAAAAGATTCACTGCACTCTTATTTAATTTGAGTTTAATTTAAATAAACTTTCCAAATGTTCACACAAAAACTATCTCTTTCTAATCACCTTTTAAACTTCTAATATTTTATTGAAATTTTATCAAGTCGACCGGATTCTGCAAATGTTAAAACTTAATTTTAATTTTAAAATATTAAATGTTTACAAGTTTAATTAAAATTCAACTATCATACTTCAAATGAAATATGACAACTTCATTTCTTCTCTAGTATTCATTGATAACATTCTTAACAAACATCAATTCCATTCCATTCACACCAAACAATACATCCATCAACAAAAGAATAATAAAACTATCACAGTGAAATCATAATAATTAGAAAATATCTCAAATCCTCATAAATGTTAACTGCCAAATTCATACTATCCCTAATCGTCCTTATTATAATAAATACTACAGTTTATATTTTTACTTGAAATTCAATTCACTCGGATTGAACTCACTACCTTGCATATGACATTCAATACCCTTATCCACTGAACCATTGTATACAATTTATAAAATCACAACCACGCCATCTTTGTTTCACAATAAACACTTCCATATCTACACTCGATACTACGCCATTTCTATTTCAAAACCTACCTTTCAATACCACTCACTCTCAACAGATGGCGTTACTGACATGAGACATTTTGAAATTCTTTCAGCGCCATCTACGAACACATAGCACAACCATCCATAACTTCCGTAAGCAACTCGATATTAATTCACGTTTGTCCACCAGATGTCGCTACCAACCCTACTACAATTTTACTGTCGCTATTAATTCACGCTTGTTCAATACATTTAAAACCACACATCCTCTGATATAAATACTAATAATTAACAAGGTTAATATAAAATTCTATTCAATTCAAATTTGAAATAAGTTTCCTTCACTTTGACAACTGACAGTTCAAAAATACGAAGAAAGCTAACAAAATAAATTAAAATAAATATAATGTCATAAATTGTTCATAAAATGTTCTATATTTTTCCCAATAATGTCTTATTAATATTTAAAACAAGAACTTTTTCAAAAGAATTTATCGTAGCTGTCACACATTTTTGATTTTAAGTAGATCTGTAATTCTGTATGATCCCGTATAGTTATTGTACTCTGTGGTATGATTCCTTTTTAGACAACTGTGAACTGACAATTAATTATTCATAAACAAGTATATTGGTTCGTTTAGTATATTAGATTAGAATTTAAGTAAGTATATTGAGCTATTGTGACTAAAAGATACGAAGAACGCTTATTGAAATAAAAGCAAAGATTTAAATCTTTGAATAAAAGACAAATGCTATATCATTAACAACAAATTATATGTACCATGCTCCAAGGATCCAATAACTAGCCATTCATGGATGGTTTCATAGATCTTATGAATGCTATGTCATTCGGTAAGCTATACTCTTTTTATAAATAAATTTTCTTAAACAGTTCCAGTCAATTCCTAAAATTCAAGGTCAAAATAACCCTGTTACCTTCATAACCTAATTCAACTTTATTTAACCAGTACATTCTCACACTCATGAATAAAATGCACTGAATTTCTATACTTTAAAATCTGTTATTTAAACTAAGTATAATTTGCTATGATGGCAATGACTACACTTAATTATTTTTAAAATCTAACATTAAAATGAATAAATATACCAAAATACATAGTCTTTCCTGTACAGTCTCTGTAAATAAATGAATAAAAGTTAATTCCACAGTTAGTTAATATTATAATTAATTTCCTACTACTAACTATAATATTATCCTATCTTCACATTATGTTTGCAGATTTTTAATACTATTGAATACTACCATTTCAGCCTAACCTCCACGTACATCTAGCCAGCCCTTAAGGATTTTCAACGCATAACTATTGGGACCAATTTCAACAAAGAAGGAAATTACTTCAGCGTCAGTGACCAAATGTGACAAAATAAGTTTAAATTGTACATAACCTAGAATAATTTGTATCTGTAAGTAATATTAAAATTTACTGCAGGCTTTTATTCAAAAATTCCCTAACAATATTTAATTAATACAATCTAAATTTTATTAACTATCCTAGCAATGTCTACTGATTGACGATAATATAATAATAATCAGATAATAATTAGATGTGCTTAAGACATGCTTCAATATACTACTAGGTAAATTCAGCAATGTTGTGTAAGTAGATACTTTCATGTAATTTCATAAATAAATAATTATTTAAATATGTAACTATCCATCATTAGTAATAATACATGAGACAATAGGCTGTTATGGTCTGACCTTTTAAAACTTATTACTGGGAAACTTAATGCAACTTTTAAGTATTAAAAACTTCTCTTCAATATTACTCTTAAAACAGACTTATTTAGATTTATGTACCTAACTGTAATTCTAACTGCACCAAGATGCTATATATATATATATAGGTCCATTCTTAGATTGTCTAAAACAAGTTAATGTGTCTACATAATATAAATTTAATAGGTTTAACTTATTTTGTGTAAAATGAACTTTAAAGAGTTGTTAAGTAATACGTTTTGTGTCTTCTTTAAGATGCAATCAATAGGTACATGTTTATCCTTATTATGTATCAGTATAGTTGTGCAACTATTAACATTTTATCACTGGCATTACATTTATTCACTATAAATGATTTGAAAAGTTACTTTAAAGCTTCTAAGATACTCGCTTACTCCGGCATTTGTGCAACCATAAATATCCTGGTCACGGCACCAAATTGTAATGATACTCCTATGGTGCTCCGATGACTAATCATCATGCTTATGATAATCCTGGTCACGGCACCAATTGAAACGTTCTCCTATGCAATGGGATGTGATGAGAAAGACCCCAACATATATAAATTTATAACATCCTGGTCACGGCACCAATTGAAACGTTCTCCTATGCAATGGGATGTGATGAGAAAGACCCCAACATATATAAATTTATAACATCCTGGTCACGTGGACCATTTTGTAACACTATCATGGTTGTGGCATTACAAGCTAATATTAAGCTTAAGAGGATATCAATTATCTTTGGCCTTATAATTGTGATCGTCTAGTATAAAGGAAGGACTCTACGTTGTGTTGTTTTTTGTTTCAGAGTAACTTCAGTTCTTTTTTGTGGTATGCCGAAGGAAAGACATAGTATATGTTATTAGAAGCCTTGATTTCTATATAAACTCTAACTAACATCCTATCTAGTTATTAATTTAAAATAACATCTCTGCACAATGACATTAAATTACTGAAATTAATTTATCCTAAGATTTAATTGAAAGATATTTACTCTTCCAGTGATATAAATACTATAGATAACCAACTTCTGGAATACTATTAAAAGGAAAGAAAGAGATAACACCTTATAATTAACTTATTTAGAATTAATAAGACTTAGTAAATTACACTTACCAGTGATTTAAATACTAAAGATAGCTAACTTCTGGAATGCTGTTAAAAGGAAAGAAAGATATAACACCTTATAATTAACTTATTTAGAATTAATAAGATTTAGTATCCTAAAATTTAATTATAAAGATATTTACACTTACCAGTGGTATAAACACTATAGATAACTAACTTCAGGAAAATCATTATGAAAAGGAAAGAAAGATATTAAACTTTATAACACCTTATTAGTAAATTATTTAGGAATTAATGAAAATTTAGTAAATTAGAACCGTTAAGAATAAATAGTAATAGACTTATTTATTTAGAAATAGCTATCACCTATTGTTTAACTAAATATCTGACGTCTCCTTAAGAATGTGTAAATTATAATTGCTAATATTTTTAGTAAATCTAGATAGCTAAAATAGAAATAAAGTTAAATAATTATATATAGGATATTCTATAATGACATTGATTAATTGAATAGTGTCTAAGTTTCTTTTACATGTATTTTTAGCTCAAACCTGATATAATAGATAGATTCTAATAACTCTAACCAGATGAAATAAATAAAAATATATAAGTAAATGAAATAATGATTAAATACATATTATATAGTTATTAATTATCTTGAAATAATTTATTCAGTTAATAAATTATCTCAGATAATTGTGAAAAATAATGTGTAGTGTTTGTTTGTATGTGTTAATCTGTTAGGATAGGGTTTATAGGCATTAGGGAATTAAAAGGCCGGGTTCAGCTGAACCCGGGGGGTCGCTTCCACCAAGCCCCTCCGACCCCAACCGATCCACACCGTGCTGAAGGCTCTAAATTAAATTAGGCACAACGTTGGTGCTATCAAATCAAAAGAAAGGTAGCAGGTAGGAAATGAGAGGTCCCAATTTTCTACAATAAGTTAGACGGAAATATATCCTGTCTAACAAATGCTTGTTTCATATCGCTGCAGCACATCATGCAATGACTGTATTTGAGTAATCCCTTGGGACGTCATATAGACATAGCCAGTGAATTACTAGAGTTGATGTAATTACCAAGCTGTAATCAGACATGGTATTAAGATGTGTTCCACGTGAACAAAAGGAGATCGTGTCTACTGATCTTTTCATTGTGTGCTTACTAGCCCATACGGGAACTTCGGTCACACAACTACTTTGAAATTCGATCACGAAACCTACAACTTTTGCCACAATTGGATTGTGTAGTGTAATTTCCCATAGGAGAGACCTACTGAGTTACGGGTCTATAGTCAGCTATATTGTCAAGCCTCGCCACCATTGTGAGATGGGTCGTCGGCGACTAGCGACAGGCGACAGCGCAACCTTTCGAGTGCCCTATAAGGAAGTAAAAAATAATTAAAGGTATAAGACCAACGTGTAAAGTAGGTGTATTGTGTAGGTTTGTCCTTGCATGACTCACAGCATTCAATGAAACAGCATTCATTAACCAGAATAGGTTGTTCAATTGAAACATTGAACCAGTAATTAAGTTGTTAAACATTTGATTATATCAGGCTCTCTTAGGAACTGAATGGATTTATCAAAGGACATGGTAGTGTCGAGAGATAAATAAAACAATTAAAATATAACATATTCATTTACTCAATCAGAATCTCTGAGAGTATCTCATTTTCACAAGGAAGAGAGAATGTATATTTAATAGGTTTTATGATCCATCAATGTTTGTATGTTTGAAAAACACAAGAGGACTTGATTAAGGCTTGGCTTAAATCTCAGTAAATCCGCCTTAGGACTTAACAGAGACTGTCCACAAAAATTAGCAATAAATTAATTGGAAAAGTGAATATGTTTCTCTATTGGTCTAAAATAGAACTTCATACCACTGTCCAAAACTAAATTACTAACCTTTGTTGCAGTTCAAACATCGACCATACACTAAGTGTTTGGTGGAGTTTGTCCAATGTCTCTCATCAAAGATGAGGAATTCTTATCAAAGATAAGCAAACATACGTATAGTATTTACCAAGAACATAGTTCAGTTAGGCAAACACAAACGCAGAGGTTGGTAGGAAGTACTCGCAACTTTCTTTACTAGATAGACCTAGATTAGGAACTACCTAGCATCGATGACGCGAAGAACTGTGGCTTAGACAGGCCTTGCCTTATAGGGGAAACCTATAATAAAACACTGGCGAATACAAACATTTATGGATTCACCTTAACATAGTTTATATAGTTCAATGAAAGTCATCGTGAAATTGAGACACTCCAGTCTACCAGATACCTCGTTTTGACACTTATTTAAGAACATAAGTTCTTAGATCAATGTTCAAAACTACAATAGTTGTGTAATGTCAAAGTTCAGTGTGTAATTACCTCATCTTAGAATGTATTCAAGAGCTAAAAGTATCCTTGAACTCATTCAAGACTACAAACCACCTGTGTTACCTCGCTCCAACATATATTTAAGATCTACAAATTCTTAAATTAATGTTTGAACTACAAAGTTTGTGTAATGTCAAAATGAAGTCAAATACACACATATATATATATATATACATATATACATATACATACAATAGAAGCATATTTATATGTAGAGAATATTCAATAAGATACGACAACTAATCATTAGTTTGTTTATAGGTCATATTTTCCTAGAATTATTCACCACTCTATTTACTTCCAAAGTAATGACATAGTAAAATCTCATTTCATTATTTAAATACACCCTAACGAAAATCTATTTAACCCTTAATATCTAATATGATAGTTTTAACCAAGATTAATTCAATTTATATATGTACCTTAAAGTATAACGGAAGTAATTTCATTTTATTCTAACAACATCATATTGTGGTTATGTACTTAAGTTAGATTTTATTTTATTAGTTAAATTCAATATAATTATGGTCTTAAGGCTTATTTCATAATAATTCTATTCATTAATCAATCAATAATTAATATTATCAATGTAACCTTTTCATAATAATTTCATTCAGTAAATAATCAATAGTTAATATCAATGTAAACCTAGATAATAATTCCTTTCAATAATTAATAATTAATAGTTTCGATGTAAACCTAACTAATAATTCATTAGATATATTTTATTCAATAATCAATTGATAATTAATAATATCAATGTAAACCTAGATAATAATTCCTTTTCAATAATCAATAATTAATAGTTTCGATGTAAACCTAACTAATAATTCATTAGATATCTTTTATTAAAAATCTCCGTAAAAGTTATAAAAATCAGAAAAAAAAAAACACAACATGCAGAAACCCAAACATGCAAATAAATAAAAAAATTAATGCATTCGAACCAATCAGGAGCGCTTCTTCACAGGTCTTTCACTGAATTTATTTAGCGGATTACAATTAAAATTTATAATAAAGAATTGCACTTAATATTAATCAGTAAAATTAAATTAAAACTATTTCGCGGACTACACTGAAGTTACATAGCCACTCGGCCAGCTTACGCTAAAGAAATCCCTGAATCAGATCTAAAAAATACTTTTTAGGTATTTCTATCTTTAATCTAAGTCAGAAGTTCCATAGCTTCGCTGGCCAAGAGGCCGCGGCGGCCGCGGAGGCCTACCACTTCGAACTCCGAATTCAAATTTGAATGTCAAACTGACTCCCTCTGAAATTGACTGCCATCGTATTTATTTAAAAATCTCGCGTCTGTTTTTCCCCCACCCTAACACGTTTACCAATGCGCTCTGCAGTGATACCATACACTCAGCAATACCCGTGTCACAAGGAAATTCGGTGATAACCGCGGTACACAGCAGTACGTTCATTGCTGTGTTCAAAATACGACAATCCAATGTGTAATTGTTTTTCCTAATAATTTAATCGATAATTTATAAGTCATTATAGTGCAACACAAAACAAGGAATAAAATTATTACTTCCTCAATAAATTGAGCTTTACTGGCTGTAACCACTTTTATCCGATCCAAAGGAAATTGCATAAATCAATTAAACAAAACCACAATAAAAGATAAACAATAAAAGGGAAAAACAAATACACATTGAATAAAGCTGAAGAAAAAAAAATTGTTAGTTACGATAAATTTGTATGACGGTTGTGGAGGATAATGTATTATTCAACCGATTTCGAAAGGGAAATTATTTAACCGATCATTGTCATTTTTAACCTTATGTGTTAATGTAAAGTAAATACACGTCAATTTTGTAGTTTTTAATCCAAACACGGTAATTGAAAATCTTGCGATGGCAACCCTGGCGTAATGTGAGTCCAACAAAAAACTGTATCCAATGGATACCCAATGCTTAGGACCGGGTTCCACCATTTAATAAAGCTATGTTTCGCTTAATCGAATTTATAGTTCGATTCTAATATTGGTTTTCGTTTAATTATTATTATGAATCATTCGTACGGGCACACAGCAAAGTGCTGTTTTAAGACTTTTTTCAGGCAATCCCTTTAAAATTCCTCTCCGTAACAAACATCCTCATACTTCAAGGAACACAAAAAAAAAAGAATTAGTGCAATCGGTTCAGCCGTTATTCTCTAACTGCGTTTAGTTTATGTTAGTGAAATGCAATTTCCAGCTCTAAACTTTGTTAGATGCGTAAACCGACTTTATGTCGAACTAATCGCGATTATATTAATCAGTGGAAACTGGCCCTTAGAACATTCCCTCGCATCTGTCAACACAAAATTTTAAGCCTGTCTCGAATATAATATTTATTACCTAATATTTCAACAGGTTAGTCAAACTGTTTGAGTTCCCAGGCAATAAATTCCTATTCTTAAGTACAACTTAAAATTTGAGTCCCTTAATGGATTAGGGCAATTTTTGTACATTAACTTGACTGTTTTATTTTTACGTGTCAACTCACATTTCAATTTATGCGTTTGTTATCTTAAAATTTATGGCACTAATAAATTAGAACTGAATTGCGTTTATTTGTTACGTTACAATGTGATGTGAGTGACGAAGGGGCAATAAAGGGGTACGATGCGACATTGATAATTAATTTTGTGATTTTTTTTGTTGTTGGCGACAAATACGCTTACGATATGCTGTGCAATGCATAGTGATGCGATGACATTATTGTTTACTAGCAGTTTTAAGAACCTAGTCTGTATTAATTTTAATTTGTCTAAATATGTCTTAAACGTGCGTCCGTAACTGGTCAGTCCATAACAAAGCAACGAGTCTACTAGCGCGTAATATACAGTATACATAGTTGACGTATCTAATATAAAACTTAAATGATGGAATTTAGTAAGCACCATCCTTAGTTTTTCACATAAGTTGTTAATGTGTGTGCGCCACGAGAAATTCTGGTCTATGGTTAAGCCCAAGTATTTGTATTCATGAACTACCTCAATAGGTAAACAGTCGCAGTATGAATGTGCTCGATGCAGACACTCATAGCTATGCCCCACTATTTTTGGCGCGGTATCTACAATTCTAGAATAAGGTGATCTTATGTACATACATTTAGTTTTTTGCATATTGATTAATATTCCGTTGTCATGCGCCCACCGTACAATATTGGTGAAATCCTGCTGGATTTTATTTTCTATCACACTGAGTTCCTTATCTGCGTATAATAAACAGGTATCATCCGCGTACATATATATACTACAGTTGTTGACAACATTGCACATACTGTTCACATGCATAATGTAGCCGACGGGACCGTACACGGAGCCGGTTGGGACGCCACAGCTGATTTGCGCCGGGTCGCCGGTAGCCCCGCTCACTGCCGTTATCAATGTTCTCTCGCTCAGATACGCTCGGAGCCAATTATTTAAGGGTCCTGCAATACCACACTCTTGCATAGCTTGCAGGAGCTGGTGGTGTTCCAGGGTATCGAAAGCTTTTTTGAAATCGATATAGACCACCCCCACCTGCTTTCTTTGACCTAGTGCCTCATTTATTTCATCTGTGAAGCGGGCCAACACCGTCTCCGTGCTACGACCACGCCGGAAACCATGCTGTGCGTTTGTCAATATGTTATATTTTTCTAGGAAGTTACTTATTTGGCTGACTATGTACTTTTCTACTATTTTATTAATAACTGATAATATGGCTATAGGCCTATAGTTAGTATAATCTGTGTGCGAACCTTGCTTGTAAATAGGCCGAATTAATGCAGTTTTTAATTTTTCTGGGTACATTCCCTTTTCTACACATAAATTAATAAACAATGCTAATATCGGACTTATTTTATTTTTTTATAACTTAATTTCTCTAACTCTTATCTTATCTATTCCTGGTGATTTATAACATAGATTCTGATTAGGAAACGAACCTGGGTTGGACCAGGAACCGAGAACTTTGTATTATATTCTTGCTCTGGAGTTTTCTTTTATAAAATTCTTTATTTAACGTAAATATTCTACTATAATAAGTCGGCCGTTAATAATAAGTAAAAAAAATAATTAAAATTAAATGTAAAAAAGATGAAAAATTGGAAAGGCTTAAAAATACTTCTACCTATAATAAACAATAAGTACCTAGTAACGCTTATTCGAATTACTAACAGCAATAAACAGTAATCCTGTAAACGAATAATACTCGTAAATCTCAAGCGGCGTTTAGAGAGCTGCTAATCTCATCTGATAGGAACAGGCTCTGTTTAATTTCATTGACCTAGTTAATACGAGTTGCCAGCTTCAGGAAAATAATCTAAAAAAAGTAGTATTGTATTCAGTTCCTCCGAGCTCGTGTCGCTATCAGATAGTTTTATTAATGTTGCGATAGTCCTATGCAGTTCATTTAAAATGAATATCAATACTACTTAAAAATTGTCTGCAAAGTTGGTTTACGGACGATAGTTTAACGTGTAAACGTTATAACAAAACATCTCCTCGGACGCATATGCCAATCGAGTGGAAGAGAGATAGATGCGGCGTACAATGAGCGTAACGGGACAATGAGTCATCCTTTTTCGTGTATGCCGCCGGTGTTCATCGATTTATTAGAAGTTGTCACGTCAAAAGGTATAATATAATAACAAAGACCAAATCAAATCTGGGTCTATGACACCGTGCCTAAGCCCTAAGTGTATGTGTAATCCAGAATCCTTTTCCGCGCAAATATTTGTGGGTTAAATATGTAGCATGTAACAGAGCTACATAAATCATTTCCTCATTAAAGTCATCAAACAAACAATAATTACAAGTCAATAACCATTAGCATTTGCAGGCTCTATATAATTTTTGCTTTTTACCTCTAAATTATTCCCAAATTGGATATGATTCTATATTTTTTTTATTAGCTTTAACTTTCTTTTTGTGATTAAACAATATTTCCAAGATTTCATAAATTGTGTTGCCGAGTAAAGTTCACGGAATGAAGTAAACAGGTACGTTTATTAAAATGAATAAAATTCCAAGATCGAGGTGAGTTAGGGAACGTTAGAAAAAGTTTATAAGCGAAAAAAGACGATAAAGAAAAAAGTTTGATTGTACATATTAGGTAATCTGTGATCTGATGTTATCTTAGGAAGAATTTAGGGTGTTGTTTTTTATGAAAGACTAGCTGTGCTGACTAGTTAAACTTTTCTTATAATCTTGATATTGCAATTTTCAATTAAAAAAATAATAATTAAAAAACAATTAAAAATAGTCAGTCCAGGATTTTTAGGCAACCTATTTTTAATATATTATCTTACTAGCTGACCCCGCAAACGTTTTTTTGCCATATATGTTATTAACCCCCGCAACCCCCTCTTGTGGGTGGAATTTTGTAAAATCCGTTCTAAGCTGACCTCTACTCGGCGAAAGGAATATTCCTACCAAATTTCAAGCCTCTACGCCTTATGGTTTCAGAGATATGGTGATGAGTCAATATAATATGGGTGGAAATCTCTTATAAATACGAGTATATTATACTAAATTTATTATAAAGTATGTTTCATTCTATTATCTGCTCGGTGAAGATCGATTTAGGTTCAGATCGTCTGCTAACATTTGTTGTATTATTTCTTCATTCTCGATTATGACATAATTAGTAACCAATCTAGATAAATATCTATGAACAGAAATAGAAGAACATTAAGAGCCTGAAAAAGGACAAATAAAAGAACTTACAAAAAGCATTAGCAGACACACCGGTTTGCAAAGAATATCTCTTATCGATTATCAATTTTCGTTCAGACGTGATTGCTTGGAAGCACCTTTTGAATAGGTACTGTAGCACCACTGGAGTTGTCTCATTTTTATGCTCCCTAATTCCTTACTCGCACGCTTCAATTACTGCTACGTTTTCCCCAAAGTGGACACTTACGTTGATTGTTTTCGTTTGCTTGCTAAAGACGAATGTGAGTTTACTGAACGTGACGTCATTTTGTATTTTTAGAGTTCTGTATCTGCGTATCTCGGCACATAGTTAACAACTTTTTATACTTATGGTATTTCAGTAGATAACGATAAAAGGTGTATTCTAAAATATCCTAGTGTCTCAAGTGATTCGATTTACTTTGAGAATTAGGTATTTTAAAATAGAGATTTTATTTTTATTAAAGGTAATAAATAAAAGTGGCTAGTGCTAGTCAAATATAGGACATACGTATGCGAAATTATATAGAAGTTACTTGCGAATATTGGTGACGTATTTTGCGCAGTATTGATGATATAGAATCCTTCAACAAGGTATTCTTGGAAATAAACTTGAAGTAATGATAAAATGTTCAATATCTCTACCGACATTTTAGTAAACAATAATAAAATCAAAAGCAATGTTCACGTAACAAAAATATATTATAATCAAATGAATAGATTGTGAAACATAAATTATAAAGAAGTTACAGTAAAGTTTTTAAAATATAAATTCTTAACATCTATCAAAAAAATGTTTTTGTAAAAAATATGAAAACAAAAAATGAGGTTTGATTATTATTCTGATACAAAAAGTTGTATAATTATGTGTGTACACCCCACAACAACAATCTCCTTTAACACAAAATTATTTGAGCATTTAAAAAAATCTATTTTGGTCTTTAAAACTATGTATAATATATGTTAAATATACAAAAAAAGTGCTGCGCTGCGCAACAAGCTGTGTGGCTAAGGCAGTAAAGAATACAGCCACCCTCTCTCTTCCCGTGGGTGTCGTAAGAGGCTACTAAGGGATAACACAGTTCCACGACCACCTTGGAACTTAAAAAGCCGACCGACGGCGGGATAACCATCCAACTGCTAGCTTTGAAATATACAGGCCGAAGACAGGCAGCAGCGTCTTCGGTGCGATAAAGCCAGCCATGCGGTCACCAACCCGCCTACCCAGCGTGGAGATTATGGGCAACACATGAGTTCACGCCATTTTTGGCGCGAACTTGTGGAGGCATAAGTCCAGCAGAGGACTGCGATAGGCTGATTAAGTGATACAAACAAACAATATTACTCTATTAAATGCCAGATGACCTTTCAATTTCTCAATATTGCCCTTACTGGATTAGCTATTCTACCCTCAGTACAATAGAATAGGATGATATATTAGTTGAATGTACGTAACTATGTCATGTTGGATAATGTTTGAGTGAAATGGGAGATATATTGTATTTTGAAGTTAAAATCGATAGGGGTCGTATTTGCATCTAGATGACGACCTTTCTAGGGAAGCGATGAGAAAGTTTCATTAACGTCGATTGTAACGGCTTCGATTCCGCTCGAAACCATTGTCTCTTTGAGCTTAAATATTAAACACTGTAGACATTAAACAAGGTTGTTAAAATTACCAAATAAAAATAATAATATCAAAGATTTCGACCCGTACGTACGTGACCCGTGCGTACATCGTTCCATAGCTTAATTTGCTAGAGCACCGACACGGTATGTCGGAGGTGCGGTTTCGAAACCCGCTGGATAGGAAATTTTGATATGATTTAAACATATTTAAAATGATAGTTTTCAGCCATTTATATTAGCTATAGATGCATTATCATGAAGGTATACTACTCTATTTACAGCTGAAACAGCACTGAAATGCTGTGTGCTGACTTATTGTGCGAGAATCAAACAACTTCACATTGTCTTTACTTGCCGAATATCAAGATACAAACGATTGATGTTATGGAACCTCTCAGCCGTAACCAAAACTTTCAAATATCCGACATAAAATCTATCGGTGACCTTAACAGTATTGGCTTCCAAAGACATAAAAGTTTCGGATAGTTTCTCAGCGATCTATCGCTAAGCTAATTTAAATAATACATGCTGGGCTATGTTTTTACAATTTCCTGGTCAAATAAGATAAGCCGTGTGCTTTATCATTACAAAATCAGTAAATTTTGCAACTAAATCACTGTGGGATTCCTCGCTGTTATACGTAGAGTAATCAGAGTTTGTAGAAATGTTAAGTGTCACTACAAAGTCTCTCGCTGTCTGTCTGTCTGTATATATGCTTAGATCTTTAAAACTACGCAACGGATTTTGATGCGGTTTTCTTTAATAAATAGAGTGATTCCAGAGGAAGGTTTATATGTATAATACATGCATAATATAGTGGAGGAACACTGATAGTTTTAAAGTTTTCTAATGTGATGTCGTAATTAAACACATTTTTGCGCTTAGATTGCAAATATTTATTTTATATTTTATATTTAGCACTGCACCTGTGCGAAGCCGGAGTGGGTCGCTAGTAGTAAATAAACTAAAGTACTAATTATAGTTACTAAAATAAGTAGTCAGTAGTTTGGCATTTAATTAGAAACCAAATATCTATGACCGAAGTATGTATGAATAAGTATAGGAAATTAATATTATTTAATATTCAATCTATTCGAAAAAATCGATACGTTTAAAAAGGTCAAGTAAATTTAATAAATGTATAGTACCCGGCCATAAATATTGCACATCGACCTTTGGAAAGAGACAATCGGCTAATTTCGACTTCGTAGAGCGTTATAGTCCAAGATCCCAGACCCCAGACTTCCTTGTTTCTGATTGACAAAACATTACAGTATACATCGTAGTATAAAGAGTTGCTAAAATATTTTCTACATGTTTTAAAATATAGTAATATAATTAGTGTCTGGCGATAAATACTAAAATAGCTGGTTAATAACATTTTTACGTATATAAAGCAGCCAAATTTAAAAAAATTGTGAAAGAACGTTTGTGTACTAAAGGATATTATTCGATTAACGATTTTATAGAAGACAGTACGCCTTGGGAATGATGTGATCGCCGCCAGGCTATTTCAACCTATAAAATTATTGTAAATTTCAATCTGCTTTGGAAAAAAAACATGATTAAAAAAAATGATATTAGTCCCGCTGAGTTTCTTTCGCCAGTTCTTCTCAGGTCAGAGGCTTTTTCTTTCCGAACTGGTAGTAGACTCATGACGTTCAGTAAGAAATTGTAATAATTTTATGCTGAATAAAATATTTTGAATTTGAATTTAATATATTTTGTCCTTCAAAAAAATATGACAGGTGATCTGCCGGGCTAGCATGCGTACAACGAGATAATCTCTTGACGAGAGAGATAGATAATGTCTACATCGAGTATTTTCTCGATTACCTTAGCATGCGCAATACGAGAGACATAATTCTCTTCCGAAGACAAAACGGAACGGAAACGCCATGGTATACAAAAGATATTAAAATAATATTTATAATTTTAATATATTTCGTTTATCGTAGTCTTTCTATATAGTCTTTTTTTTTTTGATGTATCTACTACAGAAGATACATCAAAAAAAAAATCGTAGTCTTTCTAATATTGACAACGAGTAGTTTATCTTCTTAAAACGTCAAAATCACGTCAAAATTCGACAAAACTACGATAACTAAAATTTCTTGTTATCTCTTCAATTGTCGTGACGAGAAGAGTATCACGTGCACGCATGCTAGCTACTGTAGACATAAAGAGATAATACGAGAAAAGGGGTAGACAAACTTTTGTCGTGGCGCGCATGCTAGCCCGGCTGGGAACTGGGTTCTTACACTATTAGATCTGTCATACGAAATACTGACAGTCCGATACGTCTCATAGGTAATGTGCGTCAGAGATAACGCTCTACAAAGTTCAAATTAGCTGATTGTCTCTTTCTAAAAGTCGATGTGCATTATTTACGGCCGTGTACTAATAAGATTATTTAATAAAAGTACGGTTATTTTATACAAGAAAGCTATCCAATAAAATGAACTCGCTGCGACCAGATATTTGTCATCAACTTAATTTCTCTCTCTCGATGTCTGACAAATGAGATGTCAGAAGTTGAGGACGGTACGTTTTGTTTCTACCAACAGACATTTATATAATTTTCTTGTATTTTCTGTTATTGTGTACTTTTTTATTGTGTAAGTTAAGTTTTTAGTGTATAAGTAGTTGACTTTTTTATTAGTAGGTACTATGTTTAAAAATCAATCATCTTATATCAGTAACACCAGAAGTAACACCAGAAGTATCGGAAGCACGTTGCTGACCTTACTTCTGACCCTCCCCAGGAGCTCTGGTCACCTTACTCACCACAGGAACACAATACTGCTTGAAAGCATTATTATTTATCTGTTTAGCAGATAGATTTTGAGCAGGATATTTCCTGCTGTACCCTACCTTAGTTACATTATAATTATTATTACTCAGTTGACATAATTATATAAAATTCTCGTGGCACAATGTTAGTTACAATACTCCTCTGAAACAACTGGACTGATTTTTATGAAATTTTGTGTGCATATCGGGTAAGTCTGAGAATCGGCCAACATCTATTTTTCATACCCCTAAGTTCACGCAAAAAACCATTACTGGACATCTGATAGCGAAAATTGAAAAACTTTTATAGAAATCTGTTTGTACGTGAACGTAATGAAAGAACTTTATTAAAATTGCTCCTTTTGTGAGTACAGTGAAACCAAAACGATCTTTATCAGATTATTTAAATATATCTAATAGTCTAGTCAACAAGTTCAAAAACGTGTTAAATAGAGACAAAGCTCCTAAAATAAGAGCTACAGCTCATTCTATCCGGAATGACGTCTAGAAAAATGGTCTGGAAGGATTTTCTACTAGCCCGATTTCGACTAGCCCGTTGGCGCAGTTTGTAGTGACCCTGCTTTCTGCTCCGGGGGTTGTGGGTCCGATTCCTACCCCGAGTCTGGGTGTAATCTATGTTTATTTATATATGTTTTTTTTATGTAACTAGGTTGGCAAACAAGCGTACGGCTCACCTGATGGTAAGACCGTAGCCTATAGACGCCTGCAACACCAGAAGCATCGCAAGCGCGTTGCCGACCCTATCCCCAATCCCCCCCCCCCCCAGGAGCCCGTAGTATGTAGTATGTAGTATTTATATGTATGTTTATCGAAAAAAAAATGTAGCTATACCAGTCGGCTGTTACCTATAACACAAACATTAAGTTGCTTACTTTAGAAACAGACGACCGTGTGTGTGTGTTTGTAGATATTTATTTATTTATTTATTTCTAGCACACAAAAATTGCAAAGTTATTTACGCGCTTTTTCGCAATAACTCCGTTGCTGTTAACATTATTAGAGGAATTTAATGTACTTAAAATTCTTATAGATTTGACTGTACCACAATGAACGCGTAAAGATAATATCTGTAGCAGCTGATATCAAAAATCCCAAACACAAGAAAAATATAAATTCCCGCGCTTTTCTTATCGTAAATTACGACAACTTTTAATAATGAAATTCTTACAACAAAAAAAAAAGGCAATTTATCGAATTTTATCTTACGGATATGAAGTTATCTTAATGAAATCTAATAATAAAACTATTTAATGGTTCAAGCGTTTTTATAGCGTAATATATCAGAACTGGGCGAAGTGAACAGTTCTAATGAAATAGCTTATAACGTCAAGCTACCTCAGTGATAATTTCTTACTACACATGTTTTTGAAGTAAAACTTCTTTATGCACGCTTGACTTAGGGAGTAAGCTGGTGAATACGTGACGAGAGCGTTACGAAAAGTGTGATCGGGGGGTGCGAATGGAGCAAGTGCGAGAGAGGTTCTCTTTTTCGCTCGTAGCCAGTTACGTTTCGTATATCTAAGACACAGTGCAAGCCTATTGTGCAGGCGTATTGCTAAAGAAGTTTTACTTCGAAGGAAGGAAATTTATTAGGCGAAAAGAAGTTAAGAAGGAGATATATTAAATTAGACGGAGCTAAAAAGTTTTGTTTCAGTCGTGTGGTCTAAAACACACTAGTTTTTTATAGAATTGGAAATGCATGATATTGGTTAAAGTAATAAATATACTACACTACCAGATCAAACTTTTACTTTTATACTCGTACATCCCATACAAGAATACGAGATTAGGTATGTTTCTTGACAACTAAACTGAAAGATCCCTCTCCTACAGGGTGAAAAAGGCCAAACCAGTGTCTAACAGTGGGATAATACAGGCTGAAGCGAGCGAGCGAACGAAACTGAAAGTTTCAATCATGACTGTAATATTCAGTTCTGGAGATATTCATCGTGAAAACCAAACCAGTTAAGAGAATTTACTGGTTTAGTTTTAAATATTTTTAAATATTTCATAATCTTTGCTAATGACCAACTAAGGTCGACAACAGTATACAACATCTCTCTATATCTTACCCTTTCTCCCTTATTTCTCTCTCTCGTCATATTGTTATTTTTCAACTTACAAAGGTTGCCTGAAAGAAATCGCTTTATGCCATATGGTCGCCTTTTGTAACCTTCGTGTTTTTGTAATTCTTCTCTGGTGTACCTTAATAAAGAATATATAATCATTATATTTCACTATGAAATTGTTTTAATTGTTAAGAGCATATTATGATAGTGGGTGGTTAATCGTTTTATCTGCACAGTATCCTTCCCTCTTAGCCATTTTATCCTCATTACACTTTTGCAGTGGAAGCTCTTAAGAAATGACAGCTACAGATAGCGGCGTTCTGTAATATAAAGCGTTGACATTAACATAGAAACGGCTTTCCTCAATTATATTAAATGGAATTTAATTCTTTCAAAAACTCAAGTGTCTGTAATATTAATAAAGGATGTCCAAAGGAATAAAATTGCATCCAAGGCTTGTTATAATTATACTAGCCGACCTTGGTTAAATCAAGTAATAATATGTATAATAAGGTTAATTGTTCTAAGTTGACACGTAGCCGCTCAAAGTAGGTTCTATTTGCGTAGGACGAATTTATGTAAATTCATTTAAATATAATTAATATAAATGGATATATAACTGAGGTAGGGCACAGCAGGAAATTTCCTGCTCAAAATATGGAGCAGCCCGACTGGGGTTAGTACCTCGACCTTACAGAAGATCACAGCTAAATAATACTGTTTTCAAGCAGTGTTGTGTTCCTGTTGGTGAGTAAGGTGACCGGAGCTCCTGGGGGGATTGGAGATAGGGTCGGCAACGCGCTTGCGACGCTTCTGGTGTTGCAGGGCATAGATTATACACTTTTAACTAGTTGCAGGGGTCTATAGGCTACGGTAATCACTTACCATCAGGTGAACCGTACGCTTGTTTGTCGACGGTAAAATAATAAAAAATATATATATACCTACATATATATGTTATTTATTTATTATTTATTGTTCAATTTGGTGCAGTCGTTTGAAAGTATTGCACGTTTATACATTTTGGTGTTTCATTTGTTTTAGATCCCGAGAAATTGTTTTCAGAGCCTCAATTAAGCGAGCAATATGGAGTCCGAGGTGCGGTCAGAATATGAATTGATTTTCATCAATCCGATGTCATTATTCGCCGAAAATAAAACTTCTCAATTAAAACATTTACTTTTGAAATTGGTTAAAAAATTCTGCTAAAAATTGAACTCAACATTGTATTTAGTACTAGCTGTGTCCGCGACTTAAACAAAAAGTTATTGTTCAGTTCGCAGACTTATAAAATAAATAAATTTCTAAAATAAAAGTAGCCTAAGTTACTCCTTACTGCATCAGCTATCTGCCAGTGAAAGTCCCGTCAAAATCGGTCTAGCCGTTTCAGAGATTAGGCGGAACAAACGAACAGACAGACAGAGAAATATTTTAAAAAATGTTATTAACCCCCGACGCAAAAAGAGGGGTGTTATAAGCTTGACGTGTCTGTCTGTCTGTGTGTCTGTCTGTGGCACCGTAGCTCACGAACGGATGAATCGATTTCAATTTAGTTTTATTTTTTGTATGAAAGTAAGTTACGGGCGAGTGTTCTTAGAAATGTTTGATGAAAATCGGTAGAGTCGTTTAAAAGTTGTGGGGGTGAAAGTGGGGAAGAATAACCGAATGTCTGCAAATATAATCGAGTGGGGTCTCAAATGAAAGCGCATCACGAGCACATTACAAAATAATATGTTCAATGAAAAATTAAATTAAAAATTTAAAAAAAAAACCCGACACAATAACCTAAATTGACTTTAAAAACAGGAAAATCAGGACATCCCGGTTGCGGAAAACCGGGATGTCTGGCGCGAACTTGGGGAGGCCTATGTCCAGCAGTGGACTGCAATAGGCTGAACTGACTGACTGACTGACTGACTTTAAAAAGTTAAAAATAATGAAAGAAAGTCAATTTTAAAGTACCTAAGTATGTACGAGTACTTATTAATAATTAAAAAAAAATACATCGCATTGGGGTTAGTCTAACCTAACTTGCATGTGATACTAATGAAAAAATAAATAGTAGGTAATAAATAAGTAGGAGCGGTCCCCCATCGCGGTGTATTTTTTTAGTGTTCCGTACCCAAAGGGTAAAAACGGAACCCTATTACTAAGACTTCGCTGTCTGTCCGTCCGTCCGTCCGTCCGAGATCATGTACGTAATTACTTATTTAAATTAAAATAATAATTTAATTTAAAATTATGCCGGCTTTTTAGACGGCACGCCTATGCCGTAACGACCGCGCGGAGTACTATTAAGAAATTGTAAGTAATATAAGTTTTTAAATTATAAATAATAGAGATAGAGTTCCAGAAGTCGGGATTATTTTATTGAAAATTTCCTCTCCTCTCAGGATTCCAAAATTACTTAAATATCATTATTTTAGAAATTATTAACGAAAAACTAAATACAATCTTTTTTATTTTGTTAATAATAACAATCTCAATTCTTTATGTGCAAATAAACCCTTAAAAACATTTTTCTAGACATCATTCCGAATCGAATGAGCTATCGCACATATTTTTAGGAGCTTTATTTCTATTTAACACGTTTATGGGCTTATGAACTTGTTGACTAGAGCCAGTGTTCCGCAAAGGGTGTGCCGCGGCACACTGGTGTGCCGTGGTCGTTTATTGGTGTGCCTCGGAAAAATAAACTTTACGTTTATTGATTAATAATAAATATTGTTTCGATGATTAATAAATAAATGTTGGTGAATGTTACTTAAAAAATGACTTTTTATTTGTGGTGTACCTCCAAAATATTTTCCTATTCCTAGGTGTACCTTGAACACAAAAAGTTTGCGGAACACTGGACTAGACTACTGGTGTGCTCCCATGTTAGCCGATCCGAAGTATGAATATGAAGTATGTTCTCCAATAGTAGTAGGTTCTGAAGTATGATTCAAACGTCATTTATTATCATTCGAGAGGGCGCGGACTTTATTAAACTCATTTGTGTCACAAGATTTCCAAGGCTAAGGACGTACATTTTGGTGCATAATTTTTAAATCAAAGTGAATTTTAAAGTTGTGTTTTGTTTTTTTGTCGATGACAACGCCATTTTTAGGTAAGTAAATAAATTATTAAACTATAGTTCATTTTTGTAATCTCGTAAACAATCGAATTGTTAAATACGATGTTAATGCGTCATCCCATGATGAAATAAATTAAAAGCTTTTGTTCGATATTTGACACTCAGATGATCTACGAGATTACGAAGTGAACTCGGTATAGAAATATTAAGGCTCTGAATAAAAATATTTGTGAGTAATTATTGCAACAATAGCCTTGTTTGAATATGTTGTCCCACCGTGTGGTCCGACGACATAAAGAAGGTCGCAGACAGTCGCTGGGTGAGCGGTCGCTTTGGCGAGCCATGGGGGAGGCCGTGTCCAGCAGTGGACGTCCTAAGGCTGGATGGATGGATGGATGGGTGAAAAAGCTGTAAGACCCTGCGGTAGTAGGTAGAGTCCGTCTTATTGATTTCCTTGTTCATTTTTCAATAGGTAAGTAGTATTCTAAAAAAAAGCGATTATTTATTTCTAAAGGTACTTATCTAGTTTTAGATTGCATCATACTACGCAGTAAGGTACTTATAATAATAATTGTGTTTGCACGAGTGCATTGATAAGGGACGCCTTACTGCGCAGTATGATGCAATCTAAAATTAGATACCTAACAGAGTCTCAACTTTGAACAAAGGATTAGTCATGGTACATTTAAATACAGTAAATTCTTTTGACGGTTTTTTTACTTACCTCCTTCGTCCAGCTATGAACTTACATATTATGCTAATTTAATAAAAAAAGGTGTGTGTGCGATTCACGCACGATAGAAGTGAAACTTCTATGGCAAACTAATTAAAAAAAAAAAACTAATTTAAATTAGCGGCTTGCAGCGCGGCTCGTCCTTCCCTGTCTTTTTGGAGTTGCTTCCGGTTTGAAATCACAACGATTCTAAAGAAGTTTTACTTCAAACATAAAAAATGTTTATCAGCAGCATAGAAGGATATATACGTTAAATAATTACAAAATAGCATTATGATTAAATACAACAAATGACATTTAAATGAACCAGTTTTGAAAGAATACTTATTAATAATTATAATGGTCTTCACGCTAGGCAAGCCTGGCCCTCCTAGACAAAATATTATCGCTTCATTATTGCTCATCGCCTGCTTGTTTTGTATGGATTTAAAAAAAAAAAATTACGAGCTAAGTATTATTAGCGATTATTATCTCAAAAACTCATTAGAAAAAAAAATAAGAAGTAGTATTGGGGGAATATTTCTTTAAAACCACGGGAATCAAAAACCCATAGGGCACAAAAAAGGTCTTAATAAGTAGTCTAAGAAAAAGATTAATACCATATCAATTGGTAAATAAACTAATCAAATTACGGTTAATTAAAATTATTATTTAAATCAAATTACCATCTATTGATCGATCGATGCCGTTATTAGAAAAATTCTTAGTTTCTGATAGATGGCGTTGGAGCAACATAATATTCACGCATGAAAAGTGAAAGGCAAAAAAACGTAACGAGGTCATTCGTTCAATAGATTTTACACGTCATATTTTTTCATACCGGGGCCTTATATGAAAATCGATTCTTAAGGAGTAAACTACAAAAATAACCAAATTAAAATGAGTTAAAGAGATCGGGAAACGAGTAGACGGATCGCTTTATAGCAAGCGATTACCGTCGTCTATAGAAACCTGAAACTCTCACAAAACCCGCCATGTGGCTCCAGGTCTCTCCCTACAGAATAGGAACATAAAGAAGTACAGAAGGCTCACTCCAAAGCCATTTAAAGAAATATGGACTCTATTTACGATACGAATCCCTCTCTAACTTGACTAACACAACGCAAGCGTTATTTCACGCCGGCCTTTTGTGAGGTAGTGGTATTTCCCCGGTCGAGCCGGCCCATTCGTGCTTAATATTGGCTCTTCAGGCTATGGTAGGACAATATCCGACTGGTTCGCGACCACCCGTCAACTAGAGTCCACCTTCATAATGGAGCTGCAGCCGTGTTCCGGTGTAGTGGTTGGAGAGCCAGGTCCCCTAAACCATTCCCTAATTTCTCCTGTCCTTTCCCAAGTGCGGTGGACTCCACTTGCAGTCCTTTCACTCCTATAGTCCCTTTCCACTTCTGGTAGACAGCAGCGTAGTGATGCCAAAGTATCGCTATGTTTTTTTGTGTGCAATAAAGAATATATTTTATTGCATCGTTTACTTACAATGTTTTTTCTTCACCGCTAGCAAAAAGATAGAGCCAGCAGTAAATTGCTACTTATTTAATTGTTTGTTTCATATGTTTTTTTTTCTTTTCACCCCAGAAATCATCAATTGCTATGTCAAGTGAAATAGAAGAACTCGTCTCATATTTAAAGGAACTGCAGTCAGCTAAATACGACTCTCGAGCGAACTCTCTGAGAAGCTACCACCTAGCCGACAGAGTTCTAGAGCTCATATACGATTTGATAGTCGACAAAACTCAAATCACCCACGAAGACAGAGCCGTCATAGGACCGTTGCTCGAAAACTCGCTTACTTACATCAAACTCGGCGTAAACCGCGTCGCACTAGAATACAGAAGGAGATTGGACACAGACGTTTTCAGAAAACGATCAGCTTTACAGTTTTTGATTGAATATTTTGGTGAGTGTCCAATCAATACACCTGGGAAGAGATTGTCAGAGCTGTTTCCAGATATAGAGGAGTTGACCAGGATTTTAGACGAACTGATTTCGACGTATAAAGGTCGAAAGGATCCCGAGGATCCGGACTCCGACCGTGACGAGGCTGACCACCTACCAGCTTCACACACTTGGTGGAAAGAATAACTGCAGCTTATACACGAAACGTATCCAGCAGACGGTCACGTCAGACAATCTGGACACGTTCCATTTAAAGTTCTTTAAAAGAAAAGCAAAATTTTAAATATGGGTGATCCAGTGACAGATATAGTGCTCTTGAGTATACTTGTTGTAGCTGCCTATTATGCTTATGAAAGAGAGTGCAGAAAAATAGAACCACAGATTACAGAGGCACATAAAGAAAAAAGGAGAAAAAAAAAAGAGAAAAAAGAGCGAGAGAGAAAGCAAAGACAAAAAAATGACAGGGAAACAGAACAAAATATTCAGAGAGATTTTGAGAGGCAAGAGATGCGGAATATAGAAGAAGAGATACAGAGAGATTTTGAGAGGCAAAAGATGCGGAATATAGAACAAGATATTGAGAAAGATTTTGAGAGGCAAGAGACGCGGAATATGGAACAAGAGATTCAGAGAGATTTTGAGAGGCAAGAAATGCGGAATTTAGAAGAAGAGATTCTGAGAGTTTTTGAGAGGGAAGAGATTCGGAATATAGAACGAAAAATTCTGAGAGATTTAGAGAGACAAGAGATGCAGTATACACGTATTATAATCGATGACAGTGAATTAAGCAGACAACTAGAAGAAGAATATGAACGATTAAAAAACGATAGAGAGTCCGACAGAAGAATTTATGATGATACAGACTACGATTATGATTTCCGTGATAATGTACATACTTATGAGGCCCGTTCATTAGCTACCGATTGGTGTGATTGGTGTGTACCAGTCACACCAATTGATCCGATCGATGGTAACCGGAATGATAATCACAGGGATAATAATAGGCCGTCATCAAGCATTAATCAAAGTTCCGACAGAAATACTCCTGGATCTTCAAAACAGAATTCTAACTCCGGGAAAGACTCAAGTTCTGGCTCTCAATCACAACGAAATAATAATAACAATGATAATAAAAACAATAATAACAATAATAATAACAACAACAATGAAAAAGAAGTTTCTACTTCCTCTTCCGAGGAATCCTCTTCTGAGGATTACGGAAATCTAACCTCGTTTATAAAGATGTTAAAAGAAGTTTTTGCACGTCGCAAAGTCCCAAAAGAATTGCGAAAAAAAATTTTGGCTATCTTAAAAAAAAAAAAAGAAAGACCAGTCGAAGATTTGTTTAGAGTTATACAGAATTTGCAATATTCTATCGCAGATGTTTTACTTATAGTTGTTGAGCTGTTCAAAACAGATTTTTTCTCTAATGACATCTCATATGGTAACTTTATAAGCCTTTTGGAATTCGTAGCCCAATATTTATCAGACGAACTTAAAAAACTCATAACCAAGGAAATACTCGCTGGTCGGATTCCTGTGAACGAGGATGAATTTCTAAATGAATGCAAGAAGAAGTTGACTTGTAGAGAACGAATAAGTGAACATTTAAAAGAAATTACTAAATTATTTAAAAACATAAAAGACGAAATTTTAAATGATACAGGCGAAGCTTTGAATCCAGATTTTGATAGCATTTTTAAGAAAGTTTACCACTACTTTAAGCATAGAACCATTAATGGTAAAGATTTGACAGTCGCTGAATATTTTGAGCATGTTCGTAAGTTACTTGAAAAAGTAAAAAGCTGTCTCCAATACAAAGATTTAATTGATGAGAAACATCCTAGAAAGGTTATTAAGTTAACAGTCTACTCAAAAGAATTAGAAGGTCGTTTTGTCATAATAGTAACCTCTATCAAACCTTTCCGTATTTGTACAGTTTACTTTAAAAAAAGACGTGAAAAAACTCCAGATGGACAAGTAACAATAGAAGATGATAAATAAGATTTAAGAATCAATTTCAAGGAAAGGAAATGGTCGATAAGTATAACATAGCATAAGATTAAGTCTTAACCTAAGATAAGATAATTACGAGTATATGTAAAAAAAAAAATCATACAAAAAAAAGAAATTCATAAAAAAAACAGTACATGCATATTTTATAAGCCCAGACACAATAAATAAATAGTATAATTTAGTATAATTTAAATTAAAAAAAAAGTGTGATTGTCAGCTCCGACGCACGACTGGAGTTTACTTCTTCTTTCATGCACACAAAAGACTTTATAGTCTAAGAAAAAGATTAATACCATATCAAATGGTAAATAAATGAATCAACTAACGTAATCTATCGTTGGCATTATTAGAAAACGTCGTAACCGATACCGTCGTAACCGTCGTAGCCGGTACCGTTGACGTCGTAGCAGATAGATGGCGCACAAAAACGTAACGGTCATTCGTTCAGTAGATTTTACTCCTCATATTTTTTCATACCGGGGGCCTTACAAGAAAATCGATTCTTAAGAGTGCGCATAATGCAAAATTACCATCTTCTATTTGTTTTGACATGAAAAGTTCCAGACCAAATCTTAAAATAAAAATATATGACAAACTACGTGATATTTGCAAGGGTTGACCCGTATCAAAAACATAAAATAAGGAAATATCCTCGATAAAATATAATCACGAAGTAACCTCTAATTTTTATATTTTTTCTATTTATACTCGATATGGTTAGAGAAAAATTTGATAATTAATTACATTTAAATATGAGTAAAGGCTATGCCAAGGCATTTAATTTAATTACTTTTAGTTTCGGAATTACATACAAAATAACATATTTGTCGTTTTTTACATTCGTAATGCGCTCAAAACTATATCGTCTATCGCACTCTGACACGAGGCTTTGTGTATATTTTGTTTCATCGGGCGCGCGGGTGAAATCTGATTTTTTGCTCGCCTTATGCACGCTCTTAAGGAGTAAACTCCAAATATAAAAAAAAGAATTAAATTTTTATACTATGTATATGAATATGTTTTCATCTCTTGTACATAAGAACCGGTCGGTGGACTCACGTTTCCATTAGAGACATTAAGATAGTGTATTATATGTAAGTTAAGAAATGAAGTTGTTGAAAAATGCCTACTTTGATAACAAATAGCATGTTTTAAGAATAAATCGGCTAAGTGCGAGTCGGACTCTTGTACGAAGGGTTCCGTACATTGACTAAACTAAATATAAGTAAATTTTCTGTAAATTATTTATTCTGTAAAATATTTATTTAATTGTGACGCCATCTATGATGCTAATAGAAAACTATGACTATGACGATAAACTATGTCTATTGACGAAGTTTTCCTAATTTCTGAAAGATGGCGTTTTAGACTAATAAAAAATTTTCGCCCCCCTTAAATGTTTATTTTATTTTGTTTTTAGTATTTGTTGTTATAGCGGCAACAGAAGTACATAATTTGTGAAAATTTGAACTGTCTAGCTATCGCCGTTCTTGAGATACAGCCTGGTGACAGACGGACGGACGACGGATGGACGGACGGATGGACGGATGGACGGACGGACGGACGGACGGACGGACGGACGGACGGACGGACGAACGGACGGACGAACGGACGGACGGACGGGCGGACGGACGGACGGACGGACGGACGGACAGCGAAGTCTTAGTAATAGTTACCCGTTTTTACCCTTTGGGTACGGAACCATAATAAAAAAGGACATGGGTTTCAAAGCCCGTCGATGTATTTCATTTTATAAAAAAAACATTGTGTTTTAAAGTCTGAGGATTTTTGATGGCCTTTTTATTGCTGTTTATAACATTTACAAAATTAGCACTAATTAATTTCAGTCGACCCGTCGGACACGCTGCATAAAACCTCCAATATGAGTGATTGAACTTACTTTAGACAACAAAAATACGTTCTGATAAACGAGGAAATTATGTAGACGGAGTAAACATTGGTTGCGATAAAACAATATTTCAATACATTGAAAAAAATATATTATTTACTTTTAAAGCCATAGATGTAATCGTATGCGATAAGGGGATAAGTAAGGAGTCGGCCATTTTCCCGTCATCTTTGTGGTATAATAATAAAATATTTTAAAATCCTTTTATTCCATGCTTATTTTTTGTAAAATTATTACGTTTATCAATTTAAAAACAATTCTTACAAATATTATTTTGCCAGCTTATCAAATACCTAAACTATTATTTTTTAATAATTATTATTTTTAATATTCAAGTAGTTATCATTCATTTAGTTAGTCTAATTTACATTGTATAAGTATAATCCACATAATGTGCTGTGTGGCTACGGCACTAAAGAATGTAGCCACCCCCTCTCTTCCCGTGGGTGTCGTAAGAGGCGACTAAGGGATAACACAGTTCCACTACCACCTTGGAACTTAAGAGCGTGCATAAGGCGAGCAAAAAATCAGATTTCACCCGCGCGCCCGATGAAACAAAATATACACAAAGCCTCGTGTCAGATTGCGATAGACGATATAGTTTTGAGCGCATTACGAATGTAAAAAACGACAAAAATCTTATTTTATTTATAATTCCGAAACTAAAAGTAATTACATTAAATGCCTAGGCATTGACTTTAGTCATATTTAAATGTAATTAATTTTATCAAATTTTTGTCTTAATGGTCAAAGCCATATCGAGTATAAATAGAAAACGCATAAAAATTAGAGGTTACTTCGTGATTATATTTTATCGAGGAAATTTCATTATTTTATGTTTTTGATTAGGCTATAGTCTTGAAAATATCACGTAGTTTGTCATATATTTTTATTTTAAGATTTGGTCCGGAATTTTTCATGTAAAATCAAATAGCAGATTGATAATTTTGCTTTACGCGCCCTCTTAAAAAGCCGACGGATGGCGGGATAACCATCCATGCTGGCTTTGAAATACACAGGCCAAAGACGGGCAGCAGCGTCTTCGGTGCGACAAAGCCAGCCCTGCGGTCACCAACCCGCCTGCCCAGCGTGGTGACTATGGGCAAAACACATGAGTTCGCGTCATAATGTCGGGCGCGAACTTGTGGAGGCCTATGTCCAACAGTGGACTGTGATAGGCTGTAGTGGTGGTGGTGGTGGAAGTATAATCCATGTATACCTACGTTAATTAATTATTATATTGTAATTATATTATTATTCATTACCAATTATTATCATTATTTTAATCATAATAATTATAATCAATGTTTTAATCATGTACATTGTAATCATTATGTAAAAATTGAATAAATATTTACTTGTGTGATAGTTATTCAATACAACAATATTATAGATATGAAATATATAAATTACAATTTTATGCGTACAATCGTTTGTTTTATTTGTCGAGGCGCTATCACAGATTAGTAAATAGTACTTAGCTTGGCGCTATCTATCACAGATTACTTTAGATACTACGTATATCTAGCGAGACCAAGCGATTTAATCTCAACGCCTCTGAATTCTGAAGTTGGCTCATGGCTGAGTCGTTTAAGAATTCGGCGAACTTCGCGACGTGTGTGATTCGATCCGACTTTCGACGATACCGACGAAGATTTAAATTTCGAACACGCTCTATAATCTATTCAATAATAATAGGCAAACCATATACGTTAAAATTAATAGCGGAATATTTCATATTCGAATAATTTGTAAATACAGTTAATAAAGAATGTTAAATGTAAATATAAATAAAGCAGTCATTTCGTCTACATCACCCGATTATATGAAAAAAAAAAAATAAAAAAAAAATATCCTTGACCACTTTTCGATAGCCAAGTTATCATAGGCATATTTGTTTATAAATTATATTTGATAAAAAATATGTCTCATCGAGTTATCAGATCGGTGAAGGTCGATGTTCTACGTCTCCCCTACTAGAACACCTTTGTTTTAAACTACTTAAGTTACCCTTTAAGACTTATGTTGAAGTAAAAACTATTACGAGAGAAAATAAAGTTAGTGATAGATTCTAAAGGTGATCGGTTTCATAGTTTAATGAAATTCGACGGAGCTTCGTGACAAAGCGGATAGTCGGTCGAGTTTGAGAAAGAAGATCAATTGCAACTTGCATTTCATGAAGCGTATCTCATGATTGGAAGGTTAAAATTATGCTAAAATATTATATGTATGTGGGATGAATGTTTTTAACCGACGAAGAGTTCTCAAGTCGTTTGGCGCCGACTCAAAATTACTTAGCTATACCTACTTACATTCGTTTAAGAACTTAGTCATTAAGGTTAATTAAAAACTCAACTATTTAAAAAATATATACTTAAATATAGTTTCATTACTTTAAGAAGTTACTTATTGTGCTGTGTGGTTACGGCACTAAAGAATGTAGCCACCCCCTCTCTTCCCGTGGGTGTCGTAAGAAGTGACTAAGGGATAACACAGTTCTACTACACCTTGGAACTTAAAAAGCCGACGGATGGCGGGATAACCATCCATGCTGGCTTTGAAATACACAGGCCAAAGACGGGCAGCAGCGTCTTCGGTGCGACAAAGCCAGCCCTGCGGTCACCAACCCGCCTGCCCAGCGTGGTGACTATGGGCAAATCACATGAGTTCGCGTCATAATGTCGGGCGCGAACTTGTGGAGGCCTATGTCCAACAGTGGACTGTGATAGGCTGTAGTGGTAGTGGTATTAAGGTTAAATAAAAAAGGTTTATTATTTTTTGCTTTTCAGTTTTTTCGGAAATTTAATTTTTTGTTAAAAAGTTTTTATAAATATAAATAGTTAATCTGTGAAGTGTGAATGAAAGGAAGAATGAGTAAAAGAAATAGAGTGTTTTGAGTATAAGTGTGGATACTCGGAGTTAGAAAGAAGGAACGAGCGAGCGAGTGCATGGTGAATATTATCGATAAAATTAAATAAACGTATTATGGCCATACATAGCTTCATTGCTGGTATCCTCAATCCCACATGTATAGAGTCAAAGAAAAGAAAATTTTCTAATTAAAATATTTGAGCTGGTGACTAACTGGCGCGAGATAGCTCTGGACCGGGATCGCTGGAGACTTGTGGTGTCGGAGGACAAGATCCACTACGGGTCGCTGAGACAGAGGAATAAGTAAGTAAGTAATACATAGGTTGTAGGTTGCTTAAAATCGAATAAAAAATCATCATATCAAAAATTTCGATCTAGCCGGTACATCGTTCCATAGCTTAATTGGCTGACACGGTCTGTCGGAGGTGCGGGTTCGAACCCCGCTGGAGCGAATTTTCGATATGATATTAAAAATATTAAGTAATTTATGTCTTTTTTGTCAGTTACTCCAGATTGAACAAAATATAAAGTAGAATAGATCATGTTATAAAATTATTAGAACTTGACCACAAGCACCCTGCAGAATCTACCTTCGCTGTCAACACAACGAAGGCACTCTGGCTACCTCACTCACCATAGGAACACAACACTACTTGAATGTAGCATTATTTAGCTTTTTCTGTAAGGTTTTACTTCAAGTACCTATATTTAAGGAAAGAAATGTTTTTTTTTTACATCAAATATTCTATTTCGATATTATTATTTTTCATTTATTGATTTTTTCATTTTGTTTTGTTCTATATAACCTAATATAGACCTTAGTCTGAAATCAAGAGTTATTATTATTATATTTATGTATTAAATATCGATTTGATACGTGGTTGAAATCCCACGATCTCGCACTAGGCGCTTTGCTTCCTCGTTTCTAATAAGCACCGCAAAAATTTGGAATGCCCTTCCGGGTTCCGTTTTTCCAACGAATTATAATTTAGGCATCTTTAAATCAAGAGTGAATAGGCATCTTCTAGGCAAGCGTGCACCATCTCAGGCTGCATCTTCACTTACCATCAGGTGAGATCGCAGTCACGCGCTAGTCTAAAAAAAAACACAAAAAAATTTGTCGCCTGATTTTATGAAACTCATTAATTAAGGCTTTGAGTCCTTAGGGATTTCAAAGGTAAGGGAATTAATCAGCGATAGGAATATTATTTCAGTTTAATTCCCAGATAATATTATAATTTCTAATTAAATTAACTAACATTTTTGAGACAGGGCACAACCCCAACTGGGGAAGTACCTTAACAGCACCATCACTACATATCGCTGCTCTCGGAGGATCTGTTTTAAATAAGAGAAAAATTTGAAAAAAGAACACTTAAATACAAATATTAATATTCCATTGAAAATATTTCTGTACTAAGATCAATATAGTCGTAATTGTGAAGTCCGCACCTTAAGAAAAGTTTTCGTAATTCCGTTAGATTAATTTCTGTCGAGACTTTATCCTCATCGAGATAACTTTATAAACTTTTCCGATTCTATTCGGAGTGTGAAAATAGTAAATGAAAAGTATCAACTCGTAAAATCTATACAGGCAGTCAGTGACAACTTCTTAATTAAGGTTAAAAGAAAAAAAAAAAAGGTTCAAAGTAAATTTACGTGATCTAGTAGAGCATTATAAAGTTTCATTGTTATTAAGTAAGGAAATGTGCTTCGTTTTTTATTATTTTATTTCTTATGTAATACAATATATTTTAAAAAAATACGACGTTATTATACAACGTGTTTCGAAACTGGTGTCCTTACGTTTATAGAGATACATGCATTATTTTATTGTGTAATACCCACACATGAGGTGATCAAAAATAACGACCGATCCAGCGGGGATCGAACCCGCACCTCCGACTAACCTTGTCATAGATAATTAAATTTATCGTTAAAAGTAAAGCTAGCACCGATTAAAAATGTAGATTCTGCAGAATATAAAAATATAATAAAAATATTTATTCATACTCGTGAAATCTGAAAATTATTCATCTAATTTCGTCTAAACGTAGAGAGAGCAAGCTCAAAGAAAAGTCATTCAATCGTTTGACAATTTTAATTTGAATTAATCCGTATTCAATTACTTTTAAAAGCAATTTCGAATCATAAAATTTGATTCATTAATTTCATTCTTCGTATCTGGTAGAAAATTCATTCGTTTTTTATAGAATTGTATACACTGTTGGCTTCCCGCGACTTTTTCGGAATGGTTTATTTTTTATACAAAAAATGTATGTGAGACTATATAATTATTAACGATTAAAACATAATTATCCTATACATTGCTTACACGAGTCAACATTCTCCAGTCCCGGCTTCTCACGGGTATTAAACAAAAATTTCAAAAAGATGTTTCCTCTAACTTTTTGAATATAATATAGCGTATGTCACCCGCGTTTAGTGTAGCTTCACAACAGTGAAAGAATTTTTCAAATCGGTTCAGTAGTTTCGGAGCCTATTCAATGCAAACTGATAAATCTATGCTGATAAATTTATTATATTTACAAAAAGGTTTTTGATATAGCACTTAATTTAATACTTACTATTTTTTTTAAATAGTCCAGTAATAAGATTCATGTACCTATGTAGCATGAAAAGTAGCGAAATTTTATAAAAAATTCAAATCCCTATTTCACTCCTTTAATGGTAGAATTTCCTCAAACGTTGAAACACAAAAAAGAAAAAGTTTAACTCTTACGTCTTCCGTGAACAGACAGTTACCAGTTTAATTTTATTATATGAATTAATAGAAGAATATAGAATACCTAATTACATCTCATAATATATCAGTCAGTCAGTTCAGCATATTGCAGTCCATAGCTGGACATAGTCCTCCCAAAGTTCGCGCCAGACATCCCGGTATTCTGCAATCCTCATCCAGCCTACACCGGCAATCTTACGTAGATCGTTGGCTCAGCGGGCCGGAGGACGTCCCACACTGCGTTTGCCAAGATGCATTTATATATATTCGCCATTACATAATATATATATATATATATATATATATATATATATACAACAAAACATAAAGAATTAGGTATATCGAGGAACCAATGTACCTATATAGTATTTATGTCAGTTTGGAAATGATCATATTAAGTATCGACAGACGAGAGAGTATAACAGATGAATACATTCTGAGAAATGTTTGACATAGGATAATAATGATTGATTATATTATATTTTCACACATAATAAAGATCCACATCTGATCACCGTGGCAGGAGGGCGGGTTGACTCGCCGGCGGCGTTGTAATTGCCTTTTAACGAGGAAATTCTGAAAACAGAAATTATATGTGACGCGATGTTTTATCCATTTATAACCAACTAGCTTCTGCGCGCGACTTCGTCGGCGTGGACTCAGCTCCTATTGGTCTTAGCGTGATGATACATAGCCTATAGCCTTCCTCGATAAATGGGCTATCTAACACTGAAAGAATTTTTCAAATCGGCCCAGTAGTTCCAGAGATTACCGCGTTCAAACAAACAAACAAACAAATAAACAAACAAACAAACAACCAAACAAACAAACTGTTCAGCTTTATATATTAGTATAGATTTCAAAAATAAGGATGATCGTAATTCGACTGTACTTTTTTATGACTGTATGTTACCTCAGAAATTTTGGCCGGGTGGAACGGTTTCTTGAGATCTCGAGATAATTCTTTTTTTAATCCCAAGGTGGTGGGTGTCATGTGATCCCATTTAAATTTAATTGAGATCTAACGAGTAATTTTTGAGCTATCGCTGAACATTATTTACTTGATTACTTTTTCGTCGATCTACGTTGCATTATATCTCATAACTTTTTACTGAGTTTACCGATTTTGATGATTCTTGTTTTAATAGAAAGCGGATGCTGTCATGTGGTCGCATTTAAATTTGTTCGAGGTCTGATAACTACTTTCGACTTCGTCGGCGTGGACTCCGCTCCTATTGGACTTAGCGTGATGATATATAGCCTATAGCCTTCCTCGATAAATGGGCTATCTAACACTGAAAGAATTTTTCAAATCGGACCAGTGGATCCTGAGATTAGCGCGTTCAAACAAACAAACAAACAAACAAACAAACAATCAAACAAACAAACTCTTCAGCTTTATTATATTAGTATAGATAAGACGGAAGAGAACATCCTAAATATATTATATTTGTTGTATTGTATGGAGCGTGGTTCCGATATATGGCGTTACGAAAACGATAGGTACGCACCGTAACATAAATACGCGTCAACAAAGATTACTCATTATATCTCTGATGAGGACTAAACACCAACATTAACAAAGATTGAGTATAAATTTACAGGGCGGGGAATATCAGAGAAAAGGATGTTACATACAGGACGGAGGAGTTTGGGACAGGAAAAGAAGATGTGGGAAATTTTCTATACTATATTATAGCTGGTTAGAAGCGGTCATTCTGGTGAGTTATATGATAATGAACGTCAATAATATAATTAAATGAATTTTAAAAATATACACACACACACACATCAGCCTATCGCAGTCCACTGCTGGACATAGGCCTCCCCAAGTTCGCGCCAGACATCCCGCAACAAAAATATATTGTAACGTATAAATATGTAGATATTCATATAATAATTGCGTTCATTTTTCTCCGAGTTCAAACTGAGTGTATGGTAAGGGATAATGTAGAAGGTAAATTTTTTCAATCCAATTAATATAGGGTCTTATTAATACAAATGGACTTACATAAATACCCGTTTAGGGGTAAATAATGTAATGACTACATAAACAATCCCTAATTTCTAATCCCTTATATAATAGATATTATAAATGTAAATGTAAGTTTATTTGTTACGCTTTCACGCGAAGACTATTTAACCGATCATCATGAAACTTTTTACACATATTCTTGGAGGTATTAGAAGTACCTACTTTTTTATTAAAAAAAAAAGAAAAAACCAATGCGACCGAAGCCACGGGTATATTACGGGTAACATATTAGACGTCAGAATCACGTATTTCGGCAATAACGAATGACAATAAATAAACAATCTGCTAAATTGAGTCATAAAAAGTATTTTGCTTGTTTCGTTTTACTGTTTATAGAGAAATACGAGTTTATAATTGTTTTATTGTCATCGTCTCGGCGCCGATCGGCAATAAATTTCTTTATGGAGTTCAATCCTCTCGTCATCCGCAGAGTCAAAAAATTGTCTTGTTAAATAAAACTAGCGACCCGGCCCGGCTTCGCACGAGTGCAATGCTCTTGAAAGAGCGAAATATAATTAGAAATGTGAAAAACACTCAACGCTCCAATCTAAGCCTGCAATGTTGAATCGCGGACTTTTTTGTAGACCTTTTTAAGGTATACAATGCTGTAGAACATTATTTTGATCTATCTCGTAGGGTTCAGGCAGCGTTTGCAAATTAAGCGCAAAAATGTGTTTATTTACGACATCACATTAGAAACCTCTAAAATTATCAGTGTTTCTCTACTAAATTATGCATTAAAATATATATACCTTCCTCTAGAATCGTTCTATCTATTAAAAAAACTGCATCAAAGTCCGTTGCCTTGTTTTAAAGATCTAAGCACATATAGGGACAGACAGTGGAAAGCGACTTTGTTTTATAATATGTATTGATGTATATAATATCTTAAAATCCGGAGTAGTTTGACTGGAGAAGTATTTCAAACTTGAAGTATCTTCTTATTCATGTAAAAGAATTAGAGATTTAAAACACACTAGGACGTGTTAATTTACCTAAAAAGTATTATTTTGAACTTTGTTTACAGTAAAGTTATTAACACTAATAAAGGAATCTTATATTTAGATTGCCGTTGGCTTAGTTGGCCGTTGGAGCAGACGTGTCCTGGAGTGGAGACCGCGTCTTGGCAAACGCAGTGTGGGACGTCCTCCGGCCCGCTGGACCGACGATCTACGTAAGATTGCCGGTGTAGGCTGGATGAGGATTGCGGAATACCGGGATGTCTGGCGCGAACTTGGGGAGGCCTATGTCCAGCAGTGGACTGCAATAGGCTGAACTGATACTGATACTGATATTTAGATATTTGTTTTAGTAAACAAAAACGCGAAATTCTAATTTTTTTTATTATCATATCAAATATTCGCTCCAGACGATGTACCCGCTAGATCGAAATTTTTGATATGATTTTTGTTCGGTTTTTAAGCAACCGTGGCGCCGTCTATAGCGAGTCCTTTACAGCACCCAATTATTCAAAGTTTCATATTAGAATGAACTCTTTGACAAGAGATGACACCATGCTATTTTTAATTCGTATTATTTTTATTTTTGTGTTACCCACGGATTTTTTTTATGTAACTAGGTTGGCAAACAAGCGTACGGCTCACCTGATGGTAAGACCGTAGCCTATAGACGCCTGCAACACCAAAAGCATCGCAAGCGCGTTGCCGACCCTATCCCCAATCCCCTCCAGGAGCTCTGGTCACCTTACTCACCAACAGGAACACAACACTGCTTGAAAACAGTATTATTTAGCTGTGGTCTTCGGTAAGGTCGAGGTACTACCCCAGTCGGGCTGCTCCATATTTTGAGCAGGAAATTTCCTGCTGTGCCCTACCTCAGTTAACAACATGAGGAAATTCTAAAAAGTCGATCTGTGGACGTGAACTTAAGCTAGCTACCTATTTAAAAGTAATTAAAAACTCGAATTAGTTTCACTTATCAAAGGTGTTCAAAGGTTTAAGAACCCGGAGCGTGTGAGATTTGAACACGTAACGAGAGCCTAGTGTTTACCTTCCTTTCTTAACGAATTTGTTCGAAAACCAACGAAAGTTAATTACGGGAGAGAGGAAGAAGTTTTGTTAGTGAACGATTAGTTCGAGATGGGAAGCAGGTGTGATGAGTGTGGAACTTTGTTTGTGTGTATTTGTCTAAAGTTTGCTAAATAATATGTTCCAAGTCATTGATGGTTTCATCTGTACTAATAATTGTTATTGAAAATAAATACGCGAAATCTTGAAAAATTGACGATTTCATTCGACAATTAATTATTTTAATATGAAATTAATAATAATCACTTCTAAATAAAACTTAAAATACTATTGACGACGGGTTTGACGCAGCAGTCACAGCACTGGCTGTTGCTCTGGTGGTAGCGGGTTCGATCCCGCTCACGACAGACATTTGTATTGACCATATTATAGATGTTTGTCGTCGTCTGGGTATTTGTGCTTGTGTATTGTATGTATTTCCGGACTCCCGACACAGAAGAAAATCGTACTGGGGCTCGTTGAGTGTGATGCGTTTATATATTTATTTATTTATTTCTATAATTTATTTACAATGTAAGGAGATACACATATTTTAAAATATATTAGGATCAATCCTCTCTTTTACAAAATGTTCTTCAACTCCGTTTAATCTTAAACTCGAGTTTTAAACAAATATATATGTACCAAGTTCTTGTTAGAGAAATTTACGGCTTTCACGGGTTTAATTATTACTTTATATAAATCAACTGTAACATCTGCGACTGCTATAAATTTAAGATAACTTATGGATAATTGCAGAAGACTTCAATAGTCCATCTGGAATTATATATTGGCCGCAGCCCGACTGGGGTAGTCACTCGACCGTACAGAAGATCACAGCTAAATGCAAGCAAAAAGCAGTGTTGTGTTGTGAAAACATAATTCCCGTGCTCTCAGGATATTGTCTAATTTTACGTGACTGTTTAAAGATGTGCTTGCGTTTATTCTATCCTATTACTGGAGTTTCCTATTTAGTAAACTGGACCGACGATCTACGTAAGATTGCTGTTTTAGGATTACACATGTAGGAGAAGGACCAGAGCTTAGTCCACCACGCTGCTTCAATGCGGTTTGGCAGATATATTCCCTACTATGAGTAACGATCGCTATCAGGTTTACATGATAACAACCGGGACCGACGGCTTAACGTGCTCTCAGAGGCACGGTGGGGAGGTCCACAAGGGCTGCACAAACACCCAGACCACGGCAAACATCTGTATGACCAATACAAATGTTTTTCATGTGCGGGGATCGAACCCGCAACCGTCAGCGCAACAGCCACAAACCAATGCTGTGACCGTTGCGCCATGACGTTTTGTTCAACAACGTTACCATTTAATTTCGATTCGTAAGCAAAATCGGTTCCTGAAAATTGGAATCTAGTGTTGTTATTACAGAACATCAACTTATGTAGGTATCTTGTTGCTCAAACTCTAAAACAATACAAGAACTTTTCACATTATTTAATTTTGTCGACGGCCACGTATGTACTTTGAGAAGACTAAGAATCTCTTAATTCAGATTGATAGGAGTTGTTTAGAGTTGAAGGCTTTGGAAGCAACAGGTGAGTGTGCTCTAAACATTCAATAATATTACATATATATTTTCTTTTATGTACCTATTTAAGAAAATTTAATTATGAAATTGATACATACGAAAATACACGTCAGTCGAAAACATTTTTCGAAATTTCTTTTAAAACAAGTTAAGAAATTGTAGCGTTAAGAAGAAAAAAGTAATGTATAATGGAATGTCAATTAAATTCTACATTAAGCGCTTCTGTAAAGGTCGATTTACACCAGACGAGCGAATACTCATTCTATCCCCACTATATCAAATTCTTATCAAATTATTTTAGTGTAAACAGGCGTAGAGCATTCTTTCGGTCATAATATGCATGAATACGAGTTTTCGTTTACACATAAAGATCAAGAAAGAATGCTCTTGTTCTAGCTCTAGCTCTTTGTTCGTTTGGTCTAAATCCACCCTAAAATGACGATTTAAATGTGCCTTTGAACCCTATTGATTTAATTTGATTTAATAATAAGATCTATGATCCTTAGGAGATTGAAGTAATCTTATTTTTAGACAATTTTATGAATGAAAAACTATAATTAAGAAATTATTTGTTTAGATTAATTGGTGTTGGTGTTTCTGTGTGATAGTAATATAAAAGTAATGTTACTGTCCTTGCTGTAAACTCTAATCCTTATGTGTTCTTAGTGAGACATAAAGGTGACAATTTGTATCTATTTTTCTGTTTTATACTACGCTGTTATTCTTGTAATTGTTTCTGTACCGTTCTTCAAATAAATAAATAAATGTGTCAAATAATGTCTATGATACTTGGATTAATACAAAAATATTCCGAGATCTCATAACTCCGACGAAGATGAAGATCCTTGTTACAACAATGTGACAGCGGTCGCGGGTGCTCGATGTCGACCTGCGTTTGTTTTTCTCTCATTTATGAATACGCAGATGTAGCAAGGACGTAGAAAACGTTTTTTATTTTGCAACAGTTTTGATAAATAACGTAAGCTATTTTTGGTTTAGTTCAGAATACAACTGTTTAGATTTAGTGCAAAAGGTAAATTAACTTAAGCCGACTAAGGGTAACACAGTTCCACTACCACCTTGGAACTTATGAAGCCGACCGATGGCGGGATAACCATCCAACTGCTGGCTGTGAAATACACAGGCCGAAAACGAGCAGCAGCGTCTTCGGTGCGACAAAGCCAGCCCTGCGGTCACTAAGCCGCCTGCCCAGCGTGGTGACTATGGGCAAAACACATGAGTTCACGCCATAATTTCAGGCGTGTAACTTGTCGAGGCCTATGTCCAGCAGTGAACTGCGATAGGCTGAAGTGATGAACGGTCATGATTTTTATTGGGAAGAGATTTTCGGCAAAACAAATAAAACTTTCAACTGACTAAAATCAATTGTAAAGTCTAAGTGCAGTGTCTCAGTTATCAAAAAATTTAAGATGACAACAAATTCAGTGTTTACTGCGATTCAAGGAAGATATGCTGAGAGACATAAATTGAATTTTTAATTATTATCATTAACACGAAAAAAATATTTATTTTAGACAGGTTATTTACATCCAGCTACGTCAATGTCTACGGTCTACAGCGCTACGAGGACGTAGCGATGTGTAGCACTTTCCTTTATTATTCTGACTATTTATTACTGTGTGTGTAACTGTCTCTGAGAGAAAGAGAGAAAGAAAATGTGATATGATCACACTTTTCTTAACGCTCTCGTCAGGCATTCACCAGCTTACTCCCCAAGTCAAGAAGTTTTACTTCAATAGAATTTCATATACATTGTATGTATTAGAGAAAAATAACCTTCAATTGATTCCCTGCTTCCTTATGTTGATATTCTTAGAAAATTGATCTTAATCACAAGTAAGAGAAATAGGCCCGTAAACAAAAGCTTGTGTCACGCGACACTCGACAGTTTACACGCGCTCTCGGAGAGCGAGCGACGTGTTTGTGACGTGACGGTAGATGTTGACGAGACGACACGCGTGTTTGTTGTTGTGTTCCTCAAGAGAATTTGTGCTTGAAAATATATGAGGTAAAGTATAGTAGTTGCTTACAACAATAATTATAATACCGTATTCAGGTTTGTCATCTATATATATATATAAAAGAGATTTCCACCCATTTACTCATCATGATATCTCTGGGACCATAAGGCGTAGAGACTTGAAATTTGTTAGGAATATTCCTTTCGCGGAGTAGATGTCAGCTAAGAACAGATTTTACAAAATTCCACCCACAAGAGGGGGGCGGGGGTTAATATCATATATGGCAAAACAACGTTAGCGGGGTCAGCTAGTAATATATAAATTAATTTTTATAATATAGGTAAAGGTAACTTCAGATTGCAATATTTTATAGAAAAAAAAATTTGTAAAAAAATACAAACATTTGAATTAACGAAAAATTTGATTTACAAAGGTAAATCAAATTTTTCGTTAATTCAAATGTTATGAACGACCGCTCTGGTTTAGTGGTGCGAGTAGTCACCTAAAAAACCGACGGTTTGTGGATTCGATTATTGCTCTATCGATATATTTTGTATTTGTACAAATATTTCTTTCCGGCTTGGATGTCTGTTCTTGTGGGTCTCCCCACCGTGCCTTGGAGAGCACGTTATACCGTCGGTCATGATAGCGATCGTTACTCATAGAAGGGAAAATATCCGCCAACCCGTAGTAAATAATATAGGCACCCCCAGTCTTCCCGTGGGTGTCGTAAGAGGCAACTAAGGGACAGTTCAACTACCACCTTGGAACTTAAAAAGACAACTGCTGGCTTTCAAATACACAGGCCGAAAACGGGCAGCAGCATCTTAACATCAGACAAAGCCAGCTCTGCGGTCCTGCCCAGCGTGGTGACTATGGGCAACACACATGAGTTTAAGCCATTTTTGGCGCGAATGCTTCTGGTTTATCAAGAGTCTTTTAGTTACGGTATACGCTTATAATATACACCATTTATAATTACTGATGTACGCTAGTTTATAATCCTGTAGAAACAAATGTTTTTGTCAAGGGAAAGATTTTTCTGGTAGATATTTTATTAAATTTTTAGATTCACGAGTAAATAAATAACACGGTTGTCTATTCCTTTTTTTATGTAACTAGGTTGGCAAACAAGCGTACGGCTCACCTGATGGTAAGACCGAAGCCTATAGACGCCTGCAACACCAGAAGCATCGCAAGCGCGTTGCCGACCCTATCCCCAATCCCCCCAGGAGCTCTGGTCACCTTACTCACCAACAGGAACACAATACTGCTTGAAAACAGTATTATTTAGCTGTGGTTTATTCCTAAGGTAAGCAACTTAATGCTTGTGTTATAGGTAACAGCGGATAAATATATACACTCAAAATTAAAGGAGGAGGAGAATTAATATATCTTAGGAGAATTAATATATTTAAAAGATATTACTATAACAATTTAATAATCCCCACACCTCGGAGAGTACTCGTCTAATTGCTTATTCCCGGTTACTCTCCTCAAGGTCCGGATTATCCATCCATACAAATTAAATTACTGTATTTTCGCCTCGCGTCCCAGAGCTCGGAACGAGAATAATAAGTTTGAAGAAATAGGCTTATTTTTAACGCGTTTTTTAAAAAGAATAACTTATTGTTGTCTTTCTCAATTGCATGCATTCAGCCTGTAAGATCCCACTGCTGAGCATAGGCCTCTTTCTCCACGTAGGAGAAGGATTGGTGCTTAATCCATCATGCTGCTCCACTGCGGGTTGGCGTATATCTTCCTATACTATGAGTATGCTATCAGGTATTTCTTATAACACACGGGACCGATGGCTTAACGGACAGACATCAAACCGGAAAGGAATATTTGTACAAATACAAATATCCATCGCGAGCGGGAATCGAACCCGCAAACCATCGGTGTTTTAGACACTACACCAGGGTTATCTTTTTACCCGACTGCCAAGGAAGGGTTATGTTTTTCGCGCGTATCTTGTATGTATGTATGTAATATTCTTAACTACCTGATTCCTCTAGAACCGCTGAACGGATTTGTATAATTGAGATATCGTTAGATTCGTCTTAGCAGCCCAAGTGTTCTTAGATAGGTGACATTAAAAAAAAACAAACATGGCGGCTGTGCGAAGCCATTGTAGTTAATGAAGAAATATATTTTTTTTAGAATACTATAATATGGGTATCAAATTAAAGGGCTCAATACAAGTATTTCAAAAATGTATATTATGGTTATTATTACTGTAATAATAATAAAGAAATACAATAAGAAAGTTTAAAAAATGTTGAATTTGCTCTTTCCCATGCCTAAGGCAAGCAAGATGCGAGCCGAGCTTCTTCCTCGCCTCCCAGGCAACGCCCGACGGTCAATTTCGGGGTCTAGCCTTTCCCATAAAAAAAGAATTATCAACTTCGGACTACTCTGTAAAAAGTTATGCTTGGTCAAACATAAAAATAATATAGGTATATGCGGCAACTTTAGAACGGCCGCATTTTTTTCGTCGTTAATAAATTACTTAATCAACCACATAATGTAAACTATTTTAATGAATTGAACCGATTACGTAATTTGTCTAACTAAAAAGACATAAATAAAATAATTATTAAAAGAAAACAAAAAACCCGCCTGCATAAAAAACAACTAATAGAAAATGAACTGAAAAGACTGGAACAAGATAAAAATTCAAAATTACACAAAGCTAGCGAAACAAATCGAAACAATATCAAACATTATGTACTGTACACTTAAAAATATCAATACGGTAGTCCTTCAAATATTTATGCAACATCGTACATAATATGCAGTCGGATGTAACGTGACACATGAACACAATTCAGTTATTTTAATAAACAAATATAGTTCTAAATTATTAGTGCTATAAATTTTAAGTTATACTTGAGATAACAAACGCATAAATCTATATGTGTGTTGACACGTAAACATAATTCAGTTATTTTAATAAACAAATATTGTTCTAATTCATTAGGGTCTCAAATTTTAAGTTGTACTTGAGATAGAGATTTATTTACTGAGACCTAAACAGCTTAGTTATCGTTTTAAATTATTAGGGTGATAAATTTTAAATATACTCGAGATAAGCTTAAATTTATTGCGTTGACAAATTTTGTTAAAACTATGATAAGGTGAAACATTCTAAGTGTTCAATTTGGCGTGGGACTTATTTTTTTCTGGAATCATAGGACGCGCTATGGTAGGCGTATGAAGGAGGGGGAAGGAGACGCTGGACTTGATATACACAGTTCGGGCGTCGGTGAGGGCATTCGGATTTCGGATTCGGGATTCGGAATACAGTATTGAGGGAGAAAGCAAGTAGGCTTTCTCGACCGTCGCGGCCCTTCGGCTGGCGAAGCGATGGGATTTCTGACCTAGATTAAACATAGAATACCTAAAGTATTTTTAGGTCTAGATCAGAAATCTCATTAGCGTAAGCTGGCCGAGTGTGTGGCATGTCGCTTCAGTGTAGTTCGCGAAATAGTTTTAATTTATCTTTAGTGATTATTATTAAGTGCAATTCTTTATTATAAAAATCTTTAATTGTAATCCGCTAAATAAATTCAGTGAATGAGTTGATCTCTATATGTCATATTGAGAGAGCTGTCTGAAAGACCTGTGTACAGTCCGCAGTTCCTTTTGATCAAGAGCTCCTGTTGGTTCGATGCACATTTCTTTTTTTATATATGCATGTGAAACAATTTCACAATTTTGATACACTATGATATAAACATGCGAATCACCAATTGGTGTGGAATTAAAATGATTCATGATGCGTTTCTCTTACTGATTTTTTATAACTTTTACGGAGATTTTTAATAAAAGATATCTAATGAATTATTATCTAGGTTTACATTGATACTATTAATTATTGATTGATTATTGAATGAAATTATTATGAAATAAGCCTTATGACCATAATTATATTGAATTTAACTGATAAAATGAAATCTAGCTTAAATAAATGATCACAATATGATGTTGATAGAATGAAATAAAATTACATTCGTTTGACTTTAAATTACATATATAAATTGAATGAATCTTTGGTTAAAACTATCATATTAGATATGACTATAGTAAGGGTTAAATAGAATTTCGTTAGGGTGTATTTGAATAATGAAATGAAATTTTACTGTGTTGTTTAATGAAGTCATTACTTTGGAAGTAGATAGCGTAGTGGATGATTCTAGAAAAATATGACCTATAAACAAACTAATGATTTGTTGTCGTATCTTGTTGAATATTCTGTACATATAAATGTGCTTCTATGGAATGTATATGTATGTAAGTATATGTATATATATATATATATATATATATATATATATATATATATATATATATTTGGCTTCATTTTGACACTATACAAGATTGTAGTTCCAAACATTGATTTAAGAACTTGTAATTTTTTTTAAATGAATGTTGGAACGAGGTAACAAGGTGGTTTGTAGTCTGGAATGGGTTCAAGGATACTTTTAGCTCTTGAATTCATTCTAAGATGAGGTAATTATACACTGAACCTTGACATTACACAAACTCTTGTAGTTTTGAACATTGATCTAAGAATTTATGTTCTTAAATGAATGTCAAGACGAGGTATCTGGAAAACCAGAGTGTCTCATTCTTACGATGACTTTCATTGAACTATATAAACCATCTTCAGGTGAATCCATAAATGATTGTATTCGCCAGTGTTTCATTATAGGTATTCCCTATAAGGCCTGGCCCGTCTAAGCCACAGTTCATCGCGTCATCGGTGCTAGGTAGGTCCTAGTCTTGGTCTATCTAGTAAAGAAAGTTGCGTGTTCTTCCTACTTAACCTCTGCGTTTGTATTTGCCTAATTGAACTATGTTCATGGTAAATACTATACGTAAGTTTCCTTATCTTTGATAAGAGACATGGACAAACTTCACTAGACACTAGTCAGCCTGAAATAAGTCTAAACTGGTGTATGGTCGTTGTTTGAAACTGCAACAAAGGTTAGTAGTTTATATTTGGACAGTGGTATGAAGTTCTATTTTAGACTAATAGAGAAACATATTCACTTTTCCAATTAATTTATTGCTAATTTTTGTGGACGGTCTCTGTTAAGTCCTAAGGCGGATTTACTGAGATTTAAGCCAAGCCTTAATCAAGTCCTCTTGTGTTGTACAAACATACAAACATTTGATGGATTATAAAACCTATTAAATATACATTCTCTTTTCATTGTGAAAATGAGATACTCTCAGAGATTCTGATTGAGTAAATGAAATATGTTATATTTTAACTGTTTTATTGTCTCTAGACAAATCCTTGTCCGAGATGAACCTATCCATCTTCCTTGAGTGCCAAATATATTCATTTGATTGTTCAATTGATTATATTATGTTCAATATTTAATTGAACAAAAGAGATCCAGTTTGACTGATGCTGTCTCATTAAAATGCTGTGTGTCATGTAAATACTTACTCGACACCACAAAATCACTATGAATGTAGTGATATCAAACATATATCCTTGATGTAGTATTCTTGGGTGCGTCTCTCGGAATCACTGATCGCTGACGACTCACCTAAACGAAGGTGACGAAGCTTGATCATATAAGTGATTGCGACAGATTCGTAGCTTGGAATTTCTACTGGATTACACTAACACTATTCACACCTTGTTATATTACATTGTGTGCCATCAAACCCCGTAATGCATTAGTTAAGACTATAAGTCTTCCTAATGTATTACACACTTTCATGGTCTTTATATGGCTACATAGCAGACATATGGAACAAGCGTTTGTTAGATTGGATATATTATCGTCTAACCACTAGAGAATATTGGGTCACTCAATTTCCTACCTGTTCCTTATTTTTTGCTAAAATTGCACCTTTGTAGTGCTTAAATAATTAGAGTCACGCGGCTTTATTGTGTGAGGTCAGGAAATATAAGGAAAATTCAGGGACGTGGAGGGTGAGAATTTTCCGCCCTCTACCAGAAATGGTAGAGGTTATCTTCAAATCTAGGACATATCTAAGACCTAAGTCTTAGATTGTTCGGATAACTACACTAAAACAGATATACACTTCAATAACACTACACAAAACTTATTGCTTCATACTAAAGTATATTACTTATTAATTAAGTTATTTTGGAAACGAAATTATGTTAATTATATGTAGATAATATTAACTTCTTAATTATTTCTTGAATGATTTCCTATGTCAATTCTATGCTAGACACTCCGAAGATAATTGGTGAATTTATTTTAAACGTATACTTTTAAAGTTATGATAAACTTAAAATTCCAGAAAGGGTTATGAGAGCCTATTGAAATGCGATAATGTATTATTAGAAGGACTGTAGATAAGAGCTGTATATTTATTTTTGATTGTTAAGTATTTTCAATAGCGCAGATAAGAAAATAATTTATCGCAGTCTGGTGATAAATTCATACACTTATGGAACTAATTGAGTTATCCGAACATTACTCAGACTTAGTAAAAATAAATTTTACACTTGAGATACTTCAATTGATTTAGGACTTAATGTTTAACTTTAATCTAATGAGGAAATATTCGATATAAAGAGTTAAAATCAGTAGGTATAGGTTGATTTGAATATCAAAGCTTTCAATAACATATACTCAATTCACTCTAAATACACCATCATAGAACTTGGAGTTATTATTATTAATAGGTTACACAACGTATGGGTTTTATTGAATTTTTTTGACGATCGCTATAGGGATTTTCGCTATTATGTAATTGACTATTTACATTTAATAGTATATGTTTGGCATAGTTTCGTTACACGGGTATGTGTATGTGTGTTCGCGTATGTTTTGGGTATGTGTATGTGTGTTCGCGTATGTTTACATATGTATATATATACATATATTTATATGTATATATATATGTATGTGTGTGTATGAGTACTTGTATGCATATGGATGTAGTGAGTACTGTCATTTCAGTTGCTGACAGTAACCAGGATGTCCAGGATATTCTAGATTTATTGTTTCAACGTGGCAGTAACCAGGATATATATAGTAGGTCTTTGGTCATCCATAGGTATAGTTACAATTGCTGCCGTGATGATAAGGATATCTAAGTATATCCAATAGATTAGTTACACGGAGACATGCACAAAGAGAGAATGATTTGACTTATCCTTCAATTTCATGTCTCCGACTGCATATTATGTACGATGTTGCATACAATTTTGAAGGACTACCGTATTGATATTTTTAAGTGTATAGTACATAATGTTTGATATTGTTTCGATTTGTTTCGCTAGCTTTGTGTAATTTTGAATTTTTATCTTGTTCCAGTCTTTTCAGTTCATTTTCTATTAGTTGTTTTTTATGCAGGCGGGTTTTTTGTTTTCTTTTAATAATTATTTTATTTAATTAATAACAATAATTACTGCTTATTTCAATATCTTGTTATGAAGTGTATATAAACTAAGTAGAATTAGACAATATCCTTCTCGTATTTGAACTAAGTTCATTACTTTGCGTTAATGTATTGTATTAAATAACAAGTATATTATTTTTAATTTTCCTAATGCGATGTTCACGCGACACTATTATTGAATTACTTGTATATTTCAATGTAGGTCAATTCAGTAAACTTGTGGTTAGAGAACAAACAAAGCAATGCGTTACGGATCGTAATCGCATATTGCAGCATTCATTGTTTATTTTGATAGCGAATAATTATGTGTAATAAATTTCTATATTAAGCATTTTAAATTGTAAACCTTTTTTGTCAAACCAGTGCAAGAAGTAAAAAGTACAAACAAGATCAAAATCAGCGCGATTTTTATGGCATATTTTGTCTAAATGAAATTTTATTGGTCTTAAGAATTCTATCAATGTTGTAATCTCGACCACTCCGATTTTTCATCTTTGTGTCTACTACGTGACATTGGTGAAGTGTGGCTGAAGTAGGTATATGTATGTGGGTAATTACACAAGTTCTGAACAACTGCACCAAATTGATTGAATAATTGTCATGACAAGTTCTATATAAAAAACAATTAAAGCAAATAATGTAACATACATAGTTGTGTTATATAGTTTAACAAGAAAAAAACAAGTTTTTTGAATTGTACATTTTATCGTAGCCGGAAGCAATGTCCCTGGGTTCTATTCTAATCGATCTCTTCTGTTCGAAATGAACGCTATTGGTGTAGATTGTCTGCAGATTCCGCTTAGGATTTGCGATGTAGGACATGACTTTACACTTAAAACTTTATGGAACTATATGGAATTTTGCGACGGGTGGAATAGAAGCAAATAGATCTATTCAAATTAAAATTCAAAATATTTTATTCAGCATAAAATTATAACAATTTCTTACTGAACGTCATGAGTCTACTACCAGTTCGGAAAAAAGAAGCCTCTGACCTGAGAAGAACTGGCGAAAGAAACTCAGCGGGACTATCATTTTTTTTCCTATGTAATGTTTTTTTTCCAAATTAAATTGAAATTAATAATAATTTTATAGGTTGAAATAGCCTGGAGGCGATCACATCATTCCCAAGGCGTACTGTCTTCTGGAAAATCGTTAATCGAATAATATCCTTTAGTACACAAACGTTCTTTTAGAATTTTTTTAAATTTGGCAATAGAAGCTTTTTGAACGTTTTCTCGGAGCCTGTTTTAGAAGCCTATACATTGTCCATAGAAGAAATTACTGACTCGGCGTAAGCGAGTTACAGGCATTACAAGTTTATGTTTGTTCTCTGTGAAGTGAAGTGATGATCTAAAATTTAAATCATCACTTCACTTCAGTCGATAGCAATCCACTGTTAGATAGACCTCCCCAAGCTCGCGCCAGACTTTCCGGTTTTCCGCAATCCTCATTCAGCCTACACGGGCAAATTAAAAATTGAAGTTCTTAGTAAAAAATGTATTCTTGTGCTTAAAACGTGTAATTTCTAATAAATAAAACTTAAATAATTGAATAAGAGTATTTCTTAAAGTGGCATAAGTATTATTTATTTTACTTTTTATTAAAAAAAATATTTAAACAACTCAAACTAAAGAAGTAATAATAGTGGTCTTCATTTAATTAAATTGAAAAGGGAAACTTGTCCACTTGTCCAGGTTGTCGTCGCTGTGAGCGCGCTAATTAAAAGAATAATTAAATGAAAATTTAAGGTGAATTCTTTACTTAAAAATAATATTATGAGGAATGAAATTTTATTTCTACTTATATTTCTGAAACACGTTCTATGACCACAATTGTTTTTATATAACAAAAGCTCGAAGTAAAATATTTTTTATTCGTTTTTGTATTTCCTAGGCAAAAAATAAATAAATTACTGTATGTTTTATTTGAATTATTTTTAGGGTTCCGTACCCGTAGGGTAAAAACGGGACCCTATTACTAAGACTTCGCTGTCCGTCCGTCCGTCCGTCCGTCCGTCAGCTAGACAGTTGAAATTTTCACAAATTATGTATTTCTGTTGCCGTTATAACAACAAATACTAAAAACAAAATAAAATAAAAAATTAAAGCGATAAGGAAAAATTATAGGGGATTAAAGGGAGGGAAAAGGATAAAAATAATTATTTTTGTTTTTTATTAGTCTAATACGCCATCTATCAGAAATTAGGAAAACTTCGTCGATAGACCTAATAATAGATTTCTAATAGCGGCATGGATGGCGTCACAATTAAATAAATATTTTACAGAATAAATATTTTACAGAAAATGTACTTATATTTGGTTTAGTCAATGGTACGGAACCCTTCGTGCGCGAGTCCGACTCGCACTTGGCCGATTTATTTATACAGGTGTCCCGCGATAAAGTGCAACCCCGAATGGGGGTGAAACTAGACCATAAATTATCGACAAAAAACATAGAAAAAACTTTTTGAAAAAATTATTTTATTTCTTATTGACGAATTAATTTTTTTATATCTTACGTAGACTCTATGTACAAAAAATGATGATTGCTTCCAATGTAGTAGGTCGATTACTTTAAAATAAAATAAAATATTACGCCACGTACTTGGCGGTAAGGATAAAATAAAAATTAGCTCGCAAAAAAAGTGGCATTATGTCTTTAACTATGCTTCTTGTGAAAAAAAAATCCATTTTTTATGACTGTTTTTTTTTCAATGATCTCTAATTTTTCAGAATTATGCCCCCAATATCAGGAAATTTTATGATTTATTATTATTTCTTACCTTATTGCCATTCAAATAAAAAAAAATTACGCCTGTATCCCAAAAAACACGTACAAAAATCAACATTTTTTGTACAAAGAGGCTACGTAAGCTATATAAAAATTTTAATTCGTCAATAAAAAAAAATTTTTTTTTGCTTTTCTTAATATTTTTCTGTTTTTTGTCGATAATTTATGGTATAGTTTCACCCTCTTTCGGGGTTGCACTTTATCGCGGGACACCCTGTATATTTATAAGAACATAATTATTGGTAAGATTATTAAATCTCAATTCTGAACGCATCTTATTTGTTATACCATAATACTCTGTGACATGTCAGAGATCTGATAGTGAAATCTTGCTTTAAACCGACTTCCAAAAAAGGAGGAGGTTTTCAATCCGATTGTAATTTTTTAAGTATGTTACCTCAGAACTTTTTACTGGGTGGACCGATTTCGATGATTCTTTTTCAATCAAAAGGTGGTGCTTGTCATGTGGCCCCATTTAAATTTAATCGAGATCTGACAAGTATTTTCTGAGTTGTACCTAATAACGCTTGTTTACTTGACTGGTTTTTCGTCACCCTACGAGGAGACCATAAATAAATCTATATCTATATCTATATAGGTATATATAAAAGAGATTTCCACCCATTGACTCATAACGATATCTCTGGACCCATAAGGCGTAGAGACTTGAAATTTGGTAGGAACATTTCTTTTGCCGAGTAGAGGTCAGCTAAGAACGGATTTTACGAAATATCAAGATAGGGTTGGGGGGGTTAATAACATAATATGGCAAAACAACGTTTGCAGGGTCAGCTAGTATTTGTATAAACACAAATATTTATTTCCGGTATACTCCGAGCGGGTGTCGAACCAGTAAACCGTCGATGTTTTAGACACTACACCAGAAGAGTTGTCATTACAATACTCATAAGTAATAATAATAAAAAAAAATACATAAATGAATAATCTAGTATTAATATTCTTATTATTATACCTAATTTAATTTCTGTCTGTAACCGTTCCTTTTTGGGTGTGCTGGAAGAAATCTCTTATAGGGATAAGCACACCCATTATACGTGAGTCTCCATGACAAATTTATTATTTAAGTTTTGTACGTATAATAAATTGTTAAATAAAAAATAAAAATTCTTTAATGTTCATAATGTCCTGGTTATAGAGGTTATAAATCCAAGGCTAATTAAATAACAGCGCGTCTGGTCTGTACGTGGAGTTTTACGGTGCTAAGACTTACATTTCATTTATTTTATACTAAGAGTAATAATTTTTATTACATCGTGTCAAACTTTTTCGTCTGTGTGTTGCATGTCGCGTGACGGTCGGCCGCGCGGAAAGATTGATAAAGCGATTTTTATACACTTAATGGAATATTATTCCAAATTTTTTTAGTTAAATGTCTATAATGTGAAAAAAAGTTTCACTTTTACCGTGGTTTCATAAAACCACACAGGTTTTTTTTAAATAATATTTTTGTGCAATAAATGCATTTATGACGAATGAGATATAGGATTTAAACTTTTTTTAAATGTCTTTAATCAAAGTCAAAATCAAAAATAATATTAGGAGATACGAAATGGAGACGATATTAACCCATCTGCTTAATGGATAATAATGACTTTACTAAAGTCTTGTCGCCGAAGAGAAAGAATTTCGTGCACCGACCTGTCATCTTTTGTCTTTGTCGATTGCGTATAAACATATTGCGGTCTCGCTCACACAGGTGAAGTGACCCCGTATTGTGTGAGCGCAACCGCAATATGTTTATACGCGAGCGACAAAGACAAAAGATGACAGGTCGGTGTACGAATTTCTTTCTATTCAGCGACCGGACTTTAGCTACTTTAGTATGTTAACGATAAATCACGAGGATTCCTAGCCAGGCTGATTTATTCGCCAACAGCCATTCAAACCCGACATCTAGCGGGCAATTTTTTTAATGTTTATAATACGCGAGTTGGAATTACAGTTGATTTATTATTATTTTTTTGTACCACTTGTTCTGGTATATGAAAGGCCTTCAATACCAAGAATATCAAAATCGAATACACCCACCCACACACATACAGAACCACACAAACACAAACGCACACGCAAAATAACAGGTGGTTGTTACGTACAAATGTAATAAAATAACATTGTATGACTTTACGATAACTTTAAATAACTTCTGTAAAGCCTTACAACGATCGGTTCAAAGAGACTTTATCTCGAGTTCACTTAATGTTTCGTGTTGTTACAGATTGAAACTTCCGCTCTGTTTCCGTTACAACAACAAGGTAAGACCCTCTTTTACGATAGCATATCCTATGTGTATGAAAAATGATTCTGCATTTATTATTCTTCTATAGAAAATATAAAGATTTATTATTTTATTTTAAGTTCAAAAACGTATGTTTCCAAAAATATCTTCTTAATTTAAAAAACGAGTGTGTTTTAGACGACACGACTGATGTAAAACTTCGTTAGCTTCTACAGTAATATATACTTCTATAGTAACATACGAAACGGAACTCTCTCTCTCTTTCTATCTTCACTAATTTATATCTCCTTTTCAACTTAGATCACACGTCTCGTAATGTCCTAGTCACGTATTCATCAACTTACTTCCCAAGTTAAGCGTGCATGAAGAAGCTTTACTTCATTAAAGATATAGAGTCGTCTCTGTCTCTGCTCTACTGCTTGAAGACAAACAATTTCTGTACCCGGAGCAACGATGATACTAGCAACCAAGATAAGCCGCTTTTTGTGATTTGAAACACACAAAGAAGCAGACCGTGTAACACTATTTGTAACAGTTACAACAACGGTGGCGTAGTGGTTCGTGTAGACGCCTAAACACCGGCGGTTTGCAGGTTCGATTTGTATTTGAAGAAATAATTGTTTACGGTTTGGATGTCTGTCTCTTTGGGTCTCCACACTGTGCCTCGGAGAGCACGTTAATCTGTCTGTCCCGGTTGTTATCATAAATACCTGAAAGTGATCGTTACTCATAGTAAGTAATATATCCACCAATCCGCAGTGGAGTAGTATTGGATTAAGCTCCGATCCTTCTCCTACATGGAGAAAGAGGCCAAGCCCACCAGTGGGATATTAGAGGCTGAATCTGAGCTATTACAAACATAGGTTCTGTTTCTACAACCTTAGTTCCGTTAACCCTGAATGATGGAGCTACACACAATTATAAAGATGTAGGTATGTAGGACAGATATTGTATAGTATGTTACTATATATTATGTACTAGCTTCTGCGCGCGACTTCGTCGGCGTGGACTCCGCTCCTATTGATCTTAGCGTGATGATATATAGCCTATAGCCTTCCTCGATAAATGGGCTATCTAACATTGAAAGAATTTTTCAAATCGGACCAGTAGATCCTGAGATTAGCGCGTTCAAACAAACAAACAAACAAACAAACAAACAAACAAACAAACAAACTCTTCAGCTTTATTATATTAGTATAGATATCAATTAACCTACATAAACAGGGTAATGTGGTCGTAAGGACGCGACAAGGCTATTCAATAACAGATGATTGCTTTCGATCGAGGCGAGGTCTTAATCGTTTCTTAATCTTCATTCGGTCTTTATGGAAAGGTAATCTAGCTGACCCGGCGAACTTGGTACCGCCAATTTTTTGTGAATTCTAAATTTTCATTTGTTACCTTGTTCTGAAAATAATGAACATTATAATAATTGTGTTTGCTCGCAAACGAAAAAAAACCATCACTCCAACATCCACAACAATCCACAGTGGTCGACAAGTAACACAACGTAGGTAGACGAAAAAATAGTCAAGTGAATGCGCGTTATCAAAAATTACTCAAAAAGTAGCCATCAGATCTCAAAAAAGTTATTTGACTGAAACTACAAAACAAGCATCAACTTTCGAATAAAACAAGAATCATCAAAATCGGTACACCCAGTAAAAGGTTATGAGGTAACGAACATTAAAAAAAATACAGTTGAATTGAAAACCTCCTGATTTTTATGAAGTTGGTTAATTAGATATCTAAAAGTACGGACTAGCCTAAATAAACATGGCCTAGATATTCAGCATTTATATTTAATCTTCAGACAGACATGCCACGACCTATTTTCAAATGTACATCCTAAAATAACGAACGAACTTTGAAATTTATGCTGCCAACATGTCAGAACATCACGGTTTAATGACGTGATTCTAAAAGTAACTTTGAATCCACTTCAGCCTATCACAGTCCACTGTTGGACATAGGCCTCCACAAGTTCGCGCCCGACATTATGACGCGAACTCATGTGTTTTGCCCATAGTCACCACGCTGGGCAGGCGGGTTGGTGACCGCAGGGCTGGCTTTGTCGCACCGAAGACGCTGCTGCCCGTCTTTGGCCTGTGTATTTCAAAGCCAGCATGGATGGTTATCCCGCCATCCGTCGGCCTTCCAAGTTCCAAGGTGGTAGTGGAACTGTGTTATCACTTAGTCGCCTCTTACGACACCCACGGGAAGAGAGGGGGTGGCTACATTCTTTAGTGCCGTAACCACACAGCACCTCCAGAACTTTGAATAGAATTTGCAAAAGTTCCATAGAGATAATACAACTGTTTTTACAAGAGAATTACCTAATTACTTACCACAGGAACACAGTGCTACACTGGACAGCTCTATTGTTTCTAATCCATATCACCACAAAGTAATTTAATGTACTTTGACCTATTTCAAATGTTTTAAATTTTAAGTTTTCTTTGATTTGTATAGCTTGTCTCATTGCTGTGATATTTTATTATTATCCAACATTTATATGTATGCTTTCTTCTTTTTTTACATTACTTGAACAATTTTCATAACGCTTCAGCCTGTAATATCCTACTGATAGGTATTAGGCATCTTTCCCCATGTAGGAGAAGGATAAGAGCTGAATCCACCACGCTCGCGCTGCTCCAATGCTGTTTAGCGGATATATTCCCTACTATGAGTAACGATCGCTATCAGGTGTACATGATAACAACCGGGACCGACGGCTTAACGTGCTCTCCGAGTCACGGTGGGGAGACCCACAACGACCGCACAAACAACCAGACCACGGCAAACATCTGTATGGTCAATACAAATGTTTGTCATGTGCGTGTATCGAACCCGCTACCGCCAGCGCAACAGCCACAAACCAGTGCTGTGAACGTTGCGCCAACGCGTCGTTTTCATAAACATAATTATGTATATCAAATTAGTTCATGTATCATCATCATAAAGCGCGATCCTGTACTCATAACTAGCTTTTAGATATATTAGCAAATAATTTCGAACATATATGTATAATACTTTATTTTGATATAACCTTTTGTGTATTTCAAATCAGCAGCAGTATGAAATGAAAAATATATAGATATGTAATATCGACAAATATTTATGGAAATGTTGACCGGACGGCGGACGGAGACAATATTCCGGCTCAATGAGTTTACAACTCGTTACGATTTGCCGCTAAAGTGTATCTGAAACTCCTATAACTTGTGTTGTGTGTATGTTGTGTTTAGATGTAATATATTCGTGAATGATATATATATTTTTTTATATATTTTTTTTTAAACAAACCTAGTCCAGGCATTAAGAAACACAAAAAAGGATTACTTAACTAAGGAAGGTACAACCGTTCGTAAATCTTGGGCATTACATATATGTAGATTTTTTATATATGTATAGGTAACTAGGTCGACAAACGTACCTACGTCGTACGTAAACGTCATATATACATACATACATAAATTAAATGTAAGTTTAAAACGTCGGTTGTAACTGTTGAGAGAAGTGCTTCTTTAACTTATACCTATGTGGAAGCATATTATATGGAAGTAGGTACTTTCTTGAATCGCTTTACAAGTTCATTTCAAAGACTAGCAGCATGGACAACACTAATCTATATCTATACATATAATAAAATAATAGGAAAGTCAATGTATGTCCGGGATAAACTCAAAAAGTACTGCATGGATTTACTTCAAATTTGGCACGAATATTATTAAGAAGTCGGGTCAGAACATAAGCTACAAATTATCACGCTATCACCTACGGGGAACGAGCAGTGAACGAACGCAGACGACGTCGCGGGCAGCAGCTAGTAAAACTATAAATCTACTCTTCGAAGATTCATTTTTGTTTTGATATTTAAAACGTTTAATGTAATTAGAAGTCTGTTTCAGATTCTAACAAGGCAAACAATTTTTTTTATCAATATAATTGTGTTTGCTCGCAAACGAAAAAAAAGCGACTTCAATTACATCGACAAGTAATACAACGTAATAAGACGAAAAAATAGTCAAGTAAATACGCGCCATTAAAGATTACTTAAAAAGTTGTGATCAGTTTTCGATCTAATTTAAACAAGACTACAAGACAAGTATTAGCTTTCGACTAAAGTAAGAATCATCGAAATCGGTACACCGAGTAAAAAGTTATGCGGTATAATATAACGTAGGTCGACGAAAAAGTAGTCACGTAAATACGCATTATCTATACTAATATTATAAAGAGGTAAAGTTTATAACTTTGTTTGTATATACGGGGTAATCTTCGCAAATACTGATCCGATCATGAAAATTCTTTCGCTAACAGAAAGCTACACTATTCAGGAGTGACAAGATAAAAGGAAAAAGATAAAAATATATAAAGATTTTAAATCAGCAGGATTTGAACCTGCGCCCTCTGACGTGCCGTGTCAACAATTCAATCTAATCAAGCATTATTATTTGCCTTAGAAATTAATTGGTGATTTTAAAACATTTATATTTATCTGATTTGCTGAAAATAGTGAGAGTGTATTGGAACATATCAAATTTCACCGTACCCTTCTTATGTGAAATGGATTATAACGCCCAACGAAGTGGGCACGGGTCGGCTAGTTAGATATAACTCTAAAAGTACTTGTCAGATCTCAATTAAATTAAAATGGGACCACATGACACGCAACACCTTTCAATTAAAACAAAATTGATCGAAATCGGTCCACCCAGTCAAAAGTTCTGAGCTAACATACATTAAAAAAAAAAAAAAAAAAAAAACATACGTGTTGAATTGAGAACCTCCTCCTTTTTTGGAAGTCGCTTAAAAAGTTTTCTTTTGATGCGCTACCGAGAAGTTGGAGATATTTCAAAACACTTTCATCTGATTCCGGAGGTTATGAGCGCCACGGTTGGTTTCGTTGTTTCTGAGTATAAAGGGATAAATTCTTTTAGTGGAGTACTTTTAACTTAACGTTATTTGGGTTTTTGTAGCTTTTTTCTCTGTTTTATCCGGTTTTTGTTGTAGGTCCAAAGCTCTTTAGCGATTAAAAAAAATGAAATAATTATATTGGAATCTCTTAACGCAGAATGGAGGCTCTGTTAGTTATTCGAGTCCTCAAAGGAAGTGATCGAATGTTTCATTTATTTAATTATTTTATTTTTTATTTTTTTTATTGTTAAGGAACTCAAACAGTTGAATATAATTTTGACTACATATTTATTATATTATTATTTAATTACTCACGATTGTATTACAATAATTAGATCAAACGACCTTGGATATAAATTCTAAAATACACGATAATTTTTTCAAGAAAACTTTATGGGGATTTCAGTACCGTGAAATGGGGTGAATAGGGACATATCCGAAATTCTTAAACAAAATTAAAGCATTTTTTTGCGGATATATTGCTGTATGGTGATCGAAATGATTGAGTCTTTATGGTATCTTGGTAATAAAATATAAAACTATGCAATCACTTCAGCACTTTACGAAATGCACTGCAGCGAGAGCATCAGGATCGATTTCGATGATTCCTTTGTAAATCGAAAGCTAATGCTTGTCACATGGCTCCAATTTAAATTTTTATTTATGATTCCTCAGAACTTAACTAGGTGGACCAATTATAACGATTTTTTCTCAATTAAAAGCTGGTGGTTGTCGTGTAGTCTCATTTAAATTATAATTGAAGTATTTTTAAGTTACCTCATATAATACGTATTTAGTTGACGTATTTAATACGTAATACGTATTTAGTTATAACGCTTTGCTTTATCCTACCACAGTCCATTGTTGAACGTTCGCCTTTCCAAGTTATCATCCATATTACGCTGAATATCTCAGTTGTCCGCAATCTTTATTCAATACTAGCTGCTGCCCGCGACGTCGTCTGCGTGCGTTCTCTGCTCGTTCCCCGTAGGTGATAGCGCGATAATATGTAGCCTATATTCTGACACGACTTCTTAACAATATTCGTGCCAAATTTGAAGTAAATCCATGCAGTACTTTTTGAGTTTATCCCGGACATACATTGACTTTCCTATCATTTTATTATATGTATAGATAGATATGTTTCATTCTTTTTCTTATTTATTATGTTAGTGTAGTCAATGATTTATAATCTTAAAGATTCTCGAAGGATCTTCAGTCGCGGCTAAAAGTAAAAAGTTATGAATTATGGCTATCCCAAGAAAACTTTCATTATCCGAGATTAAAGGAATCCTAAATGTTTACGGGCGCGTAACACGTCAAATTACATCACAATAAAATGATTCATTTTGTATTAAGTTGTAGTAATATTTCCAAACGTTGTATTAAAAGTTGTATTTTTTATATAGTTCTTTGATTTCATATGCCAGAATAAATTTTAGATGGTCATTTATGTTTTTTTTTCGTGTAGTTTCAATTTATCTCACTTAAAATTTGTAAGAGTCCGACTGAGGTAGTACCTCAACCTTACAGATGACCACAGCTAAGTAATACTGCTTTCAAACAGTATTGCGTTTCTGTGGTGAGTAAAGTGACGAGAAGAGATTATGGTGAGGGTTGGGAATAGGGACGGCAACGCGCTTGCGATGCTTCTGGTGTTGCAGGCGTCTATAAGCTACGGTAATCGGTTACCATCAGGCGAACCGTACGCTTGTTTGCCGACCTAGTTGTATATAAAAAAAGTCTCGTAATCGTAATCGTTTTAAAATTACCTTCACTGTTTATTTTTTCAACTATTATTTCTATAGAGTAATGAATATTGACCCATTAACACAATATAAAAAAATTAAAATTTTCTTTTACTAAAGTATAAAGTACCGTGCTGTGTGGCTACGGCACTAAAGAATGTAGCCACCCCCCCTCTTTCCGTGGGTGTCGTAAGAGGCGACTAAGGGATAACACAGTTCTACTACCACCTTGGAACTTAAAAAGCCGACGGATGGCGGGATAACCATCCATGCTGGCTTTGAAATACACAGGCCAAAGACGGGCAGCAGCGTCTTCGGTGCGACAAAGCCAGCCCTGCGGTCACCAACCCGTCTGCCCAGCGTGGTGACTATGGGCAAAACACATGAGTTCGCGTCATAATGTCGGGCGCGAACTTGTGGAGGCCTATGTCCAACAGTGGACTGTGATAGGCTGTAGTGGAAAGTATAAAGTAAATAATAAGAATTTCAATATTATTTAATCTCAAAAGTGTAAACAAATCAGTGCTGACGTCAGTATTTGCATAACAGACACGGCGACACAAGTGGCGTCGAGGCTTATAGCGTCTGGCTTTGCTGATAATATTCTAATTAGGTATTCCTGAGGACATTTAGAAGCAAATGATCTGGTAACTTCGTATAATACTACATTTAAGTAAGAAAAATTACATTGTAAGCATTAAGCCAGATATTGTTGTAAGCAAAAATGTGCTTTTAACATAATTAGGAATGAAGGAAGTAGCAAGTAAGTATTCCACATTAATTGTGTTTGTTCTTAAACTAAAATAAAACGGACTTAATTTTACATCGACAAGTACGCTTACGCTTCAGCCTGTAATATCCCACTGCTGGGCATAGGCCTCTTCCCCATGTAGGAGACGGATCGGAGTTTAATCCATCACGCTGCTCCAATGCGGATTGGCGAATATATTCCAATGTGTTGTCGTGTGCGGGGATCGAACCCGCAACCGCCAGCGCAACAGCCACAAACCGGTGCTGTGACCGCTGCGCCAACGCTGCGTCGACAAGTAATAAGCATAATTTATCACTCATTAGTTCCTAAAATTAGCACGTATAAAAAACATGCAAACTTTTCCTTATAATGTTATTGTACTCTTAGATTGAATATTTAATACTAAAACTCATTCCTTTGACTTGACCTCATGTTTATTAGGGCGCGTTCCCACTATGTCGTAACGACAGATAATCGTGTAGTTTTAAGTGTCGTGGCTCATAATTATATTTAAATGTAGGTGTTCATATATACTGTAGAATGACACGACTAACTGTCGTCTACGATACTTTTTGCAGTGATGACAGATCGTCATGACAGTGGGAACGGCTAGCACGACAGTCGTAAAACGATAAAAAATCGTTACGACTAAAACGTGACGGCAAATCTATCGTAGAGGTGACTGTAGACTTGTAGCTTGCTAATGATGTGTAAACGACAAAGCGACTGCCGTGAAACGATAAAACGTCGTCGCGATCCAATGGGAACAGCTTGATACGATAGTCGCTAAACGACAAAAAAATTGATGACAAACAATCGTTATAATGGGAACAGCTAGAGACGACAGTCGTAAAACGATAATTAATCGTTACGACAGAGTGGGAACGCGACCTAGACAGCTAGAGGGAGACAAATTCAAGACAATAATGTCCCGCTGGGCGCTGACAGTAATTTGGCGCGCAGCCAACGCTCGTAGCGTGAGTTCACAGCTTGTGACGGTCAATTAGGAGCTGATTGTATCCTGACTAGTGTCCGACCGAAGTTTCGGTTTCGGTTTCGGTTTCGGCCGAGTTTCGGCCAAAAATCAAGTTTCGGCGGCAGTTTCGGTTTCGGCCAAAATTGGCCGAAACTTTTGCCGAAACCGAAACTGATTTCGGAAGTTGTCGTGCATGCTCGCCTACCTGTTTTCAGTGGCTTTTTTTTTTTTTTTTTTTTTTTTTTTTTTTTTTTTTTTTTTTTTTTTTTTTTTTTTTTTTTTTTTTTTTTTTTCTCGCCCCCGCACTTTATGCGAGACGTTATTAGCTAGTTACTCTTTCATACCAGTTCTCGCTTTCATGCCTCTCGTACTTTCATTCCGCATACTTTTTCTTTCTTGCATACATCATCTTTCGCCGATCAGGGTGGGTTCCCTCTACTTATGGGCCTATCATATTTATTAACTATTTTCCTTATTGCTACAGACACGGGTAAATAATTTGACTCGTTTTGTGGAAGTGTTTGATTTTTGACAAGTTTTTTCTTATTTTTTTTATAAGTGGTTCCTGTACAGTTTATTGTCTTAATGATATACATTATCATTATTACAATTTATTGGTTTACTCTTTTTATTGTTACAAACTTTGACTTTATCTTACAAACTATAGTGGGGTCGTTAATTTATTCTTGTTCAAGATTTCTTTTATATACAACTAGTTAGTTTAATTTATTAATCTCCTATATTATTTACATTCAACGTTTATTTCTATTTCTTATAATTAGTATTAACAGCTGTTTAGTTTTGATATGAAGTTTTAACATTTAGTACAATTACTTGACCTTTGATATTTATTATCATTATCTTCAGAAACTACTTAATTTTGATATCAGTTTTTACATATTTTGATATCTGGACTTAAAACTAGCAATTTGGTAACTTATTCTAGATCCTAATTACTACTACTTATTTAATGCTATTGTCTTATATTCTAATGATATAAACATAGCATATTTGCCTGCCTCTCTTGATGCGGAACGATTCGTTTGTTTACCGCTGCCTATTCAGAGATAGATACTCGCTACCAAATGTTTTGACCCTTTATAGTTGGTAATTCTCCTGTCTATACAAATTGCAGATTTCCCGTGTAGGAAGTGGTGGCCGTGCATTCCCCTCTTGCTCTGCTGGAGTCTTGTCCCGCAGCAAACGTTCATATTTCCTACGAAGCCAGGACCCCCACAGAGTGTCTCGCGCGTGTTTCGCCAGAGGATGGAGACTTCCTGTTTGCAGGCCACGGCCACCACGCCGACCATCGCTCCCTCAGGAGTACGCAACTGTCGATCTGGCCAGTTCGTCCCACCTACTCCTAACCGGGCAGTCACTGCTGAAGGCATTATGATCCAGCTTATCTAGTTTCGCTCTTCGGCAGTTCCTGCAGGAGGGTGGGACGTTCGCCACCCAGTGTTTTCAGTGGCTTAGTAGTGGGTTACTTAATTCTAAATGTAAGTATGACTGTCCTACTACCTAATTGTGATCTAGGTATCTTTGTTAATTCTAAATGTGTGATTCTTGATCTTTGTCGAGACTGGAACTAAGAGTTTAATAGTAATTTTAGTAATTATTATTTTTATATAAGAGGTACCTACCTAAAAGAGATTGTTGATTCTTCTAAGTACAAATACAAACCAAAGTATTAATTAATAAGATTTCAAAATACCAATACTTAGTATTTAACGAAACAGTAACAATTAGTGATTTGATTATTGATAAGTGATAAGCATTTTGCTATGAGAACTTAATTTGAAAAAAAAATAATCAAAATATTATTAATATTTTTGAAGTGAAACTTCTTTAGGCGCATGAGGGGTAAAATTTGAGCGACCGGTAACGCGGCAGCGTCATGACGTACAGTACTTGGATGGGTGAGCGCCTGGGAACACCGCGAAACGTTGTCTTTTTTTTTGAACTACGTAGTGTTTTTTTTTGTATTTTAATTCGTTTTTTTTTTAGTTAGTGTTAATTCCCAAAACCTTGTCCAACACAACCAGGAGCACAAATAAAACCTGTACTAGAGATGCTTCAACTTGATGTATTGGATTGTTTAATAATTACACAAAAGTATGGTGGCCATATAATTATGTACTAACAAGAAATAATTTTGCCAACGCGATTTAATCTACTACTAGCACAATCTAGTCGTAGACGTGTTAAACTTCGAACAAAAAACTTAAACAAAAAAAAAAACTTAAATAATTGTAAGTTTCAGCGTTAACGATTGGTTTTTTTTAATTAGTTTGCCAAAGAAGTTTCACTTCTGACATGTGTACTTTGTACGCACGCAATTTTTTTTTCTTATATTATCTCTACTTAATATTATAAAGCTGAAAGGTTTGTTTGTTTGTTTGAACGCGCTAATCTCAGGAAGTACTGGTCCGATTTGAAAAATTCTTTCAGCGTTGGCCAGCGTTCAGCCATATAACGAGGAAGGCTATAGGCTATACATCGTCAGGTTAAGATCCATAGGAGCGGCGCACCAATGAAGAATATTTCAAAATCGGAAGGTTTTTTCCATTTTGAGAGCTTCCGCTGCGAGCACTGCGTAAACAGTTAAAATTTCGCAAAAATCATGCATGACAGAATTGTTTCACTTTAAAAGTTCTAAAAAAAGTACGCGACAGCACAATGTCTATCTTTTAAGGTTAGCTCACTATAACCTTTTTTATGCTAAACAGTTCTAAAATAATGCAATATTTGCGAAGTCGTTTTTATAAACATGATATAAATCCTTATGCAAATAAATACATTTTTTTATCACAAGTATTTAATTTAAAACAAAATTGCCCTTCACACCATTCGATTTCAGTTAATATCTTAGGAGATATCGCAGTTTTTAAAAAATATCGCAGCAAAAATATTATAAAGCTGAAAAGTTTGTTTGTTTAAACACGCTAATTTCAGAAACTACTGGTTGGAATTTAAAAAAATCTTTTTGTTTTGGATAGCCAATTTAACGAGGAAGGCTATTTTTTTCTTCAATTAACGCGTATGAAACCGCGGGTCACAGCTAGTATTAAATAAATGATTACAACAAAATTAATATACGTACTGTGTTTCCATTTCATGTCAATAAAAAAATGTGTGTAAATGGGTAAAATGCACCAAATTTCAGTATTTTAAGGAATTTTATACTTGACCACGTGAGTTTCGGTTTCGGCCGAAACTGTAGCCACGGCCGAACATTCGGTTTCGGTTTCGGTTTCGGCCGGAAACCGACTTTCGGTCGGACACTAATCCTGACACAGTGTTTGAGCAGTGAACAATGCCTTCATGGCGTTTATTTATTTATTTCCCTAAGCATACCAGTACAGTTTCATTACCTAATGCGATAGTACATACTTAACTATTTTAACTAATCACTAACATAATAATTATAATGAACGAAGCGGCCCTTTTGATTTCATTCAGAATACAACAGGATAGGTCCACCTGATCTGTGTAACTTTTATTTTCCGTTGTCGCCTGTAATTCAGCTTACTCTCATATAGTTTATGCTAATACTATGCTAACATAAATCTATTTTGGGTAAATATACACGGAATCCATTAAAACTGATTTTCCACGTCGTATTCTCCCCTAAAGATAATTAATTTAGTTTCACTCGACAATCTAATAACCTCTCTTTATGTTGTAACAAGAACATTTTTTTATTACACAAACAAGTTATTAAAAAGTCACTTAACATAGTACATCAATATTAATCGATGCGTACTAATATCAAAACCCAATATTAATTAAAAACATAATTACATATACGGCGCGTGTTATCAAACATGTATAAACGAAATTGTCATGAATATTAAAAACTTTTAGCTCAAACCTCAATCAATAGATTACTCGCGTCGAATAATAAGTCAATGTTGACAGTTTCGGATGAACAGTTTCCGCTCTGGGCCCGTAGACAAGTGGCATAAACGCTAAACGAATAGAATAGAATAGAATTCTCAATGTATAGGAATGACACTAGCTTTTGAGATAATATAATTTGAGGCAACGACTATTCTATTCTATTCATTTATCGTTAGGGCGGTTAACAAGGGTACAGTCCACCTGCTGGTAAGTGGTTATTATAGCCATTGGCCACGTTCAACAACCCATTAGGCCATTACAAGTGAATGGTTGAGCTAACCACTGCTGTCACCTCAGAGCTACTCCAAGAGCTTTGATGGCTTTGCTGATCCTAATACAAGACTACTAGAGATCACTATCATTTGGCTGTAATCGTCTGTAATGTTGAATTACTTACATGGTCGGGCTGCTTCAAACTACGTGCAGCACATAATCTGACATCAATTTTCTTCTGCATCCTATCTCAGTAATCGCTCCCTAAAAACCTTTGAGGAATTGGATAGTTTAAGTAAAAGAAAAATATGATTTCATGTATTATCGTAGATTATAGACGTATGCAACACCAGAAGCATCGCAAGCGCATTGCCGACCCTACCTCACCCCCCCCCCCTCCAGTATCACAGTAATTGTTGTTAAGGAGTAGGTAAACTTCAGTCACGTGTCAGAGCTGATACATACTTTTATATTCTTATTCTATAGACCAGTTACTGGTGCGATGTATAGGAAAGAATAGTTCAATAAAAATGTATTCGACTAGCTCGTTGGCGCAGTTTGTAGTGGCCCTGCTTTCTGCTCCGCGGGTTGCGGTTTCGATTTCCCCCTGAGCCTGGGTGTAATATTTGTATTTATATATGTAATATTTCTATGCATATTTATCAAAATACAAAAGGTATTTAGCTATATCAGCCGGTTGTTACCTATAACACAAACATTAAATTGCTCACCGTAAGAATAGACGTCCGTGTGTGTTATAAGATATTTATTTATTAATTTTTTTTCGCTTCAGCCTGTAATATCCCACTGCTGGGCATAGGCCTCTTTCCCCATATAGGTGAAGGATCAGAACTTGATCCACCACGCTGCTCCAATGCGGGTCGGCGGATGAGGACTATAGTAACGTTAAATATATAGAGTAGTAATATAAAAATATAAATAATATTGTTGAACGTCTACACAAAGGGAAATAGCCTTTTAATCGTGTTAGTACCTCTCACCACAGATCGGTATTTCACATTTCATTTCGAGCCACGTTGTCGAAACTGCGGTAATTAACGTTGTCAGGACGTGCTGTTCTTAATGAAATATTGATTTTCCGCCTCCGCCGTACACCACAATGTACACTTTACATCGTTACATATGTACCTAATGAAAAACCAATACTGTGGCTAAAATGTAATTTGTCGTGTAAAACCTTTTCTCGAAATAGACCCCCTACCTATTTACCTAACCCGATATAACTTACACATTAAGTGTTTTGAAGTTATATTTCTTTTGGCGAGTTAGGGAAAAATGATGAGAGTAAATTTTATAGCTAGTATTAGCATAGACTAGCATCTACGCGCGACTTCGTCCCCGTGGAATAGGACCAATTCTGTCATACATGATTTGTGCGAAACTTTAACCGTTTACGCAGCGGAAGCTCTCAAAAGGAAAAAAACCTCGATTATGAAACATTCTTCATTGATGCACCGCTCCTTTTGGTCTTAGCGTGATGATATATAGCCTATAGCCTTCCTCGATAAATGGGCTATCTAACACTGAAATAATTTTTCAAATCGGTCGAGTAGATCCTGAGATTAGCGGGTTCAAACAAACAAACAATCAAATAAACAAACTCTTCAGCTTTATTATATTAGTATAGATATGAACGTGCAATTTGAGTTGAATAATAAAACAGTTGAAAACAGGTCGACACAAGTGAAGACTTGACGACACATTGACATCAGTCGCTATTTGAATCGAACCGAAACAATTGACAGCCTCGACACGAGATGTAATTACTGCTCTAGTGACTGACGCTTTTCAATGAATATTTTCGCTTTTATTTGTGGATAGTGCTATTCTGTTTTAGATAATCTTTCTTTAAAATATTATAATATATCACCTATATGCCCTCAGCCCTAGCACAGTAGGATGTATCCTGCTCAAGTACCTTCACCAAAGAAGATCACAGCTAAATAATACTGGTCTTAAGTACAGCTGTGTTCCTGTGTTGAGTTAGCTGGCCAGAGCTTTTGAAGTGGGTCAAGAGTAAGGTCAGCAGCGTGTTTCCTATGCTTTGGGTGTTACAGACGTCTATAAGCTAGGGTAATCGGTTACCATCAGGTGAGCCGTACGCTTGTTTGCCGACCTAGTTGTACAAAAAATGTCAACGTATCATTGATACTATAAAGATTTATGTTAGTACGAGTATATTCTTTATCATCATCATCATCATCAGTTCAGCCTATTGGAGTCCACTGCTGGATATAGTCCTCCCCAAGTTCGCGCCAGACATCCCGGTTTTCCGCAATCCTCATCCAACCTACACCGGCAATCTTACGTAGATCGTCGGTCCAACGGGCCGGAGGACGTCCCATACCGCGTTTGCCAAGACGCGGTCTCCACTCCAGGACACGTCTGCTCCATTATTATTATTCTTTATTGCACTGAGTAATTTTTACTAGTGATTATAATTAGGAAGTAGGCAAGGGTGAACTTATCTCTAATAGAAATCTCTCTAAAAGAGATATTTTATAAAGGAGTTTTATTTTGTAAGCACGCTAATTTAGGAAGTACTGGTTCGAATTCGAACCAGGGAGGGTCAGTTATAGTGTGTAGTTGTGTACGGAGGGCAACGCGCTTGCGATGCTTCTGTCGTATAAAAAATTATCATCTCGTTTTCACACTCCATGATTATTATTAGTACTCGACCCTGCAGGGCACTACCGCAACCGCCTTACTGCAAAGTATTCAGTGAATGTCAAAAGTGATGATTACTTATGTAAACACTACACATCCTTTTTAAACACATCTATGAATAACCATTTGTATGTAAATACATCATAATGGCAAAGGTTGAAGAAGGTGAAGTTATATTTCGGTAATTTGTGAAACGTGAAGAGTTGTGTCTTGTTGTTGTGTGTTGCTGTTCTTGATTTACTGTGTGAAACTGTTATATTGTAATGATGAAATTATGATGTGATCTAATGTGAGTCTAAAACTTTATTTGATATTAATTGTTATTACTTATTTATTGTATTAAGTATCTGATGCAATCATAAATTGTGTAAGTATAAGCTTACAACGAGTTGTTGAATTCATTTAATGTTTTTTAATGTAAAACATTTATATGGATTCTTTTATTTGATTTATATAATGTCCTTTTTGATAAAATTTTAATTATATTTACTGTTTTTACTAAGTGCAACTATGATTCGTGCATGCGGTGTCAGCTTATAAGTGGTTGTTGCATTTATGTGTGATATATATATTATTTCTTTACATTTATGTATCGATGTAAACAACTGTTGGCTAACCTAATAAATAAATAAATAAATAAATAAATAAGTTGGTGAATAGATAGTCGGTATAATTGGATAGCAGGAGGCATATGTCTTCATAATGGCGTCGGGTTGTTTTATTAAAATGAAATTTTGCCAAAGGGTCGGGTCAGGTCATCGTTCACTTCAAGAAGTTATGTCTTTGCGATTATAATAGGTCAGTACTTTAATCCGTTAGTTAGACTAAACTGAAGCATCAATATAATTCTACGAAAAAGTATTGTAATCATTTTAATTAGCAGAATACCAAAGGTGCTAAAGGAAAGTATGCTTCGCTTCAGCCTGTAATATCCCACTGCTGGGCATAGGCCTCTTTCCCCATGTAAGAGAAGGATCAGAGCTTAATCCACCACGCTGCTCCAATACGGGTTGGCAGATATATTTCCTACAATGAGTAACGATCGCTATCAGGTGTACACGATAACAACCGGGACCGACGGCTTAACGTGCTCTCTAAGGCACGGTGGGGAGACCCACAAGGACTGCACAAACACCCAGACCACGGCAATCATCTGTATAACCAAGACAAATTTTTGTCATGTGCGGTGATCGAACCCGCAACCGCCAGTGCAACAGCCACAAACCGATGCTGTGACCGTTGCGCCAACGCGCAAACTAATGAAAAACCAATAGTATAAATTTGTTACATAAATTAAATAATGTACTCAGCCTCTAAATATATTTACTGACAAATACAACACAAGTAGAGTGGAAATGACGAATAAATAGTTTACCGCTACAAACTTCCTGTCGAAGTCTGGTAGTTAGGGATCCCTAGTACATTTTTTTAACCTGATCAGTATCAAGCTAATTTTCCGTGAGTAGCTTCATTTTGATGAGACGAACAAAAAGTTCCTCTTCGAAAACTCTCGATTGTGGTAGATAATAGAGTTAGCAGGAGGTAGAGCAACAGTGAGCGTAGGACCGGGATAACGTGAGACGCAATTTGTAGGACATTATTACTATTAAATTATATAGATATTAACTAACTAAAAGCAAAAAAAAAATCAGAAAAAAAATAATTTGTGATGACCTTACGAGGTCATCAACTTGATGACCTCGTAAGGTCATCAAAAATTATTACTAACCAGCTGTTTTTTTTTTCTTTTAGTTACTTAATATTTATATAATTTGATGGTAATATTGTCCTCCAAATTGCGTGGTACGTTATTCCGGTCCTACGCTCACTGCTGCTCTACCTCCTGCTAACTCTATTATCTACCACAATCGAGAGTTTTCGAAGAGGAACTTTTTGTTCGTCTCATCAAAATGAAGCTACTCACGGAAAATTAGCTTGATACTGATCAGGTTAAAAAAATGTACTAGGGATCCCTACCTATGGCACACTGTTGGCTAAGAGAATTTAGGTATTACGAGCTTTGCTGACTGGTGTTGTATTACAGTGACTGCATTTGAAATATAAATATAACCTTGTAGAAGTAGTTTAAGGCTTTTGGTAGTGCGAGGAACAGGGTGTTAAGTCCCTCATTCACCACCGCAAAGGGAGGATCCTCCAACCAGACGGGAGTCGAGTCTGGTAGGGCAACCAGACGGGAGTCGAGTTTGGTAGGGCTACTGCCCCCAACGGTTGTTGTCGGGTTCTTGTATATATTATAGTTCATTCGCTTTGGAAACTTCGATAGCGTGATCTAGAATAGTCATTTCGTATGTGGCTCGATAGATGTCGCCACAGGCTAATTTAGTTTGTGTATGTTTTTTATTATATTATTCTGACTGTTCAGAGCTAAATTTATATATTAGGCTAAACTTTTGAAAATATCCGAAGGTATTTTATTTTATGTAACTTAAAAAATAATCAACGAATCAAAAAAAAAAAAAAACTGTAACTTCAATTAGATCGACAAGTAATACAACGTAAGTAGACGAAATGATAGCCATTTAAATACGTGCTATCAAAGATAACTCAAAAAGGGTGATCAGATCTCGATCAAACTTTAACTTTTTTAAATATAGAACTTAAATATATAACTTTTTTTATATTTACAAGACAGCTATATCAGCTTCTATATCAGCTTTCCAAGAATCATTAAAATCGGTACCCGGTGAATAGTTATACAGTATAATAACAACGTAGGTCGACGAAAAAATAGTCAAGTAAATACGATATCGAAATGAGAGTCTCCTCCTTTTTTGGAAGTCGGTTGGTAATGAAATTTGCGCGCCTCTCGGAAGAATATAGCTTGTAATTGTTTAAAGTGCAGCATCACTGTGTAAGTGTTGGAAGGGGTAGACCTAGGCGGACGTTTCAAGACCAGATCAGAGACGTCTTGAAAAAAGGACAGGTCAAGAGTACCCTAAACCGAAGAGCATGTATGAAAGGAATAATGAAAGTGGACGAAGCGAAACAAGTATGATGTAAGGATCGTAGCAAGTGGAATGAAGTGGTCTCTACCTAACCCTACGGGAAAGAGGCGTGATTATATGTATGTACGTATGTATCTCTGTGTTACTATTTATATTTGTCATAAAGTGAATTCGAATTTACAAATTTAGAGTGGTATAAATAATCATCACACAGTATATCTGATTTCCATTACAAAGTTAATGGGCATGACGACAGTATCAAAAAATCGTCAATTTAATGATTTTAGGGGAACACTCATATTAAAAAAATTAAAAATACTGGTTCAGTTTTATGTAATATAATAAGATTATTGTGATTTTCACAAAATAAATAAGTAAAATAGGTACTGCAATCGGCCATTTTGATTGAAACACAAATTACAGCGCACGACGTCACAACATAACATAATACGTCAGGCGCGCTCCAAATAGTAAAGTAAAAAGTAAGGCCCACATTATTTTGTGACGTCAGCGCCGACGCCATGACACCTGCAGCCGTTTTGTCGCTCTCATTGAAAACATATTAGAAAAATAGTTTTAAACTTCCTTAAACTTAAGTTTATTACCGAAATATAGGTATTTTCGTAAATAGTAAATGTGTACCCACATTATGGAAGAGGTTTTCAAAATCTTTCGTCATGCCCATTCCATACTGCGCAGTGCTGCGGTGACGGGTTCGTGGGTTCGTCGACGCGGACAGACTTATTAACCTAATTAACCGCAGAGCAGCGTTTCCGCAGTCATGTGAACGATAAACTGACAAATGTAATTCGCAACTCTAAACATCTAATTTTGTATTTCCTTAATTAATTGCTTAAAAACAATTTGTGAAGTATACACGGAAAATTATTTTCTTAGTTGGAGAAATTTGACTCAACTTATATCAGTAAAGGAATTAATATTAATTAACATTAGATTTGAAAATCCTTTAGGTTTAACAATTACAATACGATTCAGCCTTTAACATCCCACTGTTGGGCATAGGCCTCTTTCTCTATGTAGGAGAAGGATTGGAGCTTAATCCATCACGCTGTTCCACTGCGGGTTATCCGCAGCTTATGTTGTATAGACATAAATAAAATTGGAGTGTCTGTTTTTAATATTAAAATTAACGCTTTTTACTAAATGCATATGGATGTATACACGGTACATATACCAAAATAACGTTTTTAAAAATTTTTGTATGTCCATCAGTCTGTCTGTTTGTTCCGGCTAATCTCTGAAACGGCTGGACCCATTTTGACGGGAATTTCGCTGACGGATAGCTAATGTAATAAGGAGTAACCGGGCTACTTTTGTTTTAGATATTTATTTATTTTAAAACTCTACGAACTGAATAACAACTTTTTTGTTAATTCCACGCGTATGAAGTCGCGTGCTCAGCTAGTATTACATATTGAAAACAAGTCTGTTCGAATCCATTTATTACATTTCAAAAACACAATGTTCGCATGATGCTAAGGCGATATCAAAATACCAAGCTTACGAGACTACCGGAGCCATTAATCTTCAGTGCCATGTCAGTAAATTATACACAATTGGTTACACATGTGAGAGCCGTTATTAAAAGAACATGGCGTTGATATCGATAAATCATTGCGTTGTTTGAAACAAAAATAATTAATGATATCAGATTAGCGTTACTGCTTCAAATGTTTTCACTCACCATCTATTGAAGTGAAACTTCTTTAGGCGCATGAGGGGTAAAATTTGAGCGAACGGCAACGCGTCAACGCGTCACGCGTCACCAATTTTAAACGTCCATACCACGTTGAATACACCGGTACTCGTCCGATCCATTGATCTTCAATAATTGATCCATTGAACTTCATTAAGTTAAGCAACGTCGGGCGCGGTCAGTAATAGGGTGACCGTGTGACGTTCGATTTTTGTTTTTTTGGAGTTTACTCCTTAAGAATCGATTTTCATATAAGGCCCCCGGTATGAAAAAAAATATGATGAGTAAAATCTGTTGAACGAATGACCTCGTTACGTTTTTGTGTTGTTTACTTTTTCGTGGCGTTGAAAAGGCAAAAATTATTATAAATTTCAACAACCCAAAATGTTAAAACTTTTATTTTATTAACGCCATCTATTGAATATCGTAGATGGCTTTATGAAGTTTTCTAATAATGCCATAGAATGCCGTTGACATGTAATCAAAAACACCGATAGACAGCGTTTCTTTATTCGTTTATACCATTACCATACCATTTGATATCATACCATTGGATATATTAATCTTTTTCTTAAGACTAGTAAGTCTCTTTTGTACCTATTTAGAGAGTCGATCTGAAGGGGTAAACTCCAGTCGCGCGTCGTAGCTGACACACACGTTTTTTTTTTCTATTAGTTTGCCAAAAAAGTTTGCCAAAGAAGTAAAACTTCATAAAGTAAGCATTACATAAACCAACCAAATCTCCCAATTACATATTACATTAATTAATTTTGAACCGCATCTCGTGTGAGTCCTCAATAATTGATGCTTATAGTTCCAGAACAACGAGAGGAGACGACAAGACCGCAACAGGTATGGGTTCGTTAATTAATGTCAGGGAGATAAGTCGAGCACGGCACAATTAATGGTTTTAGTCATATTGAAGACACAATTGTCTATATGTATCGAATATTTGGACTTGAAATTGTAACAATATTTTCTTTTATTAAAAACGGCGGAAAATTTAATTATCGGCGTTTTATTACCCTACTGCAAAGGAAGGGTTATTTTTTTCGCGCGTATGTATGTATATGTACGATATGTAATATTCTTTATTACCTCATATCTAAAGAACCGCTGAACAGATTTACATAATTGAGGTATCGTTAGATTTGTCTTAGCAGCCCAAATGTTTTTAGATAGGTGACGTTACAAAATCAAACATGGCAGATGGAAACAATACAAAAGTTATAGATCTTTTTATTACCTACAACTTTGCCATTGAACTTTTTTCCATAGGACTTATAGTTCAGGCGGAAGTCAACATAAACCGTTTTTTACTCTTAACCCCCTCCCCCCCTCCCTACTACTTCCTGACCTCATATCACCCGTAATTTATTTTTTCTTTCATTTTCGTTGTATTCTTTTCTTTTACAATGGGTTTCATCCTACTATAATTTTTTTTTTGGTTTCAAAAGCTAAAAGCACTGGTCTAATGTGTTTACGAGTACTATGAAAATGCAGGCAACCGCGTTTCTAGGAATCACTCGTTAATCTATGAATTGCAAATCTTGACTACTTTGCATAAAACGCGTTTCCATATTGCTTCGATATTGCTTTAATTTTGCTATGAGTGAAATATCAAAAAATGTCTATATTTTAGGGCAGGTTTCTTTGTTGATAAAATTTATCAGCTACTTGACGAATAACGTTATGCGACAGATAAACGTAGAGATATTCTAAGACACAGTGCAAGCCTATTGTGCAGAAGTTTTACTTCAGTAGTGTGGTCTAAAAAGTCTAAATCACAATCGTTTTTTGAAGTTATACTTCTATTGGCGCGTTACAGAAAAATGATGAGAGTAAATTTTTACAATGCACGTGTGGATACCAAGTAGTTCAAGCATGCATGAATAGATGCCGCTAGTTTTGCAGGCAAGAAAGTAGTCTTTATCATTTCTAAGAGATGGCGTTGTGGACTTATTGTCTATTTATTAAGTGGTAGGTTTTTTGGAAGTATTTTAATACTCTAGCTTGAAGTATAACTTCTTACGTGCGTACATAATTATTCGTATGTGACATTTTAATCTATGTTTATAAAAGATATTTCCGAACAATATATTGACTCATCACGATATCTCTAGAACCATAAGGCGTAGACACTTGAAATTTGGTAGAAATATTCCTTTCCCCGAGTAGAGGTCAGCTAAGAACGGATTTTACGAAATTACACCCACAAGAGAGGGTTGCGGGGGGTTACATATATGGCAAAACGACGGTTTGCGGGGTCAGCGAGTAAAATATAAGGTATGCAAAAAGATTTATTCCGACATTATAATTCGAAAGGAGTGCATCATAAATCATATGACATAAAAATAATAGTAGGCAAAACACCATTGACATACAATAGTTATAATAAAATATGTCATGTGATCCCATTTTCTACAATATCGCCATACCACATGTTCAGCCGCACGTGACATTAACTCAATTTCCATGATTTCCATGCTGGCGATAACAAAATTGATAGCCGACAGGGCAGGGAGTTAGAAGACTGCGTTACGTTAAATCAAGTTGAAGAGGATTTAAAAGAGTAAGATGAAATTTTATATCTCTTCGCATATTAAACGAATGAATTTGATTTCATTTAAAAAAAAGTTTTACTAAATCTCATATGAAAACTGACACACGAATCTTTAAGTTGTAATATTATAATAATATAAATATAAAAAGCTTTCGTTATATTTTTCGATAATCGTAAAACTCGAAGAGCTAGACAAAAATGGCTATTTTTAACCGACTTACTAAAAAGAGTAGGCTCTCAATTCGACTGTATTTTTTATGTGAAGCTTCAGAACATTTGCTGGCCTAGTAGTATAAAAAATAAATAAAAAAATTGACTGGAAAACTGCAAAATTTTAGCAAACGTAATTGCAATTATATCAACTTCATACATTTTCAGTTTGAAAGATAGTTTAACGTCTGCCACGTCAGTTAGAATGAATTAAATCATCATAAAAACGAAAAATGTAAGTATTCAAATAAAAATGCAAACATTTAAATTAGTGTACAATGTAGCTTAGCAGTAAATTTTATGAATTAACTTACAAATATTAATTTTCCTATTTTTAAATGAGCTTCTTTGCCATCATTGGTTACAACTGACACTTTAAACAAATTCAACAAGACGTTTGCATACAATTTAAATAATTCATTAATTTTCATATTTTATTCTATTACATTTTCTTAAAAGCGTTTGAAGCGATGAATTTAATTTTAAGCCATTATGTAAATTGGTTCATTAAACTTTGGAATTTAAGTAAGATTGCTTGTATTTGTACTTCTCCTCAAACAGCTTAAGAGTTCGGTGCACTGTAATATTGCGATCACGTTCTTGCAGCGAACTGCATCGCTTCGAATCGATTTTCATCGCAGCGACTTTCAAGAACTGGCAGTACTCGTGTAATTGGATCTTCGATACAAGTTTCATAATGGCTGAAAGAAATTTTGATAAAAAAAAATATTTGCTTTAACCCGCCACCGGTGACGTCAATTTTACTTACATCATTGGTGACGCCGGTCTCATACACCGGGTTTTACAATTGAAGATTTACATAAATATTTTATCTACTGTCTATTTTATATTTATGTATATATGTTCTTTGATAATAAAACAAAGATATTCTGTTAATCACAGCACGTTTATTATATTTTTATTTATATTAAAACAATGTCACTTATAACAAGAAATTTTGTTAACTTTTTAAGCATAAGTTTTGTTAGATCATAGAAAACACAAATATTAATATATTTTTTTTTATTAGTTCAGTCTTATCCCTTTTAAGACACTAGGAACCAACATAAAATAAACAAAAAGTGGCATCCTACTAACAAAAAAATAACAAAAAATTGATCTGAAAAATGACTATTCTTCAGTCAAACAGCTTCTGCAGGAAGGCACTTCTTGTTAAAGACACAAATATTTTTTGCACTTCATCATCATCATCATCATTTCAGCCTATCGCAGTCCACTGCTGGACATAGGCCTCCACAAGTTCAAACCAAAAATGGCGTGAACTCATGTGTTTTGCCCATAGTCACCACGCTGGGCAGGTGGGTTGGACTGCCTTTCGGACTGTATATTTCAAAGCCAGCAGTTGGATGGTTATCTCGCCATCGCTCGGCTTTCTAAGTTCCAAGCTGGTAGTAGAACTATGTTATCCCTTAGTCGCCTCTTACAACACCCACGGGAAGAGAGGGGGAGGCTATATTATTTGCCGTAGCCACACAGCTTTTCAGCCGGAAAAGGATTCGCCACTTCGATACCATTTTCAGCTTCACTGTCTGATAGCGTGCATTGCCCGTCCTCGCCGAGTACTTCTTGTAGAAGAGACTCGAGACGATGCTGTTCATCTTCGAATGACATGCTGAAATAAATTTTATAATTTGAAACATCTTATTTTCGTGAAATATCGATAAAATCAGGCCAATAAACTAACTGATTTTAGGCAAATACAATAAAGTAATAACAAAACTAAAATAGTAAGTAAAAAATGTATATGACCCTGATAAAATACGAACAATCGAAAATTCAACTATGACTATTTTACTTACATAATCGGTGACACCGGTCTCACGCACCGGTATGGCGCCAAAACTTCAGAACGTGGGTCCGCTTTGATGTCGCGGGGGGTACTGGCGATGGGCCGCTTAAAATGCGGCAGCTACTCGAGATCACGACGAAAATCGATCGCGCGCGAAAAAGTTATTCGATTTTTTTTAAACGCCCGGTCTCTCAGACATCGAAGTCACCGGTGGCGGGTTAATATTTTTCTTGAAAACGTATTTTTACAGGACTCTATACATCGTTGACTTATTAGTTTATCATTTAGATAGAAAACACAAAATGAAATTACAAGAATTAAATATTGCTTAAGCCAGGGTTGATGCGTATGTGAAAATTTTGACATCATGTTGCGGATGCGGATTTCTAGAGGTTGACATCGTCATCCACGACTCGGTAATGCGGAAAGCGATGGGGATGCGGATGTCTGATTGTAATGTTGTACCGATCATAGTAGAAAAGATACTGTTGATATCATATACTATTCAAATACCATATTTGAAAGCTCATGAAAAGGAGAAGTTTAAGCCTTACTTTACCGTTTTAACAGAGAAAATTATTGAGCAAGGACTGATATAAAAAAGAGATAGATGGACAAACACCAAGAGACGTGAAGCTTGTTGTCTTGTTACAATGTCTTTCATCTGTAAATTTTGTGATCGCTTAAACTAATGCGAACATAAAATAAACGAAAACTTAATATTAAAATCATGTAATCTGTATTTTATAAATAAAAATAAATTGGAATGTGTTGCTAAGCGTTAATCTCGATCCATTAGACTTTTTTAAGTTTTATACTTTGTAAAAGATCTCTAAGAAATGAAAAAAAAAATGAAAAACAGCAAAGTTTGGCGAGGACAATCAAGCTGTAAGACCATTGTAATTATTATTCTTGAAATAAAGTAATTAAAAAAAAATGCGAAGAAAATTACCTACTCTCCGATAAGTGTAACGGACATTTCAATTTCTTGCGATTAATAGTTTGCAGGAAAGAACGACGTCTGCTAGAACTATGACTATCTCGTCAGCTAGAACTAAATAAAAATGACATGTACATATTACTGATGTTGGAATCGAAACATTTTCAAACATAGCAGTGACAGATTTAGGCTGAAATGCATCAATATTCCAATCGGCTTCGGACAGAGTAATGCATACAGATGTGATACGTGATCGTACTCAATACACTGTAGCTTCACGAGTTTCATACAAAATGCTAAACACTGCTTTCAAGTAGTGTTGTGTTTCTGTCGTGGGCGAAGTAGCCAACTCCTTGGGATTCGTTGAATTGACATCACGTTTGCTAATGCATTTGTGAAAATCGTGTACGAGGTCTGGTTACCTTTTTTTATGTAAGTAGGTCGGCAAACAAGCGTACGGCTCACCTGATGGTAAGCCTATAGACGTCTGCAACACCAGTAGCATCGCAAGTGCGTTCCCGACCCTATCCCCAATCCCCCCCAGGAGCTCTGGTCTCCTTACTCACCAACAGGAACACAATACTGCTTGAAAACAGTATTATTTAGCTGTAGTCTTCTGTAAGGTCGAGGTACCCCAGTCGGGCTGCTCCATATTATGAGCAGAAAATTTCCTGCTGTGCCCTACCTCAGTTAACCTTAACCTTACTAAACACATGAATAAAATGCTACTTGAGAATAGTGTTATTTGGTTATGACCTTGTATAAGGTTTCCGCAGTGCCCTAGTAGTGATGCTACAGGTTTTAAGTAAGATATTTCCGGTTATATTATATCTTTTATTTTATACCTTAAAATTATTTGTCATGATTGTGTTTGCTCGCAAACGAAAAAAACCGACTTCAATTACATCGACAAGTATAACAATATAGGTACGTATAATGACGGCGTTTTCTAATAACGCTATCGATAGATGTCGTTATTTGATTCATTTATTTGCAATTTGATATGGTATTAATCTTTTTTATTATTATTAGTAAACCTTTTTTGTGTCTATCCAGACAGTCGATCTGAAGGAGTAACTTTAGTCGTGCGTCTGAGCTGGCACACACTTTTTTATATATTTCGCGCCTCATATCGTTTCTTAATCAAAAAACTCCAATAATAAAATTTATTTCAAACTGTAATATTAACTGAAGGTACAGATCTGACCCATTTTATCAATCTACGTCCTACATGCCTCTACATCTGAAGTACCGAGATATATTACTCCGCTCAACATAGTTAAATGATTTTATGTCTTCAACAATTTCACTGCCTTAAAATTATACGAAATCTCAGTCGTGAATCCCTGTGTACTTGGGAGGTGAAGATAGCATTGACGACTTATACAAATACGTACGACGAGTCTCCAATCTTAGAGTTTGTTGATCCTTTGCCCCTTTTGTGTACATTAAGTGTTATAAGTGAAGCTTAAAAAGAAATCACTTTTGTATTTAGCAATGAAATAACATTTAACTTCACATGCAAAAAGTCAAATGGTTACATGGTACGTACCTACACATCTTAATATTAGGTACCTAGATAACAAATTAAATCGCAAACAGTAATGAACAGTAATCCCGACGAATAATAAATCTCGAGCGGCGATTAAGAGAACCGCTGATCTCATCTCAGGGAAATAGTCGTTGTTTAATTTTTCACTTCTAGGCATATCCCTCTTTCTCCACGTAGGATAAGGATTGGAGCTTAATCTACCACCCTGCTCTACTGCGGGTAGGCACACGCCAGAATGGTTGTTTAGGGTTACTTAAATAATCAGTTGTTTAGGCTCCATAAATATTGCTAAGAAAATAAAAAAAGAGTGTGCTTTAGACCACACGACTGAAGTAAAACTTCTGCAAAATAGGCCTGCACTTTGTCTAAGATATTATACGAAACGTAACTGGCTATGAGAGAAAGAGAGAAAGAAAATGTGTGCTCGCACCTCTCTCTCTTGCTTCGTTCGCCTCGCCCGATCGCACTTTTCGTAACGCCCTCGTCACAAGTTAAGCATGCGTAAAGAAGTTTTACTTCAAAAAAAGATGAAATTACTTTTATTTAAAAGAACATTTTATTTTTTTCTTTTAGTTACAGTATTATTGAAATACGAAGAAGGAAGGAATAATTTTTTTTCACGTCTTCTGCTAAATCCAGACACAAAATCCTAATGAATCTGTTAGTCCTAGATTTATATTAAGGTGAATTTTTATTCGAAAATTCCAAAGACCATTACATAAGTTTTATCCGTATTTTTCTTTGTCTTTCTCCGGATAACGATGACGCACAAGCGTCACGTACCTACTGACCGTCGTCGTGCCCTCCACATTTCTTCCTAATACTTATTCGAAGTGATTGAAAATCCCTGTTTGATGTCTGATTTCCAAACATAACTTTTCATAACCTTTGTTGGCCGGATACGAACAAATAAACCCACAAAAAATAATACAAACGTACTCATCGAGTTCTTGAACGAATACAATATTGTATATTTGTGAATATCTCTAGTCTGTACACTATCTTTAGATTAATTTTCAGCTCCGCGGGTTTTGGGTTCGATTCCCACCTGAGTTTGTTTGTAATATTTGTATTTATATATGTATTAGTTCCATGTATATTTATCAAAAAAAAAAAAAGATTTAGATATAAGAGTCGGTTGTTACCTGTAACACGAGCATTATGTTGCTTATCATAGGAACAGACGACCGCGTGTGTGTGTGGGTGTGTGTGTTATGATAATTATTCATTATTTAATGTACAGAACTTGAGGTCGTGACATAATTATGCGTAGAAAAATAATGTGGGGTTGAATTCAACCCCACGATAGACAAGTGATTAATATCAAGTGTTTGTGATAGCAACTGGGTGCATCACCTTAAAATACCCCTTGAGCACAGTGAATCCACATAAAAGCAAACGCCTTGAACAAAAACAAACATTTGGGTACAGTAAGTATAGTAACCTAGTTATTCCATCTCAAGGAAGTCACTACTACACGCAAAACTTCTCAAAACTATCGTCATTTTGTACAACATAATATAAACCAAAATACTCGTAAGTCGAGAACTTTCTCTTCAGAAGTTGTTCTGTCGCCACATTTTATTCCCTAATGTAATCAATTTGGCTGGTATCAGAATAAGTTATCATTAGTATATAAATTCGTGTTTCGTATTTCTAAGTAATTAGAGGTGACGCGCCCATACACAACCCACTGGAATTATTTCGTTGTCATTACCCTCACTTCGTTACACTTTTGTAGAGTTTTCCATTTTCGTGTTGATGTTCATTAACGTTCGATGTATTTCTAATAATATTGGAAGGCATTTCTGTACGTGTTTTTTGATAATAATCTTAGTACTATTTCAAACAGTCTTCTGTTAATTATTTTGAATTGATGACTTTCAATAGAGTTAAGTTGGCACTATTGAAATCATTGTTGTTTTACAATTTATCCCCAACAGGGAAAGGCAAAGAACTTTAATAGTTCATACAGCCTGATCTAAATTTATAAATTTCAATCCGATGTAATAAACGGCCGGAGCCAAGTCTGAAGTCCTACTGAAATCATTTCACCAATGACACGTAGGTCGAAGGAGACGATAAAGATATTTTTCGGCGCGGTCGAGGTTTCAAAGTCCATAAAATTTTCAAGACCGATTAAATAGTTTTTTTTTTTACGTTCCACTTCGGAATACGAAACAGAAGTACCGAAATTTCTTTTTGCGGGCGCTGTAAAAATAAGGAGCAGAAGCATTAAATATAAATAATAAATAAACGCTTCACACTCAACGGCCTCCCGTAGTATTTTCTCCTGTTTCCACTTTAGCCTATCGCAGTCCACTGCTGGACATAGGCCTCCCAAAGCTCGCGCCAGACCGGTTTTCCGCAATCCTTATCCATTCTATTCTCATATCTATTATTCTGTTTTGTTTAGCTGTATTTGTTTTCCTCATGCAACACACAAAAGTTCACGCCATTTTTGGCGCAAACTTGAGGAGGCCTATGTCCAGCAGTGGACTGTGATAGGCAGAAGTGAATCGGATGTAGTCCATTATTACAAAAACACAACGAACTATGAAGTCACGCGGGCGCCACAATTCTTCGTCGATGTAAATATATTATTTATTACATAATGTAATCAAAATTCCTCCTTCTAAAATTTAATTAATTCCCTCTACTTCCAATCCATTAGTAGCCATGGAGTGCGAGGTATTTTTGTTTATGAATTTTCCATAGGTACATCCTTAATGTAAAATACTTTGTTTGTGAAATATAGGTAACTTAAAAGGTTTACTTGACGAGTGCTTATTAATAGAATTATTAATATAGTAATATTACTAATATATATTTTTTTAATTTTTATCGTTACAAAATAAAACTAACAGCTGGTTTCAGTAATCTTTCAAATATTATACTCATTATAAATATAATACAAGCAATATAAAGCTTACGTCTAAATTCTATCTCCAACAAGGATAATTATCATAATTATATCATCAGGGATAAATAATAATTTCTGTTCACTAATGAGTGAAAAAAACTTAAAACCTGCCTTATGGTACCGAAGAGGTTACCGTAGTGTATCAAAGCGTCTAGAACTAGAAACATCACAAGCGCGATGCTGTACACTGCTACTACACCCGAGTAAATAGCTTGTAATCTTCTGTAAAGTTGAGGTAGGTACTTTTAAAACGACTTAAAAAAGGAATAGGTTTCTTAATTCGACCGTAGGTATATATTTTTTATGTTTGTTCGCGGATAACTTCGTCGTTTATGAACCGATTTTACTGATTCTTTTTTTTGTTGGAAAGAAAATATGCCAAGGCTGGTACCATGATAAGTACACCAGGATCTGATGATGGCATCCCAGAGAAATCGAGGGGAACCTTCGGAAATCGTAGTGGTGACTAGTGCGTTTGTTAATTTTTTTCGTCTACTTACGTTGTATTACTTGTCGATGTAATTGAAGTCAGTTTTATTTCGTTTGCTAGCAAACACAATTATCCATTCACTCGATTTCCAGCAAGATATATTCTACTGTGCCCTTTCTTAATAAATTATAGTCTATACTCAGTGATTGTGTACTGAAATATATTAAAATTGGTCATCCAAGTATATTTGAACCCGAAATAAGAAACCGATATAAATAAAATATTTAATATAATGTTTTAAATGAAACAGGAACGGAAAACCAGACGTCGAATAAAGGTAACGGGAAAGGGCCCTTTTTTCATTAAGAATTTAGGTTCGACATAAATTACTTTTTCGCTGGTCTGTATTCTGTCCGCAAAATGAAAATAAATGAAAAATAGGTCTCATTATGTATCGAACTGATTGTAACATTGCTTGGAATGCGATTTACTGATAAAAACACTATCAGTTGCCAGTGGTTCGCTTACTTTAATTTTTAACCAACTTATAGGAGATTCTCAATATTAAGCGTTGTTAAACGCAATTATATGCGTTAATTTACAATTTTCTGTTTTGTGCACATGTGCTAAGTTATAAAAAAAAGTGTGTGTGTCAGCTACGACGCACGACTGGAGTTTACCTCTTCAGATCGACTGTCTAAATAGGTACAAAAAGACTTAATAGTCTTAAGAACAATCGGTCGATAGGTGACCATATCAAATGGTAAATAAAATATCTATCCATAAGCGCCATCTATCGATCGACCGATGCCGCTATTAGAAAACTATTATTAGTCTATCGACGACGTTTTCGTGGTTTCCGACGTTTCTGTTTATTTGCCTTTTGAATGCCTCGTCAATAACAGTAGTAATGTATTCTATCTCATTCTCTCCTATACATTTATGTGTTTCTTTCTTTATCGATATCGTGATTCGTGATGCACTTTTTGATTTATCGAGTTTCAAATCACAGCAATTCTAAAGAAGTTTCACTTCAAAAATATCTCTTATTTTATTTCTCCTCTCACGTACGCTGGAAACAGTATTTATCACTACATATTATAAAACAAAGTCTCTTCCCGCTGTCTGTCTGTCTATATATCTTTAAAACTACGCAACGGATTTTGATGCGGTTTTCTATAGTAAATAGAGTAATTCCAGAGGAAGGTTTATATGTATACTACACGCATAATATAGTAGAGGAACACTGATAGTTTTAAAGTTTTCTAATGTGATATCGTAAATAAACATATTTTTTGCGCTTAGATTGAAAATATTTATTTTATATTTAGTATCACCATTGCACCCGTGCGAAGCCGGAGCGGGTCGCTAGTTATTTTATAATCTAGCGTCCTCGTAAGACACTATTTTTTGTAATTAACTTCAACGCAAAGCTCGCATTAAAACTTTCATGGTCCATTTCATTCCATTAAGAATGGAAATAATAAAAGATTGAAAGACCTGTTTATTCGTTTTTAATCAGAATCCTGTCCATATAATGGCAAGGCTTTCATACATATTTCGTACTAGATATATTTAGGTTATAGTTAAAATATATCTACTAATATTATAAGGCTGTAAAGTTTTTTTTGATTGATTGTTTGTTCAAACGCGCTAATCTCAGAAACTACTGGTTCAAATAAAATCTTTTTGTGTCGTTTGATTTACCGAAGAAGGCTCTAGGCTATTTTTTTAAAATTAACGCGTGTGCAACCGCGAGGCACAGCTAGTCATATGGAGTATATAGTAAGTCATATGGAGTCATCAGTTATATGGAGAAAGAGGCCTGCTTCCAGAATTTGTAAGATATTACAAATTAATAAATCAATCAAAAAAGTAAAAGAAAATAAATCCAAATAACTAACTTGTAAAGTTAATTTGAACTGAAATTATTGTTTGTACTGAGGAGACAATCATATTAACAAAGTGATACTTTGATTGAACAAGGGGTGAACTATATTCCTATTGAAATGCAACCGGCTGGCGACTAGCAAGTCATTCTTACAAATAAATGTCTTTATTTCCGAATTGAGGGGAGTTTCAGGAGGTTGCAGGCTGAATCGTATGTACATACATCATACATGACTCCACTATAATATTAATACACAATCTTGGCGATGGCTTCCACGTAATACATTTAATGACAACACTTCATAAATTGTTGCGTTTCGGATATCTTGTTAAGCCTATATTGTTATTACCTTGAGGTAAATCTTTTGTAATCCTTCTCCTATATGGGAAGAGGCCTATGCCCAGCACTGGGATATTACAGGCTGAATCGTGAAATCTTTTGTAGTAAATACCTTATTTTTCGGGTGAAATCTGCTTCTTAAAATATAATAAAGTTATTGATTCAAGTAATAGAAATTATGTTCGGGAAGAATGATAATAATAGTTGACAAATCAGTTGGAAATGATTAAAAGTTATGAAGTTTTGGGCATTTTTTAAATAATAATAATATACTTATATATGACATATCGTTAGCCGCCTGATGTTTAGTCCTATTGCTATGTACGGATATTTAATCTGTTGGTTTTCCAAATATTTCTTAAATAAATAAATAAAAAATACTCTCAGCTATATTTAATAAAAATTACTTAATTTATGTGACTTATAAATAAATAAACTAATTGTGTTTGCTCGTAAACGAAAAAAAACCGACTTCAATTACATCGACAAGTAGGTAATACAACGTAATAAGACAAAAAAAAAAACAGTCAAGTAAATACGCATTTTATCAAAGATTACTCAAAAAGTAGTAAACAAATCTCGATCAAAAAACAAGACTACATGAAGTACATGACAAGTATTAGATTTTGATTAAAGTAAGAATCATCAAAATCGATAAACCCAGTGAAAAGTTATGCAGTTTAATACAACGTAGGTTGACAAAAAAGTAGTCAAGTAAAAACGCATTATTAGATATAACTGTAAAAGTAGGTACTTGTCAGATCTCAATTAAATTAAAATTGGACCACATGACATGCAACACCTTTCAATTAAAACAAAATTCATGGAAATCGGTCTACCCAGTCAAAAGTTTTGAACTAACATACATTAAAAAAATACAACCGAATTGAGAACCTCCTTCTTTTTTGGAAGTCGGTTAAAAAATAAACAAAAACGAAAATACCTACATCACACAACCAACCAAATTACTTATTTAAAATAAGCTCCATTATTAACACGCGCTCCAAACATTATATATTTGGCCACAGCATCTGTAGTAGATGATTGTTGCAGCGCTAGTGGGTTGGTAGGATCCCACATCGTCGTTGATGGCTATAGAGCCCTATTGCGGCCCGGCATTTCTTGCCACATCGATTGCACAGAAATCGCGAATCCGCTGGAGGAGATGAGACACAGCGAAGCTTTTTCTGCTTAATATTCTCGAGCCAGTCTTCGTCATGCTTGGCAACTCCGATTTTGATGTCCTGGCGCCATTCAGATCTCATTTCGGCGCGATTTTCCCAGCAGTCGGTCGGGATTCCAAAGCTAATCATATCCCGCCTGCAGGAGTCTTTAAACCGTAATATTGGGCGCCCTGCGGGTCTCTTCGCGTTTGCTATCTGGCCCAGCATTACTTGGCGTGGAAGTCTCTCAGGAGCCATTCGATGTACATGGCCAAGCCAACGCAATCTTCGTTGTTTCAGCATTGCGGTGATGCTACAGCAGCTTGTCCTCGAGAGAACTGCCTCGTTGCTCATTTTGTCTCTCCATGTGACTCCAAGTATAGTCCTCAGACAGCGCATGTGGAAGGCATTAAGTTTGCGTTCTTGCTTTGCGTAAGTAGTCCATGTTTCCGAAGCGTACAACAGTATACTAAGGACGCAGGTCTGGTATACAAGGACTTTAGTGTGAGTGGTAAGCTTGTTATTTCTCCAAACGCGTTCAAATAGCTTTCCAAAAGCGGTTGATGCTCTGCCAATTCGAGTATCTATCTCCCTGTCGCTTGAGAGTGAGGAGGTGGTGGTGGAGCCAAGATAACAGAAGTGTTCCACTACATCAAGGATGGTGCCCTCGAGTGTGATTTCAGGAGGCTGACTTACGCCCTGCACCATGATGACAGTTTTCTTGGTATTTATGCTCATAGAAAATAGATGACAAGCGTTACCAAATCTCGTCACCAATTCTTGTAGTTCGCTTTCAGAGCCTGCGACTAGTGCAGCATCATCTGCATACAGAAGTTCTCTGGCAATTAGATCCAGACGCTTATTTTTGGACTTCAGTAGGTTAATGTTGTACAGTCTACCGTCCTTTCTTGTGTGCAGATGTACTCCGACGTCACAACCCTTAAACGCCGTCAAGAGGAGTGCTGATAGAAAGATCCCAAAGAGGGTAGGAGCTAGTACGCAGCCTTGCCTGACTCCGCGGTTAACGTCGAATGGCGTTGATCTTTCTCCATCGATTATGACAGAGCCTCTCATGTTGTCGTGGAAGGCCCGTATGATGTTTAAAAGCTTTGGTGGGCACCCAATTTTGTTTAGTACTTCGTACAGCCCATCCCTACTCACGGTGTCAAATGCCTTATTTAAATCAACAAAGGCCATGTATAGCGGTACTTGGTGTTCTCGGCATTTCTCCTGCAGTTGACGAAGGGTAAAGATCATGTCAGTGGTAGATCGGCCAGATCTGAACCCACATTGAGTCTCTGGGTAGATCCGAGCGGCCAACATGTCCAGTCTTCCCAAAACAACCTTCGCAAATGCCTTTCCCGCAACACTCAGTAGAGATATACCCCTGTAGTTGTTACAGTCACCTCTGTCTCCTTTGCCCTTATACAAGGTAACTATCTCGGAATCCTTCATGTCTTGAGGTATGGTTTCCTCATCCCAGCAGCGCAGTAATAGAGCGTACAGGGGAGATGAAACACAGTCGAGGCGCACTAATTCAGCTGGTAAGTTGTCAAGACCTGTGCTCTTGCCTAATTTCAGGTTACGGATAGCAAGAAGGAATTCTTCACTTGTTGGAGGGTCGTCGAGTTCAGTCACCGGGGGTCGAGGAGTAAGAGTGGTCAGTGCGTCGGGATGTAAAGCAACCTCTTGTGAGTACAGGTTTGAATAGTGTTGTGCCCACCTTTCAAGTTCTTCTTTCTTATCTGCGATCGGCTTTCCATCAAGGTCTTTGATTGCGGCACGTTTTCTTTTAGTAGGACCGATTGCAGTTTTTATTCCCCGGTACATACCCTTAAAGTCGCCCACATCCCGGCAGTTTTGTATTGACTGGCATAGTTTGACCCAGTACTCATTCGCGCAGCTACGACTGGTGCGTTGTACTTTTGCTTTCACTGCCTTGTATATAGATAGTTTGACAGGATCTCTATGGTTGTTCAAGAGATTTATACGAGCTGTCCGTTTTTGCTCTATTAATGGAAGCAGAATGTGTTCGTACTCGGCAAACCAGTCATCAGCGGTCTTCGCTTTCCTGCCAAACACTCTTTCGGCAGTTTCTGCGATTACTCTCTTTGTGACCTGCCACATGTCTTCGGCACAGGCTGCTCCATCTAAGATTTCTCTGGAAAGTTCCTCCTTCATCAGATTCTCTAGTTCAATACATAGGTTTTTGTCGAGCATAGCTGCGGTGTTCAGTGCAACTTTACGAGGAGCTTTCTTAGTTGAGTGAATTTTCTTAGGAGTAAGGCGAGTCTTCGCCATCACTAGAGAGTGGTCAGTATTGCAGTCGGCACTGTGATAAGTACGAGAGTTAAGGATGTCTCGCAGGTCTCTCCTCCTTGTAATAATAAAGTCAATCTGATGCCAATGACCTGAACGGGGGTGTCTCCACGACACTTTGTGAATAGGTTTGCACTTGAAGTAGGTGTTAGTCACGCAAAGAGATAGCGATGCACAAAGCTCCAGCAAGCGTTGCCCGTTTTCGTTAATGTTGCCGATTCCATAGCGCCCGACGCATTCCGTCCAGTCGTTGTACTTGTTTCCTATTCTTGCGTTAAAATCGCCGAGCAAAAGGAGTTTATCAGATGCCCGAACACCCTCTAGACATTTCCGTAGGTCTTCGTAGAATTTGTCCTTGGTATCGGCAGGAGCCTTAAGAGTCGGAGCATATGCTGAGATAAGAGTGATCGGACCCGAAGCTGTTAATAGTCTTATGGACATTATGCGCTCGGACACACATGAAGGTATTTCAATACATCTGAGTAAGCAGTTACGAACGGCGATGCCAACCCCGTGTTCTCGCCTATCACCGTCATTTTTTCCTTTCCAGAAAAAGGTGTAGTTATCTTCACGTATACTGCCCTCGTCCAGGAGTCGGGTTTCTTGTAGGGCGGCTACATCAACACGAAGGCGGAGAAGTTCTCTATCTATGATGGTGGTCTTTCTGAGCTCTGGTGAACCGGTGGCGGTTACGTTTAATGTCGTCAAATCTTCAGATCCGGGTAGCATGGTTCTCACGTTCCATGTAGCAAATCTTGTGACATTGATGGGATTATTTTCATGATTCAGTTGTTTGTTTTTGTTATTATTGTTGCGGTTTCTACCATAAATATTACTATTATTATTTCTTCTCTTATTGTTAGGTGCATCAATACCCATCCTGTTGTACAGACGCTGCAACACGCCTGCTGCTCCATACACCTATAGGAGCGCAAGATGAGAGGCGGATCAGTACCCTATTGGCCGGGGGCTGCCCAGCTGAGGCAGGCGGTAACTGATCAGTTAGTCGCGATGGACTATCCTACCGTCGGGAGCCACCCCTGGTGCCCGCGCACACGCCTATTTGCGCAGGCTTATCACCGGTGACTGCGACTCCCCGTGTTGTGATCCGCACCTTTTCAGACACGGGTGAAGTGACCTCTCCACGGGCGCTGCATGCCTGGGACGCAGTTGTGAGAGCACGGACATGCCCATCATCCATGATCTCCTCTCGACCTCTCCGTCTGATTCCCCAGGAATAACGAGTCATTACGTGAGGAGCCGGTTCGGTTGCAGGGGCTGCCGACTCGTTCAGGTTGGACCTTAATGTCGCCTACGGTACCCCAGATCCGTTTGCCTCTTCCGCCTGATCCACCGTACCAATGCCTTCCATCTCCGCTTTCTCAGCCGTTGAGGTCTTCACCCGTAACCCTGGGCATGGGCTCCGCGATATACCCCGCGGGACTGGGTCCCTGCCCGAACTTGGCCACCTTCCCACTCCGGCCTACTGGAGTGAGGGGTGCCCACCCCCGCGGCGTGGACGCGCCGGACAGGAATTACCTCGGTGGGTGATAGAGATGATGACTCTACCTCCCCCGGGGCCGGGTTAATGGTCTTGTGTGAGTCCAAGACCAAACATTAAGGTACTGTTAATTAGATTTCGTATCAACAACATCACAAAGATAAGGTTAATTAATTAAAAATATCTGAACGATAATCTCTTACAAAAGGTAGAGTTCACAAAAATATGTTTCACCGCTGAGAATACCTTTGTGACGGTAGCAATTAACTCGACCGAATGATAATTACAAACTGGTTTTTCATGCTGCGAGACGGGTATGACACGGGATTTAAGAGCGTGCATAAGGCGAGCAAAAAATCAGATTTCACCCGCGCGCCCGATGAAACAAAATACACACAAAGCCTCGTGTCAGAGTGCGATAGACGATATAGTTTTGAGCGCATTACGAATGTAAAAAACGACAAAAATCTTATTTTATTTATAATTCCGAAACTAAAAGTAATTACATTAAATGCCTAGGCATTGACTTTAGTCATATTTAAATGTAATTAATTATCAAATTTTTGTCTTAATGGTCATAGCCATATCGAGTATAAATAGAAAACGCATAAAAATTAGAGGTTACTTCGTGATTATATTTTATCGAGGAAGTTTCATTATTTTATGTTTTTGATTAGGCTATAGTCTTGAAAATATCACGTAGTTTGTCATATATTTTTATTTTAAGATTTGGTCCGGAATTTTTCATGTAAAATCAAATAGCAGATTGATAATTTTGCTTTACGCGCCCTCTTAACTTGCGAAAGTCAGGGGTGAAAATGATAAAATCTTTTAGTTGACGTGATTGTCCTATCACACACACACACTTCAGCCTATCACAGTCCACTGTTGGACATAGGCCTCCACAAGTTCGCGCCCGACATTATGACGCGAACTCATGTGTTTTGCCCATAGTCACCACGCTGGGCAGGCGGGTTGGTGACCGCAGGGCTGGCTTTGTCGCACCGAAGACGCTGCTGCCCGTCTTCGGCCTGTGTATTTCAAAGCCAGCATGGATGGTTATCCGCCATCAGTCGGCTTTTTAAGTTCCAAGGTGGTAGTGGAACAGCTGTGTTATCCCTTAGTCGCCTCTTACGACACCCACGGGAAGAGAGGAGGGGCTACATTCTTTAGTGCCGTAACCACACAGCACTGTGCTGTGTGGATTGTCCTATGTCTGATTACAATTAGGAAAGTACAGTTTTACACACTGGCAGAAAGTTACTGTAAGATTTAAAGTTTGCCTAGGCAAAGAGCTATACAAACATGTTTATGTTAAAAAAAATTGGTTGTCTATAAAGTTGGTTTACGGACGATAGTTTAACGTGACAACGTCATAACAAAACATCTCATTGTACGCATAGGCTAATCGAGTTGAAGAGAGATAGATGCGGCGCAAGCGTACAATGAGCGTAACGTGACAACGAGTCATCCTTTTTCGTGCAACGTGCATGCAGCAGGCGTTTATCGATTTATTAAACATTGTTACGTCAACATTTTAGTTAGTCGTGTAAATCTATTCAAAATTAAAAAATAACTTTTTTCAAATGAGCTTCAAAATCACCTTCGAATCGTAATTTTACAAATTAAATATAATTAATTATGTTTAAAAGTGAAGCTACCACCGATTCGGAATCGTAGATTCTGCGGATAAGAATCGGCAAGAAACTTACAGTTACTCTTTTAAGTTTTAAATTAATGAATTGTTGTAACTCGAGTCTTTTTGATACAATACATAATGCAGTCATTTGACTGCCTAGTAAAGATAGGGCGTGGTACAGCATAAGCTTCTCTTTCGTTTTTTAGGGTTCCGTACCCAAAGGGTAAAAACGGGACCCTATTACTAAGACTTCGCTGTCCGTCCGTCTGTCACTGGGCTATATCTCAAGAACGGCGATAGCTAGACAGTTGAAATTTTCACAAATTATGTATTTCTGTTGCCGCTATAACAACAAATTCTAAAAACAAAATAAAATAAATATTTAAGAGGGGCTCCCATAATTATAATAAACGCGATTTATTTCTTGCTCTTTTTTGCTCGATATCAATAATGGCAACAGGTACCTAGGCACTTGAAATGTTCACAAAATACTCAGTTGTATTTTTACTTCAATGAAAAAAAGTGTGTGTGTGTACTTATGTACGCACGTAAGAAGTTATACTTCATTGTCCCAAGGTTGAGAGTTGTCATCACGTCACTCTAGCATTAATTATTGTGAAGCTGTTGGTAAAGGTGAAGTATATGAAGTGTATGGTTCACTGTGAAAAAAAAAACCATTTGCACATAACACACTATGCTCAAAATAACCCGAAACCGCACTACTACCACACATTGCCCGCAAAAATTATAATATATTCGCAAGAAAATTTATACACAAGAAATTTGAAACACATTATATGAAATTGTAATCCTAAACTTTTTTATTCGTTAGATAATATTGTTACCATACATCAAGTTTACACGTAAAATAACTAATAAGTATAAATCTGTATATAATAATATGCTGTGCATAATTACAAAAGGGATTTTCCTCAATAGATTATCCAATTGTTTATATTTACGTCATGTTCTCCTCATTATATAATTTTGCTGTAGGTACGGTAATCGTAGTTATCTATTTACTCTTGCTATTAATTTATATAAACACTAGCTGTGCCCCGCGGTTTCACCCGCGTTGATTTGAGAAAAAAATAGCCTTCCTTCTTCTTAAAGCATAACCTAGGCTATCCACCTCAGAGGAATTTTTCAATTCGAATCAGTAGTTCTTGAGATTAGCGCGTTTAAACAAACAAACAAACTAAATTTCAGTTTTATAATCCATACTTCCATACTAATATTATAAACTAGCGACCCGCCCCGGCTTCGCACGGGTGGAATGTTGATTCTAAATATACTACAAAATGTCTTTATCTACAAAATTCACAGATTTTTTGTCATTAGACAATACAAACATGATTTCTTTAGAATCTTCATGTTTTCACAATGCTTTTTTGGTATTTAATTGCATAAGGATCAATGCTTAAAATCGCTTCGTAAATAAGCCATTGTTTCTCGTAAAAAGTAAAGGATAAAAAATGGTTATTGTGGGTTATCTTTAAGAGATAGACATAATTATATCATCGCGGATTTTTTTGTAGAACTTTTTAAGGTGTACAATACTGTAGTACATTATTTTGATCTATCTCGTAGGGTTCAGCCAGCGTTTGCAATGTAAGCACAAAAATGTGTTCATTTACGACATCACATTAGAAACCTCTAAAACTATCAGTGTTCCTTTACTAGAATCACTCTATATGCTAAAGAAAACCCGCATCAAAATCCGTTGCGTAGTTTTAAAGATCTAAGCACATATAGGGACAGACAGCGGGAAGCGACTTTGTTTTATACATAATATGTATTGATAATAATAATAAATGTATTGATGCGAAAGTTACTCTGTCTGTCTTTCTGTCGCGCTTTCACGCCAAAACTACTGAACAGATTTAAATGGAATCTGAAAGTCTGAGAAAAGACATAGGCTACTTTTTAATGTGAAAAAAGGGTGTAAGGGGTTGAATAAGGTGGGGATGAAAATTTGTATGGAAGTATGATGTATAATGTTCGTATGTTTCGTAACTGTCAAACATTTAATGTTCATCCCGTCGATATGATAAACTCTACCCTAAAATTAAAGAACGTATTTAAATATGTAAAGGTTTTGAATCGACAACATTTTTTATATCCACAATATACGGAAAGTGGCGTATTTTACATTTAAAAAATGCAGAATAATGTCAATAATGAAAACGGATTGACATAATATAATTATATTGGATGTCAAATATTTATGCGTGCGTTCAGAAATTTATTTAGTGAAATGGGAAAATATATTAATATAGGTATATAAATAGTAAAATTATTACATGTGTACTTTTTACGCACGTATTTTTTTAAATATAATTTCATAACTGCAATAGAAGAGAAGACGAGTCAATACATTAAAATATACAACATAATAATATAATAATACGTTATCAAATGATTTTATCAGCATGTTCTAAGATACGAACTAACTTCTTAGTCATGGTAATAATAAATATATGTATGTACCGATCAAACCTGTGCAGTGGTGTTAATTGCTGTAGCTGAGTATATAAACATAAACACAAATGATTTAAATCATTTCCGTGTAAACTCACTAGATACAAACATGTCGCACCAGCTTATCTTTGTTTCTGTGATTTTATTTTTTGTTTCTGCTGTGGTAACAACGCCGGTAGAAGAGGCACCGCCGTTAGGTGAGCACTGTTTTTTAACCGACTTAAAAAAAGGAGGAGGTTACTCAATTCGACCGTATATATATATTATGTTTTTTTCTTTAAATGTATGTTCGGGGATAACTTCGTTTTTTATGAACCGATTTTGATAATTCTTTTTTTGTTGGAAAGGAGATATCCTAACTTAGGTACAATGATAAGGAAACCAGGATCTGATGATGGAATCCCAGAGAAATCGAGGGAAACCCTCGAAAATCGTAGTGACAACTAGTGTTTTTGTTAATTTTTAGGGTTCCGTACCCAAAGGGTAAAAACGGGACCCTATTACTAAGACTTCGCTGTCCGTCCGTCCGTCCGTCCGTCCGTCCATCTGTCACCAGACTGTATCTCAAGAACGGCTATAGCTAGAGAGTTGAAATTTTCACAAATTATGTATTTCTGTTGCCGCTATAACAACAAATACTAAAAACAAAATAAAATAAATATTTAAGGGGGGCTCCCATACAACAAACGCGATTTTCTTGCCCTTTTTTGCTTGATATCAATAATGGCAACAGGTAGGCACTTGAAATATTCACAAAATACTCAGTTGTATTTTTACTTTATTAATAAATAATAAAATTAAAATAAAATTAATATTTAAGGGGGCTCCCATACAAAAAACGTCATTTTTGCCTATTTTTGCTCTCATACAATAAAAGTGATTTTTAGCCGCTTTTTGCCCGTTATTACAATCAATTTACATAGCCAATGGTACGGAACCCTTTGTGCGCGAGTCCGACTCGCACTTGGCCGATTTTTTTTCATCTACTTACGTTGCATTTCTTGTCGATATAATTGAGTCGGTTTTCTTTCGTTTGCTAGAAAACACAATTATGTTTTATAAAAATCTAATGATCTCGAAACGACTCAAAGAATAATATATTCCTTAACGTTATGATAATTATAACAATAAAATTTTTGAATTAACTTTTTTTATTCACTTGGATACATTTTCATTCCCATATTTTTTTACTATCTGTTTATCAGTCAGCTGTTAGCTAAGACACAGAACAAAAGTTAACCTTACATTAGTAAAAGATGATAGTGTGTGTATGTCAAACATGTTTTTTTTTATACTAGCTGACCCGGGGAACTTCGTACCGCCTAACAGTCGATTCAAATTTTATTCTTTCCCGGAACCCCTCCTCTAACACTTAAACTTTATGGTATGGTATTAAAGTTCAAATTGACTTAAGTATTATTACGAATCTTTTGAATGGAAATATAGAAAAGAGCTGTTTTTATACTTTTTAGGGAGTTTTTTAAATTTTTCTCTCCGTAAGAACCATCCTCGTACTTCAAGGAATATTATAAAAAAAGAATTATCGAAATCGGTTCAGCTGCTATCGAGATTTGCGCTTAGCAACACATTAAGCGATTCATTTATATATATATATATATATATATATATATATATATATATACGTGTTTGTACATACAGAGTTTTGTTATAATATAGACAATACAGTTGTGCAATACGTGCATAGAACTGTGCAGATTGCATTAATAATAATGATTAACGACTGGTCTGAGTTGACGCTTTAAATAAAATCCTAAGGTAAATTTACATGTATATATATTATAACAAAGAGCTAGCGACATTTTTGATTTTGTATAATTACGTTGTGGCAATGTTCCACTACAAAATATAGATATGATTAGAATTTATGACCCTTCTGACATAAAGGTCGGCATTAGATAAAATTTCACAATAAATATAATGCGATGTGAAACGTTATCTTAGTAATTTAATGACCGGGTGGAGCATTAATTAGGTGCTAAGATTAACGAACAATAAAATATTTGTAAACACTTATAATTAGGAATTTTATATAACGCTATATAATTGTATAAGTCCTATTCAGTATTTATATATTTTTATAGATTAACTTTCTTAAGTATATTTTTTTAATCTTTGTGCACCAACTGCTTTCAGTCTAGTTGGAATTATTTCTCTACTCATGTTGTCTGTAAGGAATCGCTTTTATTGCTAATGCTGCATATTTATTTTGATCAATGTAAAATATAGTAGTTCTGTAATGTAGGCAATAAAGTATTAAAAAATTAAACATTTTTAACGGAGGTAGGGCACAGCAGGAAATTTCCTGCTCAAAATATGGAGCAGCCCGACTGGGGTAGTACCTTGACCTTACAGAAGAACACTGTTTTCATGCAGTTTTCTGTTGGTGAGTAAGGTGACCAGAGCTCTTGGGGGGGATATGGGGATAGGGTCGACAACGCGCTTCCGATGCGCTTGTACGCTTATACGCTTGTTTGCCGACCTAGTTGTATAAAAAAAAAATTATTAATAATGCAGTTAGCTATCAACTAACTTATTTTATGTTTTTAGAATGTCCAGAACACGAGCAATACCACAAGTGTTCCTTGGAAGTATGTTATAAGACCTGTGATCACCTGAAAGTGAACCCACCGTGTCCAGCGATATCAAGCGACTGCTTCCAACCATCTTGCGAATGTGAAACGAGCTACTTGAGGAACAGCAATGGCGTGTGTGTACCGTATGAAGATTGTTAAATAAAACTATTATTATTGCCGTATTTGAAACTGTTAACTGTCAAAACCATACATCTACCTATTGAAAAGTTAATTGAAAAAATCTTAACTGAAAATAAAATAAAATGATTTCAAATTTTTAAATTTACTTGTAATAATCTACATAGCTAGGTATAGAGAATTATAGATAATATTGATTTTAAACTAACAATATTTGTTTGTATTTTCCATTGTATTAAATGTATCGTTATAATTGTTGTTTTACTTAGTGTCGGTTATTTAGAATTAGATAACCTTTTTAAATATTAGTACGTTTTTTTATTGAGTTCCTGCTTGAAATACGGAATCCGGCAGCAGAACCTTACAGAAGATCACAGCTAAGTAATACGGCTCTCAAGCAATGTTGTGTGTCTGTGGTAAATAGGGCGGCCAGAGCTCCTGGGGTGGCTTCGGCAACGCATAAGTAAAATAGCTTTATGTCAGCAATATTGTCCGATCCTACTATTATAAATAATAGGTGCTTTCAAGCAGTGTTGTGTTACTGTGGTGAGTAAGGTGACCAGAGCTCCTGGGGGGATTGGAGATAGGGTCGGCAACGCGTTTGCGATGCTTCGTGTGTTGCGGGCGTCTATAAGCTACGGTAATCACTTACCATTAGGTGAGCCGGACGCTTGTTTGCCGACCTAGTTGTATATAAAATGTTTTTGAAATATTTGATACACTTTCATGCTTAAACAACTAAATTGATTGTATTGAAACTTGTTACATAGCTAGAGATGCAGAACAATACAAAGGCTTCTCTTCATCCCGACAGTCCCAGGCGACAGGAAATTACGCGGGTGGAATCACGAAGCTCAGCTAGTGGTATTTAAAATAATGTTTAGAAATCGTTCATGAAATTTGTCCGAAGATGGGAGAGCAAAACCGAATATAAAACTTTTCAACTTTGTTGGGAGGCCTTGAATTCTCAAGTCAATAATATTATTCAATATTCTCTCTCACATTTACGTCATTTTATTTTTGATAGCAAGGTAAATAAATCTTCGATAAAGAAATAAAGTAAGAGGTAAAGTGTAAGGGTTGCTCACGCTTAATCAGCTAATCTATTTGATGACAAAAGTCTACACAACTCATTTGTTTACAAAAAAGTCTTACGTGTTAAATATATAGGGCTGAATTTTCTCTTAGTAAATCTTTAATTTAAGCGGCGTTTTTTGTAAGGGACCTCCTACTGCGAAAAGATGAAAGACGTTGAGCGTGTCGACTGATTGGGCAGAATTTCCAACAGTTTTAGTCATCGTTTTAAGATTAAGCGTGGCCGCACACGTACGGTTTCCTCATTAGGTTTCCTGATCCGGAATTCCGATTCGGAGACACGAATGCATACCTTACATACAAAATATTCTACTCGGCGCAAACGTTCTTAAATTTTTCGGACGGAAAAAAAACCTAACGTACGGTTCGAATCTGTGGTCGCGCGTTCGGGTGTCCGAATGGAAAAAAAACCGAATGACGTCATCCCGAACGCAGCGTTTGCTTACATTGCTTCGAATGACAGCACACGGACGGAAATTTAAATTCAGAATCGGCTCGCGTTCGTCTTGAGTGGACGTGCGTGTGTTACATTTTTAGTTAGTTTTTTTTCGTTTTACGTTTGTTTTCATTATGTGCGAGCCCGAAAATTTGATCATGGCAGTAGAAAAATACCCGTGCTTATGGGATATTCATCATGAAGACTACCACAATAGAGATATAAAAGATTTGGCGTGGGAGCAAATCTGTAAAGAGCTTTATAATGTTTCCTTTTTTTCTTGTTTAGCGCCAATAAAAGTGCTATCCCAATTAATTCTTCGTCGTCCATGTCCATGATACGTCCTTTCACGAAAGCGTTACTATACCCACTGGCGGCAAACATTCCGAATAAAAAAAACCTAACGTCTGCGCTAGGATCACGGAAAACCTAATCTGAATTCCGGATCAGGAAACCTAATGAGGAAACCGTACGTATGCGGCCAGGCTTATCCGTTCAGAGTTTTAACGCCTACGTTTTTAACCGACTTCCTAAAGAAGAGGAGGAAATGCAAACATTATCTATTTATTTATTTATTTAACAATTTTTGTATACTAGAAAGCAATATACAACAAATAGCACAAAACATTGCTGGTACAAAGGCACTACTTATCCCATGATGGAATCTCTTCCAGTAGTCCTGCCACAGGAAAATTATAAAATAATCGCAAAATTAGCGTGTACAATAAAAATAAAGAAAAAAAAAATACTAAAAAAATACTAAATATAAATATATATGATAAATACATTATTCTACTATTTAAAAAGCATACATACATAAAAAAAAGTATACACACATAGATACAAATAATATAATACATACGGTAGCAGTATAGTAGGTTATCGTCGTGTTTTAATAAATTTCCATTAAAAAAATTTCACCAAATAATATATTTAAACCTTATTCATTAGTCTTTTTGTCTATTAATAAAAACCGTATGAACATCTTTACTTGTCTTTACTGTGGGTTTTGTTTATCGCGAGCAGTCAGATAGAAAGGCGCGGCGGCGGATTTTGTTAGCGTAAATATTTTTTTAAACGTGCCTTATTTTTATCCTCAACTTATAGGTACTGAGTAGCTTTACATTTCAGAACGATTTTACTTACACTTAAAAGGTTTCACTACTTTTTATAAAATTATTAATTTACTTGACATTCAATTTCGATACAATTCGACATCTTACCGCAGTGGATCCGTAATTGAATAATGAATTTTATAGACATTAAGGCTTCGACACACTCTATTAAATATAATTATCTGTTTGAGATAGATGTTTATAGATCTGTTAGTTGTAATAGTTTATAGGTCATAATGTCCGAGTATTGCTAGCCTCGGACAGAAAACATTCAGATAACTTATTTGAGAGCCTCTTGAACTATAATAATACTGAGTTTGAGCATCACTGTTATAACTAATTATAATTTATTAAATTAAGATGAAATTAAAATGAAAAGTATTTTTTTTTCAGTACCATGAAGCTATTTTTACACATTGTGCTCGACTCTCTCAATTAGGTGCAGAAAGCACCTGAGTCAAATGGAGTCGCTCTTCCATTAAAAACTGCGCTTACGCTACTTAGCGCTTATTCATACTAATAAAATAAAAAAAAGTTAAATTTTCATACATAAATATACATGTGTGTGTGTGTGTTTGTGACAGAGATTTAATAAACTCGTAAATCAAGCGATCCAGAACATTTAGAATCAGAATTATTGAATCCTCCGTAGTTGGCCTACAATAAGTCTTGAGTTAAAATGTCAATAGACAACCCTTGACACGGATCACTAATCATCATTTAGTGATCTTGGAGGAGGCGCTTCCATTTACAGGTGTTGTTGATACACGTCGTTGCACAATCAAGTAAAAGATTACTGTACCAGTTCTCTCATCTTACTTTAAATCTATATCAAGTTTTTTTTTGTTTTATAGACAAGTAGCATCCCGCCCCGGCTTCGCACGGGTATTTAACAAACAATTTCAAAACATTTTTTTTTGAAAATATAATATAGCCTATGTCACCCGCGGATAGTGTAGCTTCTCAATAGTGTAAAAAATTTTCAAATCGGTTCAGTAGTTTCGGAGCCTATTTAATGCAAACAAACAATCAAATATTTCCTCTTTATAATATTAGTATAGACTAAGTCGGCAAACAAGCGTACAGCTCACCCGATGATGATGATAGTAAACGATATTCATAATACCAACATCTGTAATGGCAAACCTTAATAATAAGATAACACACTTATATAAAGAGATACTAGTTCTTTTTCAAATGTACTACAAATAACAATGATACTAGAGAGCAGTATTAGTGGTCCGGGAGCCAGGTACAAATTTGGTCAATTATTTCCTCCCCACCCATGGAGTCGCAGCTGACGGTCGCAAATATTCATAATATAAATCTCTACTGCATTTTACGAAGTTTAGATTGGATGGAAATTGGTCATAAAAATATGTCACTGGCTCCCGGACCATACTTAGCTGTGATCTTCTGCAATGTTGATGTACTTCCCCAGTCGGGCTGCTCCAGATTTTGAGCCGGATATTTTTTCTCCCTACCTTAATAAAATCTAGTTAATATCACAATATAAATATCTTCAAACGTTTCCAGCCAACGAGCAAAAAAACTTAATAAAACGTAGTACTATTAAGAAATGCCCTTTTGAATAAAACATTAAGAGGCCTTAAGTGGCTTGGATTCCATGAATTCTGAGTTGAACGAAATATTATGTTCCTAAAAGTAGATCGTATATATTTATAACATTAAAATAAGATTGTGCTTAGGTTTCACAGCTTTGACGCAACACTGCATTACCAATTTTTTTAACCGACTTCCAAAAAAGGAGGAGGTTCTCAATTCGATTGTATTTTTATGTATGTTTATGTTAGATCAGAACTTTTGACTGAGTGAACCGATTTGTATGAATTTTGTTTTAATTGAAAGTTGTCCCATTTAAATTTAATTCAGATCTGACAAGTACTTTTAGAGTTATATCCAATTTACTTGACTATTTTTTTCGTCTACCTACGTTGTGTTACGTCTTGTCGATGTAATTGAAGTCGGTTTCTTTTTCGTTTGCGAGCTATCACAATTATTTGTATAGTAGATTCTTTATCGAGCGTTTTTGTTTCTTAAATGAGGTATAAGGTGTTAATTAAACAAAACTTGTAATAAATCTGTAACAGGATTAACTCTGATCATTGAATATATATTTTTTTAAAAAAATATTTTTTTAATCGAAAACACTAAAACTATAATTTTTCACTTTGCCTGTCGGTTTGTCTATCTTTTTTTACTTTTGGAATTAAATGCAGTCCCTCAACAATGACGATGAAATTCAATAAACATGTAATCACAACCGAAATCATGGTTATAGCTTGTATTCAAAATACGACAGTAAAAGAGAACCAAAACATTACTCGGCAAGGGATACTGTAGAGAACATATTGTGTTCTGTTTAGATTCAGCTTTTAACATCCCCCTTCTAGGTATAGGCCCTCTTTATTATTGATTATTTTGTTACTTTACCCCTTGCTCCGTGGTGAAGAAGATTCGTGCTTCATTCTCTTTAAGCGGCCAATACGCATGTCCACGACGTTTTGTAATGTATATAATTTCGTATAGAGGGCATAGTTTCCTTGTACATTTTGATTTTTAGGGTTCAAGGACTTTCCTAATATTTGTTAAAGTTTTGACTAAACTTTTAAATTAAATTGTAATTCTACTTAACTATGTGAACATTCTGTAATTAATTCAAGTGTAACATGATAAGACACGAGTTTGAAGAAATAATAAAATTATTATGAATGTTATTGATGTGATAACGTCTTGTTAATCACCGGAAATGATGAACACCGGCTGCACGCACGAAAAAGTGTCACGTTCCGCCTGAGCCTGAGCGTGCAAGCGAGAGCGCGGAACAAGCGATAGAGAGGCACGATCGGCCCAGGCGTTGGCTTGTGACACATTTATGTTTCTTCTCACGTGATGTCTGAGCTAACTAGTTCCAATAAATAAACGTTGATTAATCGAAAAAGTAATTTTCAAGTAACTCCTCATATCATAAAAGAATGCAATTTTTCATTAATGTTTGTTTCTTTATGACGTTATCACATAAAACTATCATACCGATATGATATTATGTAATGATGATATGATAATGTAAACCGACAATACAGACAACCAATGAATTTTTTAATGTCATTCATTGCCTTTGCATCTTGCCTGATTGATTTTAAAAAAGTACTCATTTCGATTTCAGAGAACCGTCCTTTTATATGCAATTCTTAATAGAGTTATGATACACTAGCTTCTGCGCGCGACTTCGTCCGCGTGGAATAGGATCAATTATGTCATACATGATTTATGCGAAACTTTAACCGTTTACGCACCGGAAGCTCTCAAAAGGAAAAAAACCGATTTTGAAACATTCTTCATTGGTGCTACGCTCCTATTGGTCTTAGCGTGATGATATATAGCCTATAGCCTTCCTCGATAAATGGGCTATCTAACAATAATATCTCTTATATTTGATTTAGAAGGGTCGGAGCTTAGTCCACCACGCTAATTCACTGCAGGTTGGCGGATATAGATCCCTACTATGAATAACGAGATCACTTCGTTCTAGTGAAAATCTCACCTTGAAAATATGTAATCACTCTACTGCCTTCTACAGCAAGTCTTTCTGCATTGAGGCTGCCCGGTTATGGAACACCTTAACATTACACATTAGACGTGCAACATCACTGGAATCTTTTAAAAAGATGATTAAGAAACACTACATTATCTCCTCCACGCAGGTTGTCTGGAAGAGATCGCTGTTTAGCGATAAGACCGCCCGTTGTACATTTCTTTTTGTATACTGTTCTATAAATTGTAAGCTATTTCTTTTTTATGTGTACAATAAAGAGTATAAATAAATAAACAACGATCGCTATCGTGTGTATATGATAACAGCCGGGACTGAGTGATTAACGTGCTCTTGGAGGCACGGTGGGGAGGCCTATAAGAAAATATACCCATAAGAAATATTTGTATAAATATAAAAATCCACTCCGAGCGGGAATTGAACCCGCAATCGCCAGTTTTCTTTAGCTTAGAGTTTGAAGTTTTTGGAGACTATTTGCCTTGAACCAGAACAAGGAGTCGTGATAAAATCATAGTGTAATATGTTACACAAATCCCTGAATCCGGTCCGTGACTCGTGACATATTAAGTTCTTTAAGACGTCGTTCAAGAAACGACAGGAAGGTTTTATACTATAAAATACCTTAAAATTTTGGTTGATTTGACTTTAGATAGAACTGCTCTGAATTGGAATTTAATATAGCTTCACTAAAACAAACCTGCTCTTTGTATAGAAGAACCTCTCTTAACCTTAACTGCGAGTTTCTAATTATATTGTCCTACTATGAGTGACGATCCTTATTAGTTTATTTTTGTTAGTACCTGGGTGACCGAGCCTAGCTCGGTATGTACATTTTATTTTTTGTTTTTTTTTTCCTCGGTATTTTTAAATTTTAATTTTATTTAAATAATAAATCACGAGTGAAATTAAAAAAAAAAAAGAAAAAAAATTAATCTGGAGACTGAGGTTCGAACCCGGGTCAACATTATTTAATTTAACACCCACCGATTTCCTAATTACGCTCTTACAGCTATGTTAACATTGGTGAAATTAAGCTTCTTATTCTAATGATATTTTTTCATTGCCTAAAAACAGGGATAAAACGACATTTTTTTTAAATGAATCCTAGCTAGATCAATTTTTCGCCCCCGAAATCTCCTGCATACTAAATTTCACGAAAATCGTTGGAGCCGATTCCGAGATTCAGAAAATATATATATATATATACAAGAATTGCTCGTTTAATAGTATAAGATTAACAAAAACCGACTTCACATGAAATCATACGATCAGAATGCCATAAATTCATACACCCAGAACCAACAGAAATATACCCATAGCGGTAATAGAACCTGTGATTGTCAGCGTTAAGTAAACTCCTGAAACCAATAAACTAGAACAGTTGTACCAGATAAAACAAAACACCTATAATGAATATTTTATACTATAAAATAAGGTCAGTAGTTCAAATCAAAAAGCAATATTAGACCAAGTTCCAGAGTGCTTGAAATGTATTCTACAGCGCGCTGCGGTAAATAATTCAGTTAGTCTGCTTCTGACGTGGTAGAGCGATCGTTTAAATGTTTGCTAAATTTCGTAATGTTCCTCTCAAAGCCAGTTTATTGTACAAAATTGCATCGTAAAACAGATATGTGCTTTAGATTAATAAGGATTAATGTAGGTGCCATTCTTTTATACTTTTCGACGTTATGGAATTGACATGTAATATTTTTTTCTGGAACTAAAAACAAACTGAGGTAGGGCACAGCAGAAAATTTCCTGCTCAAAATATGGAACAGCCCGACTGGGGTAGTACCTCGACTTTCACAGCTAAATAATACTGTTTTCAAGCAGTGTTATGTTCCTGTTGGTGAGAAAGGTGACCAGAGCTCCTGGGGGGATTGGGGATAGGGTCGGCAACGCGTTTGCGATGCTTCTGGTGATGCAGGCGTCTATAGGCTACGGTAATCGCTTACCATCAAGTGAGCCGTACGCTTGTTTACCGACCTAGTTACGTTAGGATAAAAGCGAGATACGTTACATCAAACCATATTTACTACATAGATTACCAATTAAGCTAAAATAAAGAAATTAGTCAAATGTAACCAGTAATAGGTACAGTAAATATTTATTTACTATATATTAACAAAATAGGTTTATTTATAAACCTATCGTGTACTTATTTATCCGGCCTACACAAAAATTATACAGGATGTGGAAAAAGTATGGAAACCCGACCTAACCTTACCTAACCCGAGCAGTTTTCCAAATTTTCCGGGGTTTCCATACTTTTTCCTCGCCCTATATAAGAATAATTTCTTATTAAATCTCTATGAAAATGTAAGAAAATTTAAATTATTCATGATACTAATTCTGGAGTATTGTTTACACCGTCTTCGGAAATAAGTACCTACTAAGCTTATTTGATTCTGTTTTGATCAACTCCTAAACATATTTAGAGCTTTCTATTTCCCATCAACTGACACATTTTAATTATTTGCTATTATTATATTGAGTGTACCAATTTTATAAATCATGTTACGAAATAATTAGTAAAGACAAATTAAATCGAAAACGCTTAAAGTAATCCCACAAACGTAGTCGACAGTCGACGAGACTTGAGAGAGCAGTAAATTCAATTTAGTTTTCTGTCTGCACTAAAGTATTTGAAGGGTATAACACACTATTTTATATGACTACATGACTAGGTCAATAAACAAGCGTACGGCTCACCTGATGGTAAGCGGTTAATATAGCTGCTAGACGCCTGCAACACCAGAAAGATCGCAAGCGATTTGTGGACCCTAAATCCGATCCTCCCCAAGACACTGGCCACCTTACTCACCACAGGTACACAACACTGCTTGAAAGCATTACCCATGACGTCGGGTTAATATATAAGATAATGGTAAACAGTTCCGACAGTGTAATAGAAAGACATTTAGGTGTAACAACTATAAAATGATTTGAATTGCAAATGAGCGATCACAAAGCGATTGAAAGCGGACGGATGGCGACACTTAGCAAGTGGAACTTGTAGAGCTCAGTAAAGGGCTGAATGAGTTTCTTTATGGGACTTTGATATTTAGTTCGAGGTTCTTATTTAGAATGAGTATATTACCTTATTTTATTACAAAAGTGCCCTGCGGTCACCAACCCGCCTGCCCGGCGTGGTGACTATGGGCAAAACACATGAGTTCGCGTCATAATGTCGGGCGCGAACTTGTGGAGGCCTATGTCCAACAGTGGACTGTGATAGGCTGTAGTGGTGGTCGTGGATTACAAATTCACACCGAATTTGTAATAATTTCTTGTATATTATATTATGTATTTTTTCTTTTTGTATCTTTAGCAATTGTGCTGAAAATATCGAATATAAATACAATAGAATTTGAAAGAAAATTACAATGCTATTCAAAAATAAACACAATACAACATTCTCAAATAATGTACAAAATTACTTTTCATTATGCGTATTGTTTTTCTTTTATACGGAAAATATTATTTTTAAGTATCAAATATACTGAAATAAAAATTGGCGTTACTACCTTAATGTGTTTCTAGAACCAATAAAACTAAAACATTCATTCGTTTGAAATAATGGCTTACAACACTGGAAAAATGGCGCAGACATTTTCACCAAAGTCACGTAAAATGGAAAAGGTACTTATGAAATTGATCTGTGCGGTCGATATTATACCCTCAATAGACTTTTGATGACCATGGAAATAGTGGCATTTTTTGGAGTTTACTTCTTAATAATCGATTTTCATATAAGTACCCCGGTATGAAAAAAATATGAGGAGTAAAATCTACTGAACGAATGACCTCGTTACGTTTTTGTGCGCCATCTATCTGCTACGACGTTTACGACAGTATGGGCTACGGCCTACGAGTTACTGCGGTTAGGCCGGCTATCGGTTACGACGTTTTCTAATAATACCATCGATAAATGGCGTTATTTGATTCGTTTATTTACCATTTGATATGGTATTAATCTTTTTCTTAGACTATAAAGCCTTTTTTGTGCATATTTAGACAGTCAACCTGAAGAAGTAAACTCCAGTCGTGCGTCGGAGCTGACACACACACTTTTTTAATCTTTAACCTAGAACAATGCTATGAGAAGACATGGCATAGGTACATATTGTGGAGACCGCGTGTTCCGACGATCTACGTAAGATTGCCGGTGGAAGCTGTATGAGGATTGCGCAGAGCCGGGAAGTTTGGTACGATCTTTAGAAGGCCTACGTCTAGCAGTGGACACGATAGGCTGAAAAGAATCGAAGCTAACGTTATCATTTAAAATACAATCAACACAGTCATCTAAATATTCTTAGTAATCAATAAACACGGGTCGTTATTATATTCCAAAGAACTATTTTTACTATTACAAATGTTTTCTCTAGAACGCAGAGATCCTAATACTAAGGTTTGAGTGTGTTGATCCATCATCTTCGGTTCAGTGAGCTGAACACTTAACGGTGTGTTATGTCGCACCAATCTGTATTTGAAGTTTGTATCGACTTGTAAATCTAAGTCGACGTCTGATTAACCTAGTTGGATTTATTTAGGAAGATATATTCTCGCTAGCTGCAATATTTTTTATGAATAGTTTTGTCATAGACCTAGTCATCATCTCGACACAAAATTTATTAGACGAATTGCATAAGTAATGTGTTTTCTTAACATTACAATTACATAATTATTTCAAGTCAATTTCAATCCGCCAACCCGCATTGGAGCAGCGTGGTGGAAGAGGCCTATGCCCAACAGTGGGATATTACAGGCTGAATCGTGAATCGTGATTATTTCAAGTGATAAAATTTGGTTGCAAACGAAAAGAAAAACCGAAATGAATTTGAATCGTTAAGCATTATAATAGGTAATTGAAGTATAAAACAGTTACATGCGGATTACTACTTGTCAGATCTTGATTAGAGACCACAGACTATCACCAGCTTACGATTAAAAAAGAATCATCAGAATCGGTCCACCCAAAAAATTTATGAAAAATAAGAAACAAAATACAGTCGAATTAAGTTTTTCCATATTAAAATATCCAATATTACTAGCACAGTCCTTTTTGTCGTCTGTACCTTTCGTTCCAAGAACACTTTGCAAAAAAATGTATAACATCCTCTATGAATGCAAACTTAATTTTATAAAATTCAAACTCTCGAGTTCCTTCTACAATCGAGTTCTTCATATTTTTATTTGAATGTAAGTCACTCTACTTTTTTTTTTGAGAGTAATTAGAATTCGTAGAGTTGGCACTAATGCGAGATTGTCTCTAAGCGATAACGATCCTACCAGTTCTAACGATTCACGTCTTATATTTGATCATTTGATACGAAAGCTATTTGTTCGCTAATCTCATAATGACTTGCATTAGGTTTAGCTGAGGTAGACGGGTCGTCTTGTGACGTCACGTAGTTTGTCAGTGGTATTTTTTGTATTCTTAGTTTTCTGCATGTACTTAACATTGCTTTGGGCTAATGTAAAAGGTTTAGGAATTTCTTTTGCTTGGAAGAAGTTTTTGAAATATTTGCAATACTAGAGCTAGCACTATAGGGATTTACGGAATTTTGTGGTTATAACCACTGTCATAAAATATAAAGGTGTCTATTATTATTTGAATTGTTAGGCTATATTTGTGGACTTCTGAATTTTTTTTTTACGTTTATTCTTGCTACATATAATAATTACAATATAGTTCCAATAGTACCTACCTGATAAAGTTGATAAAATAAAATAGCGTGCGATTTGTTTGTTGTTTGATTGATTTGTGGACTTCTGAATTTTTTTTTACGTTTATTCTTGCTACATATAATAATTACAATATAGTTCCAATAGTACCTACCTGATAAAGTTGATAAAATAAAATAGCGTGCGATAGTTACACATGCGCAAGAAAATGAAATATACTATCATTTTCAACATGTCAGCACAATGTTTAATTTCATTATTGTATTTTCACATAAAAAATCCGCTTTTTCTTGACTCAGTCGTTACTAAAGTAGGCATATTTTAAAAGTGCATACTTAACATTCTCCTTCATATAATTTTAATTGTATTAAATAGTAATTAAATTGTATAAGCGTACTGCATTCAGCGTCGCCTGCTAACAATACTGTAAATTACAGTAGTGTCACAATCTCTCGGTAATTGTGCTGTCGCCCGCCCGGAGCGTCCGACGTTCCGGACTTATGGTATTACTAGCGTCTGCGCGCGACTTCGTCGGCGTGGACTACGCTGCTATTGGTCTTAACGTGATGATATATAGCCTATAGCCTTCCTCGATAAATGGGCTATCTAACACTGAAAGAATTTTTCAAATCGGACCAGTAGATCCTGAGATTAGCGCGTTCAAACAAACAAACAAACAAACAAACTCTTCAGCTTTATTATATTAGTATAGATTATAACTAAATACATTATAACAAAAATAAAAAACGTTATTATATTTTTAACTAGCTGTTCCCAGCGATTTCACCCGCGGTAACTTGAGGAGAAAACGTACTGAAATATATTAATTAAAACGTACTAATCCTTTCTTGGTCAATGGACTATCCAACACTAAAATAATTTTTCAAATCGAACTAGTAGGTTCTGAGACAAGCGCGTTTAAACGAACACACAAACTCTTCAGCTGTACAACATTGGTATAAATAATTTCAAACTAATTTACATCAATGGTCGCAGCTCTGCTTCTACAGTTCACAGCGCATAATTTTCAAGTTTTCATTAATAAGAGAACCTGCTACACAAGTTAATATTTTCACTAGATTACTGGACCCTATATATTCAGAAGAAAAAAAAACGAGTGTGATTTAGATCACACGACTGAAGTAAAACTTCTGCTCAATATGCCTGCACTGTGTCTTAGATATACGAAACGTAACTGGCTATGAAAGAAAGAGAGAGGGAAAATGTGTGTTCACACCGCTCTCTCTTGCTCCGTTCGCCTCACCCAATCACACTTTTCGTAACGCTCTCGTCACGCATTCACCAGATTAATCCCCAAGTCAAGCGTGCGTAAAGAAGTTTTACTTCAATTATCAAAACATATTCATACATCGTATAAAAACTAAACTTTTCCACGTAATATTGGCGAAATTACCTGTTATTATGTTGGTAGTAGTAGAATCCATTAGTTTTAATAATAAGAATGCAAGTAAAAAAGATAATTTATACAGTTAAAATACGTTTCTAAAGCAGATAAATATTGAAATAAAAGTTATTATCTTCTGAATAATGAAACTATCTGCTGTCATTTCCACCCCCACCCCCCCGGCCACCCCCCGGCGACGCAGATGCATAAAATGTTCACTGCTGAAGACATAAACAGACATTGTGTATTTTATATCAAAAGTATTTATTTTAACACTTCGGTTTATAGATTTGAAAACTGTCACTAGATATTCTGGTTATGTATGGACTAGCAATATTGCTTATCAAGGTTATTTAATTGGAGAGATTGGAGATATTTGCATGACTGTGTAAGAGAAATCACAATGTTTACTTATGGTGAAATCTCAAAAAAAAAATAATACAGAAAAGCTAATTTCATCTCTTTGTTATTATCGTTTGGGTTTTTCAACTTATCCAATTTTTGCTTCTGTTAGGGCCTATGCAAACCACGTTTTTTAAACGCGCTGTCGACGTTTAAAAAACGCTTTAATCATACAGAGCAGTTTGTTGTCGTATGTAGATACAAACGCGCGGCACCGGCGCATCTGTATCGATACACACGTGCGTTTGCATCACGTCTGTATCGCTACACACGCTCGTCTCTCTCTCTTTTTGTGGATTTAACTCGAATATAAAAGCGATGATAACGCTTTAAAACACATTGTTTGAATAATTTGTGAAGGTTGTCAGTAAAAGACGTGCCGTGGCGTCCCCTAAAATTTACCCTTGATAATCAGATTATTACAACATATCTATCCGTTTAGCATAATATTATATCTTTGCATTTTTTGCCCAGAGAATCGGCATAGCGATTCAATGCTTGAAAGCAGTATTATTTAGCTGTCATCTATAAGGTTGAGGTTTTGATTTTGAGCAGGAAATTTCTTGCTGAGCCCTACCTCAGTTAATATTTATAGTTGAATTATAGAATAGTTGCTATTTATGTGAACGAAGCTCATATTTTCGGCCTGCTGTATTGTTTGTTGAGTTAGGACATCGTAATTTCAACGCTTTCGTTGTAATTGCGTCTATATTAAAGGTAGGAAAATTCTATGATTTACTATATGAGGAAACAGAAATTTGAGATATAGTTATATTCTACAAAAGTATTATTAGTTAAAGCTTCAGCCTGAAAAATTGTTAGACTTTTACCATTTATTGTCGTTTTACTTATTCATGTTATTATAAGATTTTAGAGCACAATTCACGTTATAGAAACCAAAGAAAAATTATTGCAAAATATTGAAGCGATTTATTATTTAAAGAATTAAACTTATTTTAAGCCGCTCCTCTCTTTCTATTTCTTTCTCAGTACTCAATATATTTCTGTAGTAGTATCTTATGGTCATCTCATAAGACATTTATCAATACAGGGCCGACACATGTCCATCTGACGTCTAGCGAGACTCCGCGAACCTCTATAAAGGGATACACTGGTGTTGACACTAATACACTGTAACGACCTTTTTAACGTTACGAGGGATTTATCGAAACTACGTTTTGTGTCCTTGGAAACCCCTTGAGGCTTTTATTAAAATATTATACTGGTAGTTATTATTGTTGTGTTTAATGTTGCAAACGTTATTTGTAATTTATTAAAAATGCGCTTGTGGTCGCTATATCATTCCCCGTTTATGACAAACACTATTTTGTAAAGGCCATACAGATGTTTGTCGTGGTCTGGGCGTTTGTGTATTGTGTGTTTTGGACCCCCGACACAGAAAATAATACTACTAGGAGCCATTGAGAGTGAAGCGTTTATTTACTATTAGTACTATTTTATTATTTTACTTAAGGTATTTCTTACAAGTTACTTTTAAAAAGAAGTAACAAGTAAAGCATAACTTCACCTGTTGCGTCTTTGAACTTCGTGAACGGAAGATTAGAACAATATTTATATTTATTTTTCTTGTCTTAACAAATGAAAATTATTGAATTTAATGCTTTTAGCGCTCACGATGCCAACAACCATGAAATTAATGAAGACCAGTTCTTTCAAGGTTCACTTCGTTTTCATTCGATCACGATATACTGAGCACAAATCTTACCATCGAACTAAAACTATAATCACTACTTATTAAGCAACAACACTAAGAAAAACATTTTGAAGTTCAAAGTTAAATGAAGTTTTCCGCACAAAAGCGTTTTGTGAGTTACTAACATTTAGACAATAAGCATTAATAACTAACTACTAACATTTAGACAATAAGCAAAACACTAACAACTAACTAAACACTAACAAACAAATACCAACATTTGAAATGGAAATGAAGGATAAGAAAATAAAGGCTTTTTATTTTTTATTTTTTCTTTATTTATAAATGAAATTGGACAAAAAATCAAGCACAAATTGTTTCTCTAAACAATTTCTACAACTTCAAATATATTTTCACTCTCAAGTTATACTTCTTTCGGCCACAGGTCACAAAAAACCAACACCCTGAAGTTAGCTAGTCAACGAAGAAGAAGTTAGAAACGTGAAGTTAGCTAGCAATGAAGTATTACTTCTTACGTGCGTTCATAAGTACACACACATTTTTTTAATAGTTTAGTATATTTTAAGCCGCAGTGTTGATTTTCTGATAATACGTATTCTTATGACTTCGACATCGTAAATTTAATAAAACTGTTAATTAAATTAAAATAATGGAGTGCATATTAATATAAAAGGCTAGTTCTATAAATCAAATCAGTATCGACATTCTGAGTAATAGACGACGACGATACGATTCAGCCTGTAATATCCCACTGTTGGGCATAGGCCTCTTCCCCATGTAGGAGAAGGATCGGAGCTTAATCCACCACGCTGCTCCAATGCGGGTTGGCGGATATATTTCCTACTATGGGTAACGATCGCTATCAGGTGTACATGATAACAACCAGGACCGACGGCTTAACGTGCTCTCCGAGGCACGGTGGGGAGCCCCACAAGGACTGCACAAACACCCAGACCACGGCAAACATTTGTATGGCCAATACAAATGTAGTCGTGTGCGGGGATCGAACCCGCAACCGCCCGCGCAACAGTCAATCGCAATCCAGTGCTGTGACCGCTGCGCCAACGCGGCGTCAATAGACATAATTCAGTAACACCAATACTCTGCGTACTGTGTGTTGTGGGTTTATGGAATTCATTTATTTCGTATCATCCTCGGGGATTTCGTTTCGAGTGAAGTTAAAATATTAATCAGAGAGAGAAAGAGAACGGGTCTGGTCGAAAAAAAAAAACATGCGAGTTTAATACGTACTGCATAAAATATTGTATTGATCGTTACACATAATTTTTATGTACCTAATCCGCTCTTCAGCTTAACTTCGAAATGTAACAGACACACAAAAGTTATTTTTAATGAATTATGTATTACTTATAGTGATGTAAACATAATAAACAAAAAAACAGTTTGAAATAGTTAGGTATATATAGACAATTAACAAAAGAATTTTTGTTTAAATAAAAGTCAAAGTATAATATCATTATCTATGTCTACTCTGTGATAGTAGAAATTTGTTTAAAATTATTATTTTATCCATTTTAATTACAACGCTTCAGTAATATCAGGTCAGATATCCCACGGTCTAGATACGATATATCCTCCTGAAATATCACACCTAAAATGTTAATTTGGGAAGAGAAGCCTTAGTAAGGATTTACGAAAACTCATTAAACAACATATGAAAGCTTACATGAAAGCTCGTTTCAAATTTGTTCAGAATTCAAACTTATTACTTATTATTATGAAACTGAAAAGTCTATTTTATTTGTTGGTTTAAGCGCGCTACTCTCATAATCTACTGGTCCGAATTGGAAAATTATTTTCGTGTTGACTAGCCTATTTAATGGGAAAGGCTAAATATATAATAGACGACGTTTTGGCGCAACGGTCACAGCACTGGTTTGTGGCTGTTGCGCTGGCGGTTGCGGGTTCGATCCCCGCTCATGACAAACATTTGTATTGGCCATACAGACATTACGAAACTTTGTACACATATTCTTGTAGGTATTAGAAGTAATTTAAGAAACTTTAAAAGAACATTTAATGCTAGCGAAGCCGCGGGTAAAAGCCAGTCTAAAATAAAATAATAACTAACTGCGCTAAATTGAATAAAAAAGTAGAATTAATCAATCGTTTGTCAATTAAAATATAATTTGATCGTTATTCAACGTCTCGATCTGTGATTCGTTAAGTCAGTTTACTTTAGCGAGAATTTGTTAAAATTCATTTAGTACGTACAAAGTGACACCATTTTGTGACGCCGACTTTGATTATATTTATTTTACTTTTTTATGATTATAGAAAGTGAAGTTATACTAAGAATAGAATATTTTTAGATTGGATCTTGATTGCAAATAATGAATGAATTAATAAAGGAATTACATCCAACGATCGACAGCGTACCTCAGGTCAGGAAAAGAACGCAACACAAGCACAATTGTGTTTGCTAGCAAACGAAAAAAACCGACTTCAATTACATCGACAAGTAATACAAGTAGACATCATCAGATCCTGGTTCCTGGTTTTACCATATGTCCTTTCTAACAAAAAAAAAAAAAAAAGAATCCACAAAATCGGTTCATAAACGACGAAGTTATTCGCGAACACACGTATAAAAAAATACATACGGTCGAATTAAGAAACCTCCTTCTTTTTTGAACTCGGTTAAAATATACAGAAAACGCGAAATGTTAAAGTTCAATACAAAAGATAGAGGCGTTTGAAATGTCAGAGGCGCCAAACTTTATTTAATTCATTCAAGTTGAAAACTTATTCAATTTAGTGTATAAGTAGATCGTATATAAAATGATTAAGGATAACTCATTACTCACCTATAATCGGATCAACTCGTTAAAGTTTGTCAACAGCCATCCGTTCTAATTGCTTGTGTACGTAACTCTTTATTCACTGTCACTTTTAGGAGCGTCATAACTCTTAAGCACGTTGGCGGTAAATACGTGACTTCATTGCAAAGTTGTCCTCATTAAGAGAAATAATTATGGGATTTGAAAAGGGAAGTGAAATTCTCGTTTTATGTACTCAAAGGGTGCAAGTGCTTTAGCGGTGTTTACTTAGTAAATCTTAAATTTTATATTAGACCATTTTTCTCTTCATTAGGAAATCGCGTTTTGTAAGTCTTTAGATTAAGACCCGTCAGTTTATGGGGTTTTGAGGGAGAGGGGTAGGGGTGGTGAGTTACGGGTTACCCTCTGGTACTACTCCCATCCTTTAAAACTCAATGGTTATGGAGATATTACGGTAAAAGTTTTGATGTTAGGATGGTCTAAAGACTTACCGAATAATGTTGTTTATAGCTATTTTAGCTCCGGTGTGAAGTGCACTCATGCTCCGTTCCGCAGCTTTAAAAACACTTTCACACGTTATTTTACACGTATTTACGTAAAAACTATCTCTCGACTACAAGAGCAACAAACGATACGAACTGACTCATACATAAAATTCTCGTGTCACAATGTTTGTTATAATACTCCTCCGAAACGGCTGGACCGATTTTTATGATCTGTGCATATCGGGTAGGTCTGAGAATCGGCCAACATCTATTTTTCATCCACTACCACTACCACTACCACTACAGCCTATTACAGTCCACTGCTGGACATAGGCCTCCACAAGTTCGCGCCCGACATTATGACGCGAACTCATGTGTTTTGCCCATAGTCACCACGCTGGGCAGGCGGGTTGGTGACCGCAGGGCTGGCTTTGTCGCACCAAAGACGCTGCTGCCCGTCTTTGGCCTGTGTATTTCAAAGCCAGCATGGATGGTTATCCCGCCATCCGTCGGCTTTTTAAGTTCCATGGTGGTAGTGGAACTGTGTTATCCCTTAGTCGCCTCTTACGTCCTCTATTTTTCATACCCCTATGTTATAAGGCGGCTAACAATCGTGAAGAGCATCACAACTGCCCCTACGGAAGTCGCTACGTGATGACCACGACCGCTCTGTCAAGAGTGTCACGAAGAAGAAGAAGATATTATAAGGGGGGGGGGGGGAGAAGGGGGTTAATAACATATCTTGCAGCCTCGTCAATACACTGATTGTATTTCTGATAAATATACGTTAAAATATCGGCATTAGTACAGCGTACACGTCACTGGTTCAAACTTCACAATTTTCTGTAGTATTGCTTGTTGTTAGTTTAAAACATGGCTTGTAGCTCTCGTCTAACTCATTTAAAAACGACGTGCTTTGAAAGTTAAATCAAATCCCTACGACCTTCAAACGAAGTTTTAAAATTAAATAAATAAATATCTACACAATACACACACGGTCGTCTGTTCCTAAAGTAAGCAACTTAATCCTTGTGTTATAGGTAACAGCCGACTGGTCTATATAATTTTTTTTTCGATAGACATACTTATAAATAATATATATATATATATAAATGTATTAAATAAGTATGTATATTACACCCAGACTCGGGGTGGGTATCGAGGCCACGACCCCCGGAGCAGAAAGCAGGGTCACTACAAACTGCGCCAACGGGCTAGTCGAGTTTTATTATTGACTATCCGCTCTCCGTTTATCTTTCTGTCTGTGTTTAATAAATTATCTATATAATCTGTCTGTCCGTGTTTGTCTTTTAAAATAAATAACATCTTAAATCTTAATAGATGATAAAAGTGTGTGTGTGTGTGTCAGTTCCGACGTACCACTGGAGTTTACTTCTTCAGATCGACTGTCTAAATAGGCACAAAAAAGGCTTACTATTGTAAGAAAAAGATAAATGCCAAATCAAATGGTAAATAAACGAACGAAATCACGCCATCTATCGGAACCCCATTGAATTCCGATAGATGGATAGCTCCGATTGGGGAGAGGGCGCAAAAAACGTAACGAGGTCATTCGTTCAGTAGATTTCACTCCTCATATTTTCCTCATTTCATACCGGAGGTAAACTCCAATTACTTCAATACATCACATTTTCACGTATCTATCTGTGACATTTACAATTTTAAAATAATTAAACATTGATTCGTCTACTTATTGGTTTTCTCGTAATTTTTTCGTTTTGTGACACATATTTAAGTCCTATTAATATATCTTTATAATATGGAAGCCCGTAGAAACTAAATAGTTTTACAAGCAAAGATGGTGGGAAGGAGACAATTAATTGCCTTGGCGCCACAGAGTACATTGAATATACGGGTATGGCGCAAACATAATAAATTGCTAGACAGAAGACTAATCTCCGTCTTCAGCAGCTTCAAAACATTATATTATCAATAGGTGCGCTAAGACAAAATAACCATGCTCCACTGGCACAATTGAAAGCCACTAAACAATCAATCAACTATAAAATGAATCCAATAAAATGAAAATTGAATCCAGATTATCTACATCAAACTCAGACTGTAATTGATAGCATGAAGTATTCCTGGGAATAGTAACGTAGCTTCAATAACAATACTCTTTCAAGATGTAGTAAATATAACTTTTAATTCTGTAATCATTTGTTCAATTAAAAGCAAATCCGTAATTTTACACAATTATTGAAACGATACAATAGACACGTCGTGTTGAAATGTTGAGATGGTTTGGTCATGTCGAGAGAATGAACGATTGACGAAAAAGTGTATAAAGCGAGTGTGAATGGAAGTGTTGGAAGGGGTAGACCTAGGCGGACGTTTCGAGATCAAATTAGGGACGTCCTGAAAAAAGGCCAGGTCAAGAGTACCCTAAACTGAAGAGCATGTATGAAACGAATAATGAAAGTGGACGAAGCGAAACAAGTATGTAAGGATCGTAGCAAGTGGAAAGGAGTGGTCTCTCCCTACCCCTACTGGAAAGAGGCGTGATTATATGTATGTATGTACAATAGACACAGATAAATACGCGGGGCTTAAACTATACAAGATTCAAAATGAGATTTAAACGTGAATCACTTATTGAACTTAAACGTTGTTCGGAAAATAAATAAATTTTATTCATTTGAGAGGAATATCCTCTGTTTGTGTTTTCTCATTCCTTGTAAATTCGTTCTGAAGCTGATTAAAGTTAATGGTAATTAGACGAAGAAATACGAAGTTTTATGAGTTAATAATATAACTTTGAGACAGAGAGCGATCTAAGTTTGAAAGTTCAGGTTATTCGTACATATATTTCAGTTGTTTCTGTCTTGTTCGTTGTTTATGTAATAAATTGATAAGTAAATGTATTTACCTTACGCACAGTTTTCTGTTTCTAAGATGCAGTTTATAGGTGACGGACGACTGATAGAGCTACATAGTTTTTGAAGTAAAACTTCTTTACGCACGCTTGACTAGGGGAGTAAGCTGGTGAATGCATGACGAGAGCGTTACGAAAAGTGTGATCGGGCGAGGCGACGGAAATTGAGATGGAGTAATAAGTTAGTGAAGGGAGAAAATTTTACTTTAGTCGTGTGGTCTAAAGCTTACTCGTAATTTTTTTTTGTTGAAAAATATATATTCAAATAATATATATATAAATAAACGTATGTGTACATTACATCAAAACTCGAGACATGAATCAACAACCCCCGGAGCAGAAAGCAAGTTGGAAAGTTCATGTGATATGTTATGTAAAGTTATCCTATTCTGTCTTGTTCGTTTTTAACCGACTTCCAAAAAAGGAGGAGGTTCTCAATTCGACTGAATTTTTTTTACGTATGTTAGCTCAGAACTTTTGACTGTGTTGACCGATTTCGATCAATTTTGTTTTATATTAGGTTTTGCGTGTCAAGTGGTCCCATTTAAACTTAATTGAGATCTGACAAGTAGTTACTTTTAGTTATATCTAATAATGCGTATTTACTTGACTACCTTTTCGTCGACCTACGTTGTATTATACCGCATAACTTTTTACTCGGTGTACCGATTTTGATGATTCTTACTTTAATCGATAGCTAATACTTGTCATGTAGTCTTCTTTAAATTAGATCGAGTTCTAATTACAACTTTTTGAGTAATCTTTAATAGCGCGTATTTACTTGACTATTTTTTCGTCTTATTACGTTGTATTACTTGTCGATGTAATTGAAGTCGGTTTTTTTTTCGTTTGTGAGCAAACACAATTATTAATAATAAGTTTAAACTCTAGAAGAATACAATAACATAACACATTCAACTTCTCAAGAGAAATCTTCTTTTGCATATAATTACACTCTTTGCTCACTTAAGATTTATTCAGAACTCTAATGGACCCAGTCGAGTGAACTCTGAACATGCAATACGTAACTTACATATTTAATAAGACTTTCAGGATTTTCATTCTCAACTTGATAAAATATTCATTTTCTATACAAACAAACACAAAGTATTCAATAACTGGTTCTTTTCAGAATAACCTAAAGCAATACACTATAGAACCTTGTATACCTATCTATATATATAAAAGAAATTTCCACCAATATATTGACTCATCACGATATCTCTGGAACCATAAGGCGTAGAGACTTGAAATTTGGTAGGAAATAGGAATATTCCTTTCGACGAGTAGAGGTCAGCTAAGAAAGGATTTTACGAAATTCCACTCACAAGAGGGGGTTGCGGGGGTTAATAACATATGACGCAATGGAGATCTAAAAGGTTAGGTTAGAGGTTCGTTTTTTATGTTGACGTCTTATAGTATTCATATCTCTTATTTATACTTACTGGAGAATAAGTGAAGAATCAAACAAGCAAAAATAAAATATATACCAGACTTCTAGCGTAGCTTTGCAAGCAGAGCCTTAGCTGATGGTCCCGGAATCACTGCCACTTTCATACCACTTATCGTATATTAACGTGGTTCAAAAACATCTGATTTCAAGCAACAGGGAGTGAAGGCTCAACAATTTACGGTAATGAGTTTGTCGTGAGTTTTGTACGGCTTTGTTTATTTTCTTGTTTACTAATTTTTGGAACGCGCGTGCTCCGTGTGTAGTTGTTAATTATTAGGAAAACGTGAGACTTTAATTAATCATTTCTTCCAGTCCGTAATTACGTTGGGTGTGTTCATATTTTGTGGGATTTAAAATAGTTACGAAGTTACGAAATCACAGCTTCAATATGAAATTGTATTCTAATTGCCAAGTGTAGAAGTTTCGCAGTTTATTCAAGAAAATAATAAATATTTTAAGCTTGTATCGATATATTTGTTGTTTGTAGATATTATTGAAAGTAATATCGTAATTTCTTAGAAATACGGCTTTATATTTTACTAGATGTGCCCCGCGGTTTAAACTACGATAATTTAAGAAAAAAGAGGTACTAAAATACTATTTAACCTAAAGCTTCCCTCAATAAATGGGCTATCTAACACTGAAAGAATTTTTCAAATCGGACCAGTGGTTCCTGAGATTATCGCGTTCAAGCAAACAAACAAACAAACTCTTCAGCTTTGTAATATTATATAGTATAGATAAAGATATATAATATAAAATAGTCTAAAAACATAATATCTGAAACATAATATTACAAGCCACAAACAAAGCTTATGTTTATTTTAAATGTCTGTCTGTCTGTCTGTCTGTCTCGCAATCACGGCAAAACTACTGAACAGATTTAAATGAAATTTGGTATGCAGATAGTCTAGAGTCTGAGAAAGGACACAGGCTACTTTTTAATGCGAAAAAAAGGATGTAAGGTGTTGAAAAGTTGGAATGAAAATTTGTATGAGATCTAATGTTCGTGTTCGTAACTGTCAAACATTTAATGTTCATCCCGTCGATATGGTAAACTCTCACCTAAAATTAAAGAACGTATTTAAATAAAGGTTTCGAATCGACAACATATATCCACAATATACGGATAGTAGCTTATTTTAGATTTTAAAAATGTATTAATATGTCAGTAATGAAAACAAATTGACATAATACATATTGTTTGTCAAATATTTATGCGTGCGTTCAGAAATGTAATTACACTAAGTAAACTAAGGAAAATATATCAAGCTACTTAAATATACAATAAATGATAATTGTACAAATGAATTAAATACAAAAAAAAACCGTTCAATTGATTGGTCTCATTGAAACATTCCAGATTATTCCGTCAATCCAGTCAAAGTCAATAAATATATTATACCCCGTCCGGCGAGTAATTACCTTTTTGACAGCTCACGCCTATAAATTACAGTTTTTTTTTCCGGAATAACGTACTAAAAATTTTACAGTAATGTCATACTTTATTGACGATTTGATTGATTGAGTGAAGTACCCTGTGCATAACAAACAACCACAGACTATAAAACAGTTCTTGAAATAATAAATCGATAATAAATCGATCATATGATAAAAATAATTTTACGTCATGTGATTATTGTTTCTATAAATTTAATATAAAAAAAGGAAATAAAAATAGTATCTATGACCCCAAGATTTATTACTTGCAAGGAATTAAGTCGAAATCTTGAAATTTAATTGCAAGCCAAGAATAAAGAGCAATAACTCTGTTAATTCATTTATTTATTATTTATATTTTTCATTTATAATTAAAAAAACTAATAAACGCATAAATAAATAATATTTTTAAACTAAATGTATTTAATTAAATCGATTGAAAGTTCTTCTTAAATAAAATCGATTATTATTTCGAATCGAATAAATAACGTGCCAGGCAGTCACTAATGTCAAAATTTCTTGAACTGTCAAAAAGATCATTAGTCGCCGGACGGGGTATAGATAAATATTTTTGTCGCGAAAGTGTAAAAGATGTGTTTTTTATAAATCTGTACTAATCTTTAAACCTATCCTAAACGGTTACCTAACGGTAAAGTAAATCCTGAACGGTTTTTTTTTTGTATTTAATTCACTTGTACATTTATCGTTTATTGACACTAAATAAATTTCTGAACGCACCGCACGCATAAATGTTTGACAATCAATATTTATTATGTCAATCCGTTTTCATTACTAACATTATTCTAAATTTTTAGGGTTCCGTACGCAAAGGGTTTAAACGGAACCCTATTACTAAGACTTCGCTGTCTGTCTGTCCGTCCGTCCGTCCGTCCGTATGTCATCAGGCTGTATCTCAAGAACGGCGACAGCTAGACAGTTGAAATTTTCGCAAATTATGTACCTATTTCTGTTGCCGTTATCACAATAAATACTAAAAACAAAATAAAACAAATATTTAAGGGGGGCTTCCATACAACAAATGCGATTTTTTTCCTCTTTTTTGCTCGATATCAATAAATGGTAACAGGTAGGCAGTTGAAATATTCACAAAATATTTAATTGTATATGTACTTTAATGATCACTACATACATAGTAACTATAAAAAAAGTCGCTTCCCGCTGTTTGTCTGTCCCTATGTATGCTTAGATCTTTAAAACTACGCAACAGATTTTGATGCGGTTTTTTTAAATAGATGGAATAATTCAAAAGGAAGGTTTATGTGTATAATACATGCATAATATAGTAGGGAAACACTGATAATTGTAAAGATTTCTAATGTGATGTCGTAAATAAACACATTTTTTGCGCTTACATGGCAAACGCTGGCTGAACCCTACGAGATAGATCGAAATAATGTACTGCAGTATTCTACACCTTAAAAAGGTCTACAAAAAATTCCCCAATGGTATATGTCTATCTCATAGGGATAACCCACAAAAATTATTTTTATCCTTAAATTTTTACGAGATATAATGGCTTATTTACGAAGTGATTTTAAACAATACACCATTAATCCTTATCCAATAAAGTATTATAAATACATTGTGCATTTAGTATAGATTAATATGGCCCTTTACAGCATGTAATTTAAATGAATATTTTCGAAGATATTACAGATTTAAAATGTAGGGACATAACGGTTGCGGACTGCGGTGGTACCGGCCGAGGTCATTTTTTAGAAATTGTATGTTCATACTTTATAATTTTTTAACCGCATTTATAGTAGGTAAATACATTAGGTTGGATAGGATTAGACTAAAACCATAATTTGTCAAGTCAAGAGTAACCTCAAAAGAAAACATGTTTGTATTGTCTAATGACAAAAAATCTGTGAACGTTGTATATAATGACATTCTGTAGTATATTTAGTAGCAGCATTTCACCCGTGCGAAGCCGGGGCGGGTCGCTAATATAAAATATTTTGAGTATAAACGGAAAATTTTCCATTCAATCATTTAATATTTTACCATCTTATTTCATTCGATCTTTTACGTCATTCATTTTGACGTAATATCGTATTCTGTTCTGACATTTAAGACATTGATGTGGTTAAGAATTCAGATTGTGAATGATGTGCACGGCTGCCAGTGACGCTATTGTGGAGCTTTGTGAGGGTAGGCAACGAAAAATTTTAAATGAAAACAGAAATAATAATTCGAAGCTGAAAGAAGCTTGTTTTTTATGCAGTACCCGGAAAGTAATTCAAATCATGTGGGGGTATTCAACAGTATCTTGGCTTCAGCAACTTCTGAAGAGGATAGAAATGTATATAAATTAGTCCTAATACTAAGAGATCAAAAAAAAAAATGACTTCAATTACATCGACAAGTAATATGACGGAGGTAGTCGGTAAAACAGTCAATTAATACCCGTTATTAGTTATAACTCAAAAAGACTAGTCAGATCTCAATCAAATTTAAATGGGACTATATGCTAAGCTAGCTAGCTAGACGCCGCGTTGGCGCAGCGGTCACAGCACTGGTTTATAGCTGTTGCGAGGGCGGTTGCGGGTTCGATCCCCCCACACGACAACATTTGCATTGTCCATACAGATGATTGCCGTGGTCTGGGATATTACAGGTTGAAATGATAATATGTTAAGCACTATCTTTTACAAAAAAAAAAAACATTAAAATCAGTATCATCAACATCCAGTAAAAAGTTATGAGGTAACAAACATAAAAACTGAGGTAGGGCTCAGAAGGAAATTTCTTGCTCAAAATATGGAGCAGCCCGACTGGGGTAGTACCTCAACCTTAAGGAAGATCACAGCTAAATAATACTGTCTTCGACCAGTATTGTATTCCTGTTGGTGAGTAAGGTGACCAGAGCTCCTGGGGGGGATTGGAGATAGGGTCGGCAACGCGCCTGCGACGCTTTTGGTGTTGCAGGCGTTTATAAGCTACGGTAATCGCTTCAGGTGAACCGTACGCTTGTTTGCTGACCTGGTAAAAAAAATACAGTCGAATTGAGAACTTCCCCCTTTTTTAAGTCAGTTAAAAATTTAAAACAAATTATCATTTACGTTTTTGTTTCAATGTCAAGTATAATATAACGTAGAACTTTGTTTATACAATATAAACATCATCATCATAGCTAAGAAATATATTAGTTAAATACTCCTGATTTTGTACACATCCAAAAGTCACGCACCACTTATCATCAGGCAGATACAACGCTAATAACGTCACTCTAGTGGTGAGAAATAAAGCCTAGCTCAGAGTCAATTACGCAAGGTACCATACTTGTAGACATCTGCGTATTTTCGCTCATTGCAAAGTCCGGCAACGCACCTGCTAATCCTTTGATATAGCGGGTGTCTATGGATGTTACTTTTACTTACCACCAGGTGAGCCAACTGTCCGTTTGCGTCTATAAAAATGGACTAATTAATGTGCTTTATTTTCTCAAGCGCTTACCTCAATCTCTTCAGATTTATTTTAGGGGATTATTTTAAATGAACGAAGATAAGAATGTCACTCTTGTTACAGCGATCGCGGCTTTAAACTTCATCTCGATGTCGACCGACGAGTATTTGGTCTCACATTTAATAAAGAGCGAATGGGTACATTTTTTACAATTTCGTAAATACATACCTTTATTATTATAACTTTTTGGAGTTTACTTGCTTGTCAAACTTGTTTCTCAAACTTCATGTTTTCATATAAAAACACATCAAACAAGCTCGCACACGACAAAATAATTTGAAAAACACGTAAAATTTGACAAAAATTATTTTGATCGTTTACGGGGCCCTTTATTCGACTAAAGTTTCTGTCTGCCGGGCTAGCATGCGCGCCACGACAAAGTTTGTCTACCCCTTTTCTCGTATTATCTCTTTATGTCTACAGTAGCTAGCATGCGTGCACGTGATACTCTTCTCGTCACGACAATTGAAGAGATAACAAGAAATTTTAGTTATCGTAGTTTTGTCGAATTTTGACGTGATTTTGACGTTTTAAGAAGATAAACTACTCGTTGTCAATATTAGAAAGACTACGATAAACGAAATATATTAAAATTATAAATATTATTGTAATATCTTTTGTATACCATGGCTTTTCCGTTCCGTTTTGTCTTCGGAAGAGAATTATGCCTCTCGTATTGCGCATGTTAGGGTAATCGAGAAAATACTCGATGTAGACATTATCTATCTCTCTCGTCAAGAGATTATCTCGTTGTACGCATGCTAGCCCGGCTGGTGAGTGAGTTTTTCAAGTTTGGAAAAAAAGTCGCATCGGCCAAATCGACTGGAATGCATTACTGTGGTTAGGCCAGCAGTTGTACCTTACAAGTATGACAACCGAATCTTCGCACTAACCAATTGCTACTTATGTTTTGTAAAAATCTATACTAATGTTATAAAGCTGAAGAGTTTGTTCACACTCTTTCACTAATCTCAGAAACTAGTGGTCTAATTTTAAAAATTATTTCAGTGTTAGATAGCCTATTTATTGAGGAAGGTTATAGGCTATATGTCATCATTCTAAGACCAATAGGAGAGGAGCACTAATGAAGAATGTTTCCAATCGTTTTTTTTTTTGAGAGCTCCCCAGCCCAAAGTAACTATTCCGCGGACGAAGTCGCGGCCAGCAGCTAGTAAAATATATTGGAATTCGTTTCCAGTTTTCAATTTTAGCTCCAATTGAACGTACTGAACTCGGAACGGTGGAAGAACGTTACATTACTCGTAAGTGCAAATGAAATTTCGCGAGTACTTGTGAGTTAGAATTCAATTATGTTCTTACGTTCGAATTTGGTTATCGTTTTTAGACTACGAGAGAGCACACAATTTTACCTTCAGGATCTTCATAATAGTACTCTTATTAAATTAAAATTGATGGAAAATAGTCTGGTCTGTTTTATGATTAGTTGTAATAATAGTGTTCGCCTCGCTTCAGCCTATAGCAACCCACTGCTGGCAGTAGGCCTCCCCAAGTTCGCGCCTCTTTCCGGTTCTCCGCAGTCCTCATTCAGCCCCCATTGGCAATCTTATGTTGTCGGGAATAGTGGGACTGCCGAGTATTGAAGGCCTAAGTGAACTAATTAGGGGGGTAATAGTGTTACAACTGTAAAATTTATTGAGGAGTTGCACATTATTTTTATCTTCTATATAAATACACTGTCTACGATAATGTCTACAGCCTACAATGCTACGAGCGAGTAGAATTATTTAGCATTCACGTATTTGAGCCTCTCGTTCTTGACTGATAGTGCACACAAAAGTATGTCACATAACATTTTGAAACATATTAACTTAAAGAAAATATTCCATAATTTATTTATCCTTTGAAATTTTAGAGATACACAAAAACTCGCCTATATCTGGTAAATAAAATCCGAAACCACAATGTGACTTTTTTATTCAATTTAATTCCGATGACATAAGAAAAAAATGTCCATGTCCTATTCAATTTTTCAATGGTCTACCACTACCAAAAACTCAAAATCAAAATCCCAAACAATGAACTTTAGCGCTTTTTTCGAAAAATATTCTGAAATGCGTTCATATTTTTGCTAGAGCATAGTGAAATTGTGCAGTTCAATCTTCTAGCTCCAACTCTTTATTTTGTAAGATAAAATACCTGTATTCAGTACTCAGTAGTAGAAATGGATTTACTTTTTTAAACTACAAATAGTTTCGCAAAGCGTACTACGAGAATATCTTGTCAGTAAATTTTTATTGCTAGATTTTTTACTGTAACTTTATAATAAATACTAAATATATACGTTTAAAAAGTGAAAATTGTTATAATTCAATCCGGTTCGTTGTTAGTTAAATCACTTTACAGACAATATTATAAGTTTTGATTTGGCGTTTTACGCTTATCTGCACAAGAATGACACTGTGATGATGTTATACGTGCAAAAACGTTTGTAATGGAGTTTCTTGAATAGCTTTATATAGTCATCATAGGCTAATAATGTTTTTATTATGCGAAACGTGATGTATTACCCCTCGTGGACCCTGCATTTGAAGGAATACACTTAGTAGGCTAGTACTCGAACACCCATGTGTATAACGTCTTCGTGATGTTGTAGGTTTTAATAATAAATGCGATAAGTTCTGTGAAAGTGAGTGTGTGTTCATGGTGACCTTGAAAGTTAAAAAAAACAATAATTTATGTTTTAAATTTTTTGGTTTTTAACCTTCAAGCAAGCTGCATTGGAGCACTACAGCGTGGTGGATAAGGCTCTGATCCTTCTCCTACATAAGGAAAGAGGCCTATGCCCAGCAGTGGGATATTACAGGCTGAAGCGATGTTTTAAAAATGATATTATAAAATATGGAAGCGAAATAGATCAGTAAACTGCAGCTTGTAGCAGTGTCGAGACGCGTCCGAGGAGACGCGCGTATCGTGGCGATATGTCGCAGTTTTTTAGCTAGTCTAGCTATTCCGTAACTACGTCACGTGGTTATGTTATATTTGTGAGATACCTACTGCTTGGAATTACATAAGGTTGGCTTTTTTTCGTTATGGTAATTCTAATTGTTACTTAATATTTTTGAGATAAAACTTTTTTACGTACGCTTGACTTGGGGAGTAAGCCGGTGAATGCGTGACGAGAGCGTTACGAAAAGTGTGATCAACGGAAGTTGAGAGGGAGATATAAGTTACTAAAGATAGAAAGAGAGTGAGCTACTCGTACGTTTCGTATATTACTAAAGAAGTTTTACTTCAGTCATATGGTCTAAAACACACTAGTATTTTTTTCATAGTCAGTGAGAAATAAAGCAGCTATTAACTTGTTTGAACAACACAGAAAGGTTTGCGTGTAATAAATACAAATTTAGCTGACCAGTACCTATGCTGTCGACCAGGGGTGTCAAACTCAATTTTGAAGTGGGTGATAATTATATTAAATTTAGAATGTATAGGTGGGCCAGATTCAAATAAAAAAAAGTTGCGTGCGTACAAAGTACACATGACAGAAGTGAAACTTCTTTGGCAAACTAATTCAAAAAAACTAATTGAAAAAAAAAAAATCTACGTCACGCAGTGTTCCCAGTCGGTCACCGGCGGTTGCTGCGTAGGCGGTAGCTCAAATTTTACCTCTCATACACCTAAAGACGTTTCACTTCAAAAATGTAGTGTGCGCATTTTAAAACTTCCGTAGAGGAATCGAGTGAAGTCGTGATTCTTTTTGAAGTTATACTTATTTTGTGGCGTTAGAGAAAAATTATGAGAGTAAATTTTTACGAACGGAACTACGTAGTTCAAGCATGCATGAATAGATGCCTCCACTAAAGTACCTAGTTTATAGCATTTCTGAGAGATGGCGTTGTGGAATTATGAGAGTAAATTTTGACTATGCGCGTGTGAAGCGTGAAAAAAACGGAACGAAGTTCAAACATGCTAAAGTAGTCTTTAGCATTTCTGAGAGATGGCGTTGTGGAATTATTTTGGAAGTATCTTAATAGGTACTCTAGCTTGAAATATAACTTCTTACGTTCGTACATAAGTACACACACGCTTTTTTTTCTGTGAGACATTGCGATCGCGGGCCGTATCTTTGTCATGCCTGCTGAAGACAGTTTTTGTAATTGATTGACCTTAAAAGACGTATAGCGGTTGGTTCCGAAGGACAAAATAATCGTTGATGGATTGAGAAATATTTGCTACTGTTCAAACAATTATTCATCAATAGAACTATTGATACCACAACATTGAATGTGTCACCCATTTGGTGTAGTATAAATAATTTAAAAATGTTCTTTATTTCTTAAGGAAAGTATTCGTAGTAAATATGCGCTCCTATAAGACAGAAAATAGTGCTTTGATCTTCCTAAGTGTACTGACTTTATATTACCAAAAGAAATCGATTTAGAGTCGAAATATCTTGATATTAGTATTTGTTAATATTTACATAATTATACTCGTGTGTAGTTTTAATTCAAAAGGGCAACTGAGGTAGGACACAGCAGGAAATATCCTGCTCAAAATCTGGAGCAACCGGAGAAGTACATCGACCTTTGAAGTACTTCCCTGCTTTTCTGTTGTGCCCTACTTCAGCAATAAAAAAACAGCTGAATTTCGTAAAATTATGCGATCGAGAAATATATTATCATTATATTGTTACGCTTGGTAAGCAAAGACTTTATCATATGTGACATAAAGTTCCAAACACAACTCACAAAAAGAAAATGAACAATCCCATAAGTCTAAGAATCTATTAATATAATAATACTTTCCCCTTAGATCGAATAAATATAAACTGTATTTACTCAAACAAAGTTAGAACATTAGTGAGTCGCTTCACAAGAGCACTCAACCGGAACATTTGACGAGGATATATATTGAGCAGTGAGGAGCTGAAATCAAATTCGGAATTCAGTCCTTTTATATCTCTCGATCATATTTCTCATACATATGTTCTTACCGAATATATCTTATTTACTGAGAAATGGAAATTAATCTAATATGCATTCCTGTTTTGATACAGGCGTACAAGTTTTCTTGCTTGTAAAATACTAGCGACCCGCCTCGGCTCCGCACGAGTGCAATGCTGATTCTAAATATAAAATATAAAATAAACATTTGCAATATAAGCGCAAAAAATGTGTTTATTTACGACATCACATTTAGAATCTCTAAAACTATCAGTGTTCCTCTATTACATTTTGCATGTATTATACATATAAACCTTCCTCTGGAATCACTCTATTACTAAAGAAAATCGCATCAAAATCCGTTCCGTAGTTCTAAAGATATATGCATACAGACAGCGGTAAGCGACTTTGTTTTATGCTTATGTTATGATTTTATTGCTTCAGAGTAACAATTCTATTTCTGTTTCTTAAAATTATTTATTTGAACGTAAACGCGTCTTTAAAAGTATTAAAAGACTAAATATAGATGTAAGGAAATGCTAAAAACCCATTTAGAGTTACATTAGTAGTACAGTAATGTTTCAAGGTTGAATTTAAGCCAGGAGCAGGTTGAGAATTGTACTTCTTCTTATGAGTATTATCTTCTCTTCATTTTTTTTTATATACAACTAGGTCGGCAAACAGGCGTACGGCTCACCTGATGGTAAGACCGTAGCCTATAGACACTTGCAACACCAGAAGCATCGCAAGCGCGTTGCCGACCCTACCCAGAATCCCCCCATTAGCTCTGGTCACCTTACTCACCACAAGAACACAACACTGTTTGAGAGCAGCCTTTAGATGTGATCTTCTGTAAGGTCAAGGTCTCCAATCGGGCTGCTCCAGATTTCCAGCAGGATATTTTCTGATTTTACCTTATCAACTTCAGAATATGTGCCTCGTCATTATAAATCGGAGAGTAGATTAAGCCAAATAATCCAGTTGTTAATATATATATCTAATGGCGATTGTTGCGATTAATAGGGAAACTCTTGTTCATTCTTATTAAACCCACAGCTGAGCTGGCGTGACGAATTCAACTAAATAACTAAACTTCAGTTGCATTCAAACATAAAATATTAAACATATTTCTCAACTATTGTCATGGAAAATATTCTCAAACGTTTATGGCTAATAAAATACGTTCACCTTGTAATCTTTGTCGTAGTTTATGACAAAATGGGTTCCGCATGTTGCTAATCATATAATTATACGCACGTGCGCACAGATAAATAAAAATATTATAAACAAACAAATTGAAGTCTTCCAGCGGTAACGGGTTCGACTCTGGCTCGGGTAGATATTTGGATCTGTAGTTTGTACATACAATATATTTGTTTCTAAAATATATTCCCCAAGCGGGAATTGAAATTAACGACGCATTGGCGCAGTGGTCACAACTGGCTGTTGTGCTGGCGGTCGCGGGTTCGATCCCGATCACGACAGACATTTGTATTGGCCATATAGATGTTTGTCGTGGTCTGGGTGTTTGTGTGTGTTTCCGGATCCCCGGCACAGAAGAAAATCCTAATGATGGCCGTCGAGTATGAAGCGGTTTTTATTATTTTTATTATTCGATTGCTGGAATTGCTGGAAACCTCTCACAGCTCAGTAGCTTAGAAAAAGGTAAGAAGTATAGTTTGCTGTTTGATACAGTGTATAGTAATCATGCGTTTATTGTAACAAATCTTACAAATAAATATATCTATTTCCAGCATGTTGTTTTACTTTCAAACAACAATTTTACAACAATTTAATGGTTATCAACGATAAATAGTATTTTGTCAGTTTAGTCACACACACACACCCGCATATAGGTTACAGAGATTTACAAATACAAATATTTATAGGTGCGTTCAGAAAGTGTTTTGTGTATATTTTTCAAGTTGTTGAAGTTCACCGGGCCATCTAGTCTTACTTAATAACTTAAATAAAATTTTTATAAATATACGAAAGTACGTGAATGGTTTATATGTATATTCAAATTTCATAAAGGCTACAATTGGAATTCTGTAATGTATAATAGCGAGAGTAATCAAAATTTCAATTGTCTTCGATTAGCAATTTAATTAAAACCCAACGGACCAGGCTGAGTTATGTATGTGAATACCTTTCAAGCGGAGGCTAAATGTGTGGAATTTACTTAAGCGTTCGATTGTCTTATGTCTGTCTGTGTCCCCTTATATTTACATGCATATATTGCTTTCTCTTATCTATGGTACTTCTTCTAATAGATATAACTAGGTCGGCAAACAAGCGTATGACCCACCTGTTGGTAAGCGATTACCGTAGCTTATATACGCTTGCAACACTAGAAGCATCGCAAGCGCTTTGCCGACAGCATCCCCAATTTCTCCTCAGAAACTTCAGTCACCTTACTCACCACAGTAACACAACACTGCTTGACAGCAGTATTATCTAGCTGTGATCTTCTGTAAGGTTTATTAAATACTCGTATATGGTTTTACTAAATGCCTACTAGTGTTATACTTTTACTTTATCATTAATTATTAATTTGCTGTAAGAGGTGTACAATAATTTTTTACTATTTTCTTTGTCTACTTAAAATATGAACGGTATGAGTGAATTTATTGTGACTAACCGACGTCCAAAAAAGGAGGAGGTTCTCAATTCGACTGTATTTTTTTTTATTTGTGTTAACTCATAACTTTTGACTGGGTTGACCGATTTCGATCAATTTTATTTTAATTGAAAGGTAATGCGTGCCATTTAAATTTAATTGAGATCTGACAAGTACTTTTAGCCTATCCGCCAACCCGCATTGGAGCAGCGTGGTGGATTAAGCTCCGATCCTTCTCCTACATGGGGAAGAGGCCTATGCCCATCAGTGGGATATTACAGGCTGAATCGTAAGTACTTTTAGAGTTATGTCTAATAATGCGTATTTATTTGACAACTTTTTCGTCGACCTACGTTATATTATACCGCATAACTTTTTACTCGGTGTACCGATTGTGATGATTCTTACTTTAATCGAAAGCTAATACTTGTTATTTAGTCTTGTTTAAATTAGATCGAGATCTGATTACAACTTTTTGAGTAATCTTTAATAGCGCGTATTTACTTGACTATTTTTTCGTCTTATTACAATACAACGTGTATTAATTGTCGATGTAATTGAAGTCGGTTTTTTTTTCGTTTATTGCAGTCTACTCTAAAAAAATTAAGTGTCGTTTTCAAGCGAACGAATTTACGATTACAGGGCTACTTCCTCTTTGATCCAGTTCAGTGACTCTGTAAATTACAATACTTTAAGTAAAAGGCAGAGTAAAAACAACAATTAATGGATAATTTGAGCGTAACGGATAAAATTTCTGTTCAATGGGTACGGCTCGGTATTATTCGCCGTCATTGGTGTATCTAGAGCCTTTGTAGATTTTTGAAGATTCATATCTGGGATTTAATAGATTTTACTTAACATAAATTATCCAGTGGAAACTAGAAATTGTTTAGTTCATGAATACAGACTTGAGACTGAACTATTCATAAGTATTACTACCATATCAAAGTCATCATCATCATCATTTCAGCCTATCGCAGTCCACTGCTGGACATAGGCCTCCACTAGTTCGCGCCAAAAATGGCGTGAACTCATGTGTTTTACCCATAGTCACCACGCTAGGCAGGCGGGTTGATGACCGCAGGGCTGGCTTTGTCGCACCGAAGACGCTGCTGCCCGTCTTCGGCCTGTGTATTTCAAAGCCAGCAGTTGGATGGTTATCCCGCCATCGGTCGGCTTTTTAAGTTCCAAGGTGGTAGTGGAACTATGTTATCTCTTATTCGTCTCATACGACACCCACGGGAAGATGGGGAGGCTATATTCTTTGCCGTAGCCACACAGAAATCAAAGTATTAAAGTATTATAAATAAAAATAAATAATTTCCGAAAGCTGATATAATAATTTTTAATAAATTATTAAGTTTTATTATAAATAAATTTATAATATTATATAAATTGATAAAATTGTAGGGATTGCAAACATGTGTAGACTTTTTTAACTCGTACTACATGTATTTATATTATCATTTATTCATCGCTTAATTACTATGCCATTAACCCTCCGTTGGTCGCGTGGGGTCTTTGAAAGCCCAGGTGCTACAGAAATGTAAAATTTAAACATTTAAAACCGTCTCAGCGACTCCATATTTTAGGTACCCTCCTAAGTTGGATTATACTTGCTGCGTATCGCCGTTAACTTCAGTTTGCGCGTAAGCGCCGTGAGATACATACGACTTTTATGCGTACAGGCCTTGAAAGACCCCACGCGACTAACCACGTAAGTAAAATTGAATGGATTTTTTCAGCTTAGATTTCTTTTGTAACATGTTTTTTACGTATTTTTTAGTTATTTTAGATTTAATTAAGTATTAAAATGGACAAAGAACAACAACCTTGTATATTAAGCTGGTTAGATGGTGAAAGTAACGATGTTCCCGGTGGTAGTGAATTAGTGATGATAAAGAAGGTAAAGTCGGTATATACCCGGATGAAATGAGTGAGAATAGCACTGATTCTAAGCAGGAAGGTGAAAATGAACCTACAGAACAACATGAATTATCTCCGGAAAAACTGCTTGAGAATTCGGAATCTTTGCGTGAGCATCGTCAGGTTCTGGAATCGTTGGACGAACAGCATGTGTCTTTCGAATCGAATGAACAACAAATAGATTTGGAAAATTCGTATAATGATGATGATGAAGATCCCTTGATAAATGGGGGGCCACCTTTTCAAATTTGTCTCGAGAATTGAAACAAACTATAAGACGATTCATACCTCCTCTTCAGGATGTTCAACACAACGAAAATAATTTTGTGCCTAAGAGAAAGCGTTGCATTTATTGCCCAAGACAAATAGATTGAAAAGTCAAATCTGCCTGCCATTTTTGTAAGGGTAACATATACCAAAAACATATTAAAACGATATGCACTGACTGTGTTCTAAAAGATAATCAGTAAAAAAATGACTGACTTCGATTGGTAAAAGTTTATGTTTTTTTTTGTTGGTGGTTTCCAAATTTTACGTAACTGTCTTCGTTATTTTAGTCTTATTTTATATAAATTTATTAAAATGAGAAGTTCCTGCATTTCGTTATATTAAAACATTTTTTTTTGTGATTGTGATCTCAAGGAGAGAAATTTATGTGTATACTTTTAGATTGTAAGTTTAAGGCAGAAAGAAAAGAATATTTTTACGTAACTTGTTGTAGTTTAATTGCTATTAGGTTAATCACCAATAGTAAGCTAAGATAATTAGGAAAATATAATTAGATAGATGTTTTTTAGGCTTTTTATTTTTGGGGTCTTCAGAGACCCCACGCGACCAACCGCGTAAACAAAAAATGCGCGACCGACCGAGGGTTAAGAAATTACCATCGATGTCATTAACAATCATTACGTAAATACGTATTTAATGTATTAGTAATTATGATAAGGTAAAAAACAATTTGTTAATGTATATTAATTATTGTTAATGTACATTTCTTTTCACTACAAATACTCCGTAAATTGCATACATCTCATCAGTTGGACTACGATCTTTTAAACGATTCGATCTGACTATTTTTCCTTCCAAAAAGATGGATAAAAGCACGAGCTTCTCTCGAGTCTTTAATTCGCAAAAATATGAAATTCTGGAAGACATAGAATTAGATCATTTGTGTAAAGAAATTGAAGAAGCTGATTTGTTCGCACATTGTTTCTTTGGAGATTATGTTGATCAACATGAAGCTGTTAAAAATCAGAGCAAGTAAGTAAATCTAAATAAAAGTAGGTATGTATCTTTATATTATTATAAAATTTATATCTATACTAGCGACCCACCCCGGCTTCGCACGGTTGCAAAAACTGTCAGTGTTCCTCTACTATATTATACATATAAACCTTCCTCTGGAATCACTCTATTTAATAAATTAAGCCGCATCAAAATCCATTGCGTAGTTTTAAAGATCTAAGCATACAAACAGTGGGAAGCGCCTGTGTTTTATAAGTACTATGTAATTATTACAAAAGTATTTTTATAATTTTATTGTAACTAGCAACGTTATTACCTTGTTTTAGTCAACCGCAACTACAAGCTGGGGGTTCCCTGAAAAGGAAGTCTGAAAGTGTGAATAACCCAGAACATCTTAAACGTCGAAATGTGGATGAAGCGGCATCAACTTCGTCTAATATAACTGAAGGATCTTACACTGGACCACCATCAACTTCAGGTAATACAACCAAATGACCCCTTTTCGCAGTTGCTTCACATCCAAATAACACACGCACAGAACCCCACGCAGGTGCCAATTCAGATATAGTGTTTTGTAGCACTTGTCAAACAGAAATACGTAGACGGTATTCTACTCAGGAAATCAATAAAACTTAGATACCAAGCGCTAGATATTACCAAACCAAATCGATTTTAGTTAACAATTTAAAGATTATTTTTTATTTGTTAGTATTTTGTAATTTATGTGGTTTTATCGTAAATAACTTTTGAAGTTTTTAAAATATCTGTATCACTATTTTTGTATTGTATTGTAATAAAATTAACATTTTCCTTCATCATATCATCATCATCATCATCATATCAGCCTGTTGCAGTCCACTGCTGGACGTAGGCCTCCCCAAGCTCGCGCCAGACATCCCGGTTTTCCGCAATCCTCATCCAGCCTTCACCGGCAATCTTACGTAGATCGTCGGTCCAGCGGGCCGGAGGACGTCCCACACTGCGTATGCCAAGACGCGGTCTCCACTCCAGGACACGTCTGCTCCAACAGCCATCGGTCCTGCGACACAGATGACCAGCCCACTGCCACTTCGACTTGCTGATTCTGTGGGCTATGTCGGTTACTTTCGTTCTCTCACGGATAGTCTCATTTCTTATTCTGTCCTTGAGAGAAACCCCAAACATAGCCGGTTCCATTGCATCCTTTACTTACTCGAATTTTATTCTTATAAATTTAATATTTTTAGAATATATTTTTTAAAATTGCTTTAATTTTTTTTGTATTGTTTTTAGATGTATTAACTCTGTTTTCTTACCTCCATTATATTATTGTAATATTAAATTTAACAGATAAAAATCGTACTGTAACCTTTGCCGTAGCTAAGAAAATGAATATTGTCTTTCCTTTCTAAGTATTATTAAGTTCTCACTCTGTTACATTATGTTTTTAATGTTTAAGTAAATGATTATTTTGAAGTTGTACTTTCATTTTAATTTAAAACCCCCGTCAATTGTATGTTAAATGGCATTTTAATAATAGTAGGCTACAAAATGATTGAACTTCAGTGTGTGGAGAGTACTGTTTAATGTACTTACTATATAAGTGTAATAACAAGTCATTGACATAGTTTCAAAATGAATTTGTCAGCGATACACTTTAAAATGATATGTTTTTGAATATTATTGTCAAATATTGTTTTATGAGAGACTAGCTGACCCCGCAAACGTTGTTTTGCCATATATGTTATTAACCCCCGCAACCTCCTATTGTGAGTAGAATTTCGTAAAATCCGTAAAATCCGCTGACCTCTACTCGGCGAAAGGAATATTCCTACCAAATTTCAAGTCTCTACGCCTTATGTTTCCATTCCAGAGATATCGTGATGAGTCAATATATGGGTGGAAATCTCTTTTATATATATATATATATATATATAGATTAAAGATGGTAGTAAATGATTACTTGGAAATAATGTGTTTGAAATTGAACCAAAGTTTTATTTTAAATCTCTGCTTTAAGAATACGTGAGATTAAGGGTCCTGATAGCGATCGTTACTCATAGTAGGCAATATATCTACCAACCTGCAACCGCATTGGAGCAGCGTGGTGGATTAAACTCTGATCCTTCTCCTACGTGGAGAAAGAGGCCTATGCCCAGCAGTGGGATATTACAGGCTGAATCGTATAGATAGTAATTAAAGGTAGTGAAATTTGCAAATGTAGAAACCTAAGTTGCGAACCGTTACAGTTAACACAAAATGAATGCGTGCAATCGATTTAGATGACCCCAAATTCTATTTTTTTTTGCCGAGGAACAAATTTTTTTTTTAACCGGCGAACCAAAATGAATTGATCCAAAATGCACGAAAACACGTAATGCAGCGCAGTGGCCGTTGCGCTAACGCGTCGTCAATACGTTTTTTTTTAATGTAACTAGATCGGTAAACAAGCGTACGGCTCACCTGATGGTAAGCGATAACCGTAGCTTATAGACGCCTGCAACACCAGAAGCATCGCAAGCGCGTTGCCGACCCTATCCCCGATTCACCCAGGAGCTCTCGTCACCTTACTCACCAACAGGAACACAACACTGCTTGCAACCAGTATTTTTTTGCTGTGATCTTCTGTAAGGTCGAGGTACTAAATATTTTGATCAGGAAATTTTCTGCTGTGCCCTCAGTTGGTATAGTATTCGTTGAAAGTTTCTAGTTCCTGCTAGAAATCTAGTTCCGAAGTATAAAACATAAGGTGCACGAGCAAAACACACTAAATGACACGATAAATTACATTTATTAACCCCTAGAGGCTTTAAGTATGAAGGTAAAGTTTTCGGTTATTCCTAGAAACGCTTCCATCGCCCGAGATAAAAGTATCCTAAATGTTTATCGGCGTGTAGCACTTTTATTAGATACGGTGAAATTTACGACACGGGAACCAGAGGCGTGATATTACATGTAAATAAAATGTTATCATCTATGTAAATAAAAATGAATTCCAAACGACTGCACCAAAATTGTAATTTTTGTTCGTTATTTACAGGACAGGGTTTATATAAAGGAAGAAAAAGAAGTGTGCTTACTTTTGTACGAACTTAAGAAGTTATACTTCAATGGCTAGATACTCGTAGCTTCATGTTGCTAATTTCTTCGTTGACTAGCTAACTTCAGGGTTTTGTATCTTTGTGGCGGTGTGCGAGCGTTACGGTTGACTTAAAATAACCACTTTCATGTTCAAATTTTTAACTTAAAAATATTACGTTATCTTCAAAGCTATTTTCTTTAGTTCAGTATTAATCCTTATCCAAATGAATATGTTAGTACTCAGGCATTTAATGCAGATTAAATTTGCCTTTTACACTATATCAATCAGATGAATAGTTTTTGAGATATCGTCGTTAGAAGTAACTAGCAGCGAAACATTTAAAGCTCCGCGAGCTAGCGTTATTTCCTTGAGATGCTCACGGTGAGTCCATCTCCTCTGCCTCGCATCGCTCAACCGCCTGCGGCCTGCTCATGCTAATAAAGGAAATCAAAGAACATCAAAGATCATTTTATCAATTTTTTTTTGAAGTTATACTTCTTTTGGCGCGTTAAAGAAAAATGATGAGAGTAAATTTTTACAATGCGCGTGTGGATATGAAGTAGTTCAAGCATGCATGAATAGATGCCGCTAGTTTTTGCAGACAAGAAAGTAGTCTTTATTATTTCTAAGAGCTGGCGTTGTGGACTTATTGTCTAATTATTAATTGGTAGGTTTTTTTTGGAAGTATTTTAATACTCTAGCTTGAAGTATAACTTCTTACGTGCGTACATAAGTACACAACAACTTTTTTTTAAACTTTTTTGTTACGCGGACGAAGTCGCGGGTACAGCTAGTAAATAATAAGAATAAAGGTGTGTTAATTAAGCCGTCGTTAAGCCGTCGGTCCCGGTTGTTATCATGTACACCTGATAACGATCGTTACTCATAGTAGGAAATATATCTGCCAACCCGCATTGGAGCAGCGTGGTGGATTAAGCTCCGATCCTTCTCCTACATGGGGAAGAGGCCTATGCCCAACAGTGGGATATTACAGGCTGAATCGTGATCGTGATCGATAGAATGTGTTAATATTTCCCTGTAAGCGGTAACATACTGCTAGTCACGTGCCGAGCGAGTAGCGTACGACGATTGAGTCGCGTACCCTTTTGTACTCCGGAAACTCGGAATCTATGTACATAATTGTCTCCATACAAAATTATTTTTCTCTTGTTTTTCAATAAACATAAATTTAAAAATCTAACCCGAAATGTTAATTTGTATTCAGAGCAAGTTGCTAGCAAGTTAAAATAGTCAAGAATCTATTTCTTAGGACTGCTTAAAACAAATTAAAACGGGGGAGTTCTACGACCGTTTTCAGTTATTTCGAAGTTTCGAATAATTGTTAAGATTTTACTATCGCGTGGCAGAGGGACAAACTCAGAGCAGTGCCTGGGACTGGCGACCCAAGTGTAGGTTTAGGGAGGGCCCTCCTTACAATGCGCATTGGCACTCACCTCCACTGTCCGAGTTTCTCACTGCGCCTAGTCAAATTATACGATTAGATCGTAATACAATTAGTAACAATTATTTCTTTTGTACAAACCAATTATTGAAGATTCGAGGTTAAGCTACTAACAGGATACAACGAGTGCAGCTAATCTATTTGCTGCTCCTTTTTTTAGTTCAGTTCTTTGCTTAATGGCTTTTAGTTGTATCCGTTTTCCTCAATAATAAAAATCGTCAACCTCTGACTGACATCTGAACAATCTGTATCGAAAATACTCAAGCACACTGCTTGACGTTTCCGACCATAAAGGTTAAATGGAATTATTAAAAGTAATTAATCTAATTTTAATAAGAAATTACTATCGATGTCATTAACAATCATTACGTAAATACATCTAATGATGTATTTACGTAATGATTGTTAATGACATCATTAGGTAATCTAATGATCATAAGCTAAAAAGGGTTTCTTAGTGTATTTAATGTATTAGTAATTATCATAAGCTAAAATATAATTTGTTAATGTATATTAATTATTGTTAATGTACATTTGTTTTCCCTACAAATACTCCGTAAATTGCATACATCTCATCAGTTGGACTACGATCTTTTAAACGATTAGATCTGACAATTTTTCCTTTCAAAAAAGATGAGTACGTGCACGAGCTACTTTCGATTCTTTAATTCACAAATAGATCAAATTCTGGAAGATATAGAATCAGTCCAATTGTGTAAAGAAATTGAAGAAGCTGATTTGTTCGCAGATTGTTTCTTTGAAGATTTTGTTGATCAACATGAAGCTGTTGAAAATCAGAGCCAGTAAGTAAATTATAAAAGTATCTTTATCATAACATAGTATAAAACAATGTCACTTCCCGCTGTCTGTATGCTTAGATCTTTAAAACTACGCTACGATTTTTGTGCGGTTTTCTTTAGTAAATAGAGTGATTTCACAGGAAGGTTTCTATGTATAATACATCCATAATATAGTAGAGGAACGCTGATAGTTTTTGCAACCGTGCGAAGCCGGGGCAGGTCGCTAGTTTTATTATAAAAGTTATATTTATATCACAAAAGTATTTTTATAATTTTATTGCAGCTAACAATGTTATTACCTTGTTTTAGTCAACCGCAACGACAAGCTGGGGGTTCTCTGAAAAGGAAATCTGAAAGTGTGAACAACCCAGAACATCTTAAACGTCGAAATGTGGATGAAGCGGCATCAACTTCGTCTAATATAACTGAAGGATCTTCCACTGGAGCAGCATCAACTTCACTTATTAAAACCGAAGGATCCCATATCGCAGTTGCTTCACATCCGAATAACACACACACGGAACAACAAGCAGTTGTCAATTCGGATAAAGTATTTTGTAGCGCATGTCAAAAAGAAATACATAGACGGTATCAGGAATTCAATAAAACTTCTTTGTCATACCAAGATATCAAGCACTAAATATTACCAAATCAAATCGATACATTGGCAAGGGGCCATTACAAATTAAGAAGACTATAATAGCTACATAGTTTATTTAACAATTTGAGGATTATTTTTTATTTCTTTAGTATTTTTTAATTTATGTTGTTTTATCGTAAATAACTTTTGCTTTTTTTTCTTAAATATCTTTATCATTCTTTTTCTATTGTAATGTAATAAAATCAACGCATTACATACTTACTCGAATTTTATTGTCATAAATTTAATATTTTAGAATATAATTATGTATTTTTTAAAATTCCTTTAATTTTTTTTGTATTGTTTTTAGATCTATTAACTTTATTTTTTTACCTACATTGTATTATGGTAATATAGTAACTACAGGCAAATAACGCCCGCTTAACTTTAAACTATTATTTTTTCTATTACCACTACCACTACAGACTATCACAGTCCACTGTTGGACATAGGCCTCCACAAGTTTGCGCCCGACATTATAACGCGAACTCATGTGTTTTGCCCATAGTCACCACGCTGGGCAGGCGGGTTGGTGACTGCAGGGCTGGCTTTGTCGCACCGAAGACGCTGCTGCCCGTCTTTGGCCTGTGTATTTCAAAGCCAGCATGGATGGTTATCCCGCCATCCGTCGGCTTTTTAAGTTCCAAGGTGGTAGTGGAACTGTGTTATCCCTTAGTCGCCTCTTACGACACCCACGGGAAGAGAGGGGGTGGCTACATTCTTTAGTGCCGTAACCACACAGCACAAATTTTTCTATTAATACAAATAAAATTAATAAAATAGTGCGATAAACAAATAAACCATTCTTTTCTGAACCGAAACATATTGATTGAAAATACAATTCTTTAAATTTTCCGTACTTATGACATCTTTTTAAAAAGTATGTCTTTGGGCGTTATTAAAAATACCATGTTTAATAACGCCCGTTAACTTAAATGTCATCCTAGACGCAGAAAATATATTCCTGGAGGATAAATGTATAATAATACACATCAGTCACATACAGTATTTTTATTAGAAATGGAAAATATAGAAGAAATCAAAATTTAACACAAAAATTATCAAATTTCCTAACGAGTAAAATTACTGTTAAACTGCTCTTTATATTCATTTTAACAAAACTTTTTTGGTCATATATCAACACCTTTTAATTGTTATGCATATAAATAACAATTAAAATGTTTTTCTGTCTAAAAAAATAACATAAATATTACCCTACATTGGGCGTTATTAAACAGAAAAGGGCAATTACGCCCTGAGGTAGGTGAATAACGCCTGTTCATGGTAACAACAACGAAAGGTACATAAGTATGTACATAATATCTCTCACAAAAAAAAGGTAAGCCTGTTTTCTAATGAATTTTGGTGTGAGAAGTACTCCGATGGTTGCAAATCGTTTTATTCTTCAGCCAAATCATATTCGATGGTATTAATTTATTTATCTGTGAAAACAGGTTTTCGTCCCAAACTTCTGTCCACGACTCTCCTCCTCTTTTTCTTTTACCTCAGAACTCAGTGGCGCCATTACAAATCCTAAACAAAAGATGAAAATTTATCAATCGCTTAAATACATAGAACTGGGTCAATAACGCCCATGAAGGGTAATATCGCCCAACGGTTATTTGAAAAGGCGTTTTTAGCCAAGTGGGCGTTATTGTCCTTTTTTGTGCATTGTCACTAAATTATGTACCTTACCTAAAAATAATAGTGCCACATTAAGAACAGTCACTTACAACACGACGCATAACATAAATATATTTAAAGAAATATTAGGAAATAATTAAAAACTTACAATTTCGTCGGAGCAGTTTTTATAACAGCAACGTCCATGAGCGATAACCACAAAGCGCGGCCTAATATTGGCAAGATAGCGGCTCGAGAAACTCACTTTTGGGCTAGACGCATTCCTATTGGTGTTAACTATGTGTACGTGCGCTGTGATGCTGCTCATTCGAATTAAAGTACGTTTTCTAGGTTCTGGGCGTTATTTGGCAGCGGGCGTTAATTGCCATACCTACTATATTTCATTCAATAGATAAATTTCGTAATGTATCTGTTGACTATTAGTAGCTAAGAAAATGAATAATGTATTTCCTTTCTAAGTATTATTAAGTTCTCACTCTGTTATATAATAATAATAATAATAATAATAATAATAATTTATTTCAGATTTTCTTCATCCATAAAAATTGTTAGTAACATTTTAAATAACTTAGAGACTAATGTTAGTAAGACAACGACACAGTTACATAGTTACACTTACACAGTTCGGTCTTTGGTGAAGCTGCACCCACCGATATATCAGTGGCGAGTCCCACCGGTCAACAAACACATTCAGCATTCCGCCGGGGGAGCCGCGGAGGCGGGCCAACATGGAGGCGCACCGTTTTCTCATAATGGCGTAAAAGTCATCCGTATGCGCCTCCGCAAACATGCCTGAGGCACTGCACTGCCGCGGCAGCCCCATCAGAACCCTGAATGCGTTGTTGTATTGGACGCGTAGATCGCTGTATGCCCGCCGCGTGTAATCAGCCCAAAGACTGCAGGTGTAAAATGACTGACAGTATGCTTTGAAAAGCGTTAATTTGACTGACTTTGTACACCTAGCAAATCTCCGAGCCAACATGTTGCATCGGACAGACAGCGATCTACGTTCCCTCTCAATATCACAGTCGTCTTTTAAATTTTCGGTAACCCAGTGGCCCAGGTATTTAAATTTATTTACTCTGCACAGCGGTCTGCCACAGAGCGAGACTACCGGTATGTCTAAATAGGTCTTAGACCCAGACTTAAAGACCATAAGTTCACTTTTTACAGCATTGTACCTGAGCCCGTGAGCCACCGCATAAGATTCACATATTGCCAACAGCTTTCGTAGCGCACCAATAGATGGGCTCAGCAGCACCATGTCATCCGCATAGCTGATATTGTTCATACAAACTCCATCAACATGACATCCGAGATTGGTGCTACTGAGCTCACCAATCAGCCGGTTCATGTAGAGATTGAAGAGCCGGGGCGAACTCAACCCCCCCTGCCGCACCCCGCACTCCAACCTGTACACGCCCGAGTATGCTCCAGCCCACCTTACACAGTTTGTTTGATTTTGATACCAGTATGCGAAGAGAGATGTTATTTCAGGCGGCAGCGTGGTATCATTGGATAGTTTATCCCAAAGCATATCGTAAGATACGAGATCAAATGCCTTTGACAGGTCCAAAAAACATGCAAAGATCGGCGTTTTCCTAGCTGTGTAGTACTGTACAGTCCGCTTGAGACACAGTATGGCACTTTCTGTAGACAGTCCAGGCCTGAAACCAAACTGAGAGTCATGGGGTTCAAAGTGTTTAGCCATCTGTTTGTCAAGCAAACTGTCCAGCACCTTAGCAATAACTGTAGCCAAAGATATGGGCCTGTAATTGGACACGTCAGAGGCATCCCCAGTCTTGTTTTTAATAATTGGTACAACTACAGTATGCATCAAATCCTGTGGTAGGTATCCGTGACCAAGAGACAGATTAAATAATAAAGCGAGGACCCGCGGCAAATGCGGTCCAGCGTACCTAAGGTGCTCGACGCTGAGACCATCGTGCCCTGGAGACTTTCCTCTCACCATACTATTAATAATAGAGGCAACTTTCTCCGCCGTGAACGTGTTAGAAACCTCAGCACTGAACTCAGCGTCAAGCATCCTCTGCACGCTAGGCAAAGATGACTCGACTTTAAAATGCCGCTTAAATAGGTTGGCAATATCCTTAGGCTCACTGAAACCCCCAACACTCACAGGTAAGCTCGACTTCACATTAAGTTTACTGGTAGATTTCCAGAACTTACCAAACTGTTTAGCGGCATGGCTTTGTGCTAGCACGTCCATTTTTATTTGCTGTTCATTATTTAAACAATATTTTAATTTAGCTTTAAATATTTTTCTAGCGTCACACATTTTGTTATAAACAATTCCTTTTGTAGGTTTACCACACAGAAGCCATTCCTGATAACATAATCGAGCCTCCCTGTGAGCTGTCCTTACATGTTTGTTCCAGCCTACCACACGTTTACGTTTTCCTATTTTATTATGTTCTACGTACGTACAATATGAGCCCTCCCTCAGTATACACACTATATTATTATACATATCATCTATTAATTTATGATGACTAGGGTTTTTACATATTTTAAAAGAACATTCTTTACATTCAGGGGGAAAGTCAATTAATTTTAATTTTGAATTACAAAATTGTTGATATTTATTTATTTGTATTTTGTCTCTTTCACCCCATTTCACCTTATCACAAATAAAATTAGAATTAAATACTTTAGGGCTAACAATATTAACGTCACATTCAAAAGTAACAGGATAGTGATCAGATGCGTAAACTCCGTATAAAACAGACGCTTTTATAATGAGATTTTTCGCTGCACCCGTTACTATACAGTGATCTAACCACCGCTGAGACCCACTAGCCTGACAAACGAAAGTGTGCGTATCAGAAGGCAAAAGTTCCGAGTCTATACAATACCATGATTGCTCGGCACATGTACTCAGCAGTTCCCTCGAAAATCTTTCACCAGGATGTGCGTTAAAATCACCCACCATGACAACCGAATCCACGTTCTCACTGTCAATTATTGCGGTGATTTCACTGAGACATTCACTAAATTCTATTAAATTGTCACTCTGGCTATTATCAAATGGCATATACACGGAAAACAACAATAATGTACGGCTCTCATGCACAATTTTTATTGCAACTAGGCGATCACTATTACACGACACTAAAGACACAGACTGGAAAGCTCCTTTTCTCCACAACCAGGCCACTCCACCATGAGGCCTCCCTTTGACGACTCCCACCGTCGTGTCCATGGATGACTTGCCCGTGTATGCAAAGTTGTCATCCAGACTTCCCAGATATGGTAATTCATGGGGCCATAGCCAAGTTTCCTGTAAGGCGATGAGGTCTGATGTTTTGCACAGTCTCCGTACACACTCCGTAGATCTTATAATCGACTTACAGTTAAAAGTCGATAGAATAACTTTTCTTTTTTCTATTAGTTTATCCATTATGATGGTGAAATATTCTTCATAATCTGAGTGTTACCTCTTTCCATTTGTTTCTTAAAGAAAATAAAACGTCGGAATGTAATACCCTCTGGCCATAAATTGTCATTAAGATAAATATGCAACTTATTTTTAGACACAAATAGCTTAAAAGCATTGTATGGCTTTTCTCTTTTCATAATAATCCTTTCCAGGTGTACAGGTTCCTGTGTTTTACTTTCAATATATTCACAGATATCCTGTTCAGTAGTTTGCTTATTTACATTTGATATTAACAATGGAATCTTCGTCTCCGCCGCTTTAAACTTTCCTGAGGGAGACGCCACTGCCTTTCCTGTTTTTCCAGCAAAACGTTTTTGCGACTTACGTCGCTGGACTAAAGTCCAACCATCATTACGTCTGCTTTCGATAAAAACATCTTTCTCTAATATCGGAGCGTCGATATGAGATGCAGCCGGAACAACTGTATTATTATTGTTGTTATTCGCTTGAGAGCGAAGGAGTGAACTATACGCCGGCATATTCATTGAATCGTTGTTTTCATAGTTAGTGTGAGCACTCGTAACTGCGGCTGAGTCATCGCCCTTAGCAGGCGCTGTGACGTCCGTATCAGCTGTTAACTCCGACGTCACGTGCGGTAGGCCTATCGGTCCGCTGTCTCTGAAGTACCCTCCTCTTCGCATATTAATATTATCGTCGTTTAAAAACGATAACGGCTGCCTTGATGTTTGAAAATTTTGTTTCATGTCCTCTAATAAATCTGTAGTAACGTAGTTGCTTTTGATCTGCTTAACTTCAGCTTGTAAAATTAACAAATCTTTCAATATCTTTGTGACATCTACATGGTCGAAACAAATGGGCGGTAATTTGTGTAGATCATAAGCCACAAACACTGGTATCTGCTCAGGATCGACTGTTTTAAATGCGGTAATAATATCATCCAGATCCTTTTGCTTCTTTTGTTTCCGTCTAGACACACATTTTTGTTTTGTCTTAACGGATGTAAATAGCAACTTCTTCGCCTTGTCAATCTCCTCTTCAGAAAAAGAAGACTCACAGATCCGAATTAGACTCTCGTTGTCCATAACATCATGTTTATTGCGTATAAACGCCAATACCTCCGAAATAACCACATTACAGTTTACACATTTAATAGTATTCACAGACATTTTGACGGACGTAACACAACATCGACCGATTCGCTGCGCACGCACGCGTCAACTGACGTTATGTTTTTAATGTTTAAGCAAATGATTATTTTGAAGTTGTGCTTTTATTTTATTTTAAACCCCGGTAAAATGCATGTTAAATAAGAAGGTCTAGCTTATTTATTTCACTTGTGTATTATACAACGAATTGATAAGTCTTTTTTTTTAAGAATTATGAATATTTTACGAATACAATCACACTTTAAAAAGATTCATCCAAGCTTAAAAAATAATGTTAACGAACCGATTATCAATGTAACACGTGGTTCAATAAGCCCCGAGACTAAGTACTAAAAAAAGGTCTTTTTTATAAAATTAATTTTTATTCATCAACATAGTCTCCTTCAAGAGCGATACAGTCCCTGCAACGCTTTTCTAACTTTTCTATCCCATGTGTGTAGAACGATTTGTCTTTGGCTTCAAAATAAGCCTCCATTGCTGCGATAACTTCACTATTTGAGTCAAATTTCTTACCCTGAAGCATTTTTTTAGGTCTGCAAACAGCCAGTAATCGCTGGGGGCCAAGTCTGGCGAATAAGGGGGATGAGGAAGCAATTCGAAGCCCAATTCGTTAATTTTGGCCATCGTTCTCACGGACTTGTGACAAGGCGCGTTGTCCTGGTGAAACACCACTTTCTTTTTGTTCATATGAGGCCGTTTATCCGCAATTTCGTACTTCAATCGCTCCAATAAGCACATGTAATAGTCACTATTTATATTTTGCCCCTTTTCAAGGTAGTCGATGAAAAGTATTCCATGCGCATCCCAAAATATAGACGCCATAACCTTACCGGCCGATTTCTGAATCTTTGGACGCTTCGGGCGGCTTTCACCAGCCGCTCTCCACTACGCTGCCTGCCGATTGGATTCCGGAGTGAAATGGTATATCCAGGTTTCATCCATTGTTACATACCGACGTAAAAAATCCTTTTTATTATGATTCATCAGCGCCAAACATCGCTCTGAATCATTGATACGTTGTTCCTTTTGATCAGTTGTAAGCAAACGTGGCACCCACTTAGAAAAAAGCTTTTTCATGGTCAAATTTTTATGTAAAATAGTGAAAACACTACCAGCTGAAATCTTCACTATCTCGGCTATCTCTCGCACTTTTACCTTCCGATCTTCCAATACGATTTTGAGGACTTGGTTAATATTTTGTTGAGTCACTGCTTCATTTGGACGACCTGAGCGTTCCCCATCATTGGTGTCCATGCGAGCGCGTTTGAAGTCGGCATACCACCGACAAATGGTTGCTTTAGAGGGAGCTGATCCTGCATAACATTTTATAAGTCATTGCTGTGCTTCAACGGTATTTTTTCCCATTAAAAAACAATGTTTTATCAACTTAAATTACAACTGAAATTACAACCGTAGCGTCACTTAAATGTTTCAAAATCAATAATTTTATTGTTCCATTTTTAAAAATTTGACACATATTCTTGTATTGATAGCCAGTACTTTTTAAAAATCAAAAGAGTTTTTAATATATGCGCTATTTCCAGGTTAGTCTCGGGACTTATTGAACGATCTAGTATGTGAAGTTTCCCGCATACCTTATAAGCAAAGGACCAGGACTCAACACCGGGACCTCACTGGGTAGCCATCTTTATATACTCTAAGGTAGCCATCCATAGACAGTCATGGCGTCGGTGAATATTTTGATACGTATGGCCGCTTTCCTATGGAGATGCATAAAATGTTTTTGAATAGTAAGCAAATGGCGTTTCAAAAATAGTAGGCTACAAAATGATTGGACTTCAGTGTGTGGAGATACTGTTTAATGTACTCACTATATAAGTTTAACTAGCTTCTGCGCGCGGTTTCGTCGGCGTGGACTCCGCTCCTATCGGTCTTAGCGTGATGATACATAGCCTATTGCCTTCCTCGATAAATGGGCTATCTAACACTGAAAGAATTTTTCAAATCGGCCCAGTAGTTCCAGAAATTACCGCGGTCAAACAAACAAACAAACAACCAAACAAACAAACTCTTCAGCTTTATATAATATTAGTATAGATAACAAGTCATTGACAGAGCTTCAAAATGAATTTAGCAGCGATACACTTAAAAATGATATGTTTTACATATAAAGATGATAGTAAAATATATATATATTTTTTTAATAAAAGATATATCCACGGACGTATTATACTGCCCGTGCTTTTGTTATTCCAATTTTTAGTATGTTAAAACATGCAATTGGTACTGTACTGCAACTTATAAAGTAGTAGATAGTAAAATATTATTTTGTAATAAAGAATGTGTTTGAAATTGAACCAAAGTTTTATTTTAAATCTCTGCTTTAAGATAACGTGACAAAGGAATGTTGTTTGGTAAGAAGCGTAATGAATGTTAATGACATCTATAGTAATTGCTTAATGGCATAGTAATTAAGGGTCCTGATAGCGATCGTTACTCATAGTAGGGAATATATTATCTGCCATACCGCATTGGAGCAGCGTGGTGGATTAAGCTCTAATTCTTCTCCTATTTTGAGAAAGAGGCCTATGCCCAGCAGTGGGATATTACAGGCTGAAGCGTATAGTAATTAAGGGTAGTGGAGTTTGCAAATGTAGAATTCTAAGTTGTGAACCGTTAGAGGTAGCACAAAATGGATGCGTGCAATTGATTTTGATAACCCCAAAACCTTTTTGAAGTGAAATTTCATTAGGCGCATGAAGGGTAAAATTTGAGCGACCGGTAACGCGGCAACGTCGGGCGCGATCAGTATTTGGATGGGTGACCGCCTGGGAATATCACGAGACGTTGGCTTTTTGTTGTTTTTTTAAATTAGTATTTTTTGTATTTTAAATTTGTTTTTTTTTATATTTGTTTTTTTCATTAGTTTGCCAAAGAAGTTTCACTTCTGACATGTACACTTTGTACGCACGCAATTTTTTTTAACTGGCCAACTAAAATGAATTGATCCAGAATGCACGAAAACACACTAACATCCGTAACGCAGCGCTGTGACCGTTGCACTAACCGCTTGGCCAAGACTACGCGCGGCGTGCGGCAGCGGCAGCGGCGAGCGGCGAGCGGTAAAAACAATCGTATAGCTGTATAGACGCGCCAGCGGTAGGGACGTGGCACCTCTTCTATACAGCTATACGATTGTTTTTACCGCTCGCCGCTCGCCGCTGCCGCTGCCGCTCGCCGCGCGTAGTCGTGGCTAAGCGGTAACGCGTCGTCAATATGGTGTACTATTCCTTGAAAGTTTCAAAATCTAGTTCCAAAATTTAAAACATAAGGCGCAAGAGCCAAACACACTAAGATAAATTATATTTAATAACCCCTAGAGGCTTTAAGTATGAAGGTTAAGTTTTTTTTATTTCTAGAAACGCTTCCATCGCCCGAGATAAAAGTATCCTAAATGTTTATCGGCGTGTAGCACTTTTATTAGATACGGTAAAATTTACGACACGGGAACCAGAGGCGTGATATTACATGTAAATAAAATGTTATCATCTATATAAATAAAAATGAATTCCCAACGACTGCACCAAAATTGGATTTTTTTGTTAGTTATTTACATTTTACAGGACAGTGTTTATATAAAGGAAGAAAAAAAAGTGTGTGTACTTATGTACGCACGTAAGAAGTTATACTCCAATGGCTAGATACTCGTAACTTCATGTTGCTAATTTCTTCGTTGACTAGCTAACTTCAGGGTTTTGATTCTTTGTGGCGGTGTGCGAGCGTATGGTAAAAATTTACTTTAGGTATATATATTTTTATATTCGATATATTACAGAAAAATAATATGTTTCGCGTTTTAACTCAAATATATTAAAATTAAACACAAACGACATTTGTGTTTTATTTTGACCTTGTTGTTTAATACTGTAACAAAATATAACATATTTTGCTGTTTGATATTATTCATGTAATAAAAGTTATGAATAAAATAAATGTAATTTATCTATCTATCTATCTAGTCTGTCTGTCTGAAAGCGATAAACTCGAAAACTACCAAACAGATTTTTATACGGTTTTCAACAATAGAAAGAGTGATGCTTGAGGAAGGTTTAGGTATATAATTTACTATGATTTTATGTAAATTAGCAGAAATACAGCGATAAATGTTGAAGAGTTCGCAAAAAATCTCGCCAACTGAGAGCTTTCCACGCGAACGCCGCGTAAACTAGCTAAGATATAGTTGAGTAATGTACTAGCGAATTCAAAATGTATAAAAATGCTACAAAAAAGTCCGCGATAGCATATCTCTATCTCTTACAGTTGACTTACAATAACCACTTTCATGTTAAAATTTTTATTTAAAAACATTACGTTATTTTCAAAGCTATTTTCTTTAGTTCAGTATTAATCCTTATCCAAATGAATATGTTAGTTAGCTTTAGCATTTAATGCATATTAAAATTGCCCTTTACACTATAATACTATATCAATCAGATGAATAGTTTTTGAGATATCGTCGTTAGAAGTAACTAGCAGCGAAACATTTAAAGCTCCGCGAGCTAGCGTTATTTCCTTGAGATGCTCACGGTGAGTCCATCTCCTCTGCCTCGCATCGCTCAACCGCCTGCGGCCTGCTCATGCTAATAAAGGAAGTCAAAGAACATCAAAGATCATTTTATCAATTTTTTTTGAAGTTATACTTCTTTTGGCGCGTTAAAGAAAAATGATGAGAGTAAATTTTTACAATGCGCGTGTGGATATGAAGTAGTTCAAGCATGCATGATTAGATGCCGCTAGTTTTGCAGACAAGAAAGTAGTCTTTATTATTTCTAAGAGCTGGCGTTGTGGACTTATTGTCTAATTATTATTAATTGGTAGGTTTTTTTGGAAGTATTTTAATACTCTAGCTTGAAGTATAACTTCTTAAGTGCGTACATAAGTACACACACTTTTTTTAACTTTTTTGTTGTTTTTGTGTTTTAAAGCTAGTAAATAATAAGAATAAAGAATGTGTTAATATTTTCCTATAAGCGGTAACATACTGCTAGTCACGTGCCGCGTGAGTAGCGTACGACGATTGAATCGCGCTACCATTTTGTACTCCGGAAACTCCCGGAATCTATATACATAATTATGTCGCCATACCAAATTATTTTTGTCTTGTTTTTCAATAAACATAAAGTTAAAAATCTAAGTCAAAATGTTAATTTGTATTCAGAGCAAGTTGCAAGCTAAGTATATGTCAAGAATTTAATTTCTGGGACTGCAGACTGGTTCAAACAGATTAAAACGAGAGAGTCCTACGATATTTCAGTTATTTGGAAGTTTCGAATAATTGTTAAGATCTTGACATTGTTATTAGCTTGTACTAACGGTAACGGATTTGTTAGTTTAAAAAGTTATATTTAGATAAAATAATGTTGGCATGTAGACTAAATATTATTATTTCTTATTTGACACTAGCCGACCCTTGCCCACTTCGTTGAACGTTATTATTTTTGTGATGCAAATACCTAGTAAAGTTTTCATCTCGCTCGCATTTCTCCAACTTGATTTACATATACTATTATTTTTCACTGAATTTTTTGTTCAATAACAATAAAATATAGCCTGTATCGCTCCTGAATAGTGTAGCTTTCTGTTCTTGTCTGTTTACCTCTTTATAATATTAGTATAGACTACAAGATAACAATGTTCATAACTTCATATATAACTATAACCGTTTCCCTGAAACCACGGCAAACATATAAAGATAAATAAAATTGATAGCCAATTCAACTTTGGCATTGGATTTAAACATTGTTTCCTACGTGTATTGCGTGTGGTTCCACCCAATTATCCCCGGTTATTTCTTATCTCCGAATAAACTAATTTTACGTATCTCCGCTCAAAATACAAAGCTCTGTAATTATTATTAACACTTTACTAGTTATCGTGGAACATATCGCTGTTAATTAATGACTTTTGTTTTTAAATAGTTTGTTAAGATGACTTCCTCTCACGACGTAGGTACTCTAATGCTGACTTTTAAGGGTGCTTGTTCATTCAATTAATGAAGTACCTTCACAAAGTATGACGAAAATAATCACGTATTATTAATCACCTGTTTAAAAATGTATTTATATACATTATTTGCAGTGTTTAGCCGTATTATGTTTTGTGTTACTAAATAAATTATAAATAATTTCAAGGTAATGAGCTACTGCTTATAATAATAAATAATAAATAAATATCTTATAACATACACACACGGTCGTCTGTTCCTATGATAAGCAACTTAATGTTTGTGTTATAGGTAACAGCCGGCTGATATAGCTAAACAGTTTTTTAATACATATACATAGACAAAATTATAAATACAAATAATACCTATACCTATTGCGAATATGTGAATCCTATGCGGTGGCTCACGGGCTCAGGTATAATGCTGTGAAAAGTGAGCTTATGGTTTTTAAATCTGGTTTTAAGACCTATTCAGAGATACCGGTAGTCTCGCTCTGTGGCACACCGCTGTGTCGAGTAAATAAGTTCAAATACCTGGGTCACTGGGTTACCGACAATTTAAAGGATGAATGTGATATTGAGAGGGAACGTAGGTCGCTGTCTGTCCGATGCAACATGTTAGCTCGGAGATTTGCTAGGTGTACTAAGCCCGTCAAATTGACGCTTTTTAAAGCATACTGTCAGTCATTTTACACCTGCAGTCTTTGGGCTGACTACACGCAGCGGGCATACAGCGATCTACGGGTCCAGTACAACAACGCATTCAGGGTTCTGATGGGGCTGCCGCGGCAGTGCAGTGCCTCAGGCATGTTTGCGGAGGCGCATACGGATGACTTTTATGCTGTTATGAGAAAACGGTGCGCCTCCATGTTAGCCCGCCTACGCGGCTCTTCCAGCGGAATGCTGAATGTGTTTGTTGACAGGTGGGACTCACCACTGATGTATCGGTGGGTGCAGATTCATAAGAAACCAAATTGTGTTACAGTGTGTCGTACTAACTGACTAATTAGTTTCTAAGTTTTCATATGTTACTAACAATTTAATGAATGTAAATGTGTCGTAGGTACTAACATTAGATTCTAAGTTTTCATATTATGTTACTAACAATTTAATGGATTTAAAATCTGAAATAAATAAATATTATTATTATTATTATTAATACACCCAGACTCAGGCGGTAATCGAACCCGAAACCCGCGGAGCAGAAATCAGGGACCACTAAAAACTACCAACGGGCTAGTCTATGTTAGTTTAATTTATAAAAATTACATCAGAACACTTGGATATTAGAAATTATATATAGCTCAAGATTACTAAATACATACTCATCAATGCCGTCTCCTCATGATGTAACATCATCTAACGTGTTTCAGTTTCGAAAATGTTTATTTTTCAATTCTTCAAAAATTCTTCGAATTATTTTCCGTCATTCGTCATCGTTCTGAGTTTAATTAAAGACTACTAGCTAAAGTTCTAAGGGCCTTTCCACACGATGGTTTTTTACGCTCGTTTGTATCAATACAAACGCAAGGTTAACGCTCAGCAAGCGCAGTTGAATGCTCAGCACACTCAAGTGAGCAAGCACGTTTTAACTTACATACGATCCTTGCGTTTGTATCGATACAAACGCCACGTTTTTCAAACGCAACTAGGACGCGCGTTTGTATCGCGTCTGTATCGCGTTTGTATAGCGCGCGTTGTATCGATCGGTGCCGCTTTTGAGCACAGTATCGCGATGACTTTGTAGTAGTGTAGTTGACTGAGGCGCGGTGCCTTTGTATCGATAAAAACTTGCGCTTACAACGCGTTTCATTTGCGACAAAAAACGTGTTAAAATGCCAAAACGCGATGAAAATGCGCAGAGGACGTGCACATCAAAAACGCGCGTCGTCAGAGGGTAAAAAAAAACGTGGTGTGGAAGTGCTCTTAACCTGCTCTTTGTTTACAAGCGGGTCGTGCGCCGTGAGTTCTTTCATTTGATGTTTAAATCGAGAAATTACATGAAACTCCGAGTTTGTATCAGCGCAATAAAATAATTTACCTACTTCCTATTAATGTGTTTTTTAGTTTATTATATTTTTTATTGGTTGCAGAGTTCCGGGAAATCGTAACATATTTATTGGTGTGATAAAAACTACTGAGTTGAGTGTACGAGATAGGAATTTCTGACTATGCACGACGTTATATATTTTGGAACATATTCCCTAATAGGAAATTGGCTTTATTAAATGTTAACAAAGCTGTTTGGGTGTAACTCCAGCGTGCAAATATTTGCGCATTTATGTATAGTTGTATGGAAAAAGTTAGCACAAACAAGCTACTATTATATTATATTGATCTTTTAGCGAACAGCGACCGTTACTACGTTCATAAAATATTTAGTGATACTGCAGTCATAACACAAGAGTTGACTACAATAATATATTTCAGACTAATGTCCATAAGTATTTCTTACAGTACGAAAGTAAAAAGTTTTCATTTTGTTAGATAAAGTGTTGTAAAAATACTCAACATAATATACAACATATGGGTTCACTTTTATGTTCACACTTACATAATATGGTAAACAGAAAAGTTTCACAGGAATGGGCTTCCTACGATGGTTTGATCTTTATTAAATTTAATCACATTTTAATATTTTCGAAATCTAGAATCCTTGTTTAGAACAAAACTATTACTCAATATCTGCTTTTAATTGATTTCTGATTCAATTCGTTCGATTCTCGCTTCCTGTAGGTCTCTTCTACGTACCTCAGAGAGCACGTTAAGCCGTCGGTCCCGGTTATTATCATGTACACCTAATAGCGATTGTTACTCACAGTAGGGAATATTTCCATCAACTTGCAGTGGAGCAGCGTGTTGTATTAAGCTCCGATCTTGAAAATGGAGAAAGTGGAATATGCCCAGGAAGTTAGAGGCTGAATCATTTTTTCATCAATCTTATATAAGATATTTCCACCCATATATTGACTCATCGCGATATCTCTGGAACCATAAGGCGTAGATACTTGAAATTTGGTAGGTATATTCCAAATTCCACCCACAAGAGTGGGTTGCGGGGGCTAATAACATATGCGGCAAAACAACGCTTGCGGGGTCAGCTAGTAGCTGTATAAAATATGAAATTAAAACTAAAGTTAATGACCTCTTATTAGATCAAGCGAATCTTTTGTTCCTATAAGGTACGTTTCTAAGCTAGATTGGATCGTTGTAGTATCAGATATCTCTAATGGATGTTACGCACCTCGGGTCATTGTGTTACTTTTATATCAGGTAAAAGTATAAAACGTTAAATGACTGGAAAGCGCTATTTTGCGTTATACAGTAGAGTTGCAAACTTGAGTAAGTTCTTTCAAATAAATCAGTAGATTGTTGAGAAATTCTGACTTTGAAAATTGTCTAGCCCTGTGCCGCAGTTTGCTGTGACACTATTTTCCGCTCTAAGTCCGGGTGTAATGTATTTATTTTTCTATTTAATAATAAGTTATATGCACATATATTTAAAAAGATGTATATTAAATCTAAATCAGCCAACTGTCACCGAAAGCCTAGGCATAATCATTCACCAAGCGTTTGTCTACCTCAGGAACGGACAACCATATGTGTATGTTATGAGTATTTATTTGCTTAGTTATTTAAATTCGGTGTAAATGGTCTTTTACAAAAAAATCTATTTCGATAAAATTTACGAGCCAAAGAAAGCCAGAAAAGAAAATTCAAATCGTTAAGGACATAATAAGACAAAATTGTTGGTTTAGCCGCTAAGTGCTTACCGTCTTACTAAATCTCGTTTACTTCACATAAAGGTCTTTTGGAAGAGATCGCTCTTTTAGCGATAAGACCGCCTTTGAATTTTTGTTTTGGAGTTGTTTCTTGATTTCTACGTGTTTCATTTGGTTTTTGATCTACAAGAAAGGTTTTTTTTGAAGTTATACTTCTTTTGGCCCGTTAAGGAAAAATTATGAGAGTAAATTTTTACAATGTTATTGTCACGAAAAATCGATACCCTGAAGTTAGCTAGTTAATGAAGAAGAAGTTAGTAACGTGAAGTTAGCTAGCCAATGAAGTATCTATAACCTTTTACGTGCGTACTTATGTACTAACACACGTTTTTTTCTTGATTGATTTTAATATTCGTAAATCTGGTATTTGATTATTAATAAATCTTATTACATAATAAAACAGAATTTATAAGCTCCATTCCTTATTCTCTTATTTTCCACTTTTAGAAGTAAATATTTTAAATTGATGTGGGAGACCCGAACTAAAACCAATTTCTTGAAACAAACTATTTAAATCCTTTTAATACTGAAAACAAACATGTTATTAGCAACACGCAAATATTCAATTGATATGAAAATATTCTTATTTTTCGAACTCGGTATAAGATACGCCAAGCGTTATTCAATTCTATTAACCTAATTCAATTTCGTATTCTTCACTCCTTACTATAATTACTTGAAGGCGAAATTGTAATGAAAAGTAAACAGTTCTCTGGGAAGCGATTATATCCTGCGCTGTAATCTTGAAGGCCAGTATTCTAGGAGGGGTGGAGTGTCGAGGGAAGGGGGAGCAACAGGTGTCTCTCGAGCCGTTGTTGTATCACTTAGCAACCTCCTGAATAGGTGATTTGGAAATCAAATGTATTTTTACATACAAACTTTTGAGATATTGTCGTATTTTGTATGTAATATTTTTATCTGGCTTTCGACGAAGATTTTTGACATATTTTACGTATTTTAATTTAGAGATTAATTTACTCTGACGCGTTCGTAGCTTATGTAAAAAGTAATATTTTTCTAGGTGATGTCAAAAATGTATAATTTTTTCGTTTATAACTGTAGTAGGGCACAGCAAGAAATATCCCGGGGAGGGGAAGTACCTCGAAATTAAAGAAGATCACAGCTACATAATTTTTGCTTTCAAGCAGTGTTGTGTTCCACGAGTGAGTAAGGTGACCAGAGCTCCAGGGGGGACTGGATAGGGTCGGCAACGCGTTTGCGATGCTTCTGGTGTTACAGACGTCTATAAGCTACGGTAATCGCTTACCATCGGATGAGACGGACGCTTGTTAGCCAACCTAGTTGTACAAAAAAAAATTAAATAACTATCTGTGTCCCGCAATTTCACCCGCGTTTTGAGGAACAAAAGTACCACAGGATTATATAGCCAGTAGAGATTGCAAACCGGGCCCGGCCGGGCCGGGCCCGCCCGGGCCCGGTGCCCTTTTAGACACCCACCGGGCCCGGCCATTCTTACCGAGCCCGGTCACCGGACCCGGTACGTAAACCGCGACTATATAAGTTTGGTTTTTTACAGTTACAGTGCACCTATCATATAAGCTTTCGCTATTTAGTCAATTAGTAATAGTAACACTCACTAGTCTAAACTCTTAATAGCCCAAGTTTAAGAAAAAACATACTTTACTTTTAGCAAACAAGAATTTGTTTTGTTTATAACAATATTAACAAAGCTACCAAAGTTAATCTATCTATCTAATCTAAGACTTTATGACACGTTTAGTACCTTAAGCTGCGTTATTAGTTTATTATTAACCGACGTCCAAAACGGAGGAGGTTCTCAATTTGATTGAATTTTTTTAAATGTATGTTAGATCAGAACTTTTGACTTGGTGGACCGATTTCGATGAACTTTATTTTAACTGAAAGGTGTTGCGTTTCATGTGATCCCATTTAAATTTAATTAAAATCTGACAAGTACTTAGAGTTATCTAATAATGCGTATTTACTTGACTACTTTTTCGTCGACCGTATACCTATCGTATCGTTATATCGTATCTCGTATTAAACCGCATAACTTTTCACTGGATTTATCTATTTTCATAATTCTTACTTTAATCGAAGGCCAATACTTGTCATGTATTTCATTTGATCGAGATCTGATTACTACTTTTTGAGTAATCTTTGTTAGCGCGTATTTATTTGACTATTTTTTCGTCTTATTACGTTGTATTACTTGTCGATGTAATTGAAGTCAGTTTTTTTTTTGTTTGCGAGCACACACAATTATTTAAATACTATGTTTTCAAATAGACACTATAAGGAGTAAAGAGAAAAACCTGCTTATTTAAACTTATTACAATGAATAATTACTAATACTAATGTTACTTTTCCGTCCATAAGTAAAAGTAATAAATTCTCTATTAAGTGCAATTTTGAGAATTGAGTGAGGCTGATTATTGTGATAATTGTTCGTAAGCCAGTTTGAAATAAAAACCGGCGGGCCCGGCCGGGTTGGCGACGAATGCAACTGGGCCCGGCCGCGTTGAAAAACGTACCGGGTTGCAATCTCTAATAGCCAGCCTCGATAAATGAACTATGCAACGCAAAAATGAATAATTTTGCAATTCGGACCAGATCCTGGGATAACCGCTTTCAAACAAAGAAACTCTTCAGCTTTATAACATTAACAAAGATAAACTGAAAGCTTTTACGTAATATTTTATTTACTTCTAAGTTTTAACTCGAGTATTTTATTGATAAAATATTTCAAACAATGCTCAAGCCGAGCTTCTGTGTGTCTTTTGTTATTCTCTTTAGACCTGTTTGTAAAACACGAAAGCGAAAAAATATGCTATATTAAAAAATTAAAACAATATCAACAAAGAAAGCATTAACGAGTTTTTTATCTATTTATAATTCTATATTATCTTCTATAATATAAAAACGAATCGCTGAATGTGTTGCTAAGCGCAAATCTCGAGAGCAGCTGAACCGATTTCGCTAATTCTTTATTTATAATGTTCCTTGAAGTACGACAACGGTTCTTACGGAGAGAAATATTTAAAAAAATGCCTGAAAAAGTCTAAAAACAACACTTTTCTATATTCCCATACAAAAGATTCGTACTAATACTTAAAAGTCAATTTGAACTTTAATACCAATTACCATACCATAAAGTTCAAGTGTTAGTGGAGGGGTTCCGGGAAGGATAAGTAGGTACCTATTAAAAAAAATTACGAATCAACTGCTAGGCGGTACAAAGTTCGCCGGGTCAGCTAGTTTTATATAGATAAATATAATTCACAGTACATAATTTCACCAGCCAAATCTATCTCATTTAAATAATTCAACGATTCCTTAGACTATCACTGAGTAGTAATGTTGTGTTGTCTCATAAATAACCCATCGATGTAGCGATATCTGTACCAGCGATATTATGGAAATGTTAAATATTAGAACTTAAATTAACCGTATCGTCGGAAACCATAATGAAGATAATCTATATATATATAAAAATCAATTTCTGTTCGTTAGTCTCGCTAAAACTTGTGAATAGCTGGACCGATTTGGCTGATTATGATCTTGAAATATTGGTGGAAGTTCAAGAAAGGTTCAAACGTTGAGAAACATAAATAATATGTAACGGAAAATACTAAAAACGACAGTTTAATTTTCCAATACAAAATGTTGCTAGCGGAGAAATTTAATGTCTTTTGTCAAAAACGTCAATTGGTTATCAAATATTTATGGGTGCGTTCAGAAAGTGTTTTCTGTATATTTTTCACAAATATACGTAGGTGATACGAAGTTCACCGGGTCATGTAGTAATAAATAATAACAATCTAATAATGTCAAATGACGACGCGTTGGCGCAGCGGTCACAGCATTGTTTGTGGCTGTTGCGCTGGCGGTTGCGGGTTCGATCCCCGCACATGACAAACATTTGTATTAGCCATACAGATTTTTGCCGTGGTGTGGGTGTTTGTGCAGTCCTTGTGTTAGGTCTATGCCCAGCAGTGGATATTACAAGCTGAAGCGAATATATGGTTAGAAGATTCACAGCAACAGACACTGAGATTGGAAACAAATTATTTTTCGTGAATCGAACTGGAGATATTCCTATATAATAATTTGTATATTCGATGCAAGGAGGTCTTAATGGAATTATTACATCGCCCATATACACAAATATAGGTATTTAATACAGCAAGAATAGTTAAGATCGCGTGTTGTTAAGTTGTTATAATTATCTATTTAGATAATTTACGCGAAACACACGCTCGAGACATAAAGATATTGTGCTTTAACAATGTCGGCCACTAATACTCCTCTCAAAGACTGTAGTGTCCCTGTTTAATAGTATTTAGTGAAATGCCTCGATTTGAATGGTACGAAATATGAAAACAAACAAACTAAATAAATTACATAAATATAATCCCCATGTTTCACTCAATCAATTTGCACGAGTGAGATGAAATCTTTCCACCCGCTATAATTTAGCGCAAGTCCCGCGGCGAACAATGTATGAAAATCTTTACGGAGAAAATATCGCAACAACTCCGAGTTGATTATTTTCGTGTTAAATGCTCCTCAGGAGATCTTAGCAACGCTAATGAATAGAAATAATGTAAGAACATGTATTCTTTACATAAGCCATTATGTAGGTACAAGTCCCTACGATCAAGACCTTTAAAGGAAAGTTCAAGGTTCGCAAATCAAAATATAATTAAAATTTTCATGATACCTAAGACCAGACATAATTATTTTATCTATACTAATATTATAAAGCTGAAATTTTTGTTAGTTTGATTGTTTAAGTGCGCAAATCTTAGGAAACACTAGTTCGAATTAAAACATTATTTTTGTGTTGAATAACCCATCTACCGAGAAAGGCTATTTTTTCCTCAAATTAATTAAATTCGGACGGTTTTGAAACAATTTGTGAAAATTAAAAAGAAGATTATGCCATTTATTCCGTAGTTCCTTTTCTCGATTGACCTGTTATCCACCCAAATGTCTGACGACAGTTAGAATAACGCTGTCTTCGACAGACATAGCTACTTCATAGCATTATGTCATTGTGAAGTTGTACGGGTCAACGTACATTGAGCAATATGATTGTCTTGCAACCTCCTTAATTTAGCTTATTTATTACGGAACTGTTATTGCCTGATACAGATTTTTAATGAAATTGATATTTGTCTGATGCGTAAAAGGTACAGCTGTACTTCTGTCTATATATACTCTAAATTATCTTAATAAACTTAGTGTTAGTTCGACTTTCATTGGGTTTTGGTTTCCCTCATAACCTTCCATCACATGTCATCCCTCACTCAATCATAGACTGTTCCATACAGACGTGCTGGTGTTGTTACTTTGTTGCGAATTCCCACTTTCTACAAAATATTACATGTAAAGTACATTGCACTGCATCCATTGAGAAACATCCTCATTTTATGATCTCAGGGCTTCACAGACATAAATCTTTACAACTCTATTTACGGCTATACTCTACATAGAGACTCATCTCTCTCGAACGTGTCGATAGTATCCATCTGACGTGCCTGGAGAATACATACTCGATCTATAATGTTTCAATTTTAAACAGAGATTCAGTATGTTTGCATATCTTAAAGGGTTAAAAATAAGACTTTGTAAAGATATTCATGTACATTGACGTACCTACCAGCTAAATTGACAAAATTTATTCTTTCGTGTTAATCATCAAACGCGGGAGTGAAATGACAATAGATTTTAATGAATTTTGGAGTTTACTCCTTAAGGCCTCATTTACGGCGACGCAGGGTGGCGCGCGTCGCGTGTAGCGTGCACGGCCCGCACTAAATTCAAATGTAGGACGGTGGATGAGTGCATTTACGGAGAAGCGATCATACACGCCATCATTTCCATACATTTTGACACACGCGCTACGCCACGCCTAACGCACTTGGCCGGTTTTTTTTTCCTCATATCATATTTAAACTCCGAAAATAGTAGTACGTTGTTTGTCACCAAGTTATTCATAATTATATTGAAGTTGTGTTGACTCGCGCTGCATCTAAAAATAGTCCCCAACAAAGAGTAAGTAGTAGCGACCGCTCGAGCTTGCGCTGCAGTTTGTGTTCACAATGTGTTCAGAACATAATTTCATAATTACGTATTGCTGTTTCCTATTCACATCACTTCCTAAGTTATTTGAATAGAAAACAGCACGCCCGGTAGCGTTGTTCAAATGAGTTACGAGTAATGCAATAACCTACCGGTGTAGTGTTTCGAAATAAATGCGACAGCTTGTCACAACTCTTAATTTTGTCGCTAGATTATTTTGATGATGCTTTTATTTTATTTTTCAATATTTGTTTTTTTTTTACATTGGAATGTTGAGATAAATTATCATTACTCTCATCATTAGTCATCAGATTTTAGACCTCCATAATACTAATTCCGAGATATAAATCTTTCCCCCTGAAACTTACCATCACACGCGGCGGTAAATAATTATAAATAATAATAAGCTCGAGTTTCTAATAATTGAATTACTCGAACCGCGCTCCGATGACTTCAATCAAAGTGAAATGAAACGAGACGCCCGCTGGTGAGTTTCGTGAGAATTAACTCAAGCAGCTTGCTCTCGTAATGGTAAATATTCATAATTTAATATAAAACGCTTTGTTTATCGCACAATGAAAAAATACAGAAGTCTCGTAAATACAGCACAATTATTGAATGAAGTATTGTTTCGAATAACACAAGAGTTAAATAGGGCTAATAAATAACGTAATTGGATTTCTATTGAAATAACCCTCAATACTCAACAGTTATAAAACACTTAACAGAAATTATATAGCGCGTTAAAACAAAATTAATTTTCAGGTTTATAATATTAGTACAGATTAAAAAAACGGCTCAAGGTGTATACAGATGTCGAGGTTGGAATTAAATTTCTTTCGCTTTTTGATGGATGTTTACTGTAGTGCTGTAGAGTCATAATTTGTATTGTAAAAATCAACTTGACAGAGTCAAATTCTTCAGAACAGAGTTAAACCTTTACAAGTCTGCATCATTTGTATGTATATGTCGCAGATCAGAAGTAGGTAGGAGAAGAACGGACGGATGACCTAACTGGTTTATTAACAATGTAAGTTTAACACAAGATAGTTCTAACTATTTAGTATTCAATGGACTCACCGAGCGGGTACCGGATCTATCGCGTGGCGGAGAGACAACTCAGAGGCAGTGCCCGGGAGTCACACTGTAGGTGAAATAATGGATAAGGTACTAAACAGTACGTATGAACCCTCCACTACCTTAATATTACTGTTCGGTAGAAGAGGGAACTTAAAACAACAGCAGTTATCCTTTTATTTAGACAAATTATGTACACTTAACGTAAAAAAGATTATTTTGTTTACATTCCCATACATTAAGGATACCTGCAATGAAAATAGAATAAGCTGATATAAATTAAATCTGATCACTGTGGCCAATTAGTCAGCTTCAATTATAATATGGAAAAGCAGGTTAGTAAGAGGAAAGTGGTCGTTCCAGTGAACATGAAACGTATGGAGAGATTTAGAAACACTGTTGAAAACCAAATTGAGATACCATTAGTAGGTAGTGTTAATGACAAATATGGAGTTTTATGCGATCATATAAACAGTGTGTTTAAGACTGTATTTATACCAAAAAAAATCTCTCCTAAGTATTGTATGTCATTTAATGATTGGGCGACTCCGGGAATCTACAAAAGTAGACAAAAATTGTATGATCTCTTACATGAGAAATCATATAATACAAACATTGCTTTTTGTAATTATATCAAAAATTATTCTAAAATTTTTAAACTTGTTTGTGCCGCGGCCAAGTCAATATTCATTAGAAATAAAATTAAATCTAGTAAAAATAAAATTAAAATGACTTGGAATATTATAAATGCCGAAACTGGAAGAGTTAAAGAACGTAATGGTGTCAGTGAACTCATCATTGACAATCAATCTATTAAAGCGGTTAATGAAGTGGCAACAGCTTTAGAAAAACACTTTGCCGACATTCCACTTTCGACAACTAAGGCGCTTATATCATCGCCCGAAGTCGCTGAATCGTTGCTTAAACAAAATATAAATGCGTGCAAAGGTGATTTTATTTTCAGACCTATAGATGCTAATGAAATTGTTAAAACTTTTAAAACTTTAGAAATTAAGATATCATAGCACCCCACTTAGCGATTATATTTAATGAATGTATTATGAGTGGTGAGTTTCCTGATCTAATGAAGCATAGTAAAGTTATACCTTTGTTTAAGTCCGGTTGTCATACTGATCCAACGAATTACAGGCCCATTTCTATTCTACCTGCCTGTAGTAAACTGTTTGAAAAAGTGATTCTCGGTTAGCTTTTAAGTCATTTCTCAAGAAATAAACTCTTACATAATAAGCAATTCGGTTTTACTAGAGGACGCTCCACAACTGATGCCGGTGTAGAGCTTTTTACTTCAATAGTCAATGCTTGGGAGGAGTCACGTGATGCTTTAGGTGTATTCTGTGATTTATCCAAGGCATTTGACTGTGTTCATCATGACACATTAATCAGGAAACTCAGTCACTATGGCATTAAAAATACCGCACTAAAACTTCTGAGTTCTTATCTTAGTGATAGAACTCAGAGGGTTGAAGTAGATGGTACTAAGTCATCTGCGTCTCGTATACAGATGGGGGTCCCACAAGGCTCAATTCTTGGTCCATTTTTATTTTTAATATATATTAACGACCTACCGTATTTAATAGAGAAGAGGCATGAGATTGTATTGTTTGCTGATAATACTTCATTAATATTTAAATTGCGTAGACAAGAAACAAACTATGACGATGTAAACAATGCTCTCTCTGAATTGGTTCATTGGTTTAGCGTAAATAACTTGCTTCTCAATAGTAAAAAAACTAATTGTATTAAATTTTCTGCTCCAAATGTAAAACAGGTTGATATGCAACCAGAACTCAATGGTGATAAACTCAACTTAATTAACTCAACTGTTTTCCTTGGAATCACCATTGATTCAAAGTTACAGTGGGGACCCCATATCTGTAAATTGGCGGATAGACTGAGTTCTGCAGCATACGCGGTGAAAAGAATACGATTATTAACGGATATCGATACAGCCCGATTAGTTTATTTCAGCTACTTCCATAGCATAATGTCCTATGGCATTTTGCTATGGGGCAATGCGGCTGACATTAGCGTCATTTTTATTCTGCAGAAAAGGGCTATCCGTTATATTTATAAAATGGGATGTAAGGAGTCTCTGAGAGAGAAGTTTAAAGAGATCAACATCCTGACCTTTGCATCGCAGTATATTTATGAAAATATAATGTACATACGGAAGAATAGGCATTTGTTTGTTAGTCGTAGTGATCGAAATGCCTCAAATGATGTAAAGCTCAGGAACGACCACAAATTAATTTTTCCCAAATGCCGGCTCAAAAAGAAAAGTAGTTCCTTTATAGGAATGTCTATCTTAATATATAATAAGATTCCGGCTGCACTTCAATCTCTGCCTTTACTGAAGTTTAAAAAAATTATAAAGCGAGCATTATGCAATAAGGCCTATTATACAATTAATGAATACCTTAATGGTGAAAAGGCATGGGATTGAATAAAGCTCGACCAGGCTATGTCTATGACCCGCCTTGTAATATTAGATAGTTACAAACACTGTGAGCAGGTGGCATGGGATGGTCTCGGCAAGCACGATTGGCTGTGAATCGCAAAATCTATTAGCAAAATTTAATCACTACACAACTACCTACGTATCAAAATAAAACTAAATTCAACGAATAACCGGTAAATTGAATTACGTAATCGAACAGTGAACAAAAACCACTTGTACACCGATAAGAATAAAAAAGAACGACCGAAAAGAACTAAAATACCTGGGTTCATCGATATTTTCATCACCAAATGTTGCAACTACCTTGCACACTTGCTAAAAATAGAACTTAAACAAAGAAACCAAAAACTCTGAACTAAAAAAAAAAAAAACAATTAACAACAGCAACCAAAAAATGAAGTGGGCGTAGTGAGATCTTTATCCCACTTCTGATGTCACTGATCAGAAGTAGGTAGGAGAAGAACGGACGGATGACCAAACTGGTTTATTAACAATGTAAGTTTAACACAAGATAGTTCTAACTATTTAGTATTCAATGGACTCACCGAGCGGGTACCGGATCTATCGCGTGGCGGAGAGACAACTCAGAGGCAGTGCCCGGGAGTTGCGACCCGAGTCTACGTTTAAGGCGGCGCCGCCTTTAAAATGCGCATTAACGCTCGCCTTCACTGTCCGAGTTGCCCACAATAGAATGTAACAATTAATTCGTGTACACAAACTAACCCTTCCAAGAGTCGAGGTTAAGCTACTAGCAGGATACACAAGTGCACCGCGCCACGCCAGAGCCAAGACTGCCTTAGCTGCGGTTGCATCGGTCTTTTATGCACGAAGGAATGACTCGAATAATAGAATGAGTGAGGGTAGATGAATAATAATAACAACACAGGTACCGTCATTAATAACTATCCGCATTGACTCTCCGACATATACAAGAAAAATACACTGTTAAATAAAAAAAATTATTTCTGTGTTATTATTTGAAAACAAACTTATCTAAAATCAAGTAAATCAATGAAAATCTCCTCTTAATTAAATCGCAAACAGTAATAAACAGTAATCTCGACGAATAATAAATCTCGAGCGGCGATTAAGAGAGCCGCTGATCTCATCTGAGGGAAATCTTCGTTTAATTTCTCTGTCACTGTTACTAGTTTTGTTGTAAAACTTCTTTAGAATCCTTGTGATTTGAAACTGTTTTCTTTTTTGTCGGATAGCCTATTTACCGATTAAAACTATAGCCTTTTTTTTCTTGAATTAACGCGCGTGGAGCCGCTGGACACAGGAGTATTGCTTCATTTATTATTATTATTATTTTTAAAGATTTTAAATCATATCAAAATTTTCGACCCAGCAGTATTTGAACCTGCGCCCTCTGACGTGCCGTGTCAGCGCTCTGCCAACTGAGCTATGGGTCCTCATCTAGCCGCGTCGAAATTCTTGATATGATGATTTTTAGGTTTTAAGCAAACCTTGGCGTCGTCTATAGCGAGCTCGTTACAGATACTCGGCTACTCAAAGATTTCATATTACAATGAATTCTTCGACAAGAGACGATACCATGCTATTTTTTAATTCATTTTTATTTTTATTTTTGTGTTACCCACAACTGAGGTCTCATCTAGCCGCGTCGAAATTCTTGATATGATGATTTTTAGGTTTTAAGCAAACCTCAGGTGTGGGTAACACAAAAATAAAAATAAAAATGAATTATTATTTTTTTTGTAAATAATCAATTTTGGTTAATTCTGAGCAATATAAGAAATATTATTATCGTCTTATTTTTTATTTTTAATATAGTATTTTTATGCATTTTTACAAACTGAAAATCAACTATTACCGTAAACCTCAAAGAACTTTTTAATTATCGTTTTTAATTTACTAACGATAGCAATCTCTGCAGATTACATACGGAATTTAGAGCCTGCAGAGAAAAATTGGAAAAAAACTTGTCTAAACTCTATACAAAATATTCGATTTTCATTTATTAGGTCTCGATTGTTCCTCGTAGCTATGTGTGATTGTACTTTTCAATCTGGAACTCCAGGCCATTTCATAACCTACATCTGTGGCACTCGGTTCGGAAATTGTTTTTCTCCGGATATCGGGGACCAGCGACAAACGTCACGTATCTCATCACACTTCGCTATACTTTATAAAAGCAGTAACATATGCTCACTGTAAGATTTACATGTTCTTTCTTTTATCGAATTCGGAATTCGAAAACACTTGGAAATACTGAATCTTCGTTAAATTGAACGTATAATTCAAAAGTTTTTTTTTTTTTTTTAATTAAAATTAAGGGTTTTCAATTTATCTGACAGAGTATCACATATAACTGTGTTGTGTTGCTTATGTAGACGAAGACAAGATAAAACTTGTCAGATCTTGATTAAATTAAAATGAGTTCACATGAAAAATCCTCCCTGTAAAATGTCCTGAGTTGAGAACAAAAGATAGAGAAACAAAAAAAATAAATAATAACTCTAAGGACAACAGCTATTTGGACTTCTCAAAAGATGTCTCTTCAAAATATCCCTGCTATTGGTTTTTCTTTAATATTACCCGCGCAGCACGCACGCATAGATTATTATAAACAATAATAATATAGATTAACTAAAATTAATAAAACAATTTGATGTTTCAAAAGAATAGCACGAACGTCAGTGGTGCGATTAAATTAGAACACCAATGCTACAAAATAATTTCAATTGAGGCAATAACCTGCGATTTAGACCTACATTAAATTACTCGACTACAGTACAATAGCCTCGTAACTGTAACTTAACATATTGCGTATTCTGGAAATACTTAGAGAGCGTAATATTTCAGCGATTCGATGTTATTTTATGATAATAGATTCTCTTTCACATAAATATCCCTTCGCTTGAGATTGATTTTCTATTAATATCGTAGTCTCAAGGAGAGTGTACATAAGGTTATAATACTTATTATTTTAGGAAGAACAACCTCTAATAGTGTATAAAGATCTAGTATTAACATTAAATTATGCAAAATACACGTTTAGATTTTGATCAATAAAGTTGTTAATTTATGAATATAAAAAATATTGATGAATTGTAATTTTTTTGTGGTGCAATCAATTTTCATCAAAAAATTTATTTTTTAATAATATAATTATATACATTTATCTAAAATTATAAGACGTGGAACCGAATAATTACGCATTATACGTACGCATATTTTTTGTAGATAAACGAGTACAAATGAGAATTCAAGTTAAAAACCAATTCTGAAATGAACGCAGGTCAGGTTGCTTTGGTAATTAAGGTACTGTTAATTATAGATCTTATATCAGAACACGCGGCCTCGGGGACTTTATCAAAAATCACGCTGTAGATAATCTCTTTACAAGAGGTAAAAGGGTTCGCGAAAAACAGATTCGCCGCAGAGAATAAGCCTCTGGCCGGTAGTAATTAACTTTAAATTATAATTTAAACCAGGCTTTACACGCTACGACACGACTACGATGTCCAAAACCGCCTTATTTGTATTTGTGTGTGCATGCGTGCGTGCGTGCATGCGTGTGTATTTGTGTGCCTGCGTGTGTATTTGCGTGCATGCGTGTGCCTAATCTTTTTACTGATTGTTAAAATGTTAATTTTTTAATTGTGAAGGAAATGTAGCTCTGCTTAAGATACAATAATAAGACATTTCATAGTTTTTCACATATAGATTTTTCTATAATTCCTTTATATACTTTGAAATATATGTTTTGGAACAATATAGTTCCACTCACAGACATCATGTGCTTCTAAAAAGCAAGTCGTGCGACTGTAATAAAATAAGTGTGTGTCAGCTCCGACGCACGACTGGAGTTTACTCTTTAAGATCGACTGTCTAAATAGGCACAAAAGGCTTAGTAGGGCCTATGGAAACCACGTTTTTTAAACGCGCCGTCGACGTCGACGGCGCGCTTTTATTATACAGGTGTGCAAAGGCCTACAGGCTGCGTCTGACTCGCGTGTGTATCACTACAAACGCGCGTCGACGGCGCGTTTAACTAACGTGGTTTGCATAGGCTAAAACGTCGTCGTCTATCGGAACCGAAGAGGAGAGTCACGTAACGAGGTCATTCGTTCAGTAGATTGTACTCCTCATATTTTTTTACCGGGGACAATCGATTCATAAGGAGAAAACTCCAAAAATGTAAATTAAAAATACCCTAGGGGAGGCTTACGTCCAGCGGTTTACTGTAAAAAGCTGATTATGAAAAATTAACATTTATTCGTGTTATATAACGTAGATAATGTTAAACAATTTATACGTTACATCACTGTTAGATTTGCCACCCTAAGATATTTAATATTCCCAAGTTAATAACATTTCAACCACCAAACCCAATACATTTAAGCATCCCTAATTTACAATCTCAATTTACCAAATATTCGAGCATCGCAAACTACTCTAGCCGCTGTTTCTATCCCATTATGTTGTATTAAAATATTATACGTAATATTAATTATAGTACCTGGGTGACCGAGCCTAGCTCGGTATTTTCATTTTTATTTTATTTATTTATTTATTTTGTTTTTTCTCTCGGTATTTTAATATTTTATTTTTATTTAAATAAAAAATCACGAGTGAAATTTAAAAGAAAAAGAATTAATCTGGAGACTGAGATTTGAACCGAATTGTGAATATATCCGACAACCCGCATTGGAGCAGCGTGTTGGATTAATCTCTGATCCTTGTCCTACATGGGGAAAGAGGCCTATGCCCAGCTGTGGGATATTACAGGCTGCAGCGGATCAATGACATACATATATAGAACATTTCATGCTCAAAAAAGTGTAGAAACAGTACTAACTAATGAGTATCTTTGATGATACAGGATAAATATTAATTTAGAATTATCTTGTAAAATTTGAAAGTGCCTCTAAGCTTGTTCGAGCAAAGTACGTTTTAAACTTTACTGAACATGTATTTTAATTCTATTAAGATGTGCATTTAAAGTTTTAATTAAACATGCAGCGTCGAGTGCGACGCGCGGTCGGTATATTAATGAGGTCGTCGCTTCTATAGCAGCGTCGCCAAATGGACTCACTGGGAGACTGTTTGTAAATAACGATTTTACTTGTTTAGTGTAACATAGCCTTAGTAACATGGTATGTTTTTGTGGCATCTGAATTGAAGGACAAAATACAATTATTTTTTAGTTAAATTAATAAAGTAATTGAAATATATTATACATGATAAAATATACAATTGAAATGAGTTCATGTCACGCAAAAAAATTGTCAAAATTACTGAGTTTCTTTTTTATTCAACTAAGTCGGTAAAAAAACGTGCAGCTCATTGATGGTAAGCGGTTTCCGTAGCTTATAGATGCCTGCAATACTACAAGCATTGCAAGCGCGTTACCGATCCTACCTTCAATCCCCAGGAGCTCTGGTCACCTTACTTACCACAGGAACATAACACTGCTTGAAAACAGGAATTATTTAGCTATGTTGTTCTGTAAGGTCGAGGCACTTCTCAGTCATGTGTTTTGAGACCCGAAATAAAGAAATATTTATTTATTTACTTCTCCAGTCGGGCAGCTCCCGATTTTATTATATTTTTCCTGCTGTGACCTACCTCAGTTATAAAAAGGAAATTAGTCCGATACATCTGTTAAAATACTAAATTTATTGAGTTATGAAAATTGTCATAACCGTTTTCAACTCAAGCTTAGAATAAATAAAATCAACAATTTTTTTCATACAACATTTTGATGTAAAAGAAAGGTGTTTTTCTTCAACTTCCCCTCGATATTTCGGCAACATAATTTGTCGCCTCCGGTTCACTGAGCCGCGCGTAACTAGCCGTCGAAGTGTCACGTCAACTTGTGCCGGTACATTTTTCATTTCATAGTTTTATTTTCTTATTTTTTTCAAGAAGTTATTACAGAATGTCGAGTCCAAACGAACACAGAACATACAAAAAATTATTAAATCGTAGTTTGATTGCAACCTTTCTTTTAAATAGGACTTGTTGCGATCATTAGAAACTAATACTTATTAAAATCAACTGATTTATCATCTCATATTGATCTAGCTAGGATTCATTTTTAGAAAATGTCTTTTTGTTCCTGTTTTTAGGCTTAGAAAAATTGCTAAAGTATCGTTAGAATAGGAAGGTAAATTTCGCAATTGTCATTAAACTTGTGATAGCTCAGGAGAGAAATCGGACGGTCGCGGTCGGGATTTACCGAAAAAACCACGGTTAAAATCTCAGTCTCCAGATGATTTTTTTTTCCTTTTTTTTAATTTCACTCGTGATTTCTTATTTAAATACAAATACCGAGAAAAAAAAAACAAAAAAAAAAAACTAAAAATACCGAGCTAGGTTCGGTCACCCAGGTACTAGTTACTTACGTTATAAGCTTAGGCTAATGTATACACATGCATGTACTACACTTCAAATATAACAAACACGATTTGTTAACTTATATTAAGGTTGTTAATAAGAAAGATCCGCTCATGTTCATTGGTTGATTTTTTAAACTATTCCAATATAACAGACCCGTCTGCCCAGCGTGGTGACTACGGGCAACACACATGAGTTCACGCCATTTTTGGAGTGAACTTGTAGAGGCCTATGTCCAGCAGTGGACTGCGATAGGCTGAAGTGATGGTGATGATGATGAATATAACAGAAGTCAAAGTTGTTTTGTTTTAATAATTATTTAAAAATTCTTAAAACTTGAAATGAATGCTCACGAACACGATCACGATTCAGCCTGTAATATCCCACTGTTGGGCATAGGCCTCTTCTCCATATAGGAGAAGGATCGGAGCTTAATCCACCACGCTGCTCCAATGCGGGTTGGCGGATATATTCCCTACTATGAGTAACGATCGCTATCAGGTGTACATGATAACAACCGCGACCGACGGCTTAACGTGCTCTCCGAGGCACTGTGGGGAGGCCCACAAGGACTGCACAAACACCCAGACCACAGCAAACATCTGTATGGCCAATACAAATGTTGTCGTGTGCGGGAATCGAACCCGCAACCGCCCGCGCAACAGCCAATCGCAATCCAGTGCTGTGACCGCTGCGCCAACGCGGCGTCCAACCAACCAACTTTACAGACAACCATTTTTTTTTAATAATTAAAAAATTCTCAAAACTTGAAATGAATGCTCAGCTACTTAGAATTACATCACCAAGCCTCTGAATTATACTCTTGGATCGATCAAGTCGGCCGCGGGATTCATATCTTAGAGTAACAGGTCAATGGGAAAACTTGAAATTGGTTTTGGTGTAACAAAGAAAATGAAAGAAATAAATTATTCTTATCGTCAAATTAGATTTAAGTGGTATCAACAATGACTTGCTTTTACAAAAAAGGGTTTATAGACATTTTAGAAAGTTTTGAAATCAATTTATCTTTATGGCTACTTTAGACTGATATTGTTAACTTTTCATTAACTTCCTCACATTTTTTTTTAATTAAAAAAATATCAAATAGATTAAACAGTTTGATCTGTGTGATTCTATCAAAAAACACAATTTATTTAAATTTATTTATTAATTAAAGTTCGAAAGTAAATTTATATAATGTACGCATTCTTTAATGTATTTCAGATTTTGTTTAACTTTCTTATTTGTAACGGTTGAAAAATTTACTATTTTTAAATTATACATGTCCAATTGTTTACAACCAAAACCCACTGTTATAATAGTTAATACTAATTTACCTGAGTTCACTGTTGCCAGAACAAAAACAACTTTTATCGATCTTTTAAAATAATTGTATAAGTGCCTGACATCACTAACGTCATTAATCATAGTGTTGTACGTGAGACAAATAGTTTCATTCAAAAAACTAGACACAATCGTTTTGTGACATATTCTGTTGTTATCCTTTATCCCATCTGTTGTTCATAGCTACAGGTGGGAATATAATCGTGACATTAGAGAGGCAGAAGTACTTTTATGGACAACTAGCTGACCCTGCAAACGTTGTTTTGCTAATTGTATTGTTAATCTCCTTAACCCCCCCCTTGTAACTTAAGGGTATAAAAAATAGATGTTGGCCGATTTTCTGACCTACTCGATATGTACACAAAATTTCATAAAAATCGGTTCAGCCGGTTACAAAAAGAGGAGGTTCTCAATTCGACTATAAATTATGTTTTTATATTGTAGGGAAGTTGTTATGTAATTAAACACATCTTACTTGTTCCAAGGATGATTTATTACTGCTCTCTATAATAATGATTACAGTTATTTATAAAAGATACATAGCGTAGGATTATAACTACTACACTTCACCTCCCGGGGTGAGAAAAAAAAATTATAATAACATGCTTATTATTATTTTTTATACTAATATTAAAATATATCTTATTATTATTATTATTATTATTAAAATATATCTTATACAAATGAATTTATATTAATCTTAAGTTATACAATAAAAGGTTTTGTCCTATTCTTATGGACAATGTCATGCTTGTTATTTTTTAAAATTTTAACATTTACTCCCATATCTTCTACAACTGAATAAGGACCAACATAAACAGGATCTAATTTCTTTGCACATTCATTTTTAACTAAAACAAGTTGTCCGATTTGGTACGTTACATGGTTTATATTTTTATCATAAGTACATTTTCGTTTCTCTTTACTTAAAATTAGGTTTTTACGGGCATCTTGATGTGCTACTTGTAGCCTATATTTTAAATCTAAAAAATAATCATCTGGGTTATATAAAGGTTCTATATATTGACTTACACTACATAGTAATTTGCTTTGTCTACCAAATACTAATTCAAACGGCGTGTATTTAGTCTCTGTGTGAACCGTGTTGTTAAACGTATAGCACCAAAATGGAAGCCACTGACTCCATGTGTCTTTTTGACCATTACACTGTATTCGCAAAAATGCATTTAAATTTTTGTGGGAATTTTCTAATGCTCCTATCGATTGGTGATGATAAGCAGTTGATGTTATTTTTTCTATTTGTAATAATTTACATACCTGCTCCATGGTTGAAGAAACAAATTCTGCACCGCGATCAGTTGCAATAGTATTTGGTACACCAAATCTTAAAATAAAATTACGTACTAATTCTGTAGCTATACTTACGGTCTCTTTATTCTTTAGAGGGTAAGCTTCCACAAATTTGGTCAGCTCACATTGTATCGTCAATATGTAGCAATTGCCTTCTAAATCCTTATCTAAAGGACCCACAATGTCCATAAAAATTTTATCAAATGCATGCAAGGCCGTGGTAGTTATTTCCATCGGTTCCTTGATGTATTTACATTGTTTCATTTTTTGACAAGTAGTGCACTTACTTACAAAAAATTTAACGTCGTTATCTAGCCCTGGCCAGTAAAATTTCCGCTTTATATTATTAGTCATTCTACGCACTCCAGCATGTCCACTGGTAGGCAGTAGATGAAAGTCATTTAGAATATATCTTTTTTCTTCGTCGTTAATAATTCTTTTAACACCTCTTATCACGCAAATTCGGGGACCGGTCCAATCTTTAATACAACTTATCTCTTTTAATAAATCTTTGAGAAACGATTCATTTTCTCTACACTTTACTATGCATAGCTCTTTTATTTTAAATTCTTTGCAAAATTTCTCTAACTTTGTCACAAATTCGTCTCGCGAAAATTGTGCCCTATAGTTGAGATTAATATAAATTATATTTTTATTTTTATTTAACATAAAACATTCCTTTTCTACGTATACGTCATTTTTTCTTTTTAAATTCTCTAATTGATCTTTACTAATAAAAGTTAATTCTATGAAGTCACCTGGTATTTTTAATAACTCCACTACCCTTGGTTGATCAGACCACTGGCTTATGGGTTTATTAGAAATAGGTACCTCAATTTTTTCTTCTAACTTCTTTCTTTGTTGTCTTGTCATAACCATCATAATATCGTTATTTAATTCTTTTAATGAATCTGAAGTAATACGAATTCGAGATAAAGCATCAGCTACAGGGTTGTTTTTGCCTGGAACATATACAATTTTAAAGTTATATTCTTCTAGCGTCAATCGAAATTTTAACAATCTACTTGATGGATCTTTCAATGAAAATAAATAAATTAATGGTTTATGATCTGTCATAATTGTGAAAGTTCTACCATAAATGTAGGGTCTAAAATATTTGATTGCCCATACAATGGCAACAAGTTCTTTTTGAATAGTAGGGTAGTTTCTTTCTGATTTATTTAAAGGTCTGCTAGCATATGCCACAGGCCTCATATCTTTATTGCATAAAACTGAACCTATAGCTGTGCCTGACGCGTCAGTTTGAATAATAAATTCATTACTTTCTGAAAAATCCGGAAATTGTAATACTGGAGGGGTTGTTAAAGCATTTTTCAATTTTTCAAATGATTCATCGCATTCTTTTGTCCAAACAAATGACACATTTTTCCGAGTTAATCTATTAAGGTTATTTGTAATTTCAGCAAAGTTTTTAATGAATTTCCTGTAGTAATTACAAAATGCTACAAATCTTTTTACTTCCTCTGTATTAGTAGGTCTTGGGTAATTTTGAAGAACCTGAATCTTAGCGGGGTCTGGTAAAACACCTTGTGACGATACTACGTGACCAAGATAAAGCAATTCTTTTTTAAGAAAATAACACTTCTCTGGGTTCAATTTTAAATTTACTTTACGCAATCTTTCTAAAACGTCTGTTAAATTTTTATTATGTGTCGCCATATTCCTACCAAAAATAATTAAATCGTCTAAATATACAAAGCATTGTTCAAATGTTAAGCCAGATAGAGCTACTGACATGATCCGACTAAAAGAACTTGGACTTGTCTTGAGTCCCATGGGTAAACGTTTCATCTGATATTGTCCTGTACTAGTCGTGAAAGCTGTATATTTTCTACTGTCTTTATTTAAAGAAACCTGGTAATACCCTTGATGCAAATCTAGATGAGAGAAGTAGATAGAGCCAGAAAGAGAATCTAAAATGTCGGTTATGTTGGGCAACGGAAATTTATCATCGACTATGCAATTGTTAAGTTTACGATAGTCAACTACTAATCGCCATTTTTTATCTTGATTACTTGTTTTCTTTGGCACTAAGAGTATGGGACTAGACCATTCACTCTTGACCTCTTCAATTATATCATTCTCTAACATTTTATTAATTTGTTTACCAACTTCTTTTTTCAATGACTGTGGCAATCTATATTGTTTCACATATACGGGATTAGTGTTTGGTTTGAGTGTTATAGTTTGCTCATAAATATTAGTTGTGCTAAGTTTGTCACCTGGTAAAAAGAAAACATCTACGTATTTAGAACATATATGTGTAATAGACACCTTTTCCTCAACGTTAAGATGATCTAATTTCAATAAATTTAACAAATCTCTAGCTCTCTCTGAAGTTTTTGAACAAGTATCGAATTGACAAATGTCGTATTCATCGAGTGAATTTAAACCTGGCTGAAATATTGGTAAAATAACATCTTTGTCATCGGTATTTAAAATCTTAACAGGAACCCTGTTGTTATGGACCTTCACTATACTTCCAGCAAGAAAAATATTTTCTGATAACTGCTCAGAATGGATTACGTAATCACCTTTGTATTCAGAATCTAATGCCAAATAATGAATAGATTCACTTCGTGCTGGTAAAACTAAAACATCATCCAAATAATTTATGGTGTCATATAATGGTAATGTATAAGCCCTTTCATTGTTATAAAAAGTTATAACATTATTATTCAAGTCGATATTTGATGCGTATCTGCACAGAAAGTCTAAACCTAGAATTCCATCTGCCTTTAATGGAACAGAATCAAAAACATAAAATTTGTTATTGAAATCTATTCGAGCACATTCATTTCGATGAATCAACTGTAATGTAATATACCCAGTGGATTGAATCTGACCTGCAATTCCATTTACGACAGTATAGTCAGTAAAAATAGGTTTGTTTATTGGAATAGCTTCTTTTTTTATGACTGACAACGATGCTCCAGTATCTACTAACCAAAAATATTTTTTGTTGTCAACATAAAAAGATACAAATTTAGTTTGACCATTCAATGTTAAAATATTTTGTTTAAGCTCGAAAAAACTGTATGTTATTGTTTGACTGTGTCAGTTGATTGTCATTCTGATTAACTTGTTCGGCGTAAAGTACGCGTTGATTACCACTACTACGAGTATTTCCGTAACTCGATCGACTAACTCGCGAAAATCTCGTTCCACGTCCTCGATTTGCGTAATAAGTTGTTCGTCTATAACCATTGTTAAAAGTAGTATTACCGGAAAGAGGTACTGCCGGGTAATTTCCTCTCGTCGCGTTATTTCTTGGCGGATTTGTGTATTTTTGCTGTCCTCGATAACGACCGTTGAACTGCCTATTATAATAAGGACGTTGCGGCTTACCTTCTGTCCCACGTCGTGAAAAATACATTACGCCTTCTCCTTTAGATGTCGATGCTGAATGTAACTCTTCATCCTTTGCCGCTTGGATTGCCTCGTTCAAATGCTCGTAATTTCGAGCTGCGATGATCGTGCTCAGCCGAGAATCTCGTAAACCATCTGAAAAGCGTTTTATGGCAATTTTTTCGTTTAGTGGTTTTAACACAGCATAACTTTCAGTATTTCCATCTGCTTGCGATATTGTCAAATCTGAGAATAATTTTTCTATTTCTGCACCGTACTGATCTATCGTACGCCAACCTTGATTTATACTTTGCAATCGAGACTGAATTGCCGTAAATGATTTTTTAGTTAGCAAACATTTTCTCAAATCTTTGACAAGAGCGCTAGTAGAAGAATACTCTGTAGACAACCTCAATTTGGCATTTTCGGAAAGCCTACTTTTCAAAACAAATTTTATTAATAGCTTTTTCCCAGAATCTGACAACATTTCCGAATACATTTCCATAGAGTCAATGATCCTTTTACTAGTATTTTCATTATTGTCCATCACAGGTATTAAATTACAAGCCGTTTTTAAGTCGAACTCCATGATTGAATCAGAATCACTCTCTGGTATAATACTCAATTCTAAAATTTTATTATACAGTTAAACACTGAATTAATTCATTTTCCATCACATAAAAAAAATCAAACATTAACTTATATTAATCAAACATAAAATAATAAAGTCAAAATACATACCAAGTGTCCATTAGATTCGTAGTAGGGGACATCAAAACGCTCGTAAATCGATATCGGAATGTAAACAATATACTTCCAGCATCAGGACGCTCGTAAATGGATATCGGAATGTAAACATTAGCTTTAACAACAATTAGTTTTAGGTACACCTTAATATAAAATAATGTAGCCATAAGATAAAAAAAAAAAATTACAAGTTGAATATACGCCTTGTAAATATAAATGATTAAAATATTAATAATGTAACAAAATCTGTCACTAAAAAAAAAATATATTATTCTATCTTAATACAAAACTCATTGATTATTAACTCTTAACTTTTATAAGTACGCTTTAATTTTATTTTCTATAATTAAACTTTTACATGACAAATATCTCGCGTTACATTAACTTAATTTTATATTACATCATATATTATTTAGTTCACTAGCCATATAGTTTTAACTTTTAATGTCACATAAAATCGAGAAACTTTTCACTGTCCGTAATCACGACACACACTTTATTTCACGAGCACTATTACACACTTTGGCAGGCACACTCAGTGGGTTTTGGTCGCCCCTCGCTCTGACGACGTTGAGAAAATCTCAGACCTCTGAAGGCCTGCTGGTTCATTTCTTGGTGCATCCACCTCGTATGACATTTTCTGTATTGCTTGTATCCAAAGTATCCGAGTATCAGTCCAATTATACACAGCACAACGATGGATATAATGCTTTGTATGTTCATATGCTCTTCCAATTTTTGAAAGCTGGCATTGTTACCAGTTCCACCACTATTTTGCGTAATAAAAACGTCCTCCTTCGTCTGGTACGACCGACACATGTTTTACGTTTTTTTTTCTTCATTACAAAAATAAATATTTAATAACTTCTGGAGCGTCTATTTTATTTTATTTTAAATACGCGCGGCCATGTATGCGCGACTGGCATGGGTCGCCATGTAGGGAAGTTGTTATGTAATTAAACACATCTTACTTGTTCCAAGGATGATTTATTACTGCTCTCTATAATAATGATTACAGTTATTTATAAAAGATACATAGCGTAGGATTATAACTACTACACTTCAATATGTAGGTAACTAATTATAGCTTGTTACTAATTTTACCGAATTTAATTATTGGTTTTAAAATTGAAATCTTGTCTTGTGTGTCCATTACATCAACATCGGACGAGCATTTTATGAGTTATCTCTAAAAATGCTTGTGTACTTGATTACTTTTTCAACTACCGACGTTGTATTACTAGTCGATGGCAATTCAAATCAAATCAAAAATAACTTTATTCAAATAGGCCCCATGAGCACTTTCGAATCGTCAATTTACAAAATTAAGTAATTGAAGTCGTTAGCGAAAAACACAAACAAAATTTTATAAATTTTATTTGAATATAATAATTCACAGAAAAAGAGCACTATATGTGATAAAATACTAGGATTAAGTAAAAACGTTACACTTTGGAAGATGGCCAAATAGCTTTGCTTTCCGCAGAATTCCTTATACTCACACTAAATAAACAAATAATAAATAATTAAATAAATAAATAAACGCCTCCCACTCAACGGCCCCCCCCTAGGATTATCTCCTGTGTCGGGGGTCCGGAAACACAAACAAAACACAAGCACCAGCCTACACCACGGCAAACATTTGTATGGCTAATACAAATGTATACCATGCGCGGGAATCGAAACCGCAACCGTCAGCGCAACAGCCACAATCCAGCACTTGAGCGTTGCGTTAACGTAATTAAACTTTTTTTTAAATTCCGTTATTCAATACTAACTTACTATCGGCTATGGCCGCGTAAACACGATTTTGCCTGTACCGTTTTTTCCCATTAAAACCACTACCCATGACACTCTATGACAACGCTGCATCCTCCTAAAAGAATTTTTAAAATCAACAAACAAACAAATAAAATAAAATAGAAAGTCTTTCCGCTTTGAAAAATTGGTTAAGACGATTTATTTCGTGTATATTATCCAAATTAATTTGCCACGTTCTGTAGGCTAAACAATTTGGCGTATTATACCATACTCGTAGAATAAATCTCATGTGTTTGTGACTTTTATTAGGCTTTTCTCTTTATTTTTTGCTGTTAATATTATTGTAAGCCTTATGTTTTATCTCTCTGTTGTTAAGATTTTTGATTTAACATGTGTATTTGTGTAAACGATGATGAGAATTTTCTTATTTCGATAAATGATAATGGTTTTTAAACGGTTTGTTTTAGTGTTTCAGTTTGTAATAGTTGGGTGCTGTAAAGGACTCGCTATAGACGGCGCCAAGGTTGCTTAAAACCGAATAAAAATCATCATATCAAAAACTTCGATCTAGCGGATACATCGTTCCATAGCTTAATTGGCCAGAGCACTGGCACGGTCTGTTTTTTTCGTCAATTTTTTTGCTTGATAATAAAAATATTTATTATTTATTTATACTTTATTGTACACTACAACTACATCATAAACATTAAACACATTTAAAGACAATTACAGACTGTGAAGTAAAATGGGCGGACTTATGGTTATTTAGCCATTTCTTCCAGACAACCCATAAACACAATTATTAGTTTAGACAAATATTTAGTTTGTTTTTAGTTCGATACAAAATTCCATTGAATTACGTATATTCAATTTCAATTTTTATATCGAATCAATAAAATAATAAGTCAATCTCCATAATTTAACATGACTTGAGAGTCTTAATGAAATGAACTTTGCATTATTTCCCTAAACGGAACACGAAGATAAAACTGCAAACTTTTATATCACCAAACAATAAAAACGCACAGACGTTTCCATTCAGAAAATGGAATCCAATGCAATCAGATATTATTCTCATTGAGACAAGGAAATAACATCGACATTCTCGTTGTAAGTTCATCTCCGTCGAAACTGCCTTCACTCCTCAATCTTGATAAAACAATGGAATAGCTGCAAGCGACACGAAACCGCTGACTCAGTGTCTGCATTAATATCGACAGGAAATCGATAAGCCTTTTATGTGACTTCCGTTTTATTTGCAGTGTTTGTTTTTTAAGGCTTTATTGGCTAAAGCAGTATTTATATTATACAGTAGGATATTATCTAGGTATATTGTAAAAATAAAGATGCACGTGATAGGCTACGTTGATTTTATAAATTGAGACATCTAAAAAACTTATAGTTTACATAATTGTGTCGACGAGGTTTTAAACTGTTTATGGTTTAATATATATTTTAATTATTAAATCCTGTCTAATTAATAAAGATAATAATTAAAAAATAACAATGTTTTGCGCTTCTAACTCTTACAATTTAGCAATTACATAAGTACAAACCACCGCGTTGGCGCAGCGGTTAGAGCACTGGATTGCGATTGGCTGTTGCGCGGGCGGTTGCGGGTTCGATTCCCGCACACGACAACATTTGTATTGGCCATACAGATGTTTGCCGTGGTCTGGGTGTTTGTGCAGTCCTTGTGGGTTACCCCACCGTGCCTCGGAGAGCACGTTAAGCCGTCGGTCCCGGTTGTTATCATGTACACCTGATAGCGATCGTTACACATAGTAGGGAATATATCCGCCAACCCGCATTGGAGCAGCGTGGTGGATTAAGCTCCGATCCTTCTCCTATATGGAGAAGAGGCCTATGCCCAACAGTGGGATATTAGAGGCTGAATCGTGATCGCGGTAAGTACAAAATCTAAAATTGAACTACACATTAGTTTCTATTGATACTGTTTCACTTTTCCTGTAGATCAAATTTAATAATTAACAGCACCGGAATTTGATAGAACTATTTGGAAAGTTGCTTTCGTTTCCTAGCGCCCCATTCTGTACTCTGGCACTTTAACAAGCTAAACTTGTTTGTTTGACAAACATAACTTATGCTCAGCGGGAGACTATTTGAATAAACTTAAATTTGGTTTTGTATATTCTCTTTGAAATATGAATTTAGAAAGTATAAAAATTAACAATAAGCGTGGAAAGAGAACTGATGAATATTTAATATATATTATAAATTATACGTTAACGAAAGGCCAAAAGAACTGAAAGAAATGCAATACAAAAATAGCACGAAAGTCAAGCAACTCTTAAAAAATACTTTTTTTGCAAAAACTAACTGTATGATCTGAATGACTCTCACCCAGATAAACCCGAGAGGTTTTCGTGTTACTTAAATTTCAAAAACAATAAATGAAAAAAAAAATCTTTTGTAACTGAAATCTTCAACAAAAACTTTATACAAACATAAGTGAGAATGTTTTCTTATAGTTTCAGTCAAAACTCTTTATTGCAATGAACGTCACTGTTGATGTTTACTTTCGTCAACATTTATTAGATCAAAGTCTCGATATATATTTTTCAGAGAAAAATGTATGACTCATATATTTTTCTCCATATATCTTTCTTCCTGGAATAAAATAAACCCTGAGAATAAATAACTAGTTCGCGGATTCGTAGAGCGCCCTCGACTTAAGTGCAGATGGGTTGCACTTCACGTAATTATGTGGTAAATAATTCCATCACAACACCTACGCATTTCGCAAGGTATTCTGAGAAAATACAACATACATTCTCAAATATAATTATCGTGTACATATTCTCTATTATATGTTGATGTACAACTTTCTTAACTGTAGGTACTTTATTTCTTATGTTGTCTTGAACGGATCGATCTCTTAGTAATAAGACCGTCTTTTTAAGTGACTTTCAAAAAAGGAGGAGGTTCTCAATTCGACACGTATGTTTTTTTTTTTTTTTTATGTATGTTAGCTCAGAACTTTTGACTGGGTGGACCGATTTCGATCAATTTTGTTTTAATTGAAAGGTGTTGCGTGTCATGTGGTCCCATTTTAATTTAATTGAGATCTGACAAGCAGTTTTATAGTTATATCTAATAATGCGTATTTACGTGACTACTTTTTCGTCGACCTACGTTATATTATACCGCATAACTTTTTACTCGTTGTACTGATTTCGATGATTCTTACTTTAATCGAAAGCTAATACTTGTCTTGTAGTCTTGTTTAAATTAGATCGAAAACTGATAACAACTTTTTGAATAATCTTTAATAGCGCGTATTTACTTGACTATTTTTTCGTCTTATTACGTTGTATTACTTGTCGATGTTATTGAAGTCGCTTTTTTTTCGTTTGCGAGCAAACACAATTATTACGTTTTTTCCTTCTATTCATTCTATTATTTTTGTTTTTAGTTTTTACCTTACAAGAATATTTGTATATTACCCAATAATAATTTATTGAGACATGTGAAGTGACGCACTAGTTTTCAAATATATGTCGGGGAATCAATACAGATAGTTATTAATGTCGGTACCTGCGATATTCACCTACCCTACATCATTCTATTATTCGAGTCATTCTGTCATGCATAAAACGAACGGTGCAACCGGGCTCAGGCAGTCTTGGCTCTGGCGTGGCGCGGTGCACTTGTGTATCCTGCTAGTAGCTTAACCTCGACTCTTCCAATAGTTAGTTTGTGTACACGAATTAATTGTTACTAATGTGGGCAACTCGACCGGTGGTGGTGAGTGCCAATGCGCATTGTTAGGCGGCGCCGCCGTAAACCAACACTCGGGTCACAAGTCCCGGGCACTGCGTCGAGTTGTCTCTCTCCACGCGATAGACGGTACCCGCTCGGTGAGTCCATTGAATACTAAGTAGTGTAACTATCTTGCGTTAAACTTATATTATTAATAATAGGCCATCCGTCATCCTCTTCCTCACTTCTGATTCCTACATCAGAAGTGGGATGCAACCTTAACGACCCACATCGCGAAAGTCGTGCGCCGATAGTAAGTTGCAATATTTCGTGATGATTAGTGGGTACATCGATATTTTATATTTTAGTTCTTTTCGGTCGTTCTGTTTTATTCTTATCGGTGTACAAGTGGTTTTTGTTCAGTGTTCGATTACGTAATTCGATTTACCGGTTATTTGTTGAATTTAGTTTTATTGTGATACATAAGGTAGTTGTGTAGTGATTAATTTTGCTAATAGATTTTGCGATTCAGTTTTTGTTTCGATTCAGTCACAATGTCAGACCGTAAGCGTAATCGTAGTGTGAGCCGTCGCGGTAGTCGCAGCGACAGTCGTTTAAGGAAAATGCCAGAAGGTCATGTACCAATTGAGTTTATAGATGACGATCATAATGGTGAACATTTTAGTGATGTGACAGAAAACTGATGTAAGCACTCTAAAGACTGTAGTGTGTAGTCATCAAGAGGATGATACACTGTGATGAATGTGTGATCCAGGAGGGATACACTGTGACGTGTTCCAAGAGGGATACGCGTGGATTGTGGAGCAATTGTAATTGCTGGTTGGAAGGGTGGCTTACATAGTTGTTAGTGTTGTAGAAAATGAATTGGTTATTGAAAGTTTGATTTACGTTGGTACATGACTCTGCGTAGCTATATTTGCTTTAAGTTAAGTTTTTGTGGTTACCCACTTGTTTGTGATAAAGTGTTAATATCGTCTTAGCTTGAGTATTTCCGATTACCCTCTGTAACGGATATTATTGTCTTTACGTCTACTATCTTACACGATATTTTAACTAATATTATTTGTCGAAGTACCAAGAGAGCGTAAAGTTAGAGACACCATCTTCCGAATAGTTAATATTAATTTTCTGATTAGTCAGTCACCATTTTTATCATCTATTGATGGGATTATTGTAATTTGTAATTGTATGAGCAGCTATTGTTTAGTTACGTAGTTTTAATTACGTGGCGTATAAGTGATTACTGTGATAATAATTAATTAGATATAGTTAAAACACACACGTATCGTGAACTATAGATTAGAAGTGAGAAATGAGTGTTTCATTGAGGGTTTTAGTCTTTTCTACCTTTGATTGATTTATATAAACTGTTTATAAGTTGTTTTAGGTGTTCTGTTTAAGAACGTTTAAATTACAGAAAGTTAATTGATAACACATTGGTACAATCGTAAACCTATTACAACAATAGTTGTAGGTAGGTAACCTCAGATTAATAATTTTGTTTATGAGTAGGTAACTATTAAAAATTCTTACTGTACTCTGTAATTATGTAGCTAGTTTGTTAAATAAATAAGTAGACAGGTATGTGATTTTCTAAGTTGATTTAGACTTTATTAACAAAGCGTTTTAAATTTAAATGTCACTAACGCGTGAGTAGTAACATTTTAAGGTAGTCGTTGTAGGTGACTGTTAAAATTCTTATGTTTCCATCTGTGCTAAAAATTATTGAGTAACTTTGGGAAGCAAGGGTTGTAAATAGAACTATATGATTTCGATAATTCCTTCATAGAGACAGCTAGGCTTTTTAATATCCTATCGGTGATTTTGTTTTGTTACAAAACGAGGAGCACAATCAAACGAAACTTGATCCGAAATATCGAGGCCCTTTTCGCGCAATAGAAGTTCTCGTAGGTAATCGGTATACCCTTAAAGCTTAAATTGTCAACGTACCTGCAAATTTGCTCACGAAAGGTTAAGAAAAATGCCAGCACGTCATGTACCAGACAACATTGATGTAAATTATGATCTTGTTGATAATGATGATGTTCAAGTTTAAGTAGAGGGAGAGACTCGAGTGATTACTCTTCGCCTAGAGAGCCGTGGTGTTAGAAGTCTTTACTGGAGGTTTTTGCAAGCTTGGTTGTAACTTGTTGTAGAAGTAGACATACGTCTAGTTTTGGTTGTAATGACGTCTATGGTACATGGCTGTGGTATTTGTGTGAAGTAATTAGTTATAATTGGTTTGATGATAATTATGATTCAACTACTATGACTGCCAACTGATACTATGACTGCTAACTGATACTATGTCTGCCAACTCTAATACTGACTTTGTACAATCTGAATCTTTTTACGGGCTGGTGTTCACAGAACTGACGACAGTACTTTACAGATGAATGGTTAAAAAAAGAGAGATGTGGTAAAAAGAGAAATGTGAAAAAAAATGAAAAAAAAGCATTAAAAAAAAGTGATGAAATGTAAAAAAAAGCGTTAAAAAAGAGATGAAAAAAAAAGCATTAAAAAAAAGCATTTAAAAAAAGGCATTAAAAAAGCATTAAAAAAAGCATTAAAAAAAAGCATTAAAAAAAGCATTTAAAAAAGCATTAAAAAAAGCATTAAAAAGCATTAAAAAAAGCATTAAAAAAAAAGAAAGTAAAAAAGTATAAGTTTATGATGATCATAAGTGATGATAACGATAAGTCATGATGATGACGATAAGTGATAATGATAACCACATTTAAAAAAAAAAAATGACTGCTGTGACTGTGACTTACTGGCGAACCAAAACCAATTGTTTCTGGTCGGAAGGTTCAGTGTGGACCGGACCAGATGATGTAGGAGTCTCGCCTGCTTTTAGTGGGCGACGACTCAGACCAGACTGTTTGTAATGATGAGTGTAACGCTGTAGGAGTCTCGCCTGCTTTTAGTGGGCGACGACTCAGACCAGACTGTTTGTAATGATGAGTGATGCGCTGCAGGAATCTCACCTGTTTGAACTATAGGGGTTTTCATATTTTAAACCTAGATCAGTGATACTTACCATATTGATATGACTGTAATGATAATGATGTTAACCATATTAAATGTGACTGGTGTGACTGATTGACTTACTAACTGAAACCAATTGTTTCTAGTCCAAAGGGTCAGTGTGTACCGGACCAGATATTAAGATGTTGAATAGATTTTTGTCAGGATAGTCGAGCGATATTTTATTTTTTGATTAAAAATACCTAAGGTTGTAATAAATAGCGCGCGAGGACGCGCGCACGTCAGAATGGCCGTGTCGGGGAATCAATACAGATAGTTATTAATGTCGGTACCTGCGATATTCACCTACCCTACATCATTCTATTATTCGAGTCATTCTGTCATGCATAAAACGAACGGTGCAACCGCGGCTCAGGCAGTCTTGGCTCTGGCGTGGCGCGGTGCACTTGTGTATCCTGCTAGTAGCTTAACCTCGACTCTTCCAATAGTTAGTTTGTGTACACGAATTAATTGTTACTAATGTGGGCAACTCGACCGGTGGTGGTGAGTGCCAATGCGCATTGTTAGGCGGCGCCGCCGTAAACCAACACTCGGGTCACAAGTCCCGGGCACTGCGTCGAGTTGTCTCTCTCCACGCGATAGACGGTACCCGCTCGGTGAGTCCATTGAATACTAAGTAGTGTAACTATCTTGCGTTAAACTTATATTATTAATAATAGGCCATCCGTCATCCTCTTCCTCACTTCTGATTCCTACATATACATCGCAATGATATAAAATAAACGACACTGCAGAGCTAATAAACAGTGAAAAGAAAATGTGTTTTGTTTAATATGTTAATATGATTCAGTCGTATTTACCCTTGTTGAGGATAACTTAGATCGCTTTTTACATAAATAATAAGTGCCTTTGTTTATCTATTTACATATATGTCAAGGTTCTATTTTAAATCGGAATAAGATACTAAGTATACTGGCTTAGTAATAACCTCATTAAAATACAATCAATAAAATCGTTTTCAAAATCCAAGCGTTTAGAAAAGAGAATGTACTGATCGACTAATACATAGATAGTATGATATAGTTATTGAAATTATTTTTATTTATTAAACTGTCTTCAGAAAAGGAGGAGGTTTAATTCGATTATATTTTTATGTGCATTACCACATCATTTTTAACTGGGTGATTCTTTTTTTTAAACGAAAGCTAGTACCTATCATGTGGTCCCATTTAATTTGATTGATATTTGACGAGTACTTTTACAATTATTTTTAATAATGCTTATTTAGTTGAATATTTAAATCCACTTCGTTGACCTACGTTATATTTTTACCCGACTGCAGAAAGAGTGTAATATTTTTCGTTGTAGATGTATATTGAAGTCGGTTTTTTTTAGTTTGCTAGCAAACGCAATTATTCTAATTAAACTTATAAACCAAAACAGGCAACAGTTAGTTATACAACTAATCCTAACGAGTTCGTGATGACCGCCGCCTACACGACTACAAGCCGCTTACGCTCTGAATATCTAAATTGTAAATCCTCTTTATAACATTCGAAGATTATTATCATGCCCTTTATTACATAATCTAAATGTACAAATATTTTAGTTTTACATATTATATGACTAGTAGAGATTTCTTTTCTAGAAGAATTCGCTCTTGTCATTTTTTAAAGTATTTGATAATTTTAATAATAATTGTATTTGCGTGCAAACAAAAAAAAACCGACTTCAATTACATCGATCAGTAAATAAAACGTAGGTGGACGAAAAAATTGTCACGTAAATACGCATTATTAGAAATAACTCAAAAAGTACTCGTTACATCTCAATTAAATAAGAAATTAAATGTGACCACATGACAAGCCTTCCGATTAAAAAAAGGATCATCGAAATCGGTCCACCCAGTACAAAGTTATCCTGTGATCCTCTTCTTAAGAGTGTGTTACATTAGACAACTTTAATTAACTCCACTGCCATTTGTTTCGTTTCAGTCGACTCTCTATAAATATTAATACTTATAGGGCTCAGCAGAAAATATCCTGCTCAAAATCTAGAGCAGCCCGACTGGGGTAGTACCTCGACCACAGATTAGTAAAAAGTAATACGTACCTCGACTTTACAGAAGATCACAGCTAAATAATATTGCTTTCAAGCAGTGTTGTGTTCCTGTGGTGAGTTAGGTGACCAGAGCTCCTGTGGTCTAGGCCTAGGGTCGGCAACGCGCTTGCTATATTTGTAGTGTCGCAGGCGTCTATAAGCTACGGTATAATCGCTTACCATCAGGTGAGCCGTACGTGAGTTTGCCGAATTATTGTTAGTTGTTTAAAAAAAAATGTCATTGACGTTAATTACTTTAAAATACTTCATCTGCTTAAAACAATAAGAACATTATTATATATAATATATTAAATAAACGCACTGCATTCAGCATCGCCAGCTAACAATACAGTAACTAGTAGTATATGTACAGTGCCACGAGTTCGCGGTAATTGTTCTGCCGCGCGCCCGGAGCGTCCGACGCGCGTTCCGGAGTTATTGTCTTACATTTCATATTATATTGTTTTAAGCAATGTGTTATTGCAAGACAAATTATGTAGTTTAACACTAACCATTATAAAACTTTTCGTTCTAGTTCAAGTTATTGTATTATTCCAGTGTTAAAAATAAAGGCTATTGTGTGTATTCGCGTATAACTTCGTCTTTTATGAACCGATTTTGATGATTATTTATTTGTTGGAAAGGAGATATGTCAAGGGTAGTACCATGATAAGGAAACCAGGATCTGATGATGGCATCTTAAAGAAATCGAGGGAAACCTTCGAAAATTGTAGGAGCGACTAGTGCGTCTGTTAATTTTTTTCGTCTACCTATGTTGTATTACTTGTCGATGTAATTGATGTCGGTTTTTTCGTTTGTTAGCTAACACAATTATTATTATATATTACGGTTAATTTGATTTAAATTAGATATTTTAAAATTATGTATATTTTTAATGATTCATAATTTAACAACAGCGACATTATCTGACTGTTCTCAATATTATTTTAAGTAAAATACTTAGTTTCCCGCATATTTGACATGGCGAGACTGGAGTTACGTGTTTGCTTAGGGTGTGTTCCTGGCCGAGCAGGGCCAGATCTACCATATGGCTTTTTGGGCTTCAGCCCAGGGCCCCGTGGATTCAAGGGGCCCCCAGCTAAGTCAATTCAATGTCAAAAATAGACGACAATGCGAAAAAATCAATAATTTTATTAAATTATTTATTCTTATAATATTACTTCGAACAGACAGTTAAAATGTTCGGCTGCCATTACACATTCATCTCAATGGTGATCAAATTTTTTGGGCCCCTAATTAGTATTAGCCCAGGGCCCCTTGACCTCACGGTCCGGCCCTGTGGCCGAGTGTATTATCCCACCGGGGACGTAACGTAACGTAACCGTTTACATAATTATTAATGAATAAATAAATAAGCCTTTTATTTTTCATTTCATTTAGCATACATTATCGTTGACAAAATATATTATCATAATTTATTTTATTAAATTTCGTTTAAGCAAATTCACTAAAAAATATTCTGTATAAATTTAAAAAATTAAATTTAATATAAAATAGGTAGATTAAAATTCTATGACAAGACAGTATCCGACAGTAAAAAGATTTTGATTCATTATTCTTTTTTATCATCGAATTCTACTACATTTAGATATTTCTGTTCGCATACATTAATCTTAAAGTTGTAATTTAGATAGATAGATAGATAGAATATACTTTATTGCACACCACTCAGAAAGATATACAAAAAACAGATATTTACACATAGAAATTGTAATGTACAAAGGCGGTCTTATCGCTTAGTAGCGATCTCTTCCAGACAACCTTTAGAAATAGGAAAATATGTAATGAAGAGGTAGGTGTGGCAGCATAATTATCTGTATAATCAGTAAATAAAACTTACACATATAAACTACATGATAAAAACAAATACGTATATACATACATACACACACATATACACACATACTATGTCGTCTTAAATTAACAAAAGCTAATAAGAAATAGAAGATAAAATATCTACATAAACATGACGGAAGTTGGAAAAAAAAATTAAACTAATTAATCATAGTGAGATAGTGCGCTTTAAGTAAATTTTTAAAGGAGACAAGTGATTGAGCTTTTTTGATGTTGAATGGTAACGCATTCCACAATTGAACTGCCTGTACAGAAAAAGACATTTTATAAAATTTGGTATTGTGCACAGGTACGCTCAGTGTGAGGTTCTCTGCTGATCTAAGAGTTTTATTGTGAGTTCCAAGAAATTCAAATTTGTCTTTGAGATAGGTTGGTGCATTTTTATGGAATAATACACAGTACAATAGCGAGAGAACGTGCAGATTCCGGCGAAAGCGGATAGGTAACCATTTGAGCCTTGAACGAAATTCAGAAATATGATCATATTTGCGCAAACCAAATATGAAACGTATAGCGATGTTTTGGAGACGCTCAAGTTTATTCAGTTGTTCTTCGGTTAAATTGAGATAGCTTGCGTCGGCATAGTCGAGAATGGATAGCATTAGGGATTGGGCTAGCATAATTTTGGTAGGAATTGGCAGAAAATAACGCAACCTCTGAAGAGATTTTAGAGATGCTATAGTTTTCCGGCTTAACTTTTTAAAGTGATTGGTCCACGATAACGTAGAGTCAATGTACAAACCAAGGTTTTTTACATTCATACTATATGGTATAACGGTTCCGTTGAATTCTAATTTTGGTAATTCCACCCAATCGATTCTTGAAATCAGGTTCTGGCTGCCAACAACAATAGCCTGAGACTTTGCAGGATTCACTGTTAGACCGTACATCCTGCTCCAGTCACAAATAATTTTCAGGTCACTGTTAATAACAGAGATAGCAGTAGGTAGCCCCTCAAGAGAAGACTGGAAATAAATTTGAACATCGTCTGCATACATGTGATAGAGAGAAGTTATGTTGGAAGTTATAGAATTAATGTACAATGAAAAAAGTAAAGGAGACAATACACCACGAGTCTAGTCGAGTCTAGAGACCGAAAGTCTCATCAATACGAATGCGTTGCCAGCACCCTTTAAGATAACTACGAAACCAATCAACCACCGATGGAGATATGTTAAGAGAGCTTAGCAGACCTAACGGTAAGTCGAAGTCGACGGTATTAAATGCATTACTGAAGTCCAATAAAGTGAGTACTGTTAGACGCTTATTGTCCATACCCCATCGTATGTCATCGGTGACCTTCACCAGAGCTGAGGTTGTGCTATGACCGGAACGGAAACCGGATTGTAGAGGGTTAAGGATGTTGAATTTATTGAGGAGTAATTTATTAATTGAGAACAAAGAGGTCCTAATAGCCTAGTCTTCCTACCGCTATCAATATGTATCTAACTATCTAGGTACTAGTGAAACATGGTCAAAGTAATATAAAACTGTATTTTAGGCGACAGATTAATATTTAAGACAGATATTTCGAATATCTGAAAAGTGAATAATTTTATACAAAGAAGTAATGGAAGTGTAGTAGTAAGGTATTGAAATGAAACGTATCATCTATTTCTGAATAATGTACGTTCGGATTCACGTTCGTCCCCCGCGGCGCACATACAATATTCAGCGCTAGAGATTCTCACAAGCGAAATGTTGTTTATGATTCATTCATGCTTAAACGAATATTACAAATACTGTATGTAATATATGTAGTCGTTAAATTTAAAATCTAATCGATAGCGTTCGTACTCTTACTGTTTTCTTTTTAAATGCGTGCTGAAAATATAGATTTCTTTTTTGAAAACGAATACAAAATGATAGTTTGTTTGTAAATAAAACTCAATTAAAACTAATCTGACCGAAGTAAGTAAAGTGACATAGAAAATATGAAACATAAACTCCCAGAATATGACAAACATCTTTATAAACTCAAACATTGCTGGTTACAACACGCATTTATCTGCGCTGCAACCAGTTTTTAGACCTGATACACCAACACTGCGTAAATCGTTGTTGCTTGTGTTAAAATACGTAGGTACTTTAAAGTCCTTTTTCTCTTTATTTGTTTCCATTTGTAGTCGAAACACTTGGATCTTGGAGTGGTAAAATTAAACTAATTCCTCGTGTTATCAAATAATCACATATTAATTAAGGCTGTATCTTTTTAATTATTTCTTTACAAATTTCAAGACGCTCTACAATTGTTTTACAACTTCTACTAAAACCTATAATATTCTATTCACGAATTTGCGAAATGATGTCTCAGTTCTCACACACATTATTGCCTCCACTGGTGCATTTTCCCCCCAAAGAGTCGGTATAGCGATTAAACGGGGAAATGCTGCCAGCACTCTTGGCTTCGTTCCACGCGGACATATCTATAAATAGTTTTTTACTAAGTTATGAATTGTAAAATTTAGAAATAAAGTTTATGTACAATATTTTTGATCGTTTAAATCAGCCTGCTATATCCCACTTCTGGGCACAGGCTAATTTCTCTATATAGGCGAAGTTTTATTATAACTTCTGCGCGCGACTTCGTCCCCGTGGAATAAAAGGAAAAAAACCCCGATTTTGAAACATTCTGCATTGGTGCTACGCTCCTATTGGTGTTAGCGTGATGATATAATTATATATGATGATGATGATGCCTATAGCTTTTCTCGATAAATGGGCTATCTAACACTGAAAGAATTTTTCAAATCGGACCAGTAGATCCTGAGATTAGCGCGTTCAAACAAACAAACAAACAATCAAACGAACAAAATCTTCAGCTTTATCATATTAGTATAGATATACTGATGAAGACGCACACAAGTGATAACATAGTTTCTTTTTGAATATGTTGAGTATAGGCCTCAGGTACTTTGCGAGATATTTATCACCGTGACAGATGTCCGCAATTTATAGCCCTTTTTACATGACAAACGGATATTGACACTAATTTATTGGAGCGACCTCCTTCAGAAAAATTTTGTTGGATTACTGTCAGTTGAAGGAAATATTATGTACATATGTATTTGAAAACAGATAATATTTTTATTGCTTGTTTCTGATGTAGGGTACAGGAGGAAATTTCCTGCTCAAAAATGGAGCAGCCCGACTGGGGTAGTACCAGTAATAAGTAAGGTGACCAGAGCTCCTGGCGGGGAATTGGGGATAGGGTCGGCAACGCGCTTGCAATGCTTCTGGTGGTTAAATCAAAAAATGACCAATATATTGTATATAGACATAAACGGTCTCCATAGGCTTAAGCAGCAAATAGAAATTAGAACGCTATGTATATAAGTTAAAATTGTTGTTAAGTTTGTGGACATAAAAAAAAATGGTAAGAACAGAATGTAAAAATGGAATAAAAATATATGTCCCCTCCCCATCTCACTCCCCCCTGGTGTTGCAAATAATATATATAGATTAAGGCTGCTCTTTTGTTTTGAGGGGAAATACCCCATCATGAATGAATGTGGATGAATGAGAGAAGAAATTGGTATGCAGAATGTTTGTGGAATAAAAGCGAGACGTATGATGAAGAGGACTAGTTTTAAAACTACAAATCTGTACAAAAGGACTCCGAATAACAAAACTCGGAGGCGTAGGTTAAAAAAAAATGCTTCTGGTGTTGCAGACGTTTAATAGGCTACGGTATTTGCTTACCATCAGGTGAGCCGTACGCTATTTTGCCGACTTAAAAAAAAAGTGCGAATTTTACAATATTTGCTACTATATAAAAATAATTAATAGTGAAAAAAAATAATCTTATAAAATTAGTGTATTGTCTACTAAATCTGAAGTCTAAGTCTATTAAGTTTAAATGAAATCTGAACGTTTAAAGTGGGTCAAAATGAAGTCCAAAGGAGTCGGTTACAAACATACAAACATTCAGGTGAAGCTAAAAAGCGTGTAAAAACTATCGTCCTAGTTACAGTGATTTTTTGTTCAATACTATATGAATTATAATTATACAAATAACTTAATAAATAGAATTTAATTGTTTCAGGTATTACTGTCACGACAGATTATACCAAGTCAGGTAAATTATATCTTAACGGAAATATTCCCTGCAAGTCTCTTCGTTCTCTCGTCAATACTCTTTTTTTCACTATAGAGATACAAAAAACTCTCGTGTAACTCAATCTGTCGTACGTGCAAAATTGAAAACTACATAATAGTACCGACATATATTTTTTTCTAATGTTTACGCGAATTTCACTTATTATAATGAATGCCTAAAACGGAACCATGGTCATGAACTCATGGTTGCTGTAAAGTATCCGAAACGTCGGACATTTAAAAAACTTAATAAACCGCGATGAAATCCAAAAAAGTTGTTTCATTATAATGAGTATAAACTATATATATGTGTAAACATTATTTCATATGATATGTAGTTTTTTTGTTATATCGACTTTATTACGATATATGTTTTATTCAACATGCATATACTTATAATCCAAGCACATTCGCTGTTGTGAGCGCGAGTTATGTGTGAGCTGAATGACAATTCACTACCAAGTATCATGCAACATAAATATCTTTGTAAGCTTCCTTTTTTATTTTAGAGATGATGCGATGGGCATGAATCCTTGAGATCAAGACTAATTCAGGGCAATGAAACTTCAGGGCTTAGTTTACAGAATTCACTTCAAGATTTTTGAAAACTTTACCCACATCGAGTTTATATGGGAGAAGGGTGGGAGCTTAACTTGTTTATTAACCATGTTGGCAGATAGTTTTGCCAAATTTTTATTCTTTCATTTTCATTTGGTTTGTCAAAAAGTCTCGTTTAGAACTGCTGTGTTTCTTGACGGGTCTTCTCTGCAGAATCTACATCCCGAATCAGTGCCCCCTTCATAATAAATGTAATTATATACTTTTTTTATTTCAATCAGTTCAGCTTCAGTTCAGCTATTGCAGTCCACTGCTGGAGGTCTCCCTAAGTTCGCGCCAGACATCCCAGTTTTCCGTAACCCTCATCCAGCCTACACCGACCACCTTACGCAGATCGTCAATCCAGCGGGCCGGAAGACATCCAACACTACGTTTGCCAACACGCGGTCTTTATTCCTGGACACGTCTATTCTCACGGCCACTAGTCATGCGACACAAGTGAAAAGCCGACTGCCACTTACACTTGTTAATTCTGTGGGCTATGTCGGTTACTTTCGTTCTCTTGGTGATATTCTCATTTCAAATCTTACCTTTGAGAGAGACCCCAAGAATAGTCTGTCCGTTCGACGAAGAGTCTCGTCAAGGCTTTTAGGACAGGTCACCCTGCAGTTTTAAGGAGATCCCGTTTTAAGCTGCTCGAGCGCCACACAAACCTCACTTCAATATCCGGGATGTCCTTTGAATAATGGCGCAACAATGGTGCCGAGTTTTAGACTTGTGTACACTCGAAGATTATAGCTGTCCATAGAATTTGTCACTCTCTTCTCGGATTTGAGGGCAAAAGCAAACTATTCTTCCATCCGCTGTTTTGAGCTTCGTAAGAAACTCTTCGCTTCACTTCTCTCCTGGTGGAAGTGGAACTTCATTATCCTTTATCCGCCTCTTGCGACGCAGAGAGAGGGTGGCTAAATTCTATACTGCCGTATCAACACAGCAGTTTTTAAATTAAATTAAAGCACTTTAGTCCCATTAGTGAGACAACAGACTTTAGAAAAGGCTTAGATAGATAGAACTTATCAAATCTAAATCACACCATCCGTAGTTTTTTCGATTGTATTGTTGGATTTTTCGTTCAGAATAACCGGAAATGAAAAGAGCATGGAAAGAATTCTACTTTTTGAAATCTTTTACTCGTATCTCACCTCTTCGCACTTCCTATATTCTTGGTATAAAGACTTTGAGGCAATATGTAATTACTTAACAGTAAGGAAAATGTTTTTCGAAAATAGTTTACGTTAGACGTTTATACGTTTTCAAGGAACAAAAACAGCGTTACTACAAAGTTTAATGAACTTTTGCGAGAGTTTGTTCTAACAAAGCAATGTATGAGTTACTTGGACCTATTGTGTTTGAGTTTGACATCAATTTGTATTTGGGTAGCACATTGGAACCGGAAGAAAAGGACATACTCTGTCATAATAAACTTTCTTTAAAAAATATAAAAATCTTAATAATTTACACAACTTAGTGACATTTGAACATTCAAGCTCATTTATGAAATTAATACGAGAAAGTTTTTTTTTTTTACAATGAAAGTACCAAAAGCAGTCGTTTCAAAGGTCAAAACGTATTTGATGTTAAGTAGTTACTTTCGTCTAAACATTTGCAACATTAGATGAAATGCAGGTGCGATACTGGACTTGAAAAGTTGTTTATAATTAAAATTAGAAAATTTCTCTTCATGGGCTAAATTATATTAATCTTAGTGGAAGATTTTGAACTTACCCGTGTTTCTATTAAATAAATAAAAAAATAATGCATACAACTCTAAATACAGGATTCCTATGTCATAAAGGTAACACAAATAAAAATCCCTATTACACATTTAACTCTTTATGTAGAAAATCGAGCGACCTACTTTAACAGCAATAGCCCCATAAAAATATGTCTCGCTTCGTAGATTTCAATGTCTCACCCATACAGAGGAATCGTATAAATAATAATAATGATTATTATGTAAGTATAATTTATGTAAGTATATGTATTACATTATTTATATAAGTATTTATAATATTATATGTACCTATCTATCCAGCATAATAATAACAAAAAAGAAACGCTTCACATTCAGATCACGACAAACATCTATATGGCCAATACAAATACTTGTATTTGTCATGTGCGGGGATCGAACCCACGACCGCTAGCACAACATACAGTGCTGTGATCATATAACTATGCTGAGGTTCTGAATCAACGCTTTCAAAGCACCTTTTTCATCCTGTCAATACAGTTGTTAAGCATTTGTAACAGCCCTCAGTTTGTTGTTTTAAGAGATTTACTTCGCCATTAGTTAGTAGTATGTTTAAATAGTTATTAATGAAGTATTAACTGGTTTATTAGTATACATTGATGGTGTTTTCGTAAGGCAAAGGTTAATTTACTGATTATTACAAACACGGAAGCTTAGAAAGATGTACCTATGTTTATTACTCGATTTCCAAAATATTTTCGAATCCGGTTGAATATCAGTTGAAATTATTTTATGTAGACATTATAACGCGACGACGCGTTGGCGCAACGGTCACAGCACTGGTTTGTGGCTGTTGCGCTGGCGGTTGCGGGTTCGATCCCCGCACATGACAGACATTTCTATTGACTATACAGATGTTTGCCGTTGTGTTTATTTTTATGCATTCCTCGTGGGTCTCCCCTCCGTACCTCGGAGAGCACGTTAAATCGGTCCCGATTGATATCACGTACACCTGATAGCGATCGTTACTCATAGTAGGAAATAATATATCCGCCAACCCGCATTGGAGCAGCGTGATGGATTAATCTCTGATCCTTCTCCTACATGGGGAAAGAGGCCTATGCCCAGCAGTGAGATATTACAGGCTGAAGCGTAGGTATATAACACTTTTAATTGTTTCTATGTAAATTTTTTAGAAATATTCCCTAATGTATTTACAGTCAAGTACATTCATACACACAGTTGAGAATTATACCTCTTATGATAACCCTAGCTGCTGCCCGCGACGTCGTCTGCGTGCGTTCACTGCTCGTTCCCCGTAGGTGATAGCGTGATAGTATGTAGCCTATGTTCTGACCCGACTTCTTAATAATATTCGTGCCAAATTTGAAGTAAATCCATGCAGTACTTTTTGAGTTTATCCCGGACATACATTTGAAGAAATAAAGGTTTACTGCTCGTTCCCCGTAGGTGATAGCGTGATAATATATAGCCTATGTTCTGACCCGACTTCTTAACAATATTCGTGCCAAATTTGAAGTAAATCCATGCAGTACTTTTTGAGTTTATCCCGGACATACATACAGACAAACAGACAAACAGACAAAAATTCTAAAAACTATATTTTTGGCTTCGGTATCGATTGTAGATCACACCCCAAGTATTCTTTTAAAAAAATATTCAATGTACAGTTTTGACTTTTCTACCATTTTATTATATGTATAGATTAGATTAATCATAACCTCTTAATCTTCTTCAAAGACTCGCTCTAAACGTGCGCCCGTTGATCACGAACGACTTACTTTTCCCTCACTTTATAATATTCTCACTTTAAGTTATAAAAACAGAGACTTTTTGTAAGTACCTATTCAGGCTTGTTTAATATTATACAAGTTGTGCTTTATTTTTTAATAACTAAATATAATTAAATCGTAAACTTTGACTTGTAACTAGGTCGTAGTCTGTACTGATGGAATTCTTATATGTATACCTACATATCCATAGGTTGGGAAACTTGGGAACGGGAGCCGCTTATTTAATTGTAGGAATAAATATTAAATCTTCAAAAAGTATACTAAATCATTAAATAGTTAATTTAATTAATATAGATAACAATTATTTTTAATACGAAAATATATTTAGATGTTATTTTTGAGGCTTAAATCGTGTGTTTAAATTACCTACCAAGATAATTTTCACTAGAACTACATCATTTTAGATAGTAAATACAAGATTTTCATCACTCTAATACTAAAATGCTGCTAAACTTAGCCATTCAATTTAGACTAAACGTGAAGTAACCTAGAGCTTGTTACGAACTGTCAAGTAGACGGAGCCATTGAAAGGACTAATGGCGGTACATCTGCAGTTTCTCAAAGAGCTTTCTCGACACTCAGGGAAAGTTATTTGATGGAGTTTGTTCTTCAGTTATGAACACTCATATATCGTTAAAAGATGGAATAACGGTGGCGACACGTAACCCATTTCTCTAATTACATAACAAATACGTCACTTTATTACATCCAAACTTAGTTAAGTCAGTGAGATAAACAAAAAGATTAGGCGAAGGTAGCTCATTACTCAACTACAATCGAATTAAGTCGGGTAAGTCTACAACCACTCATCCTAATTGCTCGTGTTGGCAAATCTGTATTTACTGCCTCCTTTACAACTGTGACAAGAAATAAGTAGCGTCTAAACGAACTTGTGACCGAAAGCCTATGTGTGAACTACTGAAGTTTGTTTAAGCCCTATTGCTAAGTCTTTGTCTGTTTTTGTCCTTGCGTTAGGTTAGCCGTACGCTTGTTTGCCGACCTAGTTGTATAAGAAAAAATAATCATGGTATAAATCATATTTGCGTGAAATGGTGTCAAGAATGCCAGCAGTATTTCTCCACTAAATCACAATACGGTTCTCCGGTCAAAAAATGTACTAACTCTTTTGTCATGATAGTACTTATATATACGTAATTGCATTTTGAATATTGATATTCACCGAAACTAATAGTAGAGGAGACGTAGAACATCGACCTTCACCGATCTGATAACTCGATGAGACATATTTTTTATCAAATATAATTTATTAACAAAAACAAAAAAAATAGCCTTGACCACTTTTCGATAGGCAAGTTATCATAGGCATATTTGTTCATAAATTATATTTGATAAAAAATATGTCTCATCGAGCTATCAGATCGGTGAAGGTCGCTCTTCCACGTCTCTTAGACCAGTGGTCGGCAACGCGCGGCCCGCGGGCCGCACGCGGCCCGCGGGATGTCTTACTTACGGCCCGCGAATGTTTTGTAAATAAGTTATAATTATCAAAATAAATGCATGAACGAACCGCGATCGCGTAACACGTAGAATTAAAACGAAACTGGCAGATATTATATGATGTGACATTTTTCATTCAGCGACAGATTTGGTGAGTTTGAAAAGTTTCAAGCAAAGAAGATTTTTGCAAATCCTTTTTCCTGTGATATTCAGGAAGTACCGAGTCATTTACAAATGAACGTGATTGATCTGCAATGTCATTACATTGCAGATCAATCACAACATGCGTCTAGAAAGACCTGTGTAAACAATCCAAATAGATTTTGTTACATTTGTGGCAAATATACATTCAAAAAATTCTGTTTAAATGTGTCAGACTTCGATAAAAATGCTTACATGGAGTAGGTATTATCGACGGCCATTGGAAACAAACAACAAGCACTGGATACCCAATATAGTGTGTAAAACGTGTGAAATTTTTTTTGAATAAAGTTTGAACGTGGTTTGAACAAAATTTCACAGAGCTTAATGTTTGCATATTTCAAGTTTTATTGTTAAAAATTTTCGGCAGCGAGGCAGAAATAATAGTAATTATTAACATATTCCTTGTGCATAGCGTTTTTAGAAACCAATGAGAAAAAAATATCAAAAAATCTTGTGCAGTAAGGTCCGACAAATTCGTGAATTGCGGTGGCCCAATACTTTTGCGCACTGTTGAAAGTCATTTACCGTTGTACAATATTATATTTTATATAATTATTAACGTTATAATCTTTATTATGGTCTTCTCAAACAACTCGAACAAAGAACAAGTGAAAGAAAAAGATATTTTGTCAGTTATATGGAAAAAACAAGGTGGCCCAAAACTTTTGCACGCCACTGTATATCCAGATCGTTTCCAAAATTGAGTGCTGAGAATTTAAAAGCTGGAATTTTCGAAGGACCACAAATTAGAAAAGTAATAAACGATGTAAATTTTACTGAAAGTATGACAACTGCTGAAAAAATACCTGGAATTAGTTTTTTTGGCTTATAAAAAACTTTTCGGGAAATAAGAAGTCGGTCGACTTTCCTGACCACGTCAAGCAGTTACCCATTATACGTTCAGCACCTTGGATACAACATGAGCATTAAGATGCATTTCATTTATAGCCACCTTGATCGATTTTCTGTAAATCTTGGACATTTAAGCGAGAAGCAGGGAGAACGCTTTTATCAGGATATTCGCTTCATGGAGGAGCGCTACCAGGGCTACTGGAGTGAAAGTATGATGGCTGACTACTGTTGGATTATCCAGAATAGTAGTAAAACTCCAAGTTATTCAAGAAAGTTACATAAAAGAAAATGTTGTTTAAATAAATTGTTATATGACGGGAAACCATGTTTTTTTTTTTGACAAAAATAGCTACCCTTCATATGTCAAAATGTAGAGCTGCTAGCAAAAATCTGAGTACAAATTTAGAATTAGGGTAGAAAATGCAGCTAGATCCATAAAAAAAATCTATACAACGAAAATGCTGTTGTGCTGTATAATGTAAGTATTACGTGTACGTATAAAATTCCATATTATGTTTTAAAAATTTTAATAGCATTTTCATTTTTTCTATGGGATATGACGAATTATATGTAGGAGTCAGGTAGAGTCTAGGGTTTAAATCATAAGTGCGGCCCGCCTTTAGTTTAATTGGCCACCTCGTGGCCCTTGCCTACCAAAAGGTTGCCGACCACTGTCTTAGACCATAAAGGATATTTCCGTCACGTTTCTCGCACTATTGTCTCTCCGTTCAGTAAATATTAGCGCCGTCTATTTGTTTACTACGCTCTCACAAATCAGATTATGATTAGTTTATTTTTTACCTTTCCTGTTATTTTTGTTTATTTGGTACGTGTTATATTCTTATAATAAAATGAATTATTAGTTCAAACATTGTCAGGTAAATTGCTGTATTCTATATGTTATTTTTAACCGACTTTTAAAAAAGGAGGAGGTTCTCAATTCGACTGTATTTTTTTTAATGTAGATTAGCTCAGAACTTTTGACTGGGTTGACCGATTTCGATGAATTTTATTTTAATTGAAAGGTGTTGCGTGTCATGTCGTCCTATTTAAATTTCATTGAGATCTGACAAGTACTTTTGGAATATTATTAACATTTTGAATATTATTAACATATATTGTATAAAAATTGATATGCCAATTGAAAATGTAACTGTGATTGCTTAATTTTTTAAATACTATTTTTACCATTAATCTACTTTTTTTACCATTATGAAATTGTAAAAATGTAGCATTGTACAAACCTTAGTGGTTTTCTTTTGCTACTTATAATTGTGAATTTGTACATAATATTGTTTCTTTATTTGATAATTAAATAAATAAAAAAATAAATAATCTAATAGCGCGTATTTACTTGACCATTTTTTTCGTCTACATATGTACGTTGTGTTACTTGTCGGTGTAATTGAAGTGGTTTTTTTTTTCGTTTGCGAGCAAAGACAATTATTATTATTATAATATTGAGCATTAGTATGCAATTAAATTCTTAATGGAACTTGAAAGTTAATACTACGTTGAAAAATAATACTGCCTTCATTTAGACATCTGATTCGTATCTATAATCTATTATTATATATATTTAAAGAAGTGAAAATAAATTTCTAACACATAATATGTACCATAGGTACTTTTAATTTAAAAATATTTTTAACAAACCTGTATTTACTTCTAAATCAGTGAAACAATACGAATTCATATGAAACGATATTGCAAATAATTCAACGTAAAGTTAAATCGAATTGAATACAATTAATTGTCTACTTATAAAACGATATTATTAAATCAGGAATTCAGGATACCGAGCGGCGGATACACTTCAATCAATGCGTTCCGGTGTTCCGGGAGAGAGAATTTAATTCTTACATTTCGAATTACGACACAAGCACAACACTGACACTCGTCAAATAAATCTGGATAATTTATTACCAGAAGTGGAAGAGATATTCGGAATTTGTCAAGCATTGTCATTTTCTTACTTCAAAACAATTTTAACCGACTGAAAATGGTGAAAGTTCTCAATTTGACTATATTTTTTATCTATTACCTCATTGTCGTTTTTTTGAAGCGAAACTTTTTTAGGCGCATGAGGGATAAAATTTGAGCGACCGGTAACGCGGCAGCGTCATGACGATCTGTACTTGGATGGGTGACCGCCTGGAAACACCGCGTGACGTTGGCTTTTTGTTTTTTTTTTCAATTTGTTTTTTTTTATGTATTTTAAATTCGTTTTTTTTAATTAGTTTTTTTTTTAATTTGTTGGCCAAAGAAGTTTCACTTCTGACATGTGTACTTTGTACGCACGCAATTTTTTTTTAATATTGACGCTCGTTATGTATCGAATCGATCGTGTAATGGTCAGGCTAAAGTTATTACAAAATGTGTTTATACTTCAAAGAGGTGGTCAATAACTTTTTTTAAATGAAAAATTTAAAAGCATCGACATACATCTATACTAATATTATAAAGCTGAAGAGCTTGTTTATTTGATTGTTTGTTTGAACGCGCTAATCTCAGGATCTACTGGACCGATTTGAGAAATTCTTTCATTGTTAGATAGCCCATTTATCGATGAAGGCTATAGGCTATATATCATCACGCTAAGACCGATAGGAGCGTAGCACCAATGAAGTTTCAAAATCGGGGTTTTTTACCTTTTGAGAGCTTCCGCTGCGTAAACGGTTAAAGTTTCGCACAAATTAATCATGTATGGAATTGGTTCCACGGGGACGAAGTCGCGCGCAGATGCTAGTTAAGAGATAAAGGAGAAGATTTTATATTAATCTATTCTTATAATTTGAACAGGAAAAGTTTGTTCATTATAGGAAAAAAATTCTTACACAAATTTCACTCATTATAATGAAACAACTTTTTTCGAATTTCATCGTGGTTTATTAAGTTTTTTAAATTCCCGACGTTTCGGATACTTTACAGTTTACAGCAATCATGGTCACGGGAGGTCTCAGTCCTTGTTTCATTACAAAAAATACTTTTTTGATATATCTTTAAAAGTAAATTAATGTAATATCATTTATATTATTTGTATATTATTATTTGTATACTTTTTTTTATGTACGTATGCTTTTTAAATTGTAGTATTATGTATTTATCATATATATTTATTTTTAGTATTTTTTAGTATTTTTATTTTTTTATTTTTATTGTACACGCTAATTTTTCGATTATTTTATAATTTTCCTGTGGCAGGACTACTGGAAGAGATTCCATTATGGGATAAGTAGTGCTTTTGTACCAGCATTGTTTTGTGCTATTTGTTTTATATATATTTTTCTAGTGTACAAAAATTGTTAAGTAAATAAATAAATAAAATAATAGTATATAATATTAGATTTTTTTTTATTTTTTATTTTATTTCACCTGTAAGGCTGTAACTCTCCCCTGGTAACGTAGACTTGACTTTCGCAGTTGGCGATGTAACGCACCGGTTTGATTAGGATTTTTTAAAACTCCTTTACTCACGCTTGACTTGGGGAGTAAGCTGGTGATTGCGTGACTAGAGCGTTACGAAAAGTGTGATCAGGCGAGGCAAATGTAAGTTTAGAGAAGGATATAAGCTAGTTAAGATAAAAAGAGTGAGAGTTACGTTTCGTATATTACTACACAACTAAAGAAGTTTTACTTCAGTCATGTGGTCTATATATAACTGATATTTTTATACGAAAACATAAAATATAAGAGCATTAAAAGTGCAAATATTCTATTATTTAAGATGGGAATAAATTCCACTGTATATAATAACACTAAAAATTTAGTCTAAACTAGTTTCTCTGCGCAAGTTACTCGTAACTTTGTCCCGACACCTGTACCTAGTATGTCCTATACCCAGGCGTCACATAAAACGACAACGGCTGTAATCGCTTTAGTTATTATTTAAACGTGGTCACTTAAACAGACATAACTTATAACCACTTTTATGTTGTGTTTTATCGTAAGCCTTTTGTAACAAGTTGTATTTTTTTTTTTTTTGTTTAAGTGTCATAATTACTTTTTTTTTTTAATTATATCTATACTAATATAATAAAGCTGAAGAGTTTGTTTGTTTGATTGTTTGTTTGTTTGTTTGAACGCGCTAATCTCAGGATCTACTGGTCCGATTTGAAAAATTCTTTCAGTGTTAGATAGCCCATTTATCGAGGAAAGCTATAGGCTATATATCATCACGCAAAGACCAATAGGAGCGGAGTCCACGCCGACGAAGTCGCGCGCAGAAGCTAGTGTAAGATAAACTGTGTATACGGGTTGCTTCATTATTATTATTTTTTTTCTTTCGATTCACATTTCGAATTTTTGTTTCATCTTACAATGACACATCCATACATCTATACAAATAAATAAAATTGGAGTGTCCGTTTGTAATATTAATAAATTAAATGTAAAAAACCTTTTTAAAAAACAAACTTTTATTTGAATGCACTAAAACGAAAAAAATAAATTTTTACTTTAAAACTTTAACTATCTACTTATAAAGTCATTACACATAATCTATATGATAGAAAAGCTTGTCGCGAGATATGAGTAGTCGTATTTCCTTAGTTTGAAAATTTTAATAGTTAAAATCAATCACATCAATTTATTTAATTTACTTGTTTACAAGCAAATCTCGCGACAAGCTTTTATATCATATAGATTATGTGAAATGACTTTATAAGTAGATAGTTAAAGTTTTAAAGTAAAAATTTATTTTTTTCGTTTTAGTGCATTCAAATAAAAGCTTGTTTTTTAAAAAGGTTTTTTACATTTAATTTATTTTTGACTTTATAGTCGGTTATCACGTCACTTTATTCGAATTATTCTTAGCAAGCCCTTTCATTTGATACCCATATTGTAGAAGTGCACTAAAAATAAGTAGTCCGCACTCTTGGATATGCTGCCATATTGGATTTAGAATGACGTCACAAAGTTAACCATGCATTGTCATCCAAATTGAACCTGCATACAAAATTTCAGCTCAATTGGTTGCTTCAAAATTGAGTTGCAAGATTTCACCCGAACAAACATACATACATACATGCATACATACAAACCATGCATTGTCATCCAAATTGAACCTGTATACAAAATTTCAGCTCAATTGGTTGCTTCAAAATTGAGTTGCAAGATTTCACCCGAACAAACATACATACATACATAAATACATACAAAACATGCATTGTCATTCAAATTGAACCTGTATACAAAATATCAGCTCAATTGGTTGAAGATATCTGCTTCAAAATTGAGTTGCAAGATTTCACCCGAACAAACATTCATTAAAGTTACATACATACATACATACATACATACATTGCAAGTTAAATAAAAGCTTGTAAAATAACTGCTTTTTACTAAATTCATATGGATGTATACACGGTACATTACCAAAATAATATTTTTTACAATTTTTGTCTGTCTGTCTGCTTGTTCCGACTAATCTCTGTAACGACTGTACCGATTTTGACGAGACTTTCACTGGCAGATAGCTGATGTAATAAGGAGTAACTTAGGCTACTCTTATTTTACAAATTTATTTATTTTGTAACTCTGCGAACTGAACAATAACTTTTTTTTAAATTCCACGCGGAAGAAGTCACCGAAGAAGTGCACCGCTAGTATCACATATAATCACTCCAAATTTTTTTTTTGTTTAGAAAAACATGGATTAGTTAGTTGTGTAAATGATTTGTTCATCGCCAGAGCCTTCAGTTTAAGACTCCAACTTGTTGCACCGCAGCTGTTCTGAACACCGCATCGCTAATACAACGTGTTCAGCAATATTAATCCTTTAATTATAATATGTAAGACTTGTAATACAACTGCCATGACACGGTACATTGCGTTGGAGCTTACCTTCGTTTAAGAACACATCAAAATAGTTTGTCACGAACCTGCAATTAAAAGTTTATTTACTTCAAACAGCTTGCGTTTTTATGATATAACTAGCTTCTGCGCGCGACTTCGTCGGCGTGGACTCCGCTCCTATTGGTCTTAGCGTGATGATACATAGCCCATAGCCTTCCTCGATAAATGGCCTATCTAACACTGAAAGAATTTTTCAAATCGGCCCAGTAGTTCCAGAGATTATTGCGTTCAAACAAACAAACAAACAAACAAACAAACAAACTCTTCAGCTTTATATATTAGTATAGATTAAAATACTGTGTTCAGTAAACTGATTTTATTAGTCGATCTTTCCTAGAATTGATCTTTTAATAGTTTAATACTGAGTTTCATATATTTTTGCGTTTCTGCAGCAGACATACATTATATTTTAGTGTGATATTATTAATGCTATTAATATATTTTATTTGTTACTTTTTTATATTTTTATTTTTACTCTTGTAATTGTGTATGTGGAGTGTGGAATTGTGAATAAAGTTTTTATCTATCTATCTTATATTACTAAGCTGAGATACAAATGTTTGTTCGAAGTTATTTAAATGCACAATTTCTATTTTATACGTTTGAATCAAAATAAAACGTAAAATCTTTTGCTGTATATAATATATAAGTACCTATATTTTTCAAGTTTGACTAGCCCGTTAGTACGGTATACTGTGGATTTTTCCGGTTGCAAACACTATATCTACATCTAAATTCACTCGGTTCTATATCTAATTCTGTCATCGGTCATCCAATAATGCTTTATGTCCAAACTTTGATATTTTCAATGGCTCCTTGGCCAGGGCCAAGAATATTATTCATAGATTACAAACATTACTAAACTGCATGCTGTGTTTACTGTAATAAGAATGAACATTGTACGACTTTCAAATTGTTAAACACATAAACTTTTTTTATATTGTATCATTCAATTTGTGATCCTACATATAAAATAGAAAAATTAAACAAAAAAAAAAATGCCAGTAGCACAGGCATCCAGTTGCCTACCTTGGGAACAGGTGACCGTGTGTCTTATGTCAAACATATTAGTTATTTACAAGCAACGCTTAAAACATATTGCATATATAAGGATAAAGGGTTCATCAACGAGTCATAAGAACTTCTCTATAAGCACGTACGTTCGCGTCACATCTAATTACCATTTACTCGCGACTTTATCTCCGAGATTAGTTCACAGTTGTGACGCGTGACTGTGCATTTCTTGTTGTCGCTTCTCGCTTAGAAGTTTCGTGAGCAGAAATATAAGTCGTACTTGCGCTGCATAATGAGAAAGTTGTTTTATGTGAATATAATTTGTTCCTCAGCTACATTAGTTATACTGCTAACAAATAACTTTATGGTTTATATTAGTCTTGAATAGCTAGCTTTTATTTCGTAAAACATTATGGTAATGACAGAGATGTGTGATTTTTATGTATAACGTAATTCATGAAGGACAAATGACAAATGAATAACAACTGAGTTTGCAATGGTTAAGTGTATTTAAAGACTTTTTAATTCTTCTCGGATGAATCTCGTATTTCCATAATTATAATAGCGTGGTAGCATTTAGTAACAAAATATTATGGCAAATTATCATTTGAAGTTCTTAAAGCGTACTTGTGTCTTGTCACTTGTGTACCTAAATGAAAATTATTTTGATACTCAATATTTGCTTTTTTAAATCTTTAATTCATTTTATACTCATACGACCGGAAGAAAAGTATGTATTTGTAAAACAACGACAAAAAAAAACTTTCTATCTTCACTAACTTAACGTTCGCCTCGCCCGAACATACTTTTCGTAACGCTCTCGTCACGCATTCATCAGCTTACTCCCACTTAGATTCAAGCGTCTGTAAAGAAGTTTTACTTCAAAAATTTTAGGGAAAATAATAGTTCCAAAATATACCATATCTCATATTCAACACTTTTCTTTTCGGCTAAGATTACCGAAGAAATATTCTCGTGCTGTTAACGCTTCAGTTAAACACAACTTTTATCGTTAAAAGCTCACTCGACAGGAAGTATTTAAGTAGCGTTTTTAGCAATTGTAAAAGATTTATATACACGATATAAAACCAACGTCGCCTCGCTTTGAAATAACGTGCACTTAATATCGCGCCGGCGGACGTCGCTGCAACTCCACACAATGGCGAGTGCAGGGAAATTATTAATGATTAATGGACTAAAAGCTACCAACGTTAAAATATACCCAATTTAAGTTACACTCTATCACCTTTATCATCACTACATATTATAAAACAAAGTCGCTTCCCGTCTGTCTGTCTGTATGTATGCTTAGATCTTAAAAACTACGCAACGGATGTTGATGCAGTTTTTTTTAATAGATAGAGTGATTCAAGGGGAAAGTTTATAATTGTGTATAATAGATGCATAATATAGTAGAGAAACACTGATCATTTTTGCAACCGTGCGAAGACGGGGCGGGTCGCTAGTACGGAATAAAGAGAAACTACAAATCGATTATACAAAGTTTGTCGTAGAGTGAGGCCTCAAACCGAGCGTAATTTTGTGAGTTGTGAGTCGCGTAATTTCTGCTGCATTCGGTTTCATACAAAAGTATGAGTCAGTACACAAATCATTTTGCGTCGCCGTGTGACACGAATAGGACTGGAAGGCGATGCAAAATGAGTTGTGAGCCGGTGACGCAGAATGACCGAAATCGCGCGAATCACAACTCACAAAATTATGCTCGTTTGGCCTCACCCTTATTGTTACTTTGTTTGACAGGTTACAGGTGTATTTCTGACCCTGTGAGGGCGATGTGATAAAAGGTAGCCTATGTGTCATCCTAATTTTCCAGATGTCTAGGAACCGAGTTTTATTGCAATCAGTTCAACAGTTTTTGCGTGAAGTGTAACAAATATCCACCCTTGTACTTGTGCCGATATTTTAACGTAGATTTTATCGAAGATAAGTAAGTGGGATCGGAAAGGAAAATAAAAAGGAAAAAGCCACAGATTCTACTAGTTAGAAAGATGGCGTACGGAAATTAATCTATACTAATATTATAAAGAGGAAATTGTTTTTTATGCATTGAATAGGCTTCCAAACTACTGAACCGATGTGAAAGATTCTTTCACTGTTGGGAAGCTACATTATCCGTGGGTCACATAGGCTATATTATATTTTCAAAGAAATTAGGAGAAAAAATATTTTGAAATTTTTGTTAAATACTCGTGCGAAGCCGGGGCGGGATGCTAGTAAATTCTAAATACAACTGAATAGAGACAATCAATAAAAATACATACATATAATGAGCAGCCCTTACAAACATGTATTTATATTATTTATAATAAGTTGCAATTGTACTTTTTAACCGACTTCAAAAGAGGAGAAGGTTACACAATTCGACCGTATATGTTTTTTTTTTATGAATGTTCGGGGATAACTTCGCCGTTTATGAACCGATTTTGATAAAAAAAAATTTGTTGGAAAGGGGATATCCCAACTTAGGTATGTACCATGATAAGGAAACCAGGATCTGATGATGGGATCCCAGTGAAATCGAGGGGAACCCTCGAAAATCGTAGTGACGACTAGTTTCGTTTGTTAATTTATTTATTATATATTACTTGCCGATGCAATTGAAGTCGGTTTTTTTTCGTTTGCTAGCAAACACAATTATTTTTATAAATTCTTTAAAACTACTTCTTACTTGAGATAGTGGAAATTACATTTTTATAAATCGTTTTAATAATTTTAACCTCAAAATCACACAAATATACACTTGTCACTAACCAAATGTTACGTATTTCCTTAAGTTTGAAGTCGTTGTAAGTCTTCTTATATGGAAACGTATTCAATATCAACATGCACATAGCCGGAAGCAATATCCTAGAGTTCTATGCAAATGGATCTCCCTTCTGTTCGAAGTGAACAGTGAACACTGCTGGCGCAGATCGTCCGCAGTCTCCGCTTAGGATTTGCGACGCAGGACATGACTTTACACTTAAAACTTTTAACTGAACAACTATTGTCAATAGTTTTAAACTTTAATACAAACTGAATATCCAAAGCTAAGGATTTTATTATTCAGATAGACAACAAAAGCACTTTTGATTCGACATTTTACAAATTATAATATATACCTACATATACCTGACTGTAGTAGGCACCCATCTCTATGATTGCTACACTTACCTGCAGCCAGGTTACTGCTCAGTCAGTCAGGTATATAATGTAAAATATTAACGGTTTTAGCTTACTACATGTAATTAACATGAGAGGGAAAAGAAAAAAAATTGCAGCAGGCTATCTCGGATCTTAGACCATAAATAAAATAAAGAGACAAGGCAAAATAACTTGAATAGAATTTGAGCGAACAAAGTATCAGTGACAAAATTAGCTAGAATCTGCTAAAGTTATATTATGCTCTTATAGGTAGGGATCCCTAGTACATTTTTTTGACCTGATCAGTATCAAGCTAATTTTTTGGGAGTGGCTACATTTTGATGAGGCGAACAAAAAATTCCTCTTCGAAAACTCTCGATTGTGGTAGCTAACAGAGATAGCAGGAGGTAGAGCAGCAGTGAGCGTAGGACCGGGATAACGTACCACGCAATTTGGAGGACAATATTACCATCAAATTATATAGATATTAACTAACTAAAAGCAAAAAAAAAATCAGAAAAAAAATTAATTTTTGGTGACCTTACGAGGTCATCAACTTGATGACCTCGTAAGGTCATCAAAAATTATTACTAACCGCATAAGGATGGTTTCTGACAGTCAGTGTTGCCAACTTTGGGGATTTATCGCTAAACTTAGGAATATAATAATAAATAAATACAATAAAATAAATTAATAAAATAAATATCTTGCAAATAGCGGGAAAGTTTTAGGGAATACATTTTTTAGGGTATTTTTTGTGAATTTTTAATTCATCGGAACGTAATATATTATTTTTATTTAAGAAAGTATTAAAAAATAACAATTCTTAAATTATCAATTTTTAAAAGAACATGTTCAATAAACATACTAAAGCAAAGTATACAAAATAATTTATTTTTTATTCTATAACCCTAATATATAAAAATATAAAACTATAAAACTTCCACTTATTTTTAAATAATTTCGATTTTAGGTTTAGGCCTTGTTTAGGCATTTAGGAGGTTTTGTTTTTAATTTAGGGAATTTTGTTAAATTTAGAGCAAATGTTTTTTCAAGAGTTGGCAACACTGATGTCGGCGGCGTTCTATATTTTAAAAACTCTTAAAAAACATTTTTCTAGACATCATTCCGAATCGAATGAGCTATCGCACATATTTTTAGGAGCTTTTTTTCTATTTAACACGTTTTTGAACTCGTTGACTAGACTACTACTACTACTACTAGGGTCGGCAACGCGCTCGCGATACTTCTGGTGTTGCAAGCGTCTATAGGCTACGGTAATTACTTACCATCAGGTGAGCCATACGCTTGTTTGCCGACTTAGTGATATAAAAAAAAAATTACTAGATGGCCCGGTGAACTTCGTATCACCTACGTATTTTTGTGAAAAATATACACAAAACACTTTCTGAACGCACCTATAAATATTTGACAACCAATTCGCAACGTTTTTGACAAAAGACATTAAAATTTCCCCGCTAGGAACATTTTGTATTGGAAAATTAAATTGTCGTTTTTAGTATTTTCCGTTACTTATTATTTATGTTTCTCAACGTATAAACCTTCCCTGAACTTCCACAAATATTCCAAGATCAAAATTAGCCAAATCGGTCCAGCTATTGTTGAGTTTTAGCGAGACTAACGAACAGCAATAATTGATTTATATATAATCTATACTTATTATAAAAATAAGTCCCCCGGCCGCGTCTTTCTGTCCTCCTGTCTGTCTGTCTGAACGCGATAAACTCGAAAACTACGCAACGGATTTTTATACGGTTTTCAACAATAGAAAGAGTGATTCTTGAGGAAGGTTTAGGTATATAATTTATTATGCTTTTATGTAAATTAGCTGAAATACGGCGATAAATGTTGAACAGGTCGCAAAAAATCTCGCCAACTGGGAACTTTCCACACGAACGCCGCGTAAACTAGCAAAGATACAGTTAAGTAATGTACTAGAGAATTCAAAATCTATAAAATTGCTACAAAAAAGTCCGCGATAGCATATCTCTATCTCTTACGGTTGACCTACAATAACCACTTTTATGTTCAAATTTTTAATTAAAAACATTACGTTATTTTCAAAGCTATTTTCTTTAGTTCGGCATTAATCCTTATCAAAATGAATATGTTAGTTAGCTTAGTCATTTAATGCAGATTAAAATTGCTCTTTACACTATATTAATCAGATAAATAGTTTTTGAGATATCGTCGTTAGAAGTAAGTAGCAGCGAAACATTTAATGCTCGGCGAGCCAGCGTTGAGCGTTCTTTCCTTGAGATGCCTATAACGGCGCGGGCGCGTCCCCCCCCCCCCCCCCCCCCTGCCCCGCATCGCTCGACCGCCTGCTCATGCTATTAAAGGAAATCAAAGAATATCAAAGATCATTTTATCGAACTTTTTTTTTAACTTTTTTGTTAAATTCCACGCGGACGAAGTCGCGGGTACAGCTAGTTATATAGATTACGTAATTTTTATATATACCTAATTTATTTTATTACGTAAATATGGGGCTAAAATTTATATGATTTTTGTGTTAGTTATTGTTGTGCGTGTTTGTTTACATTTCATTTTTCGACTATAACAAAGGAAAACTTAAAAATATAACACGCAATGAGCAACTTAAGTAGTTATATAAATTTTTTTAAACTTTACATTTTAATAGTATCGTTACAAATTACCAGATATTTTGACGTAGAGTACCTATTAATTAATTATTTGACATAAAGTAATTAAATTAATTGAAATGTCTTGATATTACGAGTATAAAAAACTAGGATCGACGAATTGGTCAATTAGCAAAGAAAATGTAAATAGTGAAACAAGAAAATGAAAAAGCAAAAAATAAATTGTATATAGTCCGGTACGACCGTGTCCCGCTGTCGTTGTGATGAAAACGTTGAGAGAAAATGTGATGGATTTATTTTTCGTCTGAAAGGCTAATAAATAAGCAATGATATATCGTATTACATTTTCTTTGGCAATTATATGAAACAATAATAAATGTAGCTTATTATTTGATTTCATTAAATTCCAAAAAAAAAAAACAGGAAAAACAAAAAATATATAAGGTTTGCGCTTTACATTCAGATAATAAAGGAGGAAATAGAATATATTTTAAGTTATATTCAAACATTTTGTTTTTTATTTCTATTAAGAAAATTGTTAATTATATTTAATATAATTAAAATTAACTGTTATTTCTTGCGCTTGGAAAAAATTGAAATATACTAGTATGTAGTTTGACTAATTTGTAGTGGCCCTGCTGTCTGCTCCGGGGGTTGTGGATTCGATTACCGCTTGAGTCTGGGTGTAATATATGTATTATTTCTATGTATATTTATATATTTAAAAAAAACTGGCTGTGTTTAGGAACAGAAGATAGTATGTGTATGTTATATTATAAGATATTTGTTAATTATAAATATTATGTTTATATATATAATAACAGTAACAATAAAAAGTATTTTACTAATAATTTTCATAAATATTCTAGACGGTAATTTTTAAAGGTATTCCCTAAAAACTGTATAAAAATTTAATACTCAAAAGTCACTACGTATCAACATTGAGATTGATTACAATTTAATCTTCGATTACAGGCAGCATCGTATTTAAACGATGGCATCTCAAATCGATGTAAATTGATGAGTATCCTTTAAGATGTAACGTCAAAGTGGTGTGCAAATTAGTCACCAACTCCCAGAATATTTGAATTGTCTTTTCCTCTCAAGGTTTAACTTAATAGGAGTTCCTTCGTCTAACAATGAGTACTGTAAAAGCCATCCCATCAACATTCTAGTTCAGGCATCTGTTCGATTAAGCTTTTATTGGTGTAGGACTTTTACAAGCGGTGTACTGGATACTTAGGAACAAGATTCGCTATTTATAACCGACTTCCAAAAAAGGAGGAGGTTCTCAATTCGACTGTATTTTTTTTTAATGTATGTTAGCTCAGAACTTTTGACTGGGTGGACCGATTTCGATCAATTTCATTTTAATTGAAAGGTATTGCGTGTCATGTGGTCCCATTTTTAAAAAATTAAGATCTGACAAGTACTTTTAGAGTTATATCTAATAATGCGTATTTACTTGACTACTTTTTCGTCGACCTACGTTGTATTATACCGCATAACTTTTTACTCAGTGTACCGATTTTGATGATTCTTACTTTAATCGAAAGCTAATACTTGTCATGTAGTCTTCGTAAAATTAGATCGAAATATGATTACAACTTTTTGAGTAATCTTTAATAGCGCGTATTTACTTGACTATTTTTTCGTCTTATTACGTTGTATTACTTGTCGATGTAATTGAAGTCGGTTTTTTTTTCTTTGCAAGCAAACACATTTATTTTAGTAATAAATTTCCTTAAATTACACATTTTTTTTAAATTTTTAAGTGAAACTTCTTTAGGCGCATGAGGGGTAAAATTTGAGCGACCGCTAACGCGGCAACATCGGGCGCAATCAGTACTTGGATGTTTTTTTTGTATTTTAAATTGGTTTTTTTTTATTTAGGTTATAAAGTTATTTTTTTTATTTAGTTTTATTAATTAGTTTGCCAAAGAAGTTTCACTTCTGGCATATGTACTTTGTAGCCACTTAATTTTTTTTTAAATGAACGCAGGTGAAACCGCGGAGCACAGCAAGTATCTTACAACATACACACGGTCGACTGTTCCTATGGTAAGCTACTTTTAGCTATGGTTGTGTTATTGGGAACAATAATAATAAAACCTATTGCCTATAATCTTTACTTTTTGCTGGATATGAGTTTGCAAAAAGGAAAAGTAGCATTTTTTTTATTAGATAAAAGGTAACGTCCACACTGTTTACCGTCTGATTTCCACTAAACCTCTAACGAATAGTGAATAGATAGATTTACTTACTATTCGTTTAAGGTTTCGTTTCGCCAGGAAAAAATACCTATATACTCTTTATTTTCTTTAGTCTTTACGAAGATACAATTTGAGTTAGTTTTCAAGACATGAAGGTTTCTAACTTAAAGTAAATAAATAAGTAATAATAAATGTATTTATCACGTCTTACGATTAAGTATCACAAAGTTTTTTTTTTAAATAATTTTTTTAAAAGTGTGTGTGTGTAATTCGCACACTGCAGAAGTGATACTTCTAAAAGGTCGCAGGAAGGCGAATGCGAACTGTGCGATTTGTTCTATTGACGATGATCACGGTCTCGTGAAAAAGTTCGTAAGCGCCAATCGCCATGCAACACGTCGCATATTCGTTTTGAGCAGTAATATATTCCATCTCATTCTCTCCTATACATTTATGTGTTTCTCTCTTTATCGTGACGCAATTTCGTTTCATCGAGTTTTGAATCTAAGGGGCTGTCTCCACGAGCGAGAGAATCGCGGCGATATTATCGTCGTGCCAACTATTTCTATACACTCTCTATGAACGCGTCTCCACACGGCGATTCTATCGTGGCGATGCGACGAGTGGCAATATGACATGACATGCAATTCTGTCGCGGACACGCTGCGATTCCGTCGCGAGTCGCGACGATACGCTGGCGGAATAATCGCTCGTTCGTGGAGACAGCCCCTAAAGAAGTGTCATTTCAAAAACCTTACTACTAACTTCTCATAATATCAGTAGATACATGTATTATACACATTATGTATATTTTATATGAAGATATAAGGTGTTTATTCCAAGGAATGCACTACCCGAGATAAAAATCCTGATGTTTATAGGCGTGTAAAAGTTTTATAAGGCGCAGTAAAGTTTATGACGTGGAAGCCTAAGATCTGAGATTATATGTCAATGAAAACATGTTTATAAGAGTAATTTTAGACATAGTAATAATTAACAAAGAGATTATAATTATAACAATCCGAAAATAGTTGTGTAATAATAAAATTTCCATTTCCAATATCTACTTCTATACTACTACGAGCTACTACTACTAAATAGGGCACAGCAGGAAATATCCTGCTCAAAATCTTGAGCAGCCCGACTGGGGAACCTCGACCGTACAGAAGATCACAGCTAAATAGTACTGCTTTCAAGCAGTGTTGGGTTCCTGTGGTAGTAAGGTGATCAGAGCTCCTGATGGGGGGATTGGGGGTAGGATCAACAACACGCTTGCGATGCTTCTGGTATTGCAGACGTCTATAAGCTACGGTAATCGCTTACTATCAGGTGAACCGTACGCTTGTTTGCCAACCTAGTAATATAAAATCTATCTATACTTATTATAAAAATAAGTCCCCCGGCCGCGTCTTTCTGTCCTCCTGTCTGTCTGTCTGTCCTCCTGTCTGAACGCGATAAACTCGAAAACTACGCAACGGATTTTTATACGGTTTTCAACAATAGAAAGAGTGATTCTTGAGGAAGGTTTAGGTATATAATTTATTATCTTTTAATGTAAATTAGCAGAAATACGGCGATACATGTTGAAGAGGTCGCAAAAAATCTCGCCAACTGGGAGCTTTCCACGCGAACGCTGCGTAAAATAGCAAAGATATAGTTGTATAATGTACTAGCGAATTCAAAATCTATAAAAATTCTACAAAAAAGTCCGCGATAGCATATCTCTATCTCTTAGGGTTGACTTACAATAACCACTTTTATGTTCAAATTTTTAATTAAAATCATTACGTTATTTTTAAAGATATTTTCTTTAGTTCAGTATTAATCCTTATCCAAATGAATATGTTATTTAGCTTAGGCATTTAATGCAGATTAAAATTGCTCTTTACACTATATTAATCAGATAAATAGTTTTTGAGATATCGTCGTTAGAAGTAAGTAGCAGCGAAACATTTAATGCTCTTCGAGCCAGCGTTGAGCGTTCTTTCCCTGAGATGCCTATAACGGCGCGGGCGAGCCCATAGCCTCTGCCTCGCATCGCTCGACCGCCTGCTCATGCTATTAAAGGAAATCAAAGAATATGAAAGATCATTTTATCGAACTTTTTTTTTACTTTTTTGTTTTTTGTTAAATTCCACGCGGACGAAGTCGCGGGTACAGCTAGTACTTATTATAAAAATAAGTACCCCGTCCGCGTCTTTCTGTCCTCCTGTCTGTCTGTCCTCCTTTTAGACAGACTCTGAACGCGATAAACTCGAAAACTACGCAACGGATTTTTATACGGTTTTCAACAATAGAAAGAGTGATTCTTGAGGAAGGTTTAGGTATATAATTTATTATGTTTTAATGTAAATTAGCAGAAATACGGCGATAAATGTTGAAGAGGTCGCAAAAAATCTCGCCAACGGGGAGCTTTCCACGCGAACGCTGCGTAAACTAGCAAATATATAGTTGTATAATGTACTAGCGAATTCAAAATCTATAAAAATGCTACAAAAAAGTCCGCGATAGCATATCTCTATCTCTTAGGGTTGACTTACAATAACCACTTTTATGTTTAAATTTTTAATTAAAAACATTACGTTATTTTCAAAGCTATTTTCTTTAGTTCAGTATTAATCCTTATCCAAATGAATATGTTATTTAGTTTAGGCATTTAATGCAGATTAAAATTTATTTTATAAATTTACACTATATCAATCAGATGAATAGTTTTTGAGATATCGTCGTTAGAAGTACCTAATTATTAAAAATAAATAATGCGTAACGAAGTGGGCACGGGTCGGCTAGTAAATAATAAATAAATAAATAAATATATACACAATACACACACAGTCGTCTGTTCCTAAAGTAAGCAACTTAATGCTTGTGTTATAGGTAACAGCCGACTGGTCTAGCCACATATATATTTTTTTTTTTTCGATAAACATACTTATAAATAATACATATATAAATATATAAATAAATATGTATATAACACCCAGACTCGAGGTGGGAATCGAACCCACAACCCCCGGAACAGAAAGCAGGATCACTACAAGCTGTGCCGACGGCTTAGTCAAAAAAAAAAAAAACTATGTTTAGCCTCCGAAATAACATTCCTCGTAGTACAACAATTTTACTACTCTGTTACTTGAGTAAACTGACAACGCATCGCTCAGTGCTCACAGCACTGGCTGTTACGAAGGTGCTCACGTGATCGATTCCGGCTCATGGCAAAAAAAAATTATATGCCATACAGATAATTCCCGTGATCAGATCGCTTATGCTTTTATGTTGTGTGTCTTAACAATATAAGTATGTATCTAACTATCTAAATCTTACAAATAGTGGAGGCTATTGCGTGTGAGGCTATTGCTTAATTTTTTTTTTTATGTAACTAGGTTGGCAAACAAGCGTACGGCTCACCTAATGGTAAGACCGTAGCCTATAGACGCCTGCAACACCAGAAGCATCGCAAGCGCGTTGCCGACCCTATCCCCAATCCCCCCAGGAGCTCTCGTCACCTTACTCACCAACAGGAACACAATACTGCTTGAAAACAGTATTATTTAGCTGTGGTCTTCTGTAAGGTCGAGGTACTACCCCAGTCGGGCTGCTCCAATTTTGAGCAGGAAATTTCCTACTGTGCCCTACCTCAGTTAAATATATAATTATTTTTTATTCGAAGTAATTTTTTTATTGAACTACAAAGGTCAACACTCAACCAGTTAATGTTTATAGATTACTTTAAACAAAGTAATACGATAAAGTTAAAAAACCCTTCAGCTAGTTTGTAGAGCTTTCGAACAATTGGAAATCCTCTGACATTGTCCTAACTCGTCCTAATGGCTTTGTGAAGGTCTCGCGTCCGAGAATCTCAACCCCCCCCCCCCCCCCAGCCGTACATACTTATAAAATATTACTTTATTTTTATTATTTTACAAAAACAACAACGTTGTCTAACTAAAATCAAAAAGTATAAATAAACTTTTTACACATCGAAACTATTTGACTTATCAATATTTATAAAAACATAAAATCGATTGTTATTTTGTTTGCAGTAATATATCGCGGTGTTTAGTTGTTTAGACGGTAGGTAACGAGTAAAATTTCTTACATTACGTCAAGTTTGGCGCGCGGCCAGCTCGTTCGGATCGGCGATCAAGTTCAGTGCTGTGCTGTGTTTACATTCCTGGAGGGAATGCGACAGGTAACGCGGACAATGTGTGGTAGTCTGGAAGGAAGGTTTGTATTTTGCCTGATGTGGACTCCAGATCAGAAGTAACTGCGTTACTTTCTGGAACGCGTCTTACGAAGCTATTGTATAATATTTTCATAACCGCGGCACTTTCAAGGTTACAGGATTGCCTCAAAACAAATCCTAATGATTTGTAGGTGTAGGCTTTGGTAGCAAGATTTGTAATATGATCGGCAAAACTAAGATCTGGACGCATTAAAATTCCCAAGTCACTATTTTAGTGTGTATTATGGTTTAGTGGGTGGTTCCTTTATGATTGATTACATTGTATTTAATCCTTATTAATTTATTATGTACTAGCCGTGCATTGCGGTTTGTATGTAGCCTATAGCCTTTCTCGGTATATGGACTATCCGACACAAAAAGTGTGTGACGGGAGTTTATTCCTTCAGATCGACTGTCTAAATAAGCACAAAAAAGGCTTATTAGTCTAAGAAAGAGGTTAACACCATATAAAGGTTATAACCCTATTGGTTCCGATAGATGGCGTTACGAGAAACGTAACGAGGTCTTTCGTTCAGTACATTTTCCTCATATTTTTTTCATACCCCCCGGCCTTATATGAAAATCGCTTCTTAAGGAGGAAACTCCAAAAACTATGTTTCAATTCGAGGCAGTAGTTTCTGAGATTAACGCGTTTAAACAAACAAACTCTTTAACTTTATCATGTTAGTATAGATTATCTTGTCACTCGCGACTTGGTGAGAATGACATAATTTTGGCTGTTGTTGTTCTAGCTTACATTGATCCCGCAGCTGGGTAGAAGCCTTTTCTCCATCTAGAGCATTTGGGTGACTCATCGTTATCACACAAGAACGTACCTATTTTTATACTCTGTTTAATATGTCTGCCCACTATTCTTAAAATTAAATAAATTTAGAAAACTAAATCCAATCTACTTCATTACATTTTTTTATTATTGTGTTAAAGTTCTTCTGTATTTATATTAACGTATATCAAAAGATCAACCCTTTTCTTATCAAAGAATATTTGTGAGGTTTATGATTAAGAGCGGATTATATCGGACAAAGCGGTTTATCCACAGTTATGCTTATTCAAATTCACGTTATTATTTGTACAAAGGGCCTTTTTGCACAATTCTACTTGAACAGAAGCTTTTAATATTACTTTACAAGCATGTCTTCGTTATTACTTGTAAAGGTCTCAAGCGTTCCTTCTGCGAAGTAGAAGCTTAGATCTAATCAATTGTATATTTATTTTGTTTTATATAAAATGTATTTATTTAACCAGGACTAAATGTGATGCTAAGATTGTCACTTTATTAAATACTAACTGTGCTCCGCGATTTCACACGCGTTAATTCGAGAAAAATAATTATAGTCGTAGCCTTCCTCGGTAAACGGGCCAACACAAAAAGATTTTTTTCAATTAGAACCAGAAGTACTAAGATTAGCGTGATTAAACAAACAAACTCTTCAGCTTTGTACTATTAATATAAAGTACCTGGGTGACCGAGCCTAGCTCGGTATTTTCATTTTATTTTATTTTATTTTTTCTTTTTTTTTCTGAGTATTTTTATATTTTAATTTTATTGAAATAATAAATCACGAGTGAAATTAAAAAAAAAAGAAAAAAAATTAACCTGGAGACTGAGATTCGAACTCGGGTCTACACGATTTGACACCCGCCGATTTCCTAATTACGCTGTTACAGTTATGTTGACAGTTGTGAAATTAAGCTTCGTATTCTAATGATATTTTTTCATTGCCTAAAAACAGGGATAAAACGACATTTTTTTTAATGAATCCTAGCTAGATAAATTTTTTGCCCCCGAAATCCCCTGTATACTGAATTTCACGAAAATCGTTGGAGCCGATTCCGAGATTCAAATTCTATATATATGTCGGAGGAAGTAATGAGAATGAAGTTAATTGCTGATTATATGAAGACTATATCAATTAGATTAGAAAATACTTTGTTAAATCTTAATTTTAATTAATTTGATTTGTTAGATTTTTCTATTGTTTTAATTTAATTTAGTTTAAAAGTAATTTTTATAAAGACTTTATTATTGTTGCATATTATGTCAGAGCAGAGGGTAGGCCTCGAGCGGGGTCGAGGCGCCATCTTAACTTTGGGTGGTGACGGTAGATAATAAAAAGGTGGTTGATCGCGGTGGATCGATTCATTATAAGATTGTTGTCGTTACAGTGCGGTGGATTGATTGTTTAGTGAAGTCAGATCGGTACCTTGAACCCGCTGCTCGAATTAGTCGTTTGATTAGTGTTACAAGTTATTCTTTGTGCCATAAGTGTTAGAAGTTCAAATAAATTGTATAATACGTGAGTACTTTGTTTTGTGCCGGCATTTAACCCGACGATGACGCCCACTAGACTGGTTACCGCTAATGACGATGTCGAGAGGACGAGTGATTCTCCGACATCAGAAGTGGGATCAGTGCAGGCACAAAACGTGAATGTATCAGCTGACGCGAGTGATGGTTGGCGTGCGTTATTTGAAGCACAACAAAATAGCATGCGACTACTCGTGGAAGCGCTTCGTAATCCGGTGGCTACGGAAGACAAGAAAATTACGCTGCCTGAGTTCCAACCGGAGAACGCCGACATAGATGCCCAGGCTTGGCTGGCGACTGCGGACATCTGCTTATCAGGGCGCGACATACAGGGAAGTGAATTAACCATTATACTTAGTAAGGCTATGAAAGGTACAGCAGCGACATGGTTCTCTCAGATAGCTTTTCCAAATATGAAGTGGGTAGAATTTAAAGATATATTCTTGTCTCGCTTTGGTACATTAGAAACTTGCGCAGCTACAGTTTTAAAAATGTTTAGTTGTAAACCATTAGATGGTGAATGTCTCGCTGCATATGCAAGTCGTTTATTCACTTCACTTATGTCACGATGGGGAAATTTAGACAAGGAAGAAATAGTAGTATCCGTAATACTTGCACACGTGGGACTGATTGAACCACGCTTACAACGAAATATTTTTTCCGAAGAAATAACTACCCGCACTAAAATGCAACGTGAACTTATGGCATTTTCATATCGCAAGCGCAGTTATAACGAAATTTTAAAGAGTTCTGCAAGTACTGCGCAGGATAGCAAACGCCCTAGACTAAATCTTGCTTCTATGAAATGTTATGAATGTGGAAAACTTGGTCACAGATCTTACGAATGTTTCAGTCGTACGCATGATAAGCAGCAAACAACTTTCAATCGTTCTAACACAGCCATGGCTGTGACGAAGCCCTCAGTAACGTGCTACAAGTGTGGCGTTGAGGGCCACATAGCATCACGGTGTTCAAACACGGCGCCAACTACCAGCAGCAGCGCAGTACCCGCCGCCTCAACAAGCGTGGTGAAACGAGTGGACATATGCGACGTGAGGCCTGTCACTGGCGAGATCACTCAATTTGGTGAGCAGTTTTCATTTTGCTTTGATTCTGGTGCTGAATGTTCCCTTATGAAAGAGAGTATTTCACGTAAAATAGTTGGCAGATTACAACATTCAGTTGTTACTTTGATAGGTGTAGGAAAAGCTAGCATATTGTGTGATTTGCAAGTTCTCTCCCAGGTTACACTTTGTGGCCATGAAGTACAAATTTTATTTTACATTCTACCCGATGATTTCTTAAGTAGTGATATTTTGATTGGACGTGATTTATTAGCTTTGGGATTTTCTGTGCATATATCGAGTGATAAACTTAATGTAATCAAAAGGTCTTCTCTTGTAAATGTTTGTGACATAGGAAAAGTTACGACTAATTTCAACAATATAGATACGGACATTTCAATTAATTCCAAGCCTGCATTATTACGTCTCCTTAATTACTTTAAGAACTCGTTTGTTGAAGGCACGCCTACCAGCAGAGTAACGACAGGTGAATTAGAAATTAAACTTGTAGATCCTTCTAAAATCGTGCAACGTCGGCCATATCGCTTAAGCACTGAAGAACTAACTATAGTACGGAATAAGTGTAGCGAATTATTAAATGCCGGAGTTATTAGACCTAGCAAGTCACCCTTTTCTAGTCCCATATTATTAGTGAAAAAACGCGATGGCACAGATAGAATGTGTGTAGACTACAGGGAGCTTAATTCAAATACCGTTCCCGATCGCTACCCCTTGCCTCTCATAGGTGACCAAGTCCAGAGGTTAGCAGGCGCGCGTCTCTACTCTTGCCTCGATATGGCTAGTGGATTTTATCAAATTCCTATAAATGTAGAGTCAAATTCGATAGAGAAAACAGCCTTTATTACCCCTGACGCTCATTATGAATTTACTGCTATGCCCTTTGGCCTTCGCAATGCTCCTGCTGTTTACCAGAGAGCAATCAATACAGCTTTGGGAGATCTAGCACACTCCTATGCTATAGTATACATGGACGACTTAATTATACCGTCAGTTGATGTTAGTCAAGGCTTAGAAAGGTTACAGATAGTATTGAAAACTCTTAGTGATGCTGGTTTCTCGTTCAATCTAAAAAAGTGTGCATTTCTTAAGAAGGAAGTCCAATTTCTAGGTTACCGAATATCAGAGGGCAAAGTAAGCCCCAATCCTCGTAAGATAGTAGCATTAACTAACTCCTCACCACCACACACTATTACGCAATTGAGACAATTTCTGGGTCTAGCTTCTTACTTTAGGCAATTTGTCAATAACTTTTCGCTTAAGATGGCTCCTCTCTACCGACTGTTAGCTAACAATAATTCGAAGATTGTTTGGACTGACGAATTAGAAAAGATTAGGCAAGATATAATTTCGATATTATCTTCATCCCCAGTTTTAATGATTTTTGACCCTGAACTACCTATAGAATTACACACTGACGCTAGTACTGCTGGTTACGGCGCAATCCTCTTTCAAAGAGTTACAGAAAAGTTGCATCCGGTAGAGTACTACAGTAAGCGAACTACAGACGTAGAGTCTCGATACCACTCATACGAATTGGAGACTCTAGCAGTCGTTAATTCAGTCAAACACTTCCGCCACTATTTATACGGTAGGACTTTTACGGTCGTCACTGATTGTAACTCTTTAAAAGCATCTAGAGCCAAAGTAGACTTAACTCCACGAGTACATCGGTGGTGGGCATTCCTTCAAGCTTTTGATTTTGACATACAGTATAGGGAAGGCAAAAAAATGGCCCATGTTGACTTTTTCTCTAGAAACCATCTATCTGAAGTAGGCGGGTCGGTCAATAAACCCAATGTTTTAGATATAGTAAACCACACAGAGCAAAAGCGTGTCAATATTACTGAGTTGTCTGCAAACTGGTTACAAGCAGAGCAACGACTAGACCCAGAGTGTCATCAAATCATACATAAACTTGAAAACGATGATCTTGATTTAGAAAACTGTAAAATTTATGAATTGCGGTCAAATGTGCTGTATCGAAAAATTCAAAGAAATAAGCGCAATATTTGGTTACCAATGGTACCTAGGGCTTTCCGATGGTCGGTGATAAATCATATTCATGAGTCAATTATTCACATGGGATGGGATAAAACTTTAGAGAAGGCATACCAACATTACTGGTTTCCTAATATGGCGAAGTATGTTAGAAAATTTGTTGAGAATTGTATAACTTGTAGAGTGGCTAAATCAAGCAGTGGTAAACAACAAATAGAGCTGCACCCTATACCAAAAGTCAGCATTCCTATGCATACAATTCATATAGACGCGACAGGAAAACTCAGCGGGAAAAATAACCAAAAAGAATACGTTTTCGTGCTCATAGACGCTTTCACTAAATACGTGTTACTTAGGCATTCCCTGAGAATTAATGCAGAGTGTGCCATTCACGCACTTAAAGCATGTATATCGCTTTTTGGTACGCCTGTGCGCATAATAGCAGACCAAGGTCGATGTTTTGCGAATAAAGATTTTAACGATTTTTGTAATAAACACAATATCCAATTACATTTGATAGCAACCGGTTCTTGTCGCGCTAATGGTCAAGTAGAAAGAGTTATGAGCACCCTCAAAAATATGTTGACTGTTGTAGAAGTTAGTCGAAATAGTTCTTGGCAAGATGCGTTAGATGATGTCCAACTTTCTATAAATAGCACGATTCATAGGGTAACTAAGGCAAGTCCACTAGAACTGTTAATAGGTAGAGTAGCTAGACCCCTAAATTTATTAACTATTGACGATCACGAGCTTGAGGTAAATTTAGAAGAGATTAGGGAACAAGCTGACAAATTAATTAAAAATAATGCACAGCTTGATAAAGTACGATTTGATAAAAATAAGGCACATGTGACTAGATTTTCGGTGGGAGATTATGTTTTGGTCGAAAATCATGAAAGGAATCAAAGCAAATTAGATCCTAAATATAAAGGACCTTATGAGGTCATTGAGGTACTTGACGGTGACAGGTATCATCTTAAGAGTTTGAGCGCTAATCGCACTTATAAATATTCGAGAGATCGCTTACGTCCACTCCCCCAATCATACGTCCCTACTGAGCTGGATCCATGCTTATCGGATGAGAATGCTGGTAAGATCTTTGGACTAGTTTGATAGTTTCTTTAATTAAAATCAACAGCGTGGTGGCTGTGTAAGCTATATGCAAAAAAAAAAAAAAAAATTAACAGTGCTGCGGTGAAGGTATCTAAGTGGCGAGGTGGCCATTTAGATAGTAAAAGAGGAACTGTCTGTATGGTGAGATGGCTGAATAGGCAATAAAAGGCGAGGTGGCCTTATGAACAGTAAAGGGCGAGGTGGCCTTATGAATAATAAAGGGCGAGGTGGCCTTATGAATAATAAAAGGCGAGGTGGCCTTATGTATAATAAAAGGCGAGGTGGCCTTCTGTATAATAAAAGGCGAGGTGGCCTTATGAATAATAAAGGGCGAGGTGGCCTTATGAATTATAAGTGGTAAGGTAGCCAAGTAGACAGTATAAGGCGAGGTGACTATTTGGTTAATATTGAGTCAGTTTAGTAAACGGCGTGAAGGCAATTTATTGCACTAATTTTGACGAGAATGTGACGTTTGTTATGAGACGATATTTGAGTAGATGATAATGACCATGTTCTACTCGGTCAGGAGTGGCCGAACCATGTTACCCTAAATTTGTTTCTCTTGTTACAGATGATGATGTTCGCCCTTCAACATCACACGAGGGCGTGTGAAACGTCAGGACGGCCGTGTCGGAGGAAGTAATGAGAATGAAGTTAATTGCTGATTATATGAAGACTATATCAATTAGATTAGAAAATACTTTGTTAAATCTTAATTTTAATTAATTTGATTTGTTAGATTTTTCTATTGTTTTAATTTAATTTAGTTTAAAAGTAATTTTTATAAAGACTTTATTATTGTTGCATATTATGTCAGAGCAGAGGGTAGGCCTCGAGCGGGGTCGAGGCGCCATCTTAACTTTGGGTGGTGACGGTAGATAATAAAAAGGTGGTTGATCGCGGTGGATCGATTCATTATAAGATTGTTGTCGTTACAGTGCGGTGGATTGATTGTTTAGTGAAGTCAGATCGGTACCTTGAACCCGCTGCTCGAATTAGTCGTTTGATTAGTGTTACAAGTTATTCTTTGTGCCATAAGTGTTAGAAGTTCAAATAAATTGTATAATACGTGAGTACTTTGTTTTGTGCCGGCATTTAACCCGACGATGACGCCCACTAGACTGGTTACCGCTAATGACGATGTCGAGAGGACGAGTGATTCTCCGACATCAGAAGTGGGATCAGTGCAGGCACAAAACGTGAATGTATCAGCTGACGCGAGTGATGGTTGGCGTGCGTTATTTGAAGCACAACAAAATAGCATGCGACTACTCGTGGAAGCGCTTCGTAATCCGGTGGCTACGGAAGACAAGAAAATTACGCTGCCTGAGTTCCAACCGGAGAACGCCGACATAGATGCCCAGGCTTGGCTGGCGACTGCGGACATCTGCTTATCAGGGCGCGACATACAGGGAAGTGAATTAACCATTATACTTAGTAAGGCTATGAAAGGTACAGCAGCGACATGGTTCTCTCAGATAGCTTTTCCAAATATGAAGTGGGTAGAATTTAAAGATATATTCTTGTCTCGCTTTGGTACATTAGAAACTTGCGCAGCTACAGTTTTAAAAATGTTTAGTTGTAAACCATTAGATGGTGAATGTCTCGCTGCATATGCAAGTCGTTTATTCACTTCACTTATGTCACGATGGGGAAATTTAGACAAGGAAGAAATAGTAGTATCCGTAATACTTGCACACGTGGGACTGATTGAACCACGCTTACAACGAAATATTTTTTCCGAAGAAATAACTACCCGCACTAAAATGCAACGTGAACTTATGGCATTTTCATATCGCAAGCGCAGTTATAACGAAATTTTAAAGAGTTCTGCAAGTACTGCGCAGGATAGCAAACGCCCTAGACTAAATCTTGCTTCTATGAAATGTTATGAATGTGGAAAACTTGGTCACAGATCTTACGAATGTTTCAGTCGTACGCATGATAAGCAGCAAACAACTTTCAATCGTTCTAACACAGCCATGGCTGTGACGAAGCCCTCAGTAACGTGCTACAAGTGTGGCGTTGAGGGCCACATAGCATCACGGTGTTCAAACACGGCGCCAACTACCAGCAGCAGCGCAGTACCCGCCGCCTCAACAAGCGTGGTGAAACGAGTGGACATATGCGACGTGAGGCCTGTCACTGGCGAGATCACTCAATTTGGTGAGCAGTTTTCATTTTGCTTTGATTCTGGTGCTGAATGTTCCCTTATGAAAGAGAGTATTTCACGTAAAATAGTTGGCAGATTACAACATTCAGTTGTTACTTTGATAGGTGTAGGAAAAGCTAGCATATTGTGTGATTTGCAAGTTCTCTCCCAGGTTACACTTTGTGGCCATGAAGTACAAATTTTATTTTACATTCTACCCGATGATTTCTTAAGTAGTGATATTTTGATTGGACGTGATTTATTAGCTTTGGGATTTTCTGTGCATATATCGAGTGATAAACTTAATGTAATCAAAAGGTCTTCTCTTGTAAATGTTTGTGACATAGGAAAAGTTACGACTAATTTCAACAATATAGATACGGACATTTCAATTAATTCCAAGCCTGCATTATTACGTCTCCTTAATTACTTTAAGAACTCGTTTGTTGAAGGCACGCCTACCAGCAGAGTAACGACAGGTGAATTAGAAATTAAACTTGTAGATCCTTCTAAAATCGTGCAACGTCGGCCATATCGCTTAAGCACTGAAGAACTAACTATAGTACGGAATAAGTGTAGCGAATTATTAAATGCCGGAGTTATTAGACCTAGCAAGTCACCCTTTTCTAGTCCCATATTATTAGTGAAAAAACGCGATGGCACAGATAGAATGTGTGTAGACTACAGGGAGCTTAATTCAAATACCGTTCCCGATCGCTACCCCTTGCCTCTCATAGGTGACCAAGTCCAGAGGTTAGCAGGCGCGCGTCTCTACTCTTGCCTCGATATGGCTAGTGGATTTTATCAAATTCCTATAAATGTAGAGTCAAATTCGATAGAGAAAACAGCCTTTATTACCCCTGACGCTCATTATGAATTTACTGCTATGCCCTTTGGCCTTCGCAATGCTCCTGCTGTTTACCAGAGAGCAATCAATACAGCTTTGGGAGATCTAGCACACTCCTATGCTATAGTATACATGGACGACTTAATTATACCGTCAGTTGATGTTAGTCAAGGCTTAGAAAGGTTACAGATAGTATTGAAAACTCTTAGTGATGCTGGTTTCTCGTTCAATCTAAAAAAGTGTGCATTTCTTAAGAAGGAAGTCCAATTTCTAGGTTACCGAATATCAGAGGGCAAAGTAAGCCCCAATCCTCGTAAGATAGTAGCATTAACTAACTCCTCACCACCACACACTATTACGCAATTGAGACAATTTCTGGGTCTAGCTTCTTACTTTAGGCAATTTGTCAATAACTTTTCGCTTAAGATGGCTCCTCTCTACCGACTGTTAGCTAACAATAATTCGAAGATTGTTTGGACTGACGAATTAGAAAAGATTAGGCAAGATATAATTTCGATATTATCTTCATCCCCAGTTTTAATGATTTTTGACCCTGAACTACCTATAGAATTACACACTGACGCTAGTACTGCTGGTTACGGCGCAATCCTCTTTCAAAGAGTTACAGAAAAGTTGCATCCGGTAGAGTACTACAGTAAGCGAACTACAGACGTAGAGTCTCGATACCACTCATACGAATTGGAGACTCTAGCAGTCGTTAATTCAGTCAAACACTTCCGCCACTATTTATACGGTAGGACTTTTACGGTCGTCACTGATTGTAACTCTTTAAAAGCATCTAGAGCCAAAGTAGACTTAACTCCACGAGTACATCGGTGGTGGGCATTCCTTCAAGCTTTTGATTTTGACATACAGTATAGGGAAGGCAAAAAAATGGCCCATGTTGACTTTTTCTCTAGAAACCATCTATCTGAAGTAGGCGGGTCGGTCAATAAACCCAATGTTTTAGATATAGTAAACCACACAGAGCAAAAGCGTGTCAATATTACTGAGTTGTCTGCAAACTGGTTACAAGCAGAGCAACGACTAGACCCAGAGTGTCATCAAATCATACATAAACTTGAAAACGATGATCTTGATTTAGAAAACTGTAAAATTTATGAATTGCGGTCAAATGTGCTGTATCGAAAAATTCAAAGAAATAAGCGCAATATTTGGTTACCAATGGTACCTAGGGCTTTCCGATGGTCGGTGATAAATCATATTCATGAGTCAATTATTCACATGGGATGGGATAAAACTTTAGAGAAGGCATACCAACATTACTGGTTTCCTAATATGGCGAAGTATGTTAGAAAATTTGTTGAGAATTGTATAACTTGTAGAGTGGCTAAATCAAGCAGTGGTAAACAACAAATAGAGCTGCACCCTATACCAAAAGTCAGCATTCCTATGCATACAATTCATATAGACGCGACAGGAAAACTCAGCGGGAAAAATAACCAAAAAGAATACGTTTTCGTGCTCATAGACGCTTTCACTAAATACGTGTTACTTAGGCATTCCCTGAGAATTAATGCAGAGTGTGCCATTCACGCACTTAAAGCATGTATATCGCTTTTTGGTACGCCTGTGCGCATAATAGCAGACCAAGGTCGATGTTTTGCGAATAAAGATTTTAACGATTTTTGTAATAAACACAATATCCAATTACATTTGATAGCAACCGGTTCTTGTCGCGCTAATGGTCAAGTAGAAAGAGTTATGAGCACCCTCAAAAATATGTTGACTGTTGTAGAAGTTAGTCGAAATAGTTCTTGGCAAGATGCGTTAGATGATGTCCAACTTTCTATAAATAGCACGATTCATAGGGTAACTAAGGCAAGTCCACTAGAACTGTTAATAGGTAGAGTAGCTAGACCCCTAAATTTATTAACTATTGACGATCACGAGCTTGAGGTAAATTTAGAAGAGATTAGGGAACAAGCTGACAAATTAATTAAAAATAATGCACAGCTTGATAAAGTACGATTTGATAAAAATAAGGCACATGTGACTAGATTTTCGGTGGGAGATTATGTTTTGGTCGAAAATCATGAAAGGAATCAAAGCAAATTAGATCCTAAATATAAAGGACCTTATGAGGTCATTGAGGTACTTGACGGTGACAGGTATCATCTTAAGAGTTTGAGCGCTAATCGCACTTATAAATATTCGAGAGATCGCTTACGTCCACTCCCCCAATCATACGTCCCTACTGAGCTGGATCCATGCTTATCGGATGAGAATGCTGGTAAGATCTTTGGACTAGTTTGATAGTTTCTTTAATTAAAATCAACAGCGTGGTGGCTGTGTAAGCTATATGCAAAAAAAAAAAAAAAATTAACAGTGCTGCGGTGAAGGTATCTAAGTGGCGAGGTGGCCATTTAGATAGTAAAAGAGGAACTGTCTGTATGGTGAGATGGCTGAATAGGCAATAAAAGGCGAGGTGGCCTTATGAACAGTAAAGGGCGAGGTGGCCTTATGAATAATAAAGGGCGAGGTGGCCTTATGAATAATAAAAGGCGAGGTGGCCTTATGTATAATAAAAGGCGAGGTGGCCTTCTGTATAATAAAAGGCGAGGTGGCCTTATGAATAATAAAGGGCGAGGTGGCCTTATGAATTATAAGTGGTAAGGTAGCCAAGTAGACAGTATAAGGCGAGGTGACTATTTGGTTAATATTGAGTCAGTTTAGTAAACGGCGTGAAGGCAATTTATTGCACTAATTTTGACGAGAATGTGACGTTTGTTATGAGACGATATTTGAGTAGATGATAATGACCATGTTCTACTCGGTCAGGAGTGGCCGAACCATGTTACCCTAAATTTGTTTCTCTTGTTACAGATGATGATGTTCGCCCTTCAACATCACACGAGGGCGTGTGAAACGTCAGGACGGCCGTGTCGGAGGAAGTAATGAGAATGAAGTTAATTGCTGATTATATGAAGACTATATCAATTAGATTAGAAAATACTTTGTTAAATCTTAATTTTAATTAATTTGATTTGTTAGATTTTTCTATTGTTTTAATTTAATTTAGTTTAAAAGTAATTTTTATAAAGACTTTATTATTGTTGCATATTATGTCAGAGCAGAGGGTAGGCCTCGAGCGGGGTCGAGGCGCCATCTTAACTTTGGGTGGTGACGGTAGATAATAAAAAGGTGGTTGATCGCGGTGGATCGATTCATTATAAGATTGTTGTCGTTACAGTGCGGTGGATTGATTGTTTAGTGAAGTCAGATCGGTACCTTGAACCCGCTGCTCGAATTAGTCGTTTGATTAGTGTTACAAGTTATTCTTTGTGCCATAAGTGTTAGAAGTTCAAATAAATTGTATAATACGTGAGTACTTTGTTTTGTGCCGGCATTTAACCCGACGATGACGCCCACTAGACTGGTTACCGCTAATGACGATGTCGAGAGGACGAGTGATTCTCCGACATATATATATATATATATATATATATATATATATATTCAAGAATTGCTCGTTTAATAGTATAAAATTACCACCACAGCAATTAAACAGATAGATAGCAAACAATTTATAGAATATCAACAGATTCCGTGTTTACCGCCTTTTGTACATATTTATGTTTCCTTTTCGATGTTAAATTGTCATCTTTGTACAATAAAGCGTATTTGTATTGTATCGAATTCAAATTGACACGTTGAGTGCTACTTATCAATCGAGGTGCGAGTTCGCAGTTTGTTTGCTCTCTTGATCGGATCATTAATATTGTTATGTGTGGAAATGTTGGGTTAACGTATGTTACAGTATTGCTGGCTTCCCGAATAATGTTAGTTTGTTCTCTTCATTGAATCCTCAACCGAATTATTTTCCGTCATTCGTCATCGCCGTGAGTTTCATTTAAAACTAATCGTTAAAATTCTAAATCTGCTCTTTGTTTACAGACGAGTAACGTGCGCCGCGAGTACAAACATCAATAATTTTCTTTATTCATTTGAATTTCTTAACCCTTTGCGAACTCACGTGAATTAAAGTTACGTCTGGCATTGCGTGGGGTTACCTGGACCCTATTATTTGTCCACGCTAGAAGTGCTCCGATTTAGGCTATAATGTTGTAATATTCTTTTTAAAGTGAAACTTTTATTACATCGTCTCAAACTTTTTCGTCTGTGTGTTGCATGTCGCGTGATGGTCGACCGCGCGTTAAGATTGATAAAGCGATTTTTATACCCTTAATGGAATATTATTACAAAAATATTTAGTTAAATGTCTATAATGTGAAAAAAAGATTCACTTTTACCGTGGTTTCTAAAACCACACAGGTTTTTCTTATAGAACTAGGTCTGCAAACGAGCGTACGGCTTACCTATGTGGTATGTATATGACTCAGTCATTTCAAAATCACTAAAGAAAAAGATCACAGCTAAATGATACAGGTCTCAAGCAGTGTTGTGTTCCTCGATAAGTAAGGTGACCAGGGTTTCTTGGGGTATAGGTGGTAGAGTGGGCAATGCGCTTGCAATGCTTCTGATATTGCAGGCGTCAATAAGCAGTGGTAATCACTTACCATCAGGTGAACTGTAGTCTTGTTTGCCGACCTAGTTGTTAAAGTGTTAAGTTTTTATTATACTGCAAAGATAAAAGCTATGTGTATGATATTGCTCGAATAATATCTCATTCACGTTTATTGAGTGACAGCAACCTGTTGCTCTGCGTCAAGTTCCTATTGCGCAGGTTTGATATTGTAATTATACAATCTCGAGTAGAGATTAAATTTGTTACAAGATAATTATCTCGACGTCGGAGTAAACAACCGCCATATTTACATAATTAATGAATTATAACGTTGTGTGTTGTGTCATGAACTGTAACCCTTCGAAGCAAATCAAATAAACACATCTAATTTATTTTAAGTTAGTATAATGTACAATTTTTATTAATATTTTAAGTGTTACGTTTTTTGGAAAGTATTTATTATTTTTAATTTATTATTATCATGATGAAACTATAAAGTTTAAATTCAGTATTTGAATTCTAATGTTTACGCGAATTTCACTCATTATAATGAAACAACTTTTTCGGATTTTATCGCGGTGTAATTGTAACTCAAACTTTGTATTTAATGGAAAAATTTATAAAATAAATACACTTCTATTCGACTGTTCTTGAATAGTAGTACGGAAAGTATTAGCCCATCCGCATTAGACGACCATCTCGAAAGAAATTAAACTTTTGTCTTTCTATATAAATTTTCAAACTGTTTTTTATACAATAACTTAATCCCAATTTATACATTACTAAGCTCGAAACAGCGTAATACAAAACAAAATAACAAACTAAATATTATATACATACATATTCACAGATTTTACTCTCACATATAAAACTCACATTTCATAGACGCTATATCGCCATATAACGTACCAGTCTAAGGTATACAATATACTGGTTTACTGTATAGTACGTACATCTTTACAAGTACAATGTCAAAGTTTACGGGCGAGGCGACCTCACGAGCGCTATTCACTGCGCTGACGTTTTCATTATCAATAAAAAATGTATGTTTTTTAAAGCGCTATTTTATTTATTATGTCGGAGAGTGATAAAAGGATTATTACTCTTAAAATTTAACTGAGGTAGGGCACAGCAGGAAATTTCCTGCTCAAAATATCGAGCAGCCCGACTGGGGTAGTACTTCGACCTTACAGAAGATAACAGCTAAATAACAATGTTCAAGCACTGTTGTGGTCCTGTTGGTGAGTAAGGGCGCGTTCACATAGAACGTCCGTTTTACAGGTCCGTTTAAACGTACATGTTATTAGCGTATGTAGTTGTATGAGCCAGTTCACACACATGACAGTATTCCGGATCCAGTAAAAAATCCCACACAAAGGAAATACTGACCCGTTTCGTTTTCGTTGACGTCCTGTAAACGCTGTGTGAATATTACCTCCAGTAGCGACGGATCCGTTAAAAAGGATCCTGTAAAACGGACGTTCTATGTGAACGCGCCGTAAGGTGACCAGAGCTCCTGGGGGGAAATTGGGGATAGGGTCGGCAACGCGTTTGCAATGCTTCTGGTGTTGCCAGCGTCTGTAGGCTACGGTAATTGCTTACCATCAGGTGAGCCGTATGCTTGTTTGCCGACCTAGTAAAATAATATTAAAAAAAATTGTTTTCTGAATTTAATTAATAACAATTCGATGCCTTTCCTAACGGCCACTTTTCCATATCATTTACCGTTTTGCCACACAACTCTTATTGAATTCTTCTAGACTTTTCTTTTTTTTTTTTTAATAAGGGACTTATTTTTTTGCTCGTTTTATTTTGCTTATCTCTTATTGTCACAGAGGATTGAAACAAATACCTTTATATTATGTAGGTATATTAATTTATTTACATAAAATAATCTTAGACAAGCAATATCTAATCAACCAAGTCCGATCCACAAATAGGATTAAGAATATGGAATTGATTTCAATAACAATCCGACAAAAGGAACTGTGATTAACCTACTGGAACCAATTATGCATCTAATGGCCCTACCATTCCATCCCTGGGCACTCTCAGATAATGGGGCTCTTAAGACTAAGTACCATTTTATTTTCTTCGGAAAATTTACCTGGAGAGAGAAAATAGAAAATCTATTCTTAGGTGCTGATTTGGCAGTAGCAAGGGCCTCATTGATCACAGAGTCCAAGGAACTCTGTGAACAAGAAGGCCCTGAATATTTATATTTGTACAAATATCTCTCCGGTTTGGATGTCTGTTCTTATGGATCTCCCCACCGTGCCTCGGAGAGCACGTTAAGCCGTCGGTCCCGGTTGTTATCATGTACACATGATAGCAATCGTTACTCATCGTAGGGAATACCTATATCTGTCAACCCGTGGAGCAGTGTGGAGAATTGAGCTGCAATCCTTCTCCTATACGGTGAAAGAGGCCTATTCCCAGGAGTGGCATGTTACAGGCTGAATTGTCGATTCACCCATTATTTATTTATTTATTTACTCTTTTTGCACACCAATACAAAAAAGAACAATATGTACATAGAATTTATAACAATCAACTTGTATCAACTGCAACAGGCGGCCTTATCGCTAATACAGCGATCTCTTCCAGGCAATCTTTGGGCAGACGACTTGCATATAAACAAGGGGGGCGGCGCAAAATTTTGTAAAAAAAAGGAAGGAACAATACACCTATTATTTGTATCAGCATTAATATCCTAAACGAAATGCGACATAATTATAATACAGGCTTCTGTTATTTTATAATTTTTTTTTTTAATTTCATTTACTTATATAATATTCTATACACCATAGATCAGATTACTGAAATTTGATCAAAATACCCCTCCTCAATCTCTAAACCTTTTCGAAGAACACGCAAATCCGCTGGTCACGGTTGTTATCATAACGCCTTCTAAAGATCGTTATCACAGGCTTATCTTGCTGGTCGGGAAATTATCCGGAAATTGATCCCTCTCCTATAATATCCGTAAGAAACGGTCGTATAACAATACGATATTTTGAGTAAAATTTAGACACATAAAAGTATGTAAAATATATTATATTGATTGTTGATGTAGGGCACAGCAGATTATATCTAAAATTTGGAAGTACTACAACGTGACAGACGACGACGCCGCGTTGGCCCAACGGTCAAAGCACTGGTTTGTGGCTGGTGACTGGATGACAAACATTTGTATTAGCCATACAGATGTTTGCCGTGGTCTGGGTGTTTGTGCAGTCCTTGTGGGTCTCCCCACCGTGCCTCGGAGAGCACGTTAAGCTGTCGGTCCCGGTCGTTATCGTGTACACCTGATAGCGATCGTTACTCATAGTAGGGAATATATCCGCCAACCCGCATTGGAGCAGCGTGATAGATTAAGATCTGATCCAGCAGTGGGATATTGCAGGCTGAGGCGGACAACCTGACAGAAAATCACAGCTAAATAAAACTACTCTCAAGTAGTTTTATGTTCCTGTGTTGAGTAAGGTGGTCACAGACCCTGCTAAGGTTTAGGGGTATGGTCGGCAACGCGCTTGTTGTACTCCTGGCGTCCATAGGCTGAGTCAGTTTGCCCTCAGTCAGACTGCGTGCTTCTTTGTTCCTTCAAAGAAACATACACAGTAATAATGATTCACGCAACTATTTGATGTAATGTTAATATCGGAATTAGTAATTCAAATAAAAATAGAATGTTCATTATCGCGTCCGGTTCATTAAGTAAATAAATTTGTACAAGTTCGCCGAGGCCGCTCCGCCGTACGGAATCGTCTCGCCGTGTAAATATTTGTATAATAGCCTCTGACTCTACTGCTATTTATAAAGTTCGCGTTAAATTTAATAAAAACTCATTTGTTTATGTTATTCTTTTAATAAAGTCTTCTGCGTGTGTACTGTTGCTCTTATATTGATGTATAAGTTAGCGATCTAGAAATACACAAAATATTTTTATATACATAAAAAAACTTCTGTTTCGTGTCATGTCATGACGACGCGTTGGCGTAACGGTCACAGCTTTGGTTTGTGGCTGTTGCGCTGGCGGTTGCGGGTTCGATCCCCGCATATGACAAACATTTGTATTGGCCATACAGATATTTGACATGGTCTGGGTGTTTGTACAGTCCTTGTGGGTTTCCCCACCGTTCCTCGGAGAGCATCGTTGCTAATAGTTAGGAACATATCCGCCAACCCGCATTGGAGCAGCGTGGCGGATTAAGCTCTGATCCTTCTCCTATATGGGGAAAGAGGCCTATGCCCAACAGTGGAATATTACAGGCTGAAACGTTCATAAAAAAAACTTTTGTTTCATGTCATTCTATTTTGTGTTGTAATATAAAAGGTAAATTATTCTCAAAATCAGTTCGGATCGAACAAATACTTTTGTAACATAATTAGGAAGTTATTATAAAAACATCAAGTTTGTTGTTTCAGCCACGCAATATCGGACGTTTTCTCATAACGTTTTCTTATATTCAGTATAAATAGGCATTATATTAGTAAATTATTCCATGTAAAATACATTTGCCATTTTTGCCTAAAATATTATTAAAATACAAATCTGTAGACTTCGATAGCTCGAAGGGTAAAGTCGACATAATAATAATAATTTCCTCTTTATTGTACATAAAAAGAATCTTACAATGTATAAAACAATTACACAAAAACAGCGATCTCTTTCAGACAACCAGTGTGGAGGAGATAATGTGAATAAAGTGGAAAGGGTGTATAGAATTAAAATTAAAGAAAACAAATAGAAAACCAAATATACACACATACATACATAAACATATCTACACCCATGTAAAAAAATACTCTCATAGTTTTTCGCTATCTATTGGGTTTGGGTAATACGCAGCTATATTCTAGCTTCTCTATTCTTTATTCTGTATACGTGGACTTAACAAAGCAAAAATGTAACACAGCAATTATCAGACATCTTTAGTCGCCATAGATAATAAGACAAGACAAAAGTAATGCCAGACACAAAAATATAAATAACAGTTGATGGGCACAGATAAATAAATGTTTTTATTGTTTTCCAACACTAACGCGCCAAAAAAAATTACTAACAACAAATAAAACTCGCATACTTCTTTTACTAAAGATTATAATTGGTTAAAAAGATACGTCAAACCACCCTCTCTTCATTAATTATGAAAGATAACTGGAAAGAATTTACCGGTTTTTCCTTAAAAACTTTCCTTATTTGAAGGCACGCGATGAAATAAAAATAATTGGATCAGAATTATTTTTATAATAATTTTAGTAGATTCTCATGACAAGAACATCAAAACTTATATAACAATCCATAATTAGACCAATGTTTCTGCGTTCATCGTGCCACCGAATTAGCTCTTTTAAAAGAAATTAATAATAAATATGGGTAACGATTTAATTAAAGGATACTAGAACAGGTACTACAAACTATATTTATTATTCTACTTCACCTTGTAAAGCTACGAAAGTATACGAAAGCATTAATTATATAAAATAATAATAATCATCATCATCATCATTTCATCCTATCGCAGTCCAGACATAGGCCTACACAAGTTCGCGCCAAAAATGACGTGAACTCATGTGTGTTGCCAATAGTCACCACGCTGGGCAGGCGTTGGTAACCCCAGGGCTGGCTTTGTCGCACCGAAGACGCTGCTGCCCGTCTTCGTCCTGTGTATTTCAAAGCCAGCAGTTGGATGGATATCCCGCCATCGGTCGGATTTTAAGTTCCAAGATGGTAGTGGAACTGTGTTATCCCTTAGTCGCCTCTTACGACACCCACGGGAAGAGAGGGGGTGGCTACATTCTTTACCGTAGCCACACAGCGTAAAAAATAATAAAAAGATTTATTATGAACTAGCTGCCCGGACAGACTTCGTTGTCTTTTTTTTTTGTATAAAAACATTCCGTGGGATTTTTAAGGAACATGCCCAACAGTGGGATATTACAGGCTGAATCGTGATCGTGATCGATACAAAAAAAAATTACCCGAATTGGTCGAGCCATTCTCCAGTTATGCGCTTAGCAACATTCATTTTTATTAATATAGATTTGACACAATTAGAATAAATAATATAGTTGAATTGAGAACCTCCTGCTTTATTTGTAGTCGGTTAAAATGATAAGTAACATTTATAAATACAAAGGGGTTGAGAGATCGTATTGTTAGTGAAATAACTCGAGATATTTTGTTAAATCATTAATCAAAGTCGCTTGCGGCTTTGTTAGCACAGCGTAATGACAAACGAGATAGGGTTCGCGTTTTACACGTTTTGTGAATACAATAAGTAAGTACATCTATTAATGGCCTCTTGTATTGTAAATTTGTACCTAATATAATATACGCAAGTAAGCAAGTACTACAGCCAGTCGCTGAGAACAGGACTAATTTGTTGTCCTCCTCAGTTATAGTCATAAAAATTACTGATATTAGGTATTTTTTATAACATTCAAAAGTACAATTTAAAAAAAAATGCGTGCGTACAAAGTAGGTACACATGTCAGAAGTGAAACTTCTTTGGAAAACTAATTAAAAGAAAACAAATTAAAAAAAAAAAACAAAAAAAATAAAATAAATAAAAAAATCGAATTCAAAATACAGAAAAAAAAACTAGTTGAAAAAAAAACTAACCTCACGAGCTGTTCCCAGGCGGTCACCCATCCAAGTACTGTACGTCATGACGCTGCCGCGTTACCGGTCACTCAAATTTTACCCCACATGCGCCTAAAGAAGTTTCACTTCAAAAAAAAATCTTTTAAAACTTTTACTATCTACTTATAAAGTCATTACATAATGTATACGATATTGCTGTGTGGCTACGGCATAGAATTTAGCCTCCCCCTCTCTTCCCGTGGGTGTCGTAAGAGGCGACTAAGGGATAACACAGTTTCACTACCACCTTGGAACTTAAAAAGCCGACCGATGGCGGGATAACCATCCATGCTGTCTTTGAAGTACACAGGCCGAAGACGGGCAGCAGCGTCTTCGGTGCGACAAAGTCAGCCCTGCGGTCACCAACCCGCCTGCCCAGCGTGGTGACTATGGGTAAAACACATGAGTTCACGCCATTATTGGCGCGAACTTGTGGAGGCCTATGTCCAGCAGTGGACTGCGATAGGCTGAAATGATGATGAATGATACGATATAAAAGCTAAAGAACAAAACAATTATGATTTGACAATCAACAAGTTATAAAGAGCAGACTCTTATTAAGTTAATTAACCGCGGAGGATCCTAAACTCCGAAACATTACTCCCGACATTAAACATCGCATTTTGTACATGTTTAATTAGTTTCTTAAGAGAACAATTTGTGAAATGTACACTTATTTACAGTGAAGCGGGGAAGAGCTAAATAATGTTATTAGTATCTGACTCTTGTATTAAGGTAATTAAAATGGTGAACTACTTTTATAGTGACGTGCACATTGTATTGTATTTTTTTATACAACTAAATCGGCAATCAAACGTACGGCTCACCTGTTTGTAGTGATTACCGTAGCTTATACACGTCTGCAACACCATCTGCAAAAAAATCTGTAATTACAATACAATAATACAATAATAGACAATATACTTATATATTTTTGCACAACTATGTCGGCAAACAAGCGTATGGCTCACCTAATGTTAAGCGATTACCTTAGCTTATAGACGCCTGCAAGCGCGTTGCCGACCTACCCTTGAAATTCTCCAGGAGCTTCGGTCTCCTTACTCACACAAATAATATTCTTAAGCATTAAAAATAATGTATTTGTATTTTCTTAATTGGATCTTTTCGGATTATTGTATTTCACTATACCATTATTGTTAAACTAATTTTATTTGTTTACGACAAGTTTTTAAAGTATTAAGAGAATCACTCTTTTTTTCGAATGAAACAATATTTAAAGGAGCAACGAAAACACCTCCCACGTTACCCCAGGGCCTTCAGAGCTTTAAACATTATCTTGAAGTTGGATCAATAAACTATTTACTACAGAGAATTGTAGACAAAAGGCCTTTCCTAACGATGATAAACACATAAATTGTAAAATGTTATGCAACAATTATATGACCAAGAAAGGATTGTTAGCGTCATCCTGCGCCTTGACCTGTGTTATATAGTTTAAATGATGATCTTTTATATGATAATAACTAGCGACCCGCCCCGGCTTCGCACGAGTGCAATGCTTATTACTCTTAAAAGAGCGACATATAATTAGAAATGTGAAAAACACTCAACGCTCCAATCTAAGCCTGCAATGTTGAATCGCGGACTTTTTTGTAGACCTTTTTAAGGTATACAATACTGTAGAACATTATTTTGATCTATCTCGTAGTGTTCAGGCAGCGTTTGCAAATTAAGCGCAAAAATGTATTTATTTATTAAACCTCTCAAATTATCAGTGTTTCTCTACTATATTATGCATGTATTATAAGCATAAACCTTCCTCTTGAATCACTCTATCTATTAAAAAAACCGCATCAAAATCCGTTGCGTAGTTTTAAAGATCTAAGCACACATAGGGACAGACAGCGGGAAGCGACTTTGTTTTATAATATTTATTGATATTGATAATAGTAATAATAAATTATTTATTTGACCAATCAATATAGAATACATATATGTATGTATATGTATGTAATAATGATATAGCAATTCTTAATAATTGAGTAATTATCATTAATGTTATTAAAAAAATTTTCCACGCGGACACGATTTGTATCAAAACTATCTGTAAATATTTATACTTAAGTTGTGACTTGTATTAAAAATAGATATAAAATATTAATACTGAACGTTTGCATTTGTGAACTAAGTGACAATGGTTACGACGTGGAAACTGCCTGTGACTTCTCTGAATATCTATACCTACTAATATTATAAAGAGGAAAGATTTGTTTGTTTGCATTGAATAGGCTCCGAAACTACTGAACTGATTTGAAAAATTCATTCACTATTGGGAAGCTACACTATCCGCGGATGACATAGGCTATATTACATTTACAAAAAAAATAGGGATTTTTTTTTCAAGTTTGTTAAATTGCGTTAAGTTTTTAAGTTTGTGAAGCCGGGGCGGGATGCTAGTAATCTATAAAGTAAAGAATGCTTCTCATTGATTTCGATCAACACAGGGTGTAAAAAAATGAATAGCGAGCAAAATACCCTCATTTATCTTTGAGAATGTTTTCCCGATAGTTTGTACAACCTCTCGACTATAACTCTTATCTGCTGTGGTCATGTTTTATAGAGGGCTGGTAAATGTTGGCCGATACAGCGATATTGACTGGCAATACTGTAGACTTGCTACTGATTCATGGGTGAGTCAATTTAATTAAAAAGGCGCGAAATATACAATGTCTATCGGAAGGTTCCACTTTCGACAAGATTTTATTTGCTGTTTCCTTATGAAATAATTTGATGCAGCCTTTCTAAAATATACCGACTATTTCAGAATGAATCGAATTAAAAACGAAAAAAAAAAATTAGTTTTTTTCACGTATCTTAAGTTTATAATAACAGCTTCCTAATTTTATTTACAGCTTTTATATTATTTATTAATATTTATTTTAAAACAAGACAATAATGGCTTTATAACTCGAAATCAGTGCTCCAAACTATTATTTAATATTTATTCAACATTTAACAAAACCACATACCAAATAAAGGCAGCAAAATTCAATTTTTTTTTTTTTTTTTATGTAACTAGGTTGGCAAACAAGCGTACGGCTCACCTGATGGTAAGACCGTAGCCTATAGACGTCTGCAACACCAGAAGCATCGCAAGCGCGTTGCCGACCCTTTCCCCAATCCACCCCAGGAGCTCTGGTCACCTTACTCACCAACAGGAACACAATACTGCTTGAAAACAGTATTATTTAGCTGTGGTCTTCTGTAAGGTCGAGGTACTACCCCAGTCGGGCTGCTCCACATTTTGAGCAAGAAATCTCGCGCTGTGCCCTACCTCAGTTAAAACCTCCAGTCAAGACCTCCTTATTTTCAAATTAAGTTTTATCATCAGCGCAAATCAACCAACTTACACTTCACTACATATTATAAAACAAAGTCTCTTCCCGCTGTCTGTCTGTCTGTATATATGCTTAGATCTTTAAAACTACGCAACGGATTTTGATGCGGTTTTCTTTAGTAAATAGAGTGATTCCAGAGGAAGGTTTATAATATGTATAATAGATGCATAATATAGTAGAGGAACACTGATAGTTTTAAATTTTTCTAATGTGATGTCGTAAATAAACACATTTTTTGCGCTTAGCTTGCAAAATAATATTTATTTTATATTTTATATTTAGTATCAGCATTGCACCCATGCGAAGCCGGAGCGGGTCGCTAGTTCAGAATAAAATGATCTGTCACAGGACTGGGACATGTTTCCTGTCAAACTGCGCATAATACTCGAGAGTTACATTATTAAGTGACAGAGATTAGTTGTAGCGCTCCGGTTGTTTCGTGACGTTTATTGAAGAAGTTTCTGTGAGCATCAAGCAATGTCTGTTGTCATGTGTTCTGTAGTGAAAGCGTTATTGTAAAGTCCTTGCATTGTCGGTCCAACTGAAGTTGGTATTGTAGTTGTAAGAATTGTAAGCAGAGCATTATTCTACTTATCTTTGCATGTCGGCTCAAGCTATATTAATTAATTAGTTCAATTAATATTTTAGTTTTATTTATATAATTATCACTTTATGTTTTATTTTGTTGTTTTATTAATTATTTATTTAATAATTGTTATAACTTTGTAACTTTATGTAAAAATTAAAATATTTAAAACCAATATTTAAATATTTTTTTTTCGTAAGAAACATTCTTTATACCTATCTGAAAAGAGAGCTAAACAATCCGTACTCGATTTATATTGATATGACGTACCAATGATTCTTCTTTCTTTCTTTCTTTCAATACATTTTAAAGCGAAAAAATTTCTAAAAGTGAATTGTTTAACAATTAAAATCCCGTGCAATAAAATCCTTCATACAGTAAATTGTTATAAGTTAAAAGGAGCTTGTAAATCTATTGATTTAATTGAGGCAGAGCTGACATGATCTCAGCGGAGGCTGCAAAGTCCTACATTCAGTCAATTAACTCCGCCGAACCGCACGCTGTGACTGCTCGCTCGCTAATTGATGACTTGTTCGAGACCGACGCGGGACGACACGACGAGACGACCTCACGACGACGTGACACAAGAGCGCAACAGGTGAGGCTTCGTTGATTAATTTTGTGGGGATAACTCGGATACGTCGCAAATGTTTCATGTCTTCACTTAAATTTCCTAGATTATTGAATTAGAGATTAGTTTAGATAAATAATACTTGCGTTCTTTCAAAGCGTAAACCTAACTATAGCTAAGTAGTCATATTGTGTGGTTACGGGAGTAAAGAATATAGCCACCCCCTCTTCCCGTGGGTGTCGTTAAAGGCGACTAAGGCATAACATAATACCAATAGAACCTTGGAACTTAAAAATCCGACCGATGGCGGGATAACTATCCAACTGCTGGCTTTGAAATACACAGGCCGAAGACGGGCAGCAGCGTCTTCGGTGCGACAACGCCAGCCCTGTGGTCGCCAGCCCGCATGCCCACCGTGGTGACTATGGGCAAAACACATGAGGTCACGCCCTTTTTGGAGTGAACTTGGGGAGGCCTATATCCAGCAGTGGACTGCGATAGGCTGAAGCGATGAAGTAGTTATCAGTACTTTAGTTTAGCGTTTATAGACTATGAGAACGACTACTAGCAGAACTGTTTCGATTATTTATGCGGGTTCTTTTGAAATCGCTTAGAATACCAGATTGACTGTTAGTACTTCCAAGTGTTACATCCTCTATAGGTATCAAGTAAACTTAGGTTCCAACTATTACACCATTCCAACAACAAAGAGAAGTGGGACAGGAAGTTCCCGTCTATCCATAAATGTTTACGTCGCATAATATTATGTAGGTACATACAGGGAAAAAAATATGAATCAATTATGGCAAAATGAAAAGTGCTTACGTGTTCTTTGAACAAAATAATGCCAGTAGGAACAAAGTGGACGGAGACCTCTCAACAGTCTCAACAATACATCTGTTCCTTAGGATTATTATTTCTAAAGATGTTTCCTTGTTCGTGAACGACAAAATAAATTATATTATATTTTCATAAGATTTTTCTGTGTATATGGTTGTTGGTGTTGGTCACGTAGTTCATATATTTGTTTATTTATCGTCATTGTATTTGAACGGATATTCAAGCGAATTATATTTATGTACGTATCAATGTACGTTACTCTATTACGTAAAACCTATTTTTTAGGGTTCCGTACCCAAAGAGTAAAAACGGAACCCTATTACTAAGACTTCGCTGTATGGCCAATGCAAACGTTTGCCATGTGCGGGGATCGAACCCACAATCGCCAGCGCAACACCCACAAACCAGTGCTGTGACCGTTGCTACAACGCGTCTTCTCAATACACGACGTCATATTATTTCTTGTGTAAATCTCACATTTGTTCAACTTTGATTATTTTCGTGACGAAAGTTTGTTGACGGGGATTTTAAAAAGGTTTCAGTGCACCCCTTCAAGGGTCACACAATATTGAATACATTGAAGTGAAGGTTTGAATCCCGCTGATAATAAAAAACATTTTAGAATTTCCTCATGTAAGGGAAGCACAAAAGAATAATAATAAAAATAATAAGATAATTTAGCTTCGTAAAATGACAATTTAAAGGTACTTCTAAAGTCTGCTTGAAAAAAGTTATTTTCAGTTATGAGTTTTGATTTTTGAAACATGCTGATTGGAAATCAAACTAAGTACTACCAACTGCGCCAACAGGACAAAGATTTGTGGACTACCGCTGTTAAAGTTTATATTGAATACATATTGCCTAATGCATTTTTTGAAGTTATACTTCTTTTGGCGCGTTAGGGAAACATTATGAGAGTAAATTTTTACGATGGACGCGCACACCGTCACGAAAAAAACTGACACCTTGAAATTAGCTAGTCAACGAAGAAGTTAGCAACGTGAAGTTAGCTAGCCAATAAAGTATAATTCGTATTATTTTTATTTTTGTGTTACCCACACATGAGGAAATTCGAAAATGTTTTTTATTATCATATCAAAATTTTCGACCCAGCGGGATTCGAACCCGCACCTCCCGACAATCCGTATCCGGTGCTCTAGCCGTTAAGCTATGGATCTATACTCCGCGGAATCGAAACTCTTGATATGATTTTATTCGGTTTTAAGCAACCTAAGCTGGATCGAAAATTTTGATATGATAATAAAAAACATTTTCGAATAAAGTATAACTTCTTACGTGCATACATAAATACACATACACTTTTTAAAGTGAAACTTTCATCGTCTCAAACTTTTTCGCCTGTGTGTTGCATGTCGCGTGACGGTCGGCCGCGCGGTAAGATTGATAAAGCGATTATTATACCCTTGATGGAATATTATTCCAAAAATATTTAGTTAAATGTCTATAATGTGAAAAAAGTTTCACTTTTACCGTGGTTTCATAAAACTACACAGGTTTTTTTTATGTTTAAATTTCTTAATTTAACGATAATTTACAACATGATTAATTATTATGAACCCGTATGTTTTTGTTTTGACGCGTAATTTATTGAGCTTCGGAGAATATGATGTTCTGTTCAATGTTACAATGTCCGCGGCCGGTAACTGATAGCAGATGTCGACGAAAGATATCTTTATAGGCGATGTCGAACATAATTGTAAGATGAATAAACAGCACTAGTAAATATTAGCATAGTAATCTTTTCTTACCCTAGAAATATTTAAAAAAAGTTTACCTTTAGTTTAATACAGACTTAGCGTTAAAGATGACACTTTTATTGTTAAATATTTTAAATCATAATTATCAAAAATTTTCGATCCAGAGGGGTTTGAACCCGCGCCTCCGACATACCGTGTCGGCGCTCTGCCTATTGAGCTATGGATCCACACCTCGCGCTCACACTTTTATTGTTCCCATTTTAAAAAAGACAATTTGAAAAACGAAATCTTTTATTTAAAATAAAATAAAAAAACGAGTATGCCTACACGACTGAAGTAAAACTTCTATAACTCCTACAGTAATATACGAAACGTAACTCTCTCTCTTTCTATCTTTGCAAACTTATCCCGATAACACTTTTCGTAACGCTCTCGTCACGCATTCACCAGCTTACTCTCCAAGTCAAGCGTGCGTAAAGAAGTTCCACTTCAATAAATCGGCGAATAAATGGCGTTAAGAGTTTAATGAAATGGCCGGATTAAGAGATTGTGAAAATCCATTAAGGTGTTATTGTCGAGGGCTATTTTAAGTTAAAAATAAAATTGTTTTGAAATTCACTGTTATGATTTAATTTCAACAACATAATTATTATGGAACAAAGTCGCTTCCCGCTGTCTGTCTGTCTGTCTGTATGTATGCTTAAATTTTTAAAAATTCGCAACGGATTTTGATGCGGTTTTCTGTAGTAGATAGAGTGATTCAAGAGGAAGGTTTATATGTATAATACATGCATAATATAGTAGAGGAACACTGATAGTTTTTGCAACCGTGCGAAGCCGGGGCGGGTCGCTAGTTTTATTATAAATATTAAAACAAATTTAGATTCACAATTAGTTTATTGAATTTATTCTGTAGTTTTATGTGAGGTTCAGGTAATGTTGTTTTCAGAATGATTATATTTTTATATAAGATCTTAGATTAACATTCGCTTACGCTCTATCGCGCATTTCGCTTAGGAGGGCTCGATATTTCGACATTGACTGCGGATGTCTTGATCACAAGACTAGAGAGTGAAAAATAATAAACATGGTAAATATCCCGTTTTTGAATAATTTTCGTGATTATATTTTTGATCAAAAATATCTTTATTCAATTAATTATCTGAAGTACTTTTGATTCTTTGTAGCTTTGCTGTAAGCTGTATTCCACTTTATTACCATGATTTACTACTACTTTGCTATTTAAATATTAGTTGTATCATGTCCGTAGTAAACTATTTGACTACTAAAAAATAATTGACCACCATGATTGTCACTTTTACAGTAAACAATGACTTATTTCTAATTTTTGTACCGAAATATTGCCAAGTCATGACTGAATAATAAATCATCTTAATTTATTTATCTCTCTTGTACATCTTTTATTTCTGTTTTAATTATTGCAACGTAGGGCAGGCGCGCAGCGTAATGGATTTGTTAATTCATGAAAATGAAAATCATGAACGTGGAATATTTATTCATAATTCATATTGTCAACTAGCTGTGCTCGCGACTTCGTCCGCGTGGAAGTGACTTAACATGTTCAACGTGAGTCTTTAAATTGGCATAACTTTTTTATTTATGAACCGATGGACATGAAACAAACGCTAAATGTTAAGCTACGCTTGCCGCAATATATTAGTAGAAACTACATCTAAATCAGATTAGCTGTTTCTGAGATTAGCGTGCACAAACGCACAGAGAAACTGACAAAAATTCTGACAATTAATGTTTTAGGTGCTATTTGCGTTGATAAAGGTCCCAATAATATTTTTTTTCACATTTTTTCTCACATATCTTAAATGTACAGACAGTGACCCGTTACATTTTTACTATATGTATTGATTGATTGATAACACTGTGAATGAAACGAGAACATTAATTAACCTGCAAAATGTTACTTCTTGAAGACATTTTCACAGTGGTCCCAGAAATTGGCTGTAGCTCTAACGGTATTTAGCTTTCACGAGTTTGATTTCCTCTCATGATAAGTTTTTTATAGTCCATACTGGTATTTGCTGTGGTCCCAGAGTTTGTGCTTGTATCGCCCCCGATATAGGAGTATCCTACTACGGACGTTAGTATGAGTTTATTATACGAGTTGTAGTGGGATTTCACATAAAAATTGTAGAGACTTGCTCCACTTTAAGTTCACGCATATTTCCTGTACCGGTAACAGAATATCTGCTGTGTGTTTACGGCAGTAAAGAATATAACCTCTCTTGGCGTGGGTGTCGTAACGGGTGACTAAGGGATAACATAATTCTACTACCACCTTGAACTTAAAAAGCCGACCGATGGCGGGATAACCATCCAACTGCTGACTTTGAAATACACAGGCCAAAGACGGGCAGCAGCGTCTTCGGTGCGACAAAGGCAGCCCTGTGGTCACCAAGCCTACCAAGCGTGGTGACTATGGGCAACACACATGAGTTCACGTCATTTTTGGCGCAAACTTGTGGAGGCCTATGTCCAGCAGTGGACTGCAATAGGCTGAAGTGAGTGAGTAACATAATATAGGTAATGAAATAATTATATCATTAACTATGTTCTTATATCGTGTTGTTATAACAAACGAAACTGACGAGTTTAATCTTTAATTCCATCTATTAATCTTTTCCCCAGGAAATGACCGCCGGCCGCCGGTTAGTAATTACGTAATACGAAGCTTCAGTCTCAGATAATTGAATTACTTCGAAGCGCGCTTCGATGACTTCAATTAAAGTAAGACGAAACGAGACGTCGCAGAATTCGTTAGAGTTAACTTGAATAACAACTTATTTTGTCAAAGCTATATTTATTATATACATTTTAATTTTGTTCGTAGTCGAAACGCTCAGTCTTTGGACTCAGACTTTAACAGACTTTGGTCCAGACCACAGATTGAAGAAAGATCCAGACCAACAAGTCTTTAAATTTTTTTATTGTACGACTTCTCCACTGGTGACACAGAAATGGTTCCTTTTTTCTTATGGTCGATTTACATCAGACGAGCGAATGCTCATTCTATCCTCACTATATCAAATTCTTATCAAATTCTTTTAGTGTAAACAGTCGTAGAGCATTCTTTCGTTGTTATATATATGAATACGAGTGTTCGAAGATCAAGAAAGAATGCTCTTGTTCTAGCTCTAGCTTTTTGTTCGTTTGGTCTAAATCCACCCTTAGAGTATTTTATTTAAAAATTAATGAATTGTCACAAAATAAATAATATAAATACGTGTACTCTTCTCAGGAGATCGTTGATTCTGCGACCGTCACTTTAGAAATGAGAAGATTACAGCTAAGTAATACTGCTTTTAAGCAATGTTGTGTTCCTGTAGTGAGTAAGGCTCCTGGAGGAGATCGGGGATAGAGTCGACAACGCGCTTGCGATGTGATGTGATGTGTGTGTGTGTGACATGAAGATAAGCTACGGTAATCGCTTACCATCGGGTGAGTTGTATGCTTGTTTGCCGTCTTAGTTGTATAAAAAAAGTGACCAAATATATAAGCCTAATAGAAGTATAATTGTGTTTGTGTATCAAGTAAAAAGTTATCAAAATTGGTCCACTCAGTTAAAAGTTCTGAGGTAATATACATAAAAAATACGGTCGAATTGATAACCTCCTCCTTTTTTCGAAGTCGGTTAAAAACAACTAGAAAGAAAACATACAGTCAAGTACAATCACGCAGCAATAGTAATGTTTTTCTAACGAGAATATATTGAAATTGTTCCACACTGTAATAAATATTATAAAGACTTCCATTATTTCCACCAACACACTGACATGGAATACAGAACTGGATCTAAAACATCAGTATCCACAATGGCTATACTTTCCAACCCAGTGTCTAGAACATTCTTGAGACGATTTATAACTTTCTGTAATATTCAGTTCGGAAATTGTTTTTCTCCGGATGTCGGAGACTGCAAGAAACGTTAAGGCTACTACACACAGTGCCGCCGGCACTTTTACTTTACAAACTGAGTAGTTGTTTCATTTTCATTTTTATTTATTTTTAAACTTCACAAAAAGGAGGAAGATCTAAATTCTACTGTATTTTTATGTGTTACCTCATAAAAAATACAGTAAAAACATAAAAAGATACCTAAAAATATTTTATTAATAGTATACGTTAACACCAAATCTTAATTTTAAATAAAAAATATAAATGAATTAAATTAAACTGATTGGTCGGTCTGTCGGCAGACAGCGTTTAAGCAATTGATGTGTGACGATTATTATTGTATAACTAGCTGACCCAGCGAACTTCGTACCGCCTAACAGTCGATTCTTTAACTTTTTTTAATACTTATCCTTCCCGGAACTTCTCCACAAACACTTAAACCTTATGGTACTGTATTAAAGTTCAAATTGACTTTTAAGTATTATTACGAATCTTTTGTATGGAAATATAGAAAATTGTTGTTTTTAGACTTTTTCAGGGAATTTTTTAAATTTTTCTCTCCGTAATAACCATCCTCGTACTTCAAGGAATATTATAAAAAAAGAATTAGCAAAATCGGTTCAGCCGCTCTCGATATTTGCGCTTAGCAACACATTCAGCGATTCATTTTTATATATATATAGATAGAGATAGAGATTAATAAATGATGTGATAGTACAATGATGTACTTCAACATTAAGTCGAATGTGTACCTAGTTACCAACTGATAATGTCGACGTTTCCACGGGATCAGGAATTATATGTATAGGGGCGAAATCTAAAGGTGTAGCTTGTGAAAAACTAAAAATAGGATTATTTTCATATTTAAACTAGCTGTGTCCCGCGTTTTCACACGCGTTAATTAAAAAAAATAGTCTATAGCATTCCTCGATAAATGGGCTATCTAACACTGAAATAAATTTTCAAATCGGACCAGTACCTACTTCCTGGGATTAGCGCGTTCAAACAAATAAACAAACAAACTCTTCAGCTTTATAATATTAGTATAGATATACAATTCAATATTTTTATAAAAGCAATATCACACTGGATTTAGTATATTTTATTCGAATCAGAGGAGATTGAACGTGTGCGGTGCATGTTTTTTATTGGAAAATGTTTAGTCGACGCGGATCCAAGCGCTTACGGTTAAGTCGACCCAAATCGAAAGATAAAAGTTACATTTGTGATAGATTTGTTAGGATTTAGTCGTTTAGTCTGGAAATTACTGTTTTTTGGAGTTTACTCCATAAGAATCGATTTTCATATAAGGCCCCGGTATGAAAAAAAAAATGAGGTGTAAAATCTACTGAACGAATGATCTCGTTACGTTTTTGTGCGCCATCTATCTGCTACGACGTTTACGACAGTAGCAGCTACGGCCTACGACGTTTACGACGGTATCGGTTACTACGTTTTCTAATAATGCCATCGATGGATGGCGTTATTTGATTCGTTTAAATACCATTTGATATGTTATTAATATTTTTCTTAGACTACAAAGCCCTTTTTGTGCCTATTTAGACAGTCCATCTGAAGAAGTAAACTCCAGTCGCGCGTCGGAGCTGACACACACACTTTTTTATTTAGAACTAGCTGCGTGGACAGACTTCGTTCTGTCAATAGTTGATGATAATTGTCTACGCAATTATTGTTTTTCATTTATTTATTTTTTTTAGTATTAAAACCTTCCGTGGGCTTAAAGGAACATACAAAAATAAATTAGCCGAATTGCTCGAGCCATTCTCGAATTATGCACTTAGCAACATTCATTTTTATTTATATAGATTTTCTAAATCATTTACTTAGTGGTAGTTTTGTAAAATAGTATTTCTAGTAGTAGGAAATACATCTGCCAAACCGCAGTAGAGCAGCGTGGTGGATTAATCACCGATCCTTCTCCTACACGGAAAAAGAAGCCTATGCCATACAAAGTAGCATTATTTTTAAAAGTAACTAGTAAGTCACGTACGACACAAAATATTTTGAGTGTGAATAAATGCTTGCTTTTCAATAGTATTTATTCTGAAGCAAGTATTTGAAGGTCTATACGTTTACGAGTACCTACGTAAGGTAAGTTACAATAAAACTCACTGTTATATAGTAATCGTTTCGCTATTTACAACACGATGAATATTTAAACCGCTATGAGCGAGGGGCATTCGTTGTGATAGTAAAAATGTTATATTTTCTTTTATGCTGCTTTCGTTTGGACGGTCATATTAAAACAAGCCTTCTCCTGTCTGGAGATAGAGGCCTGTGCCCAGCAGTGGGATAACACTGGCTGAGTCATATCAAAATCATGAAATGACTGTTTATACCTACCAGTTTATTCGGTTCTGCAAAACAATTAAAAACAAATTATAGTGTAAAGCTTAAAACAATATTTTTGTTTTCGAATATTATACACTAGCTATGCCCCGCGGTTTAACCCGCTTTAATTTAAGTTTTCTTCTTTACAATCGTATATAATAGATCACGACTGTATAAATATAAATAACTAGCGACCCGCCCCGGCTTCGCACGGGTGAAATTCTGATATTAAATAGACTACAGAATGTCTTTATGTACAAAGTTCACAGCTTTTTTGTCATTAGACAGTACAAACATGTTTTCTTTAGAGGTTACTCTTGACTTGATAAATTATGGTTTTAGCCTAATCCTATACAACCTAATGTACTTACTATAATTATGCGGTTAAAAACTATTCCTAATACCGACTAAAGTACGAACAAATAATTTCAAAAAAAATGTTGCACGGCCGCGGCTCCAAGCCGGTACCACCGCAACCGTTATGTCCCTACATTTTAAATCTGTAATATCTTCGAAAATATTCATTTAAGTGACATGCTGTAAGGGGCCAAATGGATCAATATTAAATGCATAATGTATTTAAGGTACTAAATTGCATAAGGATTAATGCTGTATTGCTTAAAATCGCTTCGTAAATAAGCCATTATTTCTCGTAAAAAGTAAAGGATAAAAAATGGTTATTGTGGGTTATTCTTAAGAGATAGACTGATAGATAGACATAGAAGTGATTATATGTATTATATGCAATGAAAGCACAAAAAATGTGTTTATTTATGACATCACGTTAGAAACCTATTATCAGTATTTATCTCCTATATTATGCATGTATAATACATATAGACATTCCTCTTGAATCACTCTATCTATTAAAAAAAAAAACCAAATCAAAATCCATTGCATAGCTTTAAATATCTAAACACACATCTACAAACCTTGTTATTTCACTAAGCGTTATCTTCTATTAGCCACGGAAATTTAAAAATTTTATTATTAACGCCCACCCCCGCCAATCCTTATTGGGGATGAGTTACCACAAAATCCGCTCATTGGTCATTTTTACATGACATAAAGGAGATTCCTACCAAATTTGGAGTCGATAGGAGCTATAGTTTAAAAACGGGAATTTTCCATTATTAACGTTCCCGCAACCCCCTCTTGTGGGTGGCATTTCGTAAAATTTCCGTTCTTAGCTGACCTCTACTCGGCAAAAGGATTTTTCCTACCAAATTTCAAGTCTCTACGCTTAATGGTTCAATTTTCCATTGTTGACGCCCCCGCAACCTCCCCTTGTGGGTAAAATTTCGTAGAATCCGTTCTTAGCTGACCTCTACTCGGCAAAAGGAATATTTCTACCAAATTTTAAGTCTCTACGCCTTATGGTTCAATTTTCCATTGTTGACGCCCCCGCAACCCCCTCTCGTAGGTAAAATTTCGTAGAATCCATTCTTAGCTGACCTCTACTCGGCAAAAGGAATATTTCTACCTAATTTCAAGTCTCTACGCCTTATGGTTCAATTTTCCGTTGTTAACCCCCGAAACCCCCTCTTGTGGGTGGAATTTCGTAATTACTTTCTTAGCTGACCTCTACTTGGCGAAAAGAATATTTGTACCAAATTTCAAGTCTCTACACCTTACGGTTCAATTTTCCATTGTTGAGGCCCCCCGCAACCCCCTCTTGTAGGTAAAATTTCGTAGAATCTGTTCTTAGCTGACCTCTACTCGTCAAAAGGAATATTTCTACCAAATTTCAAGTCTCTACGCCTTATGGTTCAATTTTCCATTGTTAACCCCCCGAAACCCCCTCTCGTGGGTGGAATTTCGTAATTCCTTTCTTAGCTGACCTCTACTTGGCGAAAAAAATATTTGTACCAAATTTCAAGTCTCTACACCTTACTGTTCAATTTTCCATTGTTGACACCCCCCGCAACCCCCTCTTGTAGGTAAAATTTCGTAGAATCCGTTCTTAGCTGACCTCTACTCGTCAAAAGGAATATTTCTACCAAATTTCAAGTCTCTACGCCTTATGATTCACTTTTCCATTGTTAACCCCCCGAAACCCCCACTTGTGGGTGGAGTTTCGCAAAATCCGTTCTTAGCGGATGTCTACTCGCTATAAGGAATCTACCTGCCAAATTTCAAGTTTGTAGGTGTATTTTTCATTGGACTGTCATAAAACTACCATCCCCTGTTTTAACCCCAAAAGGGGGTTGATTTCCCAAAATACATTATTAGTACACCTCAACACCATCTATAGAGCATACATTTTGAATTTCAAGTCTCTTACTTCAAAAACATAAGACTTTCATGCAAACTTCCAACCCCCGTTTAACCCCCTTAGGTATGGAATTTCGTAAAACCCGTTCTTAGCGGATATCTACTCCATATTAGGGACCTACCTGCCTAATTTCAAGTTTGTAGGTGTATTTTTCATTGGACATTCGTACAAACTATCATCCCCTGTTTTAACCCCAAAAGGGGGTTGATTTCTCAAAATACATTATTAGTACACCTCAACACCATCTATAGAGCATACATTTTGAATTTCAAGTCTCTTACTTCAAAAACATAAGACTTTCATATAAACTTCCAACCCCCGTTTAACCCCCTTAGGTATGGAATTTCGTAAAACCCGTTCTTAGCGGATATCTACTCCATATTAGGGACCTACCTGCCTAATTTCAAGTTTGTAGGTGTATTTTTCATTGGACATTCGTACAAACTATCATCCCCTGTTTTAACCCCAAAAGGGGGTTGATTTCTCAAAATACATTATTAGTACACCTCCACACCATCTATAGAGCATACATTTTGAATTTCAAGTCTCTTACTTCAAAAACATAGGACTTTCATATAAACTTTCAACCCCCGTTTAACCCCCTTAGGTATGGAATTTCGTAAAACCCGTTCTAAGCGGATGTCTACTCCTTATAAGGAACCTACTTGCCTAATTTCAAGTTTGTACGTGTATTTTTCATTGGACTTTCATACAAACTATCATCCCCTGTTTTAACCCCAAAAGGGGGTTGATTTCTCAAAATACATTATTAGTACACCTCAACACCATCTATAGAGCATACATTTTGAATTTCAAGTCTCTTACTTCAAAAACATAGGACTTTCATACAAACTTCCAACCCCCGTTTTACCCCCTTAGGGGTCGAGTTTCATAAAACCCGTTCTTAGCGGATGTCTTCGCCCTATAAGGAACCTACCTGCCAAATTTCAAGTTTGTAGGTGTTATAGTTTCAGAGATTTCGTGATGAGTGAGTGACCTTTCGCTTTTATATATATTACTAGCCGACCCGTGCCCACTTCGTTGGGCGTGAATTATTTTTGTGATTCAAATAATATACTTATACTTAAGTTTTCATCTCGCTCACATATAACTACCACCCTCTGTTTCAACCCCAAAAGGGGTTAATTTCTAAAAATACATTATTAGTACACCTCCACACCATCTAAGAGCATACATTTTGAATTTCAAGTCTCTTACTTCAAAAACATAGGACTTTCATACAAACTTCCAACCCCCGTTTTACCCTCTTAGGGGTGGAATTTCGTAAAACCCGTTCTTAGCGGATGTCTACTCCCTATAAGGAACCTACTTGCCAAATTTCATGTTTGTAGGTGTTATAGTTTCTGAGATTTCGTGATGAGTGAGTGACCTTTCGCTTTTATATATATAAGAAGATTATAGATAATAAAATATAAAAGTGAAACTTTTTTTCACATTATAGACATTTAACCAAAAAAATTTGGAATAATATTCCATTAAGGGTATGAAAATCGCTTTATCAATCTTACCGCGCGGCCGACCGTCACACGACATGCAACACACAGACGAAAAGGTTTGAGACTCTTCTCTTAACTCGAGAATACCATATATGCTAGAGGTATATGAACCATTAGCCAATAGTAGCTTAGACGGCTGCACAAAGCATTACAAGCCCGTTTTCATATTATTGTTTGAAATTTGAATTAGATTGAGACGCCTGAGGCGTGTCTTAAGTGTTCCGTAACCGCAGGATACCCTTCACGGAACTCTATTCGTCTCAGTCCGTCCGTCAACCGCTGTCGTATTTGTTGATTGTATTAATAGCTTGAACGGTTAACTAAACTACACGTAGTAGGGGTGAAATGTTAGATGAATAGGTATACCTATACTGAAGGTAATAGATATTTTTGAAGCTGTTCTGAAAAGTATTAATTTACTTTTGAATAAAAACAAAAAAGTTTATTTTTATACAACTTTTAAACTAGTTTGAATACACTATCAGTTTAAAGACTCAAAAAGTTAAGGGTGTCGTTTTATTTCCAGTTTCGTTCATTTTAATTTTTTTGTAGAAGCCTCCGTGTAAATTTTTGGAAATTAATTTAAATTATACCCTATGACTAATTTTTATTTTGCTATCCAATATTTATCTTTAAAAAGGTTTTCTTCATTACATTATTTGTGTGTTTCTTTTCTTTCATATAAGAGTCGCGCGTGAGTGCAGCTCGTAACGTTATTATTAATTAATGAACGAATGCTTTCAAAATTTAATTCATTGCGTCGACTTCAAGCAGTGTTTGTAGCTTTGAAATAGTAGCGAGAAGTTCTTGTTTATGAATGTTTAACTAGTCTGTACTGTACAAGATATTTGAAATAATTATGAGCTTAGGAACTTGTGCAAACAATCTAACTTTGATAATAGGACTCGTAATCTTTTAAATTAAACATTATTTGCTAAGAAAATATATAATGTACTTGAACTAAGCTAAAAGTCATTTTAATAAAGTAAATAGTTAACGTAAAACTTTAAATTAACTTTTTACAGAAATACCTTTAACAAAGAACAAGAAACAACAAAAGAAGTCAATAGTTTTCTCGGAAGGTTGGACATAAATTATATAAAATTCCACTATACATAGACCAACTATCTGACTGTCCCTTATAATGAAATTACACGAAAATAACTTACCTAACAATACGGAACCCAACATCGTTAAGGACGAAATTTACTTACATATAGATTGCTGCCTGAAACGTACTTATTTTTAATCTGTCATTTCTGTACAATCTTCTAGTTTTTTTTAAGTGAAACTTCTATAGGGGCATGATGGGGTAAAATGTGAGCGACCGGTAACGTGGCAGCGTCAGGGACGGTCAGTACTTGGATGGGTGACTGCCTTAGAACACTGCGTGACGCTGGCTTTTTTTTCAGGTTTTTTTTTTGTATTTTAAATTCGTTTTTTTAATTAGTTTTTTTTAATTCGTTTTCCAAAGAAGTTTCACTTCTGATATGTGTACTTTGTACGCACGCAGTAAGTGATTACCGCAGCCTACGGGGGCCTGCAATACCAGGAACATCTCTCACATCACTCATCACATGCGTGAAGCCATCCCTACTCCCGACCTTGCCAGAGGAGCTCTGCCCACCTTATTAACCACAGGAACACAACACTAAGAGCGATATTATTTGGCAGTGATCTTCTGAAAGGTTAAAGAATTTTCTGGCAATAAGGGGCAGTCAATCTATAAGCGTTTTTTATCACAAATAATAAATCTATTCTTCAAAAAGTATTTTATCTTTTATAACATATTCTTAGACAAATATTTTTTACGGAATGAAGCCGTCAATAATGACACCAGAGCAGTTACAAAGACCAAATATCAACTGCTATAATACAAAGTTACACCAAAACACAAGTAATATTGCCTCAAATTCAAACAACTCTCATCATATGCAATTTGAACCGTTCTCAATAAGCGCGATGTCACTCAGGGAGAACAAACGAATCGTGAGATGAAAGGTGAACTGTACTCGTTAAACGTGTGAGGCGCCGTCGCTGCGAGCTGTGAGTAATTAAAACTACCCTCTCAGTTAACAAGAAGAATCTGAGAGGATTTTCTTGTTTACCAAAAAAAAACTTTAACTTCTGCAAATTTTGTTCTTGAAAGTTCTTAATACGGTTGAATAGTAAAAAAAAAAACAAATGATTCCTAAATATGTGATTGAAATGTACAAAAATAAATAGGTACATATTTTAAGTGATCAGATTACAAACGAAATTATACTTAACTTTATAAACGCAGCAGATTCGAGACGGATCACGCAAATTCACTCGAAATATGTATTTCGGGCAGAACTTTTACATATTTTAAGTCAACAGTCATAATATATTGACAAACTTTCACTTGAGTCTGATTTAATATGCATACGTATGAAGGACAGCCTGGAGTTTCGGAGCTCTTCTCTAATATTTATACACAATCTTGGCGACGACTCCCTCGGTATACAAACGTGAAAACTTATTTTTGTGACGCGACACAGATATTTTATTAGGTGTCTATTGTATTGTGATTCCGTCATGACGTAAATCTTTTACAGTAAATACGTGATTTCCTACTTGCCAGTTATGCTTCTTTAGATCTACAGTAATATATATTTCTGTCATATATTCATCGTGAATAATTTATATGTTTACGTCGTGATATCTACGATCTATAAAAGATTTATGTTAATATGCACTTCTTTCATAAATTCCTAATTTAGCTACATTTTAGACAGGCTCGACTTTATCCCGATAGCTTTGGTAATTTTAGGACATGTTCGTTACTTTTATACAATTTTTTTTATACAACTAGGTCGATAAACAAGCGTACGGCTCACCTGATGGTAAGCGATTACCGTAGCTTATAGACGTCTGCGACACCAGAAGTATCGCAAACGTGTCGATGACCCTGCCTTCAATCTCCAGGGGCATCCAGGCGCTCTGGTCACCTTACTCGAAGAAACACAATACTGCTTGAAATCAGTATTATTTAGCTGTGATTTTCTTTAAGGTTGAGATAAGCTTCCCCAGTACATGTCGACGCAATTTCACATAGTAATGTCGTAAGCCATCTTGGACAAAAATATTTTAAAGCTTCATTCTTTAGATCGACTGTCTAAATAGGCACAAAAAGGCTTACTAGTCTAGGAAAAAGATTAATAGTAATGGTAAATAAACCGACCGACCGGGTTCCGATAGATAGTGCAAAAAACCTAACGAGGTCATTCGTTCAGTATATTTTACACCTCATATTTTTTTCATACCGGGCCCTTATATAAAAATCGATTCTTAAGGAGTAAACTCCAAAAACTACATTTTTATCGTCAGTATTGATTACAGTTTGTCCTCCAGAATATATTTTTCCAAAGCATCTTCAATGTACAGTAGTTAGCCTGTTAGTTTTATTATGAATGAAGACGTTTATTTCTCACTGAAGACCCCTATCCGAATAAGTACTATTAAATTTTTCAAGTTCGTAAGTACTTTAAATGCATAATATTCATATATTGTTGTAGACAAATACAATTGGAGTGCTTGAGTGATAATTGTTAAATTTCAAGACGGCCGCTACTAGGTAGAAAAAAGAAAAATATTAACTTTAATATCTATTTTAAATGTATTTATCCGCCATCTTAAATTTCTTATGACGTCAGAAAGCACTTGGGTAGTTATATATACTTTATAGTCCTGGTCAAGAGACAATTGAGTTGAAACGACCTCAGTAATTAAACAAAAACATCGAAAATCGTCCTTCGATGAGACTGAGAAGAGCACTGAAGGAAGTTAATTAGTATTTAATCCCGTTGTCCCTCAGAGGTGAACTAAGGCTATGCCGTGATGACATTGCTAGTAATAATTAATGTTGTAGCTTCAATGCAAATACTAGACCATTTCAATTTTTGGTTACATTGAAAGTGAAACAACTGTTTACACGTCCATTAAATATAAAGAAACTATTAAAGCCCTAAAAATCAACTCGAATATTATAATGCTTAACTTTTTAATTAATATTCACGACAAACGCCGACTTTTGTGATCTAAAGGTCTAGCCTTCACTCTTGGTTACTTAAAAATTAATCTTCTCTAAGTAATCGGTAAACTTTGCCGAGTCCGTTTTGATTAAACGACAGCTTACTCGTACAACTTTAAATTAAAAGTAAATGAAATTTATTAAGCGTTGACATTTTCAAAATTCAAATTACTTATTTACTAAAAATAATTCATAAAACATTTAAACTGGAAAAAGTTACTCAGACTCACAGTTTATAAAATTAAAAAGTGATATTTACTAAACTGCGTGCATACAAAGTACATATGTCAGAAGTGAAACTTCTTTGGCAAACTAATTTAAAAAAAAACTAATTAAAAAAAAATAAAAAGCCAACTGCACGTGGTGTTCCCAGGTGCCCATCGCCCATCCAAGTACTGACCGCGCCCGACGTTGCCGCGTCACACGTTCTCTCAAATTTTACCCTCATACGCCTAAAGAAGTTTCACTTCAAAAAATAAAATAAAGTAAAATACAATCTAACATATACTTTATTTCTCAGCTTCAGTTAGTTTTCACTTGTAAAATCCTAGTTTAAAACCACTTTACAAGTTTACTTTAAAAGTAATAGTGTGTTATATTGAAACACATGAATTTCAAAAGATTAAGTGACTCTCAAGTTTGAATTAAACATGCGGTGTCGAGTGCGGGCGCGGTTAGAATATAAATTAATTTCGCCAGCGCAGTCGTACTGTTGCTCGGCAACCGGCCGAACTAATTAGGGACTAAGGAAGTGATATGTTAATGAGTTGTCATGTCAACTGAGATGGAGATAATTATATTCATTTTATGTTGGTGTAATCATTTTTGATGAAGTAATAGAATAAATTAATTATTACGATTAAACATCTTCATAAATACTGATACAAGTAGATATAATCTATATACAAAATCAATTGCTGTTCGTTAGTCTCGCTAAAACTCGAGAATGGCTTGACCGATTTAGCTAATTTTGATCTTGAAATGTTTGTGGATGTTCATGGAAGGTTTAATCAGTGAGAAACATAAATAATATGTAACGGAAAATACTAAAAATGACGATTTAATTTTCCAATACAAAATGTTCCTAGCGGGGAAATTTAATGTCTTTTGTCAAAAACGTTGTTAATTGGTTGTCAAATATTTATAGGTGCGTTCAAAAAGTGTATTGTGTATATTTTTCACAAATAGGTATGTATATGTAGGTGATACGAAGTTCACCGGACCATCTAGTCTATACTAATATTATAAAGAGGTAAAGTTTATAACTTTGTTTGTATATACGGGGTAATCTTCGCAAATACTGATCCGATCATGAAAATTCTTTCGCTAACAGAAAGCTACACTATTCAGGAGTGACAAAATAAAAGGAAAAAGATAAAAATATATGAAGATTTTAAATCAGCAGAATTTGAACCTGCGCCCTCTGACGTGCCGTGTCAACAATTCAATCTAATCAAGCATTATTATTTGCCTTAGAAATTAATTTGTGATTTTAAAACATTTATATTTATCTGATTTGCTGAAAATAGTGAGAGTGTATTGGAACATATCAAATTTCACCGTACCCTTCTTATGTGAAATGGATTATAACGCCCAACGAAGTGGGCACGGGTCGGCTAGTTTCTAATAAAAAGAAAAAACAATAAACTCGTAATGCGAATAAGAAAACCTTCTGGGATGTATTCGAATTTAAATTCATTTTGTTTATATTTTTCTTTTTACTTAACTTTGTTATCAAACATTGGAATTTTTTTCTGAGCGCGTCATGAGCGTGGGTCGAAGCCGGAACAGCGAGCGCCACAAACTTGTTTTTACACCTGCCTGTTAAGCCAAAGTAAAAAGTACATTCACAGTAGCTCAGTAACCGGGGTTTTTTTGGAACGTACGGGACCTGGTATTTTTTTTTTAAATATGTTCAAAGGTGTCCCCTGAATGTAAATCCAAGTTGGCGCGGCTGATGCGGGACCGGCACCGCTGCGTTAACTTAGATTTACATTCAGGGGACACCCCTGAACATATTCAAAAAAAAAATACCAGGACACCCTTAAACACATCCAAAAAAAGTAAATACCTTATAAACATACTTTTTTGGTTGCGGCTACTGGGTTATAGATATAGATTTGATTTATAAGTATAGTATTCCAAGCAACTATTACTAATAAATCAAATGTGTTTTTCTTCAAGCTAGTGACCTCAATATCTCGTTCCAAGTGCGATGATGTGTCTCCTCCGGCTCAGTGAATCGAGCGTTATCGATGTGTCACATCGACTTGTGTATGTTTGCATGTAAACACATTACATACACTATTTTTTCATATATAAATACATAATTTATTGACACAAATACAGTGCTATGTACGAGTATACGCATATGTATTTGTGATTAAAATATGGTGACGCTTGTGGCGCTTTTTTCCTCAAAAGTCAAGACGGTTTTGCGTTTGTCATGCAAATCGTTCCAACGAAAGTTTGACTTGTTAACTTCAATGACAAAAATTAACACTTTTTAAAGAAAAATAGACGAAAGTATAAAGTGTTTCATCCAAACATTAGATAATTAAGTAATGTTTGTCCCAAAAAAAGATTATTTTATAAGTGAGTCTTGACCCTACGACTACCGCAACAGCCAGTTTCTGTGACAATTGCCACCGCATCATCTAATTATACACAGCACTGGCTGTTGCTCTGGTAGTTGCGGGTTACAATCTTCGCAAATGACAAACATTTATGTTGGCCGTAGATGTTTGTCGAGGTCTGGGCGTTTGTGCTTGTGTATTGTGTGTGTTTCCGAACCCCCGACACAGGAGAAAACCCTACTGGGGGCCGTTGAGTATTAAGAAGTGTTTGTTATTTATGTTTATTATTAGATTTTATTTCTAGTATGTCTAGTATTATCTAACATCAGTACACGTCATCGATGTGTGCAAAAGTCAAAACAAGCTCTTACACAAACGATTACAATGGACAGTGTGCTGTGATTTGTTTTTGACATAAAACAAAATGAAAATGTTCAAAACGTGACAGAACCGCGCATTATGTAAAAAATTAACTAAAGAACTTACAAAATCTCGGCCTGCGAACGATCGGCCACGGCGCTCGTTTCTCAAAGTAACGACTATTGAAAAACTTGAAATTGGTTTTGGTTAAACAAAAAAGTGGAATAAATAACGTTTCCAGTCTCAAGTCTTATCGTTAAATGAAATTACATTAAAGGTTTCAGCCATTTTTCACAAATAATTGTGAAGAAATTTCACTCAAAGATTAGTTTCATTAGAATTTAAAGAAAATGTCGCTGTCCAAGAAGCTTATTAAGAGAGTACCTAATAAAGTTCCAAAACTTCTAACTTTCTTAAAAATGTACAGCTGAATTTTCTTATCTAATAAAAGAATTCGTCTTTCACCGATGTTTTTTGCTTTTAAAAGATAAATTTAAAACAACAGTTTCTTTATCGTGAACCTAAAAACACGATAAAACGGTAAACGAATAACAATCAGTGAGTTTGTTTATACATCTTGTTATTCCCGCCCTCCCGAAATAAATTCCAACTCCACCAATGGATTCCAGATTAAATAAAAATGCACAGATAATGTGTTTTAGGATATACCACATCCACAATAAATACAGAAAATTTCTGTGGAATGATTTCCTTTATACTGATGTAAGTAATTTTAAATATATTTATAGGAGACGCCTGAAACACCAGAAACATCGCAAGCATGTTGCCGATCCTACCCCAGTCTCCCCCAAGAGCTTTGGTCACCTTACTCACCACAGGAATACATAAGTGCTTGAAAGCATTATAATTTAGCTGTGATCTTCTGTAAGGTTGAGGTACTTCCCCAGTCGGACCGCTCCGAATTTCGAGCAGGATATTTAAGCAGAATAATTGAGCAAAATTTGAGCAGGATATTTCCTATACTAATTCTAGCCTCAAATAAATGGAGACTTTAACTATTTACTCTGCCATGCCAGTTCTTCCTTTCATGCGTCTCGCACTTTCATTCTTCCTACTTTGTCTTCCTTTCATACAACTCAATCTCAGGCAGGGTGGATTTCCCCTCTAATTAACTTTTAAATTTTTGCAACAATAGATATGTAGAGCAGTTCGTAACTACATATTTCTTCATCGTCTAGAAAAATCTAATAATAGATAATTTAAATAGCTATCAGAGACGGAGAGAATGAAGCTGGTGAACTCCATCGCGGTCGTTTCGCGCGGCTCATATTGGCGGGAAATTGACTTCAGGCTTTATGATCAACGTATTTTGAAACGAGCTATTACGTTTTTATGACATTTTTATGTTCAATAGTTTAAAAGATTATTTCAGAGGAATTGCCTTTCGTGTTCACATTTTTTGATTAAATGTGTCTTAGGAAAGATAAATATTGCACTTTACTGTAGGTACTATAAACAGATTACTTACTTACCCACCATAGGAAAATAATACCACTGGAGAGCAGTGTTATTTAGATGTAATCTTCTGTGGGTCAATGTTCTTCCCCAGTCGGACTGTTCCAAATTTTAAGCAAGAAATTTTTGGGTTATCTTGAAGAAATGGCTAAATAGCCATAAGTCCGCCCATTGTACTTTTTTATGTTACTAAGTCGACAAACAAGCGTACGGCTCACCTGATGGTAAGTGACTACCGTAGCCTATTGCGGCCTGCAACACCAGAAGCGTCGCTAACGCGTTGCCGACCCTATCCCCAAATTCCCCCCCAGGAGCTCTGGTCACCTTACTCACCAACAGGAACACAACACTGCTTGAAAGCAGTATTATTTAGCTGTGGTCTTCTGCAAGGTCGAGGTACTACCCCAGTCAGGCTGCTCCATATTTTAAGCAAGAAATTTCCTCCTACTTTAGTAAAAACTTCACAGCCTGTAAATGTCTTTAAATGTGTTTAATGTTTAAAATGTTCTTGTGGTGTACAATAAAGTGTAAATAAATAAATAAATAAGAAATTTCTTTACAATGAAACAACTTTTTCGGATTTATAATCCGATTATCGAAAATCGAATAAAATCGAATAGATAAATTGAAACAACTTTATCGGATAAAATCCGAAACAGTTGTTTCATTGTAATGAGTGAAATTCGCGTAAACATTAGAAAACAGGACATTTCCTTTTGTGCCCTACTTCAATAAACCTATATACATTAGACATAATATCTAAAAGATTTGAAAGTAAATTTATAAAAGATAAAAGATCACAGATAAATGGCATTTACAAAAAGAATGAGTAAAAGAAAAAAAACACTAAGCCGACTTTAAGTCCGGTGCAGCGGAAGGATCGCGAAGTACTTATAAACTAGAGCTTTCTGTTATCTTAAATGGCAGTCATTACTATTGTTCTAGCTTCCGCTGAGTAAAATTGCGTTTTATTACATTCACTTAGAGATCTTTAATGTTGAGAGAATAAATATTGGAACCAAGTTCCTTATCAGGCGTTGCGGATGGGTACCCTAGCCGGCAAAAAAGATTTTTATGTATAGTTTGTATGATGGCTATACAGTGTCTAGTGTATAGTCTACGAGATGACTGTTATTATTGCAGTTTGCTATTGTTATATCATTCGATAACTATTACATATTTTTATAAATAATTGTAAATAAAATAAAGGTGTTAAGATAATTTTTTAAGTCGATTTTTATTATAGATTAAAAAAAAACATAATAAAAAATGTATACCCGAATAATTATTTTCTTTCCCTCGAATAGAACTTTAAATTAATATTTATAGTAAGGAATTTCGTTCCTATCTGATGTCCCACATTTTTTTATTAATGCTGAGTCGGCTTGTCCATTCTGTTATCCTTTTTACATAAAAGATACAAAACTGAACTGATCAGCATGTGAAGGTACCACTGCTGGAAATAACCCTTCTTTCGATGTAGAATAAGGCTTAAAGCTCAATTAGCGCATATTATAAAAAAAAGTCGCTTCCCGCTGTCTGTCTGTCCCTATGTATTCTTAGGTCTATAAAACTACGCAACGGATTTTGATGCGGTTTTTTTAGTAAATAGAGTGATTCCATAGAAAGGTTTATATGCATAACACATGCATAATATATTAGAGAAACACTGATAGTTTTTGCAACCGTGCGAAACCGGGGCGGGTCGCTAGTTGTTTATAATATTAGTAGCTATAACTATCATATGTCTAAGATAACTACCGGGAACTACAGAATCATGTACTCGTCCACGTTGTAGAGACCTCATCATTTGATATTTTTTCATTCTAAAAAACATTATCATTATATTTACCCAAACTTTGAAACTTTTTACTAATCCTAATGGTATGGTCTGCAAAACTTCTATATGCCGCTTTTAACGTTAATATCTAAATTTCGAGTTTGCCGTTTGAAACACTAGAGGATTAATGGTGTTTATTATACAATATATACGTATAAATCTCTTCAAAGTACATAATTATATAAACATGTTTTCATTTGACTCATTATTTATCTCGTTTATTTGGTTTTTTGGACGTTTGTAAGCACAAACGTTTTTTTTTTTACTTGAACAGTATCTCGTTCTACTGAGAATCTTTAATTGAAAGCAACCAAATTAAAACCAAGTATTATAAAAAAAAGTGTGCGTGTACTTATGTATGCACGTAAGAAGTTATACTTCAAGCTAGAGTATTAAAATACTTCCAAAAAACCTACCACTTAATAATTAGACAATAAATCCACAACGCCATTTCTTAGAAATGATAAAGACTACTTTCTTGTCTGCAAAACTAGCGGCATCTATTCATGCTTGCTTGAACTACGTCGTATCTACACGCGCATTGTAAAAATTTACTCTCATCATTTTTCTCTAACGCGCCAAGAGAAGTATAACTTCAAAAACAGAAACCAAGCGCCTCCAATAAAACAACAAAACAGGCAAAACAATCCCTTTAACTGCCGGATAAAAGGCTCGAGTTCTCAGTCCTTGTATCGAAGGTTGTATTTCTTATCGGACGTGCGCTCGAACCGGAAGAGCGTTCTCTGAGTTTTGTTGAAATACCGCAGACTGCACATTACTGCGACACTGCCGCTACGTGATAAACAGCTTTCCCCTTTTTCGTTTACGATTCGCTTTATATCGCACGTTTTAAAATATTTTAACTAGGATCAGATTAACGTTTTAAGTATTTTTTGTGTTTGTCTGAAAATCCATCTTAACTCCAAGAAATATTTGTTGTTACGTCAGCAAATCTGATAGATTAATAAAACGAATCGAGTTATCCCTTCAACACGAATATTTCTGTCGGTATCTTGTAACTTAGTTTCTTAAAATATACTCTATTTTGGAGCCACAAAGTAAATCTAAATAAATATAAATACATTTTCTGATATCTTGTAGAAGTTTCTGAATGAAATGAAAAATATCCTACTGCTGGGAATAGGCCTCTTTTATCATGTAGGAGAAGGATCAAAGTTTAATCCACCACGCTGCTCCAATGCGGGTTTGACAAATATATTCCTATTATTCCCTACTATAAGTAAAGATCGCTATCAAACATGAAGCTAGCGCAACAGCCACAAAACCAGTGCTGTGACCGTTGCGCCAACGCGGCAATTGGTCGTATCAAAGTATAATTTATAATTAATTTTTTTTCTTCTGAATAATGTATGAGTATGTACATAAAGATCTACATCCATCGTTTGCAAGCATCCCCCATACAATATTCATGGCTAACGCTTATTATAGACGTGGTGTTCTTCCTAAGGAACGGTGAAGGAACGGTCCCAATAGTCCGCTGTCCTCTGACCCTAAGGAATGTTTTAACGGAAATTACGAATTCGTTGTCGCGCCAAGAAGGGATCAAAGCTAACCTAAGTCAACATACTAAAGTACATCGTAGTTAATTTTATTGTAATTGTTATGCAATATATGTTCAAAACTCCATGTATCTAAATGGAAAATTATTTTTTATCTACTGCCGTTTCTCCGTCCCGTACGTGACTCAGTATTTTTGTGGGTACGAAATTATATGGGTTCTATTACTATAAGAACTTATCGAAATAACACAAAATTAAAATGTAATATCCACTCCGTTGTAAAACTCGTACCATTATGACATTTATTGGTAATTTAAGTTGTACGCATAATTATGTCTAAATAAAAGATAACAATAAACCCGCCTGCGTGAAGAACAACTAATAGAAAATCAACTTAAAAGCCTGAAACAAGATAAAAATTCAATAATTACACAAAGCTAGCGAAATAAATCGTAACTTTATGCAAAATCGTACTATGCAGTCATATTCCTCGGCAGTCGGGTAAAAAGGAAGGTCTCACAGACTGTCGTCTCGTGGGACATTCATCGGCGCGAAGTTAATTGACGCGTTCACCCTGGTGGGTTGTTTTGAAACCTTTTTACCAAATTCCGGTACAGCAAAGATGGATTATAAATTTTGCAGTTTATAGACTTATCATAATGTACACATAGAGATGCAAATTTATCTTTCTGAAATTGATGCTGAAAGGATTTTTATTAATGAAATTGTTGTTAAGAGAGACGTATCCCAGACACATACACCCTGTATGTGAGTACTCACTCATCTTCAGAAAATTCAAACGTCATTTTTCTTTAGAACATACGCTTACAATTACATATGTGTCACGTGCAAGCAAATCTGATATTACTTTACAAAAGCAAAACGTAAAAGAGAACAAAATAGAGTAAACTACACAATACACATAAATTTCGTAATTTGTAGTTTTGGTTCAATATGCGCGAGAGAGAATGGGAGCCCAAAGTACTTGAACTATAACGAAAATCCAAATTAACATTTAAATGTTCTTCTAACTCTATAATAAGTTTAATAATAATTGTATTTCAACTTTACAACCGGTCCTAGTTTGTTTCGTTAGTGGTAAAGTGTCCTGAGTTTGGAGGTTTTTGTCGAATTGAATTTATTAAAACAACGACCCCGCTGTTTGGTGGCAGTTTTCACAATAACATTATTTTGCTCTTACTCAGTATGAAAATGAAAACTAGATTATATAGAAATTTTGCAATAAAACTATCTTTGAGAGGCTTTTTGCCATAATCATATTTGAAGTTATCAAAGTAACTTTGTAAATAAGATGATAAAATAACCTCAGTAATTTGTTTTCAAAGTTCTATTTTACTAAAGTTATGATTTAATAATGAAGAGAAAACAACTAAATTTAGTTAACCAAAAGTATATCAACGAAATGAACTATAATCTATCTATATAATTATTAATACGTGAAGCAAAAACTTTGTACCCCTTTTTACGGAAATTGCGCGGACGGAGGAGTATGAAATTTCGCACACTTATAGTTTATATTGAGAAGAAGTGCAGAATGCTAATATTTTTTAAAATTATACATAAAACATACATTAAATTAATAGCACACACACACACGCATATATCTTTTGTTGGTTGTCAAAGTCTGCAGTCAAATTGAAAAATTTAAGAAAAGGTTCTTTATTTTCATTATTTTTTGGTTTCCTTTGTCTAGATGGTTCTGTAATTAAGATTCTTAAATCGTAGAATTCTTAAGTAAGTAAGTTAAAGAACAAACAAAGTGTTTTTAGAGATTATGCTGGTATCCTAAAAAAAAAAAAACAAAAGTTATTAATAATATTTGGCCTTCTCTGTTTGAATGTTGACGTCTCAACCCAAACTAGAAACTGTTATTACTTATTAATAACTCAAACATGTTTTTCAAAGTGTTTTCAATGTCGTGACGTCACAGCAAACAACGAGATTGTTCTTACATATTACGTTCCTGTTAATTACTGCCAAAGTTTGGGTTTCAGAGGTCAAGATATGAATATGATATGAATATATATATGATGATATGAATTTAAACTTGAGGGTTTGATTTCGGACAACAATGTTATTATGTATCTAATGTTAATGTATGATATAAATGTGTTAGGAACAGTGAGTGTTACTTTATCACGGAAGGAAGCTTACATTACAAAGTTCCTTAAAAGTGAAGTTACGTATAAAAGGTACTCAGTAACTTTGAGGGCAAACTCGTGTTTCATCCTGTCAGGATTTTTGAAGTCTTTTCAGAAAGTTTAAGCTTTATGCGTAATTTTATATAATCTCCTCATCTTTGCATCTTAGAAGCGTAACAGGATAACAGTGTTACTCAAACTAATGTTATACATAAAGAAGGCTCATTGATGACGAGCCATATAAGACCACAGCTAAATAATACTGTTTAAGAGCTCCTGGGGGGGGGGGGGGATTGGGGATAGTGTCGGCAACGTGCTTGCGATGCTTCTGGTGTTGCAGGCGTCTATAGGCTACGGTCTTACCATCAGGTGAGCCGTACGCTTGTTTGCCAACCTAGTTACATTACATAAAAAAAAAATGAAGATAGAAAGAGCGTTGAATCTCCTCGTTTTGTTCATAAAAGTGTTCGACTTGTCATCTTTAAATTTAACGCTTTATTTTCTTCTAAGTTTTTGCTACTGTATTAAGTTTTCTTCTATTGTTACATTAACGGGATATTAGCTTTGCATGTCGTGTTTGCTTTAATGTGGTTGTACATTTAGAAATGTAGTCTGTAATAAAATTAATATTGTAATGTATCATAAATGTAACAACTGCTAACAAACCTCAATCACTACATATAATAAAACAAAGTCGCTTCCCGCTGTCTGTCTGTCCCTATGTATGCTTAGATCTTTAAAACTACGCAACGAATTTTAATGCGGTTTTCTTTAGTAAATAGAGTGATTCAATAGGAAGGTTTATATGTATAATACATGCATAATATAGTAGAGGAACACTGATAGTTTTTGCAACTGTGAGAAGCCGGGGCGGGTCGCTAGTTTCAAATATTTTAGAAGAAGTCAACGAGCGTTGAATCACCTCGTGTTGTTCATAAAAGTGTTTGACTTGTCTTCTTTAAATTTTATGCTTTATTTTCTTTGGAGTTTTTGCTACTGTTTGATCAAGTTTTCTTCTATTATTACATTAACAGGATAACTTTGCATGTCGTATCTGCTTTAATATGGTTGTACAATAAGAAATGTAGTCTATAACAAAATTAATACTGTAATTTATTATAAATGTAACAACTGCTAACAAACCTTTATAAGTAAACAAATAAAATATATTCAGTAAATAGTAGCAAACTCGCATCTGCATAAGAAACGTAACGCGATGCACCGAGCGTCAGCAGAGTTCAATATTTGCATAAAATGTCACTTCCTACGTCTTCGATCGAAATCATCTCATGCAAAATGTAAAGATTGCATCGAGCGGGAAATTACCTTCAATGTATTCCGTTTTCTATTCTAAAGTTCTTATTCAATGATAAGAATAAGAATTGTAGATATGATCTATAAGAATTAGAATAATGCATCTGACGAATTTCTGGATTGTACGTTGAAGGCTTAACAATGTCCTACATTATAATGAAACAACTTTTTCGGATTTTATTACGGGAGTCCTCCCGTCACCGTGGTTGCTGTAAAGTATCCGAAACGTCGGGCGTGTAAAAAACTTAATAAACCGCAATAAAATTTGAAAAAGTTGTTTCATAATAATGATTGAAATTCGCGTAAACATTATAGAACAAAATGCCCTACAGTTACAAAACGGTAATGTGACGTCACTAAGCCGTGTTCTAATTTCGTTTGTCGGTTTGTCCGAAAGTTGTTGCAGTAAACTACGAATGCACGTTTACTACCAAAGGGTTGAGGTCGAGAAGGGTCACTAAGCGGTGTGTAAATAATCATAACTTTTGTGTAAGTACTTACTTTATAATTTCTTTTGTCATGTCTGCTTTCGTAACTGTGTATCTTTGTAATTGGATACAATATTGTGTGTATTTGTATATATTTGTGTGTGTATCAATATGAATTAAAGTGAAGATGTAGGTGCGAGGTACGGCATCGAAGTGTCACGTATTACGGCGCGAGTGCGGCGTCTCGACGTCGCTTGTCTGGCGCGAGGATTAATTAACACCGTCTTATGTGATAATACCTCAACATAAACTTGATAAACTACTTTGATAAGTATTAGGAGGATTCAAACGATCAAACTCTACAGAAATATAACACGCTTTCAATTATTACAACGAATGAAATTGTTACGGCGCAAGACAATCCAACAGTACTTCAGACGTCGGGGCCCACAGCGACGTCGGAAGCGGGCTGCCTGGCGTCGGGTACTAAGTACCGATGATATTAATCAGCTGCGCGAGCCGGTAATAAATTATTACAAACTAGTACTCACCGTCAAAGGAAGAGCTCGGCTATCCGGTCAAGTACAGTCAGGGTAGGTATGTGTTTAGGTAGTGGAATAGTGTGGTGACGTTGGTGTGTAATAAAGTGACCTGACAGCACTCGACAGCGCCGCGACTCGACAGCAAACCCGTTGCGCCCAAGCACCTCAGCCCACTCGCACTCACGGTCACGGAATTAATAGTCATAAATAAACAAAACGTCGGCAGAGAAAAATCCAAGTTTAAGGCACATAAATAATATTATAACTTCTTTCACTCACACATACAAGAGCAACGGAACAAAGGAAATCCACTTATAGTCAACACAAAACAGTTTACAGCAGTTTTTAAATACATATACACTTTAATCTCACTACAGACAAACTCACGCGGCATACAACTCACTCAATACTCGTTAAATCAATTGCCCATACGATAGAAATAACACGCCACGGATCACAAGAGATTAATACACTAACAAAATGGCGCTCGGGCCCACGGTCACAATATTAAAGTCCCGCGTCGTACCTAATACACGAGGTCAACCAAATAATGGGACTTTAGCACAAATTACACAAACATACAAGAAGGTTTATCAACGTTCAATGCAGGAATTATGACACGTAATCAAATCGCGCTGAAGCTAGTATCGGCTTCGTCCACGATGCGCGCGCGCCTTTCTGACCACTCTCAGATGCGACTAACTTAAAGTGAAGCGTGGCGACGCCGCGCGCCCCGCGCGGGGGAAAAATGATGCAATCCAGCCGTCAATTTCGTCATGAGGCCGCGAACTACATACGACCGAAGACCAACCGTGGAACGGAAAATTAAACCCTAAAGCCGTCGCCGTAAGGGTGAATTTAGCGTCAACAATCCCCCGTCCCGGACAGAAGGGCATTATGTCCGCGAACAAATTGGTAAACGAGACAAATTTCAGAGACGAGTGGACGGGTCGAGGAGTCGCGTGAGAAGAGCGGCTCCGGACAGCTCCAACTTACTGATCGTCAGGAGGGGCACTACAGAGAGCCACTCTTGCAAGAGAGCATCGTTAAGAGGCTCGGGTCTCGCCTAAATACACACTAAGTCCCAGCGCGTCATTTAATGGGACATTAGGAAGAGAACCTACTATATCATAAGGACATGTACTCAAACTAGCATGCTAGGATAATCGCTAGCAGGGACAACACTAATTCAGTTTTTCCCCCAGGAGCCGGAGGCTCAACGCCTCCGATGCCTAGTACTCGGCGCGATCCAGAGCTCCAGGGGAGCCCGAGTCCTCCCACCACCCTAGTAGAGGCCCCACAATGTTGTGAAGGTGGCCGTGGTGGGAGCTAGGGCGGCAAGTTCCTATCTGGAACTGCCGGACCCGTCCTCGCGCCGGGGGTCCTCGAAGCGACAGTCGGACGGCAATCCGACCACCGGCGGCGAGGTAGGGCTACGCGGATAGGCCCGAAACTCAGGGGGCCCCGGCCTCGCTGGCCGGGACAGATAAGAAGTCGCAGGGACTTGATAAAGTCGCCGACACCGACCAAGGGGGAGAGGGTGGCGCTCCAGTCGCGGCCACTCAGCTAGCGGAGGAGACAGGGGTCTGAACGACCGCTGAGTGGCGGCAGATTCCCGCTCAACCTGCGGAGGGGGGGTGCAGACCCCCCCGCCCCTGGCAGGGTGACCCCCCAACGGATCAGGGGAACGTCCCCTGTCCAGGCCAGGGGTGCAGGGGTTGGTGCGCGAGCCAGAAGTGTCGCGCGTGTCAGGAAGGCGCTCACGAGCGCCCCCGCCCGTGGCGGAGGCGCGGTCGGGAGGGACGCGAGGGGGTGCGCTGATCGGGCCCAGGCACAAGACCTCATGATGAGGACCCGAACAGTGCGGACAGGGCCGCTGGTGCAGGCAGTCCCTCTGCAGGTGCCGTTCCAAACAGGAGTAGCACCAGCGGCGTTCTCGCGCTATGGTCCGCCTAGCTTGCGCGGGCTTAGCCCGCAGCTTAGGGCAAGAAACGGCTCGGTGATCCGAACCGCGGCAGTAGTTGCAGGTGTTGCCGGTTGCAGGGGATCGAGTAACCTCCCTGGCCACTAGGCCGACATACGTAGGGAGCGGGCGGCGCTCTCCGGAAGAAGCCTCAGTTAGCTTCCGCGGAGTCGGCTGCGACCTCCCTGGCGGGTTCAGCCTTTCAGGTGCCCGGGAGTTGTCGGCGGCGCCCGCCGCGTTTGTGACCTGCCTACACTGTTGCTCGAGGAAGAGCAGCAGGTCCTTGAAGGACGGGATGTGATCAGCTCCGTCCCCGCCGTACCTCTCCTCGAAGTGGATGCGCAGATCGAGGGGTAGGCGGGACAGCACTAGGTGGAGCAATAAAAATGATCCTCCGACCCCTTCGTCGACCGGAAGCTCCAGACGTCTCAAGGAATTGCATGCGACTACGACAGGGTTGATAATGTCCTGGCGTAGTCTCGCCTTGTCCTGCAGTAGCGGAAGGTTAAGCAGCTGACGAGCATACTCGTCCGCCAGTAGGCGGGTATTTGCGTACCTCCTCTCGAGGAGGTCCCTTGCAATCAGATAGGAGTCGTCGGTCAGCGTCAAATGACCAACGACAGCAAGAGCCTCCCCTTCAAGGGAGGAGAGCAGGTATGCCATTTTTTGACCAAGGGACAAGTCCCCTCGGGCGTCGACTAAGCTATCGAAAAGGCCTATGAAGGCCAGCCATTCACCCAGAGCGCCCGAGAACTTAGGCAAGTCTAGAGTGGGCAACCTACCTAACAGCTCCGCTGGAGCTGGCTTCCGGCTCGGAGACACCAGAGGCGCCAGGCTCTGCATCTGGCCCTCAGGCTCCAGCTGGCCCCTTGCCTCAATCAATTCATCCGTTATATCGATGAACTGCTCGTAGTCCTTGTGCGCGGAGTCTTTGACCCCGCTTTCCACGTCAGAAGAGATCAGCTCTGAATACGCGTCCTCGACCACGGCCATCCGCTCATCAATCTGTTCCGCCCGCTGCACCAAATTATGCACGCGATCTGCACGCCCTATCAGAGTGCGGGCGTGCGACGCCCAGCGCAGCTGCTCCTGAATGATCAGTGCAGGTGCCTTAGTTTGCCTGTGTGGCGGCATCATAAAGAAATAAACAATTCAGTGATAGAAACAAATTCAGCAATATAAACAAATACAGTAATATAAATTCAGCAACAGAACCCAATTCAGCAATACAAGCAAATGCAGTAGCACAAATTCAGCAATAGAAACAAATTCAACAAATAAATTCAGTAACAAAATTCAATAACAAAAATTCAGTAATAGAGAAATTAAGTAAACAAGGCAGTAATAGAATTCAGCAATAGAAACAAATTCAGTAAGTAAACAAGGAAGTTATAGCAATTTATATGCTATTCTTTATATTTTATCACTTTAATAATAATTATTGTTACTCAAAAATATAATATCGAATAGGTACTGTAATTGAAAGCCACTAGATAACGAAGTAGGATAGAAAGAACTGAGAGAAAGCCAAATGAAGATTGTATTTAAATTTACGACAAAGAATTTAATAAAAAATCTTACAGAGATAACATATATACATTTAGCAAAAGAGAATATTATTTCACGCGCGCGCCTAGCTACACCGTAAGTTGCAGAGCCAATGTGTGGCGGTCAGGCGACGGCGGCTACGAAGTGGTGCGCGGGCGCAGCGGGGAGACGCGCTATTGTATTCATCGAGTGGCGTGATATCGCTGTGTGTTCCAAGCGCCAAGCGGAGCGAGTTACGCCACATATTCCCCCTGGCCAGACCGTAACTACGGTCGATAGAAGTCAGGAACTTTTACTCTTCGGCCGCTCCGCGTAGTTGTCTCTTTGTTGTCCACAGGAACCGGGAGCGCAGTGTCTGGAACTTTGGATCGTGAGACTCTGGGTTCTGGAGTTCTTGTTTCTCTCACTATGTACGCCGGTTTCAACCTGTCTATCGAGATATTATTCTTCTTCCCTCTTATGTCCAGGGTAAAGTACTTCTGTTGTCTGTCGAGTACTTTGAATGGCCCGTCGTAAGGTGGTTCAAGTGAGCTCCGGACATGATCTCGACGAAGAAAAACATGAGAGGACGTGTGAAGATCCCGTGGTATATAAAAAGGTGTTGTAGGGCTGGTGTGCCACGATGTCGGCTTTGGTGTGAGCTGAGCCATGCAGGATCGTAACCGTGATGCGTACTCCGTGACGTCTGCAGTGGTGTAATCTTCTACTGGAGAGAGGAACTGACCTGGTAAGGTGAGAGTTTGACCATAAACCAGCTCGGCAGGTGTAGCTTGTAGATCCTCTTTCCAGGAGTTGCGCATGCCCAGGAGAACCAGTGGGAGAACTTCAGTCCACTGTGATGACGTGTGGCACATGATCGCAGCCTTGAGTTGGCGATGAAGTCGCTCGACGATGCCGTTCGCAGCTGGGTGGTAGGCGGTTGTGCGCAAGTGACGCGCGCCAACCAACTTAGTGAGAGCCTTGAAGAGATGGCTCTCGAACTGGCGACCACGATCTGTAGTCACCCGTGCAGGACAGCCGAAACGGGCTATCCAGCCAGACACTAGTGTAGCTGCACAGGTCTCCGCCGTGATGTCCGCCATGGGGTATGCCTCAGGCCATCGAGTAAAACGGTCGATGACGGTAAGGCAGTACCTGTAACCAAAAGACAGAGTTAAGGGCCCTACTATGTCGAGGTGGATGTGGGAAAACCTCGACGAGGGAGTAAGGAAAGATGAAAGTGGGGATGTGGTATGGCGGGTGATTTTGCTTTTTTGGCATGACAAGCATTGCCGTGACCACTCTCTACAATCTTTGCGTATCCCTGGCCATACGTATCTTTGTGAGACCAGTCGCACAGTAGCTGAGCTTCCAGGATGATGCAGACTGTGTAGCGTGTCGAAAATTTGTTTCCTGAACTCTGGAGTGACATACGGGCGAGGCGGTTGTACGGAAGTATCGCAGTACAGAGGTAAGTCACCATTTATAGTTTTAATTCTTTTTAGTTTCAGGGTGGAGCCATGAAGGAGTAGATTTTGCAGTTCTGGATCTTTGTCCTGAGCTCGTGCAAGATCGTCGTAATCCACAGCTGTAGCGATCTCTTCAACTCGAGAAAGTGCGTCTGCAACTACGTTCTTCTTACCAGGTAAGTATTTCACGTCTGTCGTAAACTGCGCAATGTAATCAAGGTGTCTGAACTGCCTTGGGGTACATTTGTCTTTGCTCTTCGAGAATGCAAATGTAAGAGGCTTATGGTCGGTGAAGATTGTGAAAGTTCTGGCCTCAACCATGTGACGAAAGTACTTGATGGCCTCGTATACAGCCAGCAGCTCTCGGTCGTAGGGGCTATACTTCTTCTGCGAGGTGCTGAGCTTGTGAGAATAAAAAGCGAGTGGTTCCCAATCTTTACCATTCCGTTGTTGAAGCACGGCGCCTATGGCGGTATCAGACGCATCTGTCACTATTGCTAGCTCTGCAGCTGGGTCCGGATGGGCGAGAAGGGCTGCCTGAGATAGTGATTCCTTACAGTCTTTGAAGGCTTGAAGTAATTGCGGAGTCATGTCTATCGGATGTGATCCTTTAATCTTGGAGCCACTGAAAACGTCATTGAGCGGTGCTTGAAGTTGAGCTGCGTTGGGAACAAATCGACGGTAAAAATTTAGCATGCCCAAGAAACGTCTCAGTTCTTTGACTGTTTTTGGAACGGGGTATTGCCTGATAGATTCGACCTTGGACTCGAGTGGTTTCGTACCTGCAGCTGACACGCGGTATCCCAGGAATGTGACTTCTGGTTGGCCAAGTACACATTTAGCAGTGTTTACCACGATACCGTACTCCTTTAAGCGTTCGAAAAGTTGCCGCAAATGGTTCTTGTGCTCTTGAACGGATGACGAAAATACTAAGATGTCATCTATATATCCGTAGCAGAATTCGAGTCCCAGCAACACCTCATCGATAAACCTCTGAAAGGTCTGTGCAGCATTTCTTAACCCGAAAGTCATGAAAGGAAATTCGTACAATCCAAATGGAGTCGTAATCGCCGTCTTCATAATGTCATCTGGATTAACGGCAATTTGATTGTACGCTTTGACTAAGTCGATGGTAGAAAAGACAGAACAGCCTGAAAGTTGATATGAGAAATCATGGATATGACGGATGGGGTATTTATCTGGTATAGTTCTATAGTTAAGTGCTCTGTAGTCTCCACATGGTCTCCAACCATCATCTTTCTTCTTTACCATGTGAAGAGGGGAAGACCAAGCGCTCTCCGATCGTCTGGCTATACCGCTAGTGAGCATATCTGAAAACTCTTGTTTTGCAGCTTGCAAGCGAAGTGGATCGAGTCGTCGAGGTTTACTGGAGACTGGAGGTCCTGGAGTCGTCCTGATGTGATGCAGAGTGCTGTGCTTATATGGTAGGTTCACACCTGGAGGGCGAGTTATCTCCGGAAATTCCCGCAGTATCTCATGAAATTCGGTTTCTCCCGTGACTGACTTTACCGACGCGATGTCCTCAGCTGATGTGCAAGTTGTAGCATTGACAGAAAGAGTAGTAACGTTATCTAGTGGCTTTCAATTACAGTACCTATTCGATATTATATTTTTGAGTAACAATAATTATTATTAAAGTGATAAAATATAAAGAATAGCATATAAATTGCTATACTGGTGACCCCGACGTGATCAGCTTCCTCTCACCTACAAAGTAATAGAATTCAGCAATATAACAAACCCAGCAAATAAATTCAGTAATAAAGACAAAACAAAAACCCGGGATGTCGCACACAGGCCAACCTTCCCCTACCTACCCGCCAGCAATATAGGTACCTAACCCTATCAAAAAGAGCTCGCGCAGCTCAAGGCGCGGTAACCACGCTCTGCTTACCAAATGTTACGGCGCAAGACAGTCCAACAGTACTTCAGACGTCGGGGCCCACAGCGACGTCGGAAGCGGGCTGCCTGGCGTCGGGTACTCAAGTACCGATGATATTAATCAGCTGCGCGAGCCGGTAATAAATTATTACAAACTAGTACTCACCGTCAAAGGAAGAGCTCGGCTATCCGGTCAAGTACAGTCAGGGTAGGTATGTGTTTAGGTAGTGGAATAGTGTGGTGACGTTGGTGTGTAATAAAGTGACCTGACAGCACTCGACAGCGCCGCGACTCGACAGCAAACCCGTTGCGCCCAAGCACCTCAGCCCACTCGCACTCACGGTCACGGAATTAATAGTCATAAATAAACAAAACGTCGGCAGAGAAAAATCCAAGTTTAAGGCACATAAATAATATTATAACTTCTTTCACTCACACATACAAGAGCAACGGAACAAAGGAAATCCACTTATAGTCAACACAAAACAGTTTACAGCAGTTTTTAAATACATATACACTTTAATCTCACTACAGACAAACTCACGCGGCATACAACTCACTCAATACTCGTTAAATCAATTGCCCATACGATAGAAATAACACGCCACGGATCACAAGAGATTAATACACTAACAAAATGGCGCTCGGGCCCACGGTCACAATATTAAAGTCCCGCGTCGTACCTAATACACGAGGTCAACCAAATAATGGGACTTTAGCACAAATTACACAAACATACAAGAAGGTTTATCAACGTTCAATGCAGGAATTACGACACGTAATCAAATCGCGCTGAAGCTAGTATCGGCTTCGTCCACGATGCGCGCGCGCCTTTCTGACCGCTCTCAGATGCGACTAACTTAAAGTGAAGCGTGGCGACGCCGCGCGCCCCGCGCGGGGGAAAAATGATGCAATCCAGCCGTCAATTTCGTCATGAGGCCGCGAACTACATACGACCGAAGACCAACCGTGGAACGGAAAATTAAACCCTAAAGCCGTCGCCGTAAGGGTGAATTTAGCGTCAACAGAAATATATTTCTTAAACTGTGGCAAAAAATACTTGATGGTTTGTTATTGAATTCTGTTAGTTTATCTCTATGTTCTTATATAAATATTACAAAACGAGTGAATCTGTCTCAAAAAAATACTTTATATGCCTGCCTTTTCATAGTAATATTGTAAGGTTAAGCAAGGAAATCGTATTGATTACTTGACTTTTATCTTTAACATTAGCTGTATTTTGAAACAATTTCAACAGAAGTATGAAGATATGACTTGTATTTTACTCAAATAAATCTGACGACCAAGTCTACCGACTCTTTGTATATCGGTATAATTTTGCGATTTATTTATCAAATGAAGTCTAGGTTCAAAACTTATCGTATTTATTACACGCATCCAATAAGTTCTTCATAACCAAATAATATTTCTGTACAAAAATTAAATGTTCAAGTTTAGGATCACGCGCCAAAGAAAACTTTTACGAGAGTTTGATTTCCGCGGAGGATTCATCCTCGCTAGTCGCTGATAGCTTTATGAAGTTTTTCGTCGAAGAATCAAATATTGAATGAAGACGAAAGGCGCCAAATTGAGTCAGCTTACTTTTATACCGTTCAGCGATTGATCATTTTATTAACATTATTAATTTACTCGACTGATGTCAGTGTCAAAAGCCTTCAATATATTTGCAATGATTGATTGATTGATGGATTGAATCAGCCTGTAGTGTTAGACAGCTGGGCCTAGGCTTCCCTCTCCATGTGGGAGAAAGATTGGAGCTTAATCCACTCTACTGCGGGTTGGTGAATACGTGATATAGAAACCATCACCAGACACCAGAGTATTTTCAATGCGAGTTAAAAAAGAATGTTTTATAGACCGCCTAGAATCGTGATAGAAATGCTTGATTTATTTCCATTCAAGTTAATTATTTTAGACTACGAGTATAATCTATTTCTATATCTCTCACTCGCTTTAACCTAACTTGGTTCACTGCAAGACACAGTCTTCACCAAGTTCACGTCAAGTGTTTGGATTGTCCGCAGTGCTCACCCAGACTCCGGCGGTGACCTTTGGACGACCTATGCTGCCTTTGCTAAAACGCGGTCTTCACTCCTTGCTGTGTGGCTACGGCATAGAATTTAGCCACCCCCTCTCATCCCGTGGGTGTCGTAGGAGGCGACTGAGGGATAGCAAAGTTCCAATACCACCATGGGACTAGTGGAGCCGACCGATGGCGGGATAACCATCCTACAGCTGGCTTGTTAAATGAACAGACCGGGGACGGGCAGCAGCGTCTTCGGTGCGATAAGGCCAGCCCTGCGGTCGCCAACCCGCCTGCCCAGCGTGGTGACTATGGGCAAAAACCCTCATGAGTTCGCGACAGAAGTTTCGGCCCTCAGTTCCCGGCGGCCCCACTATTCCCGGCTATGGCAGCGGCCGTGGTAACGGTGGGGCAGAGGGTGCTAAGAATCTCCGGGGTAAGGGAGGCTGCCACCCACAATTACACCTAGCTACGTATAATGGACGCACACTACGGCTGGACCATCACCTCACCGAACTTGAAGTAGAACTGAGTCATATTAAGTGGAGCATACTGGGGTTGTCTGAAGTCCGAAGAGAGGGCGAGGACACGATGATCCTGGACTCCGGGCACTTGTTCTACTTCCGTGAAGGTGATGGGCTTTCCCAAGGTGGTGTCGGTTTTCTGGTCCACAAGACTCTCATTAACAACGTTGTGGAAGTCAGCAGTGTGTCGACCCGGGTAGCGTACCTTGTACTTAAACTCACTGACAGGTACTCCCTGAAAGTGATACAGGTATATGCGCCGACCTCGGCACACTCTAACGATGAAGTCGAAGCCTTATACGAAGATATTGCAAGGGTCATACATGGCACTACTTCGACCTTCTGCAACGTTGTTATGGGAGACTTCAACGCTAAAGTGGGAGTACAAGACCGCGACGAATCGAGAATCGGGCCACACGGATTGGGGCGCAGGAATCGCAGGGGGCAGATGCTTGTCAACTTCCTCGAGGCGGAGGGGCTCTCTTTAATGAATTCATTTTTCGAGAAGAAGCCCCAAAGGCGGTGGACATGGCAAAGCCCCGATACTGTGACGAGGAACGAAATAGATTTCATCATAGCGGATAAAAGACATATATTCAGAGATGTCTCAGTGGTTAATAGGTTTAACACCGGAAGCGATCACCGGCTATTACGGGGCTTTCTGAATATATGCCTCCGAAAAGAGCGGGCCCGCTTGATGAAATCTACTCTCCGACCCACGCTGCCCCAAATACTATGTGGCTCCGAGCAGTTCCAACTGGAACTCCAAAACCGATTCGATTCGCTGGAAACTACTTGCGACGTGGACGAGATGACCGACAACGTGGTGAAGACGGTGTGTACACTGGGTCGCAGACACTTTCCGCCGACGAAGTCAACGAAGCAGTCTAAACTTTCTCCCGAAGCCTTGGATCTGATGCGGCGGAGGCGCGAGTTGCCCGCTGCCCAAGCAGCTTCGCCAGAACAGAAGGCTCTATCCTAGAGGATACGGAAACTTGTGCGCCGGGACCTCCGCTGCTCAAATACGAGAGAAATTGCTACTCTGATTGAGCAGAATAGGGGGTCAAAAGTTTTCCAAAAACCATTGGGGAGAAGCCTTCTTGCGAAGCTAAAAACAGCGGATGGCAGAACCGTTTGCTCTCGCCCGCAGATCCGAGAAGAGGTTGAGAATTTTTATGGCCGGCTATACTCGTCGAGCGCGTGCAAGCCTGAGACGTGGGACACCGACGATCCACGTGGACCATTGCTGCGCCATTATTCGGAATGTATCCCGGACTTCGAAGTAGATGAGATTAGTGCAGCGCTCGGGCAGCTTAAAAACGGACGGGCCCCGGGGGATGACGGAGTTACTACTGAGCTATTTAAAGCCGCAGGGCGCCCTGCCCTAAAAGCCTTGGCGAGCCTCTTTAACGCCGTCATCCAGCGAGGTACCACGCCGGAGGCGTGGTCCAGGAGTGTGGTGGTACTGTTCTTTAAGAGAGGCGATAAGTCTCTGTTAAAGAATTACAGACCGATCTCACTTCTGAGCCACGTCTATAAGCTGTTCTCGAGGGTTGTTACGAATCGTCTCGCCAGAAGACTCGACGAATTCCAACCACCGGAGCAGGCTGGGTTTCGAAATGGCTACAGCACCGTAGACCACATCCATACTGTTCGGCAGATTATTCAAAAGACAGAAGAGTCTAATCAGCCGCTGTGTATGGCATTTGTGGACTACGAGAAAGCCTTCGACTCTGTCGAGACCTGGGCTGTCCTGGACTCTCTGCAGAGATGTCATATCGACTGGCAATATATCGAGGTAATGATGTATGACGCGGCGACGATGACCGTTCGTATCCAAGAGCAGAGAACAAGACCAATTTTCCTCCGGCGTGGTGTAAGACAGGGAGATGTAATATCACCGAAACTGTTTACCACTGCGCTGGAGGATGTCTTTAAGACCTTGGATTGGGGGGAACGAGGCATCAACGTCAACGGCGAATACATCTCTCACCTTCGTTTTGCCGACGATATCGTCATCTTTGTGGAGACGTTGGATGAGCTAGGCCAAATGCTGACCGGCCTAAACGAGTCCTCCCGACGAGTCGGTCTCGGTATGAACTTGGACAAGACGAAAGTCATGTTTAACAACCAAGTCATACCGAGACCGGTATCGGTTGACGGTATCCTTCTCGAGGTTGTTCAGGATTATGTCTACCTTGGCCACACCATTCAACTGGGCCGAAACAACTTCGAGAAGGAAGCCGATAGGAGGATTCGGTTGGGCTGGGCGGCGTTTGGCAGGCTTCGTCGAGTCTTCACTTCGAAGATTCCGCAATCCTTAAAGACAAAAGTTTTCGAGCAATGCGTCCTGCCTGTGTTGACATACGGAGCCGAGACGTGGACACTGACGAAGGGACTGGTCCACAAGTTCAAAGTCGCTCAACGCGCAATGGAGCGGGCTATGCTTGGGGTTTCTCTCAAAGATAGACTTAGAAACGAGACTATCCGCGAGAGAACGAAAGTAACCGACATAGCCCGCAGAATTAGCAAGTTGAAGTGGCAGTGGGCTGGTCATCTGTGTCGCAGGACCGATGGCCGTTGGAGCAGACGTGTCCTGGAGTGGAGACCGCGTCTTGGCAAACGCAGTGTGGGACGTCCTCCGGCCCGTTGGACTGACGATCTTCGTAAGATTGCCGGTGTAGGCTGGATGAGGATTGCGGAAAACCGGGATGTCTGGCGCGAACTTGGGGAGGCCTATGTCCAGCAGTGGACTGCAATAGGCTGAACTGACTGGTCTTCACTCCAGCAGGCTATTGTAGCTCCGTTAGCCCCACGACACACGAGATCCAACCCACTGCCACTTAAAACTGCTGATTTTAGTATATTGTATATCATTATTGCTTTGACTCAAGTGGATGATTAATGCGTGCTTTCTACGCCGTATTGTTTGAAGTTTATCCTCGAGAGTGTTACCCTAAAGTAAAATAACGCGAATAGAGTCCACCCTGAGAATTATTAAAAGTCGATCCATCAGAACTTCTTAATTCGCCTTCAAGGTTTCCTTGTCGATGTACGCGAGCTAATGAACCGACTGACGAACTTTATTATTATTTGATTATATTTTGATATATTTTGCATTATAATTAACTTATTTTTCACGTACACTAAGCGGTACGGTTAATAATTAACTTAGTGAAATTAATTGAGACGTTTTGAATAGTCACTTAGTTGTATAAAGCTAGTTACACACATGGGGTGGAGTCGCTCAATGGGCGTCTAACGGCGCTCCACACTCGCAGGCACTCAGGTCTTCCTGCGCTCATCGGGGAGAGATATTAGATTGATGACCTACATTCACGAGAGTTAGTTTTGAAACTGAATTCCTTTTGAATGTATTTTAACCGGCTTACAAAAAAGAAGGAGATTCTCAATTCAACTGTTTTTTAAAATCTCAGAACTTTTACTGGATGGACCGATTTCAATGATTCTTTTTTTAATCTAAAGGTGGTGGTTGTCACGTGGTCCCATTTAGAGTTAATCGAGATCTGACAAACACAAGTTCCCTTACGATGTCCCATTCTTAAAATTCTTTTCAATTATTTGTTTCGATCACATCCTCATGTCTTCATTAGAAAGATGTACCTATATTATAGATAAGTAAAAATAGTTCAGGACTAATTTAGTAACTCTGAATTAACAGAAAATAATGAAAAAATGAACTATGGTGGCAAGCAAGCGTACGGCTCACCTGATGGTAAGCGATTACCGTAGCCTATAGACAACTGCAACACCAGAAACATAGCAAGCGCGTTTCCGACACTACCCAGAATCCTCCCAGGAGCTCTGGTCACCTTACTCCCCACAAGAACACAACATTACTTGAAAGCAGTATTATTTAGCTGTGATCTTCTGTATGGTCGAGGTACTACCCCAGTCGGGCTGCTCCAGATTTTGAGCAGGATATTTCCTACTGTGTTCTACTCCGTTAAGATACTAATTGTGGCCTCAAAGAGACGAATACTTTAACTACACTTATACACGTATTTACTCTGCCATACCATATAATCATAAGTGTATTTCCTTAACCTCTTGCTATAAGTACATAGTGTTATAGTACGTAACAATAGAGTTTCGCTGAGTAAACACCTGCGCCGCGTGTTTGCTCGCCTCGCTCCTACAAATTACATTACTCTAAGATTTCTGTTCGCCTCCTCAAATGTTAATATTTATTCGGTATATTACGTTTTATTTTCGGAGAAATGTGTTATTGTTCTATTGTATTTCTTTCACGTTCTGATTTAATATAAAATATAATATCATTTCATGTACCATTAGCTAAGCGGTACATGATGCTTCAGACTGTAATATCCCACAGCTGGGCATATGACTTCTTTCCCAATCTAGGAGAAGGATCAGAGCCTAATCCACCACGCTGCTCGAATGCGGATTGGTGGATATATCCCCTACTATGAGTAACGATCGCTATCAGGTGTACATGATAACAACCGGGACCGACGTCTTAGTGTGCTCTCCGAGGCATGGTTGGGAGACCCACAAGGACTGCACAAATACCCAGACCACTATAAACATCTGTATTACCAATATAAATTTTTGCCATGTGCGGGGATCGAACCCACAATCGCCGGTGCAACAGCCACAAACCAGTGCTGTAAGTGTTGCGCCAACAACGCGGCGTCAACAACAACTAACAACGCAGTCAAAAATTTCGGTATGCGTTTGTTAAAAAAAAACAGGCTATATAATGAATATCTTTAAATTTTTTCTTTTAATGTCTTTGATTTGTTCTTTTATTCTTTCTTCTTTTGAAATCGTAAATTATCGTTTCCGTTATTGAGCTTTTAAAACGATAAAAATAGTAAACTTAAGAAACATTTTTCGGAGTAATAAAAGCCAATTACGTAACAACACGAGCTCTTGTTCCCGCGGCTATTGCTTGAACATTGATAGCATAATTATAATACACACTTCGGGGAATTCGTTTTTATTATACAATGACTTTTATCTTTTTAATTAATTGTTGTTAATTATATTAAATGAAATATATTTCATGTCGTCGCGTGTCGTGTGTTGAGGCTGTCACAAACGGTGTGAGGTTCAAAGGCTTCGTAAATTGTAATTTATTAACTTTATTTGAATATAAATACAAATCATAAATTAATATTGTATTTTAATATACTTTCGTGTTAGAATTATTAATGCGTGTTAGGTCTTAATTGCCCATGCGATTAGTACTAGGTACATAAAATATTTATTTTAGTAACACCGTGCGTTTTTGAAGTTATACTTCTTTTGGCGCGTTAGAGAAATATGATGAGAGTAAATTTTTACAATGCGCGTGTGGATACGACGTAGTTCAAGCATGCATGAATAAATGCCGCTAGTTTTGCAGACAAGAAAGTAGTCTTTATCATTTCTAAGAGATGGCGTTGTGGACTTATTGTCTAAATATTAAGTGGTAGGTTTTTTTGGAAGTATTTTAATACTCTAGCTTGAAGTATAACTTCTTACGTGCGTACATAAGTACACACACACTTTTTATAGTTTAACTTTAGACCAGCAGTTCTAAAACTGTCTAGTATCGGTAGGATGGTCCGACGCGTGTTAGTTAAGAAAACTCTTCTTTGAAGATATTTTATACCCTATTGCAGAAGGAGGGTAAACACGGTTCGCGCGTTCGATCTCTGACCATGTAATTGATTTATATAAGCCATTTAGATGTTTGCCTTGGTCTGGAAATTTATGTTTGCGTATTGTGTGTCTTAACAGACCCCTGACACAAGAGTAAATCTTAGTTAAAGCTGTTGAAAAATATCCATTTTACTACTTAATATTTTACTATTACAGATTATCTCCCAGTTCTGATCTGTGGTTATAAACTTAAACTGATGTGAGTCTCGACGTAATGACAATTAACTCTGAGTGGTAATCACGTGTATACTAATAATGAACACGTAAGGGTCGATTTACATCAGACGAGCGAATGCTCATTCTATCCCCACTATGTCAAATTCTTATCAAATTCTTTTAGTGTAAACAGGCGTAGAGCATTTTTTCGTTGTTATTTATATGAATACGAGTGTTCGTTTACACATAAAAATCAAGAAAGAATGCTCTTGTTCTAGCTCTAGCTCTTGGTTCGTTTGGTCTAAACCCACCCTTAGATGATAGACAAGCAAACATACTACGAGTATATCACTCACTCTATGTCCCTTCATGCTATGGTGATGCGGTTGTAGTCTATTTGGTTACACGGTGCATTTACTGGTTGACAAATCGTATGTCCCAGAGATTTTTAACGCAAAAAAGAGATTCAGCCTATATTATCCCACTGCTGGGCATAGGTCTCTTTCCCCATGTAGGAGAAGGATCAGAATTTAATCCACCACGCTGCTCCAATGCGGGTTGGCGGATATATTCCCTACTATGAGGAACGATCGCTCTCAGGTGCGCATGATAATAACCGGGACTGACGGCTTAACATGCTCTCCGAGGCACGGTGGGGAGACCCACAAGGACTGCACAAACACCCAGACTACGGCAAACATCTGCTTGGCCAATACAAATGTTTGTCATGTGCGGGGATCGAACCCACAACCGCCAGCGCAACAGACGCAAACCATTGCTGTGACCGTTTTTGCAAATGTGAATAAATATAATTCAATATTTAAATGAATATAGATTGTCAAAAACCATACAATATCACATCTAATTTGGATAATTGAATATCTATGTTTTAGGCCGCGGACACGAAACTTGTGACGGCCGAGCAATGGCGACAGCGGGGCGACGCACAGTGGACCGGAAACGATCAAAACTACGCGCGAGGCTTTTCCGCCCACTGTGCGTCGCCCCGCTTTCGCCATCGCTCGGCCGTCGCTAGTTTCGTGTCCGTGGCCTTAGTAACAATATTTTGCGAACTACCGGAATTTATTTGTGGATCAAGTCACATTTAACCCTCATTGATATGGTAATTGTTTTGTTATGTATCTCAGCGAGTGCAATTGTAATTCTGACGAGAAATAAAGTTCTTTCACAATAAATCACTCCCAATAACCTATCACATTAATGTAAATATCCTTCCAATCGATACAGGAGGACCCTCTGACAACATTTACCGGTAACGATCTGTTCCACGAAGCAATGAGTTCTATGGACGTCGTTTGTTTTCTTGTTTACTGCGGTCTCGTGTCGAGAGCGGGCTCCTTATTATTATTGTTAGGAGTCATTATTTTATCAATGAGAGCGCAATTATTTTAATTATTAGGTAAATTATATGTTTGTGAAAAGCGTTCTTGTTAAAAATACCTTTAATTAAGGTTGGTATTTCGTTTTTATAGTTATGTACGATAACAAATAAGTATACGAGTAGTAATCGTAACTTAGAACTTGATGGCCAATTAACATTTTAACTGTACAAATAAAGTTTTACTTTTTACTACTAGGTAGTTATTTTACCGATAAATAGAATGTGCTTAGTAAAATATTTATAATTGAACCTATTATATTGTACTCAGTTATTTTTTCATACAACTAGATCGGCAAACAAGCGTACGGCTCATCTGATGGTAAGTGACTACCGTAACATATAGACGTCTGCAACACCAGAAGTATCACAAGCGCGTTGCCGACCCTATCCCCAATCCGTCAAGATTATGACACCTTTTTGAGTAATCTTTGATAACGCGTATTTACTTGACTATATTTTTGTCTGCCTACCTTGTACTTGTAGATAAACATAATTATGTGATTTAAAACTTATGACATTGCAAAACTTGTTGTAAGCAATCAACAATAGTAGATTAGTAGCCGAGGGCTGTAAGGCATCAATTGCAGCCCGAGTGCGCTCGTGCGCCTATAGTTCGAGGGTGCAATTGATGCTTACACCCGAGCTAAGTATTCTGCTTTACATCTCGATTGTGAGGTACCTAAGTAGAAAAAAACCGGCATTAAAAGAATAAAACATTTTATTTGTTGAAATTTATAGTGAAATGAGAACAATTTTCAAATATTTTTTTCAAGATCGAAATTAAGCTTCGCCGTTCGATATTTAAAATTGATGACTTACGCCGAGTTGCACGAAAAGAAATGAAAATTTAAGTAGTATGTAATTAAAGTAATTTAATCGCAAGAATTGTATGAAATTCTTGTAAAATATTAAATTAGTTTAATCTCTACTTAAATTTTAATTTTGTTTCGTGCAACTCGGCGTTATACTCACACGAAGACAAGGCTGAATAGCAAAGCGACCTCTTTGGTCATTGGGCTGAATGCATGATGTCTATTGCCAATATGATGGTTAGATGTACGCGGCGAACTTTTTGAAAGAAGTGTTTTTTTTTTTTTTAATTACTTACCGCCCTAGGGCGTTTCTAGCTACATTATTACCCTAGAGCGCTAATTAGTCACCTACAAGCCCCATTCGGAGGTAATAAGAACCTACTGACGCCGCGTTGGCGCAGCGGTTACAGCGCTGGATTGCGATTGACTGTTGCGCGGGCGGTTGCGGGTTCGATTCCCGCACACGACAGCATTTGTATTGGCCATACAGATGTTTGCCGTGGTCTGGGTGTTTGTGTAGTCCTTGTGGGTCTCCCCACCGTGCCTCGGAGAGCACGTTAAGCCGTCGGTCCCGGTTGTTATCATATACACCTGATAGCGATCGTTACTCATAGTAGGGAATATATCCGCCAACCCGCATTGGAGCAGCGTGGTGGATTAAGCTCCGATCCTTCTCCTACATGGAGAAGAGGCCTATGCCCAACAGTGGGTTATTAAAGGCTGAATCGTGATCGTGATCGATCGTGATCGTGAAGAACCTACTTACCGAACATGAGAGATGTAAAAAAACTTTTTTACCTCAGCTATATAATTAAATGGAAATTTAGGGACCTCGACCGGAATTCTTTGAAATCTGATTAAACTTTAAGTTTCGTTTTTGTAAAGGATGAAGTAGTAAAGTAAGGGTATTTATTTAGTTTCTTATTGAATGTTTTGAGCAAAATTTAAGTTTTAAGGCGAGAGCTTTTTAGTACATTACATTTATAACTAGCTGCCCCCCGCGGTTCCACACGCTTCAATTTGAAGAAAAAATATTATTTAACCTTCCTCGTTAAACGGGCTATCTAACACAAAAAGAAATTTTCAATTAGATCCAGAAGTTGCTGAGATTAGCTCGCTTAAACTAACGAACTTTTTCGTTTTATAATATACTAGCCGACCCGTGCCCACTTCGTTGGGCGTTATAATCCATTTCACATAAGAAGGGTACGGTGAAATTTGATATGTTCCAATACACTCTCACTATTTTCAGCAAATCAGATAAATATAAATGTTTTAAAATCACCAATTAATTTCTAAGGCAAATAATAATGCTTGATTAGATTGAATTGTTGACACGGCACGTCAGAGGGCGCAGGTTCAAATCCTGCTGATTTAAAATCTTTATATATTTTTATCTTTTTCCTTTTATCTTGTCACTCCTGAATAGTGTAGCTTTCTGTTAGCGAAAGAATTTTCATGATCGGATCAGTATTTGCAAAGATTACCCCGTATATACAAACAAAGTTATAAACTTTACCTCTTTATAATATTAGTATTGAAGTATAGAAGTAGACATTACGAGTACATAGGTACTGTACGTGTATTGTCAAAATATAACGCGTAGATCGTAACGTCTGACGTTTCCAATATTATGTCTATTAGTCAGAAGTTTAGCAGTAAGCACACCATTGATTCCGAGTTCCTCGCGCTATAGAGCCTGGCGCGCACCACGATTTTTAATCGCGCTATTATTTATTCGCAGAAATGCAACGTATGAGTTAGTAGGACAGCGCGCGGACTGCGATTTTAAAATCGCGCATTCGGGCCTCATTTGTGTTCCATCTTTCCAAGAGTAAGCATGTCAGCGCCTGCATATAAAAGCTTGTCGCGAGATTTATTTGTAAACAAGTAAATTAAATTAATTGATGTGATTGATTTTAACTATTAACCCTTTACGGCGCCTGGTTGCAGTTCTGCAACACACCATTCTAAAATACTTAAAAATATAGGGAAGCCCGATAGAACGATTTTGCTTCGTGTTGTACGTTGGCAACAAAGCATTCTAACGATTTAGTAACAAATTTCGCAAACTAGATGGCGATATTTGTATTTATTTTTGATTGAAGTGATGAACGTTCACAAACCGGTTTCTCTATCTTTGAGTTCGTTTACGAAAAGTTATTTTATGGTGAAATATTGATATTTAGCTATTGGAATTGATCTCCGTAAAAGGTAAGTGGGTGAATTTTGATAATAAATTTTGTTTTTTTTGTAAAATCAAGAATTTATATTATTTTTGGTCCGATTTTGTTTTGTTGCATGACTGCAACATTGCGCGTTAGTGGTAGTTTTTTTTACCGTTTATTTCAAATTGAATAGTTGTTTTTCAGTGTCAAGATGAGACGTTACTTGCAAAACTTGACTATTGAGGACCTGCAAAATACATTAGGAGAATGGGAAGACAGTGAAGACGGCCTGGATTTTTCCGACGACGATGATGTTGCCGATCCAACGTTCACCTTCGAGACGAATGAAGTTGAAAGTTCTAATGAGGACCCAGAGGAACCACTTGACTTAGAAAGTGAAGTTTAGGCTGTCAGCAGCATAGCAACTACATCCATAAATACTGAGCTAAGTAGAAATCAGCAGAGTTAAGGGTTTTGCCTGTACTATCCTTTTCAGCCATTATTCTGCAGTACTGAGGCCATGCATTGCACAGCCATATCTAAGACATGATAAAAAATTCGTAGATACCAACGTTTACTATGGAGTTTGATTTTGTATTGGCCCATAACACAATCTAATAAGACGACACCACCCATATGTCGATTATATTCCGTCACAACAAAAGGGCGATCAACAGAAATGTATTGTTTTCTAGATCTTGAATCTTGTTGTCTCTCCAAGTGAATACAGCCACGTCAACTACATTACGTGACTGTAGTCACTTAGAGAGACAACAATATTGTAAATCTAGCATCCTATTTTGTAGGAAAAAACCCAACATCCGTAGTAAGAAGGTGGGATAGATCTAGAAAACAATACATTCTGTTGATCGCCCTTTTGTTGTGGCGGAATATAATTGACATATGGGTGGTGTCGAGCTATTAGATTGTGTGGGCCACTACAAAATCAAACTACGTAGTAAACGTTGGTATCTACGAATTTTTTTATCATTTACTAGATACGGCTATGTGTAACGCAAGGCTTTTGTACCATAGAATAATGCCTGAAAAGGGTAGTACCAGGAAAACTCTTAACTCTGCTGATTTTAGAGTAGCTGTAGCAGAGACGTTATGCAAATATAAAACAATCAACCGTACAAAGCGCAGCAGTGATGTTGAAAGTCTCATACAAGAGAAAAAGAAGAAAGGTCCAGCTCAACATGTTCCTCCAAAGGATGTGAGGTTAGACCAGTACGGTCACTGGCCTGCTTGGGTGCATACACGAATGAGGTGCAAATTTCCAGGCTGCAAAGGGTATACTCAAACAGTTTACGAAAAATGTAGGGTTAGTTTGTGTTACAATAAGCAAATAACTGTTTTAAAAATTTTCATATTTCTTGACTTTCTCTGATATTTTTCAGCATTATTGATGCAGTGTCGCATTCCTGCAACATAAAGTTTTTTGAAAAAAATAAATCCTTATAATTATAATATAATTTTTTTATTATTTTTCCCGTTAATAATACCCCATTAGCCATCAAGTATGAGTGAAAATAACGAATTTAATGATCTTGCGCCGTAAAGGGTTAAAATGTTCAAACTAAGGAAATACGGGTACTCACATCTTGGAACAAGCTTTTAAATCATATAGATTATGTAATGACTTTATAACTAGATAGTAAAAGTTTTAAAGTAAAAAAATTTATTTTTTTTTCGTATTAGCACATTCATATAAAACCTTGTTTTTTAAGAATTTTTTGGGATAAATCCGAAGTTCATGGTATTTCTGATAAAAAAAAACTTTGATAATTCTATCCGCTGTTACAGGATGAATCCAGTATTGACGAATTTTATTTTTTTTTTTCTTCTGATCCTCCGAAGTAGTAAATAAAGACAAGCGACTTGTACGAAGTCCATGTTGCAACTGAGCGAATTTCGCGATTTTTTAATCGCAGTGCGCGCACCCTACTTTCTGCGATTTTTTATAGCGCGATTTTAAAATCGTGTCGCAAAACTGAAAATCGTGGTGCGCGTCTGCACATAACGAGTGCAAATTAAATTAATCTGAAATTAAATTCCGAACGAAAATTCGATTCCCAGTAAACTGCAAAACGTTTGACAATCAAGGCGGATTAATCAATTTAAAAGATATAAAGACAATTTCAAATGTACAATGTCCGTAAGACGAATAAAATATTATCAAAGTCATATGTTATTTTAGATATAATTATATTAAATAATAGTAGAATTGAAAATACACGTGAATTCATTGAAATATCTCCTTTTGTTGAATTGTATTTTAAAAAAATTAGTGTGGGACATTAATACACAGCTACACATACACGAAACATATTCATAAAATTTGCAATTATTAGAAAGTTTAACAAAAATGTTTTTATTATCATATCAAAATTTCGATCCAGCGGGATTCGAACCCGAGCCCCCGACATACCGTGTTCGGTGCTCTAGTCATTAAGCTATGGAACGATGTAACCGCCGAATCATAGAATTCATTGTAATATGAAACTTTGAATATTTTAATAAGGTTTCTTACATAAGTAAATTTACGAAAATCTATTAATTGACCTTTTCACAAAAATATTCTCAATTATAAAATACTGATTTTATACCTTTGCCCTGCAATAAACAAACAAATATTAAATGATAACAACACTTTCACTTTATACATTATCTACATATTTTAATTGATTACTATGCAAATAGGTCAGAACTATGGCCTGCTGATAGCGTAACTTATAAATCAAAACATCATCAATCACCCGACCGTAGCGCTACGCCGACAGCAGAATTTTAAAATTGATGGACAAAACGTCAATCAATTTCCATTTATATTGCTCACATTTTTTTTTAATGAAAATCATCTTCATCTTGAGTTATATTTAGCTGATATAGAAATAAGCCTTTGTTTTTGTAAAATAATATTCCTATATACTTTCAGTAAAACAAAGGTCTATTTCCTGCCTACGTGAATGTCTACGGCCCTACGAGCGTGTTAGAGTAGAGAAATAAAAATGTAAATAGAAGTAATAAAAAAAGAATTTATTTAATATTCATACTTTATTAATCTAAGAATATTGTCTGATCAGTGAATTCAAATTAAAATTATTTATTTTTAAAAGTGAAGCTACCACCGATTCGGAATGTTGATTCTGCAGAGAAGAATCGGCAAGAAACTCCGCAGTTACTCTTTTTGAAAATAATGTATAAACAGTGTTTTGGTACAAAATTAGTAATACATAATTATGTTGCATAAAATACAGCGTCAATATAGATTATTATACAAGTATACACTTATTCATTACATATATTACAAAATATCAATAATACTTATCTTTTCTATTCCCGAGAGCTCCGCACCGGTCGATGTCTCAAACAAGAATCAGCCAATCGAGTCGGAACACTCGTTTTTATAGGCAACGACAAACAAGTATGACACATATTCGTTTGTTGTCTAACGTTTAGATACTATATTCATTTATTCACTTAATTTAATATTATCAAATTTTACATTATTACATTATAAAGTAACTATGGATTTATATAAAAATATGAAATAATCTGACACGGCCATACTGACAATTACTTCGTTCTCGAAGTACAATCACAAAATCAATCAATGGTTATCAATTACATACATAATACTTATAGGTACATTTGCTTACTTAATATCATTAATCCTTTTATAGCTGTAATCAATAATAATAATCAGACCTTACTGTGCAGATCAAACACCCCGCAGTCGCAACGCGTCATCACCTGCAGCCAGTGAATATCATACAACAGCTAAGGTTTCAATTTATCCAGACCCTACTGTGCAGATTAAACACCCCGCAGTCGCAACGCGTCATCACCTGCAGCCAGTGAATATCGTACAACAGCTAGGGTCTTAATATATCCATAATCCATAATCCATAATAATACAATCATATTCTAAAGTAATAATTACAATAAATCTTCTACAACAACATAATCCATAATAATACAATCATATTCTAAAGTAATAATTACAATAAATCTTCTACAATCATATTTTAAAATAATAATTACAATAAATCTTCTACAACAACATTTTGCTCAGACCACTCTCCAGGCCATAGCCAAATTTTTTGCAACTATGTATTATGTTTCTTAAATTTCTAATGCCCTTTAATGAGAATCTGTCATTATCGAATATTTATCATGTCGCATATGGCCTTAATTTACATATACGGTACCTCCTACGCTATAATCTATGTTATCTCTACGTATTTGGTCAAATCGGTCTTTAAATTTATCAGTCAGTCAGTCAGTTCAGCCTACTGCAGTTACGTCAATGATATTATGATCTTGTATCACCTCATTTAACCGAGCTTGTATACACGGGATGTTAGAGTTTCTACCAATAAGCAACGTAATAAGTGAAAAGCCAATTGATTGCTGTACTGTAGTGTTCAAAGAAAGTTGGACTTTCCACACAACGCTCGGCCAGTCTGACACATTGGTACCAGTCGCTATCATATCATACCTAGGGTAAAACAACTGAAAACACTCAACGAAATACTTATTTCTCACTTCAAATCTATAGTTATTCATTCACAATATACACTTTTAACTATATTTAATATATTATCACACTAATCACGTATACGCCACTTATCGAGCAGCAACGTTAGCCGCACAATAATTAAACAATAACTGCTTCTTTACTTACAAATTATCATATGTACAGAGCAACATACCCTCCAATACATGACAAAGATGGCGACTGACCAATCATAAAATTAGTATTAATTAACTATTCGGAAGATGGCGTCTCCATCTATAGGCTCTTTTGGTACTTCAACAAAAATCGCAGTAAGAACAATACAATCTTATAAAATTATTAGAAGCATAAATTTAAATGATAGGTAGCAGTAGTAACTAGGTAACTACCCTCCAAAACAGTTAATAAAGATGGCAACTGACTAATCTTAAATAAACATTAACCATCGGAAGATGGTGGCGACATTTCTGTACTGTTCCGGTATTAAACGAATAAACGAATAAATAATAAAAGTAATATCAATACAAAAACTAATATTTTGATAATTGTCAGAATTAAAAATTAAATACCAACACTAGTTTGCCATTCATTAAATAACTGTCACAACTGTCTTGAACAAAAATTAGTTCCACGATTGGTTATTATTAAGGATGGCGTACCGTAATCCGTGAGCGAACTTCGTAAAATCTCGAGTAGTTCCTCGATTCCCTTTGTTTTCAAAGGCTGCTGTGGCGGCTTGCTGGATGCTGGTCCACTTGAATTCAAAGCCAATTTTCTGTATGCTCGATACCAGTCTTCAGCACAATTATCGTTTTTCCTTAGGTCGACTAGGACGGCCCCATAACCTGCACAACTGAAAAAAAAAAAATCACACATATTATTGTAGGTGAATTCGGGCGAGAATCCCACTTCTGATGTTAGAGTAGAGAAATAAAAATGTAAATAGAAGTAATAAAAAAAGAATTTATTTAATATTCATACTTTATTAATCTAAGAATATTGTCTGATCAGTGAATTCAAATTAAAATTATTTATTTTTAAAAGTGAAGCTACCACCGATTCGGAATGTTGATTCTGCAGAGAAGAATCGGCAAGAAACTCCGCAGTTACTCTTTTTGAAAATAATGTATAAACAGTGTTTTGGTACAAAATTAGTAATACATAATTATGTTGCATAAAATACAGCGTCAATATAGATTATTATACAAGTATACACTTATTCATTACATATATTACAAAATATCAATAATACTTATCTTTTCTATTCCCGAGAGCTCCGCACCGGTCGATGTCTCAAACAAGAATCAGCCAATCGAGTCGGAACACTCGTTTTTATAGGCAACGACAAACAAGTATGACACATATTCGTTTGTTGTCTAACGTTTAGATACTATATTCATTTATTCACTTAATTTAATATTATCAAATTTTACATTATTACATTATAAAGTAACTATGGATTTATATAAAAATATGAAATAATCTGACAAGCGCGTAGCGAGGCAGTTTCTCTTACTTTACAGCAGATAGTTTGATTTTACCGGTACTCATGTTGATTACTCAAATTTTCTTTCATTTGAGTCTACATAGAAGTTCTGACGAAATGAGTACCAAATTAAAAATTCCCACTTCTTTTTTGCGGGTTCGTTCCCCGCACACGACAACATTTGTATTGGCCATACAGATGTTTGCCGATGTCTGGGTGTTTGTGCAGACCTTGTGGGTCTCCCCACCGTGACTCGGAGAGCACGTTAAGACGTCGGTCCCGGTTGTTATCGTGTACACCTGTACCGATCCTTACTAATAGTAGGGAATATATCCGCCAACCCGCAGTGGAGCAGCGTGGTGGATTAAGCTCTGATCCTTCTCCTACATGGGGAAAGAGGCCTATGCCCAGTGGGATATTACAGGCTGAAGCGTAAGTTTATATCTAACATTATTATCACAGACATAATTTGTTAGATATTTTATTACTACAAATTTAAGACACGTTTATAGACCATATTAATATAACTTTTACACTTTGAGGGATATTATCACAGAGTCCCTTTTACAATATTGCTTAGCGAGGCCGGTGGCGCTTCGTTTGTATTAGCACAATGTTTTAAAAATACATCTTAAAGTTAAATATAAATAACATGTTGTAATGGAACTAATCAATTGTTACAATAGTCTTTTGATTAGATACTGTTCGGATTTAAAACTAAAAAAAAGTTTATTCTTTTTTTATATCAATACATATAATAAAAATGTATCGGATCGCTGTCTGTACGTGGAAGATATATGAGAAAAAATATTATTGGGACCTTTATCAACGCAAATAACACCCAAAACAATGATTGAGACTAGAATTTTTGTCTGTTTGTCTGTGCGCTTATGCACGTTAATCTCAGAAGCGGTTTCTCTGATTTAGATGTGGTTTTCACTAATATATGATGGTAAGTTTCACTTAATATTTAGTGTTTGTTTCATGTAGATCGGTTCATAAATAAAAAAGTTATGCCAATTTAAATAATCACGTCGAACATGTAAATATCTGAAACGCGAACGAAGTCGTGGGCACAGCTAGTACAAATATAAAATTCAATATTGTTTGCCAGTATTTTTGTTTTAAAAGCTTCATTGCTTTTATGTGTTTACATATTTGTTTAATATCTTCTTTCCTGCTATTATGCAAAGTTGTTATACTGTTATTATTCTTTATTGTATATATTCGGCGTACATTTTACCATCACAACAATGTTTTTTCTGTACCTATCTTAGATTGGATAACATTGTTACAATGAACTCGTATTTACCCGAAATTTAAAACCAAATAAAAACTTTATTAATATTTAATAGAGATACGAAGTTGTATAAAATATTAATTTCAAATTTCTCATCATAAGCTATACAAATATTTGCGGAGTTCGCCGACCGCCGGTAGTGTGTTAATATTGGCGCGATTCGCGGACTTAGGGCGCGTTCCCACTCTGTCGTGACGATTAATTATCGTTTTACGACTGTCGTCTCTAGCTGTTCCCATTATAACGATTGTTTGTGGTCAAAGTTTTTTTTCGTTTAGCAACTGTCGTATCTAGCCGTTCCCACTGTCACGACAATTTGTCGTCACTGCAAAGTGTCGTAGACGACAGTTAGTCGTGTCGTTTTATATGTGAACACCTACATTTAAACATATGAGCCACGACACTTAAAACTACACGATTATCTGTCGTCACGACAGAGTGGGAACGCGCCCTTACTCGCGCTTGTTTGTGCTTGACGCTTATTAGAATAGTTTCCACTAAACTACGAACACTAAGAGCAACTCCACGGAGATTCCTCCCCGCGTGTGTGTGTGTGTAACTGTGTATATATATGTCTGTGTGTGTGTGTTCGATGTTTGAATCTGAGATCAGATGGTTCGCAATGTTGTGTCAAAGTTAAACGTATGGTCGTAACTTCTGCCGTTTGTTGGTTTGTGTTTTTCTCTTTTTCTTCGAAAATATTACGTTTAAATGTATATGTGATTTAATAGAAGTGAAACTTCTTTAAAAACTTTATGATTTGAAACTTGATGTAACGAAAATGCGTCACGATAAAGAAAGAAATATGATATAATATGATGTATAGGTGAGAATATGATGTTTAGGAGAGAATGAGATAGAATACATAATTATTGAGATTCCAACAAAACAATAAGAGTGGTAAGCACCCGAACAATTAATCGCGCTTCAGCCTGTAATATCCCACTGTTGGGCATAGGCCTCGTTCGTTGGCGGATATATCCCCTACTATGAGTAACGATTGTTATCAGGTGTACATGATAACAACCGGAACCGATAGCTTAACGTGCTCTCCGAGGCACGGTGGGGAGACCCACAAGGACTGCACGAACAATTAGGTAATATAAATTTAAATATAATATACATAAATAATTACATAGTGAGTACCCTAGAGATCTAAACGTAAATAATAAATAACTATAAATATATATCAAGTTCAAGCAACAATGTAGCTCGTATATAAGCGAGTGTGGCGGGGTCGGTAGAGACGTCGGCGTTGATTCAATCAGAGATGATTGGCTCTCAATCGAGTCGCGGAGACCGACACACGGACCGCTTCCATTAAGATAAATGTTGATCGTGAGTTGAGTGTCAGACACCTAGGCTTGTGTGGGTCTCGTGTCGCAAGATTTGAAGAGATTTAATGAATATTTATTAAAGTTTTTTCTCGTTTGTTTTCGGAGGATAAACTTATCATTTTTTTGGAGTTAACTCCTTAAGAATCGATTTTCATCGAGATCGAGTAAAATCTACTGAACGAATGACCTCGTTACTACGACTAAAATAAATAGCAACATTTAGGCACGTAATGTTTTTGTCTCAACCAAATATTACCTAACACGAACCTAAATCTTACCGTTCAAGACACGCAGCAACAAGTCGAAAAGTTTATCGGAACACTTCTCCTTAAGCGGGCTCAGAGACCGTCCCCGGAGGATGAAGTGTCCTCGAGCATTTATGAGCACGCTGTTGTACAAAACGATCAAATAAATGTAAAAAAATGTATGTACTCGTTTAATATTTGCTTTTCAATTAAAGTTTTAAAAGTAAGCAAACATTTTTGAAATATATTTTATTGAGGTAGGACACAGAAGGCTCAAAATGGCAATCTTGCCCAAAATTTGGACAAAATAATCAACTACCTTAACTTTACTGCCGCTGTCGCGCCTAAATAGCACAGCTCTCGAGTATTGTGTTCCTGCGGTGGATAAGGTGACCCGAATTCCTGGGAGGGTCGGAGGTGGGGGCAGCGACACGCTTGTATTGCTCCTTGTGTTGCAGGAGTCCATAAGTAATAGATCCGCTTACCATCAAGCGAAATAGCTTATTTGCCAATTTTCAAGTATTGAAAAAAATCAAGACTGATATTTTAACCGTCTAACTGTTATTCTTTGCCGAAATCGCGAGACCAATGAATACATAGCAATAGTCAAGGAGCTCCGGGAGCGCAAGTCACGCCTGCGAACTGTTATATAACTTCGATGTATGTAATAATCCTGACACGAATGTCTCGTTAGCACTTTTCATGAGACGCATTAAAAACGCTAACTATTCAACAGTCAGTCTTCAGTCAACATCGGGTCAGACCATTTCCTTTTACTATTTTCACTGTTTCCACTGTTTCGTTTTAATAAAGTGATCTTTTATTTATAGATTTATTTTGTGATTTATTTTTAAAAAGACTCGCAATAAAACCCGTGTAACAGAACGCATTTGTCAGACACTCGCGCTGTTATTTCTCAGCGAACTGCATTGTGATTTCAAACCGACGTAACAATTGCTCGTGTTTTATTTATTTATAAACACAAGAGGAATAAGGATTTTTAACAAAAAAGTACAATTTACAAGACTTCTGGCTGTTGGGAAGAATATGTTGGACTGATTGATTCATTACATGATTGACAGACAATATGATCCTACTGCAGGGTACAGACCTTTTTCTCCATGTAGGAGAAGAGTCGGAGCTTAATCCTCCACGCTGCTCCACTTGGCGGTCATATATCCTACTATGAGTAACGATCGCTATCAGGTATTTATGATAACAACTGACTGCTTAACGTGCTCTCCAGAGCGTGCTGGAGAGACCCACAAGGACAGACATTTAGACCGGAAAGAATTATTCGTAAATACAAATATCCATCCCTAGCGAGAATCGAACCCGCAAACCACCAGTCTATAGGCGACGACATGACTCACGCAACACTACACCAGATCTGTTTTACTACTGCAAGGAATGACATCAATAGAAAATTCGTGTTTAATTATTATATCAATACCGACTAATAAGATAATCACCACTTTAGACGACGAATTTCGAATTTCCTTTTATAAAAGCCTAACGAATTTTTGATATTATTTAATTTATCAGTTTAGTGGGATTGCGAATTATTTTCAAGTATTAAAAAATTTATAAAAACAGTATTATATTTAAAAATAATACTATATTAAAAAAAGTATTCCATTTATTAATGAAAGGAAGAATAATGACATTAATTAATGAAAATGACCGGACAGTAAGATCCGGCTCAATGGCTTTACGGCTCGTTACAATTTGCCGCCATTGTTGTATCTGGAATGTTCTGTCCACTGAGCGTTTTTTAAATTAATTTTATTTCAATTAATAGAGTTTAATTTACGTTTCGCTTACTCTGACATTTACGATAACAAAACGATTTATTACTTTTTAACTTTTTTTAGATAAATTTTATAAACGCCATAAAGAACATTTTGAGGAAATTCGAAACATAAGACGTCGGAATTAGTACAACACAACTTACTGTTACTAAATTCGCTTATTATTGAAAACCTCTCAGCACTTATAATGAAAAAGATAAGCAACTTGATGCATTTTACACAAAACATTTAAACCCTAGAACCGTACCCTGGGGTACAAATGAAAAAACGAAATTAAAAATTGTCTATAACATTTTTCCTCTTTGACGGTTTGCTTCGCTCGTCCGTGTATTTACGGGGGGCGAGGGGACTCGCAGATATCTAAGTCGGACGTTGGTTCTGCTTGCAAATGGACGTGACACGATGCTTGTGGGGTACACCAGCACCCCAGGGTACTTAGAACGTAAGTATTTTGTTATTATTATTATTTTGTTATTTCGTGTTTTTATGCTGCTTATATTATCTACTGATATTGTATGTGATGTTTGGATCTATGACATCTTATGTGCACAATTAATTTGCTGAAAAATGAAGGCTTTTGCTGTGTAGGTTTTTTTACTAATACATTTTTATATATAAGATAGACGTATGGCTCTCAGTGTTTTTTTTTTTTTTTTTTTTTTTTTTTCTTTAATATTTAAAGAGGGTTTGTTCATAATTGAAGATGACACCCTCATAGAAACATCTTAAAACTATCTTCGCTTACATGCTAAGTTATAAATATTATACAAAATTTTTGCTTCTGGCGATAGTGGATAACTTAATATTACATTAGCTATACCCATATCAAGGAGATTAATATCGTTAACAGTAATGAATGTTTGTCTTTCCAGTTCGACCCGCACACATTCCATGAGTATGTGATAAACGTCTTCAATTTGGTTGCACTCGGCACATTTTGCAGACTGTGCTTTCCCTACAAGGTGAGCAAAGCTATTCAAGGGAATGTGGCCGGATCGAAGTCGAAAAGCCGTGACTAAATCCTTTCTTTTTACTTTTACGCCAGAAAACCATGGTGCAAACGGAAGTGAAGGTTGAACGGTTTTATACCAAATGCCTTTTGTGAGCGATCGGACATCAAAATATTCTTTCCAAATATCATAACATTTTATTTTAACTAATCTTGTCAGTTCACTAAAATATGGGAGTCCATCAAAAGGTATACCATCTACACAAGCCTCTTTTGCAAGCAGGTCCACATCTTCATTTCCAGCTAGCCCTATATGAGATGGAACCCACTGTAGTTTTAATTTTTTGTTTTTTCTAGACATAATATTTATTACTTTCAATATATCATACGCAATAGGTGCTCCCCTAACAACTGTTGTACATTTTAAAAGATGCTGTAAGGCACTTTTTGAATCTGTCACAATCAAGTAATTACCTGGTGCCATAGAATCTATATATGAAATCGCTTCAGCTATAGCTGACAGTTCTATATGCATTATAGACATATTGTGATTTACTTGAAATTTACCTGACACGCCTGTTTGATAATCTAAGAAAGCCATTCCTGAACCTTCACTTCTCTTACAGCCATCGGTATAAATTCTATAAAAGTCTACATATTTCTTATTTAAATACTTCGTACATATATTTTTAAGATTAGTAGGATTATATCTTCTTTTCGCATTATCTATTTCATTAATATTTGTCTCTACTACATCCGACAAATCCACATTGCTTACCCACGTGTCTAAACAGAAACATCCTAACCTATTATTTTTATAAAAATCTGTTGATTTAAATTTTTCATGAGCTAATGCCAATGGTGGTATTTTTTTACGCCGCCATCTATTATTTTGATAGGTATGCATAATTTCATTTAAAACTTTATAAAGATCATTTTGAACTAGTGACATGCATTTAAACCAAAATTTACCCGCAAGATATTCCCTTCTAACGTATAAAGGTTGAAGACCAAGTTCGGATTCCATAACGTGTATGGGAGTACTTTTGACGAAGCCACCTATTATTCTCATATATTGGTTTTGTAATTTATCTAATTTCACTAAATGTGTATTGCAACTACTTCCATAAAGAAAACTACCATAGTCCAAGCGACTGCGTACTACAGCTATATAAAGTCGACGTAAGTGCGTTGGTTGGACACCCCACCCAGGTCCTACAAGCACTTTAAATAAATTCAGCAATTTATTACATTTCATTTTTAAATTATTAACATGATTATGCCACCTCAAAGAACTATCCAACCATAAACCCAGATATTTTATATTATCAGTCACTTCAAGTGAATAATTATTTATGTTAATATTAACCATTTCATGACAATTCCTATTTTTGAAAATGCAAATTTTAGATTTTTCGGAAGAGACTTCGAGTCCTAAGCTTGAGGCCGAGTTAACAAAGTTATCAATTTCTACTTGTAAGCATTGTGCACCTTTTTGTAGGCTTTTGCATGTAGTATATAGAACAAAGTCATCTGCGTATTGAGACACCTGTATTTGATTTGTATTTAAGTTTAGACATAAGTCAGACGTTGCGATGTTAAATAATAAGGGAGAAAATGGATCACCTTGAGCTAAACCTCTGCTACACTTCCTAGAAAACAAAGTATTATCTACATTGATTTTTATATTTCTGTCATTCAAGAAGTTCCACAAATAGATACACAATTTTTTCCCAAGCTTTAGGTGATCCATTTTTGTTAAAAGTACTGTAATATCAACATTATTATAAGCGTCCTTTAAGTCTATAAAACACCCAACGGTTTTCAATTTCTTAGTTAAGCCTAATTGAATATTTGAAACAAGAAGAGATAAGTTTTCTAAAGTTGATCGACCTTTACGGAATCCAGTAGTTGTTGGCAGTAAGATATTATTATTTTCTATGAACCATTCTAATCTTCTTATTAGGATGGCATGAAAAATTTTACATATACATGACAACATAGAAATAGGTCTGAGTTCTGTATCTGTGCTTGAGTTTCCATTTAATTTAGGAATAGGAACAATGACAATATCTTTCCATTGTAATGGTACAAATCCTCGTATATAAAATGAATTGAATAATTTTAACATAATTATTTTTGCGTTATATGGGAGATATTTTATCATTGAATACGAAATCATATCAATTCCTGGTGAAGTATCTTTATTTTTTATACAACTATTTAATTCATGCAACGATATTTCTGATTCCAAACGTGAATTATCCGATACAAACACAGGCATCCTAGGTGTAACATAGTCCGGTGCAATGCTTTCGAGTACCTTAATACATTTCTCTTTGTCAACATAATGTTTTGACCTTTTGTATCCCTTAAACCATTTTAATTTATGCCACATTTCTGCTGGATTTGTTGATTCACCTAATAAATTACATAATGTTTGCCATGATTTCTCACGTGCTCTGCGAATAGTTCTTTGAGCTACCTGTACTTTAAGACGATAGTTATCTAGATTTTGGGGAGTAGGATTCCGTCTTAGTCTAGATAGCGCTAATCTACGTTCTGCTACACATTTAGAAAGATCAGGATTCCAATAGGGTAAAGGACGAAAGTTATTAGTGGGATTAGGGTTCAATTTACTATACGGTATATAGATATCTGCAGCACTATTTAAAAAATTAACAAAATTATTATAACTTACTTGTAAATTATTGCTGAATGTAAACTCTGTAAACATTGTTTCTAAAAGATTTTTGTAGCCAACCCAGTCAGCATTTTTATAATTGCGCTGTTTACCTGTATTTCTTGTAGAAACAACTTCTGTAGAAATTTTAATCAATAAATGATCGCTTCCCAACGATTCGCTCAATACGTTCCAATTAAATTGTAATGCAATATCCGATGAAGCTAAAGAAATATCTGGTGCTGATTGTTGTAAGATACCGTTAACCAGTCGAAAACGCGTCGGACTTCCGTTATTTAAAGGAGTAAGTGAGTTTTCAATTAGTGAATCAAATATATGCGTTCCTCTTGTATCTGTTCTATTCGACCAATTAGTGTGGTGTCCATTAAAGTCCCCTAAAATAAGAGATTTTTTATTGAACCTGACAAAAAGATCATCCCATTCTCTTTGAGTCAATCGAACGGAAGGGGGGCAATACAAAGAAATAATGTAATCTATTACACCACAATTATGTACATTGATTCCTACTACCTCTATAGAACGATTTACGTCGCTTATCGATATAACGTTTGCTTTGATTGATTTGTGTACTAACAATGCTACACCACCATAGGAATCATATCTATCATTGCGAAAGATATTGTAATCATTTACCATAATTACTGTATTTACGTTTAGCCACGTTTCACTCAAGGCGGCAATGTGGATTCTTTCCTGTATAAGAATATTCTGTAACGATACTAACCTACCTTTAATACTTTGAGCATTCCATTGCAAAATATTTAAACTAATATTTTTATTAGACCTAGCCATTATTTATAAACATTTCTATAACAGATTTAAACAGTGATCTCTCTGATATAAATTGTGTTGCAACTAATATTATCCATTCTAAACAACATTTTAACATTCTATTAATTTTTGATTGAGCCGAAATACCTTTAAGAAACATAATGTCTTTTAACCGACTAAAAAGCTCGCTTAATTTAACCCTATTATCTGCTTCCTCTGTTTCTGTTGCACTTACATTACACTCACTTTTATCTGTATCCATTTCTTTTGTAATATCTTGATCGTTTCTATTTTGTCTCTTAAATATTCTTGATGTACTTCTAGCCTTAGTTTTTGACAAGTTACGTGTAGTTTCTTCGCGATGCACATCCGCTTTTGTCTTGACTATTTCTGCGAATGTAGCCGTGTCTTGTTTTTTTCTTTCTAAATTATCATTGCAATCTTGAGGAAAAATATCAAACGGTTTCTTGCCTGTATACTTTTGAGTATGCTCTAAGTAATTTATTTTTATAGCACTTACAGGGTTGTAATTACTACTACTCTCATTGGTTTCTACTATATCTGGGGATGCAGGAGCAACATAAGCGGTCAATGCTTTTCTATACGTACAATTGTACTCTGCCATTAATTCTCTAATTTTTTTTTGTTTTAAGTAGCTTGGGCATATCTTTGATAAAGCCATATGGTTTCCTTCACAGTTAATACACTTGTACGTTGTCGTTTCACAGTTTGCATGATTTCCACTACATTTTGGACAGATTATTTTACTGCTCGGACACCTTTTGGTCATATGACCGAAACGCCAACATTTTGCACATTGTGTAACAGAAAAGACATACGGATCAACTTTTATCTTTAAACTGTCTACTAACACGTATGGAGGCATATATGCACCTTTAAAGCATAACCTGACACACTCACTCGGCGTCCACCCAGTTCCACTACTCGTACTGCGTCTCAGAAGTCGTAGGACAGATAACACTTCGAATTGATCTGGACATACTATACTTTCCCGTATGACGTCCTCTGATAAATCTAAATCAACGTTTTTTATTACTCCATACGACACGTCTTTCTCCATCGCTCTATAGATTCTCCAACCCTTCTCAATAAACTCTTTGCAGTTTATTAATTTCTCAGCGTCGATATCGCTTAGTAAATCTATTCTTATCTTATATGGGCTGATGTATTTAGCTCCTTCTATGTTATTTATATTATTGTTTTTGAGTAGTTTCGCAATCGTGAATTGTTTAGGCAAAATCTCTGTACTTGACATATAAATTTCAATTTTATTATTTTGTGCTTTTGGTTTTTTGTTCTTATTTCTAACTACAGACCACTGGTTGTCACCTTCTGCTATATTTCTCTTCTCCGGTCTTAAATTCTCCTCTTGATTACTTTTAAGTATCATGTTTTCATTCTCCTTATATTCATTTTCTTCCCAAACTGATATAGTTTCGTCTTCCATTATCGGACTATTGCAATACATATCCTCAATATTATCGTCATTCGTATAAATTATGTCTTCATTCATTGTAAACAACTGTTTTTTTACCTATAGCCGTGCCGTCAAGGCCGGACGGCCAGGTAAAAACTCGTCGACCCGAGTGTCTCGATGATATTTTATAAACAAACAATAATACTATTAACGACGCGTCTATTTCGCACGAATACCGAACGAAAACTTCGAAGAAAGAATTCATGAAATGGAGTCAGGCTATATAAAAGCTGATAGTAAAAATTTGCCTAAACTGGATTCTTTTATAGTCCCAATTTTTTTTATGCAATCCTGACTTGCTCTGCCGAGTTTCGGAATGCAAAAACTTCCGTGTATGCATAGACTACTACGTGTATGTATCGAAATAAAGAAAGTAATAGTATATAATTAACTTGTAAAAGGCCATAGTTATATATAATATTTAGTCAATATTTTGTGAAATAACTTATATTACATGTAGGTAATGTTTATAATTTCAGATCGTCTTGAGAGTCTTATGCTATTTTTTTCAGTTATTATATTATTTCAGAGGTACGAACAACGGGCAGGAAATAGGTAATAAGTAAAATATGTATTAAATAATAATTTAAAAAATAGGTAGGTACCTATATATACGAAACATTATATTACTTGAAATTTTATTTAGAAAAGTTTATTTTATCAAAATTAATCAAATTATATATACTAAATTACATTATAAATTCACGCATTTTTATGACTTACAAATTATAATAAGCATACACTGGAACACAAATTTCTAAAATAAAAGTCGCCTAAATTACTCCTTATTACATCAGCTATCTATAGTACTTATTACTGTCACATCTAGGTATATATATATGTAAAGAAAACTCTAAACTGTTTCATAGTTTTCTTAAGTTAAAACCTTTTTTGTAAATATATTGTCAACGTATAAAAATTAGTCTGTCGTGATGACATTAAAAATATTTTCATATATTCTCATTGTAAAATATTCTATTTTATTTTCTATATATACTCCATATGAAGTAAAGGCTTTTAATGTTGTTTCTTTTGTTGTTATAGAGAAACGCAATCGTCTTTATTTCAAGAAAATAATTATAAAAAGAATAATTATTATTATAAAACAACATTTTCCGCAATTCATATAAAATATGGAGAAATTAAGATTTCATTTCGCTGTTTTAGCAGATGGAAAATCAAACATCATAGGTATAACATCAATAGCTACACCTGATGGTCGAGTTTTTGGAATACCAACTGAATACCAACCTACAAATCTACATCAAGTAATAACTAATACACCCAATTTTGTCAAGGTAAAAAAATCATTAAATCAAAGACATCAAATAAGGAAAATATGGATAACATTGACAGATGAAATATCAAAAATATATTTGGATGAAGAACAAAATTTGCAGTTTAATGATTTTTACCTTGAAGAAATTGAGGAAAAAATAGATAAGGTTGAGTCAATACCAAGTAGTTCAAATCAATCATTGGAAAAATTATTAGAAAAAATAATTAAAGAAAAAAAATCTGAAACTCAAAACTTAGGAAACATTGCAAAAGATTTCATGATTGAAAAATTCACTGGCAAAAATTTAAATGCCTCACAGTGGATTAAAAATTTTAATAAAGAATGCGAACGTATCCAAGTTAACGAAGATAGAAAAAAAATTGAAATATTAAGGAATTTTTTAGAATACTCTAGTGTTGATTGGTACAGCTGTATGCTAATTAAATATACAGTAGAATCCGAATGGGCCAATTGGGAAAAAAAATTTTGTGAGACTTTTGCAACCAAAGGATGGTCACCCATTAGATATGCTCTTACTTTCAAATACCAAGCAGGCTCGCTTCTTGAATATGCCTTAAAAAAAGAAAAATTATTGCTTGAAGTAAGAAAATCAATTGATAATGGAACGATTATAGACCTTATAGCATTGGGCTTACCTAATTATGTCACTGATAAAATTGACAGAGAAATTTTACAAACAACGGAAGATCTCTACAATGAAATAGGAAAATTGGAATATCTAGTTAGAGGAAATAAATATGATAAAAAAGATTATACAAATTTCGACACTAAACAAAAAAAAATTGAAGCAAAAAAACCATGCGAAATTTGTGTTAATGAAAAAAAGGGGAAACGTTACCATGCCGAGGAAAATTGCTGGTTCCGAGAAAAAAATCAGAAAGGAGTGGTAAAAACTGTAAATAACTCAGAATTAGAAATTGAACTAAACAATGAAAATCCAAAAAACTAATAACACCACCATTAATAAGAGTAAAGTTACTTTTAAATGACACTGTAGAAGTTTCTGGAATTTATGATTCAGGTTCAAATGTGTCATTAATAAACGCTAAGTTATTGAAGATAAAAAAAAAGAAAATACAAATAACTTACATATTTTAAACTTGAAAACTATTAATGGTGAGAAAAAAATTAAAGGAATGGTAACATTAAGAATAAAAATTTATAATATTGAAAGAACTATGGATATTTTTGTAATAGATAGTGAGAATTTTCACTATGATTTTCTAATTGGTCTGGATTGCATTAAAGATTTCAAATTAATGCAAACCGAAGAATTAAAAATCATACAATGTGACAGTCAAAATGAAGGAGAGATAACTTCGGATGAAGAGGATATCAAGAGCAATAAATACTTAAAAAGTGATGCTCAGAATAAAAATGTCGAAATTCCTGATGTACTAGGTGACAAAAATAGAGAAGAAATAAAATTGGTAAATAAATATGAAATTAATTTCAATGAACATATAGACTTAGATAAATTTGAAATGTTAGTAAACCATCTAGATTCATTTCAACAATCAGAAATAAATAAGTTAATAGAAAAATACAATCCAGTGTTTGCTAAGAATAAATATGATGTCGGCACTGTAAAGGATTATGAGGCTCATATTGACTTAATGGTAGATAAATACTGTTACAAACGTCCATACAGATGCACAGCAGAAGATAGAAAAGAAATAGAAAATCAAATATCTAAACTATTAGAAAAAAAATCGATTGAGGAGTCTTATAGCCCGTTTGCTGCTCCAGTAACACTGGCATATAAAAAGGAAGATGAAAAAAGAACAAGATTATGTATAGATTTTAGAGAATTAAACAAAATAGTAGTTCCTCAATCGCAACCATTTCCGTTAATTGATGATTTAATAGTGAAAACTGTAAACTGTAAATATTTTTCTACTTTAGACATAAATTCAGCATTCTGGTCAATTCCGTTAAAAATTCAAGATAGATACAAAACTGCATTTGTTACACAAGAAGGTCATTTCCAATGGACGTGCCTTCCTTTTGGATTAAAGACAGCTCCGGCTATATTCCAGAGAATATTGAGTAATATCATTAGAAAATACAAACTATCCAGTTTTGCAGTAAATTTTATAGATGATATTTTAATTTTTTCAAAAACTTTTGAGGAACATATAATACACTTATCAAGATTATTAGAAGCGATTCTTACTGAAGGCTTTAGACTAAAATTTTGAAAATGTATCTTTGCAAATCATTATGCCAAGTATTTAGGCCACATAATAGAAAACAATTCAGTTAAGCCTTTGAAAGATTACTTAACTGCTGTGAAAAACTTTCCGGTTCCAGAAACAAGGAAGAATATACGTCAATTCCTAGGAAAAGTAAATTTTCATCATAAATTTATACCCAACAGCGCAATCATCCTGGAACCTTTACATAATTTACTACGGAAAGATGTGAAATTCATATGGTCTACAGAATGTCAGGAATCATTTGATAAAATAAAGAAACTGCTTTGCTCAGAACCAATTCTGAAGATCTTTGACCCTAAGTTACCAATAAGTATTTACACAGATGCAAGCATTAAGGGAGTGGGAGCGGTTTTAAAACAAGAAGATAAAAACGGAGTCAATAAACCAGTTGCTTATTTTTCAAAAAAATTGACTGAAACTCAAAAAAAGAAAAAGGCTATATATCTAGAATGTTTGGCAATAAAGGAAGCTGTGAAATATTGGCAACACTGGCTTATGGGAAGAGAATTTACAGTATACTCAGATCATAAACCTTTAGAGAATTTAAACATAAAGTCTAGAACTGATGAGGAACTTGGTGATTTGACTTACTACTTATCCCAATATAATTTTAAAATTAAGTACAATCCAGGAAAATCAAATCAAGAAGCAGATAGTTTGAGCAGAAACCCAGTTCTAGATTCTTATGACAATGTTGACGATTGTTTGAAAGTAGTAAATTTAATAAACCTAGAAGACATAAAAAATGACCAAAACACAAATATGAATTTACAAAATGAAAAAAGCAAATTTTTATTGGAGAATGAAATTTATTACAAAAAGAAAAAGAAAGGAAAAAAAATAATAATTTCTGAAGAACTTAGTAAAACTCTAATCAAAGATGTCCATAATACTTACTGTCACATTGGAAGAACACAGATGATAAATAAAATAACACCATTCTACACAGCAAAGAATATCATTACAAACATTAAGCGAATTTGTGATGACTGTGAAATTTGTATAAAAAACAAATCAAGGAAAAGGCCAAAATATGGCTTATTGTCACATTTAGGTCCAGCAAGACGTCCATTTGAAATTGTATCAATTGATACTATAGGAGGTTTCGGAGGATCACGGTCAACAAAAAAGTACCTTCATTTACTGGTTGATCATTTCACTAGATATGCTCATATTTTCACGTCAAAAACTCAAAGCCCAAGTGATTTTATAAGACTTGTAAAAAGTGTGACAGAAAATTACAGTATTGATATGATATTAACGGATCAATACCCTGGTATAAATTCTAAAGAATTTAAGGAATTTCTGAAGAATAACAACATAAAAATTATTTTTACTGCTGTGGATACACCATTTTCAAACGGAATCAATGAAAGGCTAAATCAAACTTTAGTCAATAAAATAAGATGTAAAATAAATGAAAGTGATAAAAAAACAGCATGGACAACAATTGCACACAAATGTGTAGAAAAATATAACGAAACGGAACATACAGTAACAAAGTTTGCTCCAAAATATCTTTTGGAAGGAGAAAATGTGAATATTCTGCCAACAGAGCTGAAAACAAGATATACAGAAGAAGATCTAAAGAGAGACAGAAAATTAGCCTTAAAAAACACAATTAAATCTCATAATCACAATAAGAAAATTTTTGACCTACATAGAAAAGAACATGAATTCAAAGTTGGAGACAGAGTCTATGTGGAAAGTGGAAATCGATTAAATAGGAAGAAAACAGATGAGTTGAGAATTGGCCCGTACGAAATTTTGAAAAAGATTTCCAAATCAATCTATGAAGTAAATGCCGGTCACAGAAAGACGGAATCAAATTTCTACCACATTGCCAAATTGTCTCCAGTTTTTGGTTAGTGAATGAACAATTCCATGGATTACCATTTGTAATTGTTTCTCTCTGGGGGGGAGATGTAAAGAAAACTCTAAACTGTTTCATAGTTTTCTTAAGTTAAAACCTTTTTTGTAAATATATTGTCAACGTATAAAAATTAGTCTGTCGTGATGACATTAAAAATATTTTCATATATTCTCATTGTAAAATATTCTATTTTATTTTCTATATATACTCCATATGAAGTAAAGGCTTTTAATGTTGTTTCTTTTGTTGTTATAGAGAAACGCAATCGTCTTTATTTCAAGAAAATAATTATAAAAAGAATAATTATTATTATATATATATAGATGTGACAAAAATAATACATTCATTATAACCATCAAATATTATTTCAGTAGGTATGATTAAAAAAATCTGAAATTAGAGCTATGATTAAAGCGTCGTATAACCGTATAACGTTATTAGCTTGTTTTGTTCATTGAAATATGACGTCACAGCCCCCAAGTGCCACGTGACTGACAGTTTTGGCGCGAATTTAAAATCAATGAATGTAAGTTTTGATTTTCTCTATCAAATAAGGCTTTTTTGGAAAGAAGATTACTTGTAATAGGTATAAAATAAACCTAGGAAAATTTTAAATTATATTTCCGAAAATTGTCAAGTAGCGAATTTGCCGCCATTGTTGTATCTGGAATGTTCTGTCCACTGAGCGTTTTTTAAATTAATTTTATTTCAATTAATAGAGTTTAATTTACGTTTCGCTTACTCTGACATTTACGATAACAAAACGATTTATTACTTTTTAACTTTTTTTAGATAAATTTTATAAACGCCATAAAGAACATTTTGAGGAAATTCGAAACATAAGACGTCGGAATTAGTACAACACAACTTACTGTTACTAAATTCGCTTATTATTGAAAACCTCTCAGCACTTATAATGAAAAAGATAAGCAACTTGATGTATTTTACACAAAACATTTTAACCCTAGAACCGTACCCTGGGGTACAAATGAAAAAACGAAATTAAAAATTGTCTATAACATTTTTCCTCTTTGACGGTTTGCTTCGCTCGTCCGTGTATTTACGGGGGGCGAGGGGACTCGCAGATATCTAAGTCGGACGTTGGTTCTGCTTGCAAATGGACGTGACACGATGCTTGTGGGGTACACCAGCACCCCAGGGTACTTAGAACGTAAGTATTTTGTTATTATTATTATTTTGTTATTTCGTGTTTTTATGCTGCTTATATTATCTACTGATATTGTATGTGATGTTTGGATCTATGACATCTTATGTGCACAATTAATTTGCTGAAAAATGAAGGCTTTTGCTGTGTAGGTTTTTTTACTAATACATTTTTATATATAAGATAGACGTATGGCTCTCAGTGTTTGCGTTTTGTTAGTATTTTTTATTTATTTATTTTTTCAGATGACGTCACGTCGCAATTTGAAGGAGAGTTAAATAGTACATGTTCTCTACTTTCATATGTGGCTTCAAAGCTCACGACACTCGCATTTGATCTCATCAAACCTCACCTGGAAGTTAGATTTCAGTATCGTACTTTGCCAACATCCCTAAAAATAAGTATTAAGTATATATTAGGGAAAAAGCGATCATTAGCTGTGGTAACTAATGAAAATTCAAAATCTGGAAAATATTCCTTCTGCCAAGGTTCAAGGACCATAAATCATGCACACAGTGCGTGACGTACAAAACTTTCCTTTGTAATGAGCACCAAAAAAAAAAAAATTGCCAAAATTGTTTAATTTCCTAATTTTATGTGCCTCAATTGTGTTCATTGAGATCAAAACTAGTGTCAGACAGCATATATACGTTAATTTTTAATAAAACTTTATTATGAAAAATATGTCTTTTTATTTGGGGTGTGCTTGTACCCCAGGGTACCGTTAATGTAAATTTTTATATGGGTACGGTTCTAGGGTTAAACCATATTAACTAACTAGGAGTAAGTATGCATCGACAAGCTGAGCCAACACGATGGTGCACCATCGACAAGTTAAGTCTAGAAGCCAACACGATGGTGACGAAACAAATTCGTTTCGATCTGATGTTGTTACTTGGTTCTGAATTCTGATCGTATATCTATATAATTTATTTTCCCTATTATTTAAATTCATACAAAATCCTGAAGAGTCTAAAATATGAACCCTTGTATAATAAAGCATTTTCTTTATTGCTACATCTCGTCAGATAGCAATTAGAAATAAAACGCTAACGACACACAGCGAGCGACGGAGCAATTACGTTTAAGGTTCGGGAGCGGTAAACATTTACTGGCAGCCGTGTTTTATCTGTTTCACTTGAAACAACAGTCAGTTAGTGAAAACAGGTTAAATCGGTACCTTCGTTTATGAATTTTTTAACTGAGGTAGGGCACAGTAGGAAATTTCCTGCTTCCTTCCTTCCTTTCCTTCAAAGTAATATGGAGCAGTCCAGAGGCGGCTCGTCACATTTTTTGTTGGGGGTTCAATAAAAAAAAAATAATAGAACTTACCATTTACTTTTTATTTCTATCATATAAAATCTATCCGTCGGTCTTTTTTACGAGCGAAGACATCTATTACTTTCTTGTGAAAATCAGATATGGAATTAATTATGGAAGAATTAATTAATTTCACTTTCATTGTGAGATGGGCTAAATCAACAACTCCGGTATCAGTCCATGCATTTTCACCGCCAATGCCGGAACAACCATCAAACAAAAGACACGGAAAACAAAATAATATATTGCTTTCTTCACATCCACACAACCAAGGTGTTTTGAAATAATGTTCAGATTTAAAAACACGCGTAAAAGACTTATTTTTAATACGACATTTTTGAGTAAGTACTATTTCAGGCCACGGTGGCTCCTGATCACACTTTTTAATAAAAGTTACACTGTATTTTATTTTTAACTTTACCATTTTTAACTCAAAATGTCACGCACAAATTATTTTTATTACTTATTTAAAAGAAAAACTGCTAATAAAAAATAGAAATCACGAAGTAAACAAAAGGTATCACGTTTGACGTTTGTATAATTATGAACGACAACGTCGAAAACAGTGCTACCAACTGTTGAAAAAACTTTTCTCTAAATCTTTTATTTTTCAAAGGGTTTTTAAATAGAAAATAAATTCTTTTGTTTCTTTTTTTAAACTTCCTTTATGTACATTATATTTTATACAATTATTGATATTATGTAAGCATTTATATCATATTAGAAAATATGTATTTTTTTGCGTGTATCAATAAATTTACAAATAAAATATTTCTTTATCATATTAAATCTTATATTTTATTATTTATATTTGAGTAATTTTTATTAGTTTTTTTATTAAAATATATTATGTTAAAATAATACCCTAAAAATTTTATCACCTAAAACTTTCCCGCTATTTACAAAATATCCCTTTTGCTGGCAACACTGAAACGTGATCGCTGATCAAGACGAAGCTAATCTCATTCATCGGCCTTTACGAATTTTACGATGTCCTATCTCTTTCGCACTCATTACTAAACTCGTCCTGTCTCTTTCGCTAGTACTATTACGCTTTGTTCAAGATCACCTAACGCACCACTCGAACAATTTAATACCAAATGTACGTAATATAATAATAAACTATTGTAAAGGCATAGTAGAATAGATGTAGTATAGTATAGCATTTAATATAAAGACATATAGGAGCTAAAATTACCTGTGTAATTTTAAATCCTATTTTTAAATTGGGAGTTCAGCGCACCGTCGCTCCTTAGAACGAGCCGCCTGTGGAGCAGCCCGACTGGGGTACTACCTCGACCTTACAGACCACAGCTAAATAATACTATTTTCAAGCAGTGTTGTGTTTCTGTTGGTGAGTAAGGTGACCAGAACTCCTGGGGATAGGGTCGGCAACGCGCTTGCGATGCTTCTGGTGTTGCAGGCGTCTATAGGCAACGGTAATCGCTTAACATCAGGTGAGCCGTACGCTTGTTTGCCGACCTAGTTATATAAAAAATAAAAAATTAATAAATAATGAAAATATTTACTTATTGACTGCAATAAACTTACCAGAAACATCCGAAAAACTGAATTAGGATTTGAGCGAATTCCGCAAAGAAGTTCGTAATAAAACTCGTATAAAAAGTTAGGCTTGCGTCATCGCAAAGTTGGAAATACTTCAGAATACTTTCCGTAACCGCCGGCGGTGAGCCTCGGCGTTGTTTTACGAGCGTTTAAGCGAAAGCCTTTGAACTGAATACTTTAAATTTTTACAATACTTCTCTTTTCTGTTTCATACTGATTGTGTATTATTGGACTTGTGTTTTTGTAACTGTACTGTTTAGAGTAAAAGGAATAGCTACATTGTAATCTAATTATCCCAGTAAAGTAATGTGATTCTTGAATTAGTGTTATTAATGGCGATGAAACGTGTTACGTAAACAGCTAAGGATCGGAAATTTCAGTTCGCTATATCGATCCCGAAATTCCCTAGATCACAGGAATAAAGCGGATGAAACCGCTAGACATAGCGATGGCGTAAATGGTAGTATCAAGCATGTCGTGCAGATAATTATACGATAGTGGTCGGATGTTTAGAGGTTTGTGCGTGTTATGAGGGCCCATCCACATTCTATTATGAGGCATTTGTCCAATTAAGGTTTTATTGCGGTTTCACTTCCTCAGCGAAGTACCAGTCGCTCGGGAGGACGGCGGAGCGTAAAGACCTGGCGTCTCATTATTGTAACCTGTTCTGTTTTTAACAAACGTTAAAAAAAAGGAAGTTAATTAATTTTTGGAGTTTATTCCTTATGAATCGATTTTCATATAAGGCCCCGGTATGAAAAAAATATGAGGAGTAAAATATATCTACCTACTAAACGAATGACCCCGTTACGTTTTTTTTTTGCCTTTTCAACACCATCTATCGGAAACCACGAAAACGTCGTCGATAGATTAATAATAGTTTTCTAATAGCGGCATCGGTCGATCGATAGATGGCGCTATTTGATTATTTTATTTACCATTTGATATGGTATTAATCTTTTTCTTAGACTAGTAAGTCTTTTTTGTGCCTATTTAGACAGTCGATCTGAAGGAGTAAACTCCAGTCGTGCGTCGGAGGTGACACACACACTTTTTTTTATTTAACTATACTTAGGCTGATGGTGTTTTTAGATTACCAATTACAAAGTTTCAAGAATAAAACTTGCTTACGTGTACACGTACCAAAATACAACTGATATTTTAAACATTAATTACGTAAATAAACGTTGAAGTAAATAAATTGAGAACCATATTTACGCGTTCCTTTCTTTTTAAAAAGTATATCAATATTATCTAAAATATTAATATTTGTCAAATTTCCTCAGTACGATTCATCGGTGTGATTCTTCACAGCAGAATAAACAGTAATAAAATATACCTTCAACCTTCGTCCCTACAATTAAAATCGCGAGGCAAAAATGTGAAGCGAGCGGCGTTTGGTAAATTCTTAACAGTGAAGGAATTTTTGTCCTTCGAGTTGAAACAGAATGTTTATTCGTGAAAACATACCAGATTCCGACAGATAATTATATTTGTTATTTGGGTAACAGGGCTGGTTCGTCACACACCACTTATTTAGAATGAAAGCACAGCGTAATATGTTTTATGGGCTGTGATGATAGTAACGAAATTAGTTCAAATTCAGATATGGGAGAGTATTAGTATGTATTTATTTATTTTTAATTTAAGGGTTTTTTTTTTCTTTTTAATATTAATTTATTTATAGTTTATTCTTATGGTTTTTTATATGACTAGGGTGTCATTTGTCAAACAGGCGAGGCGGTGGACAGGGCCCATCTAATGGTGGTAGTACTTAGTAGTCTATGGATACATTGCCGACAAAACTTCTTTAAGGTTGAGGTACTTTCCTAGTCCGTCTGCTCCAGATTTAAATCGAGATATTCCCTGATGTGCCCTAACTGAATAATATAATGGCTTAAATAAAGTTCTCAATAATACAATATTACATACTTGCGTAAAGAGTAGAAGCTTCTAGCGGAGTAGAAGTCAATGGTCGAGCCAATATAAGTTACCAACTCACAATTACTTTAATTAGAGTGTTAAAGTGAGTTTTAATGTTATGTGACCTGAATGAATTTTATTGTCACTTGGCATAAAATACGTTACGTTTGTGAGTCGTACAAAATTGTTGTTGATATTTTGTCTGATAAGAGAAATAAAGACTTCTTACACCGTAAGTTTGTGTAAAAGAAGTTCAACCTAACTTTCAAGAAAAACAATGGATAACATCAAGAAATCCACTAACGTACAACGAAAGCCATTACTTATAAAAAGCGATAGCATTAGTGCCCAAGTAAAAGGAAGCGTCGACCGCATTTAGTGTCTGATCCCACTTAGACCTAAACGGATTGTAAGTGAACTTTGGAAAACTACGTAAGTTCATGTCCTGTGTTACCACGTTGAAAATAATTTAATAGTTAATGCGTCGTTTGCTATAAATGTTTCTTCGGTATAAATCCTAAAATATCAAAATAAAGCGTCCGCGTATGTGTGTGTGTACTATATACACTCACACTTGTAAACAAGTAGAGGTGGCTGTAAGTATAAGAGCTAGGTCTAGAATTTTCAATTAAAACTAAAATTCGTTTGCTTCGTTTTTAAACAAATTTAATTTTGTGATGAAACTCAAACATTTTTCGTTGAAAGAAGCAACAGCTAGTACAAAATAAAAACTAAAAAAAAGTAGTGCCTCTTTTAAAGTAGTTTAAATATTCATAACTAAAAAAGCACGCCTTCACTCAATTAACGTTAAAAACTCGAGCGGCTAAAGTGTCGTCAACTGAGAGTCTTTCGTCGTGGTGAGGGTGGGAGTGTGACTAGTGTGAGTGAGCTGATCAGACTTATTTCACTTATAAGTTCCAAAACAAAGATAAAATGTCTAATTAAAAAATTCAAAATTATAAGTGTTATTTGTGAAGTGATATTTGAGTTAAAATTAAAAATAGCTTTGTTCAAATGAGCTTCAAAAGCACCTTCATCGTCATTTTACAAATTAAATTATTAATTATGGTTTAAAGTGAAGCTACCACCGATTAGAAATGTAGATTCTGCAGAGAAGAATCGGAAAGAAACTCCGCTGTTACTCTATAATAAAAAAAAACTATATTTAAATTTTACAATAGTTTATTTAAACATTATACATATTTACAATTCACAACTTAAGAAATAAATATTTACAGATAGTTATGGTACAAATCATGTCCGCGTGGAATTGTGCCAAGAATGCTGGCAGCATTTCCCCGTTGAATCGCTATGCCGATTCTCTGGGCAAAAAATGCACCAGCTCTCTTGGTCACCAGTGGAGGCAATAAGGCGAGGAGTTATCTCAATTAAGAATTTTTAGCACTGCTAATACAACTAACTACTTACTACTGTATTTTAATATAAAATTGGTAATATCTTAGTAGGTACCTACCTACTTATTGTTAGTTTATGTTTATAAAGAAATAACACTTGTTTCATTATCAGTAAAAATATAATAAAAGCACTCGATGACATATATATCGAATAAACTCGGTTTAATATTAATTACCATTGAATGTTCCAATATCAAACTATGACAGTAATATTATTTTATTTTGTTTTTCTTTTTTAATTGTTTGTCAACCGAATGTTTTTTAGAAACTAATGATCTTGGACAGTCCAATGTCCGTAGCCGTGTTTTGTGTAGCGCTTTCAAAAATAAATAAATTGAATTGAACTCGATAGCGAATGTCATGTTTTCAAATAGATATACGAGTATATAATATAATAACGAAAATTTTATTGTTGAAATACGTAGCGCTCTAATTGGTACAGTCGCCGGGAGCACAGCTGTAGCTATAAAAATTTATATACATTTTAGAAACTCAAATTATACTTTCCTCTCTATTTGTACTTATATTTTTTGAATATTATCTTTCATTACGGAGCACACAATAAAGTTGATTGTATTATTTCGATCAAATCAATTTGTAAGATACTTTCCGAAGGCACCGAGTGTTTTCACTTAGTTACGAATGAACGTACTCGATGTTGACATCCCCCGCTCTCAATACATACGTACATAATTATATAACATATACTCTGTACTGTTCGTACATAACGTTTGATATAGAGAAGTGATAAAATACGGCGCTAATTAAATCTTAGCGTCGCTTGCCAGTCTGCTCAGCTGTAGACGAAGTTTTACGACGCCTAGACCTGTAGTTGTTCTGTACACTGCGGGGCAATGCCTCGTTTATTAACTCGTCTTGTCTCACCGTACATCACGTGTACAGTCAACTTTACTCTTCTTCGAATCATAATACGTATCTGTGATCAATGAAATTAATGATTTAATATATATTATTTTTAAACGTTTTTGTAGTTGGAAGTTGTCATTCGTTACTTGAATTTCTTACGCGGTTCGAATAACATAACTAGGTCGGCAAACAACCGTACGGCTCACCTGATGGTAAGTGATCACCGTAGCTTATAGACGTCTGCAACACCAGAAGCATCACAAGCGAGTTGCCAACTCTATCCCCAATCCCCCCAGGAGCTCTGGTCACCTTACTCACCAACTGGACCACAATACTGCTTGATAACAATATCATTTAGCTGTGGTCTTCTGTAAGGTCGAGGTACTACCCCAGTCGGGCTGCTCCATATTTTGAGCAGGAAATTTCCTGCTGTGCCCTACCTCAGTTAAAACAATATTTTTTTTCTGTTAAACAACTATTACCTTCCTGAAGGTTGCAGTATCGGTGATAGGATTGTCTGCAACTGTTGTTTAAGTTTTCGAATACCAATTAAAATTAAAATATCTGTGTACGATGCAGCCTGTAACATCCCACTGCTGGGCATAAGCCTCTTTCTCCATGTAAGAGTTGGATTGGAGCTTAATCCACCACGATGCTCCACTCAAGTTGGTGGATATGTACCGTACTATGAGTAACGATCGCTATCATGTATTTATGATAAGAACCGGGACCGACGGCTTTACGTGCTCTCCGAGGCACTGTGGGGAAACCCACTAGGACTGACATACAAACCGGAGAGAAATATTTGTACAAACACAATCGTCATGAGTGGGAATAGAATTCGCAAACCGTCGGTGTTTTAGGTGACTACACGCACAACCTGAGCGGCGGCTCTGGCGAAGGAAATCTCTTCTCTATACATATAAAAATGAATCGCTGAATGTGTTGCTAAGCGCAAATCTTGAGAGCAGCTGAACCGATTTCGCTAATTCTTTTGTATAATATTCCTTGAAGTACGAGGATGGTTCTTAAAGAGAGAAAAATTTTAAAAATTCCCTGAAAAAGTCTAAAACAACAATTTTCTATATTCCCATACAAAATATTCGTAATAATACTTATAAGTTAATTTGAACTTTAATACCATACCATAAAGTTTAAGTGTTAGTGGAGGGGTTACGGCAAGGATAAAAAATTAAGGAATCGACTGTTAGGCGGTACGAAGTTCGCTCGGTCAGCTAATATAAAAATATAATGATATAAATATGAAACTAATACCTACTGCTTTCAGTGTTTTTGGTTTGAAGTAATGTTGTAATGTAAAATATTTTAGTATAAACCAATCTTTTTTAATATTCCCCCCGTCGTTACTAAACACGCCAGGGTTTCGTTAAAGCGATATCATGAACCAAAAAAAAAATGGAATCTTTGCAAAGACCGAGTCTTAATTTTACCGAACCAATGAAAGCGGCCAAAATGAAATTGGATTTCGTCAAAAATGAGATGATTTCCTTTCATCTCACAAACAGGATATTAAATTAAAATTTTTATGATTATGGTTGTACTGTATTTTGTTTGACAATATGAAAATATCGGGTTGTGAATTTAAAACAAATATTTAAGTTATTTTTAATCAAGTCATTACTCTTATTGGTGAGAATCAATTGTGTATTGAGAATGAGAGTTTGATATTCAACTTACATTTATAGTCAGTTAATAAAGTATTCTCATACTGGAAAAGACCTACTTAATGATTAGGCTAATATATTTGAAGAGCTTATTTCCACATTGAAGACCACTCTTAGTATGAAAGGACATATTTAATTTACTTCTCGTACATTCTACTTTATTTTATTGTCTTAAACTTTAAATCAGACCGAATTTGAAATTAGATTCAATTCCGACGAGTTAATTTTTATCAAAAAGTTCACTTCTGTTGAGACGTCGAGGTTGGAGCTACTTCAGTGGACTTTTACTTGACAAAGCCTTAAGAAACATTTATAATTCGATATTTTTTAAATTTTCTGGCTTACACTTCAGCGAATGTTCACCCTTGTCTTGTTAAAAATTAGTTATTTTTTTTTACTTATATTAACCAGATGCTTGTGTTTTGTTTTGCTATTCTTTTTCACGAATAGCTTTATCTTTCGTTGTTCCCTATACTACTACAACAACAATACAGATTATTTATTTTTACCTACATACATTCAGACATTCATTAAATTTAATATAAGATTTTAGATTAAAATGGTTACTTCTATTACGAAAACTATTCGAAAACGTGATATTTACCATGTTTATTATTTTCGCTTTGCGGAGCTCGATATTTCGACATTGACTGCGAATGTCTTGATCACGAGACTAGAGAGTGAAAAATAATAAACATGGTAAATTATATCCCGTTTTAGAATAATTTATTAAATATTTTAATATTCACTAAAATCACTAATTGTAATTTTGAAAAAATCACATAAATTTGAAGACAGAATCCTTAAGCGTCACTCCTATCCTCAAAACAGTTAGTTCCGTTAGTGTACAGATTGTGTGAGAGCCATCAACATTGTCGTATCTGGTATTTGTTCAATTAAGATTTTATTGAGGTTTTACGGTTGACCTCAATACACCGCGAGCGCAGTGTAAGGTTAGAGTGTTAAGATAGATTAGGTTACGAAAAAAGTTATTAAAAATAATCTTAGACGTTAGCAAATAAATTTACGTTATTAGCAAATGCTAGTGCCAAGTAGATGTGTAATTTAAATTTCAATTTTTTTTTCTCACTAACCGATCCACGTTGTTTCTTCCTGCAGATACAAAGTCATAACTTGAGTTATGATCTTGTCTATTCTTAATTTGATATTTCCTCATATTTCTACTTCTCATTAAAACATTCTTATAATTAGTAAGAGAGGCGTTTGACGATAGTAAGATAACAATGGCTTTGGTGTAGTGGTACGTGTGCCGTTCTGACGTTTAGTGTGACGATACAGAGAAGTCAGAAAAGCAATAAATGCTGTCTTCTAATAGACGTCACATCAACAAGACCGTTTTAATTCCCTTGTGTCTGTGGTACGTCACCTCAGTATCAATCTATGTGAACCAGAATATTTGATTTCAAATGTAAATGTGTGCTGAGCTACACTTCTTGTGAGAACGATCTGGAAGAACATGAAGTTAAATACACTTTTCTGCTGAATTACAAGTTGTATTCTCTTATAATCTCTTATAAGAAATTATCTCACATCTCAACACAGCTGTGAACCTTAATTTAAATATGCGACCGTTATCGATTCACTTCAAGTCAAAATGAAGTAAGTAAAGTATTAAATCTTCCCATGTATGTCAGTACGAATATCGATTCACTCGAAGTCATGTTTGCAAATTGAATTTGTCAGCTGTGCAGTGTGACTCCTACTTGTTACGACTGTTGAACGAGAGAACGCTCCACACGACGCGGGAATTCAATTTTTATCAATGTCGATATGCGATATATTAATTGATTGATTTTTTGATTAAGTTTCCTAAATCTATACTAATATTATAAAGCTGAAGAGTTTGTTTGTTTGTTAGAACGTGCTAATCTCAGAAACTACTGGTCCGATTTGAAAAATTCTTTCAGTGTTAGATAGACCATTTATCGAGGAAGGCTATAGGCTATTTTTAATTAACGTGTATGAAACCGCGGGGACAGCTAGTACTAGTATAAGCCTAATATTGGCAACATTATTTCTGGTAATACTGCTATGTATTAGTTCATGTATAACAGTCCGATGAGCGCGTAAGCAACTAAGTACAATTATAAGTTTATGTAGAACTAAGTTACTTTCTTAACTTATTTACTATATTAATTAACGTTGTCTAGATGCGATTTCATTAGCCAACATATCAGATATATCTTGATATTATTTTTATGTACTTTTTTACATAAGGGTTTATATTCCTTAAGTCGGATCTTGGACTATACTTAATCTGAGCAAACTTCAGTCATAATGATTAAATGTAATCTATTTATTGAAAGACCGCACCTTTTTGAATATCAAAGAATATTTTGTGAGGTTTACGATTAAGAGGGGATTTTCTTGCACAAAGCGGTTCATCTACAGTTATGTTTATTCAAATTTAAGTTATTTTTCCTTTGATATAATTGGCAAAGAACATCTGTGCTCTAGTTATTAGTAAATCTTGAGGACTCTGGCGATGTTATTTAGTTTAAACTTGTCTATTTCGCCTATGGGTCATATTTTATATGTAAAATAATATGTCTCTCATCTTACAAGACTTGTTTACTATTTAAAACTACATTAAAATGTTAACATGTTTTTTGTTTATCTTAAAAACTGTGTATATTTAAAAGGTTATCTGAAAACATCGCTCTTTCACCGACGAGGTCGGGTTTGTTATATTTTTATCGCTTAGTTAGTGTTTGTCTGTAATATTTTGTTTTAAAAATAATTGTAGGTATCATATTTATCAGTTTGTAACTAATTGTATTGCGCATGTACGAATATTATTTAAAATAAGTATTATTATAGTTTGGCTATTTGTGGAAAATTTTAATGAGCGTACAATTGTGTGCTTGAACACATTGTTTCTCACTATTCAGTCTGTAACATCCCACAGCTGGGCATATTTCTTTGTACCTACATGGGTAGGAGAAGGATCTGGGCTCGATCCACCTCTCTGCTCCACTGCATGCAACCTCAGCTAACTATTAAATAAAATTATCACTAGAATGGAAGAAAGGTTCTCGAATGGCGACCACGTCTCGGCATAAGAAGCACCTCCCTCCAACCAGGTGGACTTATGACCTAAGAAAAACAGCGGGAAGTCGCTGGATTTAGAGGGCACAGGACCGAATGGAGTGGCGAGAATTGGGAGAGGCCTACGTCCAGCAGTCGACTTGTAACGGCTGATGGATGGGTCACTAGAATCAAAATATTTCTAACTCAATAATTAAAATTTGTCATAAAATAATAAAAATCAAAAATCAAAATAAAAACATTTTATCCACCTTAAAATTATTACAATTTCTTACTGAACGTCATGAGTCTACTACCAGTTCGGAAAGAAAAAGCCTCTGACCTGAGAAGAACTGGCTAAAGAAACTCAGCGGGACTAATATCAATTTTTTTATTGTAATTTAATATATTTTTTTAATAATAAATAATATCTCAATATTCTCAATATATTCAAATTTATATGTGGAAATGTTGGGTTAACGTATGTTACAGTATTGCTGGCTTCCCGAATAATGTTAGTTTGTTCTCTTCTTCGGATCTCGGAGCGATTATTTTCCGTCATTCGTCATCGCTGTGAGTTTCATTTAAAACTAATCGTTAAAGTTCTAAATCCGCTCTTTGTTTACAGGCGAGTCGCGCGCCGTGAGCTGTTTCATGTGATTTTTAAATCGAGAAATAAGATTAAATCTTAGATTATTTCTTTATTATAAAACTGATTTACTTTTTTTAAGTGAAACAATGCAAAACAATTTTAACCGACTGAAAATGGTGAAAGTTCTCAATTCAACTATATTTTTTATCTATTACCTTATTGTCGTTTTTTTTGAAGTGAAACTTCTTTACGCGCATGAGGGGTAAAATTTGAGCTACCGGTAACGCAGCAGCGTCAGAAACGGTCAGTACTTGGATGGGTGACCGCTTGGGAACACCGCGTGACGTTGGCTTTGTTTTTTTTTTGTTTTTTCAATTAGTTTTATTTTGTATTTTAAATTCGTTTTTTTTTTTTGAATTAGTTTGCCAAAGAAGTTTCACTTCTGACATGTGTACTTTGTAAGCACGCAATTTTTTAATAACTATTGATTGGGCTTTGCTATTATAATGTTTATAGAAAAAACACAATATTTTGTCGAGACCAGAAATTGTATGACACAGGGATCTTGTTACTACCAATCAAACCTTTTGTCCCTAGATAGCACATTTGTAAGGAATCCTAGATCTTTATTTTTTTTTTTCACGGTCTGCGAACAATGAGGCTGACAATGTGCTTGATATGACATCAGGCGTCGCTTGCTAATGGACGTAACACTATCTCCTGGTAATGATGTCACCTGATTGTCAAGAAAAACCTCTGTACAATATTTTACTAGTATATAATATGGTGTGATATTCGATTGATATTACTTACTATAGTGGACTTATGATGAATTGATTATTTCAGCGCAAAAACTATTAAAAAGCATTTTATCTTACAGTAATAATTACTTGTATTAAAACAGTAATATTCAATACTAGCCGGCCCGGGCCCACTTCGTTGGGCGTTAAATATTTTTGTGATGCAAATATATAGCAAAGTTTTCATCCCGCTCGTATTTCTCCGATTTGATTTACATATACTATTATTTTTTGGTGAAATTTTTGTTCAATAACAATTAAATATAGCCTATGTCCTGTAGCGTGCATCACATATAGGCAGAAAGGCACTGCCTACCCTGGCATCTTACTAAAAATGATATATAAAACATGAACATTAAATATTTTTGAAAAAGACATAAACCATAATTCAATTTAAATCTCCTTCAATTTTAAAAACACGCCGTCGTATAAATTATAATATGTATGCGATATCAGCGCGCCGGGCCTTTTATGAACTACTAGCCTAACTCGGAGTTAAACTCCCCATACAAATCTTAGTAATTTCAGAATGACATAATTATAATCCTACAATTTTATAAAGTCACGCGTCATATGGAATTCGAACAAAGTATTGTGTTTTTAACATTGGTCGGTTAACCAATGGTAGAGGCACTGCCTAAGAATAACCTGTCAAATCAAATTGTCTCGTTTGTACTAATAATTATGATTTTTGACACAGTCGCGTAGCCGTAATCGATTACGCAATCGCTTCCGCCGTCCAATCAAGTGGGACAGTGTAATATTATGACAATTCAGTTTCATTATTCAGTATTCGCTTTGAATTTTTCGTTTGAGCGTTGTTTTGTATGTAATTAGTGAAAATATTAATATGTTAGTGATGTATAAGTTTATTTGTGAAATATGTAACGGAGATGTGTGTTTAATGAAAGTAAAGTGTTTTTTTTTGCTTGTTATTCGAAACTTTTAAATCTGTTTGGAACTTTGGAATTGTAATGGGTACGTAGATTTGCAGAATTTCACTAATGCTGTAAAAAAAAACATGATCAGTCCGAAAGACATCTAGCATTTTCTATAAAATTACATATTTTTGGCAAAAACCGCATCGAAACAAGCATTCAAATTATACATTGAACGCCATAATATAGATCGGAAATTTGGAATCGAAACATTTCGACGGCTAATGAACTACCTTTCAGAGGACATGACGAGTAACTTTTTACTAAATAAAGGTAATTATTCAATTAATAATTAATTAAGAACAGTAAATAATATTCATGTAAATTATTTTCTGGTTGTAATATAAAAAGTGACATCTAGTGTAGAATCGAGTTTTGTTTCGTTTGGTATAGATGGTGCTATCAGCAGTTTGGTGATTTTAATTGTATTTTTGTTTTTCAATTCGTTTTTTTAAATTAGTCTGCCAAAGAAGTTTCACTTCTGACATGTGTACTTTGTGCGCACGCAATTTTTTTTTTGACTGCCTACCCTGTCTAAAAACTTTATGCACGCCACTGCCTATGTCACTCCTGTATAGTGTAGCTTTCTGTTAGTGAAAACATTTTCATGATCGGATCAGTATTTGCCAAGATTACCCCCTACAAACAAACAAAGTTAGAAACTTTACCTCTTTATAATATTAGTATAGATGCTTCTGGTTTTAAGAATTGTTAATGTTGAAATGTAAATTAATAAACAAGGTGTGTATGCAGTTCACACACGGCAGAAGTTAAACTTCTGAAAAGTCGTAGAATGGTTACAATTCTTTCTATCGACGATGATCACGGTCTCGTGAAAAAGGTCGCGTCGCTAACGTGCTTTGAGAAGTAGTAGGTAAAGTGTGTTTGTTTCTTTATCGTGACGCATTTCCGTTTCATCGAGTTTCAAATCACAAAGATCCTAAAGAAATTCTACTTCAAAAAGTCATATAAAGCTTTATTCTAATTAGCATAATTATGATTTCCTCACTCTAAAAGTAAGTTCTCTCGGAAGTTTAACATCCTGTGTCGTAATGTCACCGACCGCTAGGGACGACGGGGGGGGGATGGGAGGGCGCCGGCACGGGGAAGGGGGAGCAACAGGTGGCGCTCGAGCCTTTGTATTCTTTAAAAGACTTCGGAATGAATGTAACTCAAAGACATTTTCACTCACAATCGCTTCCGACATATATTACGTATGATATATAAATATAATAGGTATATATTTCATTTTTACTTACATAACAAAAATGACACGCTATAACGTTATAACTATCTATTACGAGTTCTTTCGCTTTAGACGAGTCATCATAAAATAATAATTAAAAAAAATAAAACAATAAACCCGCCTGCCTGAAAAACAACTAATGAAAAATCAACTGAAAACGCTGGAACAAGATAAAAATTCAATAATTACACAAAACTGGCGAAATAAATCCACAAAGACATGCACAAAGAGAGAATAATTTGACTTATCTTCAATTTAATGCCTCCGACTGCATGTCTTTTGTACGTTTTCTCGTTTTGTAATTTATTTAATTATTTTTTCTGGTGTCAGTAAAGAGTACATCATTATCATCATCAAAACAATAAAGCATTTGTTTACATATCGCTGCCTTATTTGTGTCGATTAAACGATGATCTTGTTAATTCGTTTTAAAGTCTCAGTGCTTAGTAAAAGAACTTTAATTAATTTAACTAACACTAACAAAAATTAAGCATACTACCTACGTTGTAAAAAAAAATTGTTTAAGATAAACATAATAACGAGACAAACAGTTTTATCTGTGTTTGTTTGACTGCGAGTGGCCGGCAGTCCGGTAGTCCGGCGCCGGAGGCTCGCAACACTGGCCGATGTTATAGCAATACCGCGATAAGAGCACCGTTATCTCTTGCTTTACAATAACTGCGGCTGAAACTATCTCGCTATTTATTGTTTCCTAATGTTGTGTTATAGCTTTTATAAAAATATTCAACGATCATAATTTTGTTTGCTCGCAAAAGAAAAAATCCGTCTAAAATTTAAATTGAAAAGTTATAATATAATGTAGGTAGTTAAAAAAATATCTATCAAATAAGCATTATTGAGCACTCCTTTTTTGAAATTCGGTTAAATTACAAATATTATTAATATATTGTGTAGAGGTTTAGTGTGTGAGAGAGAGAAATATTAGAAACAATAATTATTAACATTATTATCCGTACCGACGTACACCTAGTGTTGTCATCTTACCACTCGACTGGTCGATCTTATGTGAAAATTCCTTATTTATTAGTATAAATAAATCATACAAAAAAACATACGTCAAAATAAATACAAATGTGGAAAACATACAAATATATCAAAATACAATAGTTTAAATTTCATTAACATTAGTGTCAGCAACAAGCTAAGACACGCGTACACTGATGGATTACACAGTCATGTCCACAATCGACTGTGGGTCACCATTACACTGCCACCGTATTTGACACATGAATGGTCTGGACGCCCGATTCAGCGTTTTAGCTTATAATATACATAATTAGCACGCATAGGACCAGCGTGGCGGATTAAGCTCTGATCCTTCTCCTACATGGAGAAAGAGGTCTATGCCCAGCAGTGGGATGTTACAGGCTAAAGCGATACGTAATTAGAGTGTTTAAATCTGTTAAAATTTCAAACCGAAAGACATTACACGTTAATTTAAAAATAAGTATCATATAAATCCAATCAACAGTAAACATAATTCTTATTTGAAAATATTAAATAGGAACTACGAGTATAACCGCTACCTCACGTAGCTACGGCTCTAATATGTTTTTATCGTAAGCTGTTGCTCTTGTGTTTAGTTCCTACCGCTCAATTTTATTATTAACTAAAATAAATAATACATATTATTGTTATTATATAGTAAATAACAATACCTTTGCAAACATTTGATATGCAAAGATAATGATCTTGAGGCTGTAGAGGTCTCGAACAACCTCCATATTTACATAATGAACGAAGCATTATTTGAATTATATACTAGCTATTATATTTACTTGACTATTAACCTCGCTGAACGTTTTGTGTTATTACAATAATTATGTTAAATTGTATTCATTATGTAAACACTCATGTAATGTTTATCTCAAAGATAATTTACGCGGCGGAGAGTTATTAAATTGAACAAAAATAATAAACTATATCCATTATTAATATTATAAAGTTGTAATGTTTGTTTAAACACACTAATCTTAGGAACTGCTGGTTTGAATGGAAAGATTATTTTTATGTTGGATAGCGCATTTACCGAGGAAGGCTATTTTTCCTCAAATTTATGAGTGTTAAACCACGGGTCACAGCTAGTTATGACATAAAGATGATAAGATAAGAGACACAGACAGCAGAAGAAACAGCCCAACGCAAAATAAATTATAAAACGTATATTCAGTATTTAAGCTACTTATAGAAACATATGTATAAGGATGATAGACTAAACAAATTACACTGCATAACTATTGAATAGAACTTCTTGTCATTTAATATTACAGGCCACAACATCAGGCTTCAGAATTCAAGTTTCATCAAATGAACTATAAAGAACTTGTTTGGACTTTTTTCAGCGACATTTCTTCGAAGCGAGGGCAATTAATACCGTCAAAGTAATCAGATGTGTGGGTAGTAGCAGAGAGTTCTAATTGCATTTAAATTACTTGAACTCTTTATGATTTTATGAGAAGAATCATCGGTCATAGGTTTATAAAACTGAAATTGCTTGCTTTCAAATAAACTCGAGTAGTAAATGAATACATTGGTTATTGGTATAACCAGAGGCGTCTCGTTCTAAAGAGCGCTGGTGCAGTGCACTCCCACGAACATTACTTAGGTAATCTTAAATTTATATTTATTTATATTGCATACTATCCTTACATTACATTCTTTCTATACTACTATGCCTATAAAATAGTTTTTTTGGTTATAGTTTTTCGTTTATTTTTTTTCTGAACCCCATTAATAAATGTCCCGAGCCGCCTCTGGGTGTAACTATACTTTAGTACGACGTTTCTGTTACCCTGAGAACAGCTCTCAGTGAGTCACTAGTAACATCGTCGAGAGCTCGTCGCCTCGGTGTCGGATGTCATTGGCTTTGATTGGCGGATAGCACCTTGTTGAATTGACGCTCAAACTCTCGGTCAAGTGTAGACTAGGCTCGACCTTGCCTGCTCGGTTAGTAACATTATATTCTAGTCTTCATGCTTTGGTCTATTTACAAGAAAGTAAGCAGATTAAAAATTAAAAAAAAAAGATTAAATTTATTTTAATTCAATTAGTGATGTGCAGCTACGATGTCGGCTACAAACAGCACTTCGTACTGATGAAGCGTACAGGACTGCGTACGTCGACCAGACAAGTATATACTTATACACAACTAGCTTCTGCGCGCGACTTCGTCCGCGTAAAATAGGATTATTTCTGTCATACATGATTTGTGCGAAACTTTAACCGGTTACGCAGCGGAAGCTCTCAAAAGGAAAAAAACCGATATTGAGACATTCTTCATTGGTGCTACGCTCCTATTGGTCTTAGCGACTAGCGTGATGATATTATATAGCCTATAGCCTTCCACGATAAATGGGCTATCTAACACTGAAAGAATTTTTCAAATTGGACCAGTAGATCCTGAGATTAGCGCGTTCAAACAAACAAACAGACTCTTCAGCTTTATAATATTAGTATAGATATTCATAATGTTACAGTTTGATAGAGTTGTTGTTCATGAATGGCAATGACTTTCAGATGTAAAGCCACGCCAGTGGTTGAACAAAATAAATTACACTTCTCTTACTTGGAAACACGCAGCAGGTAAGTTTTAATTTCAGCTCACAGTTTTATTTAGGATCAGTTTCTCGCTAGTACTCGCGTCCCAGACACGTTTGCCCTGTGACTACAGACAGCATGTTGACTAGACCGTTTACGCAGTTTGTGGTAGCCCTGCTTTCTGTTCCGCGGGTTGCGGGTTCGATTCCCGCCTCAGTCTGGGTGTATTTTTTGTATTTATATATTTATATATGTATTATTTCTATGTATATTTATCAATAAAATTTTTATATAATTATACAAGTCGGCTGTTACCTGTAACAAAAGCATTAAGTTGCTTACCATAGGAACAGACGACCGTGTGTGAATTTTAGATATAATTATGATACCTATTTATGGTCTAAGAACCGGGATTAGACAAAATATTCCCTCATCTGTTAATTAGATGAAACAATTTTTATAGGCCGATTTCAATATTGTGAATTTATAAAAATAACCTCTGCCACCATAAGCCTGCTGCAAATTTTTTTTTTTCTTCTTTTCCCTCTCATGTTAATTACATATAGTAAGCTAAAACCGTTCATATTTTACATTATATACCTGACTGTAGTAGGCACCCATCTCTATGATTGCTACACTTACCTGCAGCCAGGTCAGTAACCTCCGTCAGCAGTAACCTATATTATATTTATGTTGCACGCTAACATCATGACCTTTATACCTAGACTACAGTTTGATTTCAAATAAATGATGTCTTGGTATTTGCATTGAGCTGTGAGTACTTTAACGTTAGGCCACATTTATGGAGACGCGGGGCGTCGCGCGTCGCGTGTGGCGTGGCGTCGCGCGCGTGAAATATTATGTATGGAAATGAACGCGTGTAAAATCGCTTCTCCGTAAACGCACTCATCCAACTCCCTACATTTGAATTTAGTGCGGGCCGCGCAGCCTATCGCGACGCGTCTCCGTAAATGAGGCCTTATAGTAAGACAATCCAATAAAAGACACCTAACTGCGTTATTACCTTGAAAGTACATAGAACTAATTCTATGGGAGATTTGCTCTTCATAGACAAAAATATAAAAAATAGTACAGTTACTTATTTCAAGAATCAATAAGCGAGTAAGGGATATATTAGGACATATTACGAGTAATATTGACTTAGATACACACATAAAATCTTTTGTAATATATAAGAAATATTTTAAGGGTAGCAAATTTGTCGATAATCCTAGTTACAATATAAGCTCGTTAAAAAACCTTTTCATACCGTGTATAAGGTAGCGTATTATTTTTCTTTTGATCTCGTTATCTCCTTGTTTGCCGGAAAACCGACGATGTTTCCACTTATTGGGGTCACCGCCGATGTGAGTCTGATGAGGTTTTTATAGTTATTTATCCTATTTCGTGGAAACTTACACACGGAATATTTTAAACTAGCTTCTGCACGTGACTTCGTCTGCGTCGACTACGCTCCTATTGGTTTCAGCGTGATGATATATAGCTTATATAACCCTCCTCAATAAATGGGCTATCTAACACTGAAAGAATTTTTCAAATCGGATGAGTAGTTTCTGAGATTAGCGCGTTCAAGCAAACAAACAAACTCTTCAGCTCTATAATATGTATTAGTATAGATAAAATAGTTGTGCTGGCGACACATTAGTATTGTAATGATCTAATAAACAGTCGCGTCAACCAAAAGTACCAGCGTTGCATTTCAATACTCATCAATCACTCACAGACAGATATACATACGTACACTCATAAGTAAAGTGCTTAGTATATAATTCAGACAGATCACTTGGCAGCTCTACGTCTAGTAATTTATTGTTGATGGTATTCTGCACATATTCTTGACTTGTTACATTCCGCACTTAATTTTCAAGGAACGCTTTGTGTGATTACTCCGGCAGATGTTCGTATAATGAGTCAGTACTTGTGGCAGTCAAAGGGCACGTCTGTTTCCTGTCCACGTCCTCTCTTTGCCGATTCGAAGCAATTCCGCTGTAATTTCCGCTCAACAGAGAAACGAATTCTAACGATCGACGATGTTGAAACATTCCTCGCATGCCTTTTTGCTCACAGAAAATGCATTCGATATTTTTTTTTTACTTCAGTTTGAGAGTTTGTTGACCCGATTCACGCAGTTAGTATTTATTGAAAAAAAAAAAACAGTCGTACCGTGTCTTGCAAGCCGCGAGCTTTGTTTGTATTGCTATGTTCTATTAATAAAAAAGTTCTATTTTCTTTGTACATATATATTTTTTTACAAATATGTCAGCAAAGTCAATCTTATCTGATGGTAAACGGCTATCGTAACCATAGACGTCTGCAACACCAGAAGCATCGCAAGCACGTCGCCGATCCTTCCGCGATCCATCCGCGATCCACAGTGACACAACACTACGTACTTAAGAGCAATATTACTTGGCTGTGATCTTCTGTAAAGTTGAAGTACTTGCCCAAAAGAGCTGCTCCAGGCTTTAAGCAGGACATATCCTGCTGTACCCTATCTGAATAGTATATTTTTATATAACTTTTTATAGCAATTTGTGTGAGAACGTTACTACATTACTTTAAAAAGACATATATATTACATTTATTATTTTAAAAAGAAGTATTGACAAACGTCCGTTTGTAATTATGATACTAATCCTAGAGCGAACATTAATAGTATAACAAAGTTGTCAGGCAAGGAGTCGCGTGTACAGGAAGCATTTACCTCTTTCAACGCTGTGTGGGAGGTAATGTAATATACAATACAACGGGTGAGCTCGCGAACATATGACAATAATAAATACATATATTACGTATCTTGCAAAAAATTCGCCGGGCCGCGTTGTGAGTCTCGAGTTATTCGATACTGCGTCCGGGTCAATGGGTTTTCCATTGTGTAAGGGATTCCTTTCTACAAAACATAATATTAATAATGGTTTGTCAATACATTTGTGTATCTGTATATTATTTTACATAAATACGTTACATAACTAGCTTCTGTCTGTGACTTCGTCCGCGTGCAACAGGAACAATTCTGTCATACATGATTTTTGAGGAATTTTAACTGTTTACGTAGCGCACGCAGCGGAAGCTCTCAAAAGGAAAAAAAACCCCGATTTAGAAACATTTTTCATTGGTGCTCCGCTATTATTGGTCTTAGTGTAATGATATAATATAGCCTATAGGTTTTGTCGATAAATGGGCTATCTAACACTGAAAGAATTTTTCAAATCGGTCAAGTAGTTCATGAGATTAGCCCGTTATTTATAATATTAGTATAAATGTACATTTCTATGACAACTACACAACAGTTTGAGCTTTCTTGGGATTTCAAAGAAATCTCGAAAAATCCGAATCTAAGAACTCGTGTTTTTACTCACGTAACGACATAACCACATTGCGACGTCATTACTGATAAAACATCACAAAAATAAAACTACCCTTCAGATTCCTCAGAGAGGGCGACAAAATTGTGAGTCCCTCATGTAAAACAACTTACACTTCCGAGGGTGGAACGCTGTGTATTATTTGTCGTGTCACGTGTCATGTCACACACGCTGCACTCCGCGTCACGCCGACGCGACCGCTGTCTGACGTCTGCGAGAGCGTGATTATAATGTGTGACATTATGTATTATCTAAATGATGTTGATTTAGTTCAACGTTTAATTGTTTTGCATAATTATTATTGTCTTGCAGCTAATCATTTGCAGTATCTAGACACGTAAGGAAAGCTACAATTCGATCGCGAGTGAATAGGCTATTTCTAGGTAAGCGTGCTTCATCGTAGACTGCATTCTCACATAATATCAGGTGAAATAGTGGTCAAACGCTAGCCTATCAAAATATATGTAGAAAAAAAAACGTACCTGAAAGAAAAATCTTTGACGAAAGGAACACTTTCTGTCACAGTTGCAAACAATCTTATATGATTTTTTTGTTAAGAGACTATGAGTAAACATTAAAGATTTCTTGATATTAACGGGTAGATATTAAACTATGTGTGTAGAATTAAAATCAATTAATAACAGTTATACTCGTAGGAAACAATAATAATTATAATGCGAAGACATATTGCGTGAACCGTCTCCAACGTTTCCAACAACAGACTTTCAATAATTTCTTTCACCGTAGATACTAATATACTCGTTATTATACAATTATGTATTACGAGAATATCTTCGAGAATTAAATTGAATTTCTAAATTCATTAGAGCTGATCTTATTCGTAATGAGAGGAAAATAAAGTCAAATAAAACATCAGAAAGATCTTGTATCGCAGGATGTCGCTCTAATGAATTTAGATTTTTGCCGCTTCGTCAATATTGATACTTGCTGACGTTCGTGAGAAATGTTTACTAAATTAAGCAAACATTATTGAATATTTATACACATATTAGCTGCGCCTCGCGGTTTCATCAGCGAAATTTTCGATCCCGTGGCAATGTGGGAATAAAAAGTGGCCAATGTGTTATCCTAGATCTCCAGCTGTCGACGTGCCTAGTTTCATTAAAATCGGTCCATTAGTTTTTGCGTGAAAGAGTAACAAACATACAAACATACATCCATCGTCACAAATTTTCGCATTTATAATATAAGGATGGTACTCTCAGTATAATAAAATATAAAATACTGTACTAGCGGACACGTGTAATCATTCCACCGTAAGTTTCGTACACTTTTAAGAGATGAACTTTGATAAATGCTGAAATAGGTATTATCTTACCATATCCTGCTTATGTTATAAATGCCAAAGCAAAGTAGCAAGGACTGACGAGAGAAACGCATAATTCCTAACATCACTCCGTTCTCTCTCGAATCCTACTTCTCTCCGTGTATATGAGTAGGTACCATTGTACCGTGTACCGCCGACACGTTAATGAGTGATCACCGTGAAGCGCGTCATGCCTCGTCGACACGAAAACTTAAATTGACTTTCAGCAACTCCCCGCGTCTTGCGATAAATAATGCTGACAGCAATTACTGAGTGCATAATGTGAGAGAAGTTCAGTTCAGCTTTAACGTGTACGTAGTTTATAATAACGCCATAATACTTTAATTAATAAGCTTAAATAATTATAAGCTACGGAGTTCCTTAAAGTCAATTAGAATTTTGAGATAAAAATTAGTTATCGTGTTTGTAGTATGAACTTAAATCATGACATTTCAATTATTTAAGTGAAACTTCTTTAGTCGCATAAGGGGTAAAATTTGAGCAACCGGTAACTCGGCAGCGTCATCAATTCATCATGTTCAGTAAGTACTTGGATGGGCGACCGCTTTTTTTCCACTAGTTATTTAATTTTTTTTATTTTATTTTACTTTATTATGGAAACAAACGGTACGAGAAATACAAAATACAATAGTACTTAACCATAAACTGTTTCCGAAAATTAAAAAAGAACATATAACAAAGTCAAGAGGAGATGCTTAACATTAACATTATTATTATTAAAAGCATTATAACAATTACTATACTTAAAAACATTATAATGTAATTAAAAATATAAAATAATAATAATTGAAAAAAAAAATTTCAAAAATTTTTTTTATTAAGGATCAAAATTACAATAAAAATAAAAATCAAAGTTAGAATAAAAATCAAAAATTAAAATTAAAATTGAATAAAAAAAGAAGATCACTATTATCAAAACATCAATACACATAATTATTAAATCAACGCATTCATCACATGCACTTTAAATTTATTGAGAGAGAGATGAAAAATGTCTATATCTATAAACAAACCATTGTACTGGGCACAACTTCTGTTAATAAACGTGTTTTTATAAAATTTTGTTCTTGTAGCTGGAACGTCAAATGTAATTTTATGCCTAGAATTAAGACGTGGACATTTAAAATTTAATTTTGAAACCAAATATGACGAGTCGATCTCTTGGTTCACAATTTTATACAACAGAACTTGATCTCGCTGAGCACGTCGACCAACGGCCGACATAGGTTTTATTAAAACATTCATATTTTCTGAAAAAATTGCAGTTAGGTTCTTTAGGTACCTGTCGTGTACACGGTCAATTTTGTAAATATGACACCCATACTGAGGATTCCAAACAGTAGAGGCATACTCCAGAATAGATCTTACAAATGTATTATACAATAGTGTGTGGGTGGAAGGATGCTTGAACTCCTTGGATATCCTGAGCACAAATCCCAACATACGATATGCTTTGCTAGCTATATAATCGACGTGCTCATCAAAGAGTAATTTGGAGTCAATAATAACACCAAGGTCTCTTACCACATCAACCCTCGATATCACTTCGCCGTTCAGTTTAACAATAGTTTATACAAGAACGCTTTCTACTAAAAGTTATTACATTACACTTTTTTAAATTTATAAATAAAGAGTTAACTGAACAATAATTACTAACTCGATCTAGGTCATTCTGAAGGTCTATACAGTCACTATTGTCTTTAATTATCTTGAAGATTTTATTGTCATCCGCGTATAACAAGAAATTGGAGCTCTTAAAAACTGAAGGAATGTCATTTATATATATGTTGAATAATAAAGGCCCAAGATGGGATCCCTGAGGTACCCCGGATGGCACTGGAATGAAAGATGAAGTAAATCCTTTTATAGTAACTGCTTGACTACGGTTAGTTAGGTATGACTCTGTCAATCCAACGCAGAAGGTCACCGTGCACACCGATATGTTTCAATTTTTCAAGAAGAATCAAATGAGATATTCTGTCGAAAGCCTTACAACAATCTGTGTACACGGTGTCAATCTGAAAACGTTTGTCCATTGCACATGAAATAAAGTCAACATATTTCAAAAGCTTTGTCTCCGTTGATTTTCTACTAATAAATCCATGCTGCTGGGTAATAATTGTAGGTCTTATAATAGGTAGTATAATATCGTATATAATCTTTTCAAACATCTTCGGAATGCAGCTTAACTTTGAATCATCATTTCAGCCTATCGCAGTCCACTGCTGGACATAGGCCTCCACAAGTTCGCGCCAATATGGCGTGAACTCATGTGTTTTACCCATAGTCACCACGCTGGGCAGGCGGGTTGGTGACCGCAGGGCTGGCTTTGTCGCACCGAAGACGCTGCTGCCCGTCTTCGGCCTGTGTACTTCAAAGCCAGCATGGATGGTTATCCCGCCATCGGTCGGCTTTTTAAGTTCCAAGGTGGTAGTGAAACTATGTTATCCCTTAGTCGCCTCTTACGACACCCACGGGAAGAGAGGGGGAGGCTAAATTCTTTGCCGTAGTCACACAGCACTTACTTTTTTAACTTTGAAATAGGACGGTAATTTTTAATGTTGTGTTTATCACCGCTTTTAAGGATTGGTACGACATAAGATCTTTCCCATTGAGAAGGCATTATAGATGATCGCAAAGATCGAGAAAAAAGACAATATATGGATAAGACAATATTTAACTGAGGTAGGGCACAGCAGGAAATTTCCTGCTCAAAATATGGAGCAGCCCGACTGGGGTAGTACCTCGACCTTACAGAAGACCACAGCTAAATAACACTGTTTTCAAGCAGTATTGTGATCCTGTTGGTGAGTAAGGTGACCAGAGCTCTTGGGGGGATTGGGGATACGGTCGGCAACGTGCTTGTGATAGATCTGGTGTTGCAGGCGTCTATAGGCTGCGGTCTTGCCATCAGGTGAGCCGTACGCTTATTTGCCGTCCTAGTTACATAAAAAAAAAAGCTGTCAGAACAGCTATTCAAAAATAATGCCGGTATCCCATCAGAGCCACTACCTTTATTTAGACTTAAAGATTTTAAATATTTGTCCACCAACGACAAAGAAATATCAACAGAAAACAGGTTTATACCGTTGTTGCAAGTATGAATATCGCAGTCATTACTATTAGACGAGGAAATACCGGAATTTTGCTCAAAGGATGATTGAAAATAGCTGTTAAAGAGATAAGAAATCTCTTGTCCATCACTTGTAAAATTATCCAGATAAAACATATCAGGCAATTCAGTATTTTGGCGTTTAGATTTTACAAATTTCCAAAAGTATTTAGAATTTCTAGCAATGGTATTCTCAGCATGATTTAAGTATTTCTCATAGCATTCGTTTTCAATCGTTTTTTGTCTTTTACGCAGCATCCTAAACGTACAATAGTCCCTATAGTTACCATAGATTTTCCATTTTTTATGAAATTTTAACTTTTCTTTTATAACCTTGACGAGAGAAGAAGAATACCAGATAGGATATTTTCTATGTTCAAACACAACCTTCATAGGAACAAACGTATCAATAATTTTATAGACAACTCGTCCTTTATTTTAAACTCGTTTTTTTAATTAGTATTTTTAAATAGTTTTATTTTTATTAGATTGCCAAAGTAGCTTCACTTCTGACATGTGTACTTTGTACGCACGCAATTTTTTTGATTAAAGACCGAACAATATACCTACAGATAGACTGTCGCACGAAAAACAAAAACAAAATGATTTGTCGATAAACTAACCGCCAAAAGTATTGGTTCCTAAAAGACTCGTAAATTATTTTACACCATTGGAGGACGGATGTCAAGTGCCGACTTACATCAAATCATGTTTATACAAATTGCGCGGAAGCAGTGCAGTGGCAGTATACTCGCGGTATTTGTCGTTTGTTCTTAGTTATTCTTCTGATTAATTCGTATTGAGGAGGCTGTGCTGTGTGTGTGTGTGTGTGTGTGTGTGTGTGCTGAGGTGTGCTGTGTGTGCTGTGTGGCTACGGCACTAAAGAATGTAGCCACCCCCTCTCTTCCCGTGGGTGTCGTAAGACGCGACTAAGGGATAACAGAGTTCCACTACCACCTTGGAACTTAAAAAGCCGACGGATGGCGGGATAACCATCCATGCTGGCTTTGAAATACACAGACCAAAGCGGGCAGCAGCGTCTTCGGTGCGACAAAGCCAGCTCTGCGGTCACCAACCCGCCTGGTCAGCGTGGTGACTATGGGCAAAACACATGAGTTCGCGTCATAATGTCGGGCGCGAACTTGTGGAGGCCTATGTCCAACAGTGGACTGTGATAGGCTGTAGTGGTGGGGGGAGGAGGCTGTGGGATTAAGAAGCAATAAAAAGGTAATCTACCCGTCGAGTTCTTGCAGTACGTTTTTCTACACATAACAGAAGAGGCTAAAGATAATAAATTTTTAAAAATTGCATTTCAATATTCGAAAGAAAAATTGTCTCTTCCAAATGAAATACGCCTTATTTGTAGGCTATATGTGCTAATATATTATAATTTTATTCTGAGTACAGATTGTTAACCAAAATACATATAACACGCTAAGATAAGTAAAATTTATCAAATGAAAATACTATAAATTATTAATTTAATAACATACCGCTATCTAATTATGTTCCGCTTGACATTTGATCGTCAAATTAGTGTTTCAACAAAACAGAACGTTTCATATCTCATCCGGCGCCGGTCTGTAACCGGCAACAGCGCGCTTTACTTGATACACGTGTTTTTTTATTATTAAAAATGACCATCCGCGGGCTCTAAAATGCTCATGTGATTTGTTTAACATCATGCATTAAGGTTATCCTACAATCAGGGCCGGATCTACCATATAGAAAGAAAGAAGCCCCCCAGCTAAGTCAAGTCAAAGTCAAAAATAGACGACGATGCGAAAGAATCAATAATTACTTTTAGAGTTATATCTAATAATGCGTAAATACGCAAAGTCGCCTATAGACGCCTGCAACACCAAAAGCGTCGCAAGCGCGTTGCCGACCCTATCCCCAATCCCCCCCCCCCCCAGGAGCTCTGGTCACCTTACTCACCAACAGGAACACAACACTGCTTCAAAACAGTATCTATTATTTAGCTGTGGTCTTCTGTAAGGTCGAGGTACTGCCCCAGTCGGGCTGCTCCATATTTTGAGCAGGAAATTTCCTGCTGTGCCCTACCTCAGTTTCTAAGAAGAAGATGAGATATTTTAATATGATTGAGCTTAAATAGGTGTACAAATATTGTGCCAACAATCCAGATGACAACTATTGGTCACCGCTTCTTACAACAAGGTTTTTCATCATCTCATCACAACTAACAGTCAATTCATGTTCGTGTCTCTACGTAATGATAATAATTGGTGCTAACGACTGTTTAATGAATTAAATTAATTGTGATGATCATGTGTTATAATTGTTACGAGTATGAACTAAATGTTTTTAGGCGGAGTGAAAATATTGGGATGACGCGTTGGGAATGTCCTACTGTTTTTGAAGTTATACTTCTTTTGGTGCTTTAGGGAAAAATAATGAGAGTAAATTTTTACGATGCACACGCACACCGTCACAAAAAACCGACACCCTGAAGTTAGCTAGTCAACGAAGAAGAAGTTAGCAACGTGAAGTTAGCTAGCCAAGGAAGTATAACTTCTTACGTGCGTACATAAGTACACAATCACTTTTTTTTTTTTTTGGTTTCTTAAAACTATAAACTCATCAGTTTCATGATATTAGTCCTAATAAATACTATGCTAATACGATGCAGTAGTCACAGACGCGGAGTCAGAGAACAATCAGTCGACTTAATATGTAGCACAGTTAACAACGCCCCGCGCGCGGCTTCTCCCACCTCTTCAACTTCAACACCTCTCACCCTTTCAAGTCTAATACTGTGTTATAATGATCAGTTTCAATGTAGCGAGCACAAAATCCCTTTGATGATTCTCATGATAAACAAAATGTTTCTTCTGAAATATTTCTCGTTTGTATTTCAGTTTCAGGTGAACATTACTCATTCGTTTCTCGACGTCTACGTGAATGTTTGACAGGAGACATCAATGGAATGCTAAAAATTTTTCCTCGCAAATAGTTTTCTCTACGCTACATATTCTGTCACACTGTCTGTTGTTAGCATCGGCACCTTGCAGATCAGACACTTAAAGAACGAGTGTGTTAATGTGTTTCTATTCTTTATACTATGAGTAACACGAAATGTATACGGAAGTCTAATTTTATTTAAAACATCTACTTTTAGGGCTGTTTAATTAGTCCCGCAATGCTAACATGCCGTTGTTTCTGTAACCAGCGGGTATTAGTTCGTTAAATATTTATAATTCTATTCTTACGTAACAGATTATGTACACACAGCACATTCAAATGTACGAAGGACGGAAGTGAATGAGATAAACTGTTCACTCGCGTGTACTCGCGGCTTAGAAATGATGACGCGTCAGTGACGACATTAAGAGATTGTAAACGTAGATTTAAGACAATCATATTCGTACTCTCATTGAGAAACGCGTTGTCTTTAAAATTATATCTTTAAGTCTTGACAGCAACGCGACAATGCTACTTTATTTAAAAAAAAATGTGTGTGTGTACTTATGTACGCTCGTAAGAAGTTATACTTCATTGGCTAGCTAACTTCACGTTGCTAACTTCTTCGTGTCGGTTATTTTCGCGACGGTGTGCGCGCGCATCGCAAAAATTTACTCTCATGATTTTTCCCTAACGCGCCAAAAGAAGTATAACTTCAAAAAAATAATAGATAAAGCGTATTATTCGGTGCAGATAATACTAGATAATTTTGTAATAAAACCCAGTTTATATATTATTTTCATAATTGTGTTTGCTCGCAAACGAAAAAAAACCGACTTCAATTACATCGACAAGTAATACAACGTAATAAGACGAAAAAATAGTCAAGTAAATACGCGCTATTAAAGATTACTCAAAAATTTGTAATCAGTTTTCGATCTAATTTAAACAAAACTATAAGACAAGTATTAGCTTTCGATTAAAGTAAGAATCATCGAAATCGGTACACCGAGTAAAAAGTTATGCGGTGTAATATAACGTAGGTCGACGAAAAAGTAGTCAAGTAAATACGCATTATTAGATATAACTCTAAGTACTTGTCAGATCTCAATTAAATTAAAATGGGACCACATGACACGCAACACCTTTCAATTAAAACAAAATTGATCGAAATCGGTCCACCCAGTCAAAAGTTCTGAGCTAACATACATAAAAAAAAAAAAAAAAACACATACGTGTCGAATTGAGAACCTCCTCCTTTTTTGGAAGTCGGTTAAAAAGAGTAACTGCCGAATTTCTTGCCGATTCTTCTCTGCAAAATCTACATTCCGAATCGACAGTAGCTTTACTTTTACAAAAATAATAATCACTTTAAAATTTTGAAAGTGCACATTTGAATAAAGTCGTTTTTGATTTGATTTGACATGGTAAGATTTCTTGTATGTCACCTAAAGCGGTAGTCAAAAACATTAGACACCGAATACAAATGTGAACTCGCTTATGCTTTAGGTGGTGATGACGAGTACTTACAACCAATAGACCGTTAAAATCGAGTAGAGAAGAACAGAGAACGGTAAGACGCTTTTGATGGACAAGTCCCTCAAACAAGTAAACTACCAACTTAACAAATCTTAGCGTCGCTATTTTGAGCAAACTCGAATAACGGCAACGTGAACTCAGATTTATTAACGTAATTACTTAGCGCGCTAGGGGAAGTTTCTGAACTCTAATATATTACTGCTAGCGACTTTATAAATGTTTAATTAATTTCTTAACAGACCGATTTGTAAACGTACATTTGTTCTTGGAGAAGTTTGTCTTAGTTATTTAATAAATTCTTATTAACAACTAGCTTAACTAACTTTAACTGAGGTAGGGCACAGCAGGAAATTTCCTGCTCAAAATATGGAGCAGCCCGACTGGGGTAGTACCTTGACCTTACAGAAGACCACAGCTAAATAATACCGTTTTCAAGCAGTATTGTGTTTCTGTTGGTGAGTAAGGTGACCAGAGCTCCTGGGGGGGCTCATTGGGGATAGGGTCGGCAACGCGCTTGCGATGCTTCTGGTGTTGCAGGCGTCTATAGGCTATGGTCTTACCATCAGGTGAGCCGTACGCTTGTTTGCCAACCTAGTAACATAAAAAAAAAAAAAAAAAAAAAATAGCTTCTGCCTGCGACTTCGCTCCCATGGAATATTTACTTTAGGCTAACTGGGAAGCTCTCAAAAGGAAAAAAACCCAATTTTAAAACATTCTTTATTGCTGCTCCGCTTCTATTGGTTAAGACTAAGGCGTGATTATAATTATAGCCCTCCTCGATAAATGGGCTATCTAACACTACAAGAATTTTTCAAATTGGTTCAGTAGTTCCTGAGATTAGCGTATTCAAGCAAACAAACAAGCAAACAAACTCTTCAGCTTTATAATATTAGTATAGATTAATACCATATTTTGCATTTTGATAAATGCGAATTCGATACCTATTTGGCGATATATAATGGTTCTGATCGGAATAAACAAATGGCAAGTTCAAACAAAATCATTTTCTCGCGATAGCTGTGGCGTCAACGTTCTCTAGCGTGTGTTCTGTAGCTCGTGAATATAATAGTATATTACGTCAAATAAAAAAGAAAACTCGATGTAAACATATTTCTCTTCTCAAATACAAACATTAAACAAATATTTTGAAATTTTAAAATGTACACACACCCACTCGACTCATAAAAATAATCTTAAAATAAGTTCATTTAGTTTCACGAAAAAGTTTACTGTAAACAATAAGACTCATTTGCTCGCGATACAATTTTAGCATTAACATAAGTTTGTTGTCTAGTGACTATAATACATGTAATGTAATTTTGATTAATATTCGATCTCAAGTTACAAACTTTAAATAAATATTTAACTGAGGTAGGGCACAGCAGAAAATTTCCTGCTCAAAATATGGAGCAGCCCGACTGGGGTTGTACCTCGACCTTACAGAAGATCACAGCTAAATAGTAGTTTTTAAGTAGTATTGTGTTCCTGTTGGTGAGTAAGGTGACCAGAGCTCCTGGGGGGATTGGAGATAGGGTCGGCAACGTGCTTGCGATGCTTCTGGTATTGCAGGCTTCTATAAGCTACGGTAATCGCTTACCATCAGGTGAGCTGTACGCTTGTTTGTCGACCTAGTTATATACAAAAAAGCACGGATCAGTACTTGGCCGCGCATCCGTGTCGGTGAGTGAAGTCATCGCGGACTCGTTCGGCTGTGATTAATCGCCGTCATTACCGAAGCAGCCAGAACCAACAAACAAAGCTATTCCGGACTTCAAACAAGACGCGTCCGTTAATTAAGACGGCCGAGAAGAGGATACGGTCGTAAACGTTTTGTTTATCCTTCACTTGATCCCACTCACGCGGCCCTCCGTCGCTACACTGTTTCTGTTGCTATGTCTATAAGACTGCTATTTTCACTGGTAATACTCGAAGTATCCCTCGAGTTGCATCATGTGAGGTTAATGAGATTTCATCATCGTTTAAGTGTAGTTTTGCTTCTGATATTTTTTATTGTTTTTCTGCAATTGAAATACATTGTTGATATAATTATGAAGTAAGAAATAAATAATCTATACTAATATATAAAGCTGAAGAGTTTGTTTGATTGTTTGTTTGTTTGATTGTTTGTTTGATTGTTTGTTTGTTTGTTTGTTTGTTTGTTTGTTTGTTTGAACGCGGTAATCTCTGGAACTACTGGGCCGATTTGAAAAATTCTTTCAGTGTTAGATAGCCCATTAATCGAGGAAGGCTATAGGCTATGTATCATCACGCTAAGACCAATAGGAGTGGAGTCCACGCCGACGAAGTCGCGCGCAGAAGCTAGTAAATAATAAATATCTACACAATACACACACGGTCGCCTGTCCCTAAAGTAAGCAACTTAATGCTTGTGTTATAGGTTATAGGTAACAGCCGACTGGTATATATGTATAAATATATAAATAAATATGTTGTATATTACACACAGACTCGGGGTGGGAATCGAACCCACAACCCCCGGAGCAGAAAGCAGGGTCACTACAAACTGCGCCAACGGGCTAGTCATGAAGTAAGGCAGATGATGTCGCGGGTGTCTGCGAGTATTCGCTTATGCGAATAGTTGCGGTAACTCGAAGGTGTAAGTTGGTGACGTTTATTGAAATAGTTCCTACGAGCCGCACGAGTGGCTTCCGTTGTAAGTAGTAGAGATCACATGACGTGGTGTCAACAGAGAAGCGCACGTCTCATTTCAACCGAGACACATTAATGTCGTAAATTTGTACACTTTATGTTTAAATCATTTCTTCTAAGCTGTCTAGACATGTTTTTTGGAAATTTGTTATTAAATCGATGATGGTTTACTTCTAAAGAAAATTAAGATTATCAAGCTGATAGGTTAAAAGCTAGTACCTGGGTGACCGAGCCCAGCTCGGTATTTTTATTTTTTATTTTTTTTCGGTATTTTTATATTTTAATTTTATTTCAATAATAAATCACGAGTGAAATTAAAAAAAAATAGTCTGGAGACTGAGTTTGGAACCGGGTCAAAACGATTTGAAATCCGTCGCTTTCCTAGTTACACTATTACAGCTATATTAATAATGGTGAAATTAAGCTTCGTATTCTAATGATATTTTTTCATTGCTTATAAACAGGGACAAAACGACATTTTTTTTAAATGAATCCTAGCTAGATCAATTTTTCGCCCCCGAAATCCCCTGCATACTAAATTTCACGAAAATCGTTGGAGCCGATTCCGAGATTCAGATTCTACATATATATATATATATATATATACAAGAATTGCTCGTTTAATAGTATAAGATAAAAAGCTATTAAAATTGTAACTCCAAGTTTCCGACTGCGCATAGTAAACGTGCAATCAGCTCAATATAAATTAAATTGTTTATTAAAAAGAATTTAATAAATGAAGCTTATTATTCGTTGCAGGATTACATGGTTGATAAAGATGTGTGGACTTAGTAACGCTGTATTTTATACAAGATAATATTACTAATTAAAACACAAGTTTTATTATAATTTTTAAAAAAATAACCGCAGAGTTTCTTGCCGATTCTTCCCTGCAGAATCTACATTCCGAATCGGTGCTAGCTTCACGTTTAATAATAATAATCACTGTTAAAACTTTAAATTGTAAAATGACGATTTGAAAGCGCTGTTGAATCCTGTTTGAATTAAGTTATTTTGATTTGATTTGATTTAAAGGGACGAGTCAATTAAATCCTCTGAACCGCACGCTGTGATTGCTCGCTCGGTGATTGATGCCTCTTGTTCCAGACTGACGCGCGACGACACGATGACGACACGACGACGACACGACCACAAGACGTCACGACACGATCACACCTGGTGAGGCTTTGTTACAGTTGTAGATAAGTAAGACTAAAACTTGTTTAAAGATATAGCCACCCCCTCTCTTCCCGTGGGTGTCGTAAGAGGCGACTAAGGGATAACACAGTTCTACTACCACCTTGGAACTTATAAAGCCGACGGATGGCGAGATAACCATCCTGCTGGCTTTGAAATACACAGGACGAAGGCGGGCAGCAGCGTCTTTGGTGCGACAAAGCCAGTCCTGCGGTTACCAACGCCTGCCCAGCGTGGTGACTATGGGCAACACACATGAGTTCACGCCATTTTTGGTGCGAACTTGTAGAGGCATATGTCCAGCAGTGGACTGCGATAGGCTGAAGTGATGCAAAATGTTAGAGAAGCTCTTCTAGAAATAAAATAAAAACTAATCAGAGTTTTCTAAGTATTCCCAAAGAATGAAGGAATCCCACAAAGTGCAGTGTCTGAACAGTCGTTTATAAAGTTTAAAACAATGCCTGAGATTCTTCCCTAACTTTAATATTCAAACCGAATTAATTAAGACACGTCTTTTCATTTCGTTTCTCGTAGTACTTTTTACGTTCTAGTACTTCGTCGTTCATTTTATTTGATGTCGTCCTGTTGCCAGGAGAATCTGGCGGAATATGAAATAAATACTGATCTTGAAATCGTAGGAATATTTGATAAGTAGTATTTTTCAAGGAGGACCTCTAACGTTATACTTTCGCGAAGAAGGACTGTTACCGCAATATTTAAAAAAACCGGTCAAGTGCGAGTCGGACTCGCGCACCGAGGGTTCCGTACAAACCTGCAGGTATATAAGTAAAAGTTATGGTATTTTGCTGCTAAATGAAATCCGTAACATTACAAAATGGAAAGTTGGAGGAGCATAAATTTAAGACAAAGGTATCTTTATCTTTTCATTAATCCTTTAATTTATATAAAATAAAATAAATAAATAAAATAAAAATCGCCTTTATTTCTATTACTATTAAAATTTCAATTAATACTAGCGTAAGTATTCTTAGTTTAAACATATGTATGTATATTAACCTATGTATATATTGATTCTATACTCGTATAATTAACTCGTCTATATGTTTATAACATCACTTAATTAATATTGGTAATAGTAATAGTCGCCTCTGCGGCGTAGGCCTCTCCTAAACATTTCCATGTATCCCTTTCCCGTGCTTTCTGTATACACAGCGGTCCACATAATTATCTGGTTGAAGATATCTCTCCCCACCTTTTAATTGGTCTCCCTTTTTTCCTTGACCTGTCTCTTGGTAGGAAAGTTCTTTTATCGAAGTTATTTATTTACAAATTTTTTAGTCACTATTTAGAAATCTGGTTCAAAAATACTTTATTACTGTTAAGTATTAAATTTGAACCATATTATATATAGTAGATATTTATTATTTATTTATTTATTATTTATTTATTTATTTAAATAGTCCCACAGATGATGTAACATTTATTTTGTAATTTAATTCGAGCCTTTTTGACCTTTGTACCTGTTTTCAAGTTTGTATAAAACATGTTTTCCTAAATTTATTTTTATTATTGTCTGCTATTGTTTAAACATATATATTTTTTAATGTCTAGAATTCTCATTACAGTGTTAATATTAATTGATTTCATTAATCATTTCAATACTGTTGATTTTGACTAACTACTAGCTATACTTGGTTCTCTTAACATAATTATCTCCTAAGGTGTCTGACTGGTTTCATAGTTACTTGCATGGTCGCCGGCTACGAATACATATTGAAGAACTTTCTTCATTCTGGTCTAGAATCAACGCTGGCGTTAAAGATAAATATATAATATGTACCTCTTCGCTTAAATGATAGCCTAACTTTGAAGATACCTTCACATTCGTCTTCCTTTTATTCTAAATCTTTCACTATTGAAGCTTATCGTCTTTGGAACTTATTGCCACTGTCTAACGCGCTCAATCTTTAATGACATTTGAAAAACTTGTTAAGGAAATGTACTTATCATATTAAATTATGTTAAGCAACTTTATTTTATTATTTATTATTTTTCATGAAGTTACGTTATGTTGTTATGTCATTCGTCTTAATCTATCAATTTGCTTATAGTGTATATACGTATGTATGTATGTATTTATATATTTGTGTATACATATGAGTAAACTTATATGTACATATGTGTCATTAAATATAGCATCTATTGTTATATAGTTATTTATTTATATCTGATTTTTATTTTATATTGTTCCTTTTTTACAAAATTTTGCGCCCTTCCCCTAGTTTATATGCAAGTCCTCTGCCCAAAGGTTGCCTGGAAGAGATCGCTGTGTTAGCGATAAGGCCGCCTGTTGCAATTGATGCAAGTTTATTGTTATAAATTCTATGTATTGTTCTTTTGCATATTGGTGTGCAAAAAGAGTTAGTAAATAAATATTACTTTGCAAAGTTTTATAGTTGAAAAACAAAGCAGAAATAAACAACATTACACATACTATTTCTGTGGTTGCGATGTAACTATACATTTAAGGTTTTCGTAATTTTTCCTGTATCTGTGCTATAAGACGTTGCTTCATACCTGAAGATTTTAGGTCGACGGGAAGTATTCTTTAGATTTTTATTCCCTTGTCAGTTGTTTGCTAGTTTCAATATATGCGGTTTAAATTGCTGTTTCTTTTGATATCGTGGACATAGAAGTTTGATTTTGTTACAGCTTAAAGTTATTATAGACGTGAGTATTTGATATGAATTTCAATTTAATACTTTTACGCGTTCAAGAGAAAAGTGGTATTAAGTGTAAAATTATTAAAATATTTTTTTTATATGTAGTAACTAAAAATTTACACTTTTCGCAATTTTTCCTGTATATGTGCTATAAAACGTTGCTTTATACCAAATTTCAAGATTCTGACTTCACGGGAAGTACCCTGTAGGTTTTGATTCCTTTGCGACTATTTTCGATGAAAATATGCGGCTTAAATTGGTTTTTCTTTTGATATCGTTGACATAGAAGTTTGATTTTGTTACAGCTTAAAGGTATTATAGACCTGAGTATTTGATATGAATTTTAATTTAATACTTTTACGCGTTCATGAGAAAAGTGGTATTAAGTGTAAAATTATTAAAATATTTTTTTTTAATATGTAATAACTAAAAATTTACACTTTTCGCAATTTTTCCTGTATCTGTGCTATAAGACGTTGCTTCGTACCAAATTTCAAGATTCAGACTTCACGGGAAGTACCCTGTAGGTTTTGATTCCTTTGCGACTATTTTCGATGAAAATATGCGGCTTAACTTGGTTTTTCTTTTGATACCGTTGACATAGAAGTTTGATTTTGTTACAGCTTAAAGGTATTATAGATTTGAGTATTTGATATAAATTTCAATTTAATACTTTTACGCGTTTATGAGAAAAGTGGTATTAAGTGTAAAATTATTAAAATATTTTTTTTTTATATGTAGTAACTAAAAATTTACACTTTTCGCAATTTTTCCTGTATCTGTGCTATAAGACGTTGCTTCGTACCAAATTTCAAGATTCTTAGTTCACGGGAAGTACCCTGTAGGTTTTGATTCCCTTGAGAGTGTCGAAAATTTGCAGCATAAACGGCTGTATCTTTTGATTGCCTTGGCTTAGAAGTTTCATTTTTTCACAGCTTTAAGAGGCAGCAGATCTGAGTATTTAATATAAATTTCAGCTTGATGCCTCCACGCGTTTCTGAGAAAAAGGGTCTTGACAGACAGACGGACAACAAAGTGATCCTATAAGGGTTCCGTTTTTACCTTTTGAGGTACGGAACCCTAAAAATTAAAAGGTTATCTCTATATAATAAAAATGAATGTTGCTAAGCGCATAACCCGAGAATGGCTCGACCAATTCGGCTAATGTTTTTTTCATATGTTCCGTAAATCCCACGGAAAGTTTTTATACTAAAAAAACATAACAGACAGAACGAAGTCTGTCCAGGCAGCTAGTAGTAAATAAATCAAATTATAATAAGTCAAAACAATTAAATAATAAAACTCTAAATCTAAACGGTAATCGATTCTTGCTATTCGAATCGGTAGAATAAGTCTGAGTAAATCTGAGTAAGTCTGAGTAAGTCTGTGGAGTAAATGCTGGTATACTGTTATTACCTATAACTGGCTTCAGCTAAAAACGCTGTAAAGTGTAACTTTATTCAATTATGATGGTGGAATAGGTAGGGATCCCTAGTACATTTTTTTCACCTGATTAGTATCAAGCTAATTTTTTGGGAGTAGCTTCATTTTGATGAGGCGAACAAAAAATTCCTCTTCGAAAACTCTTGATTGTGGTAGCTAACAGAGATAGTAGGAGATAGAGCAGCAGTGAGCGTAGGACCGGGATAACGTACCACGCAATTTGTAGGACAATATTACTATTAAATTATATAGATAATCACTAACTAAAAGAAAAAAAATCAGCTGGTTAGTAATAATTTTCAAAGGTTAGTTTAATATCAAAAAAAAAATTTCTGATTTTTTTTCAGGTAAAAAAAATGTACTAGGGATCCCTACCTAGAATGGTTATTTCACACGACCACTCCTCATATTTCTTTCATACCGTGGATCTTGTATCGTTTTATAAGGAGTAAACTCCAAAAAAATCATCTAGACGGACTCTACATTACCACCAACACCGCAAGTTATTTTGTCCATTTCAACAATCGTGTCAGTACAATTAAAGCAAATACATTACTAAAACGATACTAAGTAACAATTTGACGTTCGCTGCAGGTCGACTAACGCGTTGGTTAGACCACATCACATGTACGGGTACAAAAATCTGTACCAAATAGACTGGATTACAGATACTTCCCAGCTGCAAACTATTGCAACGTTCTCAACTGATTTGTCAAAAGTTCTTGAAACGATCAATTACAATTGAGAATCATCATCATTCATCATCATCATTTCAGCCTATCGCAGTCCACTGCTGGACATAGGCCTCCACAAGTTCGCGCCAATAATGGCGTGAACTCATGTGTTTTACCCATAGTCACCACGCTGGGCAGGCGGGTTGGTGACCGCAGGGCTGGCTTTGTCGCACCGAAGATGCTGCTGCCCGTCTTCGGCCTGTGTACTTCAAAGCCAGCAGTTGGATGGATATCCCGCCATCGGTCGGCTTTTTAAGTTCCAAGATGGTAGTGGAACTGTGTTATCCCTTAGTCGCCTCTTACGACACCCACGGGAAGAGAGGGGGAGGCTAAATTCTATGCCGTAGCCACACAGCAATTGAGAATGGCGTTACTTTATTAAAAACTGCGAGTAAAATTGATCGAGTTTCAATTAATGTGTCAGTGTTTCTGTACTCGACAGTCGACACAGATGGAGTTTAACCGCTCAAGTGTTAGGAATTGTCAGAGGTGGCGAGTTATCAATTAATTGAACGTTACGACGTGTTAGGGCACGTTCCCGCTGTGTCGTAACGATTAATTTAGCATTGGACGACTGTCGTCTCTAGCTGTTCCGATTATAACGATTGTTTATCGTCAATTTTTTTTTTACCTTTTAGCGACTATCGTATCTAGCTGTTCCCATTGGATCGCGACGACATTTTATCGTTTCACGACAGTCGCTTTGTCGTTTACACATCATTAGCAAGCTACAAATCTACAGTCACCTCTACGATAGATTTGCCGTCACGTTTTAGTCGCAACAATTTTTTATCTTATCTTATCTTATTTATCTTACGACTGTCGTGCTAGCCGTTCCCACTGTCATGACAATCTGTCATCACTGCAAAAAGTGTCGTAGACGACAGTTAGTCGTGTCATTCTATATATGACCACCTACATTTAAACATATGAGCCACGACACTTAAAACTACACGATTATCTGTCGTCACGACAAAGTGGGAACGCGCCCTTAGAATTATCTGCCAACATGGCCGTAGGTAATATCTATGTTGACAGATACTCCAAGCGGGTCATAACCCTTGCGTTTCCTGAAGCGGAGTCGTATAATATTTTAGGCTTCGTAAGCCCTGACCCACAAATGATGGTCATCCCTCGCCTGTAATATTATTATTTAAGTTGTTGCTGTTGGGCAGAGGCAACATTTTGGATATCCTCTTGCAAATAAGCCGATTTAACTGGCTCAACAGCTGTAAATACAATGTACAGTTAAAGGTAGCTGTATAAACTTAGGAATCTTGAAAAAATACTAACTTGTTAAATTTCAAGAAAGTTATTTAACTGATGTGTAGAGAAATTATATAATACTAATGTACTCTGTGATACTAGCTGACCCGGCGAACTTCGTACGCCTACTACCGATACTAACGTCACTCAATTGCCTTCCCGGAACCCCTCCAATAACTCTTACTCTGTGGTATGGTATTAAAGTTCAAATTGAATTTTAAGTATTATTACGAATCTTTTGTATGGGAATATAGAAAAGTATTGTTTTTACTTTTTAGACTTTATCAGGCATTTTTTTTAATTTTTCTCTCCGTATAAACCATCCTCGTACTTCAAGGAATATTATAAAGAAAGAATTAACGAAATCGGTTCAGCCGATCTCGAGATTTGCGCTTAGCAACACATTCAGCGATTCATTTTTATATATTACTAGCTGCTGCCCGCGACGTCGTCTGCATGCGTTCACTGCTCGTTCCCCGTAGGTGATAGCGTGATAATATGTAGCCTATGTTCTGACCCGACTTCTTAATAATATTCGTGCCAAATTTGAAGTAAATCCATGCAGTACTTTTTGAGTTTATCCCGGACATACATTTGAAGAAATAAAGGTTCACTGCTCGTTCCCCGTAGGTGATAGCGTGATAATATATAGCCTATGTTCTGACCCGACTTCTTAACAATATTCGTGCCAAATTTGAAGTAAATCCATGCAGTACTTTTTGAGTTTATCCCGGACATACATACAGACAAACAGACAAACAGACAAAAATTCTAAAAACTATATTTTTGGCTTCGGTATCGATTGTAGATCACACCCCAAGTATTCTTTTAAAAAAATATTCAATGTACAGTTTTGACTTTTCTACCATTTTATTATATGTATAGATATAGAGAAGAGATAATTCGTGGTATACATACACTTTAAACAGTTGTCATGTATTTTGGACAATTACTATACTACACTTTACTTAAAATTGTCTTGACACAACCCTAGTATTAAAAGCGTGCAAGATTCAGTTCTCATCACACGGGGGCGCGACTGGACAGTAAACATTCATAAATTACTTCTTAGAGAACTGAGCACCGTTAATCTCACATCTGCCTCCAGTCTTCGCTGCAAGTGCTCCTCGCTGGAGATTATTACGCCACATAACTTCAATTATTTTTTTGTTACATATTATATGTTTTTACTTACCTTAATATTCAATTTAGTGAACCTACAAAAATACTTTAAGTTATATTTGTGTCATATCTCACTAACTTATAGTAATTCGATAGGCATGATATTGGAAGAATACTAAACGTATTGGATAATGTATTTTATTGAAAAACCGTAAAAATAAAACAACAAAATCAGATCAACTAAAATTCTTTTATGATATAGAAAATTTTCCAATGGATTATTCGAGGAAACGAAAAAAAAACATTAACCACAAAGAAAACAAAGGAACGTCCGTGTAATTTAATTCAACTGTTGTATCTTGACCAACAGAAGTGAAACAGTCACGTCGTGTAACGTATGGTTACGTGTAGTTCGAGGAGAACAATAACCGGTGCCCGTAAATCGTATGCAATACAAATCTACTGCAACTTCGAACGGGAGCGATGCAGCTCCTTACTCGAGCGTAGGTCGCTGTTTACTGCAGTTCATCGCACTTTGAGCTGAGGTCAGGTCCAAGGAGTTTTCAACTATCAATAAGTAGCAGTGTGAGTGAGTGTTAACGAAGTTGCTGAGCGTTATCCTTCTAGATATTTAATTACTCAATTCTTTGTTACATAATATATTTAAAGATACGTGTCACGGTATTGTAACGTATAATATTATGTTAAACTGGATCGATTGTCAGAATTATTTGAAGATTACTCGGTCAATTTATTATGGAGTATTTCCATATGTCTGTTATTTGAGATAAATGAAGACTATGAATTTTACGATAAGTTTTATTCTTTTGAATACATTATATAATATAATTTTATTATATACCATACAGGCGTTTGCCGTGGTCTGGGTGTTTGTGCAGTCCTTGTGGGTCTCCCCACCGTGCCTCGGAGCACGTTAAGCCGTCGTTCCCGGTTGTTATCATGTACACACCTACATAATATTACAGGCTGAAGTGAATACATTCTAAGATTTTCATTTTTTTATACATATTTTCCGAATAATTTCAGAATCTAATCTTTATTGCTCACTTATGATTGAAATATAATATAAAAACCAAAATAAACTTGAAAAAACTAAATAGAATTCTAGAGAGTACAGCTTTATAACCGTATCGGCGTATCCTCCAATCTGTCTTACAGGAACCCGCAAACATAATTTACACATATACTGGGAAAATACCACATATTACGTAACGCTTAGAGCTATATTATAACACGAAATTAAAAGCACCGTTCGAAAATTATTTCTTACTAGATGTGCCCGCGACTTCGTCCACGTGGAATAGTTACTTTGGACAGCATATTTTGGATATATCTTTTGGTTTATTTTGGACATTAAATAGCTCTAATATTTTGTCTCTTGTCGCAAACTTATAAAAAATTCACATAAACCTTACATATTTCCATACAAAATTTATGTGTACCAAATTTCATTTAAATCGGTTCAGTAGTTTTGGCGTGAAAGCGCGACAGACAGAAAGGGTGGACCTATGGATGTCATATCTTTTTAGATATACTATGGAATATCTAGAAATAGTAGCTTTTTAAATTACGTTCATATCGTAAGTTGTGGGATTACTTAACGTAAATCTTTTGATCAGTATCGCGCACGTTAACGTCGACTCTGCCTTAAAACGGCAACTACTTAGTTTGTATTGAACTTTTTTATGTTTCGCGCTTCTTGTTATAATGATTATTTACTATTAATAAATAACGTTATGAATTGCTTTCTTTGCCGATGTTTAAAGTATTCGTTTAGAAAATATGATGCAAAGGTTCCATTAAATTCAGTTCACAGCCGATAACTCAGAGCAGATGTTGAGTGATGTCGGACTTGTTTGAGACTATGATCAACATAGTTACTTGTAGAAATAGATCACTAATGTTTTTAGCGTTTAAAAACAGAAAAATATGTGAAATATGTATAAAATTTCTATATGTATAAAGATTCTAGTAAAAAAATTGCAATTTTACTAAAATTCCTTACGCGACAGATACTAGAGAAAAACTTAGCTCAACAACATATTAAATGGTAATTTATAATTTATCCAAGAGCTTAACGTCTACGATATCTATATCCTATCTATCCGCCAACCCGCAGTGGAGCAGCGTGGTGGATTAAGCTCGAATCCTTCTCCTACGTGGAGAAAGAGGCCCAGAAAATATTAGCTACAAATATCTTATTTATATCAGATAAATAGTTAACTATTTTAATAAATGCATTAGAATGTAGTGACAGATGAGACGCCTCAACACTATAATATTATGTATGTACTAGCTGACCCCGCAAACGTTGTTTTGCCATAGGGTAAAACCGGGATAGATGCCCCAGCGGGATAGATGCCCCACATTCTAAAAACCTAACTTCCCGAACTCTCGACTAAAAATTAATCACATGAGTAGGAGCCGCAGTCACCCTGTACCTAATATACCCACGGACAGTTGTGCGACGAGGACGCGTTTTGCTAGTGTGTGTAATTATTTCCGCGGCGAAATCAACAAACACGTCAAAGTTTTAATGGTTAGTATTTAAGGTTGTATAACTTTATAATTAGTAATAAATTGTGTTATATTTTTTATTACGTCAATAAACTGGTTCATTGAGTATGTATCTAGGTGTAAATAGATGCTATTTTGTTTACAATTTATTTAAAAAATACGTGGGCATCTATCCCTATCAAAAAGGATAGTTGCCCTGATTTTTCGAGGTATAGGTGCCCTTAGGGGCATCTATCCCTTCCTACACAATATATGGAGTAACTGTATATTTTTTAAATATTTTTAGTGTCATTTATACTTTTTATGTATATACGTATATTTATATTTAGATTTTTTACTGATTCTAGCAGAAGTATGCCACGAAAATTTAAAAAAGGGAAGAAATGAGAGCTAATATAGAACAAGAAATACCGTCGAAAATTCTAATGGAATCATTACCTATTCCGAAAATCCCTTTGACCATGGCTAAGAGGAGGGCGAAACAATCAGCAGATATTTTGAATTCAAAGGAACATATAAAACACAAGAAGGATGTAGCTGAAAGAAAGGAAAACAAGACTGGGACTACCAAAGAACTTAGGAAAACAAAGAAAGGAGCCACCAATAAAGAAGAAGACAAGAAATAAATAAAACAAATGCTTTTAGTGAAAATGACGATGACAACCTGGCTGATTTGTCTGATAAAGAAAATGATAATTATTTAAAATTATACCAAGACCGAACATCATTAAAAAGACAAATTATTTACAGTGCAAGCAGCCAAGATGAAGACAATCCACGTAATTTTAAAATCAAAGGAAAAAAAACTAAAGGTTTTCCCGTAAAGAAAACTAAGAGAGATGGACAGGATAACCCTAAAGATACAAGTAAAGATAACTGCATTGAATGTTTTGAAAACTATAAAAATACGAAGTTGCAATCCGACTAGATTCAGTGTGTAATGTGTCAGAACTGGCTACATGAAAGCTGTACACTTTTCAGAAATTATTGCTCAAGATGTGGAAAATTAAAAGCACTATTAGGCTCAACTTCAGTTAACTTGGTTAAAGTAATGAAAATATATTTTTTGTGTTATTTTATTATAAAAAAGTATGATTGTGCAATGTGTATGTTGAAACTTGATATTAATTTATATTTTTGTTGAACAATGCTTGTAAAATTTAATTTCACAAAAAAAAATTTGATTAGATACCAATGCATGTTGAAACTATTAAGAATTGATATTTTATTAAAACAAACGGCTTAAAATTTTTATTATAGTGATTTGTGTGATATTAGAATTTTCTTCTAATTATAACAATTAAACGATTTAAAAAACCACAAAATGTTTTTCATTACTATGACGCATGTTTCTTGGAGACAATTTTAGTAGTAGAACTACCTAGCATTTGGTTGGGTTTTTTCGTTTACACGGTATAAAGGGCATCTATCCTACACTGCAGGCATCTATCCTTCTCAGTATTTTCATGGTAGGGCAACTATCCATACAGGTAGGCATCTATCCTCGAAAAAAAGGTTTCACGAAAAGCTAATTTCTGCTAAATGTGCAATTGATAGGTTAAAAAAACATAATAATAATTCAAGATAAAGGATTGAGCTAGCTACATTGATAAAAATTATTCGTATAAAATTCATATTTTTTAAATTAGGTGGCTTTTTCAAAAAGTGGGGCATCTATCCCGGTTTTACCCTATATGATATTAACCCCCGCAACCCCCTCTTGTGGGTGGAATTTTGTTAAATCCGTTCTTAGCTGACCTTTACTCGGCGAAAGGAATATTCCTCCCAAACAAGTATCTACGTCTTATAGTTCCAGAGATATCGTGATGAGTCAATGGGTGGAAATCTCTTTTATATGTAGGTATATAACTAGCAACCCGCTCCGGCTTCGCACGGGTGCAATGCTGATACTAAATATAAAATAAATATTTGCAATCTAAGCGCAAAAAATGTGTTTATTTACCACATCACATTAGAAAACTTTAAAACTATCAGTGTTCCTCTACTATATTATGCATATATTATACTTACACATAAACCTTCCTCTGGAATCACTCTATTTACTAAAGAAAACCGCATCAAAATCCGTTGCGTAGTTTTAAAGATCTAAGCATATATACAGACAGACAGATAGCGGGAAGATACTTTGTTTTATAATATGTAGTGATTAATATATAGATTACAGCACAACGTGCTATTATGTAAGCCTGTAACGCACCAGATGAGATGCGGCGAGTAATTGATTACCGTAAACATCGAGCCGTCACTGCGATTTGTCCAGTTTGCGGGTATTTACGAGTGCGTGTGGCTGCGACGCGTCTGACCTCATATCCTACTATTACGGTCTCGACACAAGGGCAGGTCACGTTTATCGTAATGGTTCCAAATTGCTTAGTGATATTCTTAACTTTCTGTTAACAGGATCGGTCAGCTGTTCCTTATGTTATTATATTATAACACTCACTCACTCCCTTCAGCCTATCGCAGTCCACTGCTGGACATAAGCCTCCACAAGTTCTTGCCAAAAATGGCGTTGTTATATAACAATGACGTATTAATTGCTCTGGTGTAGTGCGTGTAGGAGCCTAACTACTGGTGGATATGAATATTTGTATTTGTACAAATATTTCTTAGCGTGTGGATCCACCGTGCTTTGGGGAGCACGTTAAGCTGCATGTTAGAGCAGCGTGATGGACTATGTTCCAATACTCCTACATGAAGAAAGAGGTTTATTGATTGAAATTTTTGCTACTTTAACTTTTTTTATTTTTGACGTTAAGTGTGTAATCACCTTATGGCGAGAGAAATATTTCCATATCATTTTATTTCTTCATTGAAACATCTCTATAAGATCATCCCATAGAGGCATAGAGTGATCAAATGATAGGTCACATAGCTACCTGACGCCTCTTCTATAATCTGTTTATGTGAAGCTTACAAAGTAGAATTAATTTCTAAACCAGAGATTGAAAGACTTTAAAGTATTACGAGAGTTTATTAACTACGTTTGACACATTCGTTGCGCGATCAAATGCAAAGTTACGCGTTTGAAGTTTGTTCAATATGTCGCCGGCTCGAAACGAAATCGACGAGTCGAAGTTAAAACAGAGGATGTTATGAACAAACTTTAGGGTAAAATATCAAATCAAAAGATTCTTCATTGAAATAACTTTCAAAAGCTTTTGTATCGTCACTTTATAAAGCTCTCGCTTCACCTTTTCGGTTGCACCCGCGTAGTTTTCAATCCCGTGGGACTATATCGGGATAAAAAGTAACAATGTGTTACACTGGATCTATGCACCAGGATCCATTACAATCAGTCCAGCAGTTTTACGTGGATGAGTAACCTTTTTACATTCATGATTCTTCCATCCATTTTCACAAACTTCCACATTCATAATATTTGCGCGAATAATAATTTGCTATAATACTATATTCTTACCGTTCGGTAATATCGATTCTTCTGAGACAAACCAACAAGAAACTACAGAGTTAATTTGTTAAATAAAGTCAAAACGTCAATAGCGCATAATCTTGTTAATTAAACAATATAAATTAAAATGTAGAGTCCCAGATCATCGTAGAGCTGATATATCCTGCATGAAACAAGTGCCACAAACCTATAAATCTTTTTAGCAACTTTATAAACAATTTGGTATAAAGTAATACGCTTTGGCTATCAAATAATTGCAATAAAAACTTGAAAGTGCCAGTACGACCAGCACACATTTCTAATAAAAAATGTACGTATAATAACGTCCTTCTACTCGTGTGACAAAGGAACAATCAGTATTAAAAAAACAATAGAAGTAATTAGCCCACGTGTCTAACTGTCTATAGAATAACGAAGGTACTAATCTGTAAGTATAGCGTGCTCGTTGTACACAGTAGGCGCAGATGATCTGTGACAATAGTGGGATATTTTATTGTAGACGTTTTTTGTAGTTTACTCCTCAAGAATCATTTTTCATATAAGACCCCCGGTATGAAAAAAAATGAGGAGTAAAATCTGTTGAACGAATGACCTCGTTACGTTTTTGTGCGCCATCTATCTGCTACGACGTTTACGACGGTACCCTCTACGACGGTTACGATGGTATCGGTTACGACTTTTTCTAACAATGGCATCGATAGATGGTGTTATTTAATTCATTTATTTACCATTAGATATTGTATTAATCTTTTTCTTAGACTATAAAGTCTTTTTTGTGCATATTAAGACAGTCAATCTGGAGAAGTAAACTCCAGTCGTACGTCGGATCTGACACACACACTTTTTTATTTGATATATTTACAACAATCGGCTCGTTAGGTCCTACTTCTCAATTGTAACATATTGTAGCAATAATTCAGTGTATTTTATGTTCATTTAAATTTAAAACAATCCAACAAAGTTCAACAATGTGGGCGAGATGATTTCCTCGATAATGGCTCCTTAGCCGCTAATCGTAGCGTTTGTCGCTGCGACTCGCGCCCCGCCACAGGGCAGAGGCGGCGCGGCAGTAGCGCGCGAACCGTGGTCAGGTACGGTCATCCGTTAGTATGATAAGAGTGAGTCCGAGAGAGTACGGTGCGTGTAGCGTTAATACTTGTGTCATTTTATGAACGGAATAAAGTTTTGATGGTTCCGATAATGTCAAGAGCGAGTAATTGGAAATATTAGTACCTATTGTTTTATAAACGATAAATAAGTGTTCAACTGGACAAAAAGTACTAATACGACAAGACGTACTGAACGTATAACTTTGAGAAGTGAATAATAAACTTTGTAGTTATGTACCAAAGTATGAAGTGAGCAATGTTTGCTGATAGATGAGGAATAAAATATACAGTGATAAAAGTTGAAATAATATCCGGAGAAGACAACATAAGGACTTCTTCTGGTGATTATCTTAATCTTGGTTGCTGAAACTAACATTTTTTCTATGAACATGTCTTGATTGTTTTCCTAACTAACTAAATACCTAACTAACCGACTGAGTGACTAACTCAGAGACTGGATCACTAACTCCGAGCATAACCAATAAAAATAATTGTGTTTGCTCGAAAAAAAAAAACGACTTGTAATACAACGTAGGTAGACGAAAAAGTAGTCAAGTAAATACGCGTTATCAATGATTACTCAAAAAGTTGTAGTCAGATCTCAATTAAATTTAAATGTGACAACATGGTAACCATCAGCTTTCGATTAAATTAAAAATCATCAAAATCGGTACACCCAGTTAAAAGTTATACGGTATAATACAACGCAGGTCGACGAAAAAGTAGTCAAGTAAAAACGCATTATTAGATATAACTCGAAAAGTACTTGATAGATCTCAAATAAATTTAAACGGGACTAAATGACATATACCACCTTTAGATTAATGAAAAAATTATCGAAATCGGTCCACCCAGTCAAAAGTTCTGAAGTAACATACACAAAAAAATACAGTCGAATTGAGAACCTCTTCCTTTTTTGGAAGTCGGTGAATTAAGAAAGTGGAATTTTATCTGTTCCTCGAAGAAATAATAAGAATAAGAAATCATAACAAATGTTATTGTCTCAAAATAAAATTAAAAAATTCAAAGCAGAGTCAGTCACATAATTATACTTCGTATATTCAATTAAAATTCTTCGAAATATTAATCTTTATTCATATATTATAAAGTTATTCAAGTAAGCTTCAAAATCAGTTGAACAGATATTTTATAAACTAAAATTATATTTGTTTAATGAATTAATTATAGTTAAAGTGAAGCAATGAGGAGTGTAGATTCTGCAGAGAAGAACCGGCAAGAAACTCTAATGTAAAAATACAAATTACAATAATTAGATATTTTACAATTTTTGAAATATTTCCGTTGAGTAATATCGCGTTACAAAAATTGGCTAAATCAACAAAATGGGAATTTTGTTAATTAATCAGGCATAACGTATGAAGTGCATTTTACCAAGTTTTGCTAACTTGCCACTGCCGAGTTTGACCTGAAGTGCTATGCAAAGCTGCTGCGCATCCTGCGAAATATAAGCAAAGCCATGAGCCGCAGCTGCAAGTTTCAGCTACACTTTAAAAGTTTGTGTAGAAATTCTTACGAGACGTTAGAAATGTGTCTTTTTTATTTTTTTCATGTCAATATACCTATTATAGTTCTGCATATTTCAAAATCCTCAAAAAGGACACGAAAATTTCGATGCGTCACATTTAAGTAGGTACACTTTTATAATATTGCTAGCTGATTTGTGCGCTGTTGCCCACTAAGCTAGGGGTCAAACATTTTATTATAGAATCTACGATTATCGGCTAGTTTCCGCCCGGGGGTGGTGCGAAAAACGCAGCACAGAAGAACTTTTTATTCCTCTTTGATTTGTAACGTGATTTCTCTAATTGAAAACGTATTATGCAAGAATAATGGCTCTTTCTACTGGTGAAAGCCATTTCGACATCAACTTAGTAGTTATAGAGGCTAGCCGCTATAAAGCTATAAATAATCTTTATTTTCTTCTAATGTTAATAAAGATATCGTATAATATTTTATAGTTATAGATTTGAGTGGTTGAAATGAGAAACGCATTTTAAATAAAACTTACCCTTAAGTATTCACTTCTAACGTAAACGACCGAGCTCCAGGCAACGTCATGAGAAACGGCAACTTGTCCATAAAATATTACTTAAGTATCTTCATACAAAGAATATTAAATCGAGAGCGAACACACGCACCACACTCTCCTAAAATATGTAAGAACCTCTAAATGAAAGGCGTCTCTTTTATAAACGGCGGAGGCGTTAAGAGCATAAATAATTCTAGTAGTCTCTTAAAGAAAAAATGTTACGAAAAGATCAGATGGCAGTGAATATATTCCTGTGATTCCCTGATTCCTTTTTGATTTGTGTCAATATACATTTAATATTCTCACTGTGTGAGGTAACTCTGGCATAGTATTGTCTTGTCCAAAAAAAAAAAAGGAAATGTGTGTGTCTCCGACGCACGACTGGAGTTTACTTCTTCAGATCGACTGTCAATGTGCACAAAAAAGTCTTTATAGTCTAAGAAAAAGATTAATACCATATCAAATGGTATTTAAACGAATCAAATAACGCCGTTATTAGAAAACGTCATAACCGATACGGTCGTAAACGTCGTAGCAGATAGATGGCGCACAAAATCGTAACGGGGTCATTCGTTCAGTAGATTTTACTCCTCATATTATTTTCATATCGGGGCCTTATATTAAAATCGATTCTTAAGGAGTAAACTCCAAAAACAATTGCCATTATGATTAATACAAAAATGTAAAGATACTGTAATGTCTCATTATTCGGCGCAAAAGAAATATTTCTAACAATAACACTGTTGACTTCATCTGTCCGTCTATAACATGGCTGTACATTTGGTCTGTTGAAACTTAACTTAATAGATAAACTCTTAAAATTTTCTCGAAAATATGTGTGTCCGATATAAAGAAAAGGGTTAAAAACAATAGGAGGAACCTCTTCCAAGAAATGAATTTTTCAAAGTATTCATTTTAACAAATAAATATTGTCAATCATAAGAGTTCGACTCGGATTTGACCCGTTTTATAATGTTAATGTAAGAATTATGACTACGCCACAATGAATATTATTTTTGTCAAAAAAATTGTATAAATAACCTTAACAGACAAAAGAGAAGAACAAAAAAGCATCACAATCCACAATTCACTAACTCAAAGATATTCTCGGTCATCGATAATCAAAATGATATTCACAAATGAAATGCATATCCTGAGAAAATAAGTCATGGCTACCATCAGATTCTCTTCAGATGACTGCCAACGTTTACATTTACGACAGTCACGTCATTGTATGGTATCGTAGGAAACACGATTTACCGTCGACGGCCGCAGGTGGCACTCGTCACCAACACGAACGTTACGGCCTGAAGGCGACGCCGGACACGTAATTAAACATTAACTCGCTGAAATTAGCAGACAGAGATAAGTTGCTCTAATAAATTAGTTTTTATTTACATCCCAGACGTCATCAGATCACTAAACTAGTAGAGTTTGTTTATACAACATTCGTAGCTAAATGAGGGTAATTTAATGTCTGTTATGTGCAATCTGGTCTAGATTAGCTTCATAACGCCATGAGGATGAAACTAAAGCGCGCCCGCTTGAGCTGTGGTCTGATGTACAAATGTTTTTGTACTGTACTTAACTGTACTTTTTATTTTAGTTTTCTAATGTAGTCATAAATAATAATTTGAGCATTTTTAGGAGCTGGTAATGAAGATACAGTACACTAGTATACAACCAGACAAACTTGAATAAACTCTTAACTTTATTCTCTTTTTGTATGAAACAATATTTTACTGTAAAACATTTGGCTGATATTCATGCGGTAACGTTTTTAATAATCTGCAAAAATATAAAATATTAAATGAAGCTCAATTAAAATTGTTCATACTAACAACCCTTATCAAATGCTGACAAAAAATTATGGAAGTAATCTAAAAACGCTTGACGTCAAGTCGCGCAGCTCGTTTCCACCACGTTTTAAATTAATTAGGTAGGTACTTATAATTATTTTTTTTAACTTTATTATTATTATTTATTATTACAAAGCATTACACACAAAATAACAATTTTACAATAATAGCAAATCACAGGTTTACAATTTAAATGTACAAGTTCTTTATTCATTTATATTAACAATTAAAGTAATTAGACACTCAATACGATATATATAATTAGAAAACCAAAACTCTTCCAGACTTTATTTCCATCAACTATATTTACAAAACAAAACGGAAGGACAATACGTTTATATGCGAACTGGGTGATTGATAATATTATCTAAATGCGACTAAAACAAATTTTGTACAGCCAACGCAGTCGTGTCTATCAAGCAGCGCGTCGGCTCCAGCCTCCAAGTCCGCTAATCCTGCGTCGAGCTCTCCCGACACAACTGCAACGCCACACAAGTACAATGTCGTATAGTTTCCCTGACAAAGCAATGCTAAGACACGCCTGAATAATGTACGTTCGTTCTGTTGGTTCACATTTGCAGATAACGAGTCGCTGAGATAAACGCGAGGCTAGCATTGTATTATCTGCGGGATGCGTGGTTCAAACCATATCCGTTGTTAATGCTTGGAACACAATTATTTGGAAGCTACATTTGACAATATTTCAGCATACTTATATTAATAAAACAGTGTATTTGTCAGCTCCGACGCACGATTGGAGTTTACTCCTTCAGATCGACTGTCTAAATAGGCACGAAAAAGGCTTACTAGTCTAAGAAAAAGATTAATATCATATCAAATGGTAAATAAACGAATCAAATAATGCCATCTGGAATCTTCTTGGGTTCCGATAGATTGCGCACAAAAACGTAACGAGGTCATTTGTTCAGTAGATTTTACTCCTCATATCCCTCGTATTCCTGGGGGCCTTATAATTATAAAAATCTTATATATTTTATCAGTAACTACTCCAAGACTAAATGACATGATGTTGTGATCTTATTACAAGCACCAATCATTTTTCGAATGAAATTGAACCAAAAAAAGTGAAATATTCTGAAAACGTATGTATACTAATATTATAAAGCTGAAGAGTTTGTTTGTTTGTTTGAACGCACTAATCTCAGGAACTACTGGTTTGATTTCAAAAACTCTTTCAATATTAGATAGCCCATTTATCGAGGAAGGCTATAGGCTATATATAATCACGCTAAGACCAATAGGAGCGGAGCACCAAGGAAGAATGTTTCAAAATTGGAGTATTTTTAAAGCTTCCGCTGCGAGCGCTGCGTAAACAGTTAAAGTTTCGAAAGAATCATGTATGACAGAATTGTTCCTATTCCAGGCGGATGAAGTCGCGAGCACAAGCTAGTTTCAAATAAAATGTAGTATCGGGGATCCGTAGACAGACAACACAAACATACACGCCAACAAGTACCTACAATACTCGTACCATCAAATATCTGCGTAGTCAAAGAAAAGTCAATTCCTATTTGACAGAGCTCACAGATTAACATCAACTTCGCCAGAAAATTGTTCATATATTGGAGTTGTACGGTGACTCTCGCAGCATATTAAAATAGTCCCGCAGTTAGCTAAAGCGACTACTCCGAACATAATTATGAAAGTCTGTGAATAGGAAACAGGCGATGTGTTCGTCGTCGGTCGCAGCTCGAGCCGAAGCGAATGCGTTCGTCGAGCTCCGCGCTGATTACGAGAGAGATAAGGCTTACGTTTCAGCAGAAATACTCGTATTATAAGAATATCGCTGTTCGATAACATTAAATAAATAATGAACACGCTAAGCACTTGTAAAAGTTTTTGACGTGACAACGTCTAATAAATCGATGAACGCCGGCGGCATGCACGAAAAAGGATGACTCATTGTCCCGTTACGCTCCTGGTACGCTTGCGCCGCATCTATCTCTCTTCCACTCGATTGGCCTATGCATCTGTCTTGTTATGACGTTGTCACGTTAGAAAAAAAGAAAGAAAAATATATTTATTTGGACATCACGAAATTGCAGACTTAACAGCTAAAAATTTATGCAAAAAAAAAACCAAACCACGTTAAGCTATCGTCCGTAAACCAACTTTACAGACAACCAATTTTTTTGAAGTAAAACTTCTTTACGCACGATTGACTTGGGAAGTAAGCTGGTGAATGCGTGACGAGAGTGTTACGATAAGTGTGATCGGGTGAAGCGAACGGAAGTTGAGAGGGAGATAATATAAGTTAGTGAAGATATAATGTTTTACTTTAGTTGTGCGGTCTAAAGCACACCTTTTTTTTCATTTATCATAATCTAGACACGCGGCAGCGTGTCAAGCCAAGTTCAAGCAAAAGAACTGGCGACTCAGCGCCGTGTGTATATTTACACGAACCATTTCGAGCGACTTTTGACCCCTCCATAACTCAAAACCTATTCAACAGAAACAGATCAAATTACGTATATTTATTTATATCCATAAGGACAACTAGAACCCCAAATTTCATTAACCTAGTTGAAACGGTTACAAAAATATGAAGGTTCAAAAGTCGTCAATTTTCCACTGACTGACTGACTCATCAAAAACCTAACCTACTTCCAGATGACCTAGGAAGTCGAAATTTGGCATCTAGCTAGGTAATTACGTGTAAGCGCAGGAAAAAATCTGAAAACAAAAGAAAGTTAAAAAATAGAGGGGGTCACCATATAAAAAAAAAACCTTTTTTAATTGTAGCGTCTGAACCGTTATAAGTGGATACTTGAAACTTGCACAAAATATGTATTGTTACATTTGCTATATAAAACAAGTATAAAAATAAAATGAAGTCAAAAAATAAAGGGTGTCCCCATAGGCGTGGCGTAGCGTGGCGCTACAATACACAGAATGATATAGTACAGAAGTCAATCTAAAGTATAAACGCAAGAAAAAAGAATAAATTTCAAATAAATATCTCTACAAAAAGTAATGATATCCCACCAAAAACATAAATGTGAAAAATGACAGCCAAGTTCAATAATAAGAATATGTTGTTTGTGGACTTCGCCAAAAAAAGTATTGAGATCTAAATGAGCGCCAAGTAGATATCACATTTATGTTTTTGGTGGGATTATTATATTCCTTGTGAATTACTGTATGTCTGAAGTGAAGTAAAGAACGATTAATGTAGGCATTATTATAATTTCATACGTCACTACTGCATAAGATGTGTCATATTTAAAATATAATAAAAACTTATAATAAGACTCCTATTCTTACTTTTTTTGAAACTAAGGAACTCGTACTTATTATTAGTTTAATAAATCTTTGTTATGAACTAAACAACGTTTGTCTTGTAGTTGGACGTCGCCGACATCATGTGATGTTGTTCCTCAGAGTTAGAGCTTCAGAGCTGACAAGAAGACTTGCACAGAGCGACGGTTCGATAGATGCGCAACTGGAACACGTCTCTGTAGAACTTGATGCAACACATTGTGGCCTGTTATATCTCGGGCTTACGAGGGCTTATCATTAGCAAATACGACGTGTAAGTTGAACATTGTAATGTTTAAAAGATGGTTCGAACTGTCTATTTGTATCTATTTGTCTTTGTTAAGTATACAACTTTACATCGGCGATCCCACTTCCAGTGAACCACATACTTGGGACTAAAGTAGTAATTAAAAGTAATATAATACGATAGGTCAAACTGAAATCAAAAACTGTTAAGTATTTCAAAAGAAAAATAAAGCTAGTAACTTTCTTAAATAAATGTAGTAAATACTATTTCGGTTGATCTCGCCATCGTAAAAGTGATTACTGAACAATAGAGTCGCCACACCGCAAAGACCTGATATCGGAGCATAAAATATATTTATGCTCCCGAATGTCCCAATGACCGCACACCGCTGACCTCGTCCGCGGCGCACGTACTCCGCCATTGTACATATAATATGTTACAGCACTTATAGTGCGCATTGTTTGACGGCTGTTCCACCGGCGAACAACAGTGACTGACGCAGGTGTTTACAATGACAATGTGACTTCAACAATGAAAATATTACACTTAACAAGTTTTACAATAGGAATCTGTAAAAAAATACGAAAGAAAAGATAAATAAAAGCATTCCAAAGCGTTTTCAAACGCAACCACATTTGCATTAACGAAAAAAATATACATTATTATTTATTACGCAAACCGTCCGCTGGCATCGTTCTACCTCTCACAGTGTATTCTAATAAGTACGTGACAGTAACTTGATAGCTTCATCCTGTAATATCCCACTGTTAGACATAGGCCTCTTTCCCCATGTAGGAGAAGGATCAGAGCTTAATCAACTACGCTGCTCCAATGCGGGTTGGCGGATATATTTCCTACTATGAGTAGCGATCGCTATCAGGTGTACATGATAACAACCGCGACCGACGGCTTAACGTGCTCTCCGAGGCACGGTGGGGAGGCCCACAAGGACTGCACAAACACACCCAGACTACGGCAAACATCTGTATGGCCAATACAAATGTTTGTCATGTGCGGAGATCGAACCCGCAACCGCCACTGCAACAGCCACAAACCCGTGCTGTGACCATTACGTCAACGCGGCGTCAGCGCAGTAACTTGATGTTCGTATCGAATACTGACTGCGAGAGTCAATTTCATATTCCCGGACTTGCCACCCTTCCTACTCTTTATGTGTTTAAAGAGGATTTAAACAAAACAGGCCACTAAAGTACTTATTATATTACGGTTGCTTGTTAATGTTGCAGGAGTAGGCGTCTAAACTGTAGGTACATTTTCACGTGTAAACCCGATATCAAACAATTTAAAACTATTTCGCGTCGAGCGATGTTGTATTTATTATTTGGATGAAGAAAATTTATTTTTTGACTTTTCAACTTCTAAAGCTTTTCAATTTAAATTTATCTTTTCAATTGAAACGTTTCAAATATAATTTACATAATCCGTCAAAAATTTCACTCTTTCGTCTGGCTTTTGTAGATGCTTTTGTTATAATTTTCTTTATATATTGTAATTAGTCAATTACACAATAACCTATTACTGAAGTTTCGTTTTCAATTTTTCGAATGATTTATTAATGTTCCTCCAGCACGTACGTTCAAGAGATTTGTGGAATACTCGTAAAGTTCAGCTCTGAAGGACGAGGAGATGTTTGGAGGCGGATCTAATTTAAGATCAAGTCGTTAGAGACGTTGAATCAGCAAACACGCCAAACACGCAGTAAGCTTTGAATAAATACCGTTTACATTGAGACGGAAAACAAGCTCAATACATTATGTAACACACGTTGTGAGAAGATGTTACAACAATGGGTCGCTGTTGTTCGGCTGCAGAGATGCATGTTTAAGTAAGCGTGTGTCTGACAAATCACATGCAAGTCGCTGCAGCCGGCAGTCCAACTCTGATCGTTTACGTGAGCTAGAATTGCATAAAACAATTATTTTTAATATATAACTAAGTCGGTAACCAAGCGTACGGCTCACCTGATGGTAAGCAAATACCGCAGCCTATAGACGTCTGCAACACCAGAAGCATCGCAAGCGCGTTGCCGACCCTATCCCCAATCCCCCCCAGGAGCTCTGGTCACCTTACTCACCAACAGGAACACAATACTGCTTGAAAACAGTATTATTTAACTGTGGTCTTCTGTAAGGTCGAGGTACTACCCCAGTCGGGCTGCTCCATTTTTTGAGATGAATATTTCCTGCTGTGCCCTACCTCAGTTAACAATTGCTGCGAAATCGTTATTTCGAACATTGTTATAGATAAACTTAATCGTTAAACTTAGAACGCATTTTCATAGTAATGATTGACATAGAAGAGACCCAGCATACCACCAATAAGCGACATTGAAATATTGTATTATCTATACTAATATATAAAGCTGAAGAGTTTGTTTGTTTGTTTGTTTGTTTGAACGCGGTAATCTCTGGAACTACTGGGCCGATTTGAAAAATTCTTTCAGTGTTAGATAGCCCATTTATCGAGGAAAGCTATAGGCTATGTGTCGTCACGCTAAGACCAATAGGAGTGGAGTCCACGCCGACGAAGTCGCGCGCAGAAGCTAGTTATAATTATACCTAACAACATTTACACTCAAATAACTTGAAGTTACACCGTAGCCATCTAACTCTTTTACCTTATTATTCATGTGTGGGTTTGCGCCATCCCTTGATAATCTTGATATTGTTACGTGTTAGGGTTCGAACGATTTGGAGAGAAAGACCTGCTGACTCTTTTAGAGACTTTATTCACTAGCACTAGGTCCGACACAAGCACTAGGTACAAATACTACGCACTAAATACAAGCACTAAGTACTAGGTACACTCACTGATCACTAGGTACACTTCACTAAGCACTAACAATGTCCGAGGTCGTAGCCAATGTCGTAGGTTTCCGCTGGTATCACTTCTAGTCTTCACTTCGAAGTCGCTTCGTCGTTAGCTCAAACTGAACTGACTCCGCTCGGCCTCAATCAGCCTTTTTATAACGGGCCGAGCCTACACCCAGACAGTTCTAGAATGTTCGTGCGTGTACTCGATCTGTAGTTCATTCACCTTATATAAGTCCTCTAGCGCCATCTAGTGTTGAGTGGATGTTTCACGTTGTCTTTGTAACAAAGTGGTTTGTACAGCACACAACGTGGTTCCTCTGCTCCCCGCTAGATGGCGCAAGCTCCTTTAATTCGTGTACTCGTAACACTACTCCCCTCTTAGAGATGCTCGTCCCGAGCATCGTTGTTACTGCCATGGTAACGCGCCAGACGGTCTATGTGTACCACTTTGAATGTCCCTCTTGGTTGCTTTTGAATTCTATAAGTTACATCATTCATTCGGGTAACCACTTTGTATGGACCGTCCCACTTGGTCTGCAACTTTGGAGATGTTGGGTTATGCAGCCACACCAGTGACCCTTCCTCGAAGCCGCTTGTGTTCGATTTCCGGTCGCTAATTGTCCCCTGTGTCGTAAGACTATTCCCGCTGCATGCCTGGAGGATAACAGTTTTCAGGGTTTCCACCGCGTCAGCCAGAACTCGTCTCTTAGTTCTAGCTTTTATTCGTTTCCCTTGATCCAGGGCAGGGAACGAAGCCCTTTGCTTTTTCAGCTCCTCTATTTGTTCCTCGATCCTTTTCATCCTTGCCAACTGGGTCTTCTTCTGCGGGCAGTTGAGCTGAAGATGGCCCCTCTCGCCACACTTGTAGCACATGGCTCCTGAACGTTTCTTCGTAGGAGCCTTAACCTCCTTCTGCGGGCAGTTGAGCTGAAGATGGCCTCTCTCGCCGCACTTATAGCACATGACACCATGACGTTTCTTCGTAGGAGCCTTAGTCTGCTTGACTTCCTCAGAGACCTCGCGCACCTTATGGGTCTGCCGTACGTCAAGGCGAACAGCCTCGACCTCCAAAGCATGCGCCAATGCTTCCTTTAGCGAGGTATGGTGACGAAGCCTCACTGCAGCTCTGACTTCCAGGTCTTTGATTCCGTCGACAAATGCTTGCACAATATTTGTGTCCACCATCTTGGTGTCAGCTCCTGGGTGTGCCTTCCTAACGAGTTTTTCAATTTCCAACGCCCATTGTTGTAGTCCTTCTCCTGAGCGTTGGACTCTGTCACGCAGCTGGGCACGGAACACGTGCTCCAGGTGTCGCTCCCCGTATCTGGATTCAAGTGCCTCCATCAGATCTTGAAACCCATTTCCTGTATGTGGCAGTGCTTCCAAGACAGACAAGGCTTGCCCTCTGAGCGCAACAGTGAGAGCGGTCAGGCATTGTTCTTCCGTCCATCCGTTGGCAGTAGCAACAGTCTGGAATTGCTGACGATAAGCGTTCCACGAAGTAGTGCCGTCGTATGGCGGCACTTTCACTCTTGGTCCTTGCGCCACTACGGTAGTTCCACTAGACATCACAACTCCCGTGGTTTCAAGGCGCGCTACTCTCTTCTGTAGTTCAGCGAGGACGGTTTTCACATTTTCGACATCCAATCCTAACCCGCTAACTCGTTCTTGCACTTCTTCGAAATCTTTTCGGAGCTTACCCACCGTGTCACTAACATCTTTTATAGCCCAAAGCGCTTTTTCCTGTGATTCTTGCAAAGCGCTAAACTTGCGTTCTTGTGATTCTTGCAAAGCGCTGAGCTTGCGTTCTTGTGATTCGAACTTGCGTTCTTGTGATTCCTTCATTGCCTGAATTATTTCAATTAAACTTCCTAATTGAAGTGCCACTTGAGGGTCTGTAGAAGCTACGGTGCCGCTGGTGGGCGTGGCCTGTCCGGTGGGCGTGGCAAGGTGGGCGGAGCCAGTAGGCGGGGCTTGAGTCAAAGTGGGCGGAGCCTGAGGGGCGTGGTCAGTGGGCGGGGCCTGGTGGGCGGGGCCAGTGGGCGTGGCCTGAGGGGCGTGGCCAGTGGGCGGGGCCTGGTAGGCGGGGCCAGTGGGCGGGGCTTGGCCCACAGTGGGCGGAGCTTGGCCCCCAGTGGCATCCGCAGTTCGTTGTGCCCTAGTCCTGACCCCCTCCTTGGGGTTCTCTCTCGGAGTCAATGGCATCTCCAAATCCCACTTCTGACACCAGTTGTTACGTGTTAGGGTTCGAACGATTTGGAGAGAAAGACCTGCTGACTCTTTTAGAGACTTTATTCACTAGCACTAGGTCCGACACAAGCACTAGGTACAAATACTACGCACTAAATACAAGCACTAAGTACTAGGTACACTCACTGATCACTAGGTACACTTCACTAAGCACTAACAATGTCCGAGGTCGTAGCCAATGTCGTAGGTTTCCGCTGGTATCACTTCTAGTCTTCACTTCGAAGTCGCTTCGTCGTTAGCTCAAACTGAACTGACTCCGCTCGGCCTCAATCGGCCTTTTTATAACGGGCCGAGCCTACACCCAGACAGTTCTAGAATGTTCGTGCGTGTACTCGATCTGTAGTTCATTCACCTTATATAAGTCCTCTAGCGCCATCTAGTGTTGAGTGGATGTTTCACGTTGTCTTTGTAACAAAGTGGTTTGTACAGCACACAACGTGGTTCCTCTGCTCCCCGCTAGATGGCGCAAGCTCCTTTAATTCGTGTACTCGTAACAATATATATATACCTCTCAACTATGTATGAACAAGCTCCAGTGGTAACGAGTGGCGGCGGGCGGGCAGTGTTGTCTCACCGCGTGTTTGCTCTTCATTACCGGCCGCGGACGTTCACCGTCCATTACCTGCCTTCAGCAAACTGTCATTTGATCCTGTTCGCTACACAATTACACAAAGAGCTGCTTAATGACATAATTTAAATGCACATTTATTAACACCCGACATAAAAGAGGAGTGTTATGAGTTAACCGGATGTGCCTGGCTGTGTATTTATAAGTCACGTATTAGTTGCTGAAAGGATGAAACCAGTTTAATCTTAAAAGCGATCTCTTCCAGGCAACCTTAGGGCAGAGGAAATGCGGCCTAGTGTCGCCATAGGTGTACAAGTTACAGTAAATTTATGATAAATATTCAAGTACTTTAACTTATACATACATACATATAACATATATTTATACTTATACATTATTAGCTGTGTCCTCCAGTTTAACCCCCTTAAATTTGGAAAAAAAATAGCCTGTAGCCTTCCTCGATAAATGGGCTATCTAACACTTAAAGTCTTAAAGAATTTTTCAAATCAGACCTGCAGTGCTGAGATTAGCGCGTTCTAACAAACAAACTCTTCAGCGTTATAATATTAGTTTAGATTTATTTATTGTTGAGTTTCAAGGAAATGATTCCTCGGTCTTTTTAAAAGTTGCAAGTGTTTGTACACGTCTAAGGGCGCCTTCAAATTACTGTGGCGCGTTGTTATTTATATACATTTACAACGTCGCGCGTCAGCAGCGCTGCAGACGCGCTGCCGCCGCGCGGCTAATTTGAAGGCGCCCTAATAATCAAGTGCAAGGTATTCCAAAGGCGAGAGGCGTGAACTGTAAAAGATTTACCATAAAAGAAAGTGGAGGGAACGAAGATAGCGTTCATTGGAATCACCAAGAAATTTGAATCATTCTTTCAGATACTCGTAAGATGGAGTAACAGGATTGAACAAAATAAAGTAAAGTAACTTAATTACCTATAATATGTTTATATACTCCTGCGAAGGCGAACTGGGAGCCAATTGAGTTTCTTGCGAATACGGAAATATGGTCATATTTGCGTAGTCATACTTTTACACAAAATGAACTTTGTAAAGTATATAATTATATTTATACAAACAGCGTGTACTCAGGAAGGTCGACGTGGAGATATTGTAGCAACATTTTAAAGCCTCTTACTGAGCTTCCTGCGACAGGATGCGCTTTAAAAGCGCCGCTAACTGCTGCAGCGGTAGTTTATCCCCGACGGTATTGCCGTCTGCAGCTTACGTTAAATCCGGGATTTTCATTTTATTTTGTTCCCGCCTTATTTTGTAGTTTGTACATACATGAGTTTTCGTATCGATTTCAATGTATTAAAAAATAAATTAAAGTAAAAAACTGTGTAAATAACAAGCTTTTATAATTATCATAATTATGAATTGCGTAATGGCGTCATATATTGATAGTAAAAGTTTTAAAGAAAAAGTATTTTTTGTTCTTTTTTAATTAGGGTTCCGTACCCAAAGGGTAAAAACGGGACCCTATTACTAAGACTTCGCTGTCCGTCCGTCCGTCCGTCCGTCTGTCACCAGGCTGTATCTCAAGAACGGCGATAGCTAGACAGTTGAAATTTTCACAAATTATGTATTTCTGTTGCCGCTATAACAACAAATACTAAAAACAAAATAAAATAAATATTTAAGGGAGGCTCCCATACAACAAACGCGATTTTCTTGCCTAATTTTGCTCGATATCAATAATGGCAACAGGTAAGCACTTGAAATATTCACAAAATACTCAGTTCTATTTTTACTTTATTAATAAATAATAAAATTAAAATAAAATTAATATCTAAGGGGGGCTCCCATACAAAAAAACGTCATTTTTGGCTATTTTTGCTCTCATACAACAAAAATGATTTTTTTAGCCGCTTTTTGACCGATATTAAAATCAATGTACCTAGTCAATGGTACGGAACCCTTCGTGCGCGAGTCCGACTCGCACTTGGCCGATTTTTGTTTTTAAAAGTATTTTTCTTTTAGGTAATTTAGTTTTTTCTTTTTGCTATCGCCGAACGGCATCAGTCTGGTGTTCTCACCAAATCCTTTCATGTGATACCCATATTTTAGGAATACATTAAAAATAACTGGTCACCCATCTTGGGTGTTCCGCTATGTTGGATTTAGAATGACGTCACACAGCTAACAATGCTTTGTCATCCAAAGTAAACGTGTATACAAAATTTAAGATCAATCGATTGAAGTAGAAATATGCTTAAAAATTGAGTTGCAAGATTCCACCCAAACAAACATACATAGCTACATTGCAAATTGAATAAAAACCTTTTGAAATGAAATCTGTACCTTAGAATACATTAATTCGAACACTTAAATAATGTTATAATTGTGTATTCCAGGGTCGAGACGCACAATGAGCAGAGTTGAGAGGCCGTGCTGAGAGCGGCGCTCATGGACGACCCGGAGCGCATCGCGCGCGAGCGTGCCGAGTGCGAGGCAAGGAACAACGCCACCGCGCCGCCGCCAGGTAGCCTGACCTCTCCACTGTGTACTGCACCTTGATAGCTTACTACCATGAGGGGACCCGCTGGACTGGTGTATACTATGCTATCTCGTCACAAAAGAATAGCGACCAATTATAAAGACAAATTCGGCGGATACTGACACGGACTTAAACTGGGCCAACTGTTTGACTGAGTAAATTATGTATGATAGCGTTCACTGTGGCGCTTGACTCGAGTATTTGTTTCTTTGCTTTTAAACTGTAGATTGTCAAGTCGATGTTTAAGCTCGCATATTCTGGCCATAAAACATATCGTATAAATGTTGGCCTCATTCGGAATGTAATAACTTTGTCTAGGTGTTGTATTATAACATTGAAGAAGTTAGTTGTGTCGCTGCAGGTCTGTACTGCGAGGGCACGTACGACACGTGGCTGTGTTGGCCGCACACCGCCGCCGACACCACGACCTTCGCGCCCTGCCCGGGGTTCGTGCCCGGCTTCAGCACTGACCGTGAGCTGGCTTACACTGCATACACTTACAATTATAACATTCACTTGGATAAGCTGATAGTAAAACTTTAAACAAATTTTGCAGTATTTGCTCACAAAATATGCACGGCGAACGGAACGTGGTGGCAGCATCCGTTGTCGGGCCGGCCCTGGTCCAACTACACCACCTGCGTTAAACCTGAAGATGTATGTTCTACTTGATACTTACATGTAGCATTGTTGCATTTATCTACGCCTGCACAGGCTTCTGATGGTATGTTACTCTCCCGCAGGACGTGGGCGACATTGTGGCGCTGTACGAGGCAGGGTACAGCTTGTCACTCGTGGCACTGCTGCTGTCGCTAGGAATTCTCTTCTATTTTAAGTAAGTTTCCTAATTATATTGCTTAAAAGTTAAAAGGTCTAATTATTGATTTAATTGATATTGAGTTGGGGCACAGCAGGATGTATCTAAAATGTAGAGCTACCTTTCTGGGGAAGTATCTCGACCTTACGGAAGATTACAGTTAAATAACACATACTGTTTTAAAGTAGTGTTATGATCCTGTGGCGAGTGACGTAGCCAGAGCTTTTGGAAAGAGTGTGGAGTGAGACGCGCTTGCGATGCTTCTGGTGTTGTACACGTCTATAGGTTACGTTAATCGCTTGCCATTAAGCGGGCCATACGCTTGTTTGCTTTCCTAATGGAATAAAAATCTATTTGAGCCAAGAAATAAAATTGTGTAACTTTTGTATACTTTGTTTTTTATGTGAAACTTCGTTAGAATCGAAAGAAACAGATATCTGTATAGGAGAGAATGAGATAGATTACATTTGACGGTATTTTATATTCTTGACGCCGCGTTGGCGCAGCGGTTACAGCACTGGATTGCGTTTGGCTGTTGCGCGGGCGGTTGCGGGTTCGATTCCCGCACACGACAACATTTGTATTGGCCATACAGATGTTTGCCGTGGTCTGGGTGTTTGTGCAGTCCTTGTGGGTTACCCCACCGTGCCTCGGAGAGCACGTTAAGCCGTCGGTCCCGGTTGTTATCATGTACACCTGATAGCGATCGTTACTCATAGTAGGGAATATATCCGCCAACCCGCATTGGAGCAGCGTGGTGGATTAAGCTCCGATCCTTCTCCTACATGGAGAAGAGGCCTATGCCCAACAGTGGGATATTACAGGCTGAATCGTGTTATATTCTTGGCGGAAAAAAATCTCTCGTAGGCTACTTTCGAGTTAAACTTCTGTCGTGTGTAACACATACACTTTTATTTGTTTATTTAATTTTATTTATTGAAGTTTACTCCTTAAGAATCGATTTTCATATAAGGCCCCCACGGTATGAAAAAAATATGATGAGTTAAATCTACTGAACGAATGACCTCGTTAAGTTTTTGTGCGCTATCTATCTGCTACGACGTCGACAGTACCGGCTACGACGGTTACGACGGTATCGGTTACGACGTTTTCTAATAATGCCATCGATAGATGCCGTTATTTGATTCATTTATTTACCATTTGATATGGTATTAATATTTTTCTTAGACTATAAAGTCTTTTTTGTGCATATTTAGACAGTCGATCTGAAGAAGTAAACTCCAGTCGTGCGTCGGAGCTGACACACACACTTTTAACTCCTTAAGAATTGATTTTCATATAAGGCCCACGGTATGAAAAAATATATGGCGTTGAAAAGGCAAATAAAAACGAACGTCGGAAACCACGAAAACGTCGTCGATAGACTAATAATAGTTTTCCAATAGCGGCATGGGTCTATCGATAGATGGCACTATTTGATTATTTTATTTACCATTTGATATGGTATTAATCTTTTTTTTAGACCAGTAAGCCTTTTTTGTGCCTATTTAGTCAGTCGATCTCAAGAAGTATTTTTTTAAACTGTGCAGCTTTAGCTAGAGCTTGAGCTTAATAAAATAAATAATAACTAGTTCCTTTGATTAAATTTTTCCATTATAAATTTTAACAACCTAAAATGTTAAAACTTTTATTTTATTAACGCCATATATCGGAAATCGGAGATGGCTTTATGACATTTCCTAATGGTCTAAGATCCGGAATATAACAAAATCTTCCCTCATCTGTTAATTAGATGAAATAATTTTTATAGGCTGATTTCAATATTGTGAATTTATAAAAACAACCTCTGCCACCATAAGCCTGCTGCAAATAATAATACTTAAAAAAAATTTTTTTTCTTCCAAAAAATCTTTTCCCTCTCATGTTACTACATGTAATTAAGATGAGAGGGAAAAGATAAAAAAAAATGCAGCAGGCTTATGGTGGCAGAGGTTGTTTTTATAAATTCACAATATTGAAATAAGCTTATAAAAATTGTTTCATCTAATTAACAGGTGAGGGAAGATTTAGCTTCTCGGATCTTAGACCATAATAATGCCATTGAATGCCGTTTAAATATAATTAAAAACACCGATAGATAGCGTTACTTTATTCGTTTATTTACCATTTGATATGGTATTAACCTTTTTCTTAAGACTAGTAAGTATTTTTTGTATCTATTTAGACAGTCGCTCTGAAGGGGTAAACTCCAGTCGTGCGTCGTAGCTGACACACACACTCTTTTTTATTATTTATCCAATCATGTTCTAAATTTGTCAACCGATTCTATAACAGGAGCTTGCGGTGCGCTCGTATAACGGTGCACATGAACCTGTTCGCGTCGTTCGCGCTGAACAACGCGCTGTGGCTGGCGTGGTACGGGCTGGTGGTGCGCTCGCCGGACACGCTGCGGCAGTCGCCGCTGTGGTGCCGCCTGCTGAACGCGCTGCTGCAGTACGCGCTGCTCACCAACTACACGTGGATGCTGTGCGAGGGGCTGTACCTGCACACGGTGCTCGTGAGCGCCTTCGTGTCCGAGCGGCGGCTGCTGCGCGGCCTGCTGGCGGCCGGCTGGCTGCTGCCGGTCCCCTCGGCCATCACTCACGCGGTGCGCAGGGCGGTCGCGCACGAGCCCTTCTGCTGGGCGGACGAGGGCGCGCGCGCCGAGCTGGCCGCGCTCGTGTGCGTCGTGGTGCTGCTCAACGTGGCCTTCCTGTGCAACATCGTGCGCGTGCTGTGCACGAAGCTGCGCGCGGGCGGCGGCGCGGGCGGCGCGCGGCCGTCCGCCACGGCGCTGCACGCGCTGCGCGCCACGTGCCTGCTGGCGCCGCTGCTGGGCCTGCAGTACCTGCTCACGCCCTTCCGGCCGCCGCGCTCGGCGCCCTGGTGGCTGGTCTACGAGTACGTGTCCGCCGTCACCACCTCGCTGCAGGGCCTCTGCGTCGCCGTGCTCTACTGCTTCTGCAACGGCGAGGTGCTCGCGCAGTTGCGCCGGCGCTGGCGCGTGCTCACCTTCCGTCCGCGGGCCAACTCGACGACGAACACCACGGTGTCGGTCAGTAAACGAATGGTTCGTCGAGCTCTAGAACACAGCTATGATGAATTCGTAAATTATTTTACGTTACTTACGTGTACCTGTGATCGGTTCCAGTTCGTGCGGTCGGCCGGAGCGGGCGCGGGCGAGGAGAAGGTTTGACTGGCGGCGGGCGGCGCGGGCGCGGGGGCTGCGGGGCGGGGGGAGGTGGGGGCGGCGGGCGAGGGGGACGGGGGTGAGGGCGAGGCGGCGCGCGGGCGCCGCATCCGCTTCGAGGTCGACAGCGACGAGGACGCGCCGCCGCACACGCGCCTGCTGTAGCCGCCGCCACTGGCGCTGCTGCTGTCGTCAGTGCCGGTCGAGTGTTGTGTGAGATCACTTTTGACACTTGTCTGCGCTGGACGACTACTCGTGTAATCTGTACTATATGTATGAAGTGACAATGTAATTAATGCGCAATATCGTAAAGTGTGACTTTATCTAACTATAATAATGTAATTCGTGCTCCATGTGCACAATTATTGTACCATGACGATACCTAGGTGAGAGACAGTGCTGCGTGCAGCGGAGGGGGCTCTATCTTGTGCTGCTGTTGAAATTCATAGCATTTAATTGTTTATGTAATTTAGTATTAATGAACGATATTATGATTGTTAAAATGAAAGACAACTATTTATTATGTTTGCATCTGATGTAAACGGTTACTCTTTTATACTTATGTAATATTAATTGTTTGCAATTGTGTTTAGATTCTATTTTATATTGTGTAGGACTTAAGAACTATGATAGAAAGTGAAGTACTGAAATGTGTTCTCTTAAACTTTTATGTTAATAAAAGGCACAAAACGAAATTTCTAGTTTGCAAATATATGCGACCAATGTGTATAGTACCAATGTAAATAAGATTTGTAAATATGTTTTAATATATTATACGTATAACTTAAATAAATTATTTTTATCTTGCCCTTAAATATACGTATTACAGTATAATTATGTGTATCTATAAATAATTATATATTATATTGTAAAGGCCGCGGGCACGAAACTTGTGAGTTGTGAGTTGTGACGGCCGAGCGACGGCTACAGCGCGGCAGCGGAGCGACGCACAGTGGGCGGGAACGATCAAAACTACGCGCGAGGCCATGGGCGTACCCAGGTTCTGGGCCAGGGGGGGGCAAAAAATTTTATAAGCACCTAGTCAAATAAATAAACATAAATTAAAATGGGTAATTTTTGATTTAAATTCTTATTTACATTATATTTAAATTCTTATTTATATTATACTAGCTGACCCGGCGAACTTCGTACCGCCTAACAGTCGATTCTTTAATTTTTTATTATTAATAGGTACGTATTCTGCTATTCGAAAAAATATAAAAACTAAAAATATGTATTAAAAATATGTATTAAAAATATTGACAAATATTGACATTAATATTTAGATGATACTAACGTCACTCAATCGTTTTGCCTTCCCGGAACCCCTCCACTAACACTTAAACTTTATGGTATGGTATTAAAGTTCAAATTGACTTTTAAGTATCATTACGAATCCTTTGTATGGGAATATAGAAAATTGTTGTTTAGACTTTTTCAGGGAATTTTTCAAATTTTTCTCTCCGTAATAACCATCCTCGTACTTGAAGGAATATTATAAAAAAAGAATTAGCGAAATCGGTTCAGCCGCTCTCGAGATTTGCGTTTAGCAACACATTTAGCGATTCATTTTTATATATATAGAGATTATATTATTATTATGATTATATTAGACCAGTGCTTTTAGCTTCTGAAACAAAAAAAAAATTATAGCAGGATGAAACCCATTTTAAAAGAAAGATAATACAACGAAAATGATAGGAAAAATAAATTACTGGTGATCTGAGGTCGGGAAGTGGGTGGTTAAGCGTAAAAAACGGTTTACCTCAATTTTCGGCTAAACTAGAAGTCCTATGGAAAAAAGTTCAATGGCAAAGTTGTAGGTACTAAAAAGGTCTACAACTTTTGTATTTACACTTTTTTTTCACATAACCTCAAAATTTATGTGAAAAATTAATAAAACCAACTTTTTGGTTTTTTATTTTTCTTTTACAAAGTTCTTTTTTTTCTACAAAATTTGGTGAAAACTTACCTTATTATGTTCCAAACACACTATTTTTTTTTAAATACTTATTTTTTCAATTTATTTTGACCTCAATATCGAAAAAGCACCTTCATTTTCAATCAAAAATTCTCACGTCAAATATCAGTTTTTTTTTTAAAAAGGGTGGTCTTTTTGTTCGTTGAAATCTCTACTTTCTGATGGTTTAAAAAAAAATATACATTACTAAGGTAAATATTTTCAGAAAACACATTGCTTATTCGATATTGAGGTCAAAATAAGGTGAAAAAATAAATATATTAAATAAAAAATAAAAGTTTCTTTGGGACATAAAAAGGTAAGTTTCCACCAAATTTCGTAAAAAAAAACATTTTTCTTGTAAAAGATAACAAAAACAAAACGGTTTTTTGAATTTTTCACATGAATTTTGAGGTTATGCGAAAAAAGTGTAGATACAAAAGTTGTAGATCTTTTTAATACCTACAACTTTGCCATTGAATTTTTTTCCATAGGACTTCTAGTTTAGCCGGAAATCAAGATAAACCATTTTAACCCTTAAATGACCCTTCCCGACCTGAGATCGCCCGGAATTTATTTTTCCTTTCATTTTCGTTGTATTCTCTTCCTTTTAGAATGGGTTTAATCCAAAAAGCACTGGTCTAATATAGCTATTTTAAAAATAACTTTCGAGGGTCTTCAGCAAATCGGTTTATATGACGTCTTGCGTGAAAGAATCGCCCATAGCGTTAACAAACTTTCTATGTACACTGAGCCCATTTAATCTGTCTTCGATCATAGTCGATCTCAGCCACGTTTTTACGTGTCTGAGTGTGCTGAATGACCTTTCAATTGTAGAAGTGGAATAAGGCATTGCCAGTAAATTTCTAGGGCTGTCTTCATCATCGGGTAAAAAGATTCTGCTACTTGTATTAACTCTGTTATTTCAATAGTTTTAAAGTCCTGCTTCTGCTTATTTATCCAAAAAGTACGCCAAAGTTCGGCTTCAGCTGTGATTCATTCAATTTTGGAGCTATAATTTTAATTATCTGAGCAGGGTGCAACAATGAAAGAGTAAACACTGGTGAATGGTCTTTGCCGAACCTCGCCTCTAATGAAGATGATAACGAATCCAAATAGGGCACGTATATCGAGCGACGAAAATATTCGCTAAGGGAAGCAGCTTTTTGATTTGCCCTATGTTGTTGACGGCTTGCTGTTCTAGGTAAATGCAAAGCAAGGTTCAAAGCCGTAGCAATTTCTTCAGCTGATTTTATTAAATCTTCACTTCCTTCTTCCGCGGAACACCTGTGTTCTGCAACTGCAGCGGTTATGGTTTCTATATATTTTCTGCACGTCTTATTACGTCCATCGTTTTAAACTGTAGTATGTTTGCGACGGGTGGTATCACAACAGTAGATAGTAGAGAGATAATATACAAAATTCACGTATTATACTGTATTGAAAATTAAAACTTTTATCAACAACAGTAGATAGTACGGAACTACGGAGGTTAACGAAATCCAGGGGGGGGCAGCTGCCCCTCCTTGCCCCCCCCTGTGTACGCCCATGCGCGAGGCACTAAATCTCCAAATGATTACGGCCTCGCACGTAGTTTCCATAGCCACGGGGTTGCTAGGGTGGGAGTGATACCAAAGGGATACCCAAGATTAATCTAACTATTGAGAAATCGTCAATATCAATTTTCAATTGAAAAAAATTTCCCGATATCTAGAAGTCTGATGTATTGATGATATGAATGTTTAAAATTAAACAAAGCAAATGTTATTGTCAAAAAATAAAAAAAAGGTACAAGCAATATTACATATGAAACATTTTAATATTAAAAGAAAATCGATGTGGTAATTAGGTTTTCAAATTTAAATCGTTACTATTGGAGGATTTCTATCGCACACAACATGTCACTTTGCACATGCGCAGTGAAAATTAATTAGTATAGAATAAAATAAAAAAGTTTCATTAAATTACAAGATAACGAAAGATGAACTAATGTTTTTTTTAATCGAACAATGAATATATAGTCATAAAGTATTTAAAAAAAATCTATTATTAATTTAGTTCTAACGTCAATTTTTGAAAATTAAAAAGACTAAAAACCAACAAAAAAAATCCTGGACTGACTGGATCGACTGGAGTTTACTTCTTCAGATCGACTGTCTAAATATGCACAAAAAAGGCTTACTAGTCTCAGAAAAAGATTATTACCATATCAAATGGTAAATAAACGAATTAATGAAAATACCTAAATATATTTTTATTCTATTTACATTTATTGTGAATACCGCAATCTATGCAGTTACGACAACGACGCGTATGCGCCAAAAAGTGAAAGGTGTGCAGAATAGGTTGCGCACATTTTATTCTATTTACATTTATTATGAATAACGCCATCTATGAAAGCAGAAGCGTATGCATCTTTTGAATTGTAATCTATATATGTTACGCTCAAAGATTGAAAACGCTCATTGAGCGGAATAATAGCTCACAACGCGATGTGGTCACAGTAAAACATCCACATAGCGTAATTCGCGTTATGGCTCTAATAAAAACGAGCACGACGCGTTGTGGCAATCAAAGAAAGACCAAATAGCGAAATCCGTGTCGTGGCTTACATGCTATTCTATCTCAACGCGTTGTGGCAATGAAGAAAAGCCATGACGCGTATGGAATACCTACTATTTGATTACAACGCACACTACTTTCCGATATAGATCCTACTAGGCCTAGGCTGGAAACGTTTTGGTAGATGTCCTTAAGAAATATTTTTCATTTTATAAAATCTTTTTCCAAAATATCAAACAATTCATCTGTTTTGCAGAAATATCGAATTTTTGAACTTGAGCTTTCTATTCCAGCTTTAACCAACTTTTCAGTATCACCAATCTTTAAGACATCATATCGTTTAAGACGTCAATACTACTTCGACGACAGATACTCTTTTTCTTTTTAAGAAGTTGAGACTGTTTTGTTTCATTAAGTAACATTTCATATTTTTCTGTAGTCATAATAAAACTGCGATCAGTGCTTGTTTCCACAAACTCACGTAATTTATCGTAAAACATTTTTTATTTTTTATTCGCCATAATTAGCGCTGACATTAAAATTCACTCTCATAAACAGAAAAGAAATGAATAAAACTGATGTTTCAATGCGTCTTTGCACCCGAGCCGACACCGACAAGTTACAACCTGTCCGTCGTGATATGGTTAACACAATGAATTCTCAGAACGCGTCATGGCTTTTCTTCATTGCCACAACGCGTTGAGATAGAATAGTATGTAAGCCACGACACGAATTTCGCTATTTGGTCTTTCTTTGATTGCCACAACGCGTCGTGCGCGTTTTTATTAGAGCCATAACACGAATTTCGCTATGTGGATGTATTACTGTGACCACATCGCGTTGTGAGCTATTTTTCCGCTCAATGAGCGTTTTCGATCTTTGAGCGTAACATATATATTGCTACGGAGTTAGGATGGTTTTATGGGATTAAAGAGAGGCCCACCATTCCAACCCGAGACCATAAGTAAGAGAAGAGAAAATTAATTTTAAAAAAAATTCTACTAATTTAAATTAAATTTTGGATTTAGAGATAAAATAAAAAAAAACTAATACACCATGTAACAATTTATTATGACCTTATATTTATAGTAACAATTTAGGTTGAAACCAGCAAAAGACTTATTCCTGCCTCGTGGCGTGGAGAGAAAATTTGAACTTAGCTGTGTCCTTGGGTTGGCACTCGGCTCACGTCGGTACCGCACTTGCACGCCACGTGGTCGGACGCGGCTTCTCGATGCCTCCAGGGCCGAAGAAAATATGGCTGGGTCGACCCGCCGTCCGTCGCTCACACCCAGGTCCCGAGAGAGGAGTTCCTGGGGCGGATTCCTCTGGATAAGTGGGTCTGGATATGTGGGGCCCCTGGCCGAAAGTAACGCCACGTGGTTGTTCACGACCTTGCTCGCTGACCGCCCGACGCCACGCCAAGGACCCTGAAAGGACACACCCAAAACGGTGAGCCCTTCCGAAGCCAACCCTCCACTAACTCCGGGTTGACAACGGAAACGGCCCATTAAAGACAAGGACACGTGAACATTACGCGACAATATTATGAGCAAACTGCTATATAAACTACACAGTCACAAAACAAAAATATACAATAACTTTCTTTAAATTTACTTGAACAAATTAAATTTGGATTACACACAGAAAAGCTTAACAAAGGTTTGTACTTCAACAACTCACCCACTACAGAACTATGTAACCACAAGAACTGGTGCAAGGCGGACGATGAAATTACAGAGCCAACAGCGACAACTGCATATAAACGAAGACCGAAGCCCCTCACGTCGCTAACCTAACCCCGTAACACGGACCTCACGACGGATGTACCGGACGAGGTGCTACGCGTCACCACACAAGAACCCACTTCAATAATCCCCGTATACATAAAAAAATATATATGTTACAATATAAAAGAGATTTCCACGCATACTCATCACGATATCTCTGGAACCATAAGGCGTAGATAGTTGAAATTTGGTAGAAATATTCCTTTCGCCGAGTAGAGGTCAGCTAAGAACGAATTTTACGAAATTCCACCCATAAGATGGGGTTGCGGGGGTTAATAACATATATGGCAAAACAACGTTTGCGGGGTCAGCTAGTAAGTTAATATAGCATGTCGTGTTTACCTTAATATAGGTTTACAATTTTCCAATGTTATCTGTGATATCTATTGTAATCGTGTTATCTAATTGTAAAACTGCTGGTAACCCTTAAAAAAAATTCTTTTAAGAACTTTTGCAACACTGTTATACGTATGCGCAGGTTCATTATAATTTATAACACACAAAACCAAGCTAAAGTTAAACGTATCCTTCTCTGTGGCGTTGTGCGCATGCGCAGATGCAATAAGTTGTTTTAATTGCGTTATCTTTACGATCTGTTCCCCGCGACTTCGTTCACACAGGATTAAATCTGTTTATCCCGCGAGAACTGCAGTCCATTTTTCCAATATACTATGTAGCCATTTGTAACCGACTTCCAAACAAGGAGGAGGTTCGCAATTAAATTGTATTTTTTTTTTATTTTTTTTTTATGTATGTTACTTCAGAACTTTTGACTGGGTAGACCGATTTCGATATTTTTTTCCGTAATCGAAAGGTGGTGTGTGTCATTTGGCCCTATTTAAATTTATTTGATATCTAACAAGCACTTTTTGAGTTATATCTAATAATGCGTTTTTACTTGACAATTTCCGTACCTAGCGTGAAGAACTTGATAAGTCCAAAATGGAAATTTTACAGAGGAGCGATTTTAAAGTTTGACATTTTATCCAAACTCTATTTTCATCTTAAAATCATCTTTAATAGCTTGATTTATGGATAATTTTATGAGATTATTTTACGTATTCTCGTAAAATCTGCTTAGTTTGTAATGTATTAGACTTATCAACATACGTTCCGGAGACTTATCAACTTATTCCCCATACATTAGTGCTCAAAGCTGTGAAAACACTGTTTAATTTAATTCCTAAAAATCAGTTTTTTAGTGTATTTGAAATGTCTAAATTGATTTAAGAGTAATTGTCTCGCACGATCACTTTATGGAACCAGCTGCCACTTAGGTATTTCCGAACAGGTACGACCTAGGGACCTTCAAGAATAGAGCCTACTCTTATTTGAAAGGCCGGCAACGCACCTGCTATTCTTTGATGTAGCGGGTGTCTATGAACGTTGCTTTCACTTACCATCAGGTGAACCAACTGTCCGTTTGCCCCCTATTCTATAAAAAAAAAAATTAGATGGTTTTTCAAATATGGCTAAGCATTTCTTTCTTATTATCTTATTATCTATACTAATATTATAAAGAGGTAAAGTTTATAACTTTGTATACACGGGGTAATCTTCGCAAATACTGATCCGATCATGAAAATTCTTTCACTAACAGAAAGCTACACTATTCAGGAGTGACAAGATAAAAGGAAAAAGATAAAAATATATAAATATTTTAAATCACCAGGATTTGAACCTGCGTCCTCTGACGTGCCGTGTCAACAATTCAATCTAATCAAGCATTATTATTTGCCTTAGAAATTAAATGGTGATTTTAAAACACTTATATTTATCTGATTTGCTGAAAATAGTGAGAGGCTACACTATTCAGGAGTGACATAGGCTATATTTTATTGTAATTGTACAAAAAAATTCAGTAAAAAAGAAAAATATTAAAATATATTATGAAAATGACAAAGAAACGAACGCCATCTATCGCTGTTAGATTTAACTATTTAATACTCTATTTTATTTACTGTCTATTTGAATCTATCGATGACGAAGTTTTTACGCTTTTTGATAGATGGCGTTGTAGCAACATATTATTTATTTAAGTGGTTTAAAATTTGTTCTTTATAGTATGTTATTTGGTTCTGTAATTTAAAATAATAAATACACGATATTATTACGATTTTATTCATCGCTGTAGGCGCCCGCTGCCGTTTATTTTTTATATTTTCTCTTTACTTTCTGTTTTACTTTATCGGTACTCCGGACGTAGTTTTGGTCAAAAGTTTTCTTCAAAACTATTTTTGCATTTAAAAAAAGATAATTAACGCCCAACGAAGTGGGCACGGGTCGGCTAGTTCATAATAATTGACTTATCACGTGTTCACCGCAGATATCAATGTGTATTTAGCATGGAACGTGTGACATATCAACTTATTCACCATAGAATTGGGTATCAATATTACACATTTATCGTTTGTAATAAAAATTTTTTAAATAAAAATGTTCGTAATGAGGTTTCTATCTTTCGGGAATGCAATCACACTTTTTGTACTACCTAATTAGAATATAATTGGCTGTCCATTAATTCTCATATACATGTATCTTCCTTATCTGGATTGGCTATTCACGTCCATATCAGAATCCGAGGGAACACAATTCGTGATCTTGATGTTCATATAAAATTTAGGAAATGGCTTATCAACTAACTGCTTCAAATGGATTAAATCTTTTTTTCTTTTCTGCACTGATTGACAATTTAGCTGAGTAGATATATGAGTCAATTTAAAAGAATGTACAATAATCCTCACTCTTTTCTTAATACTGACAGATTAAAAAGGAGTTTCACGATTATGTTGTGTTTGAATAGTATTTTTTCGATTCTGTACTTATTATATTACGTTTCAGCCTGTAATATCCCACTGCTGGGCAATGGCCTCATCCCCCATCAAGGAAGGATCAGAGCTTAATCCACCACGCTGCTCCAATGCGGGTTGGTGGATATATTCCCTACTATGAGTAACCATCGCTATCAGGTGTCCATGATAACAACCGAGACCGACGGCTTAACGTGCTCTCCGAGGTACAGTGAGGAGACCCACTAGGACTACACAACACTGAGACCACGGCAAACATCTGTATGGCCAATACATATGTTTGTCATGTGCGGAGATCGAACCCACAATCGCCAACGCAACAGTCACAAACCAGTGCTGTGACCGTTGCGTAAACGCATTCCTTATTATATTGTTACAATTTAACAGGTTGCCAGAGGAAAGCAAGAGAAAAAGGACCCTTTTTTATTCCTTAACTCAGCGTCATAGCCACAAACTTAAATGGTTTCTGAAATTTACATGTACCAGCTGAATCCAAACGCTTAAATGGCCTATTTTCATCTAGGTCTCTCCATAAGTAGAAATACATGTTAGAAATTTGAATTTGGGACATAAGTCTTGTGGTTTAATTTTCTCCAGACTTTACTGACGACTTATAAAATTATTCACGCTTGCACGAATAGGTATCCGATGGAAAAAGGTTGGCAATAACTTAATATCTAATTATGTCAACTAAGGATTCACTGTATTCACCAAGCTAAAAAAGTATAAATCGACATATCAAGTTACGTTCGTTTTAGCGGTAGTTGAATATAAGTTGTAGATAAAACGATAATTATATTTATTTGTTAACGTAGTAGTGTGTTAGTAGTCGCTTTGATATCTTGTTTTGTCAATTTAGGTACGCTAGTTAGATGTGTGAGTGTTGTTTTATACCGCATACTTTTTATTGGGTGTACTGATTTTGATTATTTTTAATTTAATCGAAAGCTAATGCTTACCATGTTGTCACATTTAAATTTCATCGAGATCTGCCCACAACTTTTTAAGTAATCTTTGATAACACCTATTTACTTGACTATGCTTTCGTCTACCTACGTTGGATTACTTGTCGATGTAATTGAAGTCGGTTTTTTTTTTCGTTTGCGCGCAAACAATTATTATTGAATAGACTGTAAAACGAGCAGACAGATCACCTTGTGGAAAGCGATTACCGTCGCCCATAGACACCCGTACCTCCATAGCCTATGTCCTTTCTCATGCTCTAGACTCCTGTGTACACATCTTAATCGGTTCAGTACTTTTCCTGTTAAAGCGAGACAGAGCTACTTTCGCTTTCATAATATTAGTATGGTATAATTTAATGATAGGTATTATACAATACATTTATATCTGTGCCTTCAGTTTTAAGTAGTTTTGTTGATAATAAAAATATGAGATTTCACCACACAACATACAAAATACCACCATAGAATTTTATTAACAAATATATTAAATACGGTACTCAAAGTATATTTTAAGATTTTTTACGCAACCTAGTAGATAACTTATCAGGTTTTTTATCATAAACAAATAATTATCAAAAAAGGACATTCCATTATAGAGAGCTATTTGCACCCATTGTCAAACCCTCGACCTGTCGGTTTTTAGGCCAAGCAATCTACTGCTGGACGACGGACGCCATAAAAACCCACAAGGTAATATTTTTATTGTATTATTATATTTTTTAAGAATGTAAAATCAAATCTAACAACAACTACTATTATCAAAAATAAGTTACCTACCTAAATCAATGTCTCTGAAGTAGGCATATAAAAAGGTTCCATGCCAAAAAACATAAAATACCTACGTATATTGTTATACGAAGAATCTTCGTATAATTAATTATGCAGCGGGATTTTCGTATAATCGGGATATAATCGGGCGATGTAGACGAAATGACTGCTTTAATTATATTTACATTTAACATTATTTATTAACTGTATTTTTTTTTTTTATTACTGTGCCCCCGGACGTGATCCGAGACTTTAGCTACAATTTTTTCCTACTCTTCTTTATTTCTATTTCTTGTATATATTTGTTCATATTTTTGTATTCCCAGGATCTTACAATCTATTACACTTTTTTGTTACTATCTTACAACAAACTTTCAAAATCTTAGTCTAGTACTAATCTTCCTACTTACGTAAATTTATCATTCTCGAACTCAACCTATGGAGGCTACCGTTTAGGTATATCATAGTTATTTATTACACTTATGGCTTATCTATAATACTTATTTACATTTCTATGCAAAATTTCATTAATTTTTACATAAAAAAAAGAAAAACATACCAACTTATTACTAGTCCTGCTTTATATTCTATTTGTTAATGTTATGCTAAATATATTACACAATATTAAGACAACATTATTTACTAGGTCTTATTCCTATTATTAACTACTATTGTTACTTTTTTACAGTACTGCAGGAGCAGTTCTCTGCTATCATTTTCTTGAATAACTTTATGCATTGTTTCTCTTTCTAATTTTACACCTATTTGAATTTCCAGTTGCAACCTCTCATAAGCGAAGATCGGGCACTCCAGAAGGACGTGGAAGACAGATTCCGGACAACCAGGGTCGCAGATGCACGATGGACTCTCCTTACACTTGAACTTGTGCAAGTATTCGGAGAATCCACCATGCCCCGTCAACACCTGGGTGACAAATCTGTCTACCTTTATTTTACGGGTGATCCCATATGCGGCTATCGCGTCAGGGAAGAACACCCTGGTGACGCCAGCCGTTTCACCATCACGATACCGCTGGTTCCATTCATCAAGCGATTGCATACGGATGCTCCGCTTGATGAATGAAACCGGGCAGCTGTCGTAGTCAAATGCGCGTTTTAGCTTCAGCGCAGCCTCCTTGGCCAGATGGTCGGCCCGCTCATTCCCCTCTAGGCCTGCATGGGCTTTGATCCAGAACAAACTGACACGTTTGTCCTGGAGCAGAGCCCTTCGCAGATATCCCCGCGCCTCGACGGCCAGGGGATGGAGGGCTTTCGGATTTTTAAGGGTGAGCAGTGCCGACAAGGAATCGGAGTACATCCCGACTGATCCGGCCAAGTGGTCCGCGGCCATCCGCGCCGCCCGGCATATCGCCAAGAGTTCCGCCTGGTATACCGTACAGTACGACGTCAAAGCAAGCTTGAGGGTTTTGGTTTCGGCAGCGCCGCTCCATACGGATAGCGCTGCCCCTACTTTGCCCTCAATCTTGCTGCCGTCCGTAAAGATGTTAAATGTGTTGTCGTTGTTTGCGGCGAATTGCTCTTGGTCGACCAGGCATTTGAACTCCAGGTCGATATGACAGGCGGGGTGCGGCGACCGCAGAGCCGAGGTCATCCGCTCCACCTCCCGATCCCCTATCACCCGCTGGGGCACCCCCCTCCTCGCCTCGTATAAAGTTGCGGCTTCGCGAATGCGGAGGTCGAGAGGGAGTATCCCAGCGAGCAACAGTGCCGAGTTCAGAGAGGTAGTTCGGTATGCCCTGCATAGCTTCAGCGCGAAGCCCCGCTGGACCACGTTCAGCTGCTTGCGGATACCGAGCTTGTTCACGGCGCCCATACGGCAGCCGCATACAAGATCACGGGCTCAACCACCGCTCTGTAAATAGTGCGGATGACTTCAGGATGGAGACCCCAGCTGGTCTTAGCCACTCGGGCCAGCTTGTGATAGAAGGCGAGTGCACGCTTGCAGACTTTCGCGACGTGGGTGCTGAAGGTGAGTTTTCGGTCTATGACGACCCCCAGCAGCTTGATCTCGTTCGCCAAGACAATGTCAACCCCGCCCATATGAAGGCGCGGGGTGTCATACTTCAGTTTGCGCGTCACAACCATAGCATTGGTCTTCTGAGGCGCAAACCGAAGTTTATTAGATGCACCCCACGCCCTCACACGTTCGAGGGCGGCATTGGCCCGACGTTCTATTTCGAGGGCCGTCTCACCCTCGAACACCAACACCACATCGTCGGCGAACGCCTGCGCGTAGTCACCTCTGGTCTCCAACTCCTGAAGTAGTGGATCCAAGAGCAGATTCCACAATATCGGCCCACCGATAGACCCCTGCACGCAGCCCTTCCCGGTGTCTCTTATGTGCTCCTCCCCCAAGTACCTCACCCTGGCACGCCTATCACTCAGGTAACTGCCCAAGAGCCTCCGGAGGTTATTGGGGCACTTTTCCTCAGCCAGCCTGACCCTAATCTTGGGCCACCAAGCGTTGTCGAAGGCGCCCTCTATATCCAGCGAAACCAAAACAACAATCTTCCTCCTCTCCAGATTGTGTCTGATGTATTTCACTAGGGTATAGAGGGCGTCCTAGGTGCTTCGCTGGGGCATGAAGCCAAACTGGCGAGTGCTGAGCTTGGGCACGAGATGGTATTGTAGCCTGGCGACGAGCATCTTCTCCAAACATTGCGGGGGCACGTCAAGAATATTAAAAGGAGAATATAATAAAATATATTAAAATTTTTTTTTTAAAAAAGTCAAAAGTATATATTTAAAAACCAACAGGGTTTTTAAAGTTTATATTCTCCTAAGAGAGCGGCTGTAAATGACCGCTCCCAGTCCAAAAGACAGGCAAATATGCCCCGGTACCTATACAGCTTAAAACTAAACTAAAACTAAGAAAAAGTAGAGAAAACTCTACTTTTTCTGTAAGGGCTCTATGTAGAGTCGCCCGTCACTGTACAATCGAAGGCCCTTCCAGAGGGCTTGTCAATAGAGAAAACCGCGTTGCTCTACGACCAACGGTTCCCGAGATATCGTGATTTTAAATTTTTCAAAATGGCGGACCGAAAGTGGTTCCGCTGTAACCGAAATATTAACTGTATTTACAAATTATTCGAATATGAAATTTTCTGCTATTAGGTAATTTTAACGTATAAATATGGTTTGCCATTGCCGCTAATATCGTCCGAATAGAATTGAATAGATTATAGAACGTGTTCGAAATTTAAATCTGTGCGAAGTCTCGTCAAAAGTCGGATCGAATCACACGTCGTCGCGGAGTTCGCCGAATTCTCCGCGCAGCCGCTCTCAGCCATGAGCCAACTTCAGAATTCAGAGGCGTTGAGATTAAATCGCTTGGTCTCGCTAGATAGCGCCAAGCCAAGTACTATTTACTAATCTGTGATAGCGCTTCGACAAATAAAACAAACGATTGTACGCATAAAATTGTAATTTATATTTTTCATATCGATAATATTGTTGTATCGAATAACTATCACACAAGTAAATATTTATTCAATTTTTACATAATGATTACAATGTACATTATTAAAACATTGATTATATTATGATTAAAATAATGATAATAATTGGTAATGAATAATAATATAATAATTACTATACAATAAGTAATTTACTGTAGGTACCTACACATTGATTATACTTATACAATGTAAATTAGACTAACTAAAATTGAATATTGTTACATTAAAATTATGTCGTAATATAGGAAAATTATTAAAAAATAATAGTTTAGGTATTTGATAAGCTGGCTAAATAATATTTGTAAGAATTGTTTTTAAATTGCTAAATGTAATAATTTTACAAAAAATAAGCATGGAATAAAAGGATTTTAAAATATTCTATTATTATACCACAAAGATTACGGGAAAATGGCCGACTCCTTACTTATCCCCTTATCGCATAGGTACGATTACATCTATAAGCTTTAAAAGTAAATAATATTTTTTTTTCAATGTATTGAAATATTGTTTTATCGCAACCAATGTTTACTCCATATACATAATTTCCTCGTTTATCAGAACGTATTTTTTGTTGTCTAAAGTAAGTTCAATCACTCATATTGGAGGTTTTATGCAGCGTGTCCGACGGGTAGACTGAAATTAATTGGTACTAATTTTGTAAATGTTAAAACAGCAATAAAAAGGCCATCAAAAATCCTCAGACTTTAAAACACAATGTTTTTTTCTATAAAATGAAATACATCCACGGGCTTTGAAACCCATGTCCTTTTTTACTAGGGTTTCGTACCCAAAGGGTAAAAACGGGACCCTATTACTAAGACTTCGCTGTCCGTCCGTCCGTCCATCCGTCCGTCCGTCCGTCCGTCCGTCCCTCCGTCCCTCCGTCTGTCCGTCCGTCCGTCCGTCCGTCCGTCCGTCCGTCCGTCCGTCCGTCCGTCCGTTCGTCCGTCCGTTCGTCCGTCCGTCCGTCCGTCCGTCCGTCCCTCCGTCCGTCCGTCCGTCCGTCCGTCCGTCCGTCAGTCCGTCCGTCAGTCCGTCCGTCCGTCCGTCTGTCACCAAGCTGTATCTCTAGAACGGCGATAGCTAGATAGTTGAAATTTTCACAAATTATGTATTTCTGTTCCCGCTATAACAACAAATACTAAAAACAAAATAAAATAAACATTTAAGGGGGGCGATAATTTTTTATTAGTCTAAAACGTCATCTTTCAAAAATTAGGAAAACTTCGTCAATAGACATAGTTTATCGTCATAGTCATAGTTTTCTAATTGCATCATAGATGGCGTCACAATTAAATAAATATTTTACAGAATAAATAATTTACAGAAAATTTAGTTATATTTAGTTTAGTCAATGTACGGAACCCTTCGTACAAGAGTCCGACTCGCACTTAGCCGATTTATTCTTAAAACATGCTATTTGTTATCAAAGTAGGCATTTTTCAACAACTTCATTTCTTAACTTACATATAATACACTGTCTTAATGTCTCTAATGGAGACGTGAGTCCACCGACCGGTTCTTATTAGAACGTACAAGAGATGCAAGTATATTCATTATATAAAAAAATTAAATATTTTTTTTTATTTGGAGTTTACTCCTTAAGAATCGATTTTCTTATAAGGCCCCCGGTATGAAAAAATATGAGGAGTAAAATCTACTGAACGAATGGCCGTTACGTTTTTGTGCGCCATCTATCTGCTACGACGTCAACGGTACCGGCTACGACGGTTACGACGGTATCGGTTACGACGTTTTCTAATAATGCCAACGATAGATTACGTTAGTTGATTCATTTATTTACCATTTGATATGGTATTAATCTTTTTATTAGACTATAAAGTCTTTTTTGTGCATGAAAGAAGAAGTAAACTCCAGTCGTGCGTCGGAGCTGACAATCACACTTTTTTTTAATTTAAATTATACTAAATTATACTATTTATTTATTGTGTGTATGGGCTAATAAAATATGCATGTACTGTTTTTTATGGGTTTTTTTTATGAATTTCTTTTTTATGATTTTTTTTTTTTACATATACTCGTAATTATCTTATCTTAGGGTAAGACTTAATCTTATGCTATGTTATACTTATCGACCATTTCCTTTCCTTAGCTTGAAATGGATTCTTAAATCTTATTTATCATCTTCTATTGTTACTTGTCCATCTGGAGTGTTACTTTCACGTCTTTTTTTAAAGTAAACTGTACAAATACGGAAAGGTTTGATAGAGGTTACTATTATGACAAAACGACCTTCTAATTCTTTTGAGTAGACTGTTAACTTAATAACATTTCTAGGATGTTTCTCATCAATTAAATCTTTGTATTGGAGACAGCTTTTTACTTTTTCAAGTAACTTACGAACATGCTCAAAATATTCAGCGACTGTCAAATCTTTACCATTAATGGTTTTATGCTTAAAGTAGTGGTAAACTTTCTTAAAAATGCTATCAAAATCTGGATTCAAAGCTTCGCCTGTATCATTTAAAATTTCGTCTTTTATGTTTTTAAATAATTTAGTAATTTCTTTTAAATGTTCACTTATTCGTTCTCTACAAGTCAACTTCTTCTTGCATTCATTTAGAAATTCATCCTCGTTCACAGGAATCCGACCAGCGAGTATTTCCTTGGTTATGAGTTTTTTAAGTTCGTCTGATAAATATTGGGCTACGAATTCCAAAAGGCTTATAAAGTTACCATAAGAGATGTCATTAGAGAAAAAGTCTGTATTGAACAGCTCAACAACTATAAGTAAAACATCTGCGATAGAATATTGTAAATCCTGTATAACTCTAAACAAATTATCATCTTCGACTGGTCCTTCTTTTTTGTTATCGAAGATAGCCAAAACTTTTTTTTGCAATTCTTCTAGGTCTTTGCGATGTGCAAAAAGTTCTTTTAACATATTTATAAACGGGGTTAGATTTCCGTAATCCTTTTCTACTTTTTTTTTATTGTTGTTGTTATTATTATTGTTATTATTATTGTTGTTGTTATTATTATTGTTATTATTATTGCTGTTGTTATTATTATTGTTATTATTATTGTTTTTGTTATTATTATTATTTCGTTGTGATTGAGAGCCAGACCTTGGTGCTTTCCCGGAGTTAGAATTCTGTTTTGAAGCTCCAGAATTATTTCTCTTGGAACTTTGATTAGTGCTAGATGACGGTCTATTATTATCCCTGTGATTATCATTCCGGTTACCATCGATCGGATCGATTGGTGTAACTGGTACACACCAATCACACCAATCGGTAGCTGATGAACGGGCCTCATAAGTATGTACATTATCACGGAAATCATAATCGTAGTCTGTATCATCATAAATTCTTCTGTCGGACTCTCTATCGTTTCTTAAACGTTCATATTCTATTTGTCTTCTTAGTTCACTTTCATCGATCATTATAGGAGTAAACCGTATCTCTTGCCTCTCAAAATCTCTCTGAATCTTTCGTTCTATATTCCGAATCTCTTGCCTCTCAAAATCTCTCAGAATCTCTTCTTCTATATTCTGCATCTCTTGCCTCTCAAAATCTCTCAGAATCTCTTTTTCCATATTCCGCATCTCTTGCCTCTCAAAATCTCTCTGAATCTCTTGTTCTATATTCCGCACCTCTTGCCTCTCAAACTCTCTCTGAATCTTTCGTTCTGTTTCCCTGTCATCTCTTTGTCTTTGCCTCTCTATTTGCCTTCTCCTGTTTTCTTCATGTGCCTCTGCACGCAGTTGTTCTATTCTTCTGCGCTGTCTTAGATAAGCATAATAGGCAGTTCCACCAATGACACCTATGACCACTATACCTGTCACTGGATCACACATATTTAAAATTGTGGTTTTCTATGAAATAACTTTATATGGAACGTGTCCGTGATTGTCTGACGTGCACGTCTGCTGGATACGCTTCGTGTATAAGCTGCAGTTATTCTTTCCACCAAGTGTGTGAAGCTGGTAGGTGGTCAGCCTCGTCACGGTCGGAGTCCGGATCCTCGGGATCCTTTCGACCTTTGTACGTCGAGATCAGATCGTCTAAAATCCTGGTCAACTCCTCTATATCTGGAAACAGCTCTGACAATCTCTTCCCAGGTGTATTGATTGGACACTCACCAAAATATTCAATCAAAAACTGTAAAGCTGATCGTTTTCTGAAAACGTCTGTGTCCAATCTCCTTCTGTATTCTAGTGCGACGCGGTTTACGCCGATTTTGATGTAAGTAAGCGAGTTTTCGAGCAACGGTCCTATGACGGCTCTGTCTTCATGGGTGATTTGAGTTTTGTCGACTATCAAATCGTATATGAGCTCTAGAACTCTGTCGGCTAGGTGGTAGCTTCTCAGAGAGTTCGCTCGAGAGTCGTATTTAGCTGACTGCAGTTCCTTTAAATATGAGACGAGTTCTTCTATTTCACTTGACATAGCAATTGATGATTTCTGGGGTGAAAAGAGAAAAAAGCATATGAAATAAATAATTAAATAAGTAGGAATTTTCTCTTGGTAACACTCTGTTTTTTTGCTAGCGGTTAAGAAAAAACATTGTAAGTAAACGATAAAATAAAGACAAAAAATGTAGTTAAAGTGTCGTTATCGCTTCGTTATAGCCAGTTTGTAATTAATGGATTTTTGAGATTCGCATGGTTTTAAAGAAATATTCCCCCAATACTACTTCTAATTATTTTTTCTAATGAGGTTTTGAGATATTAATTGCTAATATTCTTAGCTCGTAATTTTTTTTAAATCCATACAAAACAAGCGGGCGATGAGCAATAATGAAGCGATAGAGATATTTGTCTAGGAGGGCAGGCTTGCCTAGCGTGAAGACCATTATAATTTATAAGTATTCTTCCAAAACTGGTTCATTTAAATGGTATTTGTTGTATTTAATCATAATCGATCCAGCCTGTAATATCCCACTGTTGGGCATAGGCCTCTTCCCATGGTAGGAGAAGGATTAGAGCTTAATCCACCACGCTGCTCCAATGCGGGTTGGCGGATATATTCCCTACTATGAGTAACGATCTCTATCAGGTGTACATGATAACGACCGGGACCGACGGCTTAACGTGCTCTTCGAGTCACGGTGGGGAGACCCACAAGGACTGCACAAACACCCAGACCACGGTAAACATCTGTATGGCCAATACAAATGTTGTCGTGTGCGGGGATCGAACCCGCAACCGCCCGCGCGACAGCCAATCGCAATCCAGTACTGTGACCGCTGCGCCAACGCGGCGTCACTAATTTAATCATAATGCTATTTTGTAATTATTTAACGTATTTTATATTTCCTTCTATGCTGCTAATAAATATTTTTCATTTTTTTTATTAAATCAGCTTAATATTGAAGTTTACTGCTGGACGAAGGAGGTAAGTGAAAAAACAATTTATTATATTTAAATGTACCATGACTAATCCTTTGTTCAAAGTTGAGACTCTGTTAGGTATCTAATTTTAGATTGCATCATACTGCGCAGTAAGGCGTCCCTTATCAATGCACTCGTGCAAACACATAAGTACTACGTGTGCATTTATACGGAACGCCTTACTGAGTAGTATGATGCAATCTAAAAATAGATACCTTTATGTAGGTAAAATAAATAATTGCTTTAATTAGAGTACTACTTACCTATTTTTTACCGTGGGTATTCTAAAAGGCGACTAAATGAACAAGGAAATCAATAAGACGGCCTCTACCTACTACCGCAGGGTCTTTCAACATTTTCATCCAGCCTTAGGACGCCCACTGCTGGACACAGGCCTCCCCCATGGCTCGCCAAAGCGACCGCTCATCCAGCGACTCTCTGCGACATTCTTTATGTCGTCGGACCACACGGTGGGACAACATATTCAAACAAGGCTATTGTTGCAATAATTACTCACAAATATTTTTATTCAGAGCCTTAATATTTCTATACCGAGTTCACTTCGTAATCTCGTAGATCATCTGAGAGTGTCCAACATCGAACAAAAGCTTTTAATTTATTTCATCATGGGATGACGCATTAATATCGTATTTAACAATTCCATTGTTTACGAGATTCCAAAAATGAACTATAGTTTAATAATTTATTTACTTACCTAAAAAATGGAGTTGTCACCGACAAAAAAAACACAACTTTAAAATTGACTTTGATTAAAAATTATGCACCAAAATGTACGTCCTTAGCCTTGAAAATCTTGTGACACAAATGAGCTTAGTAAAGTGATAAAGTCCGCGCCCCCTTGAATGATCATTGTGACGTTTGGATCACAGAACCAGGGCTGCCAGGTGCAAAAAAGTGTGATCGTACGCCAACTAACAAAATAATCGTATGCCAAGGAAATTTTAAAATATAAAAATCGTACAACCTTTTTTAACTGACTTCAAAAAAGGAGAATGTTACTCAATTCGACCGTTTACATATTATTTAGACCACATAAAAATGAGTATTCTTGAAAAAAAGTCAAAAACGAAATTTTGCATAAAGACGGACATATATATATTATACTAGCCGACCTGTGCCCACTTCGTTGGTCGTTAATTATTTATTTTTGTGATGCAAATAGGTATATAGTAAAACTAGCTGTGCCCCGCGGTTTCACCCGCGTTGATTTGAGGGAAAAAATTGCCTTCCTTCTTCTTAAAGCATAACCTTTCTCTTTAAATAGGCTATCCATCTCAGAGGAATTATTCAGTTCGAATCAGTCGTGTTTAAACAAACAAACCAACTTTCAAGTTTATAATCCACGCTAATGGGCATGACGAAAGATTTTCAAAACCTCTTCCGTAATGTGGCTACACATTTACTATTTACGAAAATACCTATATTTCGGTAATAAACTTAAGTTTAAGGAAGATTAAAACTATTTTTCTAATATGTTTTCAATGAGAGCGGCAAAACGGCTGCAGGTGTCATGGCGTCGGCTCTGACGTCACAAAATAATCTGGGCCTTACTTTTTACTTTACTCTTTGGAGCGCGCCTGACGTATTATGTTATGTTGTGACGTCTGCGCTGTAATTTGTGTTTCATTCAAAATGGCCGATTGCAGTATTTTAACGTTTTATTTTATTGAAAATCACAATAATCTTATTATTTTACATAAAACTAAATCAGTATTTTGAATTTTTTTTAATATGAGTGTTCCCCTGAAATCATTAAATTGACGATTTTTTGATACTGTCGTCATGCCCATTATAAACGCGAAAGTAACTCTGTCTGTCGGTCTGTCATATCTTTTACACTTTCGCGGCGAAAATATTTATATAATGTATTGACTTTGACTGGATTGACAGAATAATCTGAAATGTTTCAATGAGGCTAATCAATTTAACGGTTTTTTTTTTTTGTATTTAATTCATTAGTACATTTATCATTTATTGTATATTTAAGTAGCATGATATATTTTTAGTTTACACTAAATAAATTTCTGAACGCACGCATAAATATTTGACAACCACTATATATTATGTCAATCCGTTTTCATTACTGACATTATTATACATTTTTAAAATGTAAAATACGCCACTATCAGTATATTGTGGTCATATATGTTGTCGATTCGAAACCTTTATTTAAATATGTTCTTTAATTTTAGGGGAGAGTTTACCATATCGACGGGATGAACATTAAATGTTTGACAGTTACGAAACACGAACATACTTCCATACAAATTTTCATTCCAACCTTGCAACCCCTTACATCCTTTTTTCGCATTAAAAAGTAGCCTATGTCCTTTCTCAGACTCTAGACTATCTGTATACCAAATTTCATTTAAATCTGTTCAGTAGTTTTGACATGATTGTGCGACAGACAGAGATACTTTCGCATTTATAATATTAGTATGGATTTTCATCTCGCTTGTATTCCTCCGACTTGATTTAAATATACTAATATTTTTCACTAATTTTTTTTGTTCAATAACAATAAAATATAGCCTATGTCACTCCTGAATAGTGTAGGCTTTCTGTTAGTAGAAGAATTTTTAAGATAGGATCAGTATTTTCGAAGATTACCCCCTACAAACAAAGTTATAAACTTTACCTCTATATAATATCAGTATAGATGTGTGATCGGGGATAACTTCGTCGTTTATGAACCTGACATTTCAATGTATATCATCTTACAGAAATATATTGTATCTTTATGTCGGTATTTAACAGCAGACAGGTGTGTGGAACGCTAGGAACTAGAGGATGCCGAGGACCGGGCGAAGTGGAGGAAGAGTCGGACAGCGGACCCTGGCTTGAGCCGGGATACAAGCTAGGACGATGGTGATGAGGTGTATGGAACTGTAACACCAATAATAAATGAAACTCATGAATTATTTAAGTCAACAGCACAACTGTTTCATGTGTATTTGTTAGGACCTCCCCTATACTTTGTTGGCCATCTATTTGTACATCTTGAGGATATTGAATGTCATATTTTAGAAAATTGTTTCTAAAACATTTGAGTAGATGGGGCGGGTCCAAGATGGTGACATCTCATGTCCTTCACGGTCAAAGAATGGTCGCTCCTTAGATTATCCCAGTGAATTTATGATGTTATATTATGAAACAAATACTTAATGTATTTTTTCCGGTATAAATACCATACATACTTTAGAAATATTTATATAGCTAGCGCTGTTTTGACACAATCTAGTTTCTATCAACATTTAACTTACTCCCGAAATAAACCACAAAAAAAATACCAGCTGAATAAAAACACTAACCTCATTATTAAGTGCAAATAATCTATCTGCTGTTACACTAGACCCTGAAAAATAGGAGGCTATTGGCTGTTTCCAATTCCTACTAACTCCAGGGTATGTGTCGCTATTTCAGAGGTTCGAGCCTGACAACCATGATCCTGGTAGCCTTGTTTCAATCATATGTGATTTTATATTATAAATTAAATTTTTTTGATTGACATTTCGTCAAAAGCCAAAACACACATATCGTCCTCGATGCTTCTCTTTTATGTTGTAACATAATATTATAAATGATACGAATAATTTTGAAGGGCTAGGTAATTGCTCTTTTATTTTTGCTAGGCGTTGTTGTGTTTAGCGCGGTCCGCGTGACGTGTGGTTTTGCGTATGTTGCATAGTGGGGATCGTGGGAGTGGGGGGTCGTGGGAGTAGGGTCTCACACGCTCCTTGTAAAAGGCCGTGGCGTGTGGGCTCCTTTCTGAGCATTGCAGAATCGCTTCCTACGTGTGGCCACGGTCTCACCGTGGTACGTACGTAACATATACCTATCTTCACAAGGACTTTAAGATCGATTCAATCTCCAAGCATCTCAAAATGCTTTCCACAAAGTATTTCGAGAGAGCAAGTCGACACCCTAACCCTCTCAGCAGAGGCCTGCACCTACGTAGGTAGAGGAAACATACAGACTAGATTTAGACGTCCTAAGCACGTCCTGACAGACCCCGACGATAGGATTACCCTCGACAACACCCAATTCACAGGGAACACACACACAACACACACACACCATCCTCGCCGGCGAAGACGAGGCCCCCGCGTTAGGACGGCTCGAATACGCTTAGGCGCATCGACCGTCCACAACTCGCCACAGCGCTCCGCATAGCGCCTCCTCCACTCCGACGACGTTCTAAGCCGAGGTGCGATATCGCTAGGAGACACCCTTAAGACGAGCGTTACCCCCGTGCCCTCTAAGGGCCCACATGTTCCATCGCGGCCGGAGTCTATGTACCCGGCCCCTCTCACCGGTGACGCTGTAAAGGCCAGTAGGGTCAACAGTAACAATCATTTCGAAAAAAAAGGCTCCTTCCTTTTTTCTACGACGATTCTACCACGGTCTAGTTCAGGGTGCGATTTGTTGGGTGAGTCGTTGTAATTAGTATTAAAACATGTCCAAATATAATATAAGATGTAATAAAATCCTTGATTTGGTGAAAAACAACTGTAAAAATTCGAAAGAAGAATTTGATAGTGGAAAGATATCTGGTTATAACAAAGAAAATTCGAATTGTCCCGGTAAGTTAATCTTATTCTTTATTAATATGTACAACAAAATTGCATTTTAAGGATAGTTTTATATTCTATGATGGTTTTTTTTAATTTACATAACTAACGGCAAAGTTCGCGTTTCATATTCATAATAATTATGTAACGTTATTTAATGGAGATTAGTCTTTACATTGTTTCTTACAAAAATGCTCTTGCTAATTAAATTAAATTGTAAAAGACATCTTTGACTACTAATGGAAAACTTAATTTTTTGATATTAAAGTATGAGTTACAAGTAGTGATCTGTCGTTTTACCGCGGACATATTCTTACGTTTTTGAGTTATAGAAAATAAACGGTTTTATTGCAATAAAAATGATGTAGTTAGGTTATGGACTAAAAGCTAAAAAATAATTCGGTAAGTCCTAGCTACCAGATCGCACCAATCTTCTCATCAATCTGGGGTATTGATCAGACAAATATAAGATAAAATATAGGGAACCACACATAGGTCCGAGGAAGAGAATTCAGTAATGCCAAAGAGTTGGATGTGAGGTTTGGCAATGATGCAGGCTCTGACAATGGAGGAATCGTTCGGGACTACGACTCGGGAGGAGGACTTCCTTCCTCGTGCCCGCGTACGGCTCGGACACAAGGGCGATGGAGTGTGTGCTGTGAACCATGGACATAATAAGGTATTATGTCCATGGCTGTGAACAAAATAGTTCAGAAACTCGTGAAGCGACTGGTACGATTTGTTGAGGTTTTTTTTTTAATAAATATGTATATCCACGGACTCATGATGCCCGTGCTTTTGTTTTTCCATTTATTTGTTTGTTAGTTGTCGATACATGGTACTTGAAACTGCAACTACATTAAGTAAAATAATTACTACACTAAACTTAGTATCCCTAAATCGGACGTGAGTCCACCGACCATAAATGAAGGTTTACGCTAACTTAAGTAACTATATATATATATATATATATATATATATATATATATATATATATATATATATATATATATATATATATATATATATATATATATATATATATTTATTATTATTCTTTTTTTTTTAATTAATCCTTAATAATATGATTAATTTAGTACAATTATGTAAAACCATTATCATTACAATTTATAACATCAACCTATCAATGTAGAGATGTCTTCACACCCCAACACTTTTCAACATATCGAGCACCCGCCACGTCGAAAATTACCCCGAATCCCAAGCGGTGACACAGCGTGAAGGGATGCATGGCTGATGGGAAGTTCGGTAAATCTGTGTCAACTTCAAACATGAATACGTACGCAAAGAATTCATTACCCCAGGCGGGTACCGACGCTATCAGCGGAGGAGAATCCCGCAGTGTTACGGCACTCCGCCCCACCGAATCTGGGGGGGCAACGCACGTATTTGTGTTCCCGGTGTAACCGGAGAGCGGCCTGAGAAGGGCGGAGAAGATGTTCGGCCCGACAAGGGTTGTTATTTTAGTTGTGTTGGAGCAGATGGCTCCGATTCGGACGTTGGGAGATCCCGATCAGCTCACGACTCGGACTCCTCTCGCAGTAGCCGATTTTGGCGGCGCTGGCAGCGCGGGGGGGATGACGCTGAAATGGACGCCGATAACGACGACGTCCCTCCTAAAAAGGTTTCCAAGGCGCCTCGAAACCGTGGCCGACCACCGACGACCGGTCAGTACGTGGGACTCGCGAAGGCAAAGGAGGAGTACCTCAAGCAGTGCCAGAGGGAGCTGGAGCTTGAGGCAGAGAGCGAGGCGGTGGCAATCACACGCCAAGTTCGGGCGACGCGTGCGGCCGCGTATACGATGGATGAGACAGCAGCCTCGGACGAGTGCTCGACGCGGGACCTCCACAAGAGGGCCCAGGAGTGCGTCGAAGCAATTTTGAAGCTGACCAAAAGTTCGAAGAATCTGAAGGGCACGTTTAAAAAGGCTTATAATGAATCCGCGGAGACATTAGGCGAGGTGCTCGGTGTCTTATATCAGCGGACAACCACCGATGATATAAGACATCTCCAGGAGGCCAATGACCGGCTTAAGGCCGAAAACATCCAGCTGCGTTCGGAGATGTCGGAGCTGCGGCAGGGCATGGCTGACCTAAGACGCGAGCTGTGCTCGACGTCCGCTCCGGCCCCTCCTTCCTCTACGCGGGAGGCCGGGGACGACGCGCTCGTTCAAAGGATCATGGCCGGGGTTTACGACATAATCAACACCCGATTCCGGGAATTAGAGGCGTCCGGCAGGCCTTTGCCTGATGAGCGTACGCGACAAAGGCAGTTCAGTAAAAGTCTGAAACACCCTCCGGTGTTTTGCTGGAGGGCGTCCTATGAGGATTTTCCCCACGTAAAAGAAAAAAAAAAAAAGGTTAGGTTAGGTTAGGTTAGGTTTTTTTTTCTATGTCCCCGGATTGTTATAATTCCGGGACTTTTTTTTTGCTATTTACTCTTTCATACCAGTTCTCGCTTTCATGCCTCTCGCACTTTCATGCTGCATACTTATTCTTTCTTTCATTCATCTCTTTCTCACTCGGGGTGGGTTCCCCTCTACTTTTAGGGCCTATTTCTTATTTGGCTACCTTTACTTATTTCTAAAATACACTGGGGTAAATAATTTTACACGTTTGTTTGAATCACTTTTTGTTTACACGGTTTTGGGTCTTATACATATATTTAAGCCTAATTTTTTTGCCTTGATGATTTTCATCATCATCAATACAAATTATTGCTTTCCAGTCTGGTAATTTTTGCGTTATTTTAATTCTTTATCACATAACCATGACACTGTTGGGTCCTTAATTTAATACTTAGTCCAGCTTAACATTGTAATTTCTATGTACTTATTGCTTTATTATTTACAGTTTACATTAGTTCGTGTGTTCACCTTATTATCTCATTTTTTAGTTACATCGGCAATTTAATTTAACATTTCCTTAATATTTACTAAATTTTTAATTTTTATTTGTTACATTTTAGTTTCTATTTACTTATTATTTATATAATTTATTTTCTAACAGTTTATATTTATTCAGTTTTCCCTTTTATTTCACTTTGTTTACATCAGTGAATTAACTTTACAGTTTTTCTTACGGTTTACTAAATAAATTTTACATTTTTACTTACACCAGACTTAGTCTCAAACAATTCGATAGCTTATTCTAATCCTTACATATCTAATTAACCTATGCTATTAACTTATATACTAACTATATAACTATAGCATATTTGCCTGCCTCGTTGATGTGCAGCGTTTCTATTACTTACTGACTCACTTTTCAGGATGGAATCTGCTATCAAATCTCCAGACCCCATTTGTCTACAGTCTGACCTGTAATACCAGTCGCAGAAGTCCTGTGCGGGTGTCGGCGGCCGCGTGTTCCCCTCTTGTTCCGCTGGAGTCTTGTTCCACAACAAACATGCAAGTTTCTTCCGAAAACAAGACCCCCGCAGAGTGTCCCGCGCGTTTTTCGCCAGGGGATGGAGACATCCTGCCAGCATGCCACCACGCCGACCGTCGCGCCCTCAGGAGTACGCAACTGTTGACCGCGCCAAGTCGTCCCACCTCTTCCTAACCGGGCAGTCACTGCTGAAGGCGTTGTGGTCCAACTTGTCCAATTTCGCCTTCCGGCAGTTCCTGCAAGAGGGCGGGACGCTCGCCGCCCAGTCCGCGCACTCCGTCCTGAGGTGCGGGCCGCCGCAGTGGCTACACACGTCTACCGACTCCACGCAGAACTTCTTACTATGCCCGTAGCCAAGGCATCGCGCACACTGGACCAGCGGCGACTGGTCCTCAGCTCTCACCCTCTGAAAATATATATGGATGTATCCTTTGCGGATAATCCTGTTCCAAAGGGTGGTCGAGGTCTCCAGCACCACGTGGCCCACGTGCGGATTTCTGGTCCTCTTACGAAAGCGGACCCTGACCCGGTTTGCCTCCTGGTCGAGATCGTCGAACAGCTCCCTGTTCTGGTTCCTTAGGGCCTTCAATACGTCATCGTCAGTATTATCTGAGACGACGCCCCTCAGAACCTGAAGTGGGTCCCTGTTGCTCACTTCCTCGACCAGGAGACCTCTTCCTCTTTCTTCCACTTTCATTCTCACTTTCTCTCTTTCCTCTTTCGTACTGAAAGCCATCACAACTTTCCTGTCTTTTGCTTTGCGCACCCTGTCCACTTTGACCCATCCTTCTTTTGCCTCCACCGCTTCCCGAAGCTGGTTGAGGACCTCTTCACTTGTCTTAGATTCGTCGCTCGACGAGACCACCAGCGAGTGTGAGACAGCCGGTCTCCTCGGCGGAGAACCAGCCGCGACAACACCCGCGTATGTACGCCGGGCGACGACCGTCTCCTCCTGTTGTTTGTTGAGCAGGTCCTGCAGGGCCCTGATGCGCTGCCCGTTGTCAAGCAAGAGGTGAGTGTGCTCTTCGAGTTTCTGGCTCAGCAAGGGGTCCGGGACCACCGCGGGTGCAGGAACGGCGTCCTTGGTCGCCGGCCCCACCCCCCCGGTGATCCTTTCCCCCATGAGAACTACCCTTAGAGCCCTTAACTCACACTCGCTCGCCTCGAGCAGCTCATACAGACCGCTGACCTCGTCGGAAATCATCTTCTTATACTCGCGTTTAAGATTTTTCGAGTTGGTCGTCGCGATTGCCGACAGGTCCACCAGTTCGTCAGCCGCCTCCAGTCTGCTCTTGTCTCTTGTCATCTCGATAGACTGCCTGGAGAATCGGTGGGGACTACAGTCGATACTCTTTTTCGGAGTCTCTGGACTCCCCACCGGTTCTACCGTGTCCTTGATCAAGTCGGCAGAGAGTGATTTGACGGGGTTTGTGCGCGGTGGAGGTTTCGACCTTGTTTCGTCCATCGATTTCCCGATCACGCTTCCGGTACTGGTCTTTGGCTTTTGGGGGATGGGTTTGGGTGGGGATATTGACATTCGATATTTACTGAATACCCTCGTCTGATTGGCTCTCGAATTCTCCAGAGGTGCCACAACCTCTGCCTTAGCCTTTCTTACAGTTAGGGCGACCTTTTTGTCAAGGCTGGACCGCCCAGGGAGTTTTGGAACCACTCCCGTCAGTTGATTTCCTCATTGTCTTCAGTGGTTGGGCGGTTCCGGTTTTGTCATTGGGGGTGCGTATCCCGAACATCCCGGGGGCGCGTCAGTAATGTTAAAATTGGAGAAAATAATTTAATTGTAATATAATATATTAAAAAGTCAACTATACATATACTAGAAAACCGTAAAAGTTTTTTAGCGTTACTTTTCTCCAAAGTGAGCGGTTGTAAATGACCGCTCCCCAGTCAAAAAGGAAGGCAAATATGCCCCGGTACCTATGTAACTTAATTCTAAACTAAAACTAAGAAAAGGTAGAAAAAACTCTACCTTTTCGTCAAGGACTCTATGTAGAGTCGCCCGTCACTGTACAGTCAAAAGCCCTTCCAGAGGGCTTGTCACTAAAGAAAACCGCGATGCTCTACGACCAACGGTTCCCGAGATATCGTGATTTTAAATTTTTCAAAATGGCGGACCGAAAATGGTTCCGCTGTAACCAAAATTTCAAAAATTTATAACTCGGGAACCGTTAGTCGCAGAGAACTAAGCGACGGCTCCCCGTGATGGGCTTCTTGTGGGCTATCCAAAACCCGTCAAATTTTGGGGATCTAATGGTCGACTCTGTATAGAGCCGTTTCCCCTCGCAAAATGTAGAGCTCGCCCCAGCAATCAACCCTGAAAAAACCCCAAGTTTCTAGGACAATTAGATCGGGAGTTATATCCAATATGGCCGCTGATGGACGTGATTTTTACAAAAACCGTTGTTTCTGGACGAATCCTCCCGTGCTTGGGCTCGTTGGATTCGTCTTTTTGTCCTCTGTACGTCTATGCTACTACATACAAAAAATGTTTAACCCCCGATTTTTAAAGTACAAAAAACACAAAAAATTTCACAAAAACGTCAAAAACTACAAAAAATTACATAATTTTTTTTTTATAAAAAGTGAAAATATTATTTTATTTACATCTAAATAATTTTTTTATAGAAATTGCAGAGCGATTCAACCCCGTTTTCCACCCCCACGTGTAAACCCTTAAGTTTGAAAAAAATTCTATCTCAAAAACTACTCAGCCGAAAAATATGAAATTTAGTACACTTGTAGGCCTTATTAAGATCGACAGAATAAACAAAAAATATGGGGGTGTCTTCGATCTTAATTTAGAAATAAAAAATTTTGAATTTTGATAAAATTTTGAAATTAGAATATCTCTGCAATCTCTAACCTTAAAATTTTATTATGTTCGAGGTATCGTTGGATTAAGCGCGTTGTGCCGCGTCGAATGAGCCACTTTTTGTTGTCCTCAGGCCACTGGATCCAAGACCACGTGGCCACGTGGTCGGTAGTTTTTCTTTAATAACTCCGCGAGTTTTCGTCGGAAAAATTCGACTCGCGTGTCAAATTTTAGGGCTTAATAAGCCCCGTCTGGATGTATAAAAATATCGATAGGTTATCGATCGTTTTACTGCAGCGTTTCTGTTTAAAGATTTTAAAATCACTATTTTTCACAGTTTTTCCACTTTTAAAAATAGTTTTCACAACTTTTCCACAAAAGAAATTGCACCATCAATTAGGGCGTACAAAGGCGCAAATTTTGGTGTGTAGCACTTGTTTTTTCGTCAAGAAAAAACCACTTTTCTGGATTTTTAAAACTTAAAAGTTGCGGGAGCGACTTCACAAAACACTTTACTCGACCGTTCTAAGTGGCGGGCGGGGCGTCTCTGGGTTAGGTTAGGTTAGGTTAGGTTAGGTTAGGTTTTTTTTTTTTTTTTTCTATACCCCCGGATTGTTATAATTCCGGGTCTTTATTTACTAGTTACTCTTTCATACCAGTTCTCGCTTTCATGCCTCTCGCACTTCCATGCTGCATACTTATTCTTTCTTTCATTCATCTCTTTCTCACTCGGGGTGGGTTCCCCTCTACTTTTAGGGCCTATTCTTTACTAAGCTATTTCTCTTATATCTATTTAACACGGGGTAAATGAAGTAACACATTTTTTGAAAACTGTTTGGTTTACATTGGTTTTTGTTTTTGGTGAGCCATAAATTTTTGTTCTGGTGATATTTATCATCCCCATTACAAAGTAAATTCATTTTTATAGTAGTTTTTACTCTAATACAGTGAAGGGTCCATGCTGTAGTTTACTATATCTATTTTAATAACAATTTTTAGTAACTTTTTCTCTATTGTGCTTATTTAGTAACAATATGCTTACTCTACATTCTTTATATTAGGAATTATTTTACTTTTACATCTATTTTAGTGTTTCTATTTTACTTTTCATATTTACATTTGAGGCTTAATTACTAACAATTCGTTATCATGTTCACTAAATTCTTTGTTTAAACATTTATTTTCATTTTACTTTAGTTTTAATGTTGTTGACTAAAATTACATGTTTTATACTAAACTTATTTACTAACGGTTGATAACTTGTTTCAATCTACATTTTAACCTAATTAACAATGCTATGATAACTATATACAATTATATAGCCCTAGCATATTTGCCTGTCTTCAAGAAAGAGAGCGGTTTATTTACGTGCCTTAAAATTCCAGGATCAAAACTCGTCACCAATCGTTCGGACCCTATATAGCTTTGAATTTCCCCATTCATAAAGGTCTTATGCAGGAGTCGGTGGCCGCGCGTTCCCCTCTTGTTCTGCTGGAGTCTTGTTCCGCAACAAACATACAAGTTTCCTCCGAAAACAAGACCCCCGCAGAGTGTCTCGCGCGTTTTCCGCCGGGGATGGAGACCTCCTGCTAGCACGCCACTGTGCCGGCCATCGCACCCTCACGAGTACGCGACCGTTGACCGCGCCAAGTCGTCCCACCTCTTCCTGACTGGGCAGTTACTGTCGAAGGCGTTGTGCTTTAGATCGTCGAGCTTTGCCTTTCGGCAGTTTCTGCATGAGGGTGGGACGCTCGCCGCCCAGTCCGTGCACTCCGTCCTTAGGTGCGGGCCGCCACAGTGACTGCATACGTCAACCGACTCCGTGCAGAACCTTTTACTGTGCCCGTATTCAAGGCATCGCGCACACTGGACCAGCGGCGACTGGTCCTCAGCTCTCACCCTCTGAAGGTCTATGTGGATATATCCTTTGCGGATAATCCTATTCCAAAGGGTGGGCGAGGTCTCCAGCATCACGTGGCCCACGTGCGGATTCCTGGTTCTCTTTCGGTAGCGAACCCTTACCCGGTTTGCCTCCTGGTCGAGGTCGTCGAACAGCTCCCTGTTCTGGTTCCTTAGGGCCTTCAATACGTCGTCGTCAGTATTATCTGAGGCAACGCCCCTCAGAACCAGAAGTGGGTCCCTGTTACTCACCTCCTCGACCAGGAGACCACTTCCTCTTTCCTCGACTTTCACTCTCGCTTTCTCTCTCTCCTCCTTCGTGCTAAAAGCCATCACTACTTTCCTGTCTAAATATAGTTTTAAAAATCTACAAAAAATTTACAATACTATTTAAACTATATACAATTTTTGGGAGTGGTTTCCGACGAAATCGGGCCAGGGGTTGCACCTCCACGTGCACACCCCAATTTTTTAAAAAATTTTAACTCCGAAATTTTTCAACCGAAAATTTTGAAATTTAGAATGCTAATAGAAATAATTAAGCTCTACAAAAAACACTAAAAATAAGTGGGGGTCGTCGATTTAGTTTTTTTGAAAATGAATTTTGAATTTTGAAAAATAATGTTAAACCCGATATCCTCAGAACCACTAACCGTATCTTAATCTCCGATACGTCGTTGAGTAGGTCTCGCCGAGACGCGTCGTCTGATGTATCGCACGTTGCTGTAGCCACTCGGGAAGTCAAAACACGTGGCCACGTGGTTTGCGGTTTTCCGCGAATAACTCCGCGAGTTTTCCACGGAAAAATCCGTGCGAGGTGTCAAATTCTAGAACTCGTTGAGCCCCGTCGAATGATGCAAAAATATATATATGTTGTCGCTTTAGATTTTGCAGCGTTTCACAAAGTAAGTTTAAAATTTTGAATTTTTCGCACTTTTTCACTTTTTTCACCACTGAAAACTTCGAAACTTGAAAATCCAATAGTGTCACTATGTAGTCGGTACAAAGACGCAACTTTTGATGTATAGTTTTCTAATTTTTGTGCACTTTTAACCACTTTTGTGAATTTAAAGATTTTACTTGTACGGAGCAACAACAAAATCGACCGTTCTAAGTGGCGGGCGGGGCGTCTCTGGTTAGGTTAGGTTAGGTTAGGTTAGGTTAGGTTAGGTTAGGTTCCCAGCCCAGATGCAGAAGTCGTCCCCTTGCCGGCGGACGTGGAGGTTGTGATGTCCGATTAACATGAACGTAGGACATCATAACTTCCTTCAGGCGAACCTCAACCACTGCGCCCGGGCCCAAGACCTGCTCATGCAGTCCCTGGCGCAGTGGCGCATAGATGTGGCGGTGGCGGCGGAGCCGTATTACGTTCCCAGCTCACACCCTTGTTGGGCTGCGGACCTTGACGGCTCCGTTGCTATCGTGGTTCGATCCGGAGGCGGCAGCCCCCCCCTCTCAGTCGAAGAGAAGGGGCCCGGGTATGTGGTAGCCAAGTGGGAAGAGTATGCGGTGGTTGGCGCATACTTCTCCCCCAACAAAACTGTAGCGGAGCTTGAGGTCTTCGTAGACCTCCTGGCCGCTGCGGTTGGAAGACAGGCGCCACGTCAGGTCGTCCTCCTCGGCGACCTGAACGCCAAAGCCCGGGACTGGGGCAACCCCTCCACTGACTCTCGTGGGGAAGTAGTCAGGGAGTGGGCGGTTACCGCGGGACTGACCCTCCTCAACACGGGGTCGGCTCACACGTGCGTACGACATAACGGGGGGTCCGTGGTGGACGTATCGTTCGCCTCCCCGTCCGTCGCCGCACGTGTGCGAGCTTGGAGGGTGCTGTCGGAGGTCGAGACTCTCTCGGACCACAAGTACGTGAGGTTCGAGGTTTCCACCTCCCACAGCCGAGGTGCGCCTCGGCACGCCGCGTCGCAATTTCCGCGCTGGGCCGCCAGCCGACTCAATGCGGATATGGCGAGGGAGGCGGCGATTGTCCAGTCGTGGTTCGCCGCTCCTACGAATCCGGAGGTAGACATTGCGGCGGACGACTTCCGCGACGCGGTTACGGCCGTGTGCGACGCGGCTATGCCGCGGTCCCGGCACCGCCCCGAACGCCGCGGGGTCTATTGGTGGAGCTCAGAGATTGCGGATCTCCGAGCCGCCTGTATAAGGGCTCGGCGACCCTACGGACGCTGTAGGAGGCGACGCCACGGCCGGACAGACGAGCAGATGCCGGCCGTGGAGTTGGAGGTCGAGCGCCGGCTGTACGAGGCATACCGTGCCGCCAAGCGCGAACTACAGCTGGCTATCGTCAGGGCCAAGTCGCAGGCCTACGGCGAAGCCCTGGCAAGCCTCGACAGGGATCCGTGGGGGCGTCCGTACAAGGCTGCCCGGAAAAACTTCCGGCACCAGACGCCCCCGGTCGCCGAGTCGTTGGATGCCGCGGTCCTGGACAGGGTGCTGGATGGGCTCTTCCCCGCAAGAGACCCCAACCACACCCCTCCGTCGATGATCACTTCCCCTCTCGTCGAAGAGCTAGACGAGGCCTCCATCCCGCCTGTGTCGGAGGCGGAAATGGAGGTCGCGGTCCGCCGCCTGCATGGAAAGAGTACGGCGCCCGGCCCGGATGGTATCCCGGGCCGGGTGCTGGGAATCGCCCTCCAGGAGATGGGTGACCGGCTTCGGGAGTTGTTCAGCGCTTGCCTCGCGTCTGGACGATTCCCGAAGCCGTGGAAGGAAGGGCGACTGTGCCTGTTGCGGAAGGAGGGGCGACCCGTCGACTCGCCCTCCGCCTACAGGCCCATCGTCCTGCTGGATGACACGGGTAAACTCCTGGAGAGTGTCGTGGCCTCCCGTGTCATTCGGCACCTGGAGGGAACTGGGCCCGGCCTGTCCGAGGCCCAGTACGGGTTCAGAGTGGGGCGATCCACATTAGATGCCCTGCTCTGGCTTAAAAGTTGGACGCAGGCGGCGGTCCGCGAGGGGGAAAAGGCGTTGGCTGTCTCACTGGACATCGCCAACGCCTTCAACAGCCTCCCGCACGCGACAATACAGGAGGCGCTTCGCCACCACCGTGTGCCCCTGTATCTGCGGAGGCTGTTGGGCGACTACCTCCAGGGTCGCGAGGTCCTGGTGGCGGGGCGCGACGGTCTGAGGCGACGTCGCGTCTCGTGCGGAGTTCCGCAGGGGTCAGTGCTTGGACCGCTCCTGTGGAACATCGGCTACGACTGGGTGCTTCGGGGCACGCTGCCCGCAAGCGTGCGGGTCTCGTGTTACGCCGACGACACCCTAGTCGTGGCCAAAGGAAGGGACCTTGCGGAGGTGATGCGGTCGGCCACGGCCGGCGCGACTCTCGTGGTCGGCCGTATACGGGCCCTGGGGCTGGAAGTCGCCCTGACGAAGACCGAGGCCCTACTGTTCCATGGGCCTCGGGGGGGACCCCCTCCAGGTACGCGGGTAACTCTGGACGGGGTCCCGGTCCGTGTGGGGACCCAGATGAGGTACCTGGGCCTCACCCTGGACGGGAGGTGGGCTTTCGGGGCTCACTTTGCCCAGCTGGCCCCGAGAGTCGTCAGAGCTGCCGCCTCACTCGGAAGGCTGCTGCCGAACGTGGGTGGTCCAAACGCCAACTGCCGTCGGCTGTACTCTGGGGTCATCCGGAGTATGGCCATGTACGGGGCGCCCGTCTGGGCGGACGCCCTCGGTCGCGCCAACAAGACCCTGCTGCGACGGCCGCAGCGGGTCATCGCGACGAGGGCGATACGCGGTTACCGGACGGTGTCCTGGACGGCGGCGTGCGTGCTGGCTGGCGATCCCCCCTGGGAATTGCAGGCGGAGATCCTCGCCGAAACGTATCATTTCGTGGCGGCGAGGAGATCCCGGGGGGAGCCCCCGACGTGGGAGGAGGTCGCACGCATGCGGAGGCAGGCGCAGGACACCCTGTTGCGGCGGTGGACGGAGGACCTGGCCCCGCCGGTCCCCGGGCAGTGGACGGTGGACGCGGTCAGGCCGGTCCTTCAGAAGTGGGTGAAGCGGCGGTTCGGCCCGCTGACCTTTCGTTTGGTGCAGGTGCTTTCCGGACACGGATGCTTCGGTAAGTATCTGCACCAAATCGCGAGACGGGAGGCGACTCCAGCCTGCCATGAGTGTGGGGCGCCAGAGGATACGGCGCTCCACACGCTGGAGGTATGCGCCGCGTGGGAATCACAGCGGCGCGCGCTTTCGGCGGTAATCGGGCTGGATCTCTCGCTGCCGAGCGTCGTAAAAGCCATGCTCGACAGTGAGAGATCGTGGCAGGCGGCGGTATCCTTCTGCGAAGAGGTAATGACGCAGAAGGAGACCGCGGAGCGGGCCAGGGAGAGTGACGCCTCCGCTGACCCGCTCCGGCGCAGACGTACGGGGGCAAGGAGGAGGCGGTTTGCCCACTTCCTCCCCCCCTCGTAATAGTGGGGTCGCCGGCCGATAGTCGGGGGACTTCGGCCGGCCGGACGACGTGACCCCACAGGTCTGCGGGGTGGCCTTGTTGTGAGCGAGGCCACCCCAACTTTGTGCCGGGGCCCGGACGTTCAGACGTCCGGGCCTACCGCCGGGGCGGGGTGGAGACTGCTAACGCGACCCCATCTCGCCCCACTTAGGCGGATGTCTGCTCACACGTGGATGGTTTTTAGTCAGTAGGAGTCTGACATAACCCTTTGGTGCCCCCGCGCCGGAGGGTATCCATGATGGATTTTCCCCACGTAAAAAAAAAAAAAAAAAAAAAAAAAAAAAGGTTCCCAGCCCAGACCCCCTTGCTGGGTGCTAGGGGAGGAGTTGCTGGTCTCCTACTGGGCGCGTCCCCGGGTGGCGGATAGGGGAACGTCACTTGCTCTGTTGCGGGTGGCAGGGGTCTTCGGACCCCCGCGGACCAAACCAGCAGGTGTGGGCGCACCTTGAGCGGCTTGTCAGCCGCACGGCCTAGGGGAGTAAACCCCGATTAAAAATCTAAAGCTGTGATACAGCCACAACCATGGAATCGCTGACAAATATTTTATTACCCCAGGAGGGTACCGACGCTTCCAGCGTCGGAGAGTCCCTCCGCGTTCCGGCGCGCTGCCCCACCGAATCTGGGGGGGGCAATCAACGATCCTGTGGCTCGCCCGCAAAGGGTGTAGATATGGTGCCCGCGAAGGGCGGAGAAACGACCACGGCTACGAACTCGGACTCCGATAACAGCTTTCGGAGCGTTGGCTCAAACGGGCCGGCGCGCTCGGGGGCTGGTCTTCCCTCGCGGGACAGCAAGGGAAGATTCTTACGAAAGGACAAAGGCCCTTCTCAGGGCCAAAGCGACGGGAACCGCTTCGCAGCGCTGCCTGTGGACGACGAAGCGACGACCCCTGAAGACGGCTTGCGGTCCTCGGATGGCAAGAAGAAGAAGAAGAAGAACAAGCGTCCTACGCCCTCGTCCTTCGCGTCTGGGCGCATCTACTCAGACGCGGAGAGCGAGGGTTTAGCGCTAACCAAAATAACCACAGCGCGAAGAGGGAAGTCTAGAGGAACCACGGCGGGCCCGTCCCGCGACAAGTTCCTCAAGCCTGCGCCTGTACAGCCTACCCGGACTGATATGTCAACGGACAACGAGTCCGATTTTGGCTCGTTGATTGACGAGGACATGTGCGCGCTCAACGCGCAAGAACTGAGGGCACGCGGGGGCGAGGGAGTCGCCGACATCCTTGAGGTTGCCCGGAGGTCCGGGAACCTAAAGGGTGGTTTTATAGCTCGCCTTAAAAAGTCGGCGATGTCCCTAAGGGAGGTAGTGGACACGTTGGCGAGCCGAACGGAGAGCAACGAAACACGGCAGCTTAGAGTTGAGTTGAACCGCGTCAAAATGGACAACGAGGCCCTGAGGGTTGAAGTGAAGTCGTTGCGGCGCGGCTTCAACGAGGCTAAGACGGAGGCAGCTGCGGCCACCGTTGCCGCCGCCAATGCCACTGCCTCGGTCGCCGGTCCACTCTCGACACTTTCGGGGGTGGACATAGTCGAGCAACTCAGGCCCTTACTGACCAGCCTAATTGACACCCGCATGGCAGAACTGGAAAAAAAGCTGTTGCAGGTCCCGTCGGCTCGCCAGCGAATGAGGGAGGGCTCGGTGTCCACCGTGCCACCACCTGCTTCTAAACACTCCGAGACGGCAGGCCCGTCTACAACCGCCCGGGAGGAGACCTGGGCGACCGTGGTGAAGAAGGGGAAGGGCAAGGGGAAGGGCAAGGGGAAGGGCAGGGGGAAGGAGAAGTCCTCCACCCCCGCCTCTACACCTGCACCCGCGGTTAAGCCTTCAGTGACCGCGGGCCCGGCGGCCAATTCAACTAAAAAGCCGACTGCCAAAGAGGCCGGGAAGCAAACTGCGAAGCCTTCAGCAAAGCGGAAGCTGAAGGCTCCCAGGACCGCGGCAGTTATCCTGTCGCTGCAGCCGGACGCCGCGGAAAAGGGGGAGACATATTCTTCCGTCCTTCAAACGGCCAGGGACAAAATTAATATCGAGGAGCTGGGAATCGACCGGATCCGCTTCCGCCAAACGGCGACGGGAGCTAGGATGTGGGAGATCCCTGGCTCCGATAGGGTCGCGAAAGCGGACAGGCTGGCGGAGTCGCTTCGCGGAGCCCTGTCTGGGGTGGCGAGCATCGTCAGGCCCGTGAAAACAGCGGACGTGCGGATTTCGGGCCTGGACGAGACGGCCACCACGGAGGGAGTGGCAGCGGTGGTCGCCAAGGCAGCGGGATGCGACGTCGCCCTTGTGAGGGCTGGGGGGATCCGCTCCGGCTTCGCAGGTACGGGGTCCGTCCTGGTCTCCTGCCCACTTTCGGCAGCGAAAGTGCTGACCGAGAAGGGCAGGATATTAATCGGGTGGAGCTCGGCGCGCGTGGTGGCCCTGGAGGCGAGGCCCATGCGCTGCTACCGGTGCATGGGGCTGGGCCACACGCGCCCTCAGTGCCCGGCGTCCGTAGACAGGGGGGAGCTCTGCTTCCGTTGTGGACGCGCGGGCCACAAGGCGGCCGCCTGCGAAGAGGCCACTCCGCGTTGTGCGGTATGCGCGGAGAGCGGCAGGCCCTCCGGCCACACGATGGGAGGCCGCAGATGCAAGCCTGCGATGCAGAAAGGAAAAATCGCTGGGACCCGGGCCACCCCAGCGGTTTCAAGTAAAACTGCAGAAGTCGTCCCCTTGCCGGCGGACGTGGAGGTTGTGATGTCCGATTAACATGAACGTAGGACATCACAACTTCCTTCAGGCGAACCTCAACCACTGCGCCCGGGCCCAAGACCTGCTCATGCAGTCCCTGGCGCAGTGGCGCATAGATGTGGCGGTGGCGGCGGAGCCGTATTACGTTCCCAGCTCACACCCTTGTTGGGCTGCGGACCTTGACGGCTCCGTTGCCATCGTGGTTCGATCCGGAGGCGGCAGCCCCCCCCTCTCAGTCGAAGAGAAGGGGCCCGGGTATGTGGTAGCCAAGTGGGAAGAGTATGCGGTGGTTGGCGCATACTTCTCCCCCAACAAAACTGTAGCGGAGCTTGAGGTCTTCGTAGACCTCCTGGCCGCTGCGGTTGGAAGACAGGCGCCACGTCAGGTCGTCCTCCTCGGCGACCTGAACGCCAAAGCCCGGGACTGGGGCAACCCCTCCACTGACTCTCGTGGGGAAGTAGTCAGGGAGTGGGCGGTTACCGCGGGACTGACCCTCCTCAACACGGGGTCGGCTCACACGTGCGTACGACATAACGGGGGGTCCGTGGTGGACGTATCGTTCGCCTCCCCGTCCGTCGCCGCACGTGTGCGAGCTTGGAGGGTGCTGTCGGAGGTCGAGACTCTCTCGGACCACAAGTACGTGAGGTTCGAGGTTTCCACCTCCCACAGCCGAGGTGCGCCTCGGCACGCCGCGTCGCAATTTCCGCGCTGGGCCGCCAGCCGACTCGATGCGGATATGGCGAGGGAGGCGGCGATTGTCCAGTCGTGGTTCGCCGCTCCTACGAATCCGGAGGTAGACATTGCGGCGGACGACTTCCGCGACGCGGTTACGGCCGTGTGCGACGCGGCTATGCCGCGGTCCCGGCACCGCCCCGAACGCCGCGGGGTCTATTGGTGGAGCTCAGAGATTGCGGATCTCCGAGCCGCCTGTATAAGGGCTCGGCGACCCTACGGACGCTGTAGGAGGCGACGCCACGGCCGGACAGACGAGCAGATGCCGGCCGTGGAGTTGGAGGTCGAGCGCCGGCTGTACGAGGCATACCGTGCCGCCAAGCGCGAACTACAGCTGGCTATCGTCAGGGCCAAGTCGCAGGCCTACGGCGAAGCCCTGGCAAGCCTCGACAGGGATCCGTGGGGGCGTCCGTACAAGGCTGCCCGGAAAAACTTCCGGCACCAGACGCCCCCGGTCGCCGAGTCGTTGGATGCCGCGGTCCTGGACAGGGTGCTGGATGGGCTCTTCCCCGCAAGAGACCCCAACCACACCCCTCCGTCGATGATCACTTCCCCTCTCGTCGAAGAGCTAGACGAGGCCTCCATCCCGCCTGTGTCGGAGGCGGAAATGGAGGTCGCGGTCCGCCGCCTGCGTGGAAAGAGTACGGCGCCCGGCCCGGATGGTATCCCGGGCCGGGTGCTGGGAATCGCCCTCCAGGAGATGGGTGACCGGCTTCGGGAGTTGTTCAGCGCTTGCCTCGCGTCTGGACGATTCCCGAAGCCGTGGAAGGAAGGGCGACTGTGCCTGTTGCGGAAGGAGGGGCGACCCGTCGACTCGCCCTCCGCCTACAGGCCCATCGTCCTGCTGGATGACACGGGTAAACTCCTGGAGAGTGTCGTGGCCTCCCGTGTCATTCGGCACCTGGAGGGAACTGGGCCCGGCCTGTCCGAGGCCCAGTACGGGTTCAGAGTGGGGCGATCCACATTAGATGCCCTGCTCTGGCTTAAAAGTTGGACGCAGGCGGCTGTCCGCGAGGGGGAAAAGGCGTTGGCTGTCTCACTGGACATCGCCAACGCCTTCAACAGCCTCCCGCACGCGACAATACAGGAGGCGCTTCGCCACCACCGTGTGCCCCTGTATCTGCGGAGGCTGTTGGGCGACTACCTCCAGGGTCGCGAGGTCCTGGTGGCGGGGCGCGACGGTCTGAGGCGACGTCGCGTCTCGTGCGGAGTTCCGCAGGGGTCAGTGCTTGGACCGCTCCTGTGGAACATCGGCTACGACTGGGTGCTTCGGGGCACGCTGCCCGCAAGCGTGCGGGTCTCGTGTTACGCCGACGACACCCTAGTCGTGGCCAAAGGAAGGGACCTTGCGGAGGTGATGCGGTCGGCCACGGCCGGCGCGACTCTCGTGGTCGGCCGTATACGGGCCCTGGGGCTGGAAGTCGCCCTGACGAAGACCGAGGCCCTACTGTTCCATGGGCCTCGGGGGGGACCCCCTCCAGGTACGCGGGTAACTCTGGACGGGGTCCCGGTCCGTGTGGGGACCCAGATGAGGTACCTGGGCCTCACCCTGGACGGGAGGTGGGCTTTCGGGGCTCACTTTGCCCAGCTGGCCCCGAGAGTCGTCAGAGCTGCCGCCTCACTCGGAAGGCTGCTGCCGAACGTGGGTGGTCCAAACGCCAACTGCCGTCGGCTGTACTCTGGGGTCATCCGGAGTATGGCCATGTACGGGGCGCCCGTCTGGGCGGACGCCCTCGGTCGCGCCAACAAGACCCTGCTGCGACGGCCGCAGCGGGTCATCGCGACGAGGGCGATACGCGGTTACCGGACGGTGTCCTGGACGGCGGCGTGCGTGCTGGCTGGCGATCCCCCCTGGGAATTGCAGGCGGAGATCCTCGCCGAAACGTATCATTTCGTGGCGGCGAGGAGATCCCGGGGGGAGCCCCCGACGTGGGAGGAGGTCGCACGCATGCGGAGGCAGGCGCAGGACACCCTGTTGCGGCGGTGGACGGAGGACCTGGCCCCGCCGGTCCCCGGGCAGTGGACGGTGGACGCGGTCAGGCCGGTCCTTCAGAAGTGGGTGAAGCGGCGGTTCGGCCCGCTGACCTTTCGTTTGGTGCAGGTGCTTTCCGGACACGGATGCTTCGGTAAGTATCTGCACCAAATCGCGAGACGGGAGGCGACTCCAGCCTGCCATGAGTGTGGGGCGCCAGAGGATACGGCGCTCCACACGCTGGAGGTGTGCGCCGCGTGGGAATCACAGCGGCGCGCGCTTTCGGCGCTAATCGGGCTGGATCTCTCGCTGCCGAGCGTCGTAAAAGCCATGCTCGACAGTGAGAGATCGTGGCAGGCGGCGGTATCCTTCTGCGAAGAGGTAATGACGCAGAAGGAGACCGCGGAGCGGGCCAGGGAGAGTGACGCCTCCGCTGACCCGCTCCGGCGCAGACGTACGGGGGCAAGGAGGAGGCGGTTTGCCCACTTCCTCCCCCCCTCGTAATAGTGGGGTCGCCGGCCGATAGTCGGGGGACTTCGGCCGGCCGGACGACGTGACCCCACAGGTCTGCGGGGTGGCCTTGTTGTGAGCGAGGCCACCCCAACTTTGTGCCGGGGCCCGGACGTTCAGACGCCCGGGCCTACCGCCGGGGCGGGGTGGAGACTGCTAACGCGACCCCATCTCGCCCCACTCAGGCGGATGTCTGCTCACACGTGGATGGTTTTTAGTCAGTAGGAGTCTGACATAACCCTTTGGTGCCCCCGCGCCGGAGGGTATCCATGATGGATTTTCCCCACGTTAAAAAAAAAAAAAAAAAAAAAAAAAAAAAAAAAAAAGGTTAGGTTCCCAGACCCCCTTGCTGGGTGCTAGGGGAGGAGTTGCTGGTCTCCTACTGGGCGCGTCCCCGGGTGGCGGATAGGGGAACGTCACTTGCTCTGTTGCGGGTGGCAGGGGTCTTCGGACCCCCGCGGACCAAACCAGCAGGTGTGGGCGCACCTTGAGCGGCTTGTCAGCCGCACGGCCTAGGGGAGTAAACCCCGATTAAAAATCTAAAGCTGTGATACAGCCACAACCATGGAATCGCTGACAAATATTTTATTACCCCAGGAGGGTACCGACGCTTCCAGCGTCGGAGAGTCCCTCCGCGTTCCGGCGCGCTGCCCCACCGAATCTGGGGGGGGCAATCAACGATCCTGTGGCTCGCCCGCAAAGGGTGTAGATATGGTGCCCGCGAAGGGCGGAGAAACGACCACGGCTACGAACTCGGACTCCGATAACAGCTTTCGGAGCGTTGGCTCAAACGGGCCGGCGCGCTCGGGGGCTGGTCTTCCCTCGCGGGACAGCAAGGGAAGATTCTTACGAAAGGACAAAGGCCCTTCTCAGGGCCAAAGCGACGGGAACCGCTTCGCAGCGCTGCCTGTGGACGACGAAGCGACGACCCCTGAAGTCGGCTTGCGGTCCTCGGATGGCAAGAAGAAGAAGAAGAAGAACAAGCGTCCTACGCCCTCGTCCTTCGCGTCTGGGCGCATCTACTCAGACGCGGAGAGCGAGGGTTTAGCGCTAACCAAAATAACCACAGCGCGAAGAGGGAAGTCTAGAGGAACCACGGCGGGCCCGTCCCGCGACAAGTTCCTCAAGCCTGCGCCTGTACAGCCTACCCGGACTGATATGTCAACGGACAACGAGTCCGATTTTGGCTCGTTGATTGACGAGGACATGTGCGCGCTCAACGCGCAAGAACTGAGGGCACGCGGGGGCGAGGGAGTCGCCGACATCCTTGAGGTTGCCCGGAGGTCCGGGAACCTAAAGGGTGGTTTTATAGCTCGCCTTAAAAAGTCGGCGATGTCCCTAAGGGAGGTAGTGGACACGTTGGCGAGCCGAACGGAGAGCAACGAAACACGGCAGCTTAGAGTTGAGTTGAACCGCGTCAAAATGGACAACGAGGCCCTGAGGGTTGAAGTGAAGTCGTTGCGGCGCGGCTTCAACGAGGCTAAGACGGAGGCAGCTGCGGCCACCGTTGCCGCCGCCAATGCCACTGCCTCGGTCGCCGGTCCACTCTCGACACTTTCGGGGGTGGACATAGTCGAGCAACTCAGGCCCTTATTGACCAGCCTAATTGACACCCGCATGGCAGAACTGGAAAAAAAGCTGTTGCAGGTCCCGTCAGCTCGCCAGCGAATGAGGGAGGGCTCGGTGTCCACCGTGCTACCACCTGCTTCTAAACACTCCGAGACGGCAGGCCCGTCTACAACCGCCCGGGAGGAGACCTGGGCGACCGTGGTGAAGAAGGGGAAGGGCAAGGGGAAGGGCAAGGGGAAGGGCAGGGGGAAGGAGAAGTCCTCCACCCCCGCCTCTACACCTGCACCCGCGGTTAAGCCTTCAGTGACCGCGGGCCCGACGGCCAATTTAACTAAAAAGCCGACCGCCAAAGAGGCCGGGAAGCAAACTGCGAAGCCTTCAGCAAAGCGGAAGCTGAAGGCTCCCAGGACCGCGGCAGTTATCCTGTCGCTGCAGCCGGACGCCGCGGAAAAGGGGGAGACATATTCTTCCGTCCTTCAAACGGCCAGGGACAAAATTAATATCGAGGAGCTGGGAATCGACCGGATCCGCTTCCGCCAAACGGCGACGGGAGCTAGGATGTGGGAGATCCCTGGCTCCGATAGGGTCGCGAAGGCGGACAGGCTGGCGGAGTCGCTTCGCGGAGCCCTGTCTGGGGTGGCGAGCATCGTCAGGCCCGTGAAAACAGCGGACGTGCGGATTTCGGGCCTGGACGAGACGGCCACCACGGAGGGAGTGGCAGCGGTGGTCGCCAAGGCAGCGGGATGCGACGTCGCCCTTGTGAGGGCTGGGGGGATCCGCTCCGGCTTCGCAGGTACGGGGTCCGTCCTGGTCTCCTGCCCACTTTCGGCAGCGAAAGTGCTGACCGAGAAGGGCAGGATATTAATCGGGTGGAGCTCGGCGCGCGTGGTGGCCCTGGAGGCGAGGCCCATGCGCTGCTACCGGTGCATGGGGCTGGGCCACACGCGCCCTCAGTGCCCGGCGTCCGTAGACAGGGGGGAGCTCTGCTTCCGTTGTGGACGCGCGGGCCACAAGGCGGCCGCCTGCGAAGAGGCCACTCCGCGTTGTGCGGTATGCGCGGAGAGCGGCAGGCCCTCCGGCCACACGATGGGAGGCCGCAAATGCAAGCCTGCGATGCAGAAAGGAAAAATCGCTGGGACCCGGGCCACCCCAGCGGTTTCAAGTAAAACTGCAGAAGTCGTCCCCTTGCCGGCGGACGTGGAGGTTGTGATGTCCGATTAACATGAACGTAGGACATCACAACTTCCTTCAGGCGAACCTCAACCACTGCGCCCGGGCCCAAGACCTGCTCATGCAGTCCCTGGCGCAGTGGCGCATAGATGTGGCGGTGGCGGCGGAGCCGTATTACGTTCCCAGCTCACACCCTTGTTGGGCTGCGGACCTTGACGGCTCCGTTGCCATCGTGGTTCGATCCGGAGGCGGCAGCCCCCCCCTCTCAGTCGAAGAGAAGGGGCCCGGGTATGTGGTAGCCAAGTGGGAAGAGTATGCGGTGGTTGGCGCATACTTCTCCCCCAACAAAACTGTAGCGGAGCTTGAGGTCTTCGTAGACCTCCTGGCCGCTGCGGTTGGAAGACAGGCGCCACGTCAGGTCGTCCTCCTCGGCGACCTGAACGCCAAAGCCCGGGACTGGGGCAACCCCTCCACTGACTCTCGTGGGGAAGTAGTCAGGGAGTGGGCGGTTACCGCGGGACTGACCCTCCTCAACACGGGGTCGGCTCACACGTGCGTACGACATAACGGGGGGTCCGTGGTGGACGTATCGTTCGCCTCCCCGTCCGTCGCCGCACGTGTGCGAGCTTGGAGGGTGCTGTCGGAGGTCGAGACTCTCTCGGACCACAAGTACGTGAGGTTCGAGGTTTCCACCTCCCACAGCCGAGGTGCGCCTCGGCACGCCGCGTCGCAATTTCCGCGCTGGGCCGCCAGCCGACTCGATGCGGATATGGCGAGGGAGGCGGCGATTGTCCAGTCGTGGTTCGCCGCTCCTACGAATCCGGAGGTAGACATTGCGGCGGACGACTTCCGCGACGCGGTTACGGCCGTGTGCGACGCGGCTATGCCGCGGTCCCGGCACCGCCCCGAACACCGCGGGGTCTATTGGTGGAGCTCAGAGATTGCGGATCTCCGAGCCGCCTGTATAAGGGCTCGGCGACCCTACGGACGCTGTAGGAGGCGACGCCACGGCCGGACAGACGAGCAGATGCCGGCCGTGGAGTTGGAGGTCGAGCGCCGGCTGTACGAGGCATACCGTGCCGCCAAGCGCGAACTACAGCTGGCTATCGTCAGGGCCAAGTCGCAGGCCTACGGCGAAGCCCTGGCAAGCCTCGACAGGGATCCGTGGGGGCGTCCGTACAAGGCTGCCCGGAAAAACTTCCGGCACCAGACGCCCCCGGTCGCCGAGTCGTTGGATGCCGCGGTCCTGGACAGGGTGCTGGATGGGCTCTTCCCCGCAAGGGACCCCAACCACACCCCTCCGTCGATGATCACTTCCCCTCTCGTCGAAGAGCTAGACGAGGCCTCCATCCCGCCTGTGTCGGAGGCGGAAATGGAGGTCGCGGTCCGCCGCCTGCGTGGAAAGAGTACGGCGCCCGGCCCGGATGGTATCCCGGGCCGGGTGCTGGGAATCGCCCTCCAGGAGATGGGTTACCGGCTTCGGGAGTTGTTCAGCGCTTGCCTCGCGTCTGGACGATTCCCGAAGCCGTGGAAGGAAGGGCGACTGTGCCTGTTGCGGAAGGAGGGGCGACCCGTCGACTCGCCCTCCGCCTACAGGCCCATCGTCCTGCTGGATGACACGGGTAAACTCCTGGAGAGTGTCGTGGCCTCCCGTGTCATTCGGCACCTGGAGGGAACTGGGCCCGGCCTGTCCGAGGCCCAGTACGGGTTCAGAGTGGGGCGATCCACATTAGATGCCCTGCTCTGGCTTAAAAGTTGGACGCAGGCGGCTGTCCGCGAGGGGGAAAAGGCGTTGGCTGTCTCACTGGACATCGCCAACGCCTTCAACAGCCTCCCGCACGCGACAATACAGGAGGCGCTTCGCCACCACCGTGTGCCCCTGTATCTGCGGAGGCTGTTGGGCGACTACCTCCAGGGTCGCGAGGTCCTGGTGGCGGGGCGCGACGGTCTGAGGCGACGTCGCGTCTCGTGCGGAGTTCCGCAGGGGTCAGTGCTTGGACCGCTCCTGTGGAACATCGGCTACGACTGGGTGCTTCGAGGCACGCTGCCCGCAAGCGTGCGGGTCTCGTGTTACGCCGACGACACCCTAGTCGTGGCCAAAGGAAGGGACCTTGCGGAGGTGATGCGGTCGGCCACGGCCGGCGCAACTCTCGTGGTCGGCCGTATACGGGCCCTGGGGCTGGAAGTCGCCCTGACGAAGACCGAGGCCCTACTGTTCCATGGGCCTCGGGGGGGACCCCCTCCAGGTACGCGGGTAACTCTGGACGGGGTCCCGGTCCGTGTGGGGACCCAGATGAGGTACCTGGGCCTCACCCTGGACGGGAGGTGGGCTTTCGGGGCTCACTTTGCCCAGCTGGCCCCGAGAGTCGTCAGAGCTGCCGCCTCACTCGGAAGGCTGCTGCCGAACGTGGGTGGTCCAAACGCCAACTGCCGTCGGCTGTACTCTGGGGTCATCCGGAGTATGGCCATGTACGGGGCGCCCGTCTGGGCGGACGCCCTCGGTCGCGCCAACAAGACCCTGCTGCGACGGCCGCAGCGGGTCATCGCGACGAGGGCGATACGCGGTTACCGGACGGTGTCCTGGACGGCGGCGTGCGTGCTGGCTGGCGATCCCCCCTGGGAATTGCAGGCGGAGATCCTCGCCGAAACGTATCATTTCGTGGCGGCGAGGAGATCCCGGGGGGAGCCCCCGACGTGGGAGGAGGTCGCACGCATGCGGAGGCAGGCGCAGGACACCCTGTTGCGGCGGTGGACGGAGGACCTGGCCCCGCCGGTCCCCGGGCAGTGGACGGTGGACGCGGTCAGGCCGGTCCTTCAGAAGTGGGTGAAGCGGCGGTTCGGCCCGTTGACCTTTCGTTTGGTGCAGGTGCTTTCCGGACACGGATGCTTCGGTAAGTATCTGCACCAAATCGCGAGACGGGAGGAGACTCCAGCCTGCCATGAGTGTGGGGCGCCAGAGGATACGGCGCTCCACACGCTGGAGGTGTGCGCCGCGTGGGAATCACAGCGGCGCGTGCTTTCGGCGGTAATCGGGCTGGATCTCTCGCTGCCGAGCGTCGTAAAAGCCATGCTCGACAGTGAGAGATCGTGGCAGGCGGCGGTATCCTTCTGCGAAGAGGTAATGACGCAGAAGGAGACCGCGGAGCGGGCCAGGGAGAGTGACGCCTCCGCTGACCCGCTCCGGCGCAGACGTACGGGGGCAAGGAGGAGGCGGTTTGCCCACTTCCTCCCCCCCTCGTAATAGTGGGGTCGCCGGCCGATAGTCGGGGGACTTCGGCCGGCCGGACGACGTGACCCCACAGGTCTGCGGGGTGGCCTTGTTGTGAGCGAGGCCACCCCAACTATGTGCCGGGGCCCGGACGTTCCGACGTCCGGGCCTACCGCCGGGGCGGGGTGGAGACTGCTAAAGCGACCCCATCTCGCCCCACTTAGGCGGATGTCTGCTCACACGTGGATGGTTTTTAGTCAGTAGGAGTCTGACATAACCCTTTGGTGCCCCCGCGCCGGAGGGTATCCATGATGGATTTTCCCCACGTTAAAAAAAAAAAAAAAAAAAAAAAGGTTAGGTTAGGTTAGGTTTAGGTTGATCCCGGGGGGAGCCCCCGACGTGGGAGGAGGTCGCACGCATGCGGAGGCAGGCGCAGGACACCCTGTTGCGGCGGTGGACGGAGGACCTGGCCCCGCCGGTCCCCGGGCAGTGGACGGTGGATGCGGTCAGGCCGGTCCTTCAGAAGTGGGTGAAGCGGCGGTTCGGCCCGTTGACCTTTCGTTTGGTGCAGGTGCTTTCCGGACACGGATGCTTCGGTAAATATCTGCACCAAATCGCGAGACGGGAGGCGACTCCAGCCTGCCATGAGTGTGGGGCGCCAGAGGATACGGCGCTCCACACGCTGGAGGTGTGCGCCGCGTGGGAATCACAGCGGCGCGCGCTTTCGGCGGTAATCGGGCTGGATCTCTCGCTGCCGAGCGTCGTAAAAGCCATGCTCGACAGTGAGAGATCGTGGCAGGCGGCGGTATCCTTCTGCGAAGAGGTAATGACGCAGAAGGAGACCGCGGAGCGGGCCAGGGAGAGTGACGCCTCCGCTGACCCGCTCCGGCGCAGACGTACGGGGGCAAGGAGGAGGCGGTTTGCCCACTTCCTCCCCCCCTCGTAATAGTGGGGTCGCCGGCCGATAGTCGGGGGACTTCGGCCGGCCGGACGACGTGACCCCACAGGTCTGCGGGGTGGCCTTGTTGTGAGCGAGGCCACCCCAACTTTGTGCCGGGGCCCGGACGTTCCGACGTCCGGGCCTACCGCCGGGGCGGGGTGGAGACTGCTAAAGCGACCCCATCTCGCCCCACTTAGGCGGATGTCTGCTCACACGTGGATGGTTTTTAGTCAGTAGGAGTCTGACATAACCCTTTGGTGCCCCCGCGCCGGAGGGTATCCATGATGGATTTTCCCCACGTTAAAAAAAAAAAAAAAAAAAAAAAAAAAAAAAAAAAAAAAAAAAAAAAAAAAAAAAAAAAAAAAAAAAGGTTAGGTTAGGTTAGGTTAGGTTAGGTTAGGTTTTTTTTTTTTTTTTTGCAATTTGTTTCGCTTGGGTTTTGTACAATATTTCTTTATAATGAGTTGTGCTTTTTTATATTTTAGTTGTGCGAAGTATGAAGTGGAGTGGAGAGGGTGGGTGCTGCGATTTGATACAGATGTCCCCCTCTCCACTTCCAGAAGGGCTCGAGTTCCGGCGGACAGCTTAATGAGTATATTTACTGCGATGACCGGAACACGTTCCCAAATGAATTGATGATGTGTATTATGAAAATGATGTGGGAGTGTGTGAGGTGGGATGAGTATGTGTGAATTGTAATGGGGAATGTACGGTGTTAATAATTTACGATGTTGATGTCTAATTAACAAGCAAATTCGAGAAACATTAACAATTAGTGGTAATGAGATAAATTACAGTGTTGAGCAATTAGGCGAATTTGAGATACATTAATTATCGACCAATCAATAACAATAATTAAACAATCGAGCAAGTTTGAGAAACATCAATAGAATATGGTGAAGAGTAGGCAAGAGCAAATGCAATGATAGACAAGTGTTTTATACATTAATAATTAGTGGCAATGAATTAATAATTTACAATCTTTGATATTTACTTGAGACACGTTAAGAACTGATTAATTAGCAATTTTTGATATTGCCTCGAGATACATTAATAATTAATAATAATTAAACATGAGGCAAATTTGAGAAACATCAGTAAAATATGGTTAAAAGTAGACAAAAGCAAATGCAATGATAATCAAGTGTTTTATGAATTAATGATTACTGGTAATGAGTTAATAATTTACAATTTGATATTTTCTTAGGATACATTAATAGTTAAATAATTTACAATATTGATATTAGTTTGAGATACTATATGAGAAACATCAATAAAATATGGTATAAATTAGACAAGAGCAAATGCACTGATAGTCAAGTGTTTTATAAATGAATGATTACTGGTAATGAGTTAATAATTTACAATTTTGATATTTACTTGAGATACATTATTAATGGCATAATTAACAATTTTGATATGACTTTGAGATACATTAATAATGGCATAATTTACAATTTTGATATTTACTTGAGATACATTAATAATTAAATAATTTACAATGTTGATATTACTTTGAGATACATTAATAAGTAAATAATAATTAAACATCAGGCTTTGTTTTTTTTTTTTTTTTTTGTTTTTTTTTTTTTTTTTTTTTTTTTTTTTTTTTTTTTTTTTTTTTTTTTTTTTTTTTTTTTTTTTTTTTTTCATGGCAGTTGTATGTCGCTTTTTTGTAGTGTCTTTTTTTTTTTTTTTATAGGTATATAGAAATAGTACAATAGTAAAATAAATTTAAAGTAAAAGACAGAATAAGATTAATTATGTACATGTGATAAATTAATTATGTGGAGTTATACTCCTTGAGCGCGTTAATGACCGAGCTCGACAAACGGACGAAAGAGTCGACGCAGGACTGATGTTTAAGTAAGTCCACAAAGTTGAACGGGTCAATATCGAGGTGTCTGCAGACTTGGGTGTGATTAAAACGGGCTGCTGTGAAGCGAGGGCACTGTCGGAGGAGGTGATCGATCGTCTGTGACGTTTGGTCATCGCAGGGACAGACGTCGGACTCGGTGATGTGGAATTTGTATAGATATGATTTGCTGTATGAGTGTCCTGATAGCGTTTGTGTAAGTGTAAAGGAGATGTGTGTATTTTGGAAGAGGGTGTGTATGTGATCAAGTGTGGGAAGAAGATTCCGAGTATGTTGCCCCTCTTGTGCTTCTTCCGAGAAGGGTCATCTCTCTGGCCATGCGTTTGGTGTAGCTTATGGGAAAGGAGGAGTAATCCGATGCTTTATGCAGGAGTGCCGCGCTCTTAGCCGCCGTGTCAGCAGCTTCATTGCCGGCTATGCCAACGTGACTTTTGACCCACGCAAGCTCAATGCGGCCGGTGTGTGAGTGGGTGTGTAGTGTGTGGTGTATAAGCGATACGAGAGGGTGTGTGTTGCTTCGGTGCTGGGTGGCTTGGATAGCCGCCTTAGAGTCAGAGAGTATGAGAGTGTGCGGGTGTTTATGTAGGGAAGCCCACTTGGCGGCTTCAAGTATGGCGAGAAGTTCTGCTTGGAACACGGAGCAGCTGCAGTGCAATTTGAACTTTTTGATGACCGATCGACCTCTTTCGTCATAGCAGATAAAAGCGGCGCCGACCGAGCCATCGTCCAATTTACTGCCGTCCGTGTATATGGAGAATATGGGATGAGGGTGTGAGGAGAGGAATTCGGCGATTTGCGATTCGTTATAAAAGTAGTGGGGTGCAAGAGTAACGCGGTCTGCGGGGTGTAGGAGGTTATGGGGGGGAGTCTGTTTTTCGAGAGCGATGTCGTCAGGAAGAAATGAGCTTGTGCCATCGAGTCTGGTGGTTTCGATTTCTCTGACCTCAAGGACTTTCAAGTCTATGGGAGTGAATCTGGCTAGTGCTATCGCAGCGACGGTGGAGATGGTTCGGAAGCCCCTGATGGCCCTGATTGCGAAGCCGCGCTGCAGGCCGAGTAGCTTTTTGGCAGCACACTTCTTTCTGACGACATGGCCCCAGATGCCGGCGGCGTACGTTATGATGGGTTGTATGACTTGGTTATAGATCGTGCGGATATTTTCGGGATGAGCTCCCCAAGTGGGCCTGCAGTATAGTATCAGTTTCTGGAAGATGAGTGTGGCTTTGGTGATGATGTGTGTCAGGTGTTTCTGGAAGAGTAATTTTTCGTCAAGGATAACACCAAGTAGTTTAATGCTATCCTGCATGTGTAGTGGATGGGAGTCGATGTGTATGCGTGCCCGTTTAGCCTTTCCACTGAAGGCGATGGCTTGCGTCTTGTTGGGGCTAAACGTGAGCTTGACCCCTCGTCCCCAGCTCACGATAGCGTTAAGTGCGTGCTCAGTGTTGTTTTGTAATGTGGTTAAATCCCTGGCGGACGCGACGAGTAGTACATCATCCGCGAAAGCCTGGAGTCGGCACCCAGAGGGCAAATCGAGCTCCAGAAGCTCGTCGAGGATGATGTTCCATAGGACTGGGCCGCAGGCTGATCCCTGGATGCAGCCCTTGGACATGGTCTTGGAGATCCGGGATCCGGCGTGGTCTAAAATTACCGTTCGGTCAGTGGTATAGCTGAGTATTAGTCGGTAGATGTTAGAGGGACAGTCTATGTGTCTAAGGCGATGGAAGAGAGCCGGCCACCAGGCGTTGTCAAATGCCGCTTTTATGTCGAGTGAGACCGCTATTGTCATGAGTCCATTATTCTTGTCCGTCTTGATCTGGTCGATGGCTGCCCGAAGAGCAGCAGTTGTGTTGGTCTGGGGTTTGAACCCGTACTGTCTGTCGTTTAATTTGCCCGCTTTCGCCGCAGTGTACGTGACTCGGCGGACAAAGAGTTTTTCCAGGGCTTTGCCGAATACGGGGAGCAGTCCGATCGGTCGGTAGGAGTTTAAGTCAGTGTGATCGCTTTTGTTGGGTTTTGGTATTATCTTAACATATGCTCTCTTCCATTGTCTGGGAAAGTGGTGTAGAGCGAGGCAGCGATTCATTACATCTGTGATGAGGCCTGGGAGGAGTAGGGAAGATTTAAAGCAGATGTCGGCAGTGAGGTTGTCGAGGCCGGGGGCCTTTTTGGGGCTCATGTCCTTGAGCACTTCTAGTACTTCCTGTGTAGTGAAGGGAGGGTCAGGTTCGGTGGAGGATGGGGTGGAGAGGGTCGATCTCAGAAAGGAGTGTCGTGGTTCAATGTCTGGGTCGTCATCGGGGTAGAATCTGTCTAGTAGAGCTTTGGCTGTGTCGTGTCCGTCCGTTGTGTATGTGTTGTCGGCGGTCTTGAGAGTTGCCGGGGGGATTCGTGGGCTCGATTCCTTTATGAGCCTGTTGGTGAGAGTCCAAACGTTCTCTTTTGTCTGTAATTCACAGAACCTTCTGAAGCTGGTCGTGGATTCCGCTCTAAGTTCATTGGCGTAAGTCGCTTTGAGTTCGAGGAGCTGGCTGCCGAGAGATTCGGTAGGCCCCCCATTTCTCTTGGCAACGTGTAGCGCTCGATGCAAGGATATGACTTCGCGCTTACGAGTCTCCAGGGCTTCGGTCCACCAGGGAGGTTTTGGCTTGGAGCCGGGAGTCCTGATGGGCATGGACTCCTTGCAGGCAGAGTGTATGGTGTCAGTGAGTTTGTCGATAAAGAGTTCGAGATCGTCGTTGTTAAGTGTATCTATCTGGGTGTCAAGTAGGTTGTTAGCGAGCGCGTGTGTGAGTAGCGCACTGTTAAAAGTGGGCCAGTGAGCTTTGTGGTTTTTGTATAGGAAGGTAGATGTGTTGCTGTGTTGTGTAGTGTGCGTGGATGAGTGTGACTGATTATGGGTAATTGTAAAGTCAATAGCATTGTGTTCAGAGGAGGGGCATGCGTTCATGTTCACCTTCCAGTGTGTGATGTTTTGGTGTAAAGAAGCTGAGGCGAGTGTTATGTCAATGATGGAAGAGCGATAGCGCCGGTAGGAGGTCGTTTCAAATGTGGGCGTGGAGCCGGTGTTACAGACGTATAAGTCGTTCGCGTGCGCCATGGTGACGATGTCAGCCCCACGTGCGTTGGCGCGAGCGCTTCCCCACGAAGGGTGCCAGCCGTTTAGGTCGCCCCCTAGGACGCAATCGATTTGTGTGTTGTGTTGGAGGAAGCGGTCTGTGAGTTCGAGTGTATTGTGTGTGTCTGTTCTTGGTTCTATGTAAATGGATATGATGTGTATTTGTGTGTGCCCTAATTGTGCCCGAACAATACATAGGTTCGGAGACGAGTGTTCAGAGATGCCCAGAATAGGGCCGATTCCGGATTTAGTGATAATGCAGCTTTTAACTTTCCTATTTGGGGATGGAAATTGAAACAAATTAAGACCGTTTATATTTTTAACCTTGTCTCCTGCCCCTATGTAAGGTTCAGTCACGAGGGCGATGTTGTGTTTGCTGTGAGTGAAGTATTGGATGAGTTCGTGAAAGGTGTGTTTAGATTTGTCCGTGTTGCACTGCAGTATGTGAATTTTAGGCCGTGAATCCATAATCGATGTTATTATTAGTTTTATTGCGCATCGCCCTCAGAATAGGGCACGTGTTAGACATGGCTTTGTGTTCTGTTGGGTACTTGTTCTCAAACCTGGTGTTGTGTGTGGTGCAGTTATAGCACTTGGGTGTGGAGTCCTTGACTTGGCATTCGGTGTGTGAATGGTCGCCTTGCGCGCAGTGTGCGCAGCGGCCGGTGGGTGTTTTGCAGTGAGCTTTCGTGTGTCCGAACTGCAGACACGACAGGCATTGTAGGAACGGAGAAAATTCCTCTATATGGACTCGCTGATAGTCCACACGCACTCTCTCCATTCCCATGAGTGTACGGAATGCCCTGGGGCTGGTGATTATGACGGCATTGTATAAGGCTGTGTTTCTGTTGTCACGGATGAATTTAAGTGAGATGTCGTTTTGGTTGTACTCACCGAGCTCCTGGTTCTGTCCCAGGATGACCTCGATCAGCTCCTCTTTCGTGGTTTCCTTCGCTATCCCTTTTAGAATAGCCATGGGTTTGAGTCTGGTGGCCACCTCGGCCTTGACTTTTGAATCGCTGTCAGTGTTTAGCCTTTTTAAGGCGTCGTCCCTGTCCTCAGGTTTGTCGAACTCGACACGGATTTTACCCTTTGAAACTGGGGTAACTCTAGCGGGGCCGTATGCCAATTTCTTAAAAGATATGGATTGTCGGAAGGCGTCGACTGCTTCTTGCCTGCTGCTGGTGTGAGACTTCGTGGTGATGATAATAGCGGGTCTTGTGACGGGCGGCTGGGTCACGACGATTCGGGCCGGAGCTTTGTTGATCGGTGGGCCAGGGGCGGCGTGAGCGTGCCCAGGCCTTTTCGCCATGCTGGCGTACGTGATGGTGTTGTCCTCAGCTGGTTGGACGTCCTTTGTCTTTGGGTCTTGCCTGAGCTTCGCAATTTCTAGCCGAATTTCTTGGCGGAACTCTTGTCGTATCTCCTTAATGAGGTCTTTTTTCATGTCTCCCAGGAGGTCAATGTTTTGTACCTTTTCTGTAGGGGGGGCGTCAAGATGTAACGTAACACGTAAACACAGTTCAGTCCTAAGTTATTGGTGCCATAAATTTTAGTTATACTTAAGATTACAAACGCATAAATTGAAATGTGAGTTGACACATAAACATAAAACAGTCAACTCAATGAACGAAAATGGTTCAAATCCATTAGGGACTCAAATTTTAAGTTGTACTTGAATAGGAATTTATTAGTTGGGAACTAAAACAGTTTTAGCTAGTTGTTAAAATATTAGAGTGGTAAATTTTATATTCGAGACAGGCTTAAAATTTTGTGTTGACAGATTCGATAAAACGATGATAAGGGAATGTTCTAAGGGCCAGTTTCCACTGATTGATATAATCGCGATTAGTTCGACATAAAGTCGGTTTACGCATTTAACAAAGTTTAGAGCTGGAAATTGCATTTCACTAACATAAACTAAACGCAGTTAGAGAATAACGGCTGAACCGATTGCACTAATTCTTTTTTTTTTGTGTTCCTTGAAGTATGAGGATGTTTGTTACAGAGAGGAATTTTAAAGGGATTGCCTGAAAAAGTCTTAAAACAGCACTTTGCTATGTTCTCATACAAATAATTCGTAATAATAATTAAACGAAAGCAAGGTTAGAATCGAACTATAAATTCGATTAAGCAAAGCATAATTCTGTTAAGCGGTGGAACCCGGGCCTAAGGGTTCGACCCGGCGTATGAGTGGGTTTTTTGCTGTAATTACAGGACGCCGGGGTTGCCATCACAAAGTTTTGAGTTACCTTGTTTGGATTAAAAACTACAAAATTGACGTGTATTTACGTTACATTAACACGTAAGGTTAAAAATGACGATAATCGGTTAAATAACTTCCTTTTGAAATCGGTTGAATAATACATTATTCTTCACAACCGTCATACAAATTTATTATAACTAACATTGTTTTCTTCGGCTTTATTCAATGTATATTTGTTTTTCCCTTTTATTGTTTATCTTTGTTGTGTTTTTGTTTAATTGATTTACGCAATTTCCTTCGGATCGGATAAAAGTGCTTACAGCCAGTAAAGCTCAATTTATTGAGGAAGTAATAATTTTATTCCTTGTTTTTTGTGTAATAATTTTATTCCTTGGTTTTGTGTTGCACTATAATGACTTATAAACTATCGGGAAAGAACAATTACACATGGGATTGCCGTATTTTTTTTGAACACGGCAATGTACCGCGGGGATCACCGAATTTCCGTAAAACACGGGAATTGCTGTGAGTATGGTATCACTGCAGAGCGCATTGGTGGACGTGTTAGGGTGGGGGAAAAACAGACGCGAGATTTCAATATATACGATGGGAGTTTGAATTCGTGGCAGTCAGTTTGACATTCAAATTTGAATTCGGAGTTCGAAGCGGTAGGCCTCCGCGGCCGTCGTGGCCCTTGGCTGGCTAAGTTATGGAATTTCTGAATTAGATTAAAGATAGAAATACCTAAAAAGTATTTTTTAGATCTGATTCAGAGATTTCATTAGCGTAAGCTGGCCAAGTGGCTATGTAGCTTCAGTGTAGATCGCGAATTAGTTTTAATTTATTTTTTACTGATTATTATTAAGTGCAATTCTTTATTATAAAATTTTAATTGTAATCCGCTAAATAAATTCAGTGAAAGACCTGTGATGAAGCGCTCCTGATTGGTTCGAATGCATTAATTTTTTTATTTATTTGCATGTTTGGGTTTCTGCATGTTGTGTTTCTTTTACTGATTTTTATAACTTTTACGGAGACTTTTAATAAAAGATATCTAATGAATTATTAGCTAGGTTTACATCGATACTATTAATTATTGATTGAATATTGAAAGGAATTATTATCTAGGTTTACATTGATATTATTAATTATTGATTGATTAATGAATGGAATTATTATGAAATAAGCCTTATGACCATAATTATATTGAATTTAACTGATAAAATGAAACATAACTTAAGTAAATAACCACAATATGATGTTGTTAGAATAAAATGAAATTACATCTGTTTGACTTTAAAATACATATATAAATTGAATGAATCTTGGTTAAAACTATCATATTAGATATTAAGGGTTAAATAGATTTTCGTTAGGGTGTATTTAAATAATGAAATGAGATTTTACTATGTCATTACTTTGGAAGTAAATAGAGTGATGAATAATTCTAGGAAAATATGACCTATAAACAAACTAATGATTAGTTGTCGTATCTTATTGAATATTCTCTACATATAAATATGCTTCTATTGTATGTATATGTATATATGTATATATATATATATATGTGTGTATTTGACTTCATTTTGACATTACACAAACTTTGTAGTTCAAACATTAATTTAAGAACTTGTAGATCTTAAATATATGTTGGAGCGAGGTAACACAGGTGGTTTGTAGTCTTGAATGAGTTCAAGGATACTTTTAGCTCTTGAATACATTCTAAGATGAGGTAATTACACACTGAACTATGACATTACGCAAACTATTGTAGTTTTGAACATTGATCTAAGAATTTATGTTCTTGGATGTGTGTCAAGACGAGGTAACTGGTAGACTGGGGTGTCTCATTCTTACGATGACTTTCATTGAACTATATAAACCGTGTTCAGGTGAATCCATAAATGTTTGTATTCGCCAGTGTTTTATTATAGGTTTCCCCTATAAGGCTAGGCCTGTCTAAGCCACAGTTCTTCGCGTCATCGATGCTAGGTAGTTCCTAATCTAGGTCTATCTAGTAAAGAAAGTTGCGAGTACTTCCTACCAACCTCTGCGTTTGTGTTTGCCTAACTGAACTATGTTCTTGGTAAATACTATACGTACGTTTACTTATCTTTGATAAGAATTCCTCATCTTTGATGAGAGACATTGGACAAACTCCACCAAACACCTAGTGTATGGTCGATGTTTGAACTGCAACAAAGGTTAGTAATTTAGATTTGGACAGTGGTATGAAGTTCTATTTTAGACTAATAGAGAAACATATTCACTTTTCCAATTAATTTATTGCTAATTTTTGTGGACAGTCTCTGTTAAGTCCTAAGGCGGATTTACTGAGATTTAAGCCAAGCCTTAATCAAGTCCTCTTGTGTTTTTCAAACATACAAACATTGATGGATCATAAAACCTATTAAATATACATTCTCTCTTCATTGTGAAAATGAGATACTCTCAGAGATTCTGATTGAGTAAATGAATATGTTATATTTTAATTGTTTTATTTATCTCTCGACACTACTATGTCCTTTGATAAATCCATTCAGTTCCTAAGAGAGCCTGATATATTCAAATGTTTAACAACTTAATTACTGGTTCAATGTTTCAATTGAACAACCTATTCTGGTTAATGAATGCTGTTTCATGTGAATGCTGTAAGTCATGCAAAGACAAACCTACACAATACACCTACTCTACATGTTGGTCATATACCTTTAATTATTCTTATTTTCCTTATAGGACACTCGAAAGGTTACGCTGTCGCCAGTCGCTAGTCGCCGACGACCCATCTCACAATGGTGGCGAGGCTTGACAATATAGCTGACTATAGACCCGTAACTCAGTAGGTCTTTCCTATGGGAAATTACACTACACAATCCAATTGTGGCAAAAGTAGTAGGTTTCGTGATCGAATTTCAAAGTAGTTGTGTGACCGAAGTTCCCGTATGGGCTAGTAAGCACACAATGAAAAGATCAGTAGACACGATCTCCTTTTGTTCACGTGGAACACATCTTAATACCATGTCTGATTACAGCTTGGTAATTACATCAACTCTAGTAATTCACTGGCTATGTCTATATGACGTCCCAAGGGATTACTCAAATACAGTCATTGCATGATTGTGCTGCAGCGATATGAAACAAGCATTTGTTAGACAGGATATATTTCCGTCTAACTTACTGTAGAAATTTGGGTACTCTCATTTCCTACCTACTACCTTTCTTTTGATTGGATAGCACCAACGTTGTGCCTAATTTAATTTAGAGCCTTCAGCACGGTGTGGATTGGATTGGGGTCGGAGGGGCTTGGTGGTTGCGACCCCCCGGGTTCAATTGAACCCGGCCTTTTAATTCCTTAATACCTATAAACCCTATCCTAACAGATTAACACATACAAACAAACACTACACATTATTTTTCACTATTATCTGAGATAATTTATTAACTGAATAAATTATTTCAAGATAATTAATAACTATATAATATGTATTTAATCATTATTTCATTTACTTATATATTTTTATTTATTTCATTTGTTTAGAGTTATTAGAATCTGTCTATTATATCAGGTTTGAACTAAAAATACATGTGGGAGAAACTTAGACACTATTCAATTAATCAATGTCATTATAGAATATCCTATATATATAATTATTAAACTTTATTTCTATTTTAGCTATCTAGATTCACTAAAAATATTAGCAATTATAAATTACACATACTTAAGGAGACGTCAGATATTTAGTTAAACAGTAGGTGATAGTTATTTCTAAATAAATAAGTCTATTACTATTTATTCTTAACGGTTCTAATTTACTAAATTTTATTAATTCCTAATTAATTTACTAATAAGGTGTTATAAAGCTTAATATCTTTCTTTCCTTTTAATAGTATTCCAGGAGTTAGTTATCTATAGCATTTATATCACTGGTAAGTGTAAATATCTTTCAATTAAATTTTAGGATAAATTAATTTCAGGAATTTAATGTCATTATGCAGAGATGTTAATTAAAATTAATGGCTAGGTAGGATATTAGTTAGAGTTATGTAGAAATCAAGGCTTCTAATAACATATACTATGTCTTTCCTTCGGCATACCATAAAAAGAACTGAAGTTACTCTGAAACAAAAATCAAACACAACGTAGAGTCCTTCCTTATACTAGACGATCACAATTATAAGGCCAAAGACATTTAATGTTCTCTTAAGCTTAATTTTAGCTTGTAACGCCACTACCCTGATAGTGTTACAAATTGGTCCACGTGACCAGGATATGATAATGGGTCTTAGGTCATCCATAGGAGATCATTACAAAATGGTGACGTGACTAAGATTATCATAAATATGGTGAATAGTTATCACCCCATAGTATAGTATAGTATCATTACAAAATGGTGCCGTGACCAGGATGTCATAATGTGATGATTGGTTATCATTGCATAGTAGTAGATCATTACAAAATGGTGCCGTGACCAGGATGTTATAAATTTATATATGTTGGGGTCTTTCTCATCACACCCCATAGTATAGGAGAACGTTTCAAAGAGCAGGCGCCGGGGTGGGGTTAGAAGAAGTGTAAAGTTTCGATAGTCTATTGATCTCGTCCGCTGCCGCTAAGACAGCAGCTTTGTTTATCCTGCTAGTGTTGGAGCCAGTTGTGATTGCTGTTTCTATGTGCATAGTTAATTTTTCGATGGCCTCCACGAAGGTGGTGTGGTCAGAGACGTCGTCGGGAGACGTTGGCAGAGACGTAAGCATTTTTCTATATTCGGCAGATTCTCTAAGGGCGTTTTTCCCACCTTTATTGCGGGATTGCGAAGGCTCTCGGCTTCTTCCTTCGATGGGGGAGTGTGATATCGGCATTTTTGTTTTAAATTATTTTAAGGGTAAGAGTAGGTAAAAGGGGTTGTCGAAAGGTATTTGGAAACGACCGCTTAAAAATCGGCAGAGTTTTGTAGGAGTTATGAATTTTGAATAAATTAGGGATTTACTTGAGATTTTTAAAATTTTATAACTTCAACCCCCTGTGAGGCAGGGGGATGAGAGTAGACAACAGGATATGAAACGTAAAGAACTATTTTAAATAGGAAAAAAATTTCAATAATTTAAAATTTTTGGGGGTGAGGGGGGAGGTTGGGGTATGTTAGGGGTAGGCGAGGGGGGTGAATTGGTAAGAATTATGTAGATAAAAGAAAAATAATGCAGAAAGCGAAAACCGCGGTGAAATAGGCCAAATATTTAAAAAGTTATAGAATTTAAAAGAAAAACTGGGTATAACTGTTTTGCACCAACCCCACGTGAGGCAGGGGGATGAAAATTTTACAACAAAAATAAAACGTTACAGGCTGATATATAAGATAAAATTAATTGTGAAAAGATTTAAAATTCGGGGGGGTGGGGGGGCGTAAGTTGTGAAAGGGGTAGTTTAGGGGTGTAAATTAGCAGGGATTGGATAGAGATAATGAAATAGATGAGAATTGCTCAAACCGCAGTCAAATCGGACTAAAAATGGATTTTTAAGAGGCGAAAACAGGTCTCTAAAATAATTACGTAAGTTGAAAATCGACTTTTTTCCCCGTGGAAAACCAGGGAGTCGATAATATGAAAGAGAAACACAATTAGTGGATACTGTCCGAAGGAAATTAATAAAAAGTTAAAAACAGCGAAGTTATGAAGGAATGAATATTAACGAGTAAAATAACGTATTCACAAACTTAACTCTGCGGTTCGTGTTATACGAGGCAAAGTTTATAATTGCTATATCTCGAAAAGTATGTACTCAAAAATTCTGTTTAATGTTTCGTAATATATGTAAGGATACACTGTACATATATAAGTAAATAAAATTTTATTTGGAAGCTTGTGAATATTTTATATCTCGCTAGGAAAGTTATTGATTAATTTTTCGGACTACGACTTAAATTTGTAAAAATGATAATTTAAAATATACAAACTCCCTGTGAGGCAGGGGGATGAAAATTTATACACGGTATTTAGGATGATTGAGGATATAAGTAGCAAAATAAAATTTGGAAAAAGTGAATTTTTAGGGGTTGAAGAGAAAATAAGGGTGTTAGGGGGTGGGCGAGGGGGTTGGATGTAAAATACTAAGGAAGAACAAGTAATAACGAGTATATTACCGAAGACCGCGAGGAGATCGGGCAACGGGTACCGGAGTTATAAGGAAATATATATATTCTAAAAATAGAATTGTATGAAGTACTTACGTGACCCAGTTTCACTTTTTTAAGATTCTTTAACCGACTAATGCTTTATAACAAAGAGGTAATGAGTTTAAGTAATTTTTTAAAATGCTATTTTAGGCCTAGTTATTCAGATTTTTGGAAAACAAAAACTATATTGGTGATCAGGAGGACCAGGAGAAGGTGTTGCGAGTGGAAAATTTGGAAAAACTGAAGGTTTTCTGAGGGGGGGGGAGGGGTGAAGTTTTTTTATTGTTGTATAGGATAGAGGAAAATAAGACAATGAATTATGTGAAAACCGCAGCGTTCTAGTGCCAGGATATCCAGAGTTACAGAATTTATCCGTTTTTCACAAATTTTAAAAACTGTGCTCGTACAAACTTAATTGTGCGGTCGGTTCTGAGTCCGCGTTGCGGGAATGAATGCACTGTATTTTGAGTTCTTGATGGAAAATTATGATTTAACCACTGTTTTATTCCGTATTAAATTGTGTATTGTTTACTAAAATAAAATTACTATGCACTTGCTTGAAATAAAAAGTTATTTGCCAACGAAAATCACTGAAGTTTTTCTCATAAGTTGGTCCTGGTTTTCTCACTGAATTTAAATAAATTTAAAATTCTTTTTGCACAAGAGTCTTACCTGAGGCAAGGCTGATCTGATGGTAAAACGAGGATGGGCGTTCCACGCGTATAGTGCAAATGAGGCAAAAATGGACCGTGGGAAAAAAAGTTAAAAAGTTCAAAAACAGTCACTAAATTTAGTCCAAAAAATCTGAATTTTCACAGAGTTATAGAGGATCCTGAGTACTATTAAAATGTGCAAAAATAAAGGGGGGTCGTCGATCTGTATCGAACGCCGCACGCACTTAAAGTTAAAAACTTTTTACTTTGCGAGCAAAACACTGTGAAATCTCTATAGTTTATGTTGCGATTTTAATAAAAAGTACACCAAATTGAAGAGTAACTCAAGACGAAGAAAATGACGTATAATCACTGCACTGAATTTAAAACTATAGGAGCTGTGAATTTATTAAAGTTTGTATGGACGCAAAACACTGTTTTGTTCACTGTTAGGTTTAAATTAAACACTAAAAAGCATTTTAAAAATCAACGGATTGTCCGAAAAATTATTTCAAAACCACCAGCGGAATGCTGGCGGCAGCGCGCAACTTTTGATGTAGGTTTCGGATTTTTTTGCCTTAAGAAGCCGAAAAAGTGGATTTTTTTGCACGGAGCGACGCGGAAATGATGCGTTCGCTTCGGCTTCGCGCGCCAGACTGGGTTAGGTTTTTTTTTTTTTTTTTTTTTTTTTTTCTTCTTGCCCCTGCACGTTATGCGAGACGTTATTAGCTAGTTACTCTTTCATACCAGTTCTCGCTTTCATGCCTCTCGTACTTTCATTCCGCATACTTTTTCTTTCTTGCATTCATCATCTTTCACCGATCAGGGTGGGTTCCCTCTACTTCAAGGCCTAATTTTATTCAGTTGCTACCTTACTTATTTCTGAGTACAAGGGTAAATAATTTCACACAATTGGTTTTTCAAATAATGTTTTTGTTATACAGGGTTTTCTAAAGACGTATGGATTAATGTGATATATTGTCGACATGATATGGAATGATTGATGACTGGGTTAGGTTAGGTTAGGTTAGGTTAGGTTAGGTTAGGTTAGGTTAGGTTAGGTTAGGTTAGGTTAGGTTAGGTTAGGTTAGGTTAGGTTAGGTTTTTTTTTTTTTTTTTTTTTTTTTTTTTTTCTTTTTTTTTTTTTTTTTTTTTTTATTCTATACCCCCGGATTGTTATAATTCCGGGTCTTTGTTTGCTATTTACTCTTTCATACCAGTTCTCGCTTTCATGCCTCTCGTACTTTCATGCTGCATACTTATTCTTTCTTTCATTCATCTCTTTCTTACTCGGGGTGGGTTCCCCTCTACTTTAGGGCCTATCTGTACTGGGCTACTTCTCTTATTTCTAGTAACTCGGGGTAAATAACTCGACAATTTTGTTTCAAAACTTTTTCGTTTACAATGTTTTTTTTTTTTTTTTTTTTTTTTTTTTTTCAATGGTTGGTTGACAATACATTTTGTTCTGGGGATTTTACTATCGCCATTGCAAAATAGTTTAGTATTTAATAATCTTTACATTGTTTATTACAGGGTCTCTGTTATATTTGTTTAGTACAATTAACAATTACTTTACAATTAACAAATTATTTTATGATTAACAATAATTTTAATAACTTTTTGTCGAAAAAGTTCTATGCTTATGGTATGCTTACATTAATTTCATTTTCTTAATAACTATTTTAATTTTACAGTTATTTAAGTGTATTATCTAATTTCCATATTAATATGGGATTAAGTACTAACAATTTATACATATTATTTTCTAGTATCTTTGCTGGAACACTATTTTTATTTTACAACCGTCCTGGTGTCATTGACTGACTTTACATTATTGTGTACTAAGCTTATATTTTAACAGTTTGACAACTTATTTTAATCTATTAAACCTAACTAATCAATGCTATGGTTAGGTTAGGTTAGGTTAGGTTAGGTTAGGTTAGGTTAGGTTAGGTTAGGTTAGGTTAGGTTAGGTTAGGTTAGGTTTTTTTTTTTTTTTTTTTTTTTTTTTTTTTTTTTTTTTTTTTTTTTTTTTTTATTCTGTGCCCCCGGATTGTTATATTTCCGGGTCTTTATCTGCTAATTTACTCTTTCATACCAGTTCTCGCTTTCATGCCTCTCGTACTTTCATGCTGCATACTAATGTCTTTCTTTCATCCATCACCTTTCTCTGATCAGGGTGGGTTCCCTCTACTGATAAGGCCTACTGTTTTATATCTCAGCTTTTATTTCTATATTTGGCTACCTTACTTGTATGCTTTATGGCTACTTTACTTATCCATATTTATATTTTTCTTTTAAACAAGGGGTAAATAAATTTTGCACATTTTTGTTTTATCAATTTTTGTTATACATGGTATCGGGTCTTAGGTCTATTTGTATTTATGCGTTACATTTGTCTTGATGATTGACATAATCGTCATTACAAATTTATTGCTATTTACTCTATGTCTTTATACATTTTTGTGGTTCTATATTTAGGTCTTTGTTTTATCTAGGTCCAGTTTAACATTATAAATTTTTCTTACTTATTATTAACAGTTTTACTTACTATACTAGAATAACTATAACATTTTCTTATATTTGATGTTTGAATTTTTTATGTATTATAATCCTAGACTCAAACTTACAGTTCGATAGCTTATTCTAATCCTTATTTAACTAGTTTGCCTATGCTATTAACTTATATACAAATTATATAATTATAGCATATTTGCCTGCCTTTTTAATAGCGAGCAAAACATTTACTTGCCGCCTCTTATTTTCAGGATAGGAACCTGCCATCAAATTTCCAGAACCCGTGTGATTGCAATCTGACCCGTGATACCAGTCGAAGAAGTCCTGCACGGAGTCAACGGCTGCGCGTTCCCCTCTTGTTCTGCTGGAGTCTTGTCCCGCAACAAACATACAATTTTCCTCCGAAAACAAGACCCCCGCAGAGTGTCTCGCGCGTTTTCGCCGGGGATGGAGACTTCCTGCTAGCATGCCACTGTGCCGGCCATCGCACCCTCACGAGTACGCGACCGTTGACCGCGCCAAGTCGTCCCACCTCTTCCTAACCGGGCAGTCACTGCTGAAGGCGTTGTGGTCCAACTTGTCCAATTTCGCCTTCCGGCAGTTCCTGCAGGAGGGCGGGACGCTCGCCGCCCAGTCCACGCACTCCGTCCTGAGGTGCGGGCCGCCGCAGTGGCTACACACGTCCACCGACTCCACGCAGAACTTCTTGCTATGCCCGTAGCCAAGGCATCGCGCACACTGGACCAGCGGCGACTGGTCCTCAGCTCTCACCCTCTGAAAATCTATGTGGATGTATCCTTTGCGGATAATCCTGTTCCAAAGGGTGGGCGAGGTCTCCAGCACCACGTGGCCCACGTGCGGATTCCTGGTTCTCTTACGGAAGCGAACCCTAACCCGGTTTGCCTCCTGGTCGAGATCGTCGAACAGCTCCCTGTTCTGGTTCCTTAGGGCCTTCAATACGTCATCGTCAGTATTATCTGAGACGACGCCCCTCAGAACCAGAAGTGGGTCCCTGTTGCTCACTTCCTCGACCAGGAGACCACTTCCTCTTTCTTCCACTCTCACTCTAGCTTTCTCTCGTTCTTCTTTTGTACTGAAAGCCATTACGACTTTCCTATCCTTGGCTTTACGCACCCTGTCCACCTTGACCCATCCCTCCTTTGCCTCCATCGTTTCCCGAAGCTGGTTGAGGACCTCTTCGCTCGTTTTGGTATCGTCGCTCGACGAGACTATCAGCGAGTGTGAGACAGCCGGTCTCCTCGGCGGAGAACCAGCCGCAACAACACCCGCGTACGTTGGCCGGGCGACGACCGTCTCCTGTTGTTTATCAAGCAGCTCTTGCAGGGCTCTGATGCGCTGCCCGTTGTCGAGCAAGAGGCGAGTGTGCTCTTCGAGTTTCTGGCTCAGCAAGGGGTCCGGGGCCACCGCGGGTGCAGGGACGACGTCCTTGATCGCCGGCCCCGCCTCCCCGGTGATCACTTCCCCCATGCGAACTACCCTTAGAGCCCTTAGCTCACACTCGCTCGCCTCGAGCAGCTCATACAGTCCGCTGACTGCGTCGGCAATCATTTTCTTATATTCTCGTTTGAGATTTTTTGAGTTAGTTGTCGCTATTGCCGACAGGTCCACGAGCTCGTCCGCACGCTCCAACCTACTGCCTGTTCTGCTCATCTCTGCTGACTGACGGGAGAAACGGTGGGGACTGCAGTCAATCGTCTCTTTCGGAGGTTCTGGCCTCCCCACCGGCTCGACCGTGTCTTTAGCCAGGTCAGTAGAGGGCTCCTTGGCGGGGTTTGTCCGCGGTGGAGGTTTCGACCTTGTGTCGTCCGTCGATTTCCTAATCACGCTTCCGGCGCTGGTCTTTGGCTTTTGGGGGATGGGTTTGGGTGGGGATATTGACAGCCGCCACTTACTGCCAGCCCTCGGCAGATCGGCTCTCGGGTCCTCCCGAGGAGCCGCAGCCTCAGCCTTTACCTTTCTTAGAGTTGGGGCAGACTTTTTGTCAAGGCTGGTCCGACCAGGGAGTTTTGAGGCGGCTCCGTCAGTTGAGTTCCTAGTCGGTTTTAAAAGCTGGACCGTTCCAGCTCTATCTTTAGGGGTGCGTATCCCAAACATCTCGGGGGCGCGTCAAAATTTTTAAAAGGAGAAAATAATTAAATTGCAAAATAATGTAATATATAAAGTCAAAATTTTTATTCTGAAAAACCGTAAAAGTTTTTCAAAGTTACTTTTCTCCAAAGAGAGCGGTTGTAAATGACCGCTTTCCGATCAAAAAAGGCAGGCAAATATGCCCCAGTACCTATGTAACTTAATTCTAAACTAAAACTAAGAAAAGGTAGAAAAAACTCTACCTTTTCGTCAAGGACTCTATGTAGAGTCGCCCGTCACTATACAATCGAATGCCCTTCCAGAGGGCTTGTCAATAAAGAAAACCGCGTCGCTCTACGACCAACGGTTCCCGAGATATCGTGATTTTAAATTTTTCAAAATGGCGGACCGAAAATGGTTCCGCTATAACCAAAAACTTCAAAAATTTATAACTCGGGAACCGTTAGTCGCAGAGAGCTGAGCGACGGCTCCCCGTAATGGGCTTCTTATGGGCTATCCGAAACCCGTCAAGTTTTGGGGATCTGACGGTCGACTCTATATAGAGCCGCTACCACTCACAAAATGTAGAGCTCGCCCCAACAATTAATCTAGAAAAAACCGCAAATTTCTAGGACGTATAGGTCGGGAGTTATGTCGAGTTTAATATTTTAAAAATGGCCGCCAATATGGCCGCCGATAAACGTGATTTTTACAAAGTCCGTTGTTTCTAGACGAATCCTCCCGTGCTTGGGCTCGTTGGATTCGTCTTTTTGTCCTCTATACGACTATGCTAGTATATACAAGAAATTTTTAACCCCCGATTTTTAAAGTACAAAAAACACAAAAAATTTCACAAAAACGTCAAAAACTACAAAAAATTACATAAAAAATTGGTATAAAAAGTGAAAATATTATTTTGTTTACATCTAAACAATTTTTTAGTAGAAATTGCAGAGCGATTCAACCCCGTTTTCCACCCCCACGTGTCAACCCTTAAATTTCAAAAAATTCTATCTCAAAAACTACTCACCCAAAAATTATGAAATTTAGTACACTTGTAGACTTTATTAAGGTCTACCAAATAAACAAAAAATATGGGGGTGTCGTCGATCTTAATTTAGAGATAAAAAATTTTGAATTTTGATAAAATTTTGAAATTTGAATAACTCTGCAAATTCTAACCTTAAAATTATGTTCGAGGTATCGGTGAGTTGGGTGCGTTGCGCCGCGTCGAATGAGCTGCTTTTTATTATCCTGAGGCCACTGGATCCAAGACCACGTGGCCACGTGGTCGGTAGTTTTTCTTTAATAACTCCGCGAGTTTTCGTCGGAAAAATCCGACTCGCGTGTCAAAATGTAGAGCTCAATAAGCCTCGTCTGGATGTATAAAAATATCGATAGGTTATCGATCGTTTTGAAGCAGCGTTTCCGTTTAAAGATTTTAAAATCACTATTTTTCACAGTTTTTCCACTTTTAAAAATAGTTTCCACAACTTTTCCACAAAACAAATTGCACCATCAGTTAGGGCGCACAAAGGCGCAAATTTTGGTGTATAGCACTTATTTTTTACTCAAGAAAAAACCACTTTTCTGGATTTTTAAAACTTAAAAGTTGCAGGAGCGACTTCACAAAACACTTTACTCGACCGTTCTAAGTGGCGGGCGGGGCGTCTCTCCGGTTAGGTTAGGTTAGGTTAGGTTAGGTTAGGTTAGGTTAGGTTAGGTTAGGTTAGGTTAGGTTAGGTTAGGTTAGGTTAGGTTAGGTTAGGTTAGGTTAGGTTAGGTTAGGTTAGGTTAGGTTAGGTTAGGTTAGGTTAGGTTAGGTTAGGTTAGGTTAGGTTAGGTTAGGTTAGGTTAGGTTAGGTTAGGTTAGGTTAGGTTAGGTTAGGTTAGGTTAGGTTAGGTTAGGTTAGGTTAGGTTAGGTTAGGTTAGGTTAGGTTAGGTTAGGTTAGGTTTTTTTTTTTTTTTTTTTTTTTTTTTTTTTTTTTTTTTTTTTTTTTTTTTCTTTGCCCCCGGATTGTCATTATTCCGGGTCTTTTTTTGCTAATTACTCTTTCATACCAGTTCTCGCTTTCATGCCTCTCGTACTTTCATGCTGCATACTTATTCTTTCTTTCATTCATCTCTTTCTCACTCGGGGTGGGTTCCCCTCTACTTTTAGGGCCTATTTCTTATTTGGCTTCCTTTACTTATTTCTAAAATAAACTGGGGTAAATAATTTTTACACGTTTGTTTGAAGCAGTTTTTTTTTACAGGGTTTTGGGTCTTATACATATTTTATTTAAGCCTAACATTTTGCCTTGATGATTTTCATCATCATCAATACAAATTATTACTTTCCGGTCTGATAATTTTGCGTTATTTTAATTCTTTATTACATAACCATGACACTGTTGGGTCCTTAATTTAATACTAAGTCTAGCTTAACATTGTAATTTCTATGTACTTATTGCTTTATTATTTACAGTTTACATTAGTTCGTGTGTTCTCCTTATTATCTCATTTTTTTTTTTAGTTACATCGGTAATTTAATTTAACATTTCCTTAATATTTACTAAATTTTTAATTTTTATTTGTTACATTTTAGTTTCTATTTACTTATTATTTATATAATTTATTTTCTAACAGTTTATATTTATTCAGTTTTCCCTTTTATTTCACTTTGTTTACATCACTGAATTATTTTTACAGTTTTTCTTACGGTTTACTAAATAAATTTTACATTTTTACTTACACCGGACTTAGTCTCAAACAATTCGATAGCTTATTCTAATCCTTACATATCTAATTAACCTATGCTATTAACTTATATACTAACTATATAACTATAGCATATTTGTCTGCCTCGTTGATGTGGAGCGTTTCTATTACTTACTGACTCACTTTTCAGGATGGAACCTGCTATCAAATCTCCAGACCCCATTTGTCTACAGTCTGACCTGTAATACCAGTCGCAGAAGTCCTGTGCGGGAGTCGGCGGCCGCGTGTTCCCCTCTTGTTCCGCTGGAGTCTTGTTCCACAACAAACATGCAAGTTTCTTCCGAAAACAAGACCCCCGCAGAGTGTCCCGCGCGTTTTTCGCCAGGGGATGGAGACATCCTGCCAGCATGCCACCACGCCGACCGTCGCGCCCTCAGGAGTACGCAACTGTTGACCGCGCCAAGTCGTCCCACCTCTTCCTAACCGGGCAGTCACTGCTGAAGGCGTTGTGGTCCAACTTATCCAATTTCGCCTTCCGGCAGTTCCTGCAGGAGGGCGGGACGCTCGCCGCCCAGTCCGCGCACTCCGTCCTGAGGTGCGGGCCGCCGCAGTGGCTACACACGTCTACCGACTCTACGCAGAACTTCTTGCTATGCCCGTAGCCAAGGCATCGCGCACACTGGACCAGCGGCGACTGGTCCTCCGCTCTCACCCTCTGAAAATCTATATGGATGTATCCTTTGCGGATAATCCTGTTCCAAAGGGTGGGCGAGGTCTCCAGCACCACGTGGCCCACGTGCGGATTTCTGGTCCTCTTACGAAAGCGGACCCTGACCCGGTTTGCCTCCTGGTCGAGATCGTCGAACAGCTCCCTGTTCTGGTTCCTTAGGGCCTTCAATACGTCATCGTCAGTATTATCTGAGACGACGCCCCTCAGAACCAGAAGTGGGTCCCTGTTGCCCACTTCCTCGACCAGGAGACCTCTTCCTCTTTCTTCCACTTTCATTCTCACTTTCTCTCTTTCCTCTTTCGTACTGAAAGCCATCACAACTTTCCGGTCTTTGGCTTTTCGCACCCTGTCTACTTTGACCCATCCTTCTTTTGCCTCCACCGCTTCCCGAAGCTGGTTGAGGACCTCTTCACTTGTCTTAGTTTCGTCGCTCGACGAGACCACCAGCGAGTGTGAGACAGCCGGTCTCCTCGGCGGAGAACCAGCCGCAACAACACCCGCATAAGTTCGCCGGGCGACGACCGTCTCCTCCTGTTGTTTATTAAACAGGTCCTGCAGGGCTCTGATGCGCTGCCCGTTGTCAAGCAGGAGGCGAGTGTGCTCTTCTAGTTTCTGGCTCAGCACGGGGTCCGGGGCCACCACGGGTGCGGGGACGACGTCCTTAGTCGCCGGCCCCACCCCACCAGTGATCACTTCCCCCGTGCGAACTACCCTTAGAGCCCTTAATTCTGCCTCGCTCGCTTCGAGCAGCTCATAAAGGCCGCTTACGGCATCAGCTATCATTTTCTTATACTCCCTCTTTAAATTTTTGGAGTTGGTCGTTGCGATTGCCGACAGGTCCACGAGCTCATCTGCCGCCTCCAATCTGCTCTTATCTCTAGTCATTTCTATAGACTGCCTGGAGAAACGGTGGGGGCTGCAGTCGATGCTCACTTTCGGAGGCTCTGGGCTCCCCTCCGGCTCGGGCGTGTCCTTGACCAAGTCAGTAGAGGGTAATTTTACGGGATTTGTCCGCGGTGGAGGTTTCGACCTTGTCTCGTCCTTCGATCTACTGGTTGCACTGATGGTGCTGGTCTTAGGTTTTTGGGGGATAGGTTTTGGTGGGGAGATCGAAAGTCGCCACTTACTGCCAGCCCTCGGCAGATCGGGTCTCGGATCCACCCAAGGAGCCGCCGCCTTATCCTTTCCTATAGTTGGGGCGACCTTTTTATCAAGGCTGGTTCGCCCAGGAAGTTTTGAGTCTACTCGGTCGGTTGATTTTCTTGTCATTTTTGGGGGCTGGACCGTTCCAGCTCTATCTGTGGGGGTGCGTATCCCAAACATCTCGGGGGCGCGTCAGTGATATTAAAAATGGGAGGACAATATTATGAAAACAAGTTATTAAAATAAAATAGTCGATATGTATTCAGAGGACCAAAAAAGTCTTTAAAAGTTATTTTCCTCCCCAGAGAACGGTTGTAAATGACCGTTTCCCAGTCAAGAAGGCAGGCAAATATGCCCCAGTACCTAAACAACTTATAACTAAACTTAAACTAAGAAAAAGTAGAGAAAACTCTACTTTTTCTGTTAGGACTCTATGTAGAGTCACCACCTACAGTCAGAATTAAAGCTCTTCCAGAGAGCCTGTCAACAGTGAAAACCGCGTCGCGCTACGATCAACGGTTCCCGAGATATTGCGCCTCGAAGATTTACAATATGGCGTCCGCGCAATCGGTCTAAATCTAGACCGATTTTTAAAAATTAATAACTCGGGAACCACCGGTCGCAGAACCACGTGCGACGGCTCTCCGTGTCAAGCGCGATGAGGTCTATGTGACCTCCGTCCCAAAATCGCGATTTGGGGGTCAACTCTACATAGAGTCCCCAGCCCCACCAGCAGATGGAGAAAATCGTGGCCCACACAACAGTGAAAGCCCCAAGTTCCTCCGATACCTGGTTCAAAAGTTATGTCAATTTAAAACTTTTAAATATGGCCGCCAATATGGCCGCCGATGCCCGTAATTTTTACAAGATCCGTTGTTTATGGACGAATCCTCCCGTGCTTGGGCTCGTTGGATTCGTCTTTTTATCCTCTACACGTTTAAGATGTTATATACAAAAAATTTTGAACCCCCGATTTTTAAAATTCAAAAAACACAAAAATTTTTACAAAAACCCTAAAAACTACAAAAAATTACATAAAAAATTCTTTAAAAAAGTAAAAATATTGTTTAATTTACATCTAAATAATTTTTTGGCAGAGATTGCAGAGCGATTAAACCCCGTTTTCAACCCCCACGTGTCAACCCTTAAATTTCAAAAAAAAATTTCTCAAAAACTACTCATCCAAAAATTTTGAAATTTTGTACACATGTAGATCTAACTATGACCTACAGAATAAATAAAAAATATGGGGGTGTCGTCGATCTTAATTTAGAGATAGAAAATTTTGAATTTTGGTAAAATTTTGAAATTTGAATAACTCTGCAATCCCTGATCTTAAAATTATGTCCAAGGTGTCGGTGAGTTGGGCGCGTTGTGCCGCGTCGAATGAGCCGCTATTTGATGTTCTCGGGCCACTGGATCCCAGACCACGTGGCCACGTGGTCGGTGGTTTTTCTTAAATAACTTCTCGATTTTTCACCGGAAAAATCCGATTTGCATGTCAGATTAAAGAGCTCAAAGAGCCTCGTCTGAAGATATAAAAATATCTATACGTTGTCGATCTTGTTTCCGTGGCGTTTGCGCTTAAAGGTTTTTGAAACACAATTTTTCACAGTTTTTTCAATTTTAAAAATAGTTTCCACAAATTTTTCACCAAACAAGTATCACCATCACTTAGAGCGCGCAAAGGCGCAAATTTTGACGTATAGTACTTTAGTTTTCGTCAAAGAAAAACCACTTTTATGAATTTTTTAATATTAAAAATTGCGGGAGCGACTTAGCAAAACAATTTACTCGACCGTTTTAAGTGGCGGGCGGGGCGTCTCTCTCGGGTTAGGTTAGGTTAGGTTAGGTTAGGTTAGGTTAGGTTAGGTTAGGTTAGGTTAGGTTAGGTTAGGTTAGGTTAGGTTAGGTTAGGTTAGGTTAGGTTAGGTTAGGTTAGGTTAGGTTAGGTTAGGTTAGGTTAGGTTAGGTTAGGTTAGGTTAGGTTAGGTTAGGTTAGGTTAGGTTAGGTTAGGTTAGGTTAGGTTAGGTTAGGTTAGGTTAGGTTAGGTTAGGTTAGGTTAGGTTAGGTTAGGTTAGGTTAGGTTAGGTTAGGTTAGGTTAGGTTAGGTTAGGTTAGGTTAGGTTAGGTTAGGTTAGGTTAGGTTAGGTTAGGTTAGGTTAGGTTAGGTTAGGTTAGGTTAGGTTAGGTTAGGTTAGGTTAGGTTAGGTTTTTTTTTTTTTTTTTTTTTTTTTTTATTAAAATAAATTTGACGCAATGAGTGTTTAATTTTTCTTTCATGATGGCATAATGAGTACAAAGAGTGTGATGAGTAAATTTGGGAACGCTCCGGCAAAAATAAAATAGAGTTGTTGATTTGTGAGAATTATACAATACAAAATTTAGTGCAAAGAAAATTTTAGGGTAGTCCCGGCCGGAGTCTTTTTTTAATGAAGTGATGCCTGTCTGGTGGGCGAGGTGGCCTGCGATTTGATACAGTTGGTCTCGCCCATGCAGTACAAACAACACAGATGGATGATGATGATGGATTAATGATTAATGGGGGTGAAGAGCCATGACAAGGGTGGGGCCAGTTTTTCCATATTCCCAGCGGCCGCCCTCCTCTCAGCGATGACACGTACTGATTGGCTCTGGTGAATGAATGGGGGTGAGATGATACTTAAAACTAGACTTAAAATTATTATGAGAATGACGAGCAAATTATAAAAAATGACAAATGTATGATAAGTATTACTGAATATAAAAGTAAGAAAATAATTATGTAAGATTTTTCTCTCATGTGAGATGATACTTAAAATTAGGCTTAAAATTATTTATTTAAGTAGAATGACAAAGAATAATAAGTATAAAGGAATATAAAGTTAGGAAATATTTGTGATTTTTTTTTTTTTTTTTTTTTTTTTTTTTTTTTTTTTTTTTTTTTTTTTTTTTTTTTTTTTTTTTTTTTTTTTTTTTTATAAATATGTTATATATATATATTATTATTTATTTATTTTCTTTTTTTTTTTTTTTTTTTTTTTTTTTTTTTTTTTTTTTTTTTTTTTTTTTTTTTTTTTTTTCCAATATAATTAGATGCTTAATCCTAGGGTACAAGTAAAATAACGTGGAAAATATAAAATGAAAAAATGAAAAGTATAAATAATATAAAATAAGCCTCATTGACTGGCGTTATATTGTTTAAGCACCCTCAGGATCGAGTCCGACAAGCGAAAGAAGGATCGGATTCCCGCTTGGTATGGTAGAAGTTCCACCAGGTTAAATGGGTCCACTCCAAGGTATCTGCAGTTCTGTTCGTGCACGTGTCTGAATGCGGTGAACTCAGGGCAGCTCCTCAGAAGGTGGTCGAGGCTCTGGGAAGTAACATTGTCGCAAGGACAGAAGTCGTCCTCGGTGAGTTTGAATTTGTGTAAGTAAGTTTTATTGAAGGCGTGTCCGGTGAGTGTTTGCGTGAGTGTGAATGTGATGTGTGTAGTTTTGAATAGTGTGTGTATGTGGTCAAGTGTAGGGAGGAGGTCCCGGGTGTGTTGGCCCTGCTGTGCTCTCTCGTACCTTTCGCGCCATTCGGTAAGACTACGCTCTCTGGCCGTGAGCTTAGCGAAGCTAATGGGGAAGAGGGCGTAGTCGAAGCTTTTGTGCATGGTCGCCGCGAGTTTGGCCTCCGTGTCCGCAAGTTCGTTCCCGGTTATGTCTGCATGGGCTTTGACCCAAGCAAAGTCGACATAACCGGTGGGTGAGTGGTCGTGTAGTGTGGCGTGAAGGTGTGCAACCAAAGGGTGTGTATTGCTACGATTCTGGGAGGCTTGGATGGCGGCTCTCGAATCCGAAAGGATGAGTGTGTGTGTGTATTTGTGTTTGGCGACCCACCTAGAGGCTTGGAGGATGGCGAAGAGTTCGGCCTGAAAGACCGAACAGCTTCGGTGGAGAATGAACTTCTTGACGGCTGGCGGCCCCGCTCCGTCATAACACACGAAGGCGGCACCGACCGAGCCGTCTTCAAGTTTACTACCATCTGTGAAGATGGTGTGGATAGGGTTTGGGAGGGAAGAGAGGTGAGAGGATAGTTCGGCTTCGGAGTAGAAGTAGTGAGGAGTGAATGTGATCCGGCGGGCGGGATGAAGGAGACGATAAGGAGGTGTGTGCTTTTCCAGGGTGATGTCGTCGGGGAGAGAATCGCAGTTCCCCGTGAGTCGAGCGGTTTCGATGCTATTGACCTCGAGGATCTTTATGTCGATGGGGACGAATTGCGCCAGAGCGAGTGCAGCGGTCGTCGACACCGTTCTAAAGCCTTTGATGGCTCTGAGGGCGAAGCGCCGCTGCATGCTCAGGAGCAATCTGGAGACGTATTTCTTCCGGACGACATGACCCCAGATGCCGGCAGCGTAGGTAATTATGGGTTGGATAACCTGGAGGTAAATGGTGCGGATGTTCTCCGGGTGGGCCCCCCATGTGGGTTTGCAGTAGAGACTGAGTTTGTGAAAGAGTGCAGTGGCTTTATTGATTATGTGGGTGATATGCTTGTGGAATCGTAGTTTGTTATCCAGAATGACACCAAGGAGTTTGATGTCATCCTGGAAGTGTAGTGAGTGCGAATCTATGTGAATGTGTATATGTTTGGCCTTTTCGCTGAAGGCGATGGCTTGGGTCTTTTGCGGGCTAAACGTGAGCTTGACCCCCCGTCCCCAGCTCACGATAGCCTGCAGTGCATGATTAGTGGTGGCCTGTAGGCTAGCCGGATCCTTGGCGGCCACAATGAGTAGGACGTCATCCGCAAAAGCTTGTACTCGACACCCGTTGGGTAGTTCGAGTTCCAGGAGTTCGTCCAGGATAACGTTCCACAGAATGGGACCGCAGGTCGAGCCCTGGATACAGCCCTTGGTCATGGGTTTAGAGACACGGGCGCCAGCGTGATCGATGGTAACTGTACGGTCAGTCGTGTAGTCCAGTATGAGTCCATATATGTTGGAAGGACAGCCGATGAGTCTAAGTCGGTTGAGGAGGGATGGCCACCAGGCGTTGTCAAACGCGGCCTTGATGTCCAGGGAGACGGCGAGGGTTAAGAGTCCGTCAGTCTTGGTCTCGTGAATGTAGTCGATGGCCGCTTTAAGAGCGGCCGTAGTACTAGTCAGTGGCCTGAACCCGAATTGCCTCTCGCTCAATTTGTCCAATCTCATGGCGGCGAAGGTAACCCGCTGGACAAAGAGCTTCTCAAGGACTTTTCCGAATACAGGCAAGAGTCCGATCGGTCTGTAAGAGTTGAGGTCGGTGTAGTCGGTTTTGGCGGGTTTGGGGATAATTTTCACGTAGGCCTCCTTCCACTGTCTGGGGAAGTATTGTAAAGTCAGGCATCTGTTCATTATGTCGGTGATGAGGTCGGGATAGTGTAGAGCGAATTGTCTACATATGTCAGAAGTTAGGTGGTCTAGTCCAGGAGCCTTTTTGGGGCTCATGTTGTCAAGGATTTCGTGTATTTCCTGGGAAGTGAATGGGAGGTCGGGTTCGGTGTCGGGATGCGTGTGTGAGTCAGCTCGCAGTTCGTGGTGTCTGGGATGGGAGTCTGGTGTGTCGTCCGGGTAAAAGTTGTCAAGTAAAGCTCGGGCTGTATCTCTCTCGTCGATGGTGTACCTGCCGTCGATCTTTAGAGAAGTAGGGGGGCGTCGTGGGCCCGATTCCTTTAGTAACCTGTTGGTCAGGGACCATACGTTCTCCTTGGTCTGGAGTTCGCAGAATTCCCTGAATTTGGCCGTGGATTCGCTCCTGAGTTCGCTGGCGTACGTGTTCTTAAGATCGTGGAGCTGGCTGGCAAGAGAGTCGGTAGGCCGCCCGTCTCTTTTGGCGGCGTGTAGCGCACGATGCAGACCGATGACTTCCCGTTTTCGGGACTCCAGGGTATCGGACCACCAAGGGGGCCTGGCCTTGGAGCCGGGAGCCCTGATGGGCATCGACTCCTTGCAGGCCGTGTGTATGGTCTCGGTGACGTGTGTTATGAGTGTTTCCAAGTCTTCGCGGTTAAGCGCTCCGACTTGGGTGTCGAGGATGTTTGTACTGGTCATATGTGTCGCGAGCGAGCTCTTGAACCTAGACCAGTTTGCCTTGTGTGTCTTATATCGGAAAGTGGATGTGTTAGCGTGTTGTCTGGTGGTGTGGTCTGAATGAGAGTGATTGAGAGTTAGTGTGTATTCTACTGCGTTATGTTGTGATGTCGGGCAGGCGTCCAGGTTCACCTTCCAATCAGTGATGTGGTTGTGTATGGGGTATGTGGCGAGTGTGATGTCGATAATGGAGGAGCGAGCGCGTCCGTCCGTGACGGCCTCGAAGGTGGGAGTGGAGCCGGTGTTGCACACGTACAGGCCGTATGCATCGGCCATCTCCTCTACCCTAACTCCGCGGGCGTTGCGGCGCGCGCTCCCCCAGAGAGGGTTCCAACCGTTGAGATCGCCCCCCAGAATACATTGCGTGTGCGTGTTGTGTAGTAAAAAGTGTTCGATCTGTGTGAGTGTGTCTAAGGGATCGCGTCGAGGTGGTACGTAGGTGGAGGCGATGTGTAGCTGTGTGTGTCCTATCTGCGTCCGAACCACACATAGGTCCGAGGAAGAGAATTCAGTAATGCCAAAGAGTTGGATGTGTGGTTTGGCAATGATGCAGGCTCTGACAGGGGAGGAATCGTTCGGGAATTGAAAAATATTTAGGGGGCATCCATAGGGGAGTTTGACTTCCTTCCTCACTCCCACGTACGGCTCGGACACAAGGGCAATGGAGTGTGTGCTGTGAACGAAATAGTTCAAAAACTCGTGTAGCGACTGATACGATTTGTTGAGATTAATTTGCATTAAATATAACTTATCGTGCGGATCCATAATCTATATTGTTGTTGGTTTTGGTTCGCATTGCCCTAACGATAGGACACGTGTGAGAGGTGGAACTGTGTGAAGTGTCATGTTTGTTGTTTGGGAACCTAGTATTATGTCTGATGCAATTGAAACATTTGTGTGGATTGTCCTTGGATGGGCAAGTGTTTGAGAGGTGCCCCTCTTCGGCGCAGTGTGCGCAGCGGTCGGAGGGGTTTTTGCAATTTTTGGCCGTGTGCCCGAACTGCAGACACTTGCGGCACTGCAGAAACGGAGAGTGCTCCTCGATGTGTACCCTGTAGATGTCTATGCGCACTCTGCCCATTGCGCTCAAGGCACGGAAGGCACCGGGAGAGGTCATGAGGACAGCATTGTAAAGTGCGTCGTTGCGGTTGTTTCTTATGAATTTAAGTGAGAGGTGTTGGTTTGTGTTATTATCTCGTGCAAACTCACCGAGTTCGGGATTTTGTGCGAGGATGACGTCCACGAGCTCGTCACTGCTCACTTCTTTGGAGACGCCCTTGACGATCATCATAGGCTTGAGCCTATGTGCAATCTCCGCCGAGACCTTGGAGTTGGGTGTGGACTTAGTACGCTCGAGAGTGTCATCCCTTTCCTTCTCGGTGTCGAACTCGACCCTGATGGCACCTTTGAGTGGGACTACCCTGGCCGGATTATAACCGAGTTCCCTGAAGGGGACAGTTTGTTTGAAGGCGGTGATGGTTTCTTGAGGGTTGGCAGATTTGTTTTTGGCGGTGACCACGATGGCAGGACGAGTGGAGGGCGGAGAGGCTACGACGATTTGAGTAGGCGCTGAGGGGTTGGCCGCGGTCGAGACGGAAATGGTCCCAGGCCGCGTTGGCAGGCCGGCCACAGCCGCATAAGTAATGCTGGACGCAGGGCCGGGGGTGGTCTTCACCTTCTGTCGCTGTTTGGCATTTTCTTTCGAAATTCCGTCAAGATCCTTCTGGATCTTGCTGAACTTCTCGTCGATCCTCTCGTCGATTTTCATAAGAGCGTGGTTAAGAATTTCTCTAAGGCTCTCAGATGAGAGTGAATCTCCTGGAGGAGGAGGATTGTTGGCGGGCGCCTGAGTAGAAGTAGGGGGTAGGGCTCTTATTTGATCGACTATGGCTATAATATGTACTGAAGCATCGTGAATTTTATTTTTGTTTGAGGCGGTGACACTTTTTCCATCTCTGATCGTCGTTCGAATATTCGCCGCCAGTTCATTAATGGTGTCCAAGAGAAGTGAGAGTGTGGTCTCTTGGGGGCTTGTAGACGGGAGTGTAGGTTCTTCTTCGGTGGGGGGAGCTGGTACCTTCTTCTTCGCGTTGCCGAGGACCGGTGTGCTCGCCTTGGTTAAGGGCGGGGGGGCAGGGGAGCCCGCTTTGGTGGCGGATGGGCTCGCCTTGGTGGTGGAGGGGCCCGCCTTGGTGACGGGGGGGCCCGCCTTGACGGGTGGAGAGCGATACATAGTCCAAAACGATGATCGAATAGGAAAAATAAAATTTTACAAAATTTTCAAAATTTGGGGGGGGGGAGGGGGGGGGTGCAAAATGGTAGGGGGAAGGCCTTGAGGTATGTGTCAGATACCCCTAAAGAACACGTAAAAAAAATTGAAGTTTTGGGGGTGTAAACAAAATTTACTCCGAGACGGCGCAGGGGAGGGGGTTAAAAAATTTTTTTGGGGTTAGGATAGGTAGAAAAGGTTATGGGAAGGTGTTTATCGAAAACCGCATTAAATTCGGTTAAGTTATGTAAAAGTTATAGATTTTTAAAAACTAACATGAATTTACTTGAAATTTCAATATTTTAAAATTTTATAACTACAACCCCCCGTGATGCAGGGCTATGAAAATTTAACAGGTCAAATGAGACGTTAAAAGCTAATATATCAATTTAAATTTATAATGAAAAAATAAAATTTCGGGGGGGAGGGGGTAGGTAAGGGTGTGAAGGGGGTGGGTGAGGGGGCTGAATTATCAAGACTTGAATAGTAATAATAAAATTGATCACAATTGCGAAAACCGCAGTTAAATCGGACTGAAAATGGATTTTTAATAGGAAAAAATAAGTTTCTCAAAATATTACGTAACTTGAAAATCGACTTTTTTCCCTGTGAAAAACCAGGGGAAAAAAGTCGATAATATGATAGACGAACACTAAAAATGGATTGTGTCAAAAGATGATTAAGAAAGGAGGAAAAATGACGGAGTTACGAGGAAATGAAAATTTTAAAACGTAAGTAGACCTCTCACAACTTTAGCTGTGCGGTCGTGTTAACCGAGGCAGAACTTGTGAGTCGCCCTGGACGTCTTCGTTGTGGCAGTAAAAATCCAACTGCGGTGTCTTTCTGCAGAGCTTGTTGTGCTAATAAATGGTGGAGAAAACCACGGAGTATGGGTTCACTTCCGATTTTTGGTGACGAATACAACTTTATTAAAATTTCTTAAAACTACAAATTACGTTGGTAATTACAAACTTTGTCTTGCGGCCGTGCTATACGAGGATTGGTTCGTAGCGGGCTTAGTTTTTGTGATAAAATTATAAATGGGGTGTCTTCTGATTCGGAAAAAATCACCGCACAATAGTAAATTAAGAAAAAAGTATGTTGTCACTGTAGATTGTTCACAATTTGGAGACGAAATATGTGGAAACTGCAAGATAAGCTTGTATTCACTGTTATGACTTTATTTTACGGAAAATTTTAATTTTTAATGTTATTTCTCATATAACTAGTCACTACTAATTCGATGATGTTCACAAAAAGTTTGCAGCACTAATAGTTTTGGAGTTACCTCCAACGGTTTTTACTCACAAATTTGTTAAAAAAGGGTAAAAAGTCCACTTCCTCTGGAGAAAAAAATCCAAAACTTTGTGTGGGGCTGGAGGTCACTGAGAGGCACCTTTTAACACAAAAATCACTGGGGGTCGTCGATCTAGTTACAGCGTCGTACGCACTTTTAGTTGAAAATTTAACAAAAATCCCCGCTTCCGCGAGGGAAAACGGGTGTAGGTCACTGATTTATGAACGGATTTTAATAAAAAGTATATCGAATTAAAGGGGATGAAATAGCGAACACAATGAAGTAAGAAATTTGAATTTTGGTTGAAAACTGTATTGACTGCGAATTTTTTAAAAATGCACTGTGCGAAAATCACTATTTTTCTATAGTAAAAAAACTTTAAATTCACTTTAAAAATCGTAGAATTGTCCGAAAATTATTCTAAAACCACCAGCAGAATGCTGGCGGCAGCGCGCAACTTTTGGTATACAATTTGGATTTTTAGCTGTTAAGAAGCCGAAAAATTGGAATTTTTGGTGCGGAGCGACGCGGAAACGATGCGTTCTCTACGAGCGCGAGCGCCAGACTGGGTTAGGTTAGGTTAGGTTAGGTTAGGTTAGGTTAGGTTAGGTTAGGTTAGGTTAGGTTAGGTTAGGTTAGGTTAGGTTAGGTTAGGTTAGGTTAGGTTAGGTTAGGTTAGGTTAGGTTAGGTTAGGTTAGGTTAGGTTAGGTTAGGTTAGGTTAGGTTAGGTTAGGTTAGGTTAGGTTAGGTTAGGTTAGGTTAGGTTTTTTTTTTTTTTTTTTGAATAAGTTGGTACACTGATGAGATTTATTTCAAAATGATGAAGGTGAGACAATTAATTGATGTAGTCAATATGATACGCTCCGGCCAGTTTTAACACAATAGTAATAGTTAAATACATAGCAGCAATGTGTGACGAATTAAAACGAAAAAATAAATTAATAGTCCCGGTGGAGGCTAAAGGTGATGAAGTGATGAAGACTGCGGGGACGGATGTTTCCGCGATTTGATACGGTTGACCCGCCCGTCGCAGCCAACAGCACAGATGATAATGAATGGTGAAGGTGATGGATGTGGGGAGGGGTTTTCCCGCGATTGGATACGGTAGACCCCCCCCTCACAATTGAAGGTGAAATTAATGGCGGTGAGGCAGTGTCATGAACGGGGCGGGGCCGGCGAATACCGTTATTCCAGCAGCCGCCCGATTCCCAGTGAGATCTACGCCGGTTAACACTACATAGAAAATGGGGGTGAAAATGAATGATCTTATAATTAATAAAAACAGATGAGACAGAATGATTGAAGACAAGACAAGATTTAGATGTGATAGCAATCATTAATCATAAGTAGGGCAGTGGTATAATTAATACTAATAATGTTTTTTTTTTTTTTTTTTTTTTTTTTTTTTTTTTTTTTTTTTTTTTTTTTTTTTTTTTTTTATGCGATTGTTATATGTAAATGAGACCATTTCTTTTTTTTTGGTTCTCGGCACTGTATATGGTTTTTTTTTTTTTTTTTTTTTTTTTTTTTTTTTTTTTTTTTTTTTTTTTTTTTTTTTTTTTTTTTTTTTTTTTTTTTAATTATAAGTGCTTACACACTATTACAATAATAAAAAAAGAGTACATAGAACGAGAAAATATAAATTAAAGAAAATAACGTCTATAAACTGTTATTTATAGTGACTTAGCAAAGTAATAGAATAATGATACAAAATGTAAAAAGGAATGATAACATTCGTTCCATCGAATGAAATCATTCTGAGTCTAAATATTATAAACTACTATTAGGATCACTGAGTTAAAATTATTATCTAATAAATGATGAATCAATGTTAAGTATTGTAATAGAATAGATATAAACATAAGTCCAGGCATTTGATACCTACAAGTAACATATCAGTGATATTGCCAGTGATTATTTAATCACTGTATCAGTAGTAACAAATTAAAATAAAAGTTATGACATTAATTTAAATATTAAATATAAGGATGTTACTTTTAACTAGTTATTTATATACGCTATACTTATATAAGCATAGAATTTTGAAAATAGTCAATAATTGTTCAAGAAAGTCGAGTTCGACTAAGAGCGAGACTCAGATAGTCTCGTCGGAGATGGTTTAAGACGTTGTTATGGCAAGACACGCAATCGGCGACATGCGACAAGGCCGCTGAGGCGGAGCGCGACATCAGCCCATGCGGCAAACATTAGTAAAATATTAGGCTTCAAAGCCCGGTCTCAGCGAGTATAAAAGTGTGACTGTGTGTATATAATATGTCTCCGGCGAGTGTGAGCATGTGTAGCTGTGTAAAGGACTGAGTGTGACAATAAGTGCAGTTATAAGTGAATATATAATATAATATAATTAGGTAAATGTAAAGTATAATGTTAGAGAATATATATATATATATATATATATATATATATAAACATACATAAATAATAGTCTGGAGCGAATAGTCTATGGAGGGATGCAAGTGTGTCTGCAGTTCGTTACTCTATGAAGTTACTATAATTATATATTAAAAAGGTTAATAAGTGATTAGCAGTCAATGCGATAGCATGACTAGAGATGACAATGTTGGATCTACGGAGCCGTCCGAGCCACATCAATAAGTGAGGGTGTCGGGGCGTATCCGTAGTCTATGTTCAATCTAGTCTTGCTTCGCATGATGCGAACCACCGGACATGTGTCCGAGGTTGCCTTGTGCGCTGTGGGGAATTTATTGTCAAATTTCTTGTTATGTGCAATGCAATTATAGCACTTGATATTATTGTCGGTACCTGTTGAGACAGAACCGTCCTCTGAGATGTGAAGGCTTTTCGGGCATTCCTTAAGGGAGTGACCGTCCTCCGCGCAATGCGCGCATCGCTTGGAGACGTATTTGCAATGAGTCGAGGTGTGTCCGAACTGCAGACACGTATGACACTGTAAAAAGGGGCTAAATTCCTCTACGTGTACGCGCTGGTAGTCGACGCGTACACGCTCAAGAGAGAGTAAGGCACGGAAAGCAGTAGGATGGGTTATGAACACAGCATTGTATAGGGCGGGGTTACGATTATTTCGCTTAAATTTGTATTTTATATGTGTCGCATTGAACTCGCCGAGTTCCGAGTTTTGTTTTATGATGATGTCGCATAACTCCTCCACAGTGACCTCGTTAGATATACCTTTTAAGATGACCATAGGCTTAAGCCTGTTGGCCACCTCAGCCGAGACCTTAGCGTCTTTAGCGCTGGATATGCGCCGTAGCGCATCATCGCGTTCCCACTCCGAGTCGAACTCGAAGCGAAGCTTATTGTTAGAAACCGGGACTACTCTGGCCGGAGCGTAATTAGTATCCTTAAAAGAAATAGTTGATTTGCAGTTTTTAAGTGTCTCCTCTCTGGAGGCACTAGGAGTCTTTGAGACGACCACGATGGCCGGCTTGGTGATGGGCGGTGTCGCAGCGGGCGGGTTTCTTAGCCGGGGGGTGTAGTCTTGGAGTCGGGGCCAGGGGTGTCCCGGGCCTGAGTTTGTCGCTTGGCGATC